>OZ002743.1:57541704-58894694 GCA_963924295.1 Dioctria rufipes | reverse complement strand
CGGAACTGAATAACATATATAAAAATTAGAACTACCGCACCTTTTCTAGGGCAAAGGCCTTATTTAGTCCCTATTGACTGCAAGTTTGATTTTTGAAGTGGTTTTCCACATATATTTCTATAACAGTTAATCGCACGGAAAAATTTATTATAACCAATTTTATAGGGTTTCATATTCTGAAGAACTTTTCAGTACATTGAAACCATCTAGGACTGATGGTTTTCACAGTATACATAAAAATACAAAGTTTTTATATGGCAACACCAAGCAGGGGTTTCCCGATTTAGTCCATTTTTGAAATTATATTTACTATTTTTATAAAAACATTATATACAAAATTTCAGCTCTCTACGTGTTTGACGTGTTCTCAGGCAGCGTCCAAATATATATATGGCAGCTCTATAAGTGAATGCGTTTTCGTGTTATCGTGAAAACGAACAGACGGACAGACTGACGGACAGTGGTCCCAAACCTAGAAAAGCTGGCTAAAAGTAAAAAAAATAAATATTTTTTCTAGGAACTTTCAGTGGTTGGAATAGTTGTAGTGGTACCCCTAGTATGTGTTATGAACGATAAGAAATGGGGAGTGTCCCTACCTAGCTTGGGAACGCATTCCATTCTTGAGCGTTAGAGCAGCTGCATCGTTTACTCGTCGCGCGCCGAAAATAAGACAAAGTTGAGACACGTGTAGAATCGCGAAAAGTGAACGGATTTCGATTCTCCAAAATGGATTCTTCTCCGGAAAGTAAGTACAATTTGAATGTATGGCTCGAAATTATTGTTAATTAATGTATGAAATAGTAAGTCATTAATAAAAGCAGTGGTTTTTTTCTTGGTTAAGTTCTGAAACGTCATATTAGAAAAAGCAATAAGTCAAAACTCTCATCGAATCCAAGAAGATGCTGGGACCTCAAGGAAACAGTAGTTTTCTTACAAGCTTACTCCGCTCGAAGAGGGGAGTTTAACGATACTCGGGAAAAAAGCATATGCGATGTCAAATGTGTTGGAGGATTTGATATCCCAAGGATTGATTGAATTTCTTATTATTTTATAATTTCTACAAAATGTAAGAAAATTATTATCTTCCAGAAACACCTGTATCTTGTCAGACTGTCTCATGTGCAGATCCTAAAAATAAAAAAAATAATCGACTCACCGCCCGACAAAAATATTTCAAAGCCAATATTAATTTGAAAAAAGAATTTGCTTAGGTGAAAATTTTAATATTTAAGCAGTATACAGAAGCTATGAGAAAAATGGACGAAGGTGAAAAAGCCAATGAACGAAAACACTCTGAAAAACTTAGCGTTTTGAAAGAAATTACGAAAATTTATAAGTGTTAAATATATATTTTTTTAAATAGACCTATTAATTTGTGTTCATAACACCACTAGTTATTAATTCATTGATTAACTGTTGGCTTCGTCGGGTAATATTAGCTGGTGTTGTTATCTCACTGGATTCCTCACCAAAATTACCAAGCAAGGCATAATCCACGGCTTCGGCATCATGTTCAATGATGTCATTGTTGTCGATGCAAATATTTTGTAGAATATACCCACACACAATAACATTCACAATCATATTTAATGAAGTTTGTTCCGTAAAATATAAAAGACTTCTAAAGCGAGTTTTTAAAAGACCAAAAGCGTGTTCCACGATTACCCTTGCAGATAAATGGAATTTATTAAACTGATGCTGAGTATTTTCCAAGGCAGACCTGTAAAGTACTTAAGTACATTGGTACTTGAGTACTAGTATCAATACCAGTACTGGACTTGTACTTGAAAAATTTTAATGTACCAGTACCGGGACTTGTATTTGATATGTTTTTAAGTACCAGTACTTGTAATTAAAATTCTTTCAAGTCCAGGTACTGGTACTGTACTGATACTTGTACTGGAAATTTTACAGGTCTGATCCAAACAGTCAGTTTAAATGGTGGAATTAGCCAATGCAAGTAAGGATATGCTGAGTCACCTAGCAGGAATATGTTGCTTGGAAATGTTATCCTTTCATTTTGAGGGCTCATTGGTACAAAGCCGACCTTCGAAGTACTCGACTGTCGTGAAGACTACCTGGTTCACCGCAAAATACGTCCATGAATTTCTTTTCGGCGTTGACAACACCTTGAAGACAAAGACTGTAATAGCGATTTCTGTTGAAATAACTCTTCTTATTTACAACGGCGGCTTTGATTTTGATATGTAAGCGGTCAATTCAATCTAAGACTCCGGGTATATTTTTTGTTCTTTCGAAGATGATTGCATTTCTCGTAGCTTGATCAGGCCATTTAACAAATTCGTGTTCAATAGAAACTGGCCAGGATGACATCCTTTTTACAACACACCAAGCTGTGAATTTACTTATTCCGAATCAATTGCCAAGCCCAAAGAAAAATATAAATTTGTTTTTCTGCTCCAAGTTTTTTCGTCCTCTTACCGTTATACTGAGATAAAAATCACATGTTTTGTATCGCTCTAAAAGGGTGTTATGATATTAGAAATATTACAGCCAAAATCTTACAAAAAAGAAATATATTTAACCAATTAAAACAACTGCAGTTAAATGAGTTAATCTGAAATTAGATTTGAAATCGATGTTGCTGTAATATTGAACTGTTCTTGCAAAATCCTGAACTTTCTCATGCGTCTCATGGTTCGCTCCTGCTTCTGAAGATGATGACGACGACGACAAGTCTTCCATCCAAGAACACTCACTTACCATCTACGCTTTGCTTGCTTGATGTAGAAAGTTAATGCAGAAAAATTTATTAATTACACCACATGTAGTAGCATTCTTTTGTGAAATATGTATAATTTCTTTATGTAATGCAGCCATATTTACAAATTCTTTACTCAAAATGTAATGCCTTAAAAAAATGTCAGTTATTATCTACGAACTTCTAAAACTCAAAGTTCACCATGATCATTGATTTTATACATATCGATATGCCACCAAATTTGTTACCTCTTCTCAACAGATGGCCTTACATGTACCAAATTGGAAAACAGAGGCAAAATTTTTAGTTCAATCCAGTTCGTTTTTTTTAATTTCAACTGATTCTGATCAGATCACAGAGATAGAAAAACGCTGCTAAAGTCATAATTAATAAGCGATAAAGTCCAAGTGCTTGTGAACATTAAATTGAAATAAATAGCTTGTATTTGATATATTGTCTTATATGAATAACTAGCAATCATAACATTTAAATCGTTTTAATAATTATATTACATAATACAGGCAATCTTTAAAAAGAAAATTCCTGTTCGAAGAATACTAGCTCACTCTTTAGGTCATATTTGGAAGTCTTCTACAGTGAATTGTGTCTGCGCTAACTTCTAACCTCCTAAATGTATGCATTATATATTTTCTGTTGTAGTCGATAAAGTAGTTCTGGTCGATCTAATGCACGTGCGATTTAAATAAAAAAAAATGGCTACATGAATACAAAAAAAACTTTATTAATATAATCACAAATTGACACTAGTAAAAAGAGTGACTTAATTAACCGAAAACGAAGTTTTTATGAACTAGAAGAGATCCTCATTAAAAAGATCTTTACATTAAATTACTGACGTATGCTCTGAAATGGTCAGCGGAGATGAGATTCTCTTAATGAAATTCTATCTGACAAAAATTACATGCTTAGTCTAGTCAATAGGGACTTAATAAGGCCTTTGCCTTACAAAATTCGAACTAACCGCGTATGTTACGTTATGCCAAGAATCCCCGACCCAAAGCCATATAGAGAAATGTAAGCAGTAGAGATGCTTTATGTATGTATGCAAAATGTTCGTGAGAATATAATTATTTGTGCGATGCAATTATCTTTAAGTAGGTGACTTTATAGTGCAGTCAATAGAGGTTTTTGGCCTACAAAAGGTGGGGCAGTTGTAATTTTTATATATGTTACTTAGTTTCGGGCCGCGATTAAAAATCCAATTTTTCACCCTTGGAGGGGGTCTGCGCGGTCCGTCATCTCGGATTAAAAATACAAAAAATTGGCTTTTTCATAATAATTCCTCAACGATTGATCCTATAACAAAAATGGCTGATACAAATTTGAAGAAATCTAAATTCCCTACATTTTTTATGTAAACCTTTTTTTTTGTAAGTCTGAGATTTAAGGAGTTACAGCGGCAGAAACGTGAACATTTTTCCAAAAAAAATGTATGCGTATAGTACAGGGTGGTTCGTCCATGGTGGTCCATAGAACAGCAGGTGATAGTATATACCTAGTTAAACAAAAAATTGTATAGTAGGGGTGGGGGGGGGGGCAACTCAATCGTTTCGAAGTTACAGGGTGATGAAGAAAATTTGCAAATCTTTCACAAAATACCCTGTATCTTAAAAGGTTTACGGTGTACGGTCACTTACAAAGCTCATTGTATGCAAAACTTCATGGCCTCTCAAAAAATCCAGCATTGAAATTTGGAGGGGGGGGGGGCGTCATCTGCAGCAAAAAAAAATCCAACACCGTAAGTCACTTAGTTTAGCCACCGCGGTACTGTAGTAACGAATTAAAAACATTTATTTCGACGAAGGCATTTATTTATTTGTTGTTTACATTTCTCTCTCAGTTGGTATTTGGGGCTTAGCCCGAAAGAGAACGCTATACAGAAGTGAGCCTACTTTCTGCAGTGTATTTCTATGGACGTAGTCAGTCCATATTATAAGAACGCTGAAAATATTTTAGAATGTTAGAAGTTAGGCCTAAGTTAGGGCTCTAATGTGGTAGTGAGGTAGTCTGATTCGTGGCTTGGGAAGTGTTTCTCGAGGGTTTGGGATCACCCAAAGTTGGGGTCCCAAACTAAAATGCTGCGAAAAATCTATGCACATATTTCACAGGCATAAATTTTTATTTTTTAAGCTTTGAAATAAAAATATTTTGTATAATTTTTTGAACTTGAATTATATAAATAAAAAATATATTTTTTCAAATAACTCAATTAATTAAGTATTTTTTAATTTAATTTTTTTAATTGGCGGGGGGGGGGGTCATGACCCATTCAGGGTACCATCTTAAGAATTGGTCTTAGACCAATTCTAGCTTTTTTATATTAGAATTTAATTTTTTCAAATGAATACAAAACTTTTTATATAGTTCATTTTATTAATTTTGGATATTTTATAAGTTAACATCAACAATGGCTTTGAATGCTTGCGAAGCAATTGGCTCATATAAGTTGAGGTAAATAATTGTCTTCAGAGCTTCGTCGAAAAGGCTTTTTAAGGCTCTTAATCTCTATTCTTTGAAGGTCAAATCAGGATTTCTATTATTAAGAATAATTAAAACTTTGTTGAGAGTGTTATCTTTTGACATAACTCTTCTTTATAGACCAAGCATTTTAAATAGGTTTTAATATTGGCCTAAAGGGATAAAGTCTAAGTCACAGATAAACCCAGATGTCCAGACCACAGATAAATCCAGATGTCCAGACCTTATGGGGATCAGTGACGCTCAGTCACCAATAGAAATTGAAAGCACATTGTATCAAAAAAGAGCTTTGAAGCTTTTACGAGAGATTCTATGCGAGAAACATGTCTCTTTGAGATTCTTCCGGCGCTTACGATACAGCGCCTCAATGGTTATGTTTCTGCCCGCACGATGGCTGTTCAAATTCAAACTTGATTATTTTTGAACTCTCTCACAGCCCTCCGCTTTTGCTTCCAATTTTATCTTTACTTCTCTCTTGAAAAATGAGAGTTTGGTAGATGGCTTGTGAGACATAAGCTTTAAGCTTTTGTTTGTCGGTTAGACCATGGTACAAGCAGGGGCGGATTTGATCACTTGGCCGCCCTAGGCCTATGGAAGATTGCCGCCCCCCTACTCCCTGTAAAACACGAAAAATTGAATGATCTATATCCAGTGAAGGGACCCCAGGCTAGAATTAGCGGAGTAGGCTGCCTCATAAATCGGAGTAGATTTGAAAAAAATGGAGTAGAATTAAAAATAACACTTTCCAACGAATTATTTTATTTAAAAAAACGAAAAAGTATAAAAATGTAATGAAATACCCACAACTACAAGAAAAAATTGCCGCCCCCTAAATCTGCCGCCCTAGGCCCGGGCCTACTCGGCCTATAGGGAAATCCGCCCCTGGGTACAAGGAATATAAGCTATGACCTCAAAACGAGCCACTTTTCTTGTCGATGGCATTAGGTTAATCAGATTTGCATACATATTTAAGGGAGTATTTTAAAATGGACTATATCCTTACATACAAGTCGACTAAATCATCATAGATAATTTCTTTAGATCCATAAGATCTAAAGGTGGTTTGAATGACCAACCTACTACTACAGAGTTTAAGTATACATAGATTAAAATCATACTTATTAGGTAAGTTGAATTAGTTCCATTTAAAAACGTATAAAAATCTTAGAAAAGTTGTAATTTACTTTTAACATTTTGTTATCGTAAACTATCTATATTTCTACTACTTTAATTTCCTATTTTGGTTGAGTTTAAATTTTTTTTTTTTTTAATTAGACTATACATATTTATATATGCAAATATTCTTTGTTCAGCGGGTATCCTTGAAGAAATTGATTCTGATTGGTTTTCACAAAATGAAGATTTTGTTTTAAGAGTAGGTAGTCATTAAAAGCTGTAGATTAGAACAGGGCAATACTTGCAGGGATCGAATCTTGAAATTGGAGAAATAGATGATTTAAAATATGATAGCTTGGTTGGAGTACGTTACCGCATACGTTATGAAAAAGACTTATCCAAAAGAAGAAATACAGGAGATGCAAAATAAATATTCTTGAAAGAACTTTTTAATACCTACCTCTAAAGGTTTTTTCAAGAAGAAGAACATTAAATTAGCAGAATAAATTAAGACTTAAGAAGGAACGCTAAATTACTTTCGTATTAAACATTTAAATAGAAAGGAATAATGAAATAAACGTGAAATGAAAAGAAGTTAAATAAAATAATCATTTGAACAGAAAATGGTTTTTGGTTCATTTATTCCTATGTTCATTTTAAAAAGTGGCTCGTTATGACGTCACAGAAAGTTTTGAAGAGCTTTCATTTAATACCAGCATACCTGTATTCTTTGTACCATGGGTTAGACGTTGTCGGTTAGCCGCGCAATAATAGGCGTCAGCTTTAAGTACGATGAATGGATATCTGTATTTTTCTTATTTGTGGTCTAAGTATACTCTTTTCACAAAATTTATACTCCTATAAAACCTCGTCAATTTCACTATGACAAGGTGCATTATACTCATATTGGACCATAACGATAGGTGCACGATGTCTCATCATTGCTCGACGAAAGCAGGTCTCTAGGCTTTTGCATCTACTATCTTGAATTCATTCAGCTTTTTATTTCGTAATGAAAAAAGTCCAGTGTGCTTATGCAGCCTATTACATGAACGTTAACACCATAAAACATTCAAACAATTTTTTTTACTCTTTTGCTTGTTCTCAGAGCAGTTAGCAGTTAGTTATGTCGATTTCGATGGGACTTTGGTGCAACACCAGTATTGCACTTTTTCCAGCAGTGCAACACTCAAAATGTTCGATGGGACAATTTTTATAGCAGAAGTGCAACACAAGCTTTGCACTCACTTTCCCTACTTTGCACCGGATATTTTCTCGGTGTTACAAATACATATTGAGGTCGAATTGTCATCTGCTCTGTCAAAGTGTACTGTCGCGATTATTTGTGAAATTTTGGAGTTAAATGAATTAAATTTTTTTATTTGGTTAATTGGCTTTAAGTTAAGAAAAAATTTGTTTCTATATATCAATAAATACACAAATTCCACAAATACAAGGAATATGGCAGAAATATGTTCGATTGATTTCAGTGTTCCCAGTTCTCCACTGCTAGAAAAAGTACAACTCTGAAATGGTCCCATTGAAATTGACATTAAACTCACTTGACTTCCTCGATGCTAAGTAAAATCATCACGTGTTTTGAAGTGCTGATACTAACAGCGTTAGTGTTGGTGCTATGGTGCCCTAATTTTAGCTGCTGATGCATCAGTCTTTAAAATCGAAAAATAAAATGTTTCAGTAAGTTTCGATAATGTAAAGTAGTATTTCAATGAAAAAATTGCGATGAATTTCGTTAATTTTGATACGCTAGAGTTGAAATCATAATGTAAATACTGTAAAAAATGTGCAAAATTGTTGCAGTATTTTTCCCTAAAATTCAGGGAATATTCCCTAAAATATAGTGAATATTCTATACATGTTTGGGAATATTCCTTACATTTTAAGGAATATGCCCTACATTTTAGGCAAAAATACCTAAGCTTTGTGACAACATTTCTGTTACATTTTTTTTACAGTGTATTAATTTTGTCATTCCGTTTGTAATGCATAGAAATTATCATGGTGGAGCAAAGAGTTTCGCTGCTCCCCATAATCTGTTGGACCAATGGGATGCCGTTGAAGTAGTTATCGAAAACTATCTAATGTCCAATATTACGTGGAACAGTTTCAATTAAACGCAGAATAATCCAATAATATCAATATTCCTTCGCCAACTGTGGTTCTTTTGTCCTGGTAGACCTGCAAATTGCACACTACGCCATCAGTGCTGCATAAAACAAATATCTTGATATTGATATTGTTCAGAATTAATATTGTTAGAGGTGCTGGGGGCTAAATCACGTGCTATGTTCTTTAAGAAAAATATACGATAATATGTTTGATGAGTTAATGGTGCACGACTTCCATTTCTCACTCTGTTGCTTATTTGACTATATGTCTGAGATCTGAATGGATCCCATATTTCATAGTAAGGTAAGTATGTTAAAATCTCACACGTATCAAATCTAGTCATAGGAATATAAAAGTATTCATTGTATTCATAAACCTGCACCCCTGAAAATAATCCTGCCGACGCCTATGGCGCCGTAGTTGACATTCTTAGCCACCACTGTGGCTGTTTTTCCCTTGGGGTCATTGCTTAACTTTCTCATAAGGTGTTTGAAGACATTATATATATATATTTTTTTTTTTTTGAAAACAGGGGGAACAGGAGAAACCCATCCCAAGCATGGAGGCCATAGCGGCCCATTGTACTATCCTTAGTCCCATTCACCAAAACCTTCCTGTCCTCTTAATGAAGCGCATCAGGTCTTGGTGAGGAAGGTTTTTCAGCTCATCCACAGATAGAAGGGGAGACCCTATCCAGTCTGCTCCGGGCGAAGGCCGGATACTCACAACAGGAAGTGTTCGGTTGTCTCAGGCTCTCCCTCCAGGCAGGACAAACACTCAGGGCTGTCAACAACTCCCTTCCTTGTTAGATGAGCGTGAAGTGAGCTGTGGCCGGTGATGATGCCAACCACAGTTCTACATTGTTTCCTTCCGAGCACCATGAGAAAACCGGAGATATTCCCGTTGGGCCCATCAAGAAACAATTTTGTACACCTACAAGAACTCAGGTTCTCCCATCTCTGCTGATGTTTCCTATGCACATCCGCTTTGATGAGAGATCCGATATTCGAGGTGGTAACGCCTACAGCGGGCTCCGAACCGAGGAACGGAAAATCGGAGCCAGCCCTAGATAAAAGGTCAGCCCTTTCATTCCCCATGATCCCCATGTGATCAGGAACCTACAGGAGGGACACTTTGTTGTGAAAACATAACTTATCCACTGACGACCTGCAATCCCCCAGTAAATTAGACGTTATCCGAGGGCCACTCAGAGCCATCAAGGCTGCCTGACTATCCGAGAGAATAGCGATGTCTTTCCCCTTGATTTGCATATCAAGGGCTAACTTCGCTGCCATTGAGATGGCGAAGACTTCAGAGTGGAAGACAGTGGTGTGTCTTCCAAATGAGTACTCCATTCCAAATTCAAGCTCAGGAAAGTATACACCTACCCCAGCTCTCTCATTAGTGAGAGAGCCGTCGGTGAAGATTTTTAGAGCAGACCGGGGAAGACTCGATAAGGCACCTCCCTCAGTCCACGATTCCCTTGAAGGAAAGCTCACAGAGAAGCGACGCCGGAAACGAAGCTCAGGTACCATCGAATTCCGTGGCAAACCGGCCAGAGGGTTTTGCAAGTCCAGCCGATATGCCAAAGAGCAATGAGAAGAGCCAGTCCAGCCGTCTTCCCAACAGCCCCATGAGCGCAATCTGCATACAGCCCTTTAGGCCTCTGCCTGAATGACAAGATCCAGGGGTGGCAGATTGAGTAGGACCTCAAGAGCCGCAGTAGCCGTGGGGACATTATATTACTTACTGTATATGATTTCTGTATTTCGACTTGTCTTTTCGTGTTGAGATTTGTTTATTTTAAGCTTCAAATAAATATAATTCCACCAGAACAATTCAAAACTAATGTTTTATGCCAAATTTATAGATTACGATCAGGTCTATCGATTCGGTCCACAAAGAGCATTGTAGCCTCCATGAATGTATCCTGGTTACTGCGAAACAATCACAGAATGGAGGTAAACATGAGTAGAAGAAAATTTAAAGATTCTAACTTATCCGAAAGACTTTCAATTAAGATAAAACACAATAGAAAAGTAGCATTTGTTTTAAAAAATAATTTATTGTAGATGGAAATGTACACAACGATTTTAAGTTAACGAAGCGATTTTCAATACTGGTAAGTATTGATGATGAAACTTATAACCAGAGCAGTGGCGACGGCCACTGCAACTATACTCAACTTCTACAAAAGAAATCCATCCGACACTTATTCACACAACAGTATGGCACATTTATGTATTGTTCTGGATTTTCCCGCTTTCCCCTGATACCCTCTTGAGATTCTTCACTTTTTTGCAGCAGCTCTTTTTGATAACTTTTCAAGGGCATTATCCTGTATTCCGGATCATGTTCCATTCGATGAAGAACTTTTGCATGTCGATGATTTATCAGTAAGTAACCACCCTTCGGGTAATCTCTGCGATGTACTCGAACTTTTGTATGATGGTGTACGTTTTCATGTACTGAAAATATAAATAAAAAAAATTGTTTAATAAAAAATTAAATAAAAATAATAACTATATGTGAAATTTTATAACTATCCTTGGCAGTTTTGTTAAATCGGGCTTTAATGAAAAATCGGAAAATATTCAAGCGAATAAAGGTAACAAGCATCAGTGGGATTCTAGTGAAAGGAAAAATAAACTTCTGCAGGTAAATAATGGAATTACTAAGGCGTCGAAATCCATTAAGTCAAAATTTTTTAATTTATCACCTCCCTTGCAATAGTTGTAAGTTTTTTTCTGTATTCAGATTATTATAAGTGAACGTGCGCAAGTCACCTTGGTGTATACGCTTGCGCAATATGTAAGAACTCGATTGACAATAAGCTAACTAAAATGCAGAGCCTCTGGGGAACATTCAAATGAGCCTAATGCACCCGCTAAGAGTTACGATTTGGTCTGATGTGATCAGATCTCTTTTACATTAGAAACAATTTTTTTTCCTTGCAGAATTAATTTCGAAATAAGAACGGAAAAAATATATGCAAAATATAGGAACTGGGGTGTATATGACCCAAGTGCCAAAGATTCGTAACATCCGCTGCGGTCTCGTGTAAATGGTATCAGACGATGCGTAAAATTGCATGCGCTTTATTGGAAGAATTCTTTCAACTTCTCTAAAAAAATTCATGCTTAATTCACCCCAGTTATATGTGTAAAAACGCATCATGTACAGGCACCTTAAGAATCTAAAATTCTTATTTTTCAAACAGGTCAAAATTACCAAAAGTAATCTCAATTATTTAAACCTGGGAAATATCCCGAGAATGTCATCAATTACAGACCCATTAAGGTTAAGAGTGATGCCGACTAAGCTACTGATTTGCAACCTTAAAGCTGCAAACACGGGATGCTCACATATAATATGCTATGACGCAGAGCTGCGCAATACTTAAGTAAAAAAAGACTTAAGTACTACTTAAAGTACATAGTCGTTACTTAAGACTTATTACTCAATACTTTTGAAATGCCCCTACTTAATACTTGAAAATAAGTACTTGCTTCTATTTACTTGTACTTAAGACTTAGTTATGTACATAAGTACTAAGATTTTTACTTAAGTATTTCTGAGTCTATTAAGTATCTACAAATATCAAACTCTTCGTAGAAAAGCAAACACAATCAATCTCTAGCGCAACTCCTTTTTTGTTGAGTTTTAAAGCATGCAAAGAACTGTCAAAGAATGTGCCACACTCACACGTCAAGTCAAAACCTTAGACAAACTAATAACATGCACACAAAATTGGACAAGTAGAACAAAAACCAGTAACGTCTCGCTCGAATATAAAATCGACGATGATGACATAACCACTGACATATATAATATGGATTGCAAAAAGTGGGCTTACTTCTATATTGCTGACTCTTTCGGCCTAAGCACCAAGTACCAACTGAGAGAGAACTGAAAACAACAAATAAATTAGTGGATTCGTAGAAATAAATGATTTTTAAATTAATCATTTAGGGTTATTACTGACAAAAACTGTTTTATCAAAGAATTTCTAAATATTTTATTAAAATCACTTTCCGAGCTGTGTGCTTACTTTTTCAATTTCCCGCCAATGATTTTTTCAATATTGGCACCGACGTAAAAACTCTTTTTGACACAAGCAATTGTGCCCCCGTAAAATAGAAAAGTAAGCAATCCATATTATATACGTCAGTGGACATAACCAAGGGTAAGCAAGCAATGCTCGCTCCAATATAATATCAACGATGCCTCGACCTGATGTAGGGAAGGCCTCAATTTTTTCTTAGAAATTTACTGAACATTTTTTCTTTAGAATTGTTATGCATTATTGGAGGCGATAATGGGTGCTTGGGCGGACCTCTAATAGTTTTTATGAGTGTTGCAATGAGAGGTGAAAGTTTTACTCTACTTGCAGCGCCGAAAACTATAAAAAACTATAAATAGTAGCCACTGGTTATTATACATCTATAGTTTTCAAAATGTATTGATTTATTAATATCTATTAACTGAACTCGGTAAACTTCATTATATTACTGCTAACGTACAAAGATTCTAAAAAAGTACTTCAAAAAATACTCAGTACTTTTTATAGACTTAGAACTTAGTTACAAGTACTTTTCATACATTCCGTACTTGTACTTATGCTGAAGTACTCAGGCCTTCGGTACTTGTACTTGTACTTGTACTTAAGTACTTTTTCTTTGTTACTTGCCCAGCTCTGCTTGGACGTTTTGTAATCCTCTTCGCACAGGTGAAAGAGTTCGCTGTTGAACTTGCCTAAAGCTTCTTCAGGAAATACAGGAAGGGTTATGTCCTGTGACTGCATTAATAAACACCCTGAGCAATTCTATGCGAAAACCAATTAGCTTCATCATCTAGAGAGGAGGGGGTATTCCTTCATTTGCCTCATACCGGGTGCACTACGTCAGAGGAGATCCAGATGTCACTCTTCCTCTTCCCATTTTTGTGTCTCTCCCCTAAAGTGGATTTTTGATAGACCAAATATTAGACAGGAATTAGTATACAGATTATGGGCTCCGGTTTCACCCAGATCGACGGCTTTTTCATTTTCCTCCACTCCTTTTTATACAGGGACCCAGAGACCTATTAGTATTCTCAGTAATTCGAAACTTTAAAACAGTAATCCGGGTTTATATGGAGATTATCTTATCTAGTTGTATGTTGTCTGTGGATCAAGCAAACAAAATGATACGCAAATAACAATTTCTATTGCGATGTTTTCTATGAGAGAGTAACAGAAATATAAAAAAATATAAGTAAATAATCTCTTACAATACCGTGAAGCTTACCATGCAAAACTGGATCCAATACCAAATGGACCAAAGATGCATTTCAATGACAGGCTCCAGATAAGCCAAAAGATTCATTAAAGGACTTCTCGTCTTTAAAAGCCTGTATCTTTTGAACATATCTAGGAATCAACTTAGAATCATTACAGGAGTCCTAACAGGACAGTGCAAATTAAACAAACATATGGATTGGATAGGAATATCACCAACTGTTGTATGTAGGCTAAGTCTCGAAGAGTATGAAACATCAGAGCACATCTTATGCGAATGCAAGGCCGCTGCACATTGTAGGTCTCAAGATTTTGATTCATAATTCTTAAAGCCTGCCGACTTTGAAGAAATTTCACCCAAAAAAATATTGCTCTTCCTAGCAGGAGTGGGATTATTGGATAAACTATAAAGAAAGCCGTACATAATAAACCAATGAATGGGTATAGTGCAACGTCCACTCGCTCTTCTTAACCCCTAATCTAATATTTTTCGACTTAATTTTTATGAAATCAAAAAGACTTTTAATATTGAATATATTAGACATGAATACTTTAAAGAAACTATAAAGTTACAAAAAAACTCTAATTTTAAGTATTTTTTTTAACTTTTTTTTGCGCCATCTATGATTTCAAATATCCACATAGTGCCATCTATGATTTCAAATATCCTCATAGTGCCATCTATGATTTCCAGTAAATTCCCAGCAAAAAAAATTTTTTTTTTCAATTTTCCATTATTTATATAAAAAAACACAAAAACTTTAATTCAAGTACATTATAAGAGTAAAAAAATCATAAGAATATTCCATCTACTCTCAAACATTATAAATATAAATGAAACAAATATCTAGTCAATCGAATTGAAACAATATTTTTCCAATTAGTATTACTGTCGTTAACTACTTAACTATGATTCATGCAAAACCCCGAAAATAATAGAGAAATGATCATGAAAAATGACAAAAATAGCTAAAAACCTTCTCGCAATTAAATTAACTTTGGTAACTAGGCTTGAATCAAAAATTTTCCTTCCTGAAGTCGTCACAATTCTTGTAACAATGCCACTAAAATTCAGGTGGTCATGAATTCATTGCTCAAGGAGCACACTGCGATAGTGCTGTTAACCTAGAAATCGCGCTTGCGTAAACTTTCACGTTTCATTTAAATAGCGTGGGTGTCTTTTGCATAAAATATAAGATCAAAAGGTGAAGAAAAAAAAATACTTCCAGCAATGATCTCATGCATTTTGGCTAGAGATAAAAATTTCTTTTTTTTGTGTGCATTTCGACCTGGTGTCTAAATATAGCTGTAATAACAGGTTGATTTTTCGAAAATCCAATTATCACATTAAAATTGGATTTATTGCAGGTTTTTCGTTATTATTAATTCCAACGGTTAATCGATAATATTTATTTTTGGATATTTGTTAATATAAGTAGGTAAAAATGGATGGTCTCGTTTGAATGAGAGCAAAAGATATAAGATAGGTCAGGTGAGAGCTTCCTCGTCTGTTACATGTTATAAAATGGAAATTAATCTGAAAAACAATCCTAGAAAAATTTGGATCTACTGAAATAATGGAGATTATTTTTTTGATTGTTTCCGAATAGCATGGAATATGATCATGAAATCTGTTATTACTTTAAATCCAGCATTAAAGCGCCTCCTCTTAAAATAAAAGCTCGATGTCCGACAGTAATGCCTCCTGTCAGGCCTTGCCTAAAATAAATGTTCCATTATGTAGTGCCACCTATCGAGTTTTAGCTACAATATTTTACTAAGCTTGTAATTCATTCATTATTACTTTATGTTATTATGCTGCCCAATTCTTAGAATAACAAAGAGGAATACTAACAACATTGATTTTATATATAAATAGATGTGCCCAAAAATGTGAACGGTTTTCTCAATAGATGCCGCACTATGTACCGTTTTGAACAGATGAGCTAAATAGAGCTTATATTCTTCGACGTCGCGAATATTTTACTTTCGGTTAGAGAATTTATTGTAATGCCAAATTAGGAAATTTTAGTATGAGTTTGTTAATTATTAATGTGTTATGCACAATATCCAGCATTTACAGACATGAATATTAGAGTAAAATTACATAACATAAATAAAATTTAGTTTCCTGCGTTATTCATTTAATAATATGATGATGATATTTGTTTTAGAAAAGATTAGAATGTGTGATGGATATAAAATTAAAATCAAAATGAGTTCTGGATTATATTGGCTGATTTTAAAAATAAAGAATTTTGAACAGAAATTTATTTTGTGTGACAATTAGAACATCAAACTTAATACAATACTATTAAATGGCTCCGCTTTATTATTTTAGTAATATAATATAAGACGTACTCGTATTTTAGAATTCTTTATCGTTTTGAGGGCGGAGGGAGATATTGGATGATGATTATGAATGAAGGAAAAATAAATAAAAGGATGAATTTGCATATGTACATGGTCAGTAACTTTTAAACGTATTGATTTGAAGTTTTCTTGGAAAGTAAAAGGAGATTTTGTAGTAGCTTTCGTGACAATAACACACATTAGATTTCAGATGTAGATTCTTGTCAGCCATCTGATACCTCGCTCGATTGAAGTAGAGTAATTTTTCTCAATAAAAATTACGGAAAAATTCGAATTTCCATTTTGTGAGCTCTAACTTTCAAATTTAGATAATGCTAGAACACTAGAGGATTAATGACCGAAGTAAGGCGTTATTAAAACAAGGAAAAAGCTAGAATTCGTATAAGAGCAATTTTTACAATACCCTAGATGAACGGCCATATGTAATTTCTCTGTGTAAGTTTTATCGTTAAAATGGTTATTAGCAACAATTTCTGGATCGGTTCGTCGGACAGTAAAAATGACCATAACAAATTTCATAGGATTTTATTTTCTGAAGCACTTTTCAGTACAATAAAATCATCTAGGACTGATAATTTTCACAATATGCATAAAAAACTTCAATTTTTTGTACGGCCACACCAAGAAGGGGTTGTCCGATTTAGGTAATTTTTGAAATAGTATTTAAAATTTTTATAAGAACGCGACAAGCAGAAAATATTATGCGTATTTATCCAACACATTTTAAGCAGCATTATTAATATGCGTTACAAAGTTAATATACCCTATGATTTCATGATGTAGGGTATAATAATTATTATTGTGGATTTTTCATTTAAATTTTAGAAAAGGGAAAAAATTATGCCATCAATCATTTTAAATTTAATGCCACCTAGAACCTAAAAGTACAATATAAATTTCTCCTCTAAAGCCAGAAAGAATTCAAAGTAAAAAACCCACTTAAATCTACGCACACAATAGAAATACATGAAAAGTAAATATTTTTAACGAATAATTCAAATAATATGAAATTAAAAATGACGTCTACTGAAAAAACAAACCAAATAATGTAACTTAACCGAAATTGAGGGAAAAAAATCAAATAATAAAGTATAAAAAGGCCAAATTCAGACTTCAAAGAATTGAATTGAAATTCGCAGGAATATCAAAGAAACCAAACAAAAATTTAAAATAACTACCTAGAACCTAAAAGTACAATAAAAAAAAATTTCCTCTGAAACCTGAAAGGATTCAAAGTAAAAAACCCATTGTCCGAAACTATATAGTATTCATTTCGTACCCATAAATTTCCACCGACGGATATACGAATACCTACGACTGCATAATGTTATCAAAACAGAAAATATCCATTTTGCACATGTGCATAAAACAAAGCGTTTTGTCTTTATTTGCCCGCAGCTCTGTATTTCGTGAGTACGATGAGTCACTCGAACATTATTGTAATCCTATTCTAATCAGAAAGTCTACACGCGCAATGCATCACTTCAGGTTTGTGACTAGAAGTGCTGCTATTTGTGACTACAACCATTATTTACGACGGTAGCGCCGCCAAACATGAAAGCCGTCCAACATTTTATTCCAGTTTGGGCACATCTATTTATATATAAAATCAATGCTAACAAGCTATATTAGTGAAGCCGTACCGTAACATCAGGCATACAATACAAAGGCTGGGCAAGTAACAAAAATCGATAGCGCCTCATTCGAATATAAAATCGACGACTTGCGTTTAATGAGATAACCAGAGGGTAAGCCAGCAAAGATGCACTCAACTTGTTCTCGGAAATTTACTGGTAATTTTTTCTTCAGAAATTTTATGCATTATTCGAGGCAGGCAGCAATGCATCGTTCCAATATAAAATCAACGATGTCTCGACCTGATGTAGGAATCTAAGACGTTAGAAATTTCTTAATTTTACGATGACACGCCATTTTCAAAAAATCATATCTGGAGATTGGAAGAACCGATTTTTCTGATTTAAGTTCCAAATGAAGCTTAATACTTTATATTTTTCATAAAAAAGTACAGCAGTACTGAACATAATTTTTTTGTTATTGATAGTAGTATTTTTTTTTTTTTAATAGTAATATTTACTATTGAGAACCTTTAAAATTTATTGTTTGTATTTTCATTTTATAGTTAAAAGTAAAAAATTGCGATGGTGTTCAGCTTCGTTGTGGAGATATAAATTTTATAAAGTGACCACGTATACACAGCCCTTCCACGCAAAAGCAATCCCTTTGTGTTATTTTGGACTAATTTTGTAAAAAATCATTTCCGATTTAGATGAAACTTTCATAGCTTATATGAAAAGCAAAAATAGCTCACCCGTATTTTTTGTTTTTCAATACCATACCCTACCACCAGGGAGTTTAAGAATTTCGTGATTTTACGATGAAACTCTGCATACCATACAAACTGTGAAAGCTTCATCAACATCGAAGATGTCCGGTTCCAAGGTGATTGGTTTTGTGTAGAATGGCTAATACTATACCAGGTTGTATTATGTACCTTAGGAAGCTCACTTTGATGAATGATAAAAGGAGAAGTAAAAGTAGCCAAACCGGAGAATTATTAAAAAATGTTTACAAAACAGAATAATTTATCGACATTTTAGTATTTTACACACCTTCTTTCTGGTATAATTTGGAGATATCAAAATATAATAAAACATTATCCTCATTGTTTTCCGCCACAATTTTTTTTTTTTTTTTTTTATATTTTAAAACATATATGATCTGAACATTTGCACACACAATGACGTATATATATATGAAATAGAAATGATCGTCGCACCATTTAGGTCTGCTCGTCAGAAAGTCAAGTAAACAGAGCTTTTCTCCCATACAAATCAAAGCTCAATGAAAGAATTTCTATAGTTCAATTTGAGCGCCATCTATTATTGGTTAGTAAAAAGCAGAATAGCAACTTGTATGAAAGAACGGGTTTTTAAATATAAATAAAGCAGAATATTAAAAAAGTATTTCCAACAATTTCTCAACAGCATTCTACTTTACTGATATATGTGCTTCCGATTTATTTTTATTAGTTTTCAAATGCTGTATCATATTTTGAAAATCTCCGAAATTTAGCTAATCTAGTGAACACCATGTTTCAAAAAGCTTATAACTTTTTATAAATTCCTTATATCCAAAATTTATTTCCAACAATTCCTCCGCAAGACAACATTAGTTTTTATTTATTACATTTTAAAGAATATAGACGCATGCAGTAAGTTATATCCGTGTTCAAAAATCAGGTTTTATCACAATTTCAAGAGGAGGCGCCTTAAGTTATCTTCTTAGGCTAGTTTTTAGTGAAAATAAATTAACCCTTTTGGATTATGTGTACAATTAGGCATTGTCATTAGTATTAGGCTCTCCCTTTGGTTAGTTTTGTTTATCTAAGAATTAAAATGGAGTATACCTAGTTTTCTACTGGAGAGAGCAGGGCTCCCGAAAAAAGTTGTCCAAGTATAAATTATTGCATCGATCAATCGAACCCGGAACATATTGCTTGATAGAGTTAATTTCGGTTCACTGAACCATGGAAATTTGTATACAATAGATAAAATTATAAAATTCTTAAAAGAAATTTGTTAGTAGAAATATTATTTCAGCCACTGGGCAGGTTGCAAAAAAATGTTTTAATTTCTTTCCGAAAACACGAAATGCGCAATATCGCTATACTCTTATAAAAAAAAAAAAAAAATAGATTACACTTATCTCATGAAAAAAGTGAAAAATAGCTCCATATAAGGATACCAATTTCTAAACATGCCTTTTTCATGACCAACCTATAAAAACAATTGAACATCTCTCAGGTTCATTAGAAAAATTGTTTCAGCTTCTATGGAATAATAAAACTTTATGCATAGATAACCATGTTTAACTAAATTTTAGCTTGATCGAATAAATGACTTCAGAGAATTTAGTAGAAAAATCGCGCCTTTAGGCTTCCATACTAGAATTTCATCGACGAACAGTTGATCGACCGAATTTTAGTAAGCATATTTAAATTTGATTAAAATTTGCTTATGATAACTGTGATATTCAAACAGACGGACGATAGGGTAATTTTATAAGAATTGGTTTTATTAGTAAGAGTTATCTCATAAGTTAACATAAAACACATTTTTTTTTTCTTTTTCAGCAACTATGAGACTGACGAAAAAGGGGTAGTTTTTGTGTTATCTATCACTCAATACCTACATATACTAACTCTTAACAATAAACCTGCTCCTGCTCACATCTACCTGTATCAAATCATTTGAGCGTTGTTGCACTCACTGTATTTATACAGATTTCAGAAATAACTTTGACAAGCTCTCCCACTCTGATTTTTTTTTTTTTTTAATTGAGATCTTTAGGTTTTCTAATTTGGCTGTTAAATTGGTTATGATTCTATCTTAAGAATCGCAAACTTAGGATACAGCTCCATTCTGCTCTGTCTAAAGAAATAACGAATTACTCCGGTGTTCCACAAGGTAGCCAGTTAGGGCCCCTTCTCTTCATACTATTCATAAATGATGTTTCCTATATAGTTGCCAAATCTGATTTACTATTTTACTGTATTATAAATCTATCGATTCGCAATTCGACTGTCTCAAATTGCAGGATGTCCTGGACAGACTTGTTGAATGGTATGAAAAGAGTTCTTTCATTTTAAATGTTGATAAATGTAGCGTAACCATTTTCTCCAGTAAGCGAGTTCCTTCGAATGTTGTCTATACTATGAATGGGTTATTACTTTCGAAAGTTGATAAAATATGTGATTGGAGGATATTGTTTGACCCGAAACTCACCTTTAACTTCCACATAGATCGCATCGTTAATAGGGCAAACACAATTTTAGATTTTGTAAAGCGCTGGGCAAAAAAAAACTTGTGATACCTACATTATTAAAGCTCTTTTTACCGCTCTTGTTAGACCCATTTTGGAATATGCCAGTCCTGTCAGGTGTCCATCTTACAAAAATCACTCCGATCGTATTGAGAGCGTACAAAGGAGATTCTTACTTTTTACTTTAAGAGGTCTCGAATAGAGGGATAGACCTCATCTTCCGTCTTATAACGAAAGATTAAAAATTAATACACCTTTCTACTCTTGAGACTTGTGTGAAAATATGAGGATGACATCGAAATTCCTTTGATTCTTGAGAAAATTAATTTCAATTCACGAACTCGATTTAATGATTTTATTTATTTGTGCTCCCATCGTATCAACTATAAACACTTTGAGCCTGATCTAGAATCTGCTGTACTTTGAATTTGAATTTCCAATCAATTGATTTTCATATTCATAAGTACCAATTAAGAATTGTACTTTAGCTTTCCTTTAAGTATTGTGCTCAAAGATCTTTGTAGCTAGCATTTAGAAATTTTAGAATCATTGAAACTAGCTCTTTCAAACGATACCCCCACATGATATCAAAAACAAATTGTTTTCAGGGCGCTCAACTCACCCATATTAAAAAAATAAAAATAAAAAACAATTTTTTAATAATAATGCACGAGCGATCTTAAAAAAATTGTTTTTCTTGAATTGAAATCAAATTCAAACCAATTCACCTTTTCAAAAAACATACACAACAAATATCCCACTCAGTCTTGGCCCACCTCAAGTTTTTCGAAATTTCGAACAAAAGTACGAATTGCGTAAAGATAAAGACTCGAATTTTATTAGGTTGTGTGATGAAAACCCACCGTGTAAGCTACTAGTGTAAATTTCCCTCCTACAATATGGCGGCTATTTACCCAAGCTTTTGTGCGCACATCGAACAAGTTATTTGAAGTTGGGGTAGTCCTAGTGTAATCTGACATTTATCTGACAGTTACCCTGAGTACAATTAATTGTGAAAACTTATTTATAAAATGGGTGAAAACAAATAAAATAAGCTCAAGCTTATTTTCTATTTCTTCTTATTTTTGCTTAAGAAGTAATTTATATGCTCCAATCCGCAACAAATTTTAAGTGACAGTTCTCAGGCATCAAATGTCAAACTTTTACCTCAAGGCGATAATGTAGCACTAGGGTGCCATTTGCATATCCGGTGTTTTCATCGAACAGACCTTGTATTATTTAAAACATTCCTCATCCAAACAGTTTTACACGTAAAAATATTTTGTCGTGTTATACAGGGTGTTCTGGATGTGGTCTTGCATCCAAAGGCTATGGATAGATGATGTATAGACAAGCAAAAAATTGTATAGGTGTGGAAGGTGAAATCCTAACGGTTTCCGAGATACCGCGACTTAAATATATTTAAGTATATTTTTATAGATCACCCTGTGACTTCTGAACATTACACCCTATGATGATGATTTAAAATTTGGTATATAAATAATAGTTGCACATTTACAATTTATGCCTCCCTCCTCCTCCTGCCCTTTTCGAAGTTATGGCTCAAAGAAGTTAAAATTTCGGAATTTTAACTCGGTTTTTTTTTATTTTATTCAACAACTATATTTTATCAAAAAAGACGTTATCAACCCTAATTTTTCCAACTATTATCTATATCTAACAAATTTTTAATCATTATCATAGGATGTAACGTTCAGAAGTTACAGGGTGATCTATAAAAACATACTCAAATATTAAGTTTCATTATCTTGGAAACCATTGGAATTGACCCTCACCCACGTATGCAATTTTTTTTTTGTCTAAGCATCACGTATCCATAGCCTCCGGAATGCAAGACCACATACGGACAGTCTTTAGTGTGTGGAAATGGGCAGGTTTCATGCAGAATCCTCTCACAATTTCCGAAACTGAAGCTATCAATTATCCTGGGTTAAGGTGCTGATTACAGTATGAAGTGAGGTTTTAACTTTTGTCAGCACACAGAGCCCCTCATGTTCCTCAAACCCTGATCCATAATCTCATAAGATAAGCATACAAATTCTTAAACCCAGTGACGTAACTAACCTTTGCATTCTCCAATGCAGAAAAATAGAACCCCCCCCCCCCCCTCTTTGCCTATGAAAACGAACATTGGCCACCGAGCGTTGGACGAGAAGTCGTCTAGTCGGCAGTAGACACTAAAACTTTTTTTTAATCTCAAGTCACAGTTTAATCATTAAGTTAATTTGAAATAGTAATATCGCTTACTACATAGCATACGATTGCATGACACTTTTAGAAGATCTTTTTTCAAAATTTAGCTCTCGCGAACTCATCGATGAGTTTCGAGATATGCATCCTTTCTGTTTTTTCTACCTGTATATGCTCAGTACCTAGTGCTAATTATGGTCGGTGCTCTTTTGCTATACAATATCGAAGATAGTTTTTTATAACTTTGAGTTTTGAGAACAGGCGTTCCGCGGGCGGATGCAACGGTGACAGGAATCATCAAAAAGGAAAGCAGCAAGGAGCAGACTGAAAACTGGAACTCATATCATTCAATTTAATGAATATATGTTTGGCCAATTCTTTGATCGTGTGTGATCGTGTGTATCTTCTAAATTCCCGGCCGTAATGTTTTAAAATACAACAGAAAATTTTCAAAATTAAAGAATCGTTTGTGGCTCTCTGGGACCCCCTTGAATCACGGGCCCCGCGCGACTAAATTGGTTGCATTTGCATAGCTACGCCACTGCTTAATTCTTCTAGAAAATTTCTTGCTATACTTTCCAAACAGTTACAGTTTAGAAAGTTTTAAAATTTTCGTTTGGAATTATATAAAAATTTTTAAGTTTAAAATTTAACCTGTTTTTTCTTCACAGTGTGTTCGGTAGTAGTGTGTGAAGATACTAGTCAAACTTTCATTATGTACCCAGTTAATTGGTATGTTTATAACATACATTCACAATCAACTAATACAGTTTTCAGCTCTCTAGTAAATAATATGGACTAAAATCAAGTCTTCATTTAATACTCGTACTTAAGTTATTATCTCAACTGAAATTAAATTGTATAATTTCCTTTTGCGTAATAATGTTAAACATAAATTTCCAACACAAAAATAAATTATTTCGAAAACAATGACAACGAAAAAAGATTTCCGCGAAATTTTAAACGTCCACTTTCACTTTTCGCGTAATTTATGTGAATTTCCATTCAAGTCACAACGGCACATCTGTCCAATTCTAGTTCATTGAACATAAATAAATTCCGATAAAAAAAAAAAAAAAAAAAACGAAATTCATCGAGCGATTTTACCTTGATATTGCATAACTGCATGTCAATTTAACTGATCGTAGAGTGTGATGATCGGCCATAACCTTTGATCACGCGTAATCACTGATTACTACTAGTCGGAAATCAACAAGAGGTGAATAACTGTCCGCGAAATTCGACAAAAAGTATAGTAAGAAAATGACCACACAAAACAACCAACGGACAATGATGATCATGATCATCAAAATTCAGAAGTCGTTCACTTATAGCATTGAATTTGATCGCAAAGAGTCAGCGATCTTCATTCACTTCAGAATATTTTATGCGCATGTGTAGAAAGTAAATTACTCGAAGAAAATTACGCTGAAATTATTTAATTATTTATAATTAATCTAAGGAGAAACATTTACATGCATATACGATGTATACATACACACTACAACCGATCGAGGCCTTTAACACGCCTCACAAATCTCACGGTTTTTGAGCGTATTATGGAAGCGATGTAAACAAACTTGTCAACATGGGATGGCAGGTTCAAAATGCGTGTGTTAATTAAATTGCTGATCAGGTGCCGACCTGACTATAATCTGCATAACAAGTCAGAGTCAATCGCTTGCAAATGTTTTTTTTATAGGACGATGCGGGACGGGACGCGACAACAAAACGGCTCTCGCTTTTAAATTGAATGAAATGAAACCTACCTCTTTCTTGACCGCGGACAATGTCGATTGCGGTGACTTTTTCAATGAGAAAATTAATCGGAAAAGCTGTTCAAGTTCTCTCAAGTGGGGTGAGGTAAAGAATTTTGTTTTGATTTGTTTTTGTTTTTATTTTTTATTTTTTATTTTTTTTTTTTTTTTTTAAGTATAAAATACTCGAGATTACTCACTTGCATTGTCATCCTCATTGGAAACATCACGTTTATGTTGGGAATGTTCTACGTCATTTTGGAATAAATGCTCACAAGCTTCAGCCGCTAAAAGCTTCATGTCGTCTAGTGTACAAACACGATGAGCTGTGCATTTTTCAATGCTGATTAGTATTGTTGTTAAGGTTGTGATCACAACAGCAGCAACTTGGAACTGAAAATAAACAAGTTTGACGTCATTTTACTATGTTTCACTATTAAAAATTTTTATTTATTTTTTTATTTTTTGTTTATGTTAAATTTATAAATTTAAACAATTTCTGAGGAGGTTATCGGTTTCTGCATTCAAGTCTAGACGGCTTATAATATTATATAATTTGCAAAATGACAACCAGTTGGAATATGATGTTTGTTTAATTGGTTTTCAAGATGTTGTCTATTTTGAAACAAGCTTTGGTAGCGCACGCGTATACTACTTAAATTTTAGAGTGGCTTCTGAGCATAATTAGCGCGACTATCTAAGTTTGTGTAAACTTGAAATTCTTGAAAAATTTAAATAACTTGTAGCATCTACGGAATCATAAATAAATTCAAATTAGTTGCAAACTGTATATTTTCTTTTTATGACACTTTTTATATGAAAACATGTTTTTATTATGTTTATAGAGATAAAAACAAATGTTTTTTTTTATAATCATAGCCATCATTTAGTTTTTTTTTTAGTTTTGTTTACTTAGCAGGAGAGCATCTTCCTACATATATATATACATATGTAGTCTATTTATGTCCTTTATTGTCATGCTTAAAAGATTTTTAGCTACATTGGTTCCCAGCCGTTGCCTACCTCATATGGTTTGTTTGATTGTTTATAATTGTTACTTAATTGATTACAGGGGGCCGGATTCTATAATACTGAGAATTTAGGAGTTTAAGCATTTTTCTCCGATTACAGTCCCTGTCCAAATTATTAGACGCACTTAAAATTTTAACCAAGAAATGTATTCAGAGATCCTTTTAAGTCGCTCTATTTGATATTTGGCATGCGTTAAGTCCTCTACCTGGATTCGTATTTCTCTTACCTATTGGTATCACCGACAATGTTGCTATCTCGTTCAGACTCGTTTATATATGACATAAAACAAGTGCGAGTACCTGGCTCAGTCTGCGCGCCGATTTTGAATCAGAAAAACTTACTTTGGTTTTTATTTTATTATTGCAGTATTTTTGTATGTTTATGGACTGTGTTATAATTTAGGAGTATTTTTTTTTTATTGTTTTGGAAAACATTTAAGATTTGTATTAATCTTAAATAAAATTTAATAAAATGGGTAAAAGCAGCGATCTGACGAAAGAAAAAATCCACGAAGTTAAGGCCTTGATCGATGTGAAAATGTTTTCGAGTCGAGAAATTTCCAGGAGATTGAATATTTTTCAAGCTTCAGTAAGGAGGATTAAAGAAAAAATTGAAAATGATGAGGATTGGGGTCCTCAAAGGAGAAGCAAGTGTGGTGAATATTTTCACCACCGCGGGCTGAACGACTCCTCAAGAAAATATGCGTAGAAAATCGGTTTGCTTCCACAAATTAAAATAGAAGTGAATTAAATCAGAGCAATATAACAGCCATTCAGAGAACTGTTCGCCGAAAGCTTATTCAGCTGAATATGATAGTCTGTTGACCTGCTCGCAAGCCTAAACTGACCACTGCGATGAAAGCAAAACGTTTACTATGGGCAAGGAAGCAGCAGAACAAAGATTTAGATTTCTGAGAATTGGTAAATATACCTTGTGTTTTATAGTTTCACATACTTTATTAATTGCATTCGTTCGTAATTTAATTAAAATTACGTAAATTTTCATAGATATGAATATTATTTCAGCTGTGCTTTACTGATGAAAGCACTTTCAAAATTTCTTACTAATAAAGCGCAATACGACGTCAGAAGGCGTCTAGGTGAGAGATATAATGCAGACTGCGTGATACCTAGAGTGAAGCCTTCTACAAAAGTGATGATTTGGTCAGTCATCTCTGCAAAAAAACTGGACGTCTGTACATTGTAAAGGGTACGATGAAGCAAGACCAATACAAGGATGTCCTCCAGACAAGATTGCTTCCCTCAATTGAAGGAGTAGTTTTCGAGTGGAGAAGATTTTATTTTCAAGCAGGATGGTGCTCCCTGCCACACGGCAAAATCTGTCAAAACTTTTCTCACAAATAGATGTTTGGAACCATAGTCCGGACTCTCAGAAAACTGTGCAGTCATGCATAAACAGTATGCCGATGAGAATACAGGCGTTAATTGCTGCCAAAGGAGGAAGCGCAAAATATTAAGCTCTTAAAAAATCTCCGAGTTTTTCCCCATTTTTCTTATTATAATTTTTCCAAAAAATTTTATCGCAGTTATGAGTTTTATTTACCTTAAAGCCTACAAAATGCAAAAATAATAATTTTAGTAGAGTCCTTCTATAGAAAGTTTTAATTTGACTCCATGAAGATAAAATTTTAAAATATTTTTGGGTGCGTCTAATAATTTGGCCAGGGACTGTATAACTCCTTAACTTTCTATTCGCAATTCTCTAATATACTTGGCGACTATGTTGAGTGGTTGTTAAGACCAGAATTTTCCTCGAAAATGGGAACTAATTAAGTTTCCAGTAGTTCCAATATGCAAATTCCTCAAAAAAATTTCCTAGGTTCCAAAAACAAGTACAACCAAAAGGAACAGTTCACGTAACTTTTGAAAACTAATTAGTTTTTATTGATAGGGGAATCCTTTATAAAAATACATTCGAAAACTAAGAATAACATGATCAATACTACTATATATCCGTTATTAAATACAAACTCTCATCCCTAATCAAAGTTCTAGTAATTTCAACTATCTTATGCATATATGCAAAGTTCTCAAGGGTTTTCTATTTCAGTAATGCTCAATATTTGAGTTTCACGGTCATGCGCAATTAGTTTAACATAATTGCACAGGAAAATTTTAAAATTTTCTGAACTTCGAATGTATAATTTTCTCCATAATTTTGTACGGGGAGACGAAATTATTCCCTTCATCCTTTTTAAATTTTTCTAGGCCAGATATGCTCACAGTATGGGAGAATTCCCACGATCTCCCAACACTGCTTGGGAAGTTAAGGAAAACTTAATAAGTGTGAAAAAGTGCGAATCGTCGGGGACTATAAAAGTTATAAGTTTTTGGTGTAGAGGGTTCGGTGTGTTTTTTTTTTATACTCAAGCTATCCGAAGTTTAAATAAATTGACATGTTTTTTTTTTTTTTTGGAAGGGTATTTTTTTAGGGATGTAGGAGGTAGAATGGAGAATAGGAGAGAAATGTATGTATGTGTCAAAACTAATGGGAGTTTCGGAGCGAATATGATAGGATTGGGGGAGTTAATTAACGGAAATTAAAAATTATTGAAAAACATTTCAGGAGGTTGCTGGAGTAAGCTCAGGATCTGAAAGTTCAATAAAAAACCTCCGAAATTACTTTTGTAATTAGGTATACATGAATGTTATAGGCTATATTTTATTTCGATTAACGATATTTACGGGCCTCGATGGTAGATTGATTTTCGCAATACTGATGAGCGCCCAAACTCTGGGTCGTACAATAATCATGTTTTATCCGATGGATTTAAGGTGTAAAGTAAAAAAATATAAGTAAAACAAGTTTTTAGGATGGGGGTTTTAATTTTTCAGGGAGGTCATATCATCTTCCATAAGTGTTTTCCAGAATACGTCATGTTTGGTATCAAATTAAAGAAGGAGGAAACAGTAATTGTATGATGTAGTTAATTTTTTATACTTTTTCACTTTTTTTGCACTTAGGTCATATACACCCGAGTTCTTATATTTTGCCTATATTTCTTCCGTCCTTTCTTTCATAACCATCAGACTCTGTTGTAACGTGGGAAGTGAATTTCTACGGCTTTTATCAGTTTTTCAAAATGATGAGTTGAAAATATGTCAATTTTTGTACTAAAAAAGGCCATTTTTCAACCTTAAATAGACTGATTCATTTATTTTACGGATATCTATCTCCAAAGATATTTATTGCACTCAAAAACTAATTACATATCTAATTAGGAGGGGGGGGGGGGGCAAAATACAGATGCGATTTATTTTATCCTACATGCAAGCTTTAATAAGCATATTTAAAATCGACGACCAAATTGACTATTATACGTGTAATTGTAATTTATTAGCGGTTATCTGGAAACAGTAAAATCCATAAACTTTGTAAATATTGCATAGATATTCATAATAATTTTTTTTTTTTTTTAAATAAAGCCAGGATATGCGATGAATCCATAATTTAATTTGAAAATTGCATAAAACACAACAAAAACAGACAACACTCTCAGTTGAGAACTCTTCTTCTTACTTCTCCATAACTAAAACAGCCGAAAGTTTTGCAAGTAGAATTGAGAGTTTGGTAATTCTCAATACAAATTGTCCGAGTTACAGAAGAGAATTAAATAGCAAAAGACCTCACATTCACCTAACTATGCAACTCTCTCTGTTACAGACTTCAATCTCAGGAGTATTGATTCATTGGCACCTACTAACGGGTACAGATATTCCTATAATATGGCAATATCATTGAATTTTATTCAGTGACATCGAAAATCATATCCTAAAATTGTATCGAGCTTGAAACTAGATGTTAGTATCCGTAATTTTCAGTTTATACAATAACATGTCAGACTTTCTCTAGATTGAAAATATAAAAGAAGCAGCAAACAGTTCAAACAAAATGATGTCGTATATTTTAATATCGCAAAAGATCTGAATGAGCCCCTCTCAAAGCGAATTCTTCTGAACACTTATTCCTTTTGAATAGAAAAAAAAAACATCGAAGAATAAATTTAAATAAAGCGCATATAAGACATATCGCTTTTTTGCTTTGGCATATCCTAGATAAACACATGTCACTAAATAGATCAATTATTTTAATTTTGGGCATTATCAGTAAGCTTAAACCAAAAAAAAAATTGCGGGCAAAATTCGGAATTGTCGTGCTCAGTTCATTATTTTCCTCTCTTCGCTAAAATATTTGCATTGCAGCAAAAATAATAGTGAATTCTTTCCTACGATTCGGTGTTAACACTGTCACCACCGAATCTATCATTCTCGTGCTATTTTCTTCTCTACTAGTGTGGTGGGAAAAAAAAGAGTCGGGAAATGACAGATTCCGTAGCGGTGGTTATACCGAGTCGCAGAAAAGAATTCACTATACCTAAGTCTAACATAACCAGTAGAGCATGAGAACTACAGCTGGCCAGAGTAAAATTTTTAACTATACCAGCAAATCATTTTCGCGGATTTTCACATTTGCAAGAAGTTCTCAAAAAGCAATTATCCGAGAATTTGTCGTTTTTACGAATCTTTCTCGAAATATCTCGGAATTGTTTCAAGAGAATTATCGTATCAATGATTTTATCAGATCAAATTGTGTATGGCAAAGTTTCTGGCCTTTTAAGTATTCGGCCGAATAAGATAAGACGGTATACAAGGTGTTTCCGTCTAGGTGGTCCATAGAACAGGATGTGATCATACACACCTAGATGAACAAAATATTGTATGACAGGGGTGAAGGCAGATCAACCGTTTCGGAGTTAAAGGGTAATTAATAAAATATGCTAGATTTTCACAAAACACTCTGTATCTTAAAAAGTACAAGGTTTGCGGTCACCGTCAAAAGTTTATTGAATGCAAAACTTCATTGACTTTCCCCATACTTTTTTCGTCCTAGGAGTTATGGTGGTTTAAGCTCACAATTTCGGATTTTCTTACCTCTTTTTTTACTTTGACCTCTATTTTTTTGAAAAAAGGTAGTTAACGTAACTAGCTTTTTTTTTTATAATAACTATAAACTGTAAGCAATCATTTTTAATTTAACCTATTCCACCCTATGTGCTATTTGTAGCCGTTAAAGAGTTATTAGTTCTTAACCTATTCTCAAGGCTAGTCTCAAACCTATTTTCAAAGATAATTTGTTGCTTTAGTGTCTGAAAACTTGTCATTTTAAATAATCTCGGTATGACCTGAATAGGTTATGAGCTAATAGCTGTTTAACGGCTACAGTTAGGACATAAAGTTCAAATGAAAGGGGGGAGTCCATAGTTTACAGTTTTTGTAGAAAAAAAATTTATGTTAATGACCTTTTTGGAAAAACCAAAATAGAGGTCAAAGTAGAGAGCTGTGAGGGGAATGCCCAGTTTTCATACATCTTTAGGCCCGACACCTCCAGATATGAGAGATATCTTAAACGATGTATTATGATGCTCTGAACATATTTTATTAACAATGTTTATTTCTATCTAGCGGGGGAAAGCTTTGACGATTATATGTAGCTTGAACGACTTTCTTGGTTGAAAAAGTGGACTTTTCTAATTCTTGTGATTATGAGGAATTGGTGCGTCGTACAAAATGACTGCATATAAAATAAATGTTCACAACAGAGCACTAATGGCGATAGAAGAAATAACTGCAAAAATATATGCGAAATGTAGTATATAATAATAATAAATAAATTTTATTTGCTCATATAAAAGCATATAAAAGCTTGTACATTTACAATGATTTGCTTCATTAAATCGATAATAAATCGCTACTAAATAAAATATTTAACAAAAAAAAAAAAAAAAACATGAAAAAACAATCTATTAATTAACAAATAACATCATGCCAATAGGACATCTAATTTAGTTTTTATAAATTCAATACAATATCTTTTAAATGCTCCAAAGTTTTCATCATTCCTGCAATAGTTAAGTTTATTATACATTTTTAAACCTTTATATAGCAGTGAGTTTTGCGCTCCTGTTGTATTATAATTACTTAATCTGAATTCATTTACATTCCTGAGGTTAAATGGTTGCACGTCTCCAACAAATCTTAAATATCTATGTAAATATTCTGGTAGAATCTTACTCTTTATCTTAAATATAAACAACAATACATTCAAAACTATTCTTTCCTTTACGCTCATCCACATTAGTGCTTTAAGCATTGATAATATCGGTGTAAACCTAGCTGGGGTGTATGGGCTCAAATGCATGAAAATGTGATTTCCGGTAGCAAAAACGTTTAGAGAAAATTTTCTAAATCGAGACAAATATAAACCATCCGATAACATTCCGCAAGACCTTTAATTCGATATGCAACATGCAGTAATGGAATCCCCCCCCTCCCTCCGCCGGAGGTTCCTAACCCCTACCCTAAAAGAATGCAGAGAAAAATTTACTTCTACGAATTGTACCTGGCAATGAACTGAGATGAACAGTGAAAATTGTTTTCCGATCGGACATAACCCTACCAAGTTAGAGCCGATTTAAGGTGCAAAAAATAGTACCTCTGTTCAAATAAAAATAGGGAAATACTAAAAAGGTGAGTATTGTAATGGCTATAAATAGCTATTTAAATGTCCGACTATAGAAGTTTGGGTACTCAAACTTTTTCTCAGGACCGAAGGAATTCAGTTCTGTACTGGATTTTACAAAATGTACTAGATCCAACTATGACCCTCCTCACCCCAGCTTTCCCCCGATAGATAGAAATAAACCTTATTAATAAAAAATGTTCAGAGTATCGTAATGCATCGTTTAGGACATGTCTCATATTTGGAGGTGTCGAACATAAAATGGACATTCCTCTTTGGTACACAATACTTTCATGGCAATAGTAAATAAATTTTTAAAAAATGAACTAAATCGGGCAACGATTTCTTGGTGTTGCCATATAAAAATTTAAGATTTTTACGTATCTTGTGGAAACGATCAGTCCTAGACATTTGTATTATACTAAAAATTTCTTCAGAGCATGAAATCCTATAAAATTGGTTATAATAAATTTTTTCTGTCTGACGAACCATTCTAGAAATATATGCGAAAAATGACCTCAAAAATCAAAATGGGTGATCATACGAAGATTATTCATCTAGCTAGGGTATCATAAGAATCGGTCTTAGATCAATTCTAGCTTTCCTACTTAGTTTTTAATTATAATGATTCATCAACTCATTTTTCTCTCTAAACTATTAAAACTTGCATTCCTGGTATTTTCTTTTTCTTCTTTTAGTGCTACTGACCCTGAACGATCGTATCGAAAAATAACATGACAAACAAACTGTTTTCAGTATAAAACAGAGGCACGTGACTATAGTTGTTTTTGTTTGAGTAACTTAACTTTATTTAATTGCAATGCAAGAACAAAGCCAATTATCATGATTTCAATATCAAAGTCAAAACTTAAAGTCCCGTAAAATTCGCCATATCACCTACTTTCCAATGATTTTAAACTTAAGCTGAGGAGGGTAATGACTACACAAACTAGACAAAAGAAATCTACGCCCCCACATACTCTACTTGTATCTGAATAAATTGTTGAGATTTTCTTTTGTTTTTTTTTTGTTTTTTTTTTATTTCTGTATTTTGATCTACATGGTAAAATATAATAAAAGCAATAAAGAAGATCAAATATTTAACATATCCCGTTAAGTGACAATAAAAAATATCTTAAAATACGCGAAAGTTGACTTGAATGGAATAAAATGCGGATCATCACTGGAACTGGACCCGGACCATATGCACAATCGTAAAAATATTCGCAAAAATCATGATGAATGGTGACAGTTGAAATTGGGTGAATATGCAAATTATGATAGCCTAGCCACAGTTACTCCATTAGTCATTTGTAAACTGGTTAACATGTATCATTGGATACGAAGAAAAATATTCAACAGGAAAAACGATTTCGACATATTTGACTAAAAATTTTTGGAGGGTGATTAGTAAATTTTTGCTAAGAAACTTGAATGTCCGATTCTAGTTCTATGTTTTTTTTTTTTTTGTTTTTTTAACAGGAATTGATTAGCTAATTGTGGTAACCTTTATTTTTATTAACTATGAAAAAAAGCATTCTCAGAGTTCCGCATAGAATGCAGACAATCTGCTGAAGTGAGAGTGCAAACATTTCACAGACTTGACCATTTAAGAAGTACATTCCAGTTGAAAACCACAACCGAATCCGTCTGAAATATAATATTTATCACTTAAGGGCGAATTTGGTGATATCACCTTACCTAAAAAAAAAACGAAAAAAAAAAAAAACAGGGAGACCCAAGTCCTATTCTTAGATACGTGCCTCCAAATTCCACTGAATCAGGCATGCCTCCTCAGGAAACCTCCAACATCCATGACTGATCGTAAACCAACCATTGATCTTTTTACAGACGATATCACCTGTGCGTCTCTCTTCTCTGCTCTTTTTTCTGTTTTTTGTCTTTTTTTCGATATTCACAAATTTACGGCTTACCTTGCTAAAGGCTATGGGCCGCACGACGGGCTGTTGACCTCTTTACATTTTCTTTTCCTTCTGGACAGAGTTCAATGGTTTCAAAAACTTTCAAATAATCTCTGGTCTGCAAAACTGTCTAGAGTTCAGCCGTTGGGCATGGTCTGGGATTCCGTTAAAACGTAAAAAGGTACCAAAGTCTGTGAGGATTAAAGAAAAATTCTGTAAGCCGCCGCCGCCGCTGCTGACAGTAGTAGTAGTAGTGGTTAGATGGAGCACAGGTTTTTGCAAGTGAATCTGACGGAAGGTTTCTGTGATCAACAGGTTTCACATTGTTCCTTATTCGTTGTGGTTATTTTTGACTGAAGGACATCTTGTTGCTGGGTAAGAGCAAAAAACTATGCATAGTGTCTGTGTGTGTTCTAGCGAATAAGTCAGAGACCTGGAGAAGGATTTTTTTTTTCGCTCTCCGGAATTCGGTAACATTAAAATTTAAATTAGGGCTTCCAAGAATAAAATTGAATTTAAAAAGGTCGAGATACGATAAATCGCACATTGGAATTTATGAAAGGAAATGAGGGGAATTTTAAATTTGATATGAGTATATCTGAAACGGAGCGAAAGTTTTTATTTTTTATTTATTTTTTTTTATTTCACTTACTTTTTCTACTTTCTAACATAATAATCTACGTCAGAAGAACACTTTATATGGATATGATTCGTCAGATCATAATCGAAGTAAGAAAAATTCGATATTTTCGGCGATTACAAATTTCTATGAGCAAATAGGAATGTTTATAGAGAGAAAAAAAAAACATATTAAAAAAACTCCATGTGGGTTTAAGATAAAAAAAACAGTCAACCAATAGGTGATAAGCAATTTATATAACTTTTGTTCATTATCATATGACATTTAAAGCCATTCAGTTTCACTATAAATTTAAATGTTTTTCGGTGAATCAGGTAAGTTGAGTAGCTGTTTATTCACTAATAAGAATAATTTTTTTTGTTTTTTTTTTTTTTTTGAAGATGTAATTGGTTGAAACTTGGGTTCTTAAAGGATAGATATAGTTTGTAATATAAATTAAAAATAATAATAAATAAAATTTTTCTAACATTATGTTCGAATTATCCCTTTCTACCTACATCGATTTCAATTTTTTATCCGGTTCTAAAGGGTCCGCCATCTAACGTTTTTTTTTTCAACTAGTGTTTATTTCGTGAATGGTAACACTTAGCTCATGTCTGATTTGACAGAAAATTAGTTTTATTCTTCCGCTGAACGAATATGGTTGTGTATACGCTTGAACAACGCTGGGAAATATTGCGACATTACTTTGAAAATCATGGTAATGTTGCAAAATGTGTGCGAAAATTGCGTACGGATTTTGGAAGAAGAGAAGCACCGTCAGCTCCGTATGTTCGTTATCTTGTGAAAAAAGTGAAAGAAACTGGCATCCACATCGATAAACCAAAGCGTGAAAAGCCAAAAACAGTGCGTACACCCGAGAATATTGATTGTGTGGCAGAAAGTGTGCGTGAAGCGCCATCAACATCAATTCGCCGTCGTTCTCAACAATTGAACATTTCGGAGACATCATTGAGACGAATTTTGCATAAAGATCTTGGTATGACGCCATACAAAGTCCAATTGGTTCAGGAGTTGAAGCTAACTGACCATCCAATGCGTTTTCGCTTCGCTGAGTGGGCCTGCGATCGACTTACAGAAGATGCCGATTTTGCCAAAAAAATCATCTTTTCGGATGAAGCTCATTTTGATCTTGGCGGGTACGTAAACAAGCAAAATTGTCGCATTTGGGGCACAGAAAACCCGCACGCATACATTGAAAAGCCGATACACCCAAAACGAGTCACTGTTTGGTGCGGATTTTGGTCCAGAGGCATAATTGGGCCATTTTTCTTCGAAAATGAGCAAGGAGTGGCCGTTACAGTCAATGGCAATCGTTATCGGGCCATGTTGAACGAATTTTTGTTCAGGAAAATTGAAGAGGAGGATATTGGCAACATTTGGTTTCAACAGGACGGCGCTATGTGCCACACAGCCGAAGCTACACTCGATGTTTTGCGCCCTGTTTAAAAAAAAAAAAGTTATGTGGCGGACCCTATAGATGGGAATTTCGATATAAAAAATGGATCCGATTTCAGTACCTACTATCATGACATCACGGTGTTAAATAGGTACCCCAGCGGGTAAAACGGAAGCATTTTTCATAGAAGATCTTTATACCGATCTAATTAGAAGATTTTCATAGCAATTGCCTTTCGAAGCTTTTAGGAAGCTCTTTTCATGATTTTTTTTTTTTTTTTTAATACAAAGTGACGTCCAAAGGTAAAATTTAGTACCTTATATTGAGGGGTACCCGAATCATCCACATGTATATTATACAATTTTGCTTAGTTTACGAGTTATGATATTATTTCACCAAACTACTAATTTGAACACATTTCTGGTCATAGTGACTTGAATAATTGAAATAAATTACTGATTTGTTTTTAATTTAGCTGAATTTTAGGCCGATCTAATGCAAAAAGATTTAATTCCGTAATTTTTAAATTCCATTAATACAAAATAATAAAATGTACCAAAATCTTTGAGGGCGATTTAAAAAAAAAAAAAAATCGCATAACTTATTTCACCCAAACCTATTTTGAAGACTTCCTCATTTCATTGGGTATTTACAGTGTAAATTTAATTGAAATATCTCTATAACATCATACCAAAAATTCCGAAAAGTACTAAGTCTTCAATCTATTCGAACTGAGGAACTAGATTTTTCGTACCTTTGAACCGCTGTAACTTGGTAGAGTTATATGCGATCGGAAAACGGGTTTCACTATTCACTTCAGCTTATTACTAGCTATAATTTGTAGAAGTTTTTTTTTCTCTGAATACTTTTAGGGTGATAATTAGGGTGTATGTGACCCAAGTGCATGAAAAAGGGTTTTCCGGCTACAAAAACGTCCCGATAAAGTTTCCTGAATCAGGAAAAAAAGTACAACACCCTACCTTTAATTTGATATGCAGTATGTCGTTTTAGAACCAGCACCCTCCTGGGGGCTCCTAATCCCACCCTTAAAGTATCCAGAGAAAAAATCTTCTACGAATTGTAGCTGGTAATAAGCTGAGGTTAATAGTCGAAGTCATTTTTCCGATCTGATATAACTCTACCGAGTTAGAGCCGATCTAAAGTTCGAAAAATGTAGTATCCCAGTTCGAATAAATTAAAGACTTAGAATATTTTGAACTGAATTTTAAGTATGAAGTATAAAATTTACACAGTAAATACCCAATGAAATGAGGAAGTTTTCAAAATTGGTTTGGGTGAAAAAAGTTGTAGGGGACTTTTTTTTTTTTTTAAATCGCCTTCAAAAGTTTTGATACATTTTATTATTTTGAAGTTTATGTAATTTAAAAATTTCTTTTCGCTTAATGATATGAGCTACGTTTGATGGACCTGACATTCAGCTAAATTGAAAAACAAAAAAACATCAGCAATTTCTCTCAATTATTCAAGTCACTATGACCAGAAATGTGTACAATTTAATAGTTTGGTGAAAACCACGAAAAAAAGAAATCAAAAAATCATAACTCGAAAACTACGCAAAATCGCATAATATACATGGGGGTGATTCGGAGACACCTCAATATGAGCCACATAAATTTTAGCTTTGGACGTCTTTTTCTATGGCCACCCTGTATATTTATTATTAAGCTTAACTCAGGGAATAGATACATACCCTATAATGCAAACAAGCACAGAATGGAAGGAAGGAGATAGGGAAAGAATTTGGTGGGGGGGGGGGGGGGTGCAACTTGAGTAAAGTAGCGGAGGTGTTCATGTTCGTCACTCTTGAACCTTCGGAGATTGTAAACCCGAGGAAAAAATAGAAGATGGCAGACTATTCCATATTCGCACAGTTCGTGAGCATTACGGAATTTTATTGTACGGGTGAAAGGCAGTGCGCGGCTTTCAGCGCGAGTATTCCGTACAGGAATTAGTCAACAATGGATCAGACTAGATATTTCATCAGAACATTGACTATGTATGTAGCGACAAAGGAGCGACAAGCATCCGACTTTGCGTCAGTGCTCGAGTGAGTTGATATGATAAATTGTTGCCACTTCTTCAATCAGCTTGAAGGCTTTCTTTTGGACAATATCTAATGAAACTAAGACTATACGACAAGACCCGACTCAGATGTGAGAATTGTACTCTGTCTCAATTGGACGAACGCAAATCGAAGATGCTTCTATGCAATTGCCTTCGGAAAATTTTAAAATAACAAATTTCCCAGTATAATATTCTAAACAAGCACACAGGAAGTAAACAGAAGAATCAGCTTCTTGCTAATCGGATGCAATAGTTAAAAACATTCGGATAGGGATACGAAGTGTACACGTCTCTAAGCTTCAAAAAATTGTTGCTTTACACCTTTTTGTATGCTTCCATTTCGCACTGGATCTTTTTCATATCCGTATTAAAATATCAAAATTCATATCGGGTATTATACACATACATACATATAGTTAAGTACATGTGTAGTCCTTCAATCCAAGGGACAATATTGGTTTTAGAAATAGGAAATGTCATCGTTTAGAACAGTGATTCTCAACCTTTTTGTTCTTGCGGTACCGTTTTAACAATTTCAAAATCTGGCGGCACACTAATAATAAAATAAACTTAAATGAATTTTATTTACCTATAATACACTGTGTAAAATAGTTTATGATAATAATTTTTAATGTAAAATATAATAATGTGTACTATAAAAACAACAGAAAGTTTATTGAGTGATTGATTTGTAATTAATTATAAGAATACATTTAATGTGAAATTTGAGCTTGATGACTTTTGATAATTTCGTTTATATTTGGTCGTAAAATAGATAATGCCACTCTTATTTCATCATCTATATTTAAAAGTCTCGATATTTTTTTTTCATTTTTATATTGGTTAATGATGAAAATCCGAATTCGCACAAATAAGATGTAGAAAATTGTAGTAATATTTTTAAAGCGTTTTTTTGCTATTATGCGATAATCGCACCTAATGTTAATCCAAAATGAATTAATTGTGACTCTTCCGAATGTTTTGAAATTAAATCTCGGTTATTACAAAACGAAATTAGCTCTTCCTCTTCGTTCGGAGTTAATTCGTATACAGACGTATCCGTTATCACAAATGGATTACGAACCTAAGCAAATTTTTTTAAATCTAAATTTGGAAGTAATGAATAATTCTCTTATCCAGTGTTGTCAAATGGTCAATAACAATTTTATGAATAGTTTTGTAGGAGTCTGTAGTGATAGCGAAACATTCAAAAAGTCGCGCTTTAAATAAATTCAAATTTCGCGCGATTAAAATTACTCTTCCTCATTTCGAAGATTCGAACATGATTCCTGCTAGTTCTTAAAAACGAGAATTCCTTTTAGTTATTATATGACAGTGTGAGCTGTCAGTGTTCTCTCGTTGGTCACGCGCTCGTATTAAGCAGGTTAAATAACCTAACTGTACTGAATAGGAATTATATACATAGTTGTGAATTTGTAGTAACCATTATACTGTACAAAAGCTGAAATATAGATGATAAGGATTTTAAGAAATTAAATCCAAAGTGTGTTCATTTTTATATTTGCGTTAACTACGAATTACGACAACAAATGGTGATCCCGACGTCGACGTGCAGACACGCATATATATAAAGAAAAGGCGCACTCTCGCAATATTAAATCACCTTTAATAAAAATCTGATTTCAATAAAGTGCAGGAAGCCATGTAGTTTCGATTCCTCCTATAGCAAAACAAAAAACTAAATATATCTGCTGGTAATGCAGCTACTAGCAGTAACATTACCACAAGCCGCTTATTTATTCGTTGTAAGAATACGAAACTTACCTTCTTAATAGATACAGGGGCGGACGTTTCAATCGTGCCATTTCAAATGTTTCCACGAGACAAGATGGATCATGACTATTGTCTATCGGCAGCAAACGGAACAATTATACGTACTTTCGGTTCGCAACTCCTAAAATTAGACCTTGGTCTACGACGCGACTTTACTCATACCTTTATCGTCGCAACGGTCAATCGACCAATCATAGGTGCTGATTTTTTGAAAAAATTCAACTTGCTAGTAGACCTGAAACAGCGCCGACTGCTAGATAAAATAACATCTTTGAAAGTAGATACCATAACATTGCCAGATAACTCGCCGACCCCAAAACATTTTCAAGTCAACAATGACTACGGTGATATAATTAAAAGTTTCCCTAATATAACATCACCGCCCGACTACAACCTCCCAATTAAACACAACGTCGTTCACTACATAAAAACGAAAGGCTCGCTACCGTATTCAAAACCACGTAGACTAGATAAAAATAAATTCGATCTAGCCCGGAATGAATTCGAATACATGGTAAATCTCGGCATATGTCAACCATCTTCGTCTCCAGTTGCCTCACCCTTACATCTAGTTAAGAAGAAAGACGATAACGATTGGAGACCCTGTGGGGACTACCGCCGCTTAAATGCCTGTACCATACCAGACCGATACCCGATTCCTCACATTCAGGACTTTGCCATGCATTTAAGTGGTTGTAAAATATTCTCCAAAATAGATCTGGTTAGAGCCTTTCATCACATTCCTGTAGCAGACGAACACATGTATAAAACTGGTATTACTACACCATTTGGTCTGTACGAATTTCGAAGAATGCCATTTGGTCTCAGGAATGCAGCCCAAACCTTTCAGCGATTCATAAACGAAGCCTTGAAAGGAATGGATTTTGCATACGCCTATATTGACGATGTCCTCGTTGCTAGCACTTCCGAGGAACGTCAAAATAAAAATTTCAAAATGTGTATTCGGTGCTAAAAGTTTCACGTTTTTGGCGCACACAGTAAATGAAGATGGCATTCTCCCACAAGAGGATCGAGTAAATACGATCCTTGCGATTACACCGCCGACATCTATCAAGGAAACACAGCAATTTCTCGGTATGATAAATTATTATAACCGCTTTGTTCCACACCTCGCAGAAATGCATTCGCACTTAGCTAATTCAGCAAAGCTTGGTAAAACCTCAAAACAATTCCACTGGCCAGAAACCTGTAATGATGGATTCGAAAAAGCTAAAGCAGCCTTAGCATCGGCTACGTTTCTAATACATCCAAGCAATAATACAGTTTTCAATATCACCTGCGATAGCTCAAACATCGCGATCGGTGCTGTTTTGCAACAGTTTGATTCAAATAAACACTGCTGGGCACCTTTAGCCTTTTTCTCCAAAAAGCTCCAACCAGCAGAAACTCGATATTCTACATTCGATCGAGAGTTACTTTCTATTTACCTGGCAATCAAACACTTTAGGCATTTCATCGAAGGTCGAGAAGTGATGGTATTCACCGACCATAAACCATTGACATCGGCAATAACCTCTAAAACTGATCACAGTCCCCGACAAACACGTCACCTAGAGTACGTTGCACAATTTACAACTGATATCCGCCACATATCAGGAAAAGAAAATGTAGTCGCCGACTTCCTGTCGTGCCCGAGCATGGAAAGCTGTAGCTTGCGATTCACAAGCATCGACTTACAACGTTTAGTACAATTACAAGAACACGACAAAGAATTAAAACAGTTACTTTCAGTACCTAATACTGCGAAATGGAAACTGAAGCAAGTCGACATACTTGAAATGCACTGTCAAGTGTGGTGTGAAGTCTCCCAAAACATAAACCGACCCTACATCCCGCGAGAACTAAGAAAACCCGTTTTCGATAAACTCCACAGTCTATCTCATCCTGGAATACGTGCAAGTAGAAAGCAATGCGCTTCCAGATACTTCTGGCCTGTGGGCAAAAGCCTGCATAAGTTGTCAAAAGTCAAAAGTCCACAGGCACATTAAAACTCCAATAGAAACCTGCAACATACCATTAAAAAGATTTAACCACATTCATATGGATTTAGTAGGACCACTACCTCCGTCTAATGGAAACCGTTTTATTTTAACGGTGATCGATCGGTTTACTAGGTGGCCGGAAGCATATCCTTTAAGAACAAGTACCGCGACGGAAGTAGCAAAAACATTCGTTTTCGAATATATATCCAGATTCGGTTGTCCCCTACAAATAACTACAGACCAAGGCGTGCAATTTGAGTCGAATCTGTTCTCAAAACTCACTAGCCTATTAGGTTCGCATAGAATCCGCACCACAAGTTACCATCCCCAAAGCAATGGTATGATAGAAAGGATCCATAGACAGTTGAAAGACTCTCTTAAAGCACGTGGTAACACCGCGAATTGGAGTGAGGAAATTCCATTGGTACTTCTAGGAATGCGAACCTCAATAAAAGAAGATCTGAATGCTTCACCAGCCGAATTAGTGTTTAGCCAAGCTCTTAGAATACCTGGCGAATTTGTCGTCCAAATAACAAACCAAACCGATTCAGATCCTACAAACTTAGTTAGCACCCTGAGGAATCAAATGAGAAATCTAACATTTAAATGTCCGCGTACTCCTAGAAATGCGTATACCTACGTTCCAGACAGCATAAATAAATGCGAATACGTATTCGTTCGCGTAGACAGAGTCAAAACAGGTCTGGAACAACCATATGAAGGCCCATTCAAAGTAGTGAAACGCCTTCGTAAACACTTCGTTTTAAATATCAATGGCAAGAACCAATCAATATCTATCGATCGACTGAAACCTGTCTATAACATAGATTCAAGTGAAGATTCGGCCGAACCACGTCGTTGACTATTTGTTGTGTACAGTAGATAACTAGCCTCATTCATTTTTTTTTTTCTTTTTGGAGGGGGGTAATGTAGTGATAGCGAAACATTCAAAAAGTCGCGCTTTAAATAAATTCAAATTTCGCGCGATTAAAATTACTCTTCCTCATTTCGAAGATTCGAACATGATTCCTGCTAGTTCTTAAAAACGAGAATTCCTTTTAGTTATTATATGACAGTGTGAGCTGTCAGTGTTCTCTCGTTGGTCACGCGCTCGTATTAAGCAGGTTAAATAACCTAACTGTACTGAATAGGAATTATATACATAGTTGTGAATTTGTAGTAACCATTATACTGTACAAAAGCTGAAATATAGATGATAAGGATTTTAAGAAATTAAATCCAAAGTGTGTTCATTTTTATATTTGCGTTAACTACGAATTACGACAACAAGTCTTTTGGAATTGACTCAAATTTTTTCCAAATTATCTTCCTGTGCTTTGTTCTTCCATAAAGTTATTATTTTTTTTTTGGAATCCCATCAGTTTATCTGTTGAGTTTAATATATTTTCTTTTGGTGCTTGCATACGTGAATTTATGTTATTAAAAATAACAAAAATATCAGATAAATAAGCTAATTTGGCACACCATATTTTGTCTTCCAACAAATGAACAAAACCATAATTTTCATCTCGTTTTTGTTTTTAATTCCGGCACGCGAGATAAAACTTTTCCTCTGGACAACCACCTTACTTCCGTGTGCAGTATCAATGATTCGTACTTAGCTTCCATAGCTTGACAAAAATTACTAAATAAGCGCGACTTTTTAATGGTCCTGATTTTATATAATTAACCCTTTTAACACATTGTTCCAGCACTATTTTCAATTTTGATGTCAGATATTTAGTAATAAGTGCTTCCCGATGCAAAAAACAATGGGTAACTAATATATCTGCATTCAGTCCTTGCACGTGTGCTACAAATCCTTTAATATGTCCAGTCATAGCTGGAGCACCATCTGTGCAAATGCCAATACATAAATTCCACGAAACTTTAATTTCTTGTAAATACGAGTTAATTACATCGAAAATATGTTTTCCGGTTTGTAAAGTCAGATAACTCACGACAACATAAAAATTTCTTAATTATATTATTTTCGTGAATGAAGCCTTTCCCGCAATGTCAGTATTTTCGTCTATTTGTAGAGCAAAGTTTGAATTTGCAAGAGTTTTTGCAGTATTTTCTTCAATATTTCGCGACATGTCTTTAATTCTGTGATGAATTGTGTCATTTGAAAGTAGTGATATTTTATAGGGAGTTTTCACTGTATATAATTTAAATAATGTTCGACTAATTATATAAATCTACCGAAAAAAAGATCGCCGATATTGCGGTACGTTTGATTCGGCTCGGCAGGATAATTAAGTCGGCATAACGATAATGCTGATGACGCGCTATAATGATTGCGGGATAAATCATTAGATATCTATCCCGTCTAGCTCCGGTTTCAATAAATTTCTATATAAAACTACATACAAAATAATTTTTCATGTTTGCATTTCTAAAATTTGGCGGCACACTTCAAGAATTTGACGGCACACAAAAGTGCCGCGGCACAGTGGTTGAGAATCACTGGTTTAGAAGAATACGTGATATCTTCAGAATACATAATATAGAAGCCATTTTGTAAACTGATGGAATACAGAAGGGGAATTGTCGTGAATAAGGATTCTTACGACAATGGTGTAAATATGAAACGTAAAAACAACAATGTACCTCATTTTACATATGGCAGTATAATCTTCCCTAAGTTAGATAGTAACTGTTTAAGAAGGTTAGAGGTTGCATTTTACAACTGCATCTATGTAATTTATCTATAAATTAAGAAAATTTGGTCACACAGCAAATATTGCGAAATCAATGCGAATGGCAAAAATATCACAAAATGGAACATAAATTTTGCTAGTGAATTCAAATAAAATGTGAAAGGGGAATTTCAAGCGGGAGCAAATGTTGACAAAATATTGTATCACATTGGTGGTTTCATTTCGAATTCACTTTGCCTTTCTTTTTCGATAAAATGTGATAACTTTAGCGGTTCACAAATGAAATTATTTCTCAATCATTAGCGATATCAGCGTGTCTGTTAAACCTATGCTTTTTGTAGGTACCTACTTATCTAATCCAGTCTCTAATAAATGTAGCGTCTTATTTTATTTACTCTTAATAGTAATGAAATTTAATTTTAATTGTTCACCTTTTACAATTCACTGATACAAACACAAATACAACAAATTTTTCTAATCTGTTTAAACTCAGATGGAAAAATATAACCGAAATTCTTGAAACTGTAAAATTCTCAGAAGTTCAGGCATAAAAAAACAGCGCACATCTTATATAAACGATAAATAAAAGAGAACAGAATTTATATTCACTTTTGTTTCGCTTTTATTTCGTTTCGATAACAAAAATAATTTTTAGCTCTGTCGCATTGGCTCTCATGTTTCGCTTAAATTTCGCTGTTGCGAACATTCACCAAATTGTTTGCTGGGATGTTACAGACCGCAGACACACTTTGGGCTAATTTGAATCTTCCACAAGCTCAGATGTTTTAATAAACCTAAATACTTAAGCTTTGACTTGCAGCCATTACACTCTTCGCGATCATACGGATTCTTGGTGCCTCGTTTTGCACACTTAGTTAGGGAGAATTCCTACTTTGTTCGAATTATTTTTACTTGGAACTCACTTCCTGTATCAGTTCAAGGTACGCACTCCGTCAATGTGTTCAAAAAGGTAATAAATACCAATTTATACTATATAAAAATGTTATGTACGAGTATATACTCCACTTGTATGCTCACTTCATTTTTGCGTCACCTTCTTTTAAATTTTTTACTTTTTATTTCACCGCTTTCTCTCGCTATCTCTACTTTTAATCTATTTATTTTATATCTTTTATATTTCCATAAAATCTTATATCAAACCTAAGTTAGATATTTTTATGTTTTAGTTATTAAAATTGTTTTTCCCCCCGTTAATTTAAAGTACTTATAAAATTTGATATCTTGTGTACGGATACTGGCAATAAACCATTCTATTTTTTCATAATCAAGTTCTGTAATCTTTTTTAAAATACGGAAGTGATTTATATAATGGTGCTCTCATAACATTGAGTCATATGTAAAAAGATGTCTCTGAGCCCAATTTTTGGACCAATGACAGTATGCAAAAAAAAAATAGTTTACTCATAAGGTAAGTCTCAATGCTTAAGACCACCCTCAATAGTTTAACTAGAGCTGAATGAATAGAGCTAAATCTCACCACCTTCGTATTTTAAATATTAAGCTATGACTAGTTCAGTTGATATTTATTCCACAAAAAGTTGAAGCTAAGTTTATGCGCCCCTAATCGTTGATACGCATTCAATGTGGCAGAATTTTTATCAGTGACGTAGTGAAGTATTTGTAAAGTTCTTTATCGGTTCTATGAATAAAATATGAAAAAGTATAACAAAGCAGGCAATATGAAAAAATTGTGGTGTAGCTTTAGGAAATATAGAACAAATGGGTGTATATATAATTTTTTGGGTGATACAGGCTTCAGACTAGAATTGCGGAAGAATTAGGTACAAAAAAACCCCACTGCTTAAAGGGTAATTTCGTAAGTCTGATTATGAATCGCTCTACTACTTAATAGTAAAAATTTCCTGAAGTCGCTAAAGAAATACGTTTTTCCTAATAGTCCAGTCAATAGGGACTAAATAAGGCCTTTGCCCTACAAAAGGTGGGTTAGTTGTGATTTTTAAATATGTTATTCAGTTCTGGGCCCCAATGAAAAATTCAAGTTTAGACCCTTGAGGTTGTAATTGTCTGCGGGGATTCTCTCTCCTGCTCTTCGTTCCAAGCTAGTGAAGACTCTTTTCTTGCCTTATTTCACAAGTGGAAGCATTGTCTTCCCACACTTGGATTCGATCTGTATAGGCGAAAGCTGAATGTCGCTTTTAATGACTATATCCGTTTTATTCATGGATTGAGAAGATACGATTACGTTTCTCTCTTTCGTAACTCTCTGCTGAGTATGTCTCTAGATGCTTATCTGATACTGATAATTTTGCTCTTTCTTCATAACATCATCTACACCAGGCGCCCCAGCTATCTATTCTCCGATATCAGCTTTTTAAACACTGACAGTCATCTAATGCTGTGGAATCCCCGTTATCAACATGTTCATGTTGCTCGTCTTTGGAACAGTCTTCCGGCGGCTTTGCAGCGCACGAACTCGTCCAATTCATTCAGAGTACTGCTGACTCGTCATCTGCCCTCGGATGATGGTCAGGTGGACTGACATTATGTTTACACTCTATATTGCGCTTTTATTTTCGTTTTATTTTTATTATCACTTTTCTCTTCAATCACTTATGTCTTCCGGTTTTGTATGCACTTTCCCTCCCTGCACTGCTACTAGTTGTCGCTATTGCTTATTTTATTCTTCTACTTTTTTTTTTATTTCTATTTTGTTCCTTACTATAATTTTATATTTTTGCTTATTTCTTATGATTGTATTTTTCTTCTTTTATTTTGTTTTAGTTTTAGTCTTTTTTTTTTTTTTGTTTTGTTAGTATGAAATTTACCAACAAAGTTTTATATCATCAAAAGATTTTAATATCTTAGATAGTTTTAACCATTAAATGATTTGCATTGAATTTAATTGAATTTGCGCGGTCCGCCATCTTCGATTAGAAGTACCAAAAATTGTTTTTTTTTTTTTTTTCAAAATAATCCCTCAACGGTTGATCCTACGAAAAAAAATGTAAAAATATAAAATCCCTACATTTTTTGTAAAAATCCATTTTATGTAAGTCTGATGTGTAACGAGTTACAGAGGCGGAAACGTCAACATTCTTCCAAAAAACCGTATACGTATACATATAGTACCATTTATACAGGGTGTTTTTTCCCTGGTGCTCCATAGGACAGGAGGTGATAGTAGTCACCTAGCCAAACAAAAAATTGTATGGCAATACGAGAACGGCATCTCAACCGTTTCGGAGTTACAGGGTGATTAAAAAAAATTCGAAAGTATTTCACAAAATACCCTGCATTTGAAAAAGTATAGAGTGTACGGCCACTTACAGAGCTCATTATATGCAGAATTTTATGACCTTTCCAACGAGGAGTTATGGTGGGCTAAACTAAGTATTTCGGATTTTCTCACCTTTTTTTTTACTTTGACATTTGACAAAAAGGTGGTTAACATAATTTCTTCACAAAAACTATAAATTGTGGACTCTCCTCTTTAATTTGACCTATTATATCTAACTGCTCACTGTAGCCGTTAAACAGTTATTAACTCAATACCTATTCATGTAACACCGATATTATTTTTAAATTACGTGCTTGCAGTGACTAAGGGATCAAATTGTCCTTAGTTTAGCCCACCATGACTCTAGAGGGGAAAGGAGTACGGGGCAGTCGTTGGAAAGGTCATGAAATTCTGCATACAATGAGCTCTGTAAGTGGCCGTACACTCTGTACTTTTTCAAATGCAGGGTATCTTGTGAAAGACTACCGAATTTTTTTAATCACCTTGTAACTTCAAAACGATTTAGATGCCGCTCCCCCTTGCCATACAATTTTTTGATTGACTACTATCCTATGGACCACCATGGACGAAACACCCTGTATAAATGGTACTATATACGTATACATTTTCTTGGAAGAATGTTCACGTTTCTGCCGCAGTAACTCGTTACAAATCAATCAGGCTTACAAAAAAACTGTTTTCAGAAAAATGTAGAGAATTTAGTCTTTTTCAAATTTATAGTTTTACATTTTTGTCGTAGGATCAACCGTTGAGGAATTATTTTGAAAAAACCAATTTTTGGTACCTTTAATCCAAAATGGCGGAATGCGCGGCGGACTCCCTTAAAGGGTCTAAACTTGGATTTTTCATTGGGGCTCTTAGATATGACGGATATGTCTTCTGTTTTATTCAGGTCATCTTTTGCTTTAATTCAGCATTTCAAGCTAGAAATGAACCAAAGATTTGTTGTTTGTGTCATTTTTTTATTTTTCTCTTATTTCATGAGCAATCCTGATTTTAATTTCACTACCGAAAATTTCACGAAATTCGTAGGTATCACAAGGAAACACAAATGATCTAAGTGTGGCTGACCGCAGTAGTTCGCGCAACGGCCACCACTCTAACCTAATCTAATCTAGACCTATACGATGGTTTCGATATCAGAAATAATTCAAGGTAACGATGGAACAAATGCGCTATGAACGAGACGAATAATTGCACTAATAGCTTTGAGATCTATTTCAAATTTACGTAGTTAAACTTAGGGATCTCAAATCCAGACTGTCGCTACGACAGTCCGGATGAACAATTGAAAGAGAGAGAAAGAGACAGAAAGAGAGAGAGAGACTATGACCTTTTCAATTTTTGTAGGGGATTTATTAGAAAAGAACCTTGATCAGAATACCCTAAGGAATCACATTGCTTACTCCATCCTAGTTATTATCGGAACACCTCGTATATAATTTTTTTTTCTTCTATGAAGTCTAAATCCTAATTAACCTGATTTATTTTATAAGTCGTTCAACCGACCAGCTTTGTACATGTTATCATTGGTAGTGACTTCAATATAAACTTTGTGATAAATTCTAGATCCAGTGATAATTTTTGTAACATTTTTACCTCTGTAAATTTACGTCACATTAATTTTGAGCCTACTCATTTCTTATAGCATTTTTGGTCTCGGTTGGATGTATTGGTTACGGCATATACGTCTAATATTAAGTTTAAAAATTAGCTTTCAATACCTGGCATCTCAGACCATGACATGATCATGATTGTATATGATAATTCGTTTGATAAATGGTTATTCAAACCACTCATATTCTTTGTATGATTATAAATCTATTAAGTTAGAGGATTTGCTCTCTCAGAAGCTGAAACTGTTGATTAGGATATCGTACCCAGCTTACACATATTATTATTAGAAGACTCATATGGTTGCGCGATGAAGCCTATAAATTATGAAAACAATATCAAATCGAATAAAATTGGAATACTTATCGTTAGCTAAAAATAATGCTAATTATGTTATTCGTATATAGCAATAGAAAGATACTTTTCACGCAAAATAGACATAAGCCAATCTGCTAAGATCTTGTGGAGGAATTTGAAATTTTCTGGCATTTTGAGAGGTAGGTACCATTGCTACAGTTGCACATCATCAGCGAATATTCAAATTCAAATTAATTAGCATTTATTCATTGAATGTACACAAGCTATTATAACTTATACATATGTAAGTACATTAATAAAAAGGTCAAAGTAAGAATGGAGGCATTAATCAAAAAAGAGAAGTGAGATGACATTATAGTAAAAATCTTACTGTATCTTAAAGAACAAAAACTAAAACTAAAAAATAAAAATAACAAAAACGCGGGTTTACATGCTAAAATAATTACTCAAAACTAAATAATACAATAAAAATAAAAAATGAAAATATACTCAATAAATGAAAGGAGACAAAAAATAAAAAAATAGAAACTTAAAACTTCGAACAAGCTGAGAAAGAAGAATAAACTAAGAAAAGAAAATTTAAAGTTTGAACAAATTTTTTACAAATTTTGCACAACAATTATAGTATAAATAAAAACAAAAAGAAAAACAAAAACAAAAATATCCAATTCATTGCCGAGTCGAAGATATCGTGACGAACATAACTGAAACCAAACGAGATTTAACTCCTTATTTAATTTGAGTTAATTTAATTTCATAATCACCAGAGAAACGTGATTTAAACTTATCGAGGGAACCGGAATCTTGAATGGTTGCAAGCAGCTCATTCTATGAGCGAGCATCCTGAACAAAGTAAAACGCTCCAGAATGGTCATATGAAAACGTGGAATGAGCAGATTGTGATTTGTTCTAGAAAGACAGTGGGAGCTCGAGCTCGGTTTTTCTGAGGGCAGGTTCTTCAATTGGGTTTAATTACATATTTCTGACCACATCCATAGCAGAAATAACCTGATAAAGTTTGTGGGCAGTCAGTATAAAAATTACCTTGCTAGCCACAGTTCCAGCAGACAGTGGGAGCTCGAGCTGGAACCCTAGTATATACTTCAGGTACGTCGATTTCACGGCTAGCTAACCTGGTTTCAGACTCTAATTCTAAATCAATCACGCTTAGTTCGTGTGCTCGATAACGAGGGTTTCTCATTGTATACGTATTTAAAAGCTGCAATTGATTCTGTACAGAAAACGTGAAGTCGTGGAGTGCGTCAGAATATAGAAAAAGACCAACATCCTCATCGCATGATGATCATCTAGGGAGCATCCCAGCAGGTAAGATCTCAAGTGTTGGACGTGATTAATGCGTCGAAGCCCGAAAATAAAACGGATGCAGTCGTTAAAAGTTACGTTTAGCCTGTGAGAGCATAAGCTATCGAGCGTGGGAAAAATTAAGGAGCCAAAATTAAAATAAGGAAGGAGAAGTGTTTTGACTAGTCTGGTACGCATATCTCTCGATAAGATATCAGCTGATAATCATAGCTGACGAAGGCCTGCATATATTTTCCTCAGCATGAGATTGATATGGTCACAACAGCTCATAGTATAGTTGATTATTACTCCCAGATTCTTGACGCGTTGCACTATACAGAGAGCAGAACCGTTTATCATAACCTCAGGAAAGTCTCTGATGTTGGAAATCGCTTTGTTATGAGGGATTTAACAAGAATTGATTTCTCATTGACGAATTTTATATCCTATTGAGGTCATCGTTAATACGTGCTAGGCAATCTTCCATCAGTCCAATTGGTCTACTGAGATAAAGCTGCAAATCGTCGGCATACAAGAAAATTTTCACGTCTTCAATAATATCAGGAAAATCATTGAGAAAAATACTGAATAATAGAAGTCCCAATATAGAACCTTGTGGAATCCCACACAGGACAGGTAGAAGTCTAGAAAGAGCATTATTCACTTTAACTTGCTGACATCTGTTCCCTAAAAAACTACATAGCAATTCAATAGCCAAAGATGAAAAACCGAAGTGAGCAGATGACTTAGACAGCAGAATTTGATGATTTGCCAAACTGCCATTCCGTGAATAATTTGTTTGCATCCAAATGTGTGACCATTTACCATTTGAGCATGCATTAACCTTTCCAGAACTTTGGAAATGAAACAAAGGATGCTAATGTGGCAGAAATCACTCATCTCTTTAGCAGACGATACCTTAGGAAGTACAAAAATAGTTGCCACCTTTCAGACAAGGAGAAAAATAGAATAGGTCAGACCTGAATTTAAAATATAGACCAGATGACTAATAAAATTAATTTAATGAAACAAGGATATATTTTATCTGGGCCTACCGCATCAGATCTACATAATAGAGAATATAGCCATAACTACTTCGTCAACATCTACACACCTAAAGCTGAGAAGCTGGATCAATAAAGTGATCTCGATCATCCGCTAAATCCTGGACGATACCCTCAGTAGAGGTGAAGAATTTATTTAGGTCATTGGGGCATAAATCATAAGTAGGACCACTTATTAGAACTGACACCCGCCCTCCTCATATTACTCCAAAGCAACTTGAGTGGCAACTCAGGGTTCAATTTGTTTTTATTAAACTGACACTTTGCTCTGCGTATAGCCGATATAATACGATTACGAGCAGTACTACTTTGAGAAGTTCGTTGATGTATAGAGACTGAACAATAATGGGTCGAGAACTGAGCCTTGGGGCACACCACTTAAAGTGGGCATCAAACTCGATACCGTTTGGACAGCTCACACATACTAATACCGGACAATGGGGAAAGTTATTAACCAATAATATTGCAGATGTATTGAAATTAAAATATTGAGTTAGTTTAGATAGTAGAAACCTGTCAACCTGTCCAACAGATATTTAGTTTTACTGTATTCATTAGAAAAATAAAAAAATATTTCAAAACTTATACTTTCACTTTTAAAATGTTAGTCCTATCTCAACGCTTAAAAAAATAATTTACAGCTAAAATATATGTACATATTATACTTAAACATTCAGTTTATTCCAATTCTTGGAAAAGCTACACGAACTAGGTACTGAAGACCTTCAGTCTGTTTAAAATATGCATCTAAAAACAAGAAATTTCTCTGAAGTTAAAGTTTTCTTATTTTTAGTGATTAAAAAATCTCTTCCGTACTTGATTTGACTTTGTAGACTATTATTTCATCAACTACATTCAAGTTTGCATTCCATTTCGTAATTAATTCAAATTTAATCAATTCTCCTGGTTTAACCGTCCCAATGGTTGACGTACACATGAATACCGAAATTTCTTTGAATTCAATGTCGATTTGGAAAAAATCACTCACTTATTTTTATGTATGTGAATATATTTAAGAAACATTCGTCTTAGATTCTAAATATCCTTCACCCATATTGCGATAGAATTTTAAAAATGTTATTTACTATAAATAAACTGCAACATTCACCCTTGATGATTAAATCATAAAGTGGAACCGTACGGGTAGCCCGTACATAAGTGTAGTATGTAAAATACCACTTCATGTACAACTTTTGTCGCAAGTTTTGCACACGTTTTAAATATCACACAAAAGTCAGTACGCATATATGCTGATTAGAAAGTGTTGCAAGAGTAATTAATTATCTTGTCGTGAAATATGTAGTTAAAATATGCGAATAAAATACAGGTCACGTCAAATTAAGTGCTCAGATAAGATATGTATGTCTGCTAGAAATATACTGCGAATAACCTCTCATATGTATGGATATATATATATAATGCACTTAACTCTGTAGGTCATAACTATATCATAGTTTGTTCCGTGTATCACAAATTGTATTACAAGTACATTGTACTTGTAAAACTTAGATATGTGAATGTATTTGTATGACAAATTTATTATTCTGTAAGAGGTTAAGGTAACGCTTAATATTTTATCATAAGCTAACCGTGTTATCTGAATGGGTCGTTCATTGTACTGACTGTTTACACATCATCGATAGAATGCGAGCTCGATTTAAATCAATATATCCACGATATCTCCCGGTGACAACAGTATATACTCAATAGAAAAGCAATTAGGATTTTGTATAATGTTATTGAATAATTTAACAGTCCGAAATCTTGTAAGTCTTGAGATTTAACAGCTTGTTGATTTTATCTATAGTAGCTGCCGGATGTAATTTCATACGGATGTATTTCGCAATGTTGTTGCACAACTGTTTGCTGTGACCTTACCAAGTACTCAATACACCTCCTCATGGGTGAATCAACTTTTAATGTCGGATTGGAATAAATATTTTGTAATCATGGTACTTGTAAATTTGATTGGACTGATGGTTACCTTCTCGCGGAATAATATAAATTGCTACAAACTGATGACAGTACAAGAACATATATGTATTGGATGGAGATGGAGAATATTTTTTATAAAGTAGTAGAGATCCAACGAAACAGCAGTATTTAAAAATAATATTACTTAAGACCTGTGGACCAGACTACGAAGTATAACTAACGTGCATTATTGCTATTCTCCCTCAATAGATTCTGAAGAGTTTCGACATGCTGTGATGAAATGAGGAGTTCAATTTTATCCTGAGAAATGGCATCGTCTTGTTAATATCTGACTTAAATGTTTAAATCGGTCCCAACTGAACCCTGTCACCAATGGTGAACTATTTATTGATATTCATAGCTTTCACCATGCAGAAAATGGGAGCTATTTCAATCATAAAAGGGCACAAAATGGAATCTTAGTATCACCGAATGAAAGAAAATATATACAAAATATTTTTATTCCAAAACTTAAAAAAATAAAAATTTATTTCAATGAATATTATTGTATGCATGTGATGTATTTGTATAGGTTTTTCTCAGAATTTGAGTTTGGGACCCCAACTTTGGGTGATTCAGAACTCTCGAGAAACATTTACTAAGCCAGGAAACAGACTCCCTCACTCATTCATCAAAACCCTAACTTGATCCTAACTCCTAACATTCAAAAATATTTGTAGCGTTCTTATGTAAAACCACTGACATGTATAATATGGACTGACTACGTCCATAGAAATACACTGCAAAAAGTGGGATCACTTCTATATTTCGGTCTAAGCGCTAAGTACCAACTGAGAGAGAACTGTAAACAATAAATAAATAAGTGGGTTCGTCGAAATAAATGTTTTTAAATTAATTATTTGGGTTAATTAGTGTTAAAAAGTGTTATACCAAAGGCAATATATTCATTGATACTCACAGAAATTCGAAAGGTTTTATTAAAATCACTTTTCAACTTCCCGCCAATTGTTTCTTGTATGCTTGCATCGACGTAAGAACTATTTTTGACACACAAAATTGTACCCGCATGAAATAGCATATCGAGCAGTCCATATTGTATGTATGTATATGTCAGGGTGTAAAACTGAGAAAAGTTTTGTTTGAATAATTCCTGCAGTTTACACCCGAAACTATAGGTACTATGCTATTAAAAAATGACTTTTTGTAAAAAAAGTATACTAAAAAGTGGCACATCTTCCAAACCGCTTAAGAGAAGGATACCGTCGAGACGCATGAAAAATGCATGAACGTTGGAAATTTATTTTTACATAAAATGAATACTTTTGGAAATGGATTTTAACATATTTTATTTTTCTATCAATGGAGAGTAAATTCCAATTTTATTTATAAGAAGAAGAAAAACAAAATGGCCGCTCCAGCTCCGATCAAACATGGCGTGTTTAGGTGTGCGCGAGGCGTTCCACAGCTCTGCCAGTTCATCCGAAACAAATAGGGTTGAAAACGATTAAACTAGATAAAATTTGGAAGGCCTTATCGGTTTTCGTTTGAACAAAAAAAAAAACATTTTTTGCCCTGCTTTTGTTTTGTTTTTGCCTCAACGGATGAAAAAACTATTTCTAAATAAATTATTGATAAAAATCGCTTCCTGAAGGCCCCGCAGATTGAATTTCCTTTTAATTGCACACAGATTTATGTGAATCGGTTCATCCGTTGAAGCTGTAAAGCGCCCCGCACGCTGAAAAATGTTGTTCTCAGAAAACCTCATATAAAGATTAACGTTATAAAAAATCTTTGAAAGCTTACTTCAGCTATTCCAACACCATACAGAGGCCCTTCTTCTTCTTCCAAGAACTGATTATACTGAATCTGAAGGTTAACGGTTTCCCGAAATTTATGAGGGTACCTCATGTAGTGAGAAAAGGTCTCCCCAGCAAGCGCGCTCTGAGCGCCTGATCTACCTGTTTTCCAGCCGGCGGAGGGTTCCGCTCTCAACAGGCTGTTAATTCTAAAATACTTTAGATATGAAAATATCATTTTACCCACGTGCTCTAAACACTTTAAGGATGATAATTATGTAAAAAAAAAATCGATCATGAACGGTAACCTCCCCTTAATGCGGAAACCTCCCTAGTACCTCACTACAGTGGGTGGCTACTGGGGTGGCTAAAATAAGCGACTTACGACGCTGGGCAAGTGGTGCCCCATTTGATGGTTTTTTTTTTTATTTAATTGCAGTAAGTTGATCCCCCCCCCCCTTATTTCAATGCTTGTTTCGCCCCTGCATCAGCAATAGAAAACGCAGCAAAAAGTGGCAGTAGCAGAACGAATTTCATTCCAAAACTGCAATAAGTTAAGGATGAAAGGATATGGTCAAAATTAAGTATTCTATCAATACACGGTATTATGTAGATGTAATTTTGTGCACGTTTGTGTGTAAGTTTTTATGAAATATTTTTAATATTTACGCGATTTTCTATTAGAAAACAGATTACCTTGCACTTAATCTGTATCGTCTGTCAAATAGACGACTACATCTGTCCGTTTGCCTAACTATTCGCACAACAATTTAAGTTTACATTAACCTAACGCAGTGTTTCTCAACATTTTATGATTGACAGCGCAGTAAAATATCTGGAATTCTTTGCGGCATAGCTTAAAATAAAAAAACTTTGCGGTAAACCTAGTGTACGAGAATATTTTATGTTGTACGCGAGTTTTGTAAAGTTAGTACGAGAATCTATTTATTCCAGTCTAGCAACTCTGCACTTGAAGTGAGGTGACAACCATAATAAGGGTGAATATCAAATACGAATGTAAGAAAATGATGTTTTCTAGAAACCGTTGGGGCAATTATAAGTACTAACTCAAGGTTATAAAACACATGCAATTTTAAATATTTTTCGGAAAATCTGGCGGCATATTTAACAATCTCGTGCGGAACACAGGTTGAGAAACGCTGAGCGAGATGAAATCTTGTGCATAGAATAGAAAAAGAAAGGTCACAATTTCGTAGATAAAGTAAAGTCGGATAACTGAGTATTGCCACTGAAAGTTTTGATTTTCACTATACAGGGTTTTTCCGTCTCGAAGGACCATAGGCAAGAGGTGATAGTACTCACTTAGCCAAACAAAATATTGTATGGCACGGGAAGCCATCTCAACTATTTCGGAGGGTTGATTAAGAAAATATGCTAGTTTTTTACAAAATACCCTGTATTTTAAAAAAGTACAGGTTGTACGGTCACTTTTAAGAACTCATTGTTTGAAAAACCACCAACGACTGCAATTATTAACACTTAATCTTATCAGGTCATAATGAAATTAGACGATATTTGTTTAAAATTAAGCTATTTTCAGTCATTAAGGGAACAAGAGATCAAAGTAAAAAAGTGGCAAGAAAATCGGAAATTTTTATTTTAGTTCGCCATAACTCAAATGATGAGAGAAGTATGGGGCTGGTTGTGCAATCGTTGGAAGAACCATGAGGTTTTTTATACAATGAGTTCTTACTGGTGACCGGACACCCTGCGATTTTAATGTAGAAAGTATAACTATCATATGTTTTAATCACTGTGTAACTCCGAAACGGTGGAAATACTCACCACCTGCCAAACATTTTTTGTTTGCCTTGTTTGACCTTCGGCCCTATGGACCTCCGTGACGTAGTCGCCTATTAGTTATATTGAACACTATTTGAGAAAGTGTTGAGCTACCAAACTGAAATTTGGTAGATGGTGCTCTATTATAATAGCTGCAGGATTAAGTTCAAAAATGGGCAAAACCGAGAAACTTCTTCATTGGGCTGCAATACACAAATTTCCCCAATTTATCCTTATAGGATGCAGCTAAAATTTCTCTGAACTTATTTTCTAGAATCTTCAACACTAACTAAGTACTAAAGATATATAAACAAGTACGCTGCCCTGCTAACACGGTTATTAACTTCAAAGCCGTAAATTTTTTTTTTTTTTTTTTTATATATAATAGAGATACAACAATTTCGAATCAGACCAACGGAAACTACAGTAAAAACAATTTAACAAATTTAATAAAAAACTTTTAACTTATACTGCACAGATGAGACTCGATTAGTGACAATTTCTATTGGCGCTATTCTCACCAATCCTATCCTTATACGTATTTGGCTGCATATTGATATCGGACCAATGATTATAGGTACATTTACAGGTTCATTAACATCCTTGAGCAAAGTTCTCATATCACAAGAGTTTTAGTAGCAAATGGAACCCAAAATGTTCAAATGCTTCCTACATGTTTCTGTTGATTTCCACATTTGTTGCATTTAGCTATTTTTCGGTATGAGATATGAAAAGCTTTAATTTATTAAAAAAATATGTTTTTCTTCAAATTCTTATGTAAAAATGTTTCCTTGTCCAAATCGAAATCGTAATAATCATAAATAAAAATTCATCTTATGTGCAAAGCTTGTATTACGAGAGTACCAAGGATTAGGCAAATGCCATTTATTCCCTGATTAAGAATTTCGTAAAATCATGTGGGCAATAAAAGGTAGTCAGGCCTTACATCAATCCACTTAAAAGTACTGCGCTCCTGCAAATGGAATAAAGCTAAACTCATTAATTGCCAACTTATTCCTTTAGATTTTCTATATCAGGCTATAGATGATTCATCATAACTGTTTCTATATAGAGTGCTTCAGACACAGCATAAAATTATTGGGAAATCCTGTTGGAATATATATATTGTCAGTGGGAAATCCTGCCCGGTCCCAGTTAACAACTTAGGACATCCCTGGGAGTGTCCGGTGTTGCGATGTCCCTGATAGATCCCATGCCGTTCCCACAGGATTTCCTGATGTTGTGCTTAGGCACAGTTAACGCATTCAATAATATGAAACTCCAGCTGTAAGCGTACGTAGGACGTCCTACGGATCTCCTAGTTTGTTGGCAGGATGTACGGAGGAATATCTGAGGATATTGTTTGGTAGAATTTTTACAAAAACAAAATAATAATAATGGTTAGAGTGTATATACCAGAGGTGTATGCACTTGCACAAAATATAAATTCAACATTTCTAACACAGGAAAATTGAATTCCTGTGACAAAATTACTAAAAATTCACGTTCTGAAATGTACAACCAACAAACTTTGCCGAATAGAATGCTAATATAGCTTCACGCATATAGCTGGCTTAAACAACGCAGTTCTCATATGGCTTGTTACCATACATATTTTGTTGTTTTGTTTTTGTTCTCCAAAAACGACACATGCAAGCACGTCAAGCAACAAATTAGTGCTTTCACCACAGAACCACGCAAACCACGATAATCAAAGAATATACCGAAATAAGTTCTGGAAGGGGGAAAAACGACATTCCCATGTTTGTCCCAAAATTGTTCTGCACATCCTATATGTATTTATATGAAAAATACCGAGTATATTCCCATAGAGAGTAGTTGTAGGATATTCCAGGAAATAAATTATGGGAAATTTCTAATAACTCTTACAAATAAGGTCCCAAGTACAATCTGAATAATTCCTGTTTATTCCGAGAAAGTTATGAGATCTGTGGGACAAGCATAGAATGTCCCTGGATAATTCCGAGTTGTATGGGTTCAAAATTAAACAGTAATACCTAAACAACTGATATAGTACTCATTCGAACAAACAAAAATTGTATAAAACGAGCGTGTCAACTGCAAAATTTCGGAGTTACAGGGTGATAACAAAATGTTTGCCAGTTTGAATATCATGTTACTTCGCAACAAATTTCCTTTGACTACCCCTGATATATAGTATGTATATGGCTTTGGTAGATCAGTTGGTAAGGTTGTTGGTCATGGGTTCGAACTATACCTCGACATGATCCTGCGCTAACCTTCTAGCTACTTTCCTCTCGACTTTTATAATTTCTCCACTTCCATATTATTTACTACTCTACTTATTAAAAATTCCTTCACCTCCCTTCACTTCCAACACTCTAATATCTAAAAGTTAAAGAGAAAAGGAAACTAGTGGTTAAAGATTTATAAAACCTTCAAGATGAGCAGAGGTGTCAGCCAAAATGAACATCTATAACAGCTAATGAAATCTTCCGGGAGCATAGTGCGCTTCTCCTAATAAGCGACAGATGGCAGCAGGGCGGATAAATCATCTAGTATAGGGAAAAAAAACGATTTCAGAAACTAAAAATAGAGTCAGATTATATGGAAATACCATGCTCCTAGGAGGAGAAAAGAAGGAAAACCCCTTGATATGTTGTTTAATAGAAAACTTTTCTCTTTTTCGAAGCTTATATCCAATTGATGGAGAACAGAAGAATTTTTAAGAACTTTTATTTTTAACGATTCTAAATCAAATCATAAATACAAAAGGAAAAAACAACCGCCTCATTCGGGGTTTGAAACCGGGACCCTCCGCTTGCCGGTTTCAAACCCCGAACGAGGCGGTTGTTTTTTCCTCTTGTATTTATGATTTGATTTAGAATCGTTAAAAATAAAAGTTCTTAAAAATTCCTCTGTTCTCCATCAATGACCGAGAAAAAATTAACTATCTCCAATTGCCAATTTGCTTATGGGACCACTGAAATGTACCTATAACATGGTATTAAAAAGATTTACAGAAATGAACACTTTCCATTGTTTTCTCTTTTTCGATTAAGCACATTTTCCGCTGAACTTTAATTTAATAAGTTCGCCTAAAATCTACAATAGTTCAGTGGAAATAGTATTTTGTAACTCTATTTCTGTCCCCCATACACACTTTTAGGCTTGGATAAAAAAAATAAGTGATCAATTTCATTTCTTTAAAATTCGAGTTAAAAAAAACATATTGAAAACATTAGAAAATAAGTTTCAACCAAAAATAACAATTTCATATGTTTTTGAAATTCTTTGGACATGCAAGAGAAAATCAATTTTTAAATGAAAATAATTGACCCACCCTAACAACAAATTTAGTCGTCCCATATGATACATATAGCAAATCAAGCAATCCATGTCAGTGATGATGGGGCATTTATGTGGCAAGCTAATCAACTCGCTACAAACTTCGACGAAACTGAGACGCTTGTTAAATTCAAGATAACGTCATGAGTTTAGAAATTTGTTATTGTGCAGCTTTCTAAACAAATTCGCTTAAATTTTTGGCATTGATAAAAACAAAACAAACAAAATCATTCTTATTACGCACAAGTTATATGCATCAAACTGCGTCAACATGGGAAATTACTATTTGTTTTCTTACATTTTTATATGAAGAAATTTTTAGTCTTATAAGTCAAGGTTGGAATGAAAATTTTGGACTCTTGGAGAATTAATATATAATGAAAAAATACTGTTTTACGGATAGCGATATCATCCAGCAACAGGTATGAAGCGAATTTAATACCCATATCCATCGGATCATTTGATTACTCTTACTGGAATTTTCACGACTTGTGCATAGAAGTAGAATTACACAATTAAAAGGCAGCAATAAAATTCTAGATGTTTAGACAAAATACTTACGTAATAGTTTTCATCGAATCGAATCATTATCACAGGAGTATCTGGAATTTTTTAACTGACAATAGTTTACCCTCAGGCTCTGAAGCATAAATATTTGAAAACAAAGTTGTGAGTTAATTTTTTTTTCTTTAAATGTGTCCTCCATTATTTCTCACACAACTTCAGACAATATTATCATCAATTTAATGGAATTGCTTTCCACATATCCTATAGTACCCAAATTACATTATTTCGTATATAAATTTGACTTCCATCGTAATAAATTCTACGAGAGAATATTACTGAGAGCCTGTGGAGGTTACAGGTTCTCAGTAATATACAGATCAGAAGACATTGTTCTCCATCGAAGACCACATTAATTTAAACACTTTAAGGAGGCCACCTATTTTAACTGCAACAATCCTTCACTCTTGGATATGTTCTTCAGCTCTGACGTAAACAAAGTCTTAATTTTCAATCAACTAAGTCCGCTTAGTATTTTCGATCATGACTTTATCTTCCTATCCTACGAGTTCCATTTCACTATTCAGCCAAGAGTTCTAAAGTATCGCAACTACAATAGAATTAATGTTGAGAGTTTACTCGAAGAGGCATCAGTGCTTCACTGGGAGCTTATTAAAAATTATAACTCTGTAGATGATCAATTAGAAATATTTTATGCATTGGTTAATTATTTACATAATAAATTCGCACCTGAGCGGACCAAGCGCATAAAAGATGTCGCATGTCCGTGGTATTCTCCTGAAATTGAGATCATGATTGCTGAAAGAGAATATCTTTTCCGTCGTTACAAGTTGTTCAAAACTTCTCAGAGTCGTGCTATGTATAAATCCGTAAGAAACCTAGTAAACGAGAAAATCAGAAGTGCAAAAAAGGCTTATTTTAGCAGAATACTCGACCCTTCTCTAACACCAAAGAAACTATGGTCTAATCTGCGTAAATGGGGTATTCATGGTAGCGATAAATCAACGTGTTGCATAGATCCAAACGCTCTTAATAATTTTTTCACAACGTCTACGCTCGCTACTCCAATAGTTGCTAATGCAGCTCCTTTAAACTTTGTAGAACAATCAGTAAACTTCAGCTTTCGATGTGTAACAGTTTCTGAGATGTTAGAGGCCATTGATGATATCAAATCTGATGCCACTGATGATGACAGTATCCCTCCTAGATTTATTAAGCTTCTCCTTCCAGTTATATGTAGCTCTCTGCTATACATATTCAATTCTTGCCTCACGTACTCTCAATTTCCTCGTAAGTGGAAAAATTCTGTAGTATTACCACTGGCAAAGAACTCTGCTCCTAACGGTCCGAGCGACTTTCGTCCTATAAGTATACTATGCTTCCTAGGGAAGGTATTGGAGAGGGTAATGGCCACGCAAATAATTAATTTTATCGATCGGAATGACATGCTCTTCAGATGGCAGTCTGGTTTCCGCACTGGGCATAGCTGCGAGACTGCTTTACTTAAAGTCACTACAGATATTCGAGGCGTGCTAGACAATAATCATCTATCTATATTAGTTCTGCTTGATTTTACTAAAGCATTCGACAGCGTTGACCACACACTTCTTCTACACAAGCTGCATGACAAATTCTTTTTCTCCCGAACTGCAATTAGAATGATCAGCGAATTTTTATCCAATCGCTTCCAACAAGTCCTAGTTGATGGAGTTAAATCTAACTACCTTCCCATCGATTCTGGAGTTCTACAAGGCTCCATTATAGGTCCTCTACTCTTTTCATTGTTTATAAATGATCTTCCGCATGTGGTAATCGATGCGAGTTTGCATATATATGCTGATGATGTGCAGCTCTATCTGTCTAGACCTATTGGATTGCAGGAGGACTGTGTTGCTCGCATTAATGGCGATCTAAATCGAATATCCGCTTGGGCTGAATCTAACCGGCTCTTTCTCAATCCGAAGAAGTCGACCTGCATAACCTTCTATAGTGGGGTACTAAACACGGAGTTATTGCCTCCCATACTGCTGAATAATGAGATAATACCTTTCTCCGAAAAGGTTACTAGCCTTGGAGTTGCCCTTAACAGCAAACTAACCTGCTGCGCTCAAGTTTGTAGTATAGTCCGAAAAATCGATGGTGGCCTCCGCAGGTTATGGCTTTCAGGGAGGTTATTGTCAGTTGGTCTGCGACTCAAACTGGTCAAGGCTCTGCTTGTTCCTCATTTTGTTTACTGCTGTACTATCTTCTCTTCCCTCGATGCAGCCTGTAATCGTAAGCTTAACGTAGCATTCAACGATTGTGTCCGTTTTGTTTATGGACTACGTCGCTTTGATCATGTATCACAATATACTCCCTCAGTTCTAGGGTGTTCATTGAATGCTTATCGTGATGTCACTGGCCTAAGTTTCTTACATCGTCTAATAACACGTTCACACACGTTCACCATCGCTCCGCCACTTCAGCCTACTTATACCCCGATTCCGCACACTAGTTGGGCAACGCTCTTACTTTGTCCACATTGCACGTAAATGGAACTTTCTTCCCAATGATATCAGAACGATTAGCTCGACGAGGATTTTCAGAGAGAAATTAATTCAATATTTAGTATCCACTGAAGTGCTTTGAGGTCGCGAATGCATGAGCTTGGTCCGCTCCTAAAATAACTCCAGGTTGATTTTTATCATATCTTCATCTTTCTATTCTTTTTCTTTTCTTTTTCTTATTCCTGATCTTTATATATTAGTTAGATAATTGTAAGCACATAGTTGTAAGATAGCTTAACATTTTTTTTTTTCTTTTTATTTAATTCTCTCCATTTTATATCTCGTATGCAAAATTAAAAGATATCTTGTTGTATACATTAAATAAATTATTGAATTGAATTGAATTGAATTCAAATTACACTCACTATAATTACACTGCAAAATAAAAATATATCTTCTCGTCTCAAATCATGAAAATAATGTTGATACCTATCTGTCTGGTCCGTCAAAAATAAACTGTTTTACGTTGAACTTATTAAAGACATCTGAACCTGTCTTAAAAAAATTGTTGCCAAACTTCAACAAACACACTATTTTGTTGGAATGTGCATAATGAAATTTGCATAAATATAATTTGTTAAAAAATATTTTTTTCCCCTTTTTCTCTATGGAATGTCTCTGCGGAAACTTGCCAAGTAACAATGTCAAAACTATCTCATCAAAATATGTGGTCAATCCACATTCCACAATTTTTTATTAATTTTTGTGTCGAACCTGTTTTAGCTTGACTGATCATTAACTCAACTGTTTGCTTTCAATTCGATTACTGCAATTCGCTAAAAAAAAACAAATCGTTTTAACTTAAACCTCACTAGAATTCAATTAGTACAGGAGAGTTGATAAAATACTTGTTCATTGGAAATTGATGTGTTCTTCTATATCGAACCGACATTTTTGACAATTCTGATGCCGAAGCATCTGAAGTTCTCCTCTTCGTTCATTCTTTGGCTAACAATCGATCTTTGACGTACACATATATGAGGATCCTTTAAATTCAACTTCGCTAATACCTTCACATTTGTCGGAAGGATCTACATCCACGTTATTATCAATTATAATAAAAACAAAGGTACTAATGTGAAACAACTGCGTTAATCTTGGGGAAGTCGTGTACGAGCTCTAAAGATTTTTGAAAGCGTTATTATAATAAGTATCCGTAGCAACAGTTGCGCTCAATACACCAAAGTCCACGAATAAAGTTTTCAAAACTACAGAAAGAAGACTTCCTCACAATCCAGTGTTGCCCTGCTAATTTAATTAACACACGTCGAAGGACCAATTGCATCTTCAAAGCGATTCATAACTATTCTCATCAACTACTATAATGATTTGAAATTAACTGAAGAATTGGGTATAGCGAATTTTGTAAGATCTACGCAAAATATTTAACAAAGATTCAAATCATCTGGTCTCAATACAAAAAGATCAACATTTTATCATTCCATGTTCTTTCGATGAATCATTAAATTTCTGCCAATGTAATAGAAATTCTGTAAAAACTGTTACAGTCCTTCTATACTGCTCCTCTCTACGAGTCCGACATCAGACATAGAATGGTATTAGATGCTCATATTTCGTCACCGATAGTTGTATAGCATGAAAACATAGCACTAAAATTCATTGTCATTGGAAGGACAACCGAAGGCGAAAATAAAGAAAATTTCAAGTATGTAAGAACTATTAAAGACACGATGAGTTGTTTTAGGCTCAGATTTTCACTGTCATTACATTATTAGTGAACAGTGGAATGATACGTAAATTTACATAGCCATTGCTACAAATGGGTAGTTGTGCAGTAAAGGAATATCTTAATCGTTTTCTAAACAGAACAATGGAGATAAAGTTCTTTGATCTATATGCATCGAATTTCAGTAAGTGCAATATTTGACATAGTGAGAATGATATCTGAGGCTGTTTTAACTCCTGAACGATTTCTTGTACATAATATTTTTTTTTTTTTATTAAAATCTTTATATTCTTTTGACTTGTCATCACAAATATATTTTTTTCTTATTTGTTCTATAAGAAGTGACCACGATGATATGATTTTTAAATAACTTTTATCAACTTAGTAACCCCTGACTAAATAACTTTGTGTGCGAGTGCCTGACTGCCTAAGAGTGCCATTCGTGACGAAAGAGCTTTAGGGTAGTAAACGGCGATGGATTTACATACGGTTTTATGATTTGATTTTTTACGTTTTGGTTTTTGGGGTGGGGGTGGTAACTACCATCCTTGGGGTTATCAAATTTGGGCCGTGTTTGATATGAGTATGAGATTCGAGAGTCGAGAGTCGGTATTCGAAATTCGAAAGTCGATATCCGAGAGTCGAGGTTCAAGAGTCGCTATTCGAGGGTCACGATTCGAGAGGCGAGATCCCAGAGACGGGATTCGAAGATCGAGATTCAAGAGTCGGGTTTCTCGAATCGAGAGTGTATTGAGAGTGTATTGAAATATTGTATTAATTTGTGTACAGACGGATGTATGTAGGTTGGTGTGGAGGAGCTGATTTTGCTTGTAAACGCTTTAGTATAATATTTCACATATTTGGGAACATTTCAATTTTTTATGTTGAACCGTTATATGGGTTTTGTGTGAAATAAATTTTTCCAGTTTTTTCATATGATATTCTTTTATGTGGAAATAGGAAATACTTAAATTAAAGTGCGATAATCTTCTAAACTATTCATCGCAGACGAAACAAAACTACACCACAATGTTCGCAAGAGAACTAATATACATATATCATGTACCGTTATATAACAAGTTATTAGCGAAAATGTAATGACTTAGAAAATAAAAAATATTTAAAAAAACAAAAACAAATAAATAACTTTCGTAAATAAATTGCACTAAAATGTAAAAAATAATTTTTTCTCTCTCAGTGATATACAAAAGAAAAGTTTCATTGCAAAATAAGAAATGCTACAACTTAGAGTAAATGTTAAAAGTTTGAGCATAAGTTGCAGTTAGATAATTGTGATTATAAATATGAATATCCAAACTTTTAAGATTTAATCTGAGTTCTAGCATTTCTAGCAATAAAGAATTAATCGCACGATAAACTGCACTTCAGAACGAAACGCAAAAGTATCAAATCAAGAGCAAAATCTACATATGCAAGATATATGAACATTTCATGAGCACTTGTATCTCGATTTGACGAACTTATTTGTGCCTCATACAAATCCTGACACAAGTACCTACCTAGGTGTAAACTTAGCATGTGAATTTTTTGTTTTACATTAATTAAATTTTTGTCACATAATAAAAGTAGATGTAAAATTATATGCACATAATTAATTCCCAATCGATTTTTCACATTCCTTGTTAAATGATTTTTTTTTTACATAAGAAATGTACAAGAAATAATAGTTAAAGTAACCTGTATTCACAGTATACTATTTTTCACTCTCTATTTCAGATGAAAAATTTATATGCAAAACTCTTCACATCTTTTATTAAGTTTATAATATTGCACTGATTTTATTACGAATATCTTTGCATTTTGAACCAGGACTTGTAAGTTCTGATTATTTTTCAAATTCTGGTGTAAAAAATCACACTGAAATATTTATAGAATTAAAATGTCGTCTAGTAGACATACTCCCTTGATATTTTCAAAAAAAATGTAATTTTTGATAAATAGATTATTTATACTTTTTAGAATATTTCAAAACTCGAATTACCTTCGAATTTATAATAATTAGAAGTGAGCGCGGCAGGAAGTAGTTGTTTTTTCTTTTGCATTTTTTCTCGAAACTACGTTTTTCAAACTGTTGGGCAAGATATCTCAAGATCTGCTTAACCGATTTTAATAAAATTCAAATCGCATATTCATTCTAATATTATCTAAGATGTAGCATAGGAAAAAGTTGAAGAAATGACAGCTATTTGGAAAAAAAACAAACTCTGATTTTAATCGAAATTTTTAGTTTTAAATACATAAAATAATAAAAAACAAAAATAATAAAAAATGAACGCGGCATCCAATCAAAAAAACCTATGCTACATCTTAGATAATATCATAAAGAATATGTTATTTGAATTTTATCAAAATCGGTTAAACAGATTTTGACATATTTTGCCCACCATCTTGAAAAACGTAGTTTCGAGAGAAAAAACACAAAAGAAAAAACAACTAAGGTACCTGAGACAAATAAAGCGCCTAGAAGGTAATAAGGCTCACATTTTAAAATTCCTACTAAAATGAATGGCGGCAACCTCATACTTTTTGCGCACATAAATTAAGTCCAGACGAACGCCGTCGAGGGGGCGTTCGACAGCTCAAGCCGCCATCTTGCCAGGAGTGAACGGTACGTCACCGAGCAAAGTATGGCTACTTGGAATTATAATTTTCGCCTAGACGAAATCATAAGCTCCGTTGTTTAATTGCTGTTTCCACATGTAGTAACTTATTTAGCTTAAACGTCAGGGTAATGTAGTTTAAGATTTCGGTGTTTATATTCGCCCACAATTGTGTTTATTTGATTAATGAGTAATTTTGTAAGATCTTGTCACAGACCTAATAAGGCCAGATGAAGTAGACCGTGGGCCTTATTGCCCTACCTAACCTAAATTCTGAATGAAACTATTAATTATTTTTGTTCCAAGAATGAAGACTGTTTCGATTTATTATGTTGTATGTTAAGAAATTTATAACTAAAGCTGTTGGGAACTTATTATCCCCCTGGGGTGTTAAAATACACGTTTTTATTTTTATTCAAAACTATTAAAAATAATAGAATTTTTTTGATTCTCTGAGTTTTAGCAAGTTTAAAGGGAATCATTCCGCTGATTAATATTTTGAAAATGTTAATTTTTGTTTTGGGCCTTATTATACTGTAGTAGTTTAATAGGCCCTTGGAAAAGGTTTTATAAAACTAAATTATTTTTTCAAATACTCACTTCTGTTATAGTTTTTATATTTTTTTAGTTGTGCAAATAAATAAACTTCACGGAAAGCTTGTTTTTGTAGTTATATATCACCAAATACTTAATTTATTGCATTAATCAAATTAGGTGGGCCTTATTTGCCGCAGGTACTTCTTTTTGCCAAGCTCACATCTAATTAATATAATTACGGAAATAATTTGAATTTTGAACTGGTTAAACGTTTAAAATATTCATAGAAGTATAAAAAATTTATCCGGTAAATTTGTGATCAATAATATAAAGATCATAGCAAAAAAGTTATATTTCAGTTTTACTTTAAAAAAGTCCGAACGAAATAATTAAATTTTACTTACATAGGATTTCGATCCTTGCTGAAGGCTTATGAAAGATTTTTATTATTCTTTAAACTGACCAATAATCGTTATAAGATGATTTGGTAATTGTCTCATCACGAATAAAAATCATTTACCGATTTTTATTTATATTGATAAAGAATAAAAATCATGAAGTGAAGTGATTTTTATTTTTCTGGTCGACAAATAAAAATCACCAAGTGATTTTTTTTTTTTATTCTACTCACGAACTGTTTATAGCGCTGTGCAAAATAATAAGTGGTAGTGCTCAGGTGTTCAAATGAAATGGGAGGTATACGATAAGTCACCAAAAATTTAATATAGTATGAGCATTCGCATGTATTTTACTTTGTAGTTTACTTTTACTGAAAAAAGAAAAAAATCACTTGAAGATTTACATTCGTCGACCACAAAAATAAAAATAACTTTATATATTTTTTTTTCTTCATCAAAAAAAATAAAAGTCACGATTTGACTTTTATTTGTGATTAGGAAATATAAAAATTAGGAAAAGGTTTTTATTCGTGATGAGAAAAATCATCTCATAACGATTAAACCCTATGTGAATGAAGTTTAACCATTTCGTTCTGATTTTTAAAGTAAGACTCATATCTAAGCTCATTGAATAATGAGTTTTATAATAAAACTTATAAACGTTGCGATCCATGTTTTTATCAACTTTTTTTTTTTTTTTCAAAGTATTAAAAGCACTTATTTTCCTTTTTAGAGCAATTAGCTCAAATTATTAATACGTCTTTTTCTTCTGATTATTTTTTATGTGATAATTTTGAACTAAAACTAAATAAAAAAAAAAAAAGTTTATACAAGCACTATGTAAGCAAAACACGTGTCTTGTCGGTTTTCGCACGCAATTTTTTTAAAAAATCCAGTGTTAGATATAATTTTCTTGAAACGTACTATATAAAAAAAAAAATCAATCGTCATTTACTATAAACATTTAACTTGGAAAAGATAGTATATTATTTATTTTTTGTTTCATTCCTGGATTCTACCGGTCGCTTAAATTTAGCAAACAACTATTCTTTTTTTTTACTATTTGGACTGAAACTACCACCTGAAATTTTCATCATAGTTATAAAGAAAAGAATTAAGATCTTAAAAGTAATTATAGGCTAGATGTAATTCCATAGGAGATTAATTAATTAAGAGATTATTAATTAATTAAACTACTAAGTGTAATAAAAGGAGTCCTTTCTTCATATCTGCTTAATGGTTCTTGAGTTTTTGATATAAGTCAGTTTTTAAGTGGGCATTATAAATTTGATAATGAAACTTAATCATGAAAAATCCATAGAAGTAGTTGCTATGAGTTTTAAAAAAATATTTACTACTTGCTAACAACCTCCCCAACACAAACTAGAAAATTTCATCAGACAAAAAAAATTTCACTCAGACAAAATATGACAGATTAAAGAAATTTTCCTATCTATCACAACTATCCAATTATGTACGTGTAATGAGCAGAGATATATATAAAATTAGGTAAAACTTCCAAAAAAAAGTTCACTTTACAGCTTTGCTTTAGATTTAATCCATTTACCAATTTATACACTTAACTTTATATTTTTTTTTTTTATTTTTTTTATATAATATTAAAAACTCTTATTCACTCACCTTTAAAGCCATTTTTTGTTTGTTTGTTTATTAAAAATATAGTTTACGTAAAATAATATAAAATATTTGACTAATTAAAAATTCTATTAAGTACAACTATCACCGATATAAGATTCTTAAATTATTAATCACGAACGCACTCAAAAAAAAAACAACTCACGAGTCACGACCGATATATAGGTATAAGTAATTCGGTATCAAGAATCGCATGTAAAACACCTTGCACAGTCGAATAACAAACGACAAAATATTGCATCACAAAATTAAATTAAAAAAAAAAAATATTAAGAGCGACTATAACGAACGACAACCTTTAACCAGTCTCAACCGTCTCATAATTGCAAAGCCTCCTAAATGAATCGGAAAGATCGATCGCTTCCTCTTTTATATTTTTTACTTGGCTCGCGATCATGTTAAAGTTTTCGCACTTTTTATCAAGTTACGGTTGTTACGACTAAATTACAATATTCATCATGGCAGCGTGCTACTATACCTACTACAATCGCGTCAAGATAATGCTGCAAAGCAAGATCTCGCATGAGATCTCGTGCGAGTTTTTTTTTTGTTTTTTTTTTTCTATGATGACGCTGCATAATATATTTTGACTGGAATTGATCGACAACAATAGTTTTTGGGGGACAACTTCATTTACAGGCTCCCGGGGTATAAAAAGCTCTTCAGGCATTTTGATTCAGATAATGTTGAAAAGAAGTAGAATCTGCGATAAGAAATGAAAATTTCTAGAATCCAAGCTCTGGCGCCAGTGATATGATTTTAGTTGAGGAGAGGAGATTCTTTGCAAATAATAATGTGACGTACGAGGGAAAAAAAAAATTCGCCGAAAAATTTTTATTTATTGTGTCATTTTGTGATTCATCATCGGAAAGCTCCCAAACTGTAGAAGGCAGTGATCAAAGGTTTGCCGAAAGCTTGGCGTGCTACGATTTTTTTTTTTTTTTATCAAATTACTAATGCGCAGAGAATGTTTGTATTTTGTGCTTAGTATGCGCAGCTCTAAATATGTTTTTATGACTTCTTATATTAAGAATAGATGTCAAGTTCAATTTCTATTTGCACCTGCTATATATGTAGAGTTTTTCCGCTTTCATCATATATTTATTTTCCTCAAAATTCTGGTGGGATATTATAGATAGCACAGCAACAAGGGTGTTGTGTTGTTCCCTAAACCCTGCAGCCCTGAAAGCAGATTTGTTTTATTACTATTAATTGGGAAAAAGCTGAATTTTATTATTTTACGTTTATGCAATATAAAAAATATTTTTAATTTATATTTTGCAGGTTTCCATCAAACTCTGTTATTCTGTTTTTTTTTTTTTTTTTTGTATTTCTTCCTTTTTAAATAACTTTTATCAACTCATAAGCCCCTGACTAAAAAACTTTATGTCTAAACGCCTATGAGCGCTTGAGAGTGCCGTCCGTGATGAAAGAGTTTTAGGGTATTAAACGTAGACAGACTTACGTGGGGGTTTTTTTGATTTAGAATGAGTGGGGGTAACACTTTTTACGTTTTGGGGTTTTGGGGTGGGGTTGATAGCTTGCGGTTGTCCAATTTGGACTGTGGGTGATATGAGTGGAGATTCGATATTCAAGAGTCTAAATTGGATTGCCAACATTGAAGAGTCAAGATCCGAGACTCGAGATTCCAAATTCGAGAGTCGAAAATCAAGATACAAGATTTGAGAGTCGCGACTGGAGAGTCAAGATTCGATAGCCGAGACAGCAAATCAAATACACTAAAATAAATTTTCAAAATAAATAACTTTCGAAAATAAATTGCACTAAAAAGTAAAAAATAGTTTTTATTTCTCTACTTTATCTACTCAAAAACTCCTGACTAAATTACTTTGTGCCTGAGCGCCTGAGCCTCTGAGAGTGTCGTTTGTGAAGTAAATAAAATTTTTGGAAGAATTTTAGGGTAGGAAATGTGAATTGATTAACATGTTTTTTTTTTATTTAAAACGGCTGATAAGGAAGCCTTCCGAAGGGGTAAAAAAATTAATTTTTTGGGGTTATGGGTTGCAGGGTGGTAACTACACCCCTTGGGGTTGTCCCATTTCGGCCATGTATGATATCAAATTAAAGCACTTGCTGAGCTCTATTAAATGGCATATTTTGCTTTTCTTCGCCCTTTTTATCAACCATATAACTTCCATTGTCAGGTATTCTCAAATCGGTATATACGCAGATGACGCACAAGTCGACTATGCTAAACCTATTACTATTATTACTTATTATTATACTCTGCTATTTCAGTAAGGTGTTTGAGAAAATAATATATAACCAAGCTGTTAAGTTTGTTGACCGGAACAAGTTCTTATCGCCTTGGCAATCTGGGTTCCGTAAAATGCACAGTTGTGAAACAGCTCTATTAAAAGTAACATCTGTTATTACTGAAACCCTTGATCAGGATTTCCTAACGATACTTGTTCTGCTCGACTTTAGTAAAGCATTTGACTCTGTCGACCATACTCGCCTTCTTTATAAACTTGCAAGCAATTTTAATTTTAATATATATCGCAGTTTCGCCCTACTGAATGTGGTGTTCCCCAAGGCTCGATTCTTGGTCCTTTATTCTATCATCTATCTATTCTATCATCTATCTATTCATCTCTATGCTGATGATGTGCAGATTTACTTCAGCAGACCAATTGGGTTACAAGAGGACTACACTGCTCGTATAAATATGGATTTGCATCGGATATCCGAGTGGTCACTTGAAAATGGATTGATTTTAAATGCCAATAAGTCGTGTTGTATGCCCATCTATAGAAATGCTCTTGAAACATCTGATATGCCTCATATTTTACTCAGTAATGTTATCGTATCAAAACTCAGTCAAAAATCTAAGAGTTGAACTGAATTCTAAGCTTTCCTGCTGTAGTCATATCACCAATATCATTTGCAGAGTTTATGGGTCCTTGCGCCAGTTATGGGTCCATGGATATCTTCTCTCCACTGAGATGCGCATGAAATTAGTAAGAACTCTTATTGTACCTCATTTCATGTACGGTACCATATTATTTCCAAAGTTAGACTCAGTGTGCCGCAGAAGACTTACAGTAGCATTTAATGACTCTATACGATTTGTCTATAATCTACCGCGTAGTGCTCATATCTCAATGCACTCAAGCTCTGTTCTTGGTCACTCACTGGATACTCACCTTGAACATCGTGATCTGTTCTTTTTGCATAAATTACTATTTAATAAGTGTCCCGAATATCTCTACAAGAAATTAAGATTTATGCATTCATCCAGAAGTATTGGTTTTCTGCTTCCTCGATGTAACTCACATTATGGCGAACGCTCTTATTTTGTTCAAACCCTACGTAAGTGGAATCTACTGCCGTTTGACCTTAGGGCGGTGGGCTCTAGCAGAGAATTCCTTCAGCGATTAAAGTCCTTTTCATCTAATTAGTACACATCCTGGTTCGTCGTTATTGTTATTTTATTATACTTTGTTAATTTTTATTAGATCTTAATTTTTCATCTTCTATTTCATTGTTTTAATTTTTACTATTATTATATCTTTTTCTTTCTCCTTTTCCCTTCTTCTATACATATATGTACTAAATTTTCTTTCCAGTAATTAGGTTTATTCTGCTTGCTATTTGACCATTATATTTTCATTTCAATTTTATATATATATCGTTAGTCTTTATTAGTTTTTCTGTATATTTAAATTCCACCTCTTATCTGTATGTTAACAAGATTATGTAATCTTTATACAGTAGCCAGCAATAAAAGAATATTATTATATTATTATTATTACTGATGCTCTTGGGTGTATTAGAATATCAATCACGATTTATCAAAAATAGCGGATTGGACATCAAATAACCTGCTGCGATTGAACCCCGACAAATGTAAATGTATTGCTATTTTTAAACGTAGATTCGAGACGGGAATGTTACTTCCCGTAGCTCTTAATGGGAGTTCTAGATTTCATCGATAAAGTACTTCATTAGAAACCAAGGTACACTTAGCAAAAATCCTAATCATACCGATCCTAGCATACGGAGACAGACGTAGTTTGTGGTAACCTCGATTCGCTATCTTAGCAAAAACTTAAAATTGCTCTCAATTTTACTATTCGTTATGCTTTTAATCTACGCAGATTCGAAATCGTGTCTCATTTAGTCCCCCAAGTATTATGTAGGAATGAGCCTTTCCTCGTACCTTCAATTTTTTCACATATGTCTCTTTCTTTTCAAATTTTTAATTTCTGGCTCGCCATCCTATCTGCATAATAAGCTGAGATTCCATCGCTCCTCTAGAACTAATAAGTTTCTGCTTCCTATTTTCAATTATTTGCATTGCCTGATACTAATTGTCGAGAGGGGGTTGTTGTCGCATTTTCAGATCAATATATGATGAACGCCCTTGACAATGTAAAGTTTTAGGAAGTTTTTTTTTTGATTTGTTTATGTTTTATCTTGTATTTTTAATCTTCATTTTGCATTTATTGTAGATTTATCTTTGAATTTTTTGAATTTTGAATTTATAGAATAGAATTTTAATTTTATTTTTAGAGTAATTAAGTTGTAACTTGCCTTCTTTTTTTTTAGTAATTATTGTTAAGGAAATATATATTATAGGTTGTGTTATATGTACATAAATCTAGGCTAAATATACATACAAAAAGAATTGTATATTCTGATTTGTACAACAATAAGTGAATTGAAACATTGAATTGAATACATTTAAAATTCATGATTTTCTAATTTGTGTACAGACTGATGTAGGTTGGCGCGAGGGAGCTGAATCTTCTTTAAAACGCTTTAGCAGAATATTTTACATATTTCATTGAAACATTTCAATTTTCTACGTTTAACCGTTATATGGGATTTGTGTGAAATAAATTTGTCCACTTTTTACATACGAAATTCTTTTGCATGGAAGTACTTACATTAAAGTGCGACAATCTTCTAAATTACTCACCGCAGAAGAAAAACAAAAATACACCACAACGTTCGCAAAAGAACGTAGATGCGAATTAATATGCATATGCCAGATAGATTATGTACTTTTTAGTGAAAATATAATAATAATAAATAAAAAATATTAAAAAAAAACTTTTAAAATAAATAACTTTCGTAAATAAATTGCACTAAAATGAAAAAAATATTTTTTTTTCTTTCTCAGTGATATACAAAAGAAAAGTTTCATTGTAAAATAAGAATTGCTACAACATATATTAAATCTTAAAAGTTTGGGCATCCATAATAGTGTTGGGCAAAATGTAATCTGATTAATGATTAACAATTACAATTAACCATGTAATCTGTAATCAGATTACTTTGTGTTTTGTAATGTAGCTGCAATCAATAACTACAGCTATATTACGGCATTTAGGCGGACAGTGTAGCGGTATGAAAAAAAAATATGTGTGCTTATGTTTAATGCTGTATTTATTGAATAATTCTAATGTAAAACACTCCAATTTATAAATTCACTACAATTTAATTCTGTTTATTAATTATTAATTGTTCGATTGCATATGTAGTTATTAAGCCGTATTTTGGCATATATTTAACTAAATGCGATTTGTAGTCTTTTCTAGTTTTATGCGTTATACACTTATTTTAATTCACTTTGCGCTTATTTTAACTTAATTACTTAACTAATTTGTTTCGTTGCATGTATCATTAAAATGCCGAAAGCTGGCATGTATTTAATTTTTATGCAAGAAACTTATTTACTAAATTAATTGACACAATACTTATCTGTAGAACAAAAAGAACCCAAAAACTTCCTGTCCTCTGCCAACACTCACTGCACACAAATTTTAAGCATGTAAAAATATTGTACCTTTAATGGCACCTTGTATTTTATGCTTATTGCTGAACACTGAAAAAATATTATCTGCTGAGAAAAACTTGCTTGAAACTACACTTGTGATCGCTGTCAAAAAACTCAGAGAGATCTTAGGAATTGCCCCCTTTTTATAGGCTCTAAGCGGCCATTTTGACATACGTTCCACAAGAAAAATGCAAATTAAGCATATTTTTCGACTTGGCTTGACTTGTATACTTATGTCAAAATGTGCCAATTTCCTTCAACTAATTTATTTTAAATTATCCATGAATTTTCGTAATTTATTTTATTAAATAATTTAATTTTTCTGAAATTTATCAAAATGGCGGCTTCCTGCCATATCATGCCAATTTCGAATGTGGAACGCAAATATTTCTCATTTTTCTTGCATCTCGTTTTCGCATCTTTCTCTTTCCCACTTATTATGGGAATTTAATTTACCTTTTTTATTAAATTTCTAATTAACTGGTGAAATTCGCACCTTCTAAGCCTGCTCAATAGGTTGCGCGCCGTCGATTTCATCTAATTGACTTTCTCGCGAGTCAATTTGACAGTCGCGATCGCGGTGTTTTAATTCGAAAGTGTCGGGTTTGTTTATGTAGTTTTTTCGGCAAATTATGGATTAATTATCCAGGTAAGTGTGTTTTATTATTTTCTAAGTGTTTAGTTTTAATTATGTGTCAGTTCCAGCACAAATAATTTGCAGGAAATATGTAAATTCTTATAAATTATTTATGCTGGAAATTGATTTGTGACATGTCAACAATGATGTAAATATTTGATTTTTGTTAATTATACGCTTTGTGCCTAATGCAAAATCATGTAATTTGCATATGTAAACATATTTGCATAATTTGCAAATGTTTATTATGCAGAGAATATGAATTTTGCAAGAATTGGCAATATTTACATTTGCATGCAATTGTTGTTGTACTGCCAAGAAATTGGTTTCTTGGCAGTTTTGCATGTAATTCGTAGAATTTATTCTTGTTTTGTTTGTTAGTTTTTTATATTGCTGCATTTAAACTAATCTATGCATTTTTTTTTCATTTTCAAATTAGTTCCTGAGGCTGTAGGATGATGTTGTAGATGACTGGACGATATACTAGGGAAGTACAAACATACAATTTTGTCCAATGCTAATATCTTTTTATTTTATTTTTAGCTGTGCTCAACACTTTGTAACAGATTACTAATGTAATCCATTTCGATAATTACATAATGTAAATGATTAACGTGTAATGTGATTACAAGTTAATCTGATTACACATTAAACAAGTTAATCCCACTACATGTTAATCTAATTAATGTGATTACATTTAAGACATTTAAAATATTTAAGATATTTGTATTCTAATTCTTCATAAAACTCCTTAAAACTAATTTCGTACAAGAACAATACTATTTTCTTTCAATTCATTTCATTATATTATTAATTACTTTTAAGTAATCTACAAAGTAATCTGTTACAATGTAATTAGATTACAAAATAATCTAATTGTATTGCAACAGATTACACATTTAATAGATTACATATTCTCTCATAAGTAAACTGATTGATATGTAATCGAATACAATTTAATTAGATTACTTTGTAATTTGACTAAACTGTAATGGAATTATTAATTAAATTACACTGCAATCAGATTACGTCCAACACTAATCCATAACTATAATCACAATTCTGAAACTCATGCCCAAACTTTTAATATTTACTCTGAGTTGTAGCATTTGTTATTTTGCAATGAAAATTTTTTCTTGTGTATATCACTGAGAAAGAAAAAATTAATTTTTACTTTTTAATGCAATTTATTTACGAAAGTTATTTATTTTAAATGTTTTTTTTTAATATTTTTTTATTTGACTCTGGGAATCCAATAAAGCAAAACAATTTTCTGAGATGAATTAGTATACTTTGTAATGTCAGCCCTTTATGATAAATACCTTCCTATAAATTGTTATAGTAGAGGAGTTCGCAATATTCCAATTGTATTGAGACCTTAATATTCCATTTATTCTCCCTTAATTGAGTTCAATGGTATTAAGACAGTTCAAATTTTCCATTCGTTTTTCAATTCATGCTATTGAACTCTATTTCGTCATATTGATTTGATTTCTTCGTTTAGGTTTTAAGCCTCTACGATTTCAGTTATGACACAAATTTAAGTTCTTTTTTCATAATACATACCTACCATATTAGCATAGATAAATAAAATAGTATAGATGTAACAATGAAGAACAAACAGTTGCGATTAATTTTTCGGTATGTCGGTATATTATGGACTTTTACGGTCTATTTACCACCAGCAACACTAATTATATAAAAGTGGCATTATATATTCAGACTTTTATGCAAAAATTGGGACAAACAAATCTACGCAGATATTTATTGTTGTACGTAAGAAGCACAAAATATTTTAAGCTGCATAAGAAGTATTCGATTTGTACTATTGATAGCATAATTGGACTTTGTCTAAATTATGAAAAAAATAAATAAAACAAAATATTGAAAAAAGCTATACCAATTCTTGTGATACCCGTATGTAATTTCGTATGGTCACCCATCCAGCAATTCCATACCAAAACGATCAACAATTTTAATCTTTGGACCCGACCCCCTCCGATTTCGATGAAACTTTCAGAATTAGTTAAGTATTAAAAAATATTAGACCCCTATTTTTTTGTTTAGTCTGCCGACCTCAGGTTTTGGATACAGGGTGACTCAAATTTTAATGTTTTCACTGTGGACGTGTTTTTTAATTTGCTGATTACTTGGGATCGGCTTATTCGATTCTTTTGTGCGATATGTCAAATTAAAGGTATTAAATTGAGCTTTGCAAAGATATTCAAAAAAGATAAAAAAAATAAAAAATATTGAAAAAAAAACATAATTTTTATTAATTTTTGATTTTTGACCCCCTCCGGAAGAGAAAGCCCCCCCTAAAAAATATTTTTTTTAAAATGCCCTAATATTAATACAGATCATATCAAAAATTTCCGGATGTTCAGCTCTTAGTTTAGGAGATACAATTTTTTGTATGAGCGTCTCTGCAAAATTCCCAATGAAAATTTTAGAATTTACTCCACAAAAATGATTTTTTTTTAATATTCAATGAGAAATATGAGTTTAAAAATATTATAAGAATAGTTCTGTGTAATTATTTCATAAATTTTATAATTTTATTTTTACTACAAAACGAGTATTCTCTGACACTAACACTACTGTCATTTACAGGTATAAAACTGTGGTACTTTTGAGTACCTGCTATTGCCTTGACACGATTATATCTATTTTTGATTTTTGTTTCAATATCGGTGTATTCTTTTGTTGTTGTTGAAATCTTTTTGTGAAACAGCCCAATCGTACAAATGTGTCGATGTTCGAATTTCACTATTTTGCAAGCTTTTGCTGCATTTTTTTAAAGAACTCCTCCTAAGGCATCGCAAGGTCCTTTCCCTTGGCAGGTTGCAAAAAAGTGCCATTCTGCCTCAAGATTGAACTCTTTTTTCATATGTTATTATTATTATGTTTTTTTTTCAATATTTTTTATTTTTTTTTATCTTTTTTGAATATCTTTGCAAAGCTCAATTTAATACCTTTAATTTGACATATCGCACAAAAGAATCGAATAAGCCGATCCCAAGTAATCAGCAAATTAAAAAACACGTCCACAGTGAAAACATTAAAATTTGAGTCACCCTGTATCCAAAACCTGAGGTCGGCAGACTAAACAAAAAAATAGGGATCTAATATTTTTTAATACTTAACTAATTCTGAAAGTTTCATCGAAATCGGAGGGGGTCGGGTCCAATGGGTGATCGTTTTGGTATGGAATTGCTGTAATACATACATGATCGTTTTCACAGCATACGTGTTGCAGAGAAACCTTGGTTAGAAGACATCATTGGACCCTGAAAGAAAGTACACACAAAGAATCGCTTCATCTTCACATAACAAAAAATAAAAGATACTTATCTGATATGTTAACATAGATTTTCTACTCTCTTTAATCCACATAGATAACATTTTGTTTATATCTGAAAATAATAGAAATTGCTTAATTAGCTTGGTAAAGAAAATTTAGCATGTAAACAAGCAAGTAGTACAAAACTTACCACAATCAGAGACGAAAACGATTGCAATAAAAAAAAAAATACCAACACCTCAATAGATTACACTGAACATATACATATAACACATATTTTTAAAAATAAAAATAAATACTTAAATTAATTCAAGTGTTTTTCCTGCTGATCTCCTCAGCAATGACATTATCGATGTTCTATGAGTACTTATACATCGAAATTCGATCAGTTTCGGAGAAGATATACCCAACCCTGGAACCAATAGTTTATGACGACTTCGTTAAATATCTAGAAAGGGACTGAAACCTGAGAATTAGAATTTTTAAAATATGATCAAAAACCCGTTAAGGTTTATATATCTAATTTCCCATTGGTTGGTCCTAGAAAATACAGATAGCGGGTTCATAAGAGGTAAATCTAGAAAAATCATAGAATACTTTGGTAAAGGACAGTAATCGCGACGGGAAGTTGAATACATTGGGTCTATCTTTAAGAAAATCTGATTTAAATCTAACTTGGTTAAATGTTGAAATCGGTAAATTAACGCAGACTGTAGAAACCTATAGAAATCGCGTCATTAAACTTCGCCGCAAATTTTCAAATGCGGTTACGCTTGAAATCGTGTGTGTTGAATCCTTGTCGTCTCTGGTGCTTGTGAAATATTTGAAATTTAAGTTTTAGTTTAAAATTAGCAGATTTCTTGTTGTCGTAGTTTGAAGTTAAACATTTAACGTAGATTTGAATTTGGAAACTAGTGAATTTTGAAAACGAAGTACTTTGTAAGAAAAGAACAGTGGATTTTAATAACATAAAAGGAATTTTGGTGTAATGGACAACATGGTGGATTTTAACGCAAGAACTGAATGTTCAATTCTCGGCGCCACTTAAAGTATCTTTTTTAAACTTTTTTTTTGCTATCGAATTTTGTTTTAAGTGATTAATGGAAATCTATTCTCCGGCTAAATATCCTTAGAATCCTAAAAACAATACGTAAAAAACTTCAATTTTTGTAAGGTAACATAACGAAAGGATTGCCCAATTTAGTACAGTTTTGAAATTGTATTTAATATTTTGATGAAGTGAAGATGTCGTGTACAAAATTTCAGCTTTCTATGTCAATGCGTTCTCAGGTAATATTCAAATATATCGAGTTATCGTGAAAACGGACACGTAGACGGACGGATGGACAGCAAAAATCATAATAGGTCTGTTCGATGAAAACACGGTGTAAAAAACCGTGTAAATTTTCCTCCTATAACATTGTGGCTATTTACCCGGGGTTTTGTGCACTCATCGAACAAGATTAATGGCATTTCTCTAACAGTTCTCCTAAACATAATTTAACTTGTAATTTCCAGTGATTTGTGAAAAATTTATTTATAAAATACAGTGAAACCTCTTTTATACGGAATCCTCGGGACCGAGCCCTTTCCGGATAAATGAATTTTCCGGTTAATAGATACATACCTTCGATTATCCAGAATATTCTATCAGAACTTTATTTTGTCCGGATTAAAGGGGTAAAATAAAAATCTTCTCAATTTCATTTCAATTACTTTTTAATTATCTTAAGCGAATAGTATTATGTGGTATGTATGAAATTAAAACAAAAATAACCATTTCCATTATATTATAAACCCTATAAGGAAAACTAAAACAATATGTTTTTGTGTTCACCTCTTAAAGTATTTATTCAAAGTTGTTTGTTTTTGCAATTTTGGTTTCTCATTCATTAATTTGTCTTGAATTCGATAGAGGGTCATAATTTCTTGCTGGGTTATAAAAGCTTTCGTTTCTGAAAATGTGATTAATTTTCCACAAGTGTCAATGGCTTCCGTTATTGTCATACTGTTTGCAAAAATTTCTACGTCATCAGTTTCACTTGCACTTTCTTCGTCGTCATTCGGTTCAATCAAACACACAGTAATAATTTTGTCGTCTGTAAGGGCAGCGTGCACTCCTACATTAGTATCACAATTAATCCATTCGTTGAGACTTTCTTGGCTTATTTCTACGTTCAACCCGGGGGGCATATCAATACAAGTCCTTATCTGTTCTAACATATCTTGCTCTTCCAAGACTAATTGGTCATTATCTTCCCAAGGTTCATTTTCTGGAGGCCAAATATTGTTCCAGGTATTTTTCAAGACAGTAGATTGTACTTTATCCCAGGCACAATACATACACCAAATGGAATCTTTGATGTTAAATTCCTTTTGAAATTGTCCAATAGTTTTGTCATCCATATTTATAAAATTTCGCATTAAGTCTTTCCTGTAGTGACATTTAAAACTTCTTATAATACCCTGGTCCAATGGTTGAATTAGCGATGTACAATTGGGCGGTAAATATTTAAAAATCACATTTTTTTCTTTTTGAAGTTTGAAACATCTGGATGGGCAGGTTAATTATCAAGCAATAAAAGAATTTTACTGCTTTCAGGAAAGCCAATATTTCTTAAGTGTTCCCTTGTTTCTGGCACAAAGTTGTTATTGAACCAATCTAAAGTGATTGATTGTGTAATCCACGCACGCTTATTAGCTTTATATAAAACAGGAAGTTCTTTAACGTTTTTTAGGGCACGTGGATGAGCGCTTTTCCCAATAACAAGTAGCTTGCACTTATGGGATCCGGCTGCGTTTGAACAAGCAAGGACTGTTATTCTCTCCTTAGAGACTCTGGATCCATCAACAGAAACTTCATTGCTACAGACCAAAGTGCTTCGAGGTAAAGCTCTCCAAAAACAGTCCTGTCTCATCCATCTGCATTGTAGACCTGCTCTGCTGTTAAGTTTTCCTTTATAACCAGCTCGTCGAGATCATCAACAAATAAAGTGGCAGCTTCGTAATCCGCAGACATCTTTTCACCTAAATACATACGTAACATAAACTATATGTAGATTGTATCTTCAATGCAATAAAATTTAAATCACTCTTTTTACCTGATGCTACTAGTCCATGCATTCCATGTCTGTTTTTAAACTTGTGTAACCAGCCTTGAGAATATTGACATTTTGATTGAAGATTCATTTTCTTATGAAAATCTTTAGCCTTTTCTATTAAAATATTTCCGGATATCGGAACACCCTCACTTCGCCGTTGACGGAACCACTCAAATAGTGCTGCATCCAATTGAGGATTTTCCGTACCTCGTAACGTTTTCCGTTTTTGCATTTCTTTTGTAGAAACACTTTCTGAGAAAAACTTTAAAATTCTATCTTTATTTTTGCGAATATCATAAATAGTAGATAATCCGACAGTATATTTTTTAGCAAGGCTGCTTATGTCTACATTTTTTTTCAATACTTTTAATAATTTCAATTTTATCTTTAATAGATAAAACTTTTCGAACCCGTTTATTTGAACCTGAATTCATATTTAAGCAGATATCGTGCACACTAAACTCACAAGCGACAAGTTTCCTTAAAAGCTTTTAACATTGAAGTAGGTAGGTACATAACTGAAAATAACACCACCTAAGAAACTAGTGTAAATAATATTTTAACACAAAAACCGACAGTTCTTCCAAGAAATCCCGAACCAAATTTTAGCTGGCAGGGTAGTACAAAGAATAAATTTTGTCTTGTAGCAGAAAATTATTTTCCAGATATTAGAGGTCTTTCTGGATAAAAGAATAAAACAAAAATTTAACGCAAAGGGAAATTTTTCCGGAGTTTAGAGGTTTCCGGATGTTAGAGTTCCGGATAGAAAGAGGTTTCACTGTAGATGAAATAATTAAAAATTTAAAAATAAATAAATATTAAAATGCCCAAAAAAATATTTCTCAGTTTATTTTTAATTGCATATTTTTTTATTAGATTTTTTACATCGATGACAGATATTATCACCTTTTCTGTAACTTAACTTTTAAAAAAATGACAATTGGTTCATTTGTGACCAAATACAGCTCCATCATTTCTGCAAGAAACAGTTGTGCTGCACTCACTATTTATCATCAGATGTTTTGTCACTATGTATAAAATTAATAATGTTTGGATGATCAAAATCTATAGAAATGATTTTTTTCTATTCCGTTGGCTTCTTCTCGAACAATTATTAAACCCTTTTCTGACATCTCGTTTTAGGACTTGGAGAATTTCTCATATAGAATAGAAAATTATTTATTGAAGAACCTCAGCTTAAGCTACGTTACAACGGTAGATACATCGAGTATTAGATAATTGGCATAATTGGCAAGGTACAAAGTTATTTAGCAAACTAACAAACTCATTGCTGTAGAATACGATACTAGTAATGTAGTTAGATTATGATGCCAAATAATAGCGAGCCGTTGTTTGCTTCAAACCTAATTGCTTGGTAATTGCGAGGATAACGTGAAGTCTATAAAAAATCACTTGTTAATAATGGTGAAAAAACATTTTTACGTTCAAATTTCTTACTAGAAAGGCAGATCTTAAGACAAAAAATGCAATCTGATTGATGATTAATGATTACGATTACAATCTGTAATCTGTAATCATGACTACAGATTGATAATATTAATCAGAAAAGTAATCATTTATGACGATTAATGATTGATCAATCGTAACCGTAATCATGATTACATGATTACATTTTTTGATTACAAATTTGCAAAAGGTTTAAAATTGTAGTTAAAAGAAAACAAACATTGTTGTATTTCTATCCCGAAGTCGGTAGTGAATAACTCGCATTGCCTTATTCTACAACACTTGCATTCTGCCCTTGAATTCATTGAAACTAGCATATAACAATGTGGAGCAATATGAAAAGTGTAACAAAATCAAAGCGTTAAAAGGCATTATTGCATTTTCTTATACGCCTCAGAAATGTAATCTTTTTCGTTATCTTTTTTCACATATAATCAAGATCCTGGAAGTTAAGCTGATAATCAGATATGTATGAGTCTCTATCAATAGAAGCACTTACATTCTTTACACTGACTTCAATCAATACATAATTCAACAGTGTCTTGGAGTTTTCTATACAATAAAAATTCTTACGATCACAGATTGTTTGTTTTCTTAGAACTAAATTTTAAAATCTCTTGAAAAGTTTCATTTGTATTCAAAAAAATTTGTAATCATGTAATCATGATTACGGTTACATTTGCCTAAGATTACTCGATGTAATCATGATTAATGATTGATGGGTAATGATGATTAATGTAATCACGATTGATGTGTAATCATGATTGATGTAATTATGATTGATTTAATCATGATTATTAATCTGATTACAAATGTAGTTGATTACGCCCAACAATGCCTTAAGATTTCATCTATATTCTTCGATCTTGATCACTTCCTCGAAAATTTCCTCATCATTTTCTTTCGAATTTTCTATATGCATATTATCGATGGGTATTTTATCATTCGAATTCCTATCTTACTCCTTTGTATAATCTGAATTTGGTATAAGGCTCCACGATTTTTTCACTTTTATATACCGCAATCGACCAATTTATTACAATCACTGAACAAATTCCAAGTGACAATTCACAAATGACAAAAACACTTACCCCAGAAAATTTTAGTGTAAGTTCCGGGCACGAAATCAGAAACACCGGGTTTTCAACGAACGAGTTGGTGTAACTCCGTGTAAGCTCAGGTTTTTCAAAAAATAGGATAATGTAGCCCGGTGTATCCGTAGGTTTACCCGGGGTTTTCATCGAACAGACCTAATAATTTTGGATATTATGCGTGGTTGTCTAATTTATTTTGTTCTACCATCATTTTGCGTAGTATATTCAATTTTATTCAATTTATTTTAGTGAACAACTACAAAATTAAATTCTTCAATTTATAATTATGTGCAGGACCTACGAAAATTTGAAAAATACCTTAATTACATTTATATTTATATATATTTAATTTAGCTATATTTAGTAAGTAAAGAAGAATGTTGCATGTTTTACTGCTGAAATAAGTTATATAACAAAAATCGGGAATTACGTCTATTGCTGCTTCTCTTCATGTTATTTTTGTGAAAACGTTCCATAGTCTCAGTAAGAAGTTTGAATTCCAGCATGTTTTTTTTTTAACGAAAAATATATTTAAAAAATTTAAAATATAAAAAAAAACAAAAACAAAAAAATCAAGGAGATTTCTCGTCTATGAAAATAAATTCAATAAATTTATGCACAAAATGCATTTTAAGTGCAAAAACTTTTTGACCCAGCAATCAGAGAGGTCTCATCAGTATGGTTATCTCTGATCGCCTACCATATGCCGGCAGGCAAAAAAGAGGGAACAATCACCCAATTGAAAAGTGCAATGAGAAATATAATTCACACTTACTTTTTATAAGAAGTATTTATATGGGCAATTGGTGTGACCTTCATCATTCAACTTTTATGGTAGGCGATCAGAGATAACCATACTGATGAGACCTCTCTGATCGGTGGGGTAAAAAAATAAAAGTTAAAAAAATAAATAAATAAAATGAAAATTAAAAAAATTATTGAAAGTCCCAGAGTCTGCCTGTAACGCGGACGAATTCAAAAAAAAATTGCAAACTTAAGAGAGAATCCCGTTCTATGAACGCGCACATTTAGCTAGTTACTTATGAATATTTTTCTATTTGCTCTACATATTTTGAAAATTAAAAGATTAATCATTAAATTCAATCAGATGACTAAACTTGGCTCATATGATGAACAGATAAAAGAAGGACAGTGCTTTACACAAAAACATTTAACATGTAAAAATTTAAATCCAACTGTACGAGTTAAACAACAATTGAATTACTTCAGACGCTTCACACAGTAAATTCGCACATAATTCAAACCCAAATTCAAATACTTTCACCACAACCATCAACATCATTCAACATAACCGATTTGAGCTATCTTAAGAATTGTAAAGTCGCAGATCCGCAGTTCAATAAATCTTGCAAAAATGTCATCATTTTAGTAGCTGAATATTTTATAGAAATACTTAAGCCAGGTCAATATACATATTTCATCTCCTGATCGCCCAGTTCTGCAAAATATCATGTTTGGTTACATCATAGCTAAGTGCCTTAACCTAACTACAGGTACAGCGCCCTTAGTTTCATGTATGACCGCTATTGATATCACATTACGAAGGTTTTGGGAAGTGGAAGATATCCCTCGTCAAGATTCAACATTTATAATAGAGGAAGAAGCTTGCGAGGTACAATTCAACAAAACTCATTACATTAATCCCAAAACTCATCCTGTGTAGCGATTGCCATTCAAGACTGACTCAGAACAGAATCTTTGGATGTTTCTCTGAATATGGCCAACGGAGATTCCAGATACTTAAACGCAAATTTAAAGTCAATCCAGTCCAACATAAAGAATACAATAACTTCATTCATGAGTATCGTGGACTTAGTCATTTAGAGCCTGTTCCTTTTTACACCTCCTTCATAATTTTGTGGATCGACATTTTGATGTTTTCTTTCTTCCGATATTGTTTCCCAACATTGCGAGCGAAGGACATATAACTAGATATCCTCTAACAGATAAAGTATGTTGTATACTCGGAAGAATTAAAAGGAGGGAGAGATTGTAAAGCCATAAAGGTGCATCAAATATTACTATGAAGGCTTTCAAAGCCTAAATTAAATTTCGAATTAGCGAAGACGACTTTTGTGATGTTTTGAAAATGAGCAATGTTCTCTTCGTTCTTTGTCATTGATCTCCTTAAACATTTCGAACAACTTGTGGTTATATAGAATTTCCATCGTACCGTTGTTTCCCCTAACTTTAGACCACTTTTCAGGAATATTTGGTTGTAATTCCTTAAATCATTTATACTGTGCCATTTACTTTCGGCATTGGGAACTTGTGTATCTTCACTGAAGAAATTAAGTACAACTTTTTTTACTTAATGTGTTTTATGCAGTATATTTAACAAAAGGTGTTGTTAAAAAGTTAGGCTCTGAGTTGCCTAACTATGGACCATTCACAATTTTTGCACCAAATTTCAAAATTGAGGGACTTAAACGGGGAAATTAAAATTTTTTTTTATTAAGTACCTACCGTCTTAATTTTTTAACTAATACATACACTGTAAGTATATAAGATAAAATTAAATTTTAAATTTTTTTGTATTTAAAATTTTATTTATCTTTTATTTTTGACTCAAATGTCTTCAATTTCAGAGATTTTGAAAATATTCCTTTGTGATGATATTTTCTGTTTTTTTTTATCTTTAGAATTATATTTTCTCTATTTTGGTACATTTCGTCATCGACATTTGGAAATTTCCAGACAACCCCATATTTTCAAAAGCATTTTACATTATTATAATATTTGTTCATTATTGAACATCAAAGCTGTCGAGGACTTGAAACTTGAGAGCTCCATGTTCAAACTGGACCCTGATTATTCTGTCTGATGGGATACCCTCTATTGTCTTAAGGGGTAACGCCACTGTAACGGCTAAAAAAAAAAAGTTTTTTTTACGAATTTTTTTCTCGCGAAATTGAAGGTGTTTGTTTTTGAAAAAAACCTTTTAAGGGTATTATCGGGCATACATTGAACTTTATTGATAAATTTTTTGACAGCGAAAAAAAAACAAAATGGCGGCTTCACAGCCATCTTCCCGGGACATGTTTTGCTTGTAGGGCTTCGCAAAACCAAAACAAAAAAAAAATCATTAATCTAGTGGCTTATAGCTAGAGAATGCCGTACGGATTTTTAAAAATATTAAATTGTTCGAGTTATGCTGCGTGCCATTTTGAAAAACCGTGTTTCGAGAAAAACGCGTTTAAAGTTTTGAGAATAGTTTTTTATTGGAAAAAAATAAAAAAAATGAAGGTAAAAAATAAAAGTTTTCCGATAAACAAATTAAAGTTGCAAATGACAAAAACGTCAGTTGTGTCAATTCGGCTTTTTCAGTCAGCTTTAGAAGAAATCTGGCGATAAAGCTGGCTGAAAAGATCCAATTGTGTTCCAGGCTTCAGGTAGTCGTGGCGACCTCCATTTTCAAAGGAAAAAAGAAACTTTTCTAGCACGGGACCTTTTTTTTCTTATTCTAGAGGGTTTACACTATTTTGTAAGCCAATAAAAACAAAATCGATTTTTCAAAAAATTTACAGTGGCGTTACCCCTTTAAGAACTGCAGTGGAAACCTTTCTTACCCCGGTAACATTTTTGTTTAATCTATCACTGCGGCTTGATAAATTTCGTAAGTTATGGAAAGAGTCGTTTATTGCCCAATCTTTAAGTCCGGTAAAAGAGAGTTTGCTACCAACAATCATTATATTGTGAAATTTTCTTGTATTCCCCAACTGTTTGAAGCTTCATTATATGAATTCTTGTATGAAGGGAAGGTCAACAGCAACAAATTTGCTCCAGTTAACATCTACCTGTATTGAATGATTTGAGCATGGTTTCGATAATCACTGTATTTATACAGACTTCAGCACGCCTTTTGACAGGTTTCGTCAATTTGGTTTGATCTTTAAACTGAGATCCTTATAGGTTTTCCAATTTGGTTGTTGAATTGATTATCATCCTATCTTGAGGATCGCAAACTTAGGATACAGCTCCTTTCTGCTCTGTCTAAAGAAATAACGAATTACTCCGGTGTTCCACAAAGTAGCCATTTAGGGCCCCTTCTCTTCACACTATTCATAAATGATGTTTCCTATATAGTTACCAAATCTGATTTACTATTTTACACAGATGATTTAAAACTGTATTATAAATCTATCGATTCGCAATTCGACTGTCTCAAATTGCAGGATGTCCTGGACAGACTTGTTGAATGGTATGAAAAGAGTTCTTTCATTTTAAATGTTGATAAATGTAGCGTAACCATTTTCTCCAGTAAGCGAGTTCCTTCGAATGTTGTCTATACTATGAATGGGTTATTACTTTCTAAAGTTGATAAAATATGTGACGGGGGATATTGTTTGACTCGAAACTCACCTTTAACTTCCATATAGATCGCATCGTTAATAGGACAAACACAATTTTAGGTTTTGTAAAGCGTTGGGCAAAAAAACTTGTGATACTTACATTATTAAAGCTCTTTTTACCGCTCTTGTTAGACCCATTTTGGAATATGCTAGTCCTGTCTGGTCCTCATCTTACAAAAATCAATCCGATCGTATTGAGAGCGTGCAAAGGAGATTCTTACTTCTTGCTTTAAGAGGTCTCGAATAGAGGGATAGACCTCATCTTCCGTCTTATAACGAAAGATTAAATTTAATACACCTTCCTACTTTTCAGACTCGTAGAAAAATTTATGATATAATTAAAGGGGTTTTCCAAGAAGAGGTGTTATTTTAATTAGCCAGCTATTTCGGTAGATGTCACTTTTGGAGCTGTCATTTTTTGACATTTGACAAGTAGAAACTACGCCATTCATAAAAATAGAACGATACACGATTCAACAACGCATTGAAATTATTAAAATTCACTATAAAAATGGTGAAAATGTGGCAGAGTCGTTTCGTAAAACTCGAACATTTTTGGGTCGTCGCGAAACACCTTGTCGGACCGCAATACAGAAATTGGTAGAAAAATTCGAGCTGTCGGGACAAGAACAGCCGAGAATATTGCTGCTGTAGCCGAAAGTGTTGAAGAAAACCCAGGTTTGTCCATTCCTCGTCGTTCTTTGGAATTAGGCATTCCACAAACGTCATTACACTGTATTTTGCATAAAGATTTGGGTCTTAAGGCTTATAAAGTTCAGTTAACACAAGAACTCAAGCCGGGCGATCATCAACAACGTCGAGTCTTTGCTGATTGGGTCCTTGAAATGCATGAAAATGATCCGGAATTCCATCGAAAACTCATTTTGAGTGATGAGGCCCATTTCCACCTCGATGGCTTCGTCAACAAGCAAAATTGTCGCATCTGGGGCTCGGAAAACCCAAGAGTTATTGTTGAAAAGCCTCTCTATCCTCAACGTGTGACTGTTTGGTGCGGTTTACGGTGAATGGATTGCGCTATCGACAGATGATTAATGATTTTTTATGGCCGGAATTGGATGGTATTGATCTGGATAACGTTTGCTTTCAACAAGACGGCGCTACGTTCCATACAAGCAACGAAATCATTGATCTTTAACGGGAAAAGTTTCCGGATCGTGTTACCTCTCGAAGAGGTGATCACAATTGGCCACCGAGATCTTGTGACTTAACACCTTGCGACTTCTTCCTTTGGGGCCACGTGAAAGAGAAGGTCTACGCCAACAGCCCAGCGTCGAGTCCAGACCTCAAAGATGGAATTCGTGAGTCTATCGAGGACATAGGGCAGCCACTTTGCGATGTGGTTATGGAAAATTTCATGAAAAGGATATGGTCCTGTACGCGTGTCGTGGTGGTCATTTGGCTGATGTTATTTTCCATTTGTTAACGGCATAGCTTCCTCTTTATAATGAAATAAAGATCCGATCATTTATCTCAGAAAATGGCATTTTTCTTTGAATATCAAAATAACACCTCTTATTGGAAAACCCTTATTTCAACTTATGATGGGTGACATCGATATTCCTTTGATACTTAAAAAAATTAATTTCAATTAACGAACTCGATCTAATGATTTTATTTATTTGTATTCCCATCGCATCAACTATAGATACTTTGAGCCTATGCTAGGATGTGCTATATTTGAATTTCCAATCAATTGATTTTCATATTCATAAGTACCAATTAAGAAAAATCCTAAATAATTGTTCTGTGCTTTAGCTTTAATTGAAGTATTGTGTCCTGGGACCATTGTTGCTAGCATTTAACGAAATAAATAAATAAAACTAAAAGCAATTCTAATATGAATTTTATACATTCGCTTGTACTTACCACTGTCATTAGATTATTGCAAACAAGTACCAGATTAAGATTTTCATATACTTCAGCAAGAATACATCTTCATCAATTTTGCTTCTCATGCGTATTTAGATAATGCTAGAAGAATCTTATAAGAAACACCAAATAGCTCTGTTAAAATTAGGAGATGAATGTCATCTGAAAAAAGAAATCATGGCCATTCCTAACTTTTCATATTTTTTACTTTTTGAAAAAACGATCCTCAATTTTCTGTATGTGTGTGACTTTCATGATCATTCTCCAGTAGAAATGATGCACTGCCCGCCATCTTTCAAAACATTCATTATAAGCGATATCTCGAAGTTTATTGGATGTTTGTATGTCATCATAGCTAACGCACAGTAGACAAGAAACAAATTTTCATTCAAAATTATTAACTTAGAATTGATTTCAAAAATTCCAAATACAAAACCTCAGTAATTTTTCATTTTTTTGAGTTTTTTTAAGACAGTTATTATTTTTCTTTTTAAAAGTGAAGTACGTATGAAGATGAAAGCGCCATGGTATTTTCTGTATTTAACAGATAAAAAAAAAAGACAAAAATAATAGAATGACTGAGGGAACCTTGAAAATAAAAATTTAACTGGAGCATGTGCTTTAAAATCATTAACACCTCGCCTGAGCAGCACAGGACTGTTAACACCTGATGCAAAATTATGTGCAATTCACTTTATGACTGTGCATAGAAAGCTGCCACCAAAGTTTTGAGATCTTTTGTCTAGACTGAATGTGATTTAACTGATTAAACATAATTTAAGTGAGTTAAATACGTTAATAAGGTTTTTCAAGGTCCGCGGAAAGTAGATTATTTTTTGGGTGGTATAGTTAATCTTAATGAGAAGATATAAGGGGGTAGAAAATGCATGTAATACCTATTCAAGCAAATAATGAGGTGTAGGAAATCTACTGAATTCGTTCGGTTAAGAAAAGAGTTGTGAAGAAGTTTACACGCGTTTTTTTTTTTTCTTAATGTAAATTGTGAGTAAATTTAGAGTAAAATTTAAAGAGAACTGATAGTTAAGAGTGAATAATTCAGTATTTAGTTTGTGTTTATAGTGCAAATAGTTTTCAATCTCTTCATATCCTACTGAAGTTGATGATTTTGATAGAAGCGATAATTTAGGAAACATTTTTAATGGTCTTAATTCATCTGAAGGATTTTTTTTTACCCCGGCCAATGAAATGGATTTTTATGCAGAAGTGATTTAGTGAAATGAAATGTAGTTGGACTTGATGGTGTACATCCAAGGTTTATTCAAATGTTACTACTCTTTATAACTACAAGCTTGATATATTTCTTTAACAACGTTCTTTTGAGATCAATCCCCAAAATCCCCCCCCCCCAAACGTCTCACAGCTCTCTTGACTATCGACCTATCAGCATATTACCTTTCTTGTCCACCTACAGCATTGTTAAATATCATCGACAATATCAGAATTTCCTTGGACAGTGATTAACTCAGTTTTCTTGTTCTTCTAGAATTTTTAAAAGGTTTTGATAAGGCTTCTGTTAATTAAGCTGCGTACAATATTTAATTCCTCTTATCCTGCCTGTAGTAGACTAATTCGGCCATACAAGGGGTATTTTGTGAAGATACTGCCTCTGATCTTCTACTGGTTCTTAGTGGTGTACCCCAAGGATCTATTCTCGGTCCATTATTAATTTCTATTTTTATTAACGGTCTTCTCCTAATCCTGCATTATTGTAATTTTCGTATGTAAACATGTATAGAGAATTCTGTATATAGAATGAATAAGGATATTACAACGGTCTATTGATAATGCACTCCACTTAAACGCTGCTAAAGCAAAAACTATAATTTTATACAAAACCTAGTTGGATACTTCCACTTTTTCTAGGCTTACTTATTCTTAGTTAAAGTTTGCCTTGAGGGATTGAATGAATTTGAAATTTTAATTCCAGTGGCTGCTAGAATTTTTTCTATTGTATAAAATAAAAATAGTGAAGTTGATATGGAAAATCTATTGTTTTATGAGGAGTTTTCAGTAAAAGTATTGCCGATCGTCCTCTTACTTACCATCATTGGGGATAAATTTTCTGCTCTTACAGTTATGGAGTCAAATAGAGTGTGGATGGTGCCCCTCCTCAGATTTAATATATAAAAAATTTTTTTATGTATATATGAGTCTTTATAAAAAACATATAAATAGTGGCTCAGAAAAAAGTCTCTAATAACTAAATCTAAAAGGGGACGCAAAGGGCTGAAACAATTGTATAATAACTAAACAAACAATAAACGATACAAAAAGTAAATGAGGTAACCTACACTAAAATGTATTGTTGACCGTTTATTTATTAAACGTGTCCATGCAGTGAGCTTGTGTTAAGCTGGTTCTGATAGTCAAGATTAAAAACAGAAAAGATTAAGGTATCAAAGTTAAAATGTAAATTTGCAATTTTCACAATATTTTTGAAAGTAAAGATTTAAATCCAAAGTCAAAATTAAGCTAAAATTAAGTAGCGTGCCTGTATCTGCAGATACGTGGCAGTTCCAACTTCCAAGAATAGTTTCCCATGAAAAATTACCAAAATAGCTAAGAAGAATTTTTGTTAAATTACCGAGTGAAAAATTTAGAATATTTTTTAAACACGTTATTTTGTCCAATGCCATCGAAACCATCGAAATCATAGGGTCCCGCGAGAGCAGCCTATAGTATCGTAAACCTCTACAAACTTCCCCCATCATCCGTCCAGCTCAAGATCTCTAACGTAGGACTTGTCTTTCCCACAAGCGCTTATAACCGTTCCAAAGCAGTAAGAATTCCCATGGATTAGTGTTGGAAATGCTATGATCTGTTATCACCAACGAAAGGCAAAAACGTCGTCGTTTTGCACCGATGACGATAGTGGCCTTCAAGAGCTTATGTGTGGTGTTTTGTGTGCGAGTGTTCTGATTACCATCTTCGACTTTTATGTAGTACAAATGATTTGTAGATTTGGCCAGCGTCAATACGAAGCTAATAAAACAATTCACCTGACTACACAAACTCTTGGTCCTGATAGAAACGATATTCTCGTAATACCGAAATTCGGGTTGATCAATTGACACATATCGCGCACGAGCTCAATTTAAATTTACCAAAGCCGGGTAAGAGAAGAACCTGCAAAATAGGATGCCTTCACCAACACAAACTGTGCAGATCCTCTGAGCTCACCGATCGATATGTGACAACTAATTAGGATGCATAAGAATGTTATGCAACAATTTGGATGTCAGCGCATCTTTGTAATTAGAAATTTAACTTTAGACTACTGTGCAAGAAACCCCCTCCCCCTCCCATCACGCCAATATTCACCCTAAGGTATGTTCGCCATCTATTGTATTCTGTGAACTCCAAACGACTTGTTGACATAAGCACGTCGCGGAGTACACGGGTTCTTAGTGTACTGAAAGGCATGTGAGGTGGTCTTTTCAAAACGAAAGCGTCTTTCATCTCAGTGCAAAGTTGGCGAAATATCCCCGCCCAGACGCAACCAGGTCATTTAGCTGCGGAGTATTAGCTTGTACTCGAGAATTTCCGGAGATATCGATAATATCTCCGAGAACGATTAGTGGATGTGTGTCAGTCAGCTTCAAATCCTCGAGCATTACTGAACTCTGAATTTGTTAATTCAGGATTGAGCCTGATCGGAAATACCACGAATTGTTCGAACCGTGTAACATTCCACTTAAGGTGATATGCTGGTATTTTTCTATTCCAGGCCTGAAACATGGAGATTAGTTCAAGGATAACGTGGTCAGACAGAGAGCAGCTAGTGACGCTCCCCTATGCCGAACCCCCCTGTACATTTATCTACAGTTGAGAAATCCAGGTGTCAATTTGGCAAAACACTCTTTGAAATACACGCACCAAGTTAGTAAGACGTAAACCATCTATCTTGACTGCCAGACAGAGCATGCTTTCGGCAACCTATCGTCTTCTGAAGTAAAAGGCGTCTATCACTTTTGCTTGCATCAGGCCTACCAAACCTTCATCAAACGTCTCAGACTTTAGCAGATTCACGATAGACGAGGTGAGCAAATAAACTATCATAACTGACCTTCTCATTAAGGATAATGGAAATAGTCTGCTACGCCATAAGTTTACAGCTCTAGACAGTTTCTCCAGAACAATGCGGCTATTATTTGATTTACTCTCGAGTCAGATATACACACCTAAATACTTCAAGCAATTATTAGTCCATGGGATGTTCAGTGGAATATTTGTACGATCTCTTCAAGTTCCACACAACAAGGCTTGACTCTTACTAAAGGCAGAAACACATCCAAGTAAGCCTCAGGCCTGGCCTCTCTTAAGCTCGCCTCAAGTCTTCCGCACAGCTCGCCTCAAGGCTTACCTCAGAGAATTGAAAACAAAGTGATACTACCGGGCTCGGTGGTGTCATTGTAACTTTGATAGTATTTGCATCAATTCCTTTACATTCTGGGCAGAAATAATTTATTATCGGTTTTCAAAAATGTTGATTATAAATTTCAAATGAGTTTCATTTGCCAAATATCTCGTTTGACAGAACAAAATTAAAAAACAAAGAAATCTGTTGACAGAAATAGACCCGAGAGAGAGAAATTTCCAACATTGAAGAAAGCGCGCCTTACGGCTAGACCTTGAGGCTATCTGCTGGCTTGGTTTTGTATTGCATCATTTACAAACTCGTGTTGGAAATTTTGACAACGCCTCGAAGCCTGGATGTGTTTCTGACATAAGGTTCATTTTCGCACCTGATATACGATCGTACTGTTCGAAAACATCATGAACGACCAGAAAAGCTTCATCTCTTGTCACGAAAATATAAAGGTCATCTGCATATGCCAACATAAGAGGAATCACATTGATATTTGGCAAACAAACTGGATATTTTCCGAGCATTCGATGAAAATTTACCAGCACCTCTTTCAGTGAAATATCTTAAAGTATACCTGACAAGCGCTGTCTGATACCTTGATGAAACGAGATAAGAGCCAGAATTTGTTATTGATGCTTAATCAAAATCACTAAGTCTCTAGTCAGTTTCTTGATGATCACCTGGACGGAAACCTAAATGCCTCGATAGCAGTCAAGAGATACTCGTGAAAGACGCTATCAAAAGTCTTTTGTTGGTCGATTCTCTGTAAATCTCCTTTCTTTAGAATCAAGCATATAATAGGCCTCCTCCAGCTAAAAAGAAAGTCTGAATATGTCTCAACCGCCGAATTGAAGAAAACTTTCAAAAAATCAGGAAATAAAAAATTCCTGAAACGCATTAAGTATTCTGGTGTCAAGATCAAGTGAAATTTGTCGCAATCATCATATCCTCCAACGTGATCACTGTATCCAGAACATTGTTGCTCTCATCAGAGAAAGTTGGAAATTCATGAGTGAGTCGAGAATGTTGTCGACATCGATTCAGAATAAAGACTACTATAGTAGCCTCGAATATATTCTCCTAGCTATCCTCCGTTGAGGACTTGTCCGGATTCATCAGCTATCGATTCGACATCACGAAAATCAGAATGTCGTCTAACTGCCTGGAAGAAGTACTCGGTTGAAGATTTGTTTTTCTTCAGCCAGCGTGAATGGATGCATAACATAAACTCAATGCTGTACTTGTAAGTTTGTTCTGTCAAACGTTCCTTTATTCTATTAAAATAAAGAATCAACTCCAGCTGAGTTGGGAGAAGAGCTTCCACTCGAGATACTTCGACCGACAAGCTGGACGGAATCTTGCTACCCACTTCGGTTGAAATTCGTTTCGATAAAAGATAGAATTTCATATTAAAATTATCTAGGGTTTCTTTAATATATTTTCCACTTTTCTCACTTATTAATTTGATGAACTATCTTATCTTTATAAATTAATCTGATTTACACGTTCACATAGTGCACTTGCCTAAAATTGGATTTTCCTTGTGGATAATTCGATTTATTTCTACTACCACTGACCGACCACTATCCTGTACACGAGACTTACACGTATTGGTATCACGTTTTCCTATTTGCTATGTATAAATATTTCAAAAACAACTGTTTTGTGTCTCTGTAAAAGTTTAGTTTCATGATTCAGGAGAATTTTATACCAATATATTGATATTGCAATTATGTCAATTTCAATATAAAATTTCAGAGACACACTTGCGGTTTACGATACTTAGAAATTTTAATTTATCACTTGATTTGTCATTTAATTTGTCATTTGACGAAAGTTCCACGTACTTACAAAATGCGAGAAAATATTGTGAAATGAATGGAAAATAAAGACACTTCAACTTGACAAGTATCAAACGTCAGAAATAGTTACAACTGACATTTCAGTATAGAATTCGGTTCTAAAAGGTTCGTGTATTAAATGCTTATGGTTTATAAATAGGGTTATATTGCAATAAACTCGTATACCGCGTAAATTTTTCACAATTTCAATATTGAGTTCCAATGTACTACATACTGAGTGTACACTGAGCATATAACGAGCTATTTCTCAGTATATAGAGACAGACTTACGGTTTAACGCAAATTGAAATATTCAAATTGCAAGTCTGTCTCTGGTATTAGGTCGACGATAATATTATATACAATTTATTCAATAAATTTCAATTGTACTCTATGTGCTGTGCTCTCTATAGGGTACATACATACATATTCATAGGAATGTACACATGACTTTGCAATATCAAATACTGATGTATATTTATATACCGATTTCAATGAAATTTTGTGAATATGTTTGGTTGGTTCCAGCTTGAGAGTTAGGATAGTTTTGGAGAAGATAGATGACGCTGTTCTCGAGCCGTACAAAACTGCCGGATGTGGAAAGCTGAAATCTTGTCCACGGCATTTTCATAGAAATTGAAAATACATGCTCAAAAATAGACTAAATCGGTCAACTCCTTCGTAGGGTTGCCATACAAATATTTCGTTTTTTAGTATGTATATATTTGGACACTGTCTGACCAGTGCCAGATTTACCTATGACGGGGCCCCAAAGCCACCTCAGTTTTTTGGGGCCCTCATTCTAAAATTAACCCCCCCCCCCCCCCCAAATATTTTGAAATAATAAATAATCAGTTAATTTTGCAAAATCAATATATTATTCAGTTAACTTATAATTTACTAACTAAATTACAACTTTTTCCTACTTTTGAAGGACATCATCAAAGTCAAGTTTTTGAAGCTTGTCTTTTTCGATAAACAGTAAGCCTAAATCGCTTACTTTTTCTTGTCACATCGATGAGCGTAAATCATTTTTGACGCGTTTCAATGCGCTAAACGATCTCTCCCCTGTACTATTAGCTATCGGTAGTGTAAGGAATAGCCTGATGAGGCATTCAACATTTGGAAACGCTGAAAACAGTTCATTCTTGAAAATGATTTCGTACAATTCAACGAATGTTTTACGGGGCTCGTTTCCGTATACCTGTTTCATATAGATGTAAAAATTTTGAATTTCATTCACAATGTTTATGTTAACATCATTTAGATAGTCTTCTATCAGTCTTTCTAAACTTTCTGTGATTTCCTCCTTCGACGCATTTAAATTGACAAGAAAAGAGAATTTAGCCGCGATATCAGTGTATGCCGTAGCACGTTGTCGCAAGTTGGTTGTCAAAGAATCGATCATCGGAAGAAATGATTTTTTCCGAAAACTGTTACGCGGAGACAAGTTTTCAAGCGCATCTGGAGCAAGCCCGTCGTTACATTGTGTCTTTCTGCGTCTTGTTCTTTGCGCGCTCGCTTTATAATCAGAACCAGGAACAAGCTCCTTCGCTTTGGCTTCGATATCCGAAAAGTCATCACGATAATTCTCGACGAACGTAATTAACGCAGTGTAAAAGTTCGCACATGTTTCAAGAGAAATCGACGGATTTTGTAAAGTAGCTGATACATTTTCAAATTCGTGAAGGACTGATCCCCAAAAAATCATCATGAAAACGAATTCAAGTTGCTCCATACTCTTTACTAAACTTGATGCTTTGTTTCGAGTATCACCGTCGAGATCACGATCATCTACGATCTTTTGTGAAGTATCAGCTATTTTATCGTAGTTCGTCGAAACGGCTGACACAGCCTTCACGTGCGCATTCCAGCGAGTTTTTGACAATTGCTTTACGGTTGGAGCGTTTGGACCTAAACATTTATCCATAACTTGATTCAAAATCTCATCTGATTTTTCGACCAACTCACTCAGATCATGTGAATTCGAAATAGAACTGGGAATACATTCTTCAACGGACTGGTTTTCATCTGAAGACAGGCCTCCAGATTCATTTTTGGAAAATTGAGTTATTTTTGGAATCGTTTTGACCGACTTTTCAGCAACTGCCCTTTTTTTTCTTTTTTGGTAACCACTCTCATACGACCTCTTCATGATTTTTCCAGCAAAAATCTAAACAGAAATTGAAACAAAAAAACAAATGATATTAAATGTATTATTTTAGGTTTTATTTCTCAAGTTAATACACTCGTTCTGAAAAAACTCACCTATGAAGCATATACTAATGTAAAAATGTGGCCCTTAATTAGTCAACGATACTAATAAGCTAAAAAATTCGTCTGACAACTAACAAGTCTGTGAAAACAAATATTTTTTAGAATCATTTAGGTTATGTTGAAACAATCAAATAATGTTGTTATTTTGTTAAAAAAAAAAACAAAAATGGAAAAAAATCAAACAACAATTATGCGGCATTTTTATTTAAGGTTTTATTTTTCCAGTTAAACTCACCTATGAAGTCAAAACAAATAATTTAATTTAGTCCTTAGTTAGTCAAAGAGATTTCTGTGAGATAAAAAACTCCCCTGTTCACTTGTCTGCAAAAACATAAACATTGTTAAATCATAGAGGTTATGTGATAACAATGGAATAAAAGTGTTTTCATTTTTTAATCAATTATAGTACAATTCTGGTCGTTGAACTTGTTTTGATTTAAAATTGAAGTGAGTTTTTTTGTGTTATTGAAATCTCAGATACAATATATAATTACCTATTACTCTGTGTGTTAGAGACGACGTTGCTTTTAGAATTACAGCTGTTCAGACGAAATCATAAACACGAGCGATCGAAGCGCCAACTATACGCGCGAAATACAGTTTTGAACTAATTTAAAATCGTTTGGGTACAATAGATAATCGATATTGTTTACATGGATTTATTCACTTTGCATTTTTTATCTTCTTTTTTTTCAAATTTCCGAATGTGTTTTCAAAATTTTCCAGGGGCCCCTGTCCAAGCGGGGCCCCAAGCAATTGCTTCCTTTGCTTCCCGGTAAATCCACCACTGCTGTCTGACATCAAGTGCACGTAGAGAGCTGTATTTTCATAGCAATAACAAATAAAATTTAAAAAACAGACTAAATCAGGCAACCAACCCCTTCTTGGTGTTGCCATAGAACATCTTGGTTTTTCACTATATATTTTCAAACTGTCTTAGAACGCGTCGACGTGGAGAGCTCAAATTTTGTAAGAGGCGTTTTTAAAAAAAAAAATTGAATTTAAGATCACAAATGGGACAAATCGGGCAACTTCGTAGGGTTGCCTCCACTGACTTATAACAATGGACTGAGCGATTTGCTATTTCATGTGGCACAAAAAATATTGTGTTTCTGTATATCACCGTTAGAGCACCCTTTAAAACGTTTACTACATAAAAATATGTAAAACTCAACAAATCAGATGAAATTTTACACCCGTAAATCGAATTAAATTAAAAAAAAATATTTTCTATTGTCCAAGTGATATTTTAATCACTTATAAACACTCTTATAAGAAATTTAACTAATTCCGACTTTAATTTTCAAAAGTTATTCTTAACTGAATCCTGCGTATGGGCAAGAGAGACGGCGCATGGTAAACACTATCTTTACCTTATTCTTTCTGCGGTGATTGCATCTGCAGCCAACATAAAAACACCGAATGGCATAAGTAAACGTTCGGTAAGCAATATTTTGTGTTGGTAGCTCCAACTCTGTCATAGGGCGAAAGAGAGAACTGTAAAACTTGTGCCATTCTTTCCTATAAGTCAGTGGTTTCCTCCCATAGAAAAAAATTGGTACGTGATGTTTTCATAGCACTGGTAAATAACATTTCAAAAATGAACTAAATCCGGCTACGCCTTCTTGGTGTTGCCATACAAAACTTTTGTTTTTCACTATATATATGTACCTGGTAGCTGGTTGAGAAAGCGTCGAGGTGGAGAGCTCATATTTTATACACGACGTTTTTATAAATAAAAATTGGAATTACAGTTCGAAAGTGGGCAAAATCTGGCAACTTCTTCCTAGGGTTGCCATACAAGAATTTCGTGTTTGGGCACTGCCTAAGAAGCGTCGACCTAGAGAGCATCACTGTCCCACAGTTATGAATGTATGTATGCATACTCAGAACATACACACACGCACACAGACACCCCCATCCATCTAAGTATCTATAGGCTGAACTACAATAGAAGTAAATAACTTTACGAAATTAAACGAGACTGAGGTTTACTTACGAAAAATTGATATTTTTACCCTAAATATATATCACATTCCGTAAGGGATATGTGTTAAATTTTAAAAGATAGTAAAAGTGAAAAAATTAACCAATGGAAGTTGATTTAGTTGAAGATTTGTGCTTTCTATTACTTTTTAGTACCATTTTTATTCCATTTTAATTTTTACATTGCACTTTTAATCATTTAGTAATAATTTAATTGTTTAAACACATCGCGTTCTTACGGAATGAGCGATTCTTAGCGTACTATACTTACGGAAAATTGAATATTTAAACTTAACGAAAGTTCCCCTCACACGAATTAAAGTTAATTTGTGTACGACTGTTAAAGAACGCGTTCGCTTTACGTAAGTAAATGTACTTACGTAAACTTCTATTGTAGTTCAGCCTTATGTTATTGCCGGGCAGCGCCGACGGGCTCCCCCTAGTATATATAGAAAATTTTAAAAATATATGGATGACAGAAAATACGATCATCAAATAAATACACATTGATTTCATAATTTTGCATCATTCTTAGGTCAGTTACACTGAAAAGTAAAAATCCCCTGCATATATTTATATTATTTAACAGTCGTTCCATGAACCCTTCAATGAAATCAAGTTCAGGTTCAACAAGATCATCATGATTGTTTTTGAAAAATTGTAAAAAAAAAACCTGAAAACTTTTCTCAATCAACAACTTTTTGCTACTGAAATAACAGCAATTTAGTGAAGAGCCAAACAAAAATTTCCACAAGTTCACTCCCAGGCTTTTATAGTCGTATAAAGATACACAAATATTTACATAACTTTTCGATATGAAACCATCAAAGTCATTTCATTTCACTTAATTGGGTCGAGTCGTAAGCTTTCGTATACTAAATTCATTCATAATTCGATTGATCTTTTTTGTAAATACTAAATACTTTTCGTGACGCTCACTCAACAAAGCATTTAATTTCAATGAAAAGTTCTAGAAAGCTTTTAGCAAAAAAAAAAAAAAAAACAAAAACTACGCAATCCAAACAGCTGATCTAAAGCACCCGCTAACTTCAGTTCAGTTGTTCTAAGAAACCATTTAGTCACTTAGGCAGTGTCGGTGTTTTTGTTGGAAGTTATTAAAAGTATTGGACTTGATCCAATTAAAATGATTTTTTTTTGCTGGTAAAGCCCAACAAAAAACGAGTAGAAAACATTACGCAAGAATATGTCAAATGTCATTCTTTTCGTTGGCCAAAAATACTAGGAATACGTCAACTTAAAGTATGAAAAATTATTTCAACTTCAACGGAAATGCCAATGAAATAACAAAAAGACATTCGAGGAATGCTGGCAGATATATAAAAGGATAGAGAACACGTGAAATGAAATTTTCAGCTTGAAGAATCGATAATACCTAATTGGTGGATCTTGAATCGTTCATTGCCCAGAATCGTAGAATTGCTGGGTTAATCACCTCTGACTTGAGGTAGGTGTACCTGTACATAAATATAATATACTTGCCTACCTATTCTGCTCTTTTTTTTTCTCTCCTTCTTTTCATCTTAAATCAAGACAGATTTATTTCCGAAATTTCATTGGAATTGGGAGGAGTTTCGAAGTAAAATTTTTTTGTTGCAATCAAATATTTTTTGAATTTCATCCCTTCCATTGTACAATAGTAACATGCACAGCGCTGTACGGTACGATCCAGCATCTTTTTGTAATAAATTCCATCAAAGCCGATCGTGTCGATCAACGTCTTTCAACGTTTTTTTTTATAAGAAATGTCTTGAAAACATATATTACAGAATTTCCAGGAATAAAGACAAAGAAGAACGTATGGAAGTATTTAATCTATGGCCAGAGTATCCTTTCAACAGAATTATAAATTGTTTGTTTAAATTATTTCTGAATTTTATTCTTAAAAATAAAGTGAAAAAGATTTTCATTGAACGCAATTTTTTTTTTTTAGTTCTTAAAGAAAAGACTTATGGGAAAAGAATATATTCAAAATTGTCCTTTTCGTATCGTGCTCTCGTAAGTCTTAAAAATTGAATACTTACTAACAAAAGTTTCCTACCATATCTTATTATACCTACAAAAATTTCAAAAAATGTACTCAACAAAAGATATTTCCAATAATGTCCTTTTCGTCCTTATTGAGGATAGATTTTAGCCATACTAAATAACATTACTGTCTGTCCCCTTTTTTATGGAAATAAAATGTTATATTTCGGGGGTTTTATCAAATTTCATAACCAAAATTTTGATATTTTCTTTTTTGAAATTAGTACCTACTTAATGGTAAATATTTTGGGTAAAAAGGAAGCAATGTTTCTTAAGATGTAAAAATTTTATTTTTAGAAATAAATAAAATATTTGGGTGGCTTCCTTAATTCTCGTCTTTCTTTTGAGGATTATATTAAAATAATCGTTGCCATGGCTAATGCTACTCGGGGGTTTGTCAAAAGAGTTTAATGATCCATTTATAACGAATATGGAATATGCCAGTCCTGTCTTGTCTACATTCTAAGATATACATAAATCGCATCGATGCTGTGCAGCGGAGATTCGTTCGATTTGCCCTGTATGGACTCAGAGCTTGTCAATACTTAAATAAAAAAAGACTTAAGTACTACTTAAAGTACATTTTCGTTACTTAAGACTTATTACTCAATATTTTTCCCCTACTTAGTACTTGAGCATAAGTACTTGCTTCTATTAATTTGTACTTAAGATTTAGTTTTGTATTTAACTACCAAGATTTTTACTTAGGTATTTGTGAATCTATTAAGTACCTATAAATATCTAACTCTTCGTTGAAAAGCAAACACAATTTCTAGCGCAACTCCTTTTTTGTTGAGTTTTAAAGCACACAAAGAACTGCCAAAGAATGTGCCGCACTCACAGTGGCGTTGCGAGGGGAGGGCAAGGGGGGCATCATGCCCTGGGCGCTACTCACAAAGGGGCGGCAAATTGTCCGCAAAACAAAAATTACTGGTTAATTTTTATTTTTATTATAATTGATTTCTGGAAAATATATTTTATATTTAGTGTCAGTGTTATATAATAAATGTTAATTCGTAAATAAAAAGGAAAAAAAGTAACACTAATAGTCTAAATCAAACCGTAATAATATATTCATAATAGAAATGGCACGTCTCTACTGGCAGGGCTGACTCGACCTGTGTCTGTTAGGTCTTCCTTTCAAGCTTCAAGGCATTCTTGGTAAGTAATAAAACAAGTAAGATTACTTACTACATCTGCTCGACGATTCTATTATTCAGTGAATAGGGTATGAAATTTGTTAACAGTGTTCAATAAAACAATTGAAGAAATAGACAATATTCTATTTTTATTACTATTTATAGTAATATTTACTTTTTATTTAGACCATGTCAACGCCAGGAAAAATACTAAGCGGTTCCCAGAATCGGAAAAGAAAACTACCACAAGAAAAAGAAGCTCTGAAATCTAGAGTAATAATGGAATCATACTTAGGAAAAAAATCGCAAAAAGAAAATCCAGAAGATAAAAAGGATGAAGATGTAAAATCAGATTCAGAGTCAGAACCAGATTCAGGTTGTACACCTACTTCTGCTAAACTTTTATGTACTAATAACACAACTCAACAAATACAAGACTCTGAAGAAGGTGGCCCAAGTACATCAGAAATAATAAATCCATGTTCACATCTAATAAAATGCACTGAAAATACAACAGAAACACATGCTGTAATACCGCACGTTCTGGAGTTCAAGGATGTTGCTTATTTAAAATTTAGCAACAATTTTCCAATAATATCGAACCAACTTCGAAAAGAAATGATTATTAGTGGATCTTGCACATTTCAAAACGAAGCCAGTTTAAATGCAGACACAACATCAACTAATCGTCTAATGCCAAAGTCTTGGTTTTCTCGACGGGTCGGTAATGAAGAGGAGGGAACTGAAGTTAACCGATCTTGGTTATTATATTCACCAAAAAATAATGCAGCGTTCTGCTTTTGTTGCTTACTGTCTATTTCATCGAATTCCGCTACACAATCATCTTTCTTAAGATCTGCTGGTTTTAATAAATGGAAGAAAAAAGATAAATTGATTAGCCATGAAAGAAGTCCAAAACACCGAAAATCACTTACGGCTTGGAAAGAAACAGAACGAAGATTAATAAGTAGAACGGGAATTGATGTATCATTAGAAGCGAACATTCAGTCCGAAAAAGAACGGTGGCGAAATATATTACAAAGAATATTAGCTTGCATGAGGTATTTAATTATGCAAAATCTTCCTCTACGTGGCCATGTTTAAAAACTAGCACTTCAAGATGGTACAAACGATGGAAACCTATTATCTTTACTTAGACTTGTAGCTCAGTTTGATCCGCTACTAGCAAATCATCTTAAACATGCCACAGAAACTCAAAAAACTGTCTCATATTTGTCACCACAGATTCAAAATGAATTCATTCATCTTCTGGCATCTACATATTATGGACTTTTGTTTGATTCAACTGCTGATATCTCTCATCAAGAACAAATGTCCCAAGTCGTTAGGTATGTAGATGTTGATTTTATCTATAAAAACTTTCCATCAAAGAATCTTTTTTGGGTTTTATTGAAATACATGCTAAAGATGCAGCCTCAATCGAAAATACAATTTTAGAGAAATTAAATTCCGATGAAATTTCATTAACAAACTGCAGATCACAATGTTACGATAATGCTGCCGTGATGGCAGGTCACATATCTGGCGTTCAACAAAGAATAATGGAAAAAAATCATAAAGCATTATTTGTAAATTGTGATAACCATTCCTTGAATTTCGTAGGAGTTACTGCAGCTAAACAGGATCCAATAGTTGTGACATGTTTTGGAATAATTGAAAACATATATCTCTTTTTCTCACGTTCAACGTTACGGTGGGAATTATTAAAAAATGCTTTAACAAAAACTGTCAAACGTGAATCTGAAACACGATGGAGCGCCAGAATACAAGCGGTTAGCGTTATTGTCGATGGGCTAGAGAATTTAGTAGTAGTAGAGCTATTAGAAAAATTAGCAGAGGACACTACCACTACTAGTGACACCAGAAGTGAAGCTACAATTCTGTTGCAAAATATACTATCTTTTATTTTCATAACTTTAGTCCATTTCTGGTATGAAATCTTAAGGAGGATTGATCGTATGCAGCTCAGATTACAAGATCCTAGAATGAATTTTAGAGAAGCGTTCCATGATCTTGAATCATTAGCGACTGAACTAACCGAAATTCGAGACAAGCTCTGTGGAGAAGCAATAGAAAAAGCGAAGTTTCTTTGTGAAAAATGGGATATCGATACAACAATACGTGTAAGAAGACGCCGCAAAATGCCCGGAGAATTGGCTAGAGATGTTGGTCTTTCCGCAGAAAGTGAAATTTCTCGCGTTATGAAAAGCGTTCTTGACCGTCTCCAACAAGAAATATGTACACGACTTACACGATTAAGTGACCTTAATTTCAAATTTGGATTTCTACTAGACGTTGACAATTTACTAAACAAGGATAATGTTGATAACGACCTTGAAAAAAATTGTAAAAATTTGGGTGAATTTTATAATACAGATTTCAATGGAATAGATCTCTTTATCGAAATATGTGACTGCAAAATGTTACTCCGGAGTAGAAAAGAAATTGAACCTAAAACTACATTAGAATGTCTTACTTTTATAATCTCGTATGGAGAAGATGTTTTTCCAAATCTGAAAGTGGCACTTCAAATACTGCTGACTATCTCAGTATCAGTTGCTAGCTGCGAACGTTCATTCAGCAAATTAAAATTAATTTTGACATTTTTACGATCAACGATGGGACAAGATCGCCTAAGTGACCTAGCATTTTTAAGTGTGGAAAAAGAAAAATTTGAAATGATCAACTTTGATGATATTATTGATAAATTTGCTTCATCAAAAGCAAGGAAAATTTAGACATAGTAATTAGTTTTATTAATGTATTATAATCATATTATTATTAAATATATGTATCTCCTTAGAAATAATAAATATTTACTTTTTTATTGTTTTAAAACTGCGTGTTTTTAAAATATTTCTTTATAAATATGTAAAATAAATAATAGGTATCTTTTGAACTAATTCTATATGATCATATTCATTTCAAAATCTAGTCATGTTTTATCAATTACATTTTTTGTCTCAAATTTAAAGCTTGAGCCTATGACTTTATTTATTTTACTTTATTTATTTATTTATTTGCGAGTATATTTTACATATAATATTATATGGTTTTCGAATGGCGGGAGAGGGGGCGCTAAAAAGGTCCCGGGCGCGAGTTAAGCTCGCTACGCCCCAGCGCACTCACGCGTCAAAGCAGAACCTTAGCCAAACTAATAACATACAAACAAGACTGGCCAAGTAGAAAAAAAACCAGTAAGGTCTCGCTCGAATATAAAATCGACGATGCCTTGACTTCATGACATAACCACTGACATTTATAATATGGATTGCAAAAAGTGGGCTTACTTCTATAGACTGTTTCGGACTAAGCAACAAGTACTAACTCAGAGAGAACTGAAAACAACAAATAAATTAGTGAATTCGTCGAAATAAATGATTTTAAATTAATCATTTAGGGTTATGACTGACAAAAACTGTTTTATCAAAGACAATATATTCATTAGATACGCAGAAAAATTTCTAAATGTTTTATTAAAATCACTTCCCGATCTGCGTGCTCACTTTTTCAATTTACAGCCAATGATTTTTTCAATGAAATTTACTGGAAATTTGTTCGTTAGAATTGTGATACATTATTGGAGGCGATAATGGGTGGTTGGGCGAACCGCTAATAGTGTAGCAAGGAGAGGTGAAAGTTTTACTCTACTTGCAGAACCGAAAACTATGAAAAACTATAAATAGTAGCCAATGGTTATTATACATACTATAGTTTTCAAAAGGTATTGATTTATTAATATCTATTAACTGAACTCGATAAACTTCATTATATTACTGCCAACTTACAAATATTCTAAAAAAGTACTTTCTCAGGTAGTGTATAAATATATAGCAAAAAACGAAATTTTTGAATGGCAACCCTACGAAGGAGTTACCCGATTTGTCCCATTTTCGAACTCAATTTAACTTTTTTTTTTAAAACCCATATGCAAAATTTCAGCTCTCTGAGAACACGCGTCCTCGAATTATCGTGAAGCTGGACGGACGGACATGCAAAAATCTAAATAACTTTTAATTTTATGCAATGGATGTTTAATCCATTTTGCTCTACCATGATTATTTCTAGGTATTACAAACGGAATGACAAACTTAGGGCCTGTCCGGAATCCGGATCCAAGTCTTCGTCTTCGTCTTCGTCTTGTTATTACAGCTAGTGACGTAACATCGAGACAAGCTCTATCCGAATCCATGTCTATACCACCGAGCTTTGCTAGTTTGTATAACAGTTTTGACATTTGGTTAGCTTGATCACCGAGTCAAGGTTCGAGTTGACTTATTTATACAACGTATTGTGAGGTTATGTTTGTTTGCTGTTTGTGAAATCAAGCTGAGCAAACGAATGAATTCGGACAGGTTAGCTTCGTCTTCGTCTAACTATTATAATAGCTGAGCTTATTGTGTTACATCACTAGCTGTAATAACAAGACGAAGACGAAGATGAAGACTTGGATCCGGACAGGCCCTATACCCTTTACATTTCATCCAGGGTATAATAAATAAAAAAAGACACTGTATAACAATTTGAACCTATTTCATTAGTAAGTAAAACAGAAAATTATTTGGCAAGAATGTCCGGGCTTCAAACTAAAATTTCCGGGGTTGTCGAACTCGTTGTCCTAGTTTAATGATTTTATAGATGGCAGCCCTAGGCATATCATACGCTGATATGTATGTAGGTTATGTTGCAAAGAAGACACGTCTTATATGAATGCGAGAACCTTGAATGATGTAGATTCCAGGCTTTTGGCTAATTTGTTTTTTTCAATTCTATCGAATCCGAAGAAATTTCATCCAAAAATGTACTACTCTTCCTAGGAAGAGTGAGTTTATTTGATGAATTATAAAATAAAGCGGTACACAATAAGCCAATGAATGGCTGCAATGTAAAGTTTCAAATACAATTCCAACGATTGGATTCGATTTTATCCAACCCATTTCGATTCAATGAGTGCATGAGCAAAACTATTCCGTTCAGTTTCAAAGACTTAACTTTAAAACGTTGCCAGACTTTGTCTTCCCGCCTTACATCCATTCATGAAAACATTCTTTTTTTGTCATGTCTTTTTTTATTTCGTCAAGAAAAGCCTTTTCATCCATCTTTGATTATAAACAAACTTTTACAGATAACTTTTCCAGTTTATGTCACTCGTAAAATTTGAAATTTCAATTCGATTCATTTCGATTCGATCCATTTCAGTGTAATGTCTCCAATTGCACGTATGTCTCATATAAGCAAATTTGACATTTATACGAATCGGATCGAAACGTTGTATTTCCCATTTAAAAGACACTCGCCCCACTATTAACTCAAATCTTAATCTAAAAGAAAAATTAAATAAAAAATAACAATTTCGAACCAATAAAATCATTGGGCGAAGCTTCTTTGTTGTAAGTTTTACAGAAATAAAATTATTTCTCAATGCACAGAAATTCAATAGATAAAAAATTTGTTTTTCATTTTTTTCGCTAGTATAAACACTGCATTACATAGTGGTGAACAAATCACAGAATTTACTAATAGTAGCTTGGAGAATCTTAATGCTAAAAATAACTGTTGAATTTTTATTTTTTTTCCGATATAAGCGCGTAATCTGCAAAATATTTTTCCATTTATTATTTTAAGATAAAATTCTTTTGAGTCTATTTAAAAACCTTTGAAAACGAGATGAGTTCATAATGACGTATGTTAATAAGTCACGTTCATTTCTATTGATTTGGTAGATTGTAGATACGAATGTATGCAGTATAGTTAGTAAGATATACCATTACTTCCAACGATGTAAAAATGTATGGCCCGAGTAATTGAGTCATCTGTATGCCCATTGTATCTCATGTTACAGAGAATGTCTTCTACAATTTCTTCTCCATGTTGGCATGATCTACAGAAATTATCTGTAAATAATCCAATTCTATGCAGATCTCTACTTACCTGATGGTGTGCAATAGAATTAGAATTTTAATTTCACTTAATAAAATTTTCAGGAAAAGTTGCCTCCATTTATTAGACCAGATCTTCAAACATTCGTCTAGCTAACAATGTTATTGGCATAATCTGCTACAATTTAGTAGATCAAATAAAACTTGAGAATAAATTCTAAAGACTATGATCATTAGACTTTTATTAGAAATTGTGCAATTTATTTTATACTTTACAGGGAAAAAGTTACAGGTAGGTGGCGCTCAATCTGTAGGAAGAAAGTATATTGGACATTATTTCTAGTAAAGAAGAGTAGTAGACTTACTTTGTAAATTATAAAGTATAACGATCCCGACAATATGCCATTTATCCATTATATCTTCATTCAATAAAATAAAATTACTTTCAAAATGACTACCCAAACGGCTGAAAGCATTTCTGAAAGCCATATATTTTGTCTAAAATTAAATCCTAGAATCGTGTACCTGTTGCTAATGGATCCAGAGTTATGGTCGCAATAGTGAATAAGGGTATCTACCGGATTCTTCGAAAAACACAAAATCGTGCATCTGTCGTTATTAAAAATAAAATCGAAAAAATATTATATGGATCTTTTTATTGCAATTAGGTCTCAGGTGACCCCCCGTCTGTACCGGGTCACACATTTCTGAACTCTTCTTGACCAACCACTTTATAAACCTAACAAAGTTAAATTCGGAATTCTTATCACTTAACACTTTACTGAACGCAGGTTTAGCTAGGTATCCTACATCCAACTACTTCGGAGAACACCGACTTTCAACCATCCCGTACAAGTCCTCAAAACCAGCGGTCATTGGTTATATGCGCTCATTTATTTTGATTTATACATCTCCGTCTATCGGTCCGTCCTCACGATAAGTCGACAAGGCGTTCACTAAGAGAGCTGAAATTTTGCACACGGGCTTTTTAAAAAAAAAAAAAAAAAAGTAGATTTAAGTTCGAAAATGGGCCAGTCGGGTAACTCTTTCGTAGGGTTGCCATACAAAACTTTGGTTTTCACTATGTACATATTTGGACATGACCTGAGAACACGTCAACGTAAACAGAGATTTTGTGCATAGTATTTTCATAGTTAATATAATTTCAAAAATGGGTAACCCCTTCTTGGTGTTTCCATAGAAAAATTTAGTCCCAGACGATTCTAATGTACTAAAAAGTTCTTCAGAATATGAAATCCTATAAAATTGGTTAGAATCAACCGTTCTACAAATATATGCGAAAAACCATTTCAACCATGCGAAATTACATATGAGTATTCATCTAGGGCAGTAATGGCGAACCTTTTTAGAAGTGGGTCAAATTTTTTTCATTATTTTTTTTAGTACTCGTAGGTCACTGGCGTCACTTAGAAAGAAGGATAGAAAGATGATTAAAAACTACTTTTTTTGGTTCTCACTTTCAAAATCCTCTAAAAATTTTACGTTGCCGAATTGGATAGCTCCGTGGTATGCATATGGCAGGAAAAAGACAAGTGAACTGCTTAATGCCATCAGGACAATTACCAGGAAGCTAGTAGGGGTCATAACGGGTCACTGGGCCATAGGGGACCATGCTAGAAGACTGGGTATAGCGGCGAATGAGTTATGCAGGAGCTATAAGGACTCGGAGAAAATCGAATCCATCTAACACGTGCTTTGCGAGTGCCCCGCTTTGATGAATAAAAGAGGTAGCTATTGGGTAGCTACTTCTTTTCAAGTCTAGGAGAGCTGCAAAGTGTAGAATTTAGAAGTATCCTGAGTTTTCTGAGAGAAGCAGAATGGATCTAGATTAAAAGTCTCAGGTAAATCCTGAGTTTCCTAAGGAGAGCAGGATGAATCTGAGGCTTGTAAGGTTTTAGCATAAGGTCTAGGGGCACAATGAACCCATTAGAGGTCTAAGTGATGCAAGCTAGTAGTCTGGCAGCACCCCTCTTACCTAACCTAACCTATGCCATTATCCCTTTGTCATTAAAATAATGGGACCACTTATAAGTTTATCTACTACAAGATATGAATCAAAGCACAGATATTTCACGCAACTAAGTGCTAACTTAAATAACTTTATTAATATATGTAAAACACTAGCTATAAGACACCAACAAATGATTTGTCATACCAGGGGGATGATTCTGATATATTTGTCGTAGCTTAGGCGTATATTTTAGTCACATATTTTGACATTTCACCACAAATTTGTCGTACTTTTATATTCACCATATTTATTTTGATTTATCCTTTTCATCAACCACAAAATAAACTAAAATGAATTAATATCAGAATACACGCCTAAAAGTACGATAAATTAGTCAACTGCTTCCGAAGTTGTGACAAAAATTGTATACTCTAGTAAGTGGATATTCTACACCTAATTAGAACAATACAAGTGCTTAAATTCGAATTAATATTTTGAATTTGTCATATGAAGTGTCATTTTCTGTTCATTCTATGTAATGCAAGGCTTGCTGAACTGAATAAAAACACGAAAAAATCAGTAGAAAATTTCATTTCATTTAGGCATATATTTTGACATTAAAGTACGACAAAAGATCAGAATCACCCTCCTGATAAACTTTATTTAAAATTTTTCTGCTAACCTATTTAAACTGCACTGTGCTGTGTTGCTCTTTTAATATTAATGCATTTGGTACGTTTCTAGTTCATTTGGTACATTTTCGTACTATATTTGATTCATCATGAATTATTTTTTCAGATTGTGCATGATAACGTAAGCGTGCCAGCGACATTCTTTTTTCAAGTATTCAACCCCAAAAAAATAGCTAAATGGTGAAATGAGTGCTGAGAAAACAAAATTTGCATATGTTAAATTTTTCTCATAGTTTACTCGTTTATTTTCAATTGGATATCGAGTAGTTTTCACAAAGCGTATTTTACTCGTTTATTTAATTTGATATCGAATAGTTATTACGAAAAAATTTCGAATACGCATGACCCTTATTATACAGGGTGGGCCAAAAGTCACCATGGGGTTTAAAAATTTAATAACTTTTTCGTTTATATATTTTTTTTATTTTTTTTTTCCATTATTTATTCTCCAGATGTTATTTATATAATCTAAAAAAAAAAATAAAATAAATATATAAACGAAAAAGTTATTAAATTTTTAAACCCCATGGTGACTTTTGGCCCCCATGGTGACTTTTGACCCACCCTGTATATAGCACCCATACACGAGAAATCTTCGAAAAAGTCCCGAGAATACGAATCGATATCGAGTTTCGATACGAATAAGCATTCCTTGCCAACTCTTGGCTAAGCTTTGTGGCTAAAATCTACTTAAAAAGTGGCTAAAAGTGGCTAGATTTCAAAAGTTAGTGGCTAAAAAAGTGGCTAAAAAACATCACATAACTTCCTTTTAAAAATAAAATATGTATATATATGTATATGTGTGTATTTACTACATAGGAAGTATAAATAGAAAATCATAGTGTTTAAATAAATAAATTTAAATACGGTGTTTAACATTTCGGGCTAAATAAATAGATTTAAAGTTAAATAAGTATAGTTTTTAAAATTTAGGGATATACACCAGTTTCAAAGCACAAAAATAAAATTAAAAAAAAATCATTTTCAGACCAGACTTAAGTAGGCAATAATGACATCCAGCATAATTCATTAAGTATTGCACTTAGCCATCGATTCCTGCAAGTATTGACTGCTCCTTCATGAATTCTGCTAGCTGACCTGCGCACTATGTTATATAATATATACTATATATATTTTATTCGACTTGAGTGTATTATTACGTGTATATTCAGATTTGCCGAGATGAAAACCACTTTATTTATTGTAATGTAGCATTTGACCTTCGTGGAAAAAAATTTGGTATATATCTAAAACATCCCCTACGATACCGATTTCAAATATTTTTTGCTACACACAGATCAATACAGAAATCAAACAAAGCGTGATCTCGGCATCGTTTTCGCTACTTTCCCAAGTATGTATTTAACAACAATGATACGATCTAATCCCGTCTATCCATATCATCATTCAAATATACTCACTCGTATTGTTTGAATTTTTTAAAAACTTTAAGCACTGGGTATAGAAAGTTGGAAAAGTTCTTAAAATGCCTGTAATGAAAAAACCGCTTTGGAAAAAAAAAGTGGCTAAAAAAGTGGCTAAAAAAGTGGCTAATAGCTAAAAGTAAAAAAATGTGGCTAAATCTAGCCACAAAGTGGCTAAATTGGCAATTTTCCTTCGTTTTCGGCTCAAGTTGAGTCGAAAATGATTTCGAGATCGCTGTCAAATGAACGAGACTCGATCTCTAATCGTAATGTGTGTAGTCAGTGATATCTGTTTTCAAAACAATGACTCGACAATTGATGGAGGCATCTATTACATGACTTACAGCTTCGTGTTTTTAAAAATCTAACTACATAGTTATGTTTTAATACCTTACTCAAAAATATATCACACACTAAACTGTAGGTAAATTGCCTACCAAATTTCCCTACATTTTCATAAATATTCTCTCTGAAAAAAGTATAAAGTGTAAAATATGTTGAGTAAATTTGTAATTTTACAAGCACTTTCCTAGCAAAAATACCCAATTACTAGGTGAAAATAATATTTATTTATTTTTATTTTTTTATATAGAAATTGTGACAAAAGTGTGTCGTGTGTCGTGTGCCGAATTAATTTCTAAGAATATTTTGCAGATAGAACGGCATGTTTACTTCGATTTACCAACTTAACTACATTTTTTTACATATTTATCGATTATTTGGCACTGTCAAGGTCATTTTACCACGCGTTATAACTATTCTAACTTGATTGCAATTTATTATTCACCAGAAAACGATTTTGTTAGTCAAAAAAATGTTTTTCTTTTCCTTTTGGCTTGCGCATGGGTTGCATTAGCACCAAACAACGCCATTCGATTGTTTTCTTCTACATATTGCATAATAAGTATGTATTCGTTAAGGCTTGTTCATTGAATTGTTTTATTCTCTAACTGGTAAAAAAGTTATCTACAATTAGATTAAATTATTTCCTCTTATCTTATACCACCGATGAATGAAGGAACCCTGCAAACAAACACACACACACTTATTAAAACTATATCGGTGGACATTTATAAATTTTTCGTAATGTGGGAATTGTAGGAATTAAGTGTAAATTTTGTGTATTTTTTGTGTAATTTTGAATTAATTTTTCGAATGAAATTTTAATATATACGAAGCTAAATTTGTGCCTTCAATGAAATCATTGCTCTCTCTGGCAATATTTTAGCGGCTTTTATTTAAGATGACCTAAAATTTGGTAACAACTATAAATATGTATTGAATACGTGATCAAATAATGAATATGTGATTTGATTCACATTCAATTGCGGAAATCGCAACTTATATTCTGTTCTAAGTGATGGCCGAAAAGTGGTTTTTAAATAGCAAACTTCACATCTATCAAATACTATTAAACGACAAATTTTGGTGTATTTTTATTTTGAAAACGAATCTAGGGATTTTAATTAAATGGATTTAACTACCGTTTTCGGATACGAGAAAGTAATTTAGCTATAGGAGGCAATACGGAGTTATAGAAGATGTAGGGGATAATTTTGATTAAATAGGATGACTCCACTATTTTTATTTAGACTTAATTAGATGATTAAAAAGGCAGTTAGGGGGAATTTAGAGACTAATATTGAATTTTGATATAATGGGAATGAATCTACCAGTTTCGAGTGTGAGAGAGTTAGCACTAGACTAAATAGATTCAGGTGTGTCAAGATTGAATGAATATGGTGAAAAGTTATTGTAAGGAAAAAGAAAATGGTTTAAAATAATTTAAATATATTTTAAAAATAACGAGACGGCGTTTTAATATCCGAACAAACAAAAAGTCATCTACCATGTCACGGACGGGAAAATGCAATGAAAACTATCTTCGCTAGTTGCGTTTATTTCCAGATATAGTCCACACCAAAATTTCAACCTGTCGGCCGAAAAGACTGAATGGAATTTTCGTTGTTTTCGGGGTGCACCCTCAATATCTTTTGTAACTTAACGATCCCTATCCAGGCCTCTTAATATTACGTATGGCCGTTGGTAATGTTGTTCAAGTGGGATTCTCCAGCAGCGGTCAATATGGCCTCTACAACGACGTGATCTCCTTCATGATAAACTATCGGCATTTTGTAATGAGCATCGAGTTCAGTGTTGCCAATAATTTATTTCTAAAATCGGCTAAATGTTTCTAGAAAATCGACTAAAATCGGCTAAACAGATTTTAAAAATCGACAAACCAGCAAATTCCAAATTCCATTCTATACAAAATAATGCAAACTCCTCGAATGAATGTAGATGCAAAACCAACAAAAAAGGTCGCACCGAGAGTACTATCGAGTGGTGTACTTTTTTCCTGATTCAGAAAACTTTCTTGGGACATTTTTGTCGCCGCAAAGCCTATTTTCATGCACTTGGGTCACGTACACCCCAGTTACAACATTTCGCATATATTTAAACAGCCTAAGCGATTGTCTGCTAATACCAATTAGTTTGTGCGTCTGGAGAGGACAGCGAGTGAAAAATTTCTTCTACCCTCCTCATACCAGGCGTACTACGCCAGAAGATATACAATTACTTGTCTTTCCAATTTTGTAGTTCCCCCTAAAGTTGCTTTTCCATTGGCCAAATGCCCTCCATCGCCTGATTTTTCATTTCTATCAACTCCATCATGACCAGGGATCCAAAACAGAGCTACTTTATTGACACTAAACAGCTGGAGTTACGTGTGGAAACTAAAGAGTAGCTTCAAGAGCAAGGAGAGTAGCTTGGATGTCTGAGCAAATATAAATGTTGGAGGTCTTGCAGTCCCTCTTTAGACTTTCCTTATCTCCGCCTCCAGCCTCTATAATGTAGACTTCCCCCCTAAAAGATGTAAATGTGGCACCGAGCGGAATGGAGATTTCCACTTGTGGGCCCACCATACCTGTGCCTGTTTTTCCTTCCTGGATCCATCAGTATACCAGACAAGAGCCTGTTGCGGGAACTGGAGCCTTTTATCTAAAATATGGATCACCTCGTTAATGCTTACCTGGTAACCTCTTTCCAAGGAAAATCTTTTAGCCATAACCTCCTTTGGAGCCGAGGCCTTCAATATGGACTTGCTTCAGGATATTAAGGTGCCCCACACGCACACCGAAAGCAAACTAATTCTCGAACATTTTCCTTCGAAGCATACTAGCCGCTGATTTACTTCGTGATGAAGGGGACTATTACTGTCTTACCTGGATTTATTGATAATCCTATATTTTGGCACCATCAGATAGTTAGCATAAGCTCGGATAAATCTGAGTCATTTTTCCCTTTAATACAAAAAACAATATCATCAGCATATCCCTAGGCCTGTAAAGCTTCCTCTTGGAGTAGGTTTAATGGCTCCACTTTGTGTACAACCTCCGGTGGCTCTGATGGATATGAATTTACCATTTAAGGTAGCTGTTATTCAGCGTTTTTTAAGCATTATCCATCTGACAGTACGGGTTTCGATGCCCTTTTGATCGGTGATCGAGTCGTCGATGGCGCCTTATATGTCCATGAAAGAACATGACAAGACCTCCTTGTCCTGTAAGGCTTTCTCGATAGTCTCGATAGTCTCTACTATATTGCTAAGAGAATCCTCTTTAGAGTCCTTTTAAATTAAAATATCGACTAGTTATTAACTAAGCGTTTTGATATGTATATATAAAAAAAATTATTATTAATTACTAGCTGTATCCGGCTCCGCGTTGCTGTGGCTCAGTCTGGCTAAAAGGATAAGAAAGAAAAGAAAAGAAAAAGCGCTCATTTCTAAAATATTTAATTTCACAATTATATAAAGAAAGATTATCTGGTTTGACGTATCTAGAACATGCAATAGCAATCCGTGTCTAGATCTAAACCGCACAATTCTAAAGATTGGCCGTGAGCCTTGTTGAGATTGATTACAAACGCCAATCGAATTTGAAGTTGTAATCTCTTCAAATTAAAATGGCATATCCGTTAGAATCATAAGTAGGAATACGAGGAAAGAGGACATCTTTAGCTTTGAAATGTCCTGTCAAGACTGTTGCTTCAACGCTCATTAATTTTTTGACTGCAAGCCGAGTGCCTCTGCAAAACTATGGCTAGGTGATATATCGCAACATGATAATTGGCATGGTGATTTTCAATTTCAAAACGTGCGGTGGCATGCCTGGAAGATAGAGTAAATTTAAAAATTCGATTGGATAATTCCGCATCATCGCCTTCCAGTCTCGATGGACTTATATGACTGCCTCGTTTTGAAAATGTTGAGCTGAATAATATTGTTAAGTTCGTATAGACGTCTTTGCCTTTGGTCGCAAAAATTGCTCGTGTAATCAGCCAATCGTGATTCTTATAATTGGTTTGAATATTGGGAAATACTTTTTCAACCAATTCATCTTTTGACGTCACTAAATTGCAGATGTTATGAGGCAATGAAATTCGTCCTAAGGTCAGTTCAAACGGCACCTTTCCGTTTCCAATTTCTCGCAATTGATGTGAGAATATCTCAGCTGATCGATCGTTTTGCAGTTGGACACTCATAAAGAATAAAGTTGATTATTTCAGGCAAGCATTTATTACGTTTTTTTTTCTGGTGTCGATTGAGGAATTACAGGTAATGTTTTCTTGTTTTGTGCCCCATTTTACATTTCTGCAATACTTTTTCATGTCGGATGCTTTGGAAATGTTGCACGTGGGAGTTTCAATGAATTACATTTTCCCAGTGGCAAATTCAAAGCGGAATGAGCAGTTCTTCCATGTGGTAGCAATGTCGCAAAGTTAAGGCTATGTCATTTTGGGATCGAATTGCTGCTAGAATCAATCCAATTAAGAATCTTTTACCATATTTTTGTTCACGACGCAAAAAAAAAACAACATTTTAGTCAACAATAAATTGAAACCTGAAATTAATAAAATTAACAAATTCGGGGGTTTATAAACTAAATTGTGCATATTGTGATGCCATTTACATTGGGAAAACCAAAAGATCTATAAAAACAATATTTAAGGAGCATTATTAATAGCATAGCGCAAAAGCTGCAAACCCAAATTCCGGTTTCGCTAAACATCTTAGCTTAACTGGACATAAACCTAATCCAGACGACATTAAATTATTACATAATTTACCAGAAAACAGATCATTAGATAGATATGAAACTATCGAGCTAGAAACGATGGCTATTTTATAGTAAACGATCAACTAGATTTTAAAAACAACAGCATACCATTTAGTATACTACGCATGCGCGTTAGCTATCCATGAGTGTTTAGTTAGCATCTAAATTAATCAATCCCTAAGCCCTGATGATGTCCTGATAAGACAAAACGCGTTGGCGGTTACATTATATGTAAAATAAAAAAATATATATGTATGTACGTTGTGAAAAAAATAAGACGTGTTTACTTATCTTTTATAAGATGGCACTTAAAATAAATCAATTTCACCAAGTGTTATGGGTAAAATCTATGAAAATTATTGAAAAAATTTGTTCAACAGCTTAATTGTTTTTTACAACTGATTACTGCATAAATTTTATACTAAGATAAACGGAATTTTACGATTAGACTGTACAAATACCTGCATTATCGACAGTTAACGCCTTCATATATGCAATGTTTTTAAGATTTTGATCAGCCTATGGCAATTTCGATATTTCTGCTTAAATCTCTGAGTTTTGTTGAAATTCTTTATCTCGTAAATATTTTTATGCTTTTTATGATTTCCTGTAGCTTTTAAATAATCTGTTTGCTTTAAAAAATATTCAATATGATTTGAACTTTAAATTATATTTTTGTGAATCTTTTATAGCGTTTACTGTGACTATTGTGAAATTTCTGATTAGAACTGTCAAAAACAGCTGATTTCAGAAATATTTTTATCGCAGAACATCGTGCTCACACTATTTACATTCTGTTATTTGAAGAATCTGTTCATATGAAAGCAATATCTTTTCAAAATCTACGCTAGTGACGTGATTAATTCCAATGGAGGTTAACCAGTTTACAATTATCTACAGCGTAATTTGGGTATAATTTCCTATAAATCTTTACATGGCTTCAAATTCGTTCATCGGCAAATTTATCTTGGGCATTGCCCTCTCAATTTTCTGTTATTACACGTTTTGGGTGTCTGTTTTACCTTTTTTACTGATAGAACAAGGTATTTCTTGAGGCAAACAATTTAAAGAATTTCAGTCATTGTTATGTAATTTAACTCAATTTCAGATAATTTCATTCATTCCCTGTTCCCTCCGTTGGGTTATGCTTTTGCCATTCCAGCTGCTTTTGGAGTGCTTTTCATTGGAGGTCTCTCCTTGTTTACATTGTACAAAACGCGAAAATACTTAAATTGGTTCGGAGGAAATTGCAAGTAGTACGTCTTAATTCATGTAGTGAAACTTCTGTGACTGTAACTTCGAAGAGCATCAGTACGATTTTATGCAAAGTAACAACAACCGAAAGCTATAGTCTACGTTATCAGAAGACTTTTTGTTTTTTTTTTATAATATATAAAAATATATTCGCGGATTATAGATACGTGGAAACGTTTTTATACACACATGTAGACAAGTACTGATTACGACAGGAAGACAGTAGCAGATGTGGCTATCTATTGAGTTACATCAGAAGAAATTACACTTAAATCGAAAATGTCTCAGTGGTTAATAATTGGAATATCGGGTGTAACGTGCGGTGGAAAATCCTGTTTAGCTACATCTTTATACAATTATTTTGAGAAAAACAAAGATCTACGGATATTAAGTACAAGTGTAGTGATCGGAGATACTTTTCATTTAAACCAGGATAACTATTTTCTACCAGTTCAAGATTCCAGGCACAAATGGGTAGAATCATTGAACCATATTAATTGGGAAATCTTGACAGCCCTTGATTTGGATAAGATGCTTGCAGATGCTCGTAGTATTCTCAAGGATGACTTTTTATATTATGATAAATCTTTAAGCGATGATAGCAACGGCGACAGCATAACAACATTTCATAGAGTAAACATTCTTATCCTTGAGGGTTTCATTTTATTCAATCATCCCAAATTACTTCAATTGTGCCAGATAAAATTTCATCTACATATTCCATATGAGAAATGCTACGAACGACGGAAATTGCGTGTTTATGATCCTCCAGATGTGACTGGATATTTTGAAATGATTGTTTGGCCAATGTATGAAAAGCATTTCTGGCAATTTCGTGATCGGGAAGATATTATAATGCTGAATGGAGAATTGTCTAAGGATCGGATCTTTAACTATGCCCTGGGATGTGTGAATAATATTTTTTAGAATATATTGTACATAAATATACAAGACTAGCTCGAATCTATGTAAATATTTTACTACAATTTACCATAATTCTTTGTATAAAACGCTTATTGAATTCCTTTCGATACAAATGTGCCTTAGGTTAGTGTTTTTTCCCTAAGGTGATTCCTTTTTTATGAATTTAATGTACACACAATAAAATAGTTTTACTAGATTTTATCTGCATTTTAATTTTTGATTCCTTGTTTAGGCTCTGTACAATTTAGGAGCACATTTTATCGTTGCGAGGGCTTATTGAATGCCATAAAAAAATGTATAAGTTAATTTTCCAGGGATAGTAAAAATCTAGAAAACAGTTTGGAACTATAGAGAGGAATTTTATCAGTTTTTTAGAATTGAGTTTTCCAATGATGAAAACAAGTAGTAGCTACATGCATCAAGCGTTTTTAACTCAGTTCGATCTTAATTATTGATTCCTGGTCGTTTTAGTCGAAAGGAAAGCAATATATTGAGTTTTCAAGACTCTAATAAGAGAAATGAAAGAGCGCGAATGCGAATATGGTTTGGATCACTGGTATGCTTTAATTCCTCCAGCAAATTAAGTAATGTATGAGGCAGTAAGAAGATTGGAAGCGTCCAATAGTTATTTCGAGAGACTACCGCAAATACGGCTTTGGTAGCTGGACTGATCTTAGATTTCATTGAAGTTGTTTTCACCTTTAACGTATTAAAAGTCTCGTAGTAAATCTGGGCTTGTATCGCCTTCGAATTGTCGTAGTATGAGGTAACGTCTTACAACTTGTATTACACACATATTCATAGGCATTAAGATTAAAAGTGGAGGCGATTAATCCACTAGAAAGGATACTGCAAATATCGCGACCAAAGTTGATTTATAGAGTATCGCCTAAAGTTATAGGTTATAGGCTAAATCTAGCCTTTATGAGCTCGATTATTGCCTCTGTGGTCAACTTGCAAGTTTGTTTGGAGGTTTCGTCATCCTCTTCATACAGTCATATTTGTTCACTGTTGGATTTGCCTATCTTATTCAGAAAATAACGGATCGGGCCATGTCCAGTAACTGCATTAATAAACAGCCTGAACGATTGTCTGTTAGTTTGTGTGTCTGGTGGAAGGAGGGGCTGACCGGGCGCGATACGCTTGAGCATATCCAGTTGCTTGACTTCTCATTTTTGTAGTTCCCCGCTTTTTGGAAAGCAAAATGTGCCATGGACGAGTATATATGTATGGATTGTGGGAATCGGTTTTAGCCAGACCGTCCACTTTTTCATTTGTATTCTACATAGACCCGAAGCAGAGTTACTTTCTTGTCCCTAAACAGCAGCTTTAGTTTTGTGTGGCAGTTCCGGAGACTATTTTATACTCAAAGGACAGAGATATCAGCGTAGCTTGGCTATTTAAGATGTTGAGGCTTTTGCAGTCCTGTTTAGGCTTTCCCCACCTCCAACCTATATAGCGTCGACTTCTACTCGAAAAATGGAATGCAAGGCAACAAAGGGAATAGAGAGTTCCACTTCTGGACGCAAGATCCTTGCGACTGTTTTGTTATTCCTTCTGCATTTGTGAGTATACCAGTCATAAGCCCGTTGCGGGAACTGGAGCGCTCTGTCTCTTTCGAAGGAAAATCTTTTGGCCATAATATCCGTTCTAGTTTCTAATCCTTTAATGCGGATCTGCTCAAGGATGTTGAGATGTCCCACACCAGAATAAATATGACTATCTCATATTTTCCTTCGAAACCCACTAGCCGTTGCTTCCATCTGCATGAAGAGGTAGAGTGGCTATAAACCAAGAATGGATTCGAGTGTGCGCTCGTTGAGGATACAATTTAAAGATCATCCTTTGAAGTTTATCAAGGGTCTCTTGGTGCTTTTCTGCATAGATTGCCCCGTCGTAAGTCTGATTACACCGTGATCAGTCATTTTAGGGCTCAGACCCCCTTTTTTTTCCAGAAAGCCTTTTTTTTTTGTATGAACCAATGTCCACATATCTTTATTGGTTATGGTTTTGAGATGCATATTTCAGGTAAGCTTGCTGACTAGGGTTTCTCCTAAATATTTGATATCTTTGGAATATTCTAGAGTAAGCCTATTTAACCTAAGAGCTGGGCATTGGAGCTTACTTTTTCTGGTGAAGGGGACTATTACAGTCTTGTCTGGCTTTATTAATAGGCCCATATTCAGGCATCATCTAATAATAATGTTAATGGCAGCTTGCATAAGCTCGGATAAAGTTGATTCAAATTTCTCTTTAGCACAAAATAACAATATCAACCGTATATCCCTGTGTATTATGTTAGATTAGGTAAAAGTGTTGCCGTTAGAAATAACTTGCTTCACATAGACCTCTAGTGGGCCCATTGCGCCTTTTGACTTCATGGGATAAGTTTTTATAACCGCTCTAGATCCATTTTATTTCCCTCAAGAATGGAAAAAATTTCGTCCAAAAGATCGAAATTCGTTGAAAACAATTTCAATAAATTTGCAAATTGCATTAAAGTGCAGAAAAATTGAGCTTTTCGACTCAACGATCAGAAAATTCTCATTAGGATGGTTATCTTTGATCGCCTACGATAGAACCATCATTGAACTTCTATGATAGGCGCTCAGAGATAACCATACTGATGGTACTTCTGGATATGCCTAAGCACAGTATATATCATACAGTAGCCCAGCTCTGTCAAAACTGTCAAGTGAGTAGGATGCTTCTATAAAGAGACTATACTTTCTCTTTCAACAGTTTTAACTAACACACTAGTCAATTTTTAATACATGGATTCCTATGTAAATCTAAAGTGGAAGAAAGAGAACTGATGGCATTCTTAAACTTTTACTAGAGGGAAAGAGGCAAAATGACACCACTTTACCGTCAAACAGCTGTTTAGTAATGGAACAATACATTTGTCGCCGATTGCCGATATGTGTACATACATAAAACTAATACTTCCGTCAACGGTCGTGCAGCTAGCTACTGTTCGCCCATTTATGTCCGTATCATACTTAATAGTTCCCTCTTGTGGGAGAAATTTTAAGGTTATGTTTTTTTAATTGAAATTCTAAAATTCACTTTTCAGTAGTTAGTTCTAAGCTATTCTACTGTATGATATATACTGTGGCCTAAGTCTTTTTTTTCAGCTTTTTCATGCACTCGCAAAGTATGTGTTTGACGGATTCTGACGGAGATGAATGTGAGACATATGTCTTGTTACTGGTTCTAGTGATAGAAAAGAAGTAAGCATTTTATTAAAATTTTCTATTTCAACTATTTCTTATAAATTATAACTTAGAAATACACATGAAGACTTGCCTTAATGAACACGTTTAGTGCAAATGAATTTAGCGCCATCTAGTTTTGACAAGAAATAACACAAGACAACATGTTAAGACATGCCGTCCATATGCAATATTCTTTGAAGTGTGGGCAATTCATCTTTATTACTAGTCCACAAAGATTTATTGGCAAGCCTTTGGCAACATCGTTACTGGGTAATTAGGGTCATAAAATTGTTCGGTTTTAATAAATTTTCAAAATTTCCTAACTTAATACAAAGTAAAATTCCCCTTGGTTTGGACTATAATTTGAGTAGGGGTCTTAAGCCAAAAATGACTCTATGATCACATACATCTATCATAAGACCCATAGCTGTTATGCTTCACTCATTTGGTGGCCAAAATCTAAACAAAAGACAGTTCAAGCTAGTTTACAAAACCTACAACGGCTTGTATGTTTAGGAATAATTGGTGCCATGCATACCTATCCCACTGCAGCATTAGAGGCTATTCTAAACCTACTCCCCTTAAATTTGCATGTTAGGAAGGAGACCGTCCTGAGTGAAATTAGATTGCAGAGAGAAAATCTCCTGAGCATAGGCTACCTGACAGTCCTTCCAAGAATTCCTAGAGGATCCGATGTGCAACCCTATTTCAGACGTTATGGCGAAACGCCATAGCTTTGAAACGCCATTTAAGGTGATCTTAGGGCACACTAAGGACCTACCCTTCGAAAGAGGATTTCTTAAGTGGTGCAGGGATTGGTCCGAAATGGAAGGTAGACTTGCGTGGGCATATATGGGCTGAAATACTATCTCGCAAGGGCCCTGGGGGCCTCACCAACCATTTTCCAGACAGAAATATGCACCATAGAACAAGAATATCCTGGAGCTAAATTATTCATAATATCAGATAGCCAAGCAGCACTTAAAGCATTAAATTCTTTACCTTTGAGTCAAAACTGGTTTGGGAAGGCCTTACTGTCTTGAAGCAACAGGCCAAAGTAAACAAGGTGCCAAGACAACTCGGGCTTTGGGCACCGAGATTGCCGACCGTTTTGCAAAGGAAAGAGTCACCTCTCAACTCAGATCAGGCCATTTTATATTCAGTGTGATGCTAGTAGACATGGTGTCGGAAGTGTTTTGTTTCAAAGAGACAAGGATAATAATGAACATCGTATTGCGCTTATTTGTCTAAGAAAATTAATAAAGCACAGCGCAATTATAGTAGCACTGAGTTGAAATGTTATGTTGCAGTCCTGAGTGTGAATAAATTCAGAACAGATGTTTACTTCCACGCAGCCGGAAGACCAGATCTAAATAATAGGGACTTTTAATAAAAAATGCACGAGCGTTAACTTTAAGACGTTTAATACTTTTCATAATTAATTTTCTATGTTCTTATGTTTCGTATTTCAAGGCTGACATGACTCTATACAAAATTACAGTAGCAATGAACAATGCAAAGTAGTTATCATGATTAACAGTTAAAGCGATAGATTTATGCAGATGAAATATATATGAATAGATAAGTTTACTTAGGCAGTAACATCACCGCCCGCCTCGTCTGCAGGACGAAACAGTCAAGCTGATTAAAATTCTTGAGTCCTAGAGGAAGAGGCCGCCCGCCTTGAGGACTCCGTGTGATGGTCGTCCGCCTCGGATATAGGTAAAGCACATATCTTGCTGATTGGTCGTTTAAGGATATTGGTTTTTGTTTGTATAGTGACGACGCGCGCGAGATTGTCTGCTCCATAGTGAACCTCGTGAACACGTCCCAGGGCCCAATGGGATGGGGGTAGATGGTCATCACGAAGTAGAACCAGCTGTCCGGATTTGATATTTGGTTGTTGTATCTTCCACTTTGTTCTGACCTGTAGATTGTTAAGATAATCTTTTGACCAGCGCCTCCAGAAGCTCTCCTGCATTTGTGTCAATAGTTTCCATCTCGTTAGACGGTTGGGATTATCTGTTTGTAAACTAGGTTCTGGCAAACTAAGCATGGATGTACCTATAAGGAAGTGCCCGGGAGTTAAAACTTCCAAATCATTTGGATCCGAGCTTAATGGATAGAGTGGGCGTGAATTTAGACACGCTTCTATTTGAGTTAGAAGAGTGTATAATTCTTCAAAAGAGAGGGTAGCAGTGCCTATCACTCTCCGGAGATGATGCTTTACCGCTTTAACTCCTGCCTCCCATAAGCCTCCAAAGTTGGGGGCGCCTGGTGGAATAAAGCTCCAATCTGTTCCAAGGTTAGTGAACATGCTGCTGAGGTCGTCTGGCAACTTAGATTTGGCGAGAAATAATGATTGTTTTAACTCCTTGTCAGCACCAATAAATGTTGTTCCATTGTCACTATAAATTTTTCGACAAAGTCCACGTCTTGAAATAAATCGTTTGTAGGCAGCAATAAACGCATCTGTTGTTAGGTCTGATACGAGTTCCAGGTGTATGGCTTTAGTAGCCATGCATACAAATAGGGCGATGTAAGCTTTGTGTGCAGTTCTTCCTCGGCCTGGTCCATATCGCACAAGTATAGGGCCTGCGTAATCCAGTCCTGTGAAGGAAAACGGTTTAGCAGGGCGGACTCGATCTCCTGGAAGAGACCCCATTAATTGTGTTTGCACTGAAGTCCTTTGACGAAAACAAGGAATACAGCGATGTATGAATCGACGCACTAAGTCTCTGGCTCCTATTATCCAAAACCGTTGTCGTATAAAGCTAATTGTAAGCTGTATTCCGCCATGCATCGTATTTTGATGACTGTCCGCTATTATAAGAGAGCTTAGTGGACTTTGTTTTGGCAAAAGAAAAGGGTGCTTGGCTTCCTCTTGGAGTTGCGAATGCTGCAAACGCCCACCTACTCGAATTAATTTTAACGAAGGATCATAAAGAGGTGAAAATCGGATTAACGTACTGCTTTGATGAATTGGATGGTTTTTTGATAAAAGCTGGTATTCTTTCGCGAAACCGATTTTTTGTTCATATCGTATCCAAAAGGTTAGCGCATTGTTAATTTCATGCACGGAAAGAGATCCATTGTAGCGGCTGCTCTTCATAGTTTTACAATTGTATATGAATCGTTGACACCAGGCAGTGACACGTAATAACTTCTTAAGTGATGAAAATTCGTATATGAGCTGAAACCGAGCATTTTCCACAGTTGTTGCGACCATTACTGTGCGTTCCTCTGAATCGGAAATCGAAGATTGATGAGAAATCACTGGTGTTTTCGGCCAAGTTGAGGACTGCGATTTAAGCCACGGCGGTCCTTCCCACCACAGTTTATGACGCGGAAGATCTGCAGGTAATACTCCACGTGAAGCACAATCAGCTGGATTATTGGACGAAGGTACGTGATGCCATTTAACAGATGGTATCAGCTCGAGGATTTGACTGACTCGGTTGGCTACAAATGTCTTCCATTTTGAAGGATGAGAGTGAAGCCAAGCTAAAACAGTTAGCGAGTCAGTCCAACAATAAGTTGTTATGTTTTGAATTTTTATTGACGAATGAATAGTATCCACCAGCTGTGCTAAAAGATGCGCCCCCATGAGCTCAAGTCTGGGGATGGTTAATTTCTTAATCGGAGCAAGTTTTGTTTTTGCGCACAGCAAAGATATTTGGATATTTCCTGGGTCGTGAATTGTTCTGAAGTAGACTACGGCTGAGTAAGCCATCTCACTCGCATCAGAGAAGGCGTGAAGCTCATATGAAAGATGCATGGATTGAAGTCCGATCCATCTGGGTACATAGATTTCCTCTAGTAGTACTAGTTGACGTCTATAACTAAGCCAATCCTTTACAATGTTTCCAGGTAATGGTGTATCCCATTCAAGCTTAAGAAGCCAAAGCCTCTGGAACATATTTTTGGCTATAAGAATTGCCGGTGCTAAAAATCCTAATGGATCATATAGTTTCGAAACATCCGAAAGAAGGTTTCTTTTTGTAATGACGTCTGGAGGATCAGAAATGTTGACCTTGATTTGAAAATTGTCTGAATGTGGGTTCCATTGCAAACCAAGGGTTTTTACAGTTTCATCCATGTCGAATTTAAGGAAGGGCTCATTTTCTCTAGTTTCTACAGACTCTAATAGTTCAGGACAGTTTGCTGACCACTTGTGAAGACGAAAGCCACCTGCATTAAGAATGCTGATTAGATCCCTTTGTAAAGAGAGTGCTGATTCTACATTTTCGGCTCCTGACAGTATATCATCTACATAAAAGTCATTAAGGATGATGTTCGATGCTTGCGGGTAATTTACGCGTTCGTCCTCAGCTAACTGTAGCAACGTTCGTATGGCTAGAAATGGAGCTGAAGTCGTCCCATAAGTTAGTGTGCGCAGTTTAAAATCCTGAATGGGCGTAGAGGTGGACTCTCGCCACACGATTCTTTGAAGGTTGCTATCACTTTCATGAACTCCAATTTGGCGAAACATCATCTTAATGTCAGCAGCAAATACCACTTCATGTTTTCTCCACCGTAGAACTATAGCTCGTAGATCATTTTGCAGTTTGGGACCGGGTAATAAGCACTCATTCAATACCATACCGTTTCTACTCCTGCTGGAACCATTAAAGACGACTCGGAGCTTAGTACTCGAACTACTCCCGTTCAACACTCCATGATGTGGCATATAAAATTCTGGAAATACTTCATTAGACTTATGAGTATTGCCTACAGCTTGCATATGATTCATAGTTAAATACTCCTTCATGAAGGATATATACCGAGCCTTCAACACTGTATTGGAATCTAAACGCCTTTCCATTCTTTCCAAACTTCGAATAGCAAATTGACGTGTTTCTCCAAAAACAAGTGAATCTTTTAAATCCGGGCGAATGGGCAGTCGCACTATGTATCGCCCATCTTTCTTTCGTTCTGTAGTTTCCTTGTAGAATTGTTCGCAATATAAGTCTTCTTCAGACCAAATAGGGGTAGGTAATTTTGCTTCTTCCAATTCCCAAAATTTTCGTATTAATAGGTCTAAGTGGAGACTAGCATCTTCATCGAGGTAAGTGTGAAGACCTTGGATGGTCTGTTGGTATTGTGCCTGATTCTTTTCCTGAATCATTGGTCCAAAAAGCACCCAACCTAGAGTTGTGTTTTGTGCGGCAGGAAATCCTTTTCGAAGTCCATCGAGAAGAATTGAGTGATAGATGTCCGCACCAATAATGACGTCGATAGTGGAGGTTTTATAAAAGTTAGGATCTGCCAACTCCAATCCTTGTAAATGAGAATAGTTGGCATTTAAGAGTTTTCTAGGAGCCGATAGTCTCGCCAGTTTGGTTAGAACCAAAGCTTGGGCGTCAATGATGAAGTCGGAATTTATAGAAGAGCCGATTTGAAGCTGTACCATATATTTGACGGAACCAGCATCTATTGCACCTATGCCTTTAATGGGTATGTTGACCCTTTTCTTATGTAATCCGAGATTTGAAACAACACTAGCGGACACAAACGTAGCCTGAGAGCCTTGATCCAGAAGTGCTCGTACTGTTACCTTTTTTCCGTTGGACGATCGAAGTATGACGATTGCTATAGCAAGCAAAATCGTCGAAGGAGAAGCTTGTCCAATACCTGCAGTGAGCGCAGTTAGAGATTTTGAAGAAGAAGAGCGTTCATGTTTTGTTGGTATTGACGAATTTTCGTCCGTAATAGGTGAGTTTTGCGTATGCATTATGGCTGTAGATTCAGAAACTTCTTGTAAATAGTGCAACATCGAGTGATGTGGTTGCTGGCAATATTTGCAGCGATTAGAAGAAGGGCAGTTTACATAAGTGTGATTTGGCCGAAGGCAGTTAATGCACAGCTTTTCCTTAGTTGCGAATTCCCGCCTTTGAGCCACGGTTTTTTGTCTAAAGGAAGGACAAAATAATAGCAAATGTTTTCCATTACATTGGAGACATTTCCCAAAATTCGTGGTTACATGCGCTTTTACAGCAGGAGTGTACCTGTTAACTAACTTGGAAGTATTAGGTTTCATTTGATCGAACTTCTTTGGAGTGCTTGCGTTTACAGCTTCTAGTGTGGTCAATCGATGTTGAAGAAAAGTACATAGTGCTTCAAACGTAGGAGGAACATTATCAGAACTGAGTGAATTTTCCCAATCCTTTCTTGTACATGGATCAAGTTTTTGGATGGTTATGAAGACTAACCAGTCGTCCCAGAATTTGACGGGTCGGTTTAATGACTTTAGAGCAGCGACCGCTTCCATAGTACCATCATAAAGTTTTCGAAGCTCATATGGGGATTCAAATCGCATGGATGGCAGTGAAGTCAATAATTGTAGATTCGAGTTTACGAGCAACCTTTCATTCTGATATCTACCACATAGAAGTTCCCACGCAGAATTATAGTTTGATTCAGTGATCGCCGTATTCCGTATTATTAGCTCTGCTTGACCATAGAGGCTGGTTTTTAAATAATATAGCTTTTGAGTTCCAGAAAGCTCTGGATTTGAATCGATAAGGCTTTTGAATAGGTCATGAAAAGCAGGCCACTCTCTTATATCTCCCCCGAAGCGAGGAATTTGTATTTTCGGCAAAGCAGCCGTAAAATGGTTCGAAGTTATTAACGGAGTTGTACTTCCATTTTGAGCTTTCGGCTTAAAAGTGCTTAGCGTCTCTTTCAGAACAGCGGAATGCTCACAAAATTTAATTTCAATACTCTCAAACGTATTATCTTTAAAATAAGCTTCATTGCGATCTTCTTTGGTAGCAAGGCTAATAATGCGATCATGTAAGTCTTGGAATTTTTCCCAATACTTTTCAAGAAGATCAAATCGTGCTTGTAGGAAACTTTCTGTACGTTTCTCTTTACCAGTTTTCGCAGTGTTAATGATAAAATTATCAATATTTGTACGTAATGATTCCTGTGTCTCCAATAATTTCTCCATCTTACTGACAATATATAAATAAGTTGGAACAGACTTACTTGCCAAAGTATCTCCAGTATAGATTCTTAAAGAAGCTGACGAAATGGTGTTCCTTTTCAATTCACTGCAGTTGAACGTATGTATGCATGTAGCTATGCGTATATGAACGTAAGTATATACATATGATGATATCACCAACTGCACTTCAAGAAGCACCTTTATCCAAATTGAACTTGTATTGTACAAAAGTGAACTGTTGACACTTCAAGCACTAATTTTTTCTACTACTTTGGTTTAATAGATTAAAGTGCTTTTATTTGAAATTAAAGTTTAAACGTATTATCGTAAAATCACTTTCTCGCGGAATAGTTACTCAACTGCAAGTTTCCCGATTAGAAACGCACCTCCCGTTAGTCAGTATCACCCGTCGTTCCTGACTTAATTTGCAAATTGTAGCAAATTCCGATTTTAAATGATTACGAGATTTATTTAATCACGTACACGTTTATTGTCCCGGGTTTCGGCACCAATGTTTACTTCCACGCAGCCGGAAGACCAGATCTAAATAATAGGGACTTTTAATAAAAAATGCACGAGCGTTAACTTTAAGACGTTTAATACTTTTCATAATTAATTTTCTATGTTCTTATGTTTCGTATTTCAAGGCTGACATGACTCTATACAAAATTACAGTAGCAATGAACAATGCAAAGTAGTTATCATGATTAACAGTTAAAGCGATAGATTTATGCAGATGAAATATATATGAATAGATAAGTTTACTTAGGCAGTAACAACAGAAGTAAAAAGACACAGTGGGAAAATATCCCATGGCTGAGACAAGCGAAGAAGTTTCTAAAGTATTCGCAACAGAGGCCAAAAGTACTTCCCACATTCATCAGGAAGGAATTAAGGCTCATAACGGGCCTATTTACTGAGCACTGCCCATTTAGATATCATCTTAATGTCCCAAAGGATCTTATAGGTCGCGGTGATTAGATAAGAGGCGGGAGCTCTGTGTGCATCCCCCACAGATAATAATAATAACATACCGACCAAATCCTGAGCCCATGAATTAGGAGAACGCAACCCAAGTAATACCTGGATAATTTTGATGAAGCCGGGATTAATTTAAATTAAATTGATCCTATGCCAGATAATATTGGTGTTCATAATAGAAAAACTGAACCAGCTGATTTTCTATGTAAGTTTTAAGTAAAGTAATTTGTTTTAAAAAAATTCTTGCAGTTCTTCAAATAACAATGAGGTAAAATTCGTACTACGTAAGATTAATTTGAAGGATAGGACAAATTTAAGGGTTTACCCAAAGTAATGCCTATGAAAAAAAAGAAAAAGTATTATTGCTATGGATGCATCAACGAAATTAGCATTGGAGGAACGCCAAAAGTAAAAAAGAAGAAGCTAGGTCGAAAAAAAATTAATAAAAAAGTTCAGCGGCAAAAAAAGAAAATTGAAAAGGTGTCTAAAAAACTGTTTGATTAAGAGATATTCGAAAGCAAAATTGATGTAACCACGCCTAACAAATCAAATGAATCCGATGATGATTGTTACTGCTTAGATTGTGACGTCATTTGCTCGGTCTCCAATAGTTCGGTCGGTAGCAAATTGTCGAAATTTGAGTTTATGTAGCTTCAGTGGAGTAAGGGGTCCAATTGACAACAACTGGCTTAAATTCAATTTATGTTTTTATTGCTTGCGTCCCTATTATAAATGTGAAATGAGTATATACAGGGTGGGCCAAAAGTCACCATGGGGCTTAAAAATAACTAACTTTTTCGTTTGTACATTGCTCCACACCCTGTTGACTGTTTCTCTTCATTCCTTTTTTACATGATAACCAACTGTCTGTTCTTCATAGGTAAGCATGTTTCCCCACCCCACCTTACCCCTCCTTTTTTCATCCTACCATATGTTACCAATTTAATTTTTAAACCCCATGGTGACTTTTGGCCCACCCTGTATTAGCGTACTTCGATTAGACTGCCTAAATCTAATTGAACAGTGTGACGGTAGGACTTTCCATTGTGCAACACGTAATAATTAGTGAATTCCATTCCGTACTACAACTAGTCCGCCGTTGTTCATGTACTGGCGACAGGTTAGCTTTCCGTTGCACACGTACTGATTAGTGGACTCCGTTGTTTACATACTAACACTAGCTCTCCGTTTTTCACCTATTTTCTGTAGGATACCCAGCAAACCAAATTTTTCGATTTCCTTTCGAAGTCGGAACATAATGTCGGAAAAATCTTCCGATTTCAGAATAGATTTCGACCCGAGTTCATTTTGAAAAATGTATGAAGCGGTTGATACGACTTCGTAAGAGAAATTAGTTACGACTTCGGTAATAATGATTTGAATTATTTCTAAAAGCTTCTTTCCCCTTCAAAAGCTTTTATAACTCTGCCAGTGGCTTGGTTGGATCTCATTTCTGGGTGCCGTTGCCACATTGATAGGCGAAAACTAAAACGCTGAACAAAAAAACTCATTTTGCTACCCTGCAACACCGAATATTTTTTCCCATTAATCCTTTTATTTTGTTATTCTTTAATATTTCCAATCTTTTAATATAAGTTTAGTTGGAAATATTCGGTATTGCACGGTAGCAAAATGAGTTTTTTGGTTCAGCGTTTTCATTTCCGTCTATTGATGTAACAACGGCACACAGAAATGAGCTCCTACATGTAAAAATCAAATTAAAAATCATAGTATATTTTATAAAAGTATTTATACTTCAAAAGTATTTCAAAAATATATTGACGGCTTATAATAACAAACAGAAGTTTATTTTCAGTCCAGTTAAAAAATATTTATATTAGGGCTCAGAGTTAATGTTTTTTTTCCTGCACTATTAGATACTGTCAATTCCGACCGTCTTTTTAAGGATTTTGTAAAGCGATCCTTGGCACCGTTGAAATATTTCTTTATAAGGGTTTCTATAAAAGAAACCTTACCTTGGATATTATTTTGGATGCAAGAATCTGAAAAATATATATCTACATATATATATATGTCAGTGGCTGAGTATTTAAAATGGAGAATTTTTCAATACCTTTAAGAATTTCCACGGTAATCGAGTCCTTCATGCTAATGTTGTTGTTGTTAGCGGCTGTCCAGGAGAAGTGCCGAGCAAATTTGTCACTTCCAAAAATTAGTTTCAAATTTGCATTAACAGCTTTTACAATGTCTTCGGAACCGTGTTGTGAAAATTTCTGAAACGTAATTTGAATAGTTCCACAAAAACCAATAATAATCAATCTACAATATATTCTTACCAGCTGTTTCTGCATATCCTTATTTCCCTTTAAATTTGCTTCGTATTTGAAATATTCATCCTTTGAAAGGGAATTCAGGCAAAAGGTCAAATGTGTTGCGTTTTATTTTCATTTCAAAATAACAATCAAGAAAACAGTGTACGGTTTCAAATTTGCAATCACAGTCAGCCATTCAAATATTAAATGTGCGTACACCTTTACTTTTCTAGATAAAATTAATTCTTTATATAAGGTTCACAAACTTACGTTCTTTTTTTGTTCTACATATACTCCACTTAAGAATTTTTAATATTTATTTATTTAACTTAAAAAAAAAAAACTTGACCACACTGAACCGCACCAGAAGAAATCACAATTCGTAATGCTGTGCGCTTCAATTTCGTAAAATTTGAATGTGCTTAACTGCACATTGTGCTATTACGCTATAGTTCCGGGAACCAAAATTGTATTAAATATCGATTTCTTTACGAAGTCGTAACGAAAGTTCGTAAGAAATTGAAATTGAAATTCACACTTCCAAAATCATCATTATCTTTTATTATAGCAATGGCAGAAACTATTTCTCTACTGCTCCAATAAAATAAAACAAAAAAGTTATGGCTCGAATAAAAAAAAAAGTACGCCACTCTTGAACGCCATTTTTCTCAAAACTATTCAATTAAATGGGTTCCGCTTTACTTGTTACATCTTCGAATGGAAGAAATCTCTAAAGAAATTCAGACTAAATCAACACTCAAATAATTTTTGGCAAATAGAGTACCTCAGATGCGAACAGTTTATACGACAAATTTACCGGATATGCATTAACAATTAAAAAACCTAAGAAATTGTACATAGAAAGTACAAGCAATATGAGCAAAACCGATTGCTTCTATCACCATGGTTATTTACTTTCAGACTTGTAGCACTGCTTTACATACATATAGTACATGCACTAGATAACGGTGTGTAATGTCGCAGATTTACAATTATAGTAGGTACCTATTACTACAAATTAATCACTCCTAACTTTAAACGTATAAAGACTATAAATTTATAAAGGGTGGGTACTAGCATGAGGTTTGCTTGGAATTTTAACTAGAGAGTTATTTCTTATTGTGGTTTCCATATTTTACCTTCAACGTGATACGTAGAATTTTTAATGAATTAAGTAAGTTACAAAATTGAAGTGGAATGAATTTAAAGTACCGACAATGAAGGAAAATCGTTTATCGATGTCAATAGAAGCAGCGATAGAAAATTTCCGATCAATGCACTTTTACTTTCAAAATTGAACGAAAGTTTCTATGGTTTCAAATTTAAATTCGAATTGGATTGGAATTATATGTTTTTTGGTTTAATTGTTTCACAAGTAATAGTCTAAGAGCTAGCAACGTTTTCGAGAAATGACTTTAGTTCGCCTAGTTTTTTGATATGCCTTTCCTTACAGCATATCAATACTCATGCGGTCCATCTGGCTGGTGAGACGCGTTGCGTTTACTTGTGCGCATTCCATTTTACAGGTAAAAAAAGCAGTTTTCAAAATCATTTTAGTTCGATTTTTGTTTTTTTCATCTATTTTCGTAAGTATCGGACAATATAAATTCACTATTCCCAGACAATTACCTCGTTGCTAGCACCGTGCCAGACGTTTTTTTTTATTTCATTAAAAAAAAAATATTTTATTACGGCTGTAATTTTTATACGAGTTAGTTTAATTATCGAACCAGGTGAATTTAATTTGCCAGGCGATAACTCGGTTGCTCATTAGGTACCGGACCAATTTGAGCACGATAAAGTGTTTTTTTTTTCTCACGGTGATGTTTTGAGAATATTTGATGAACCCAACGAGATAGCACAATTTTGCCCTATTCTTTTTTTGTAGAGAATTTCAGGAGCTACAGAAAAGCTTCTGGGCAAAATTGAGATATTTGGCTCAGATTTGAGGATATTCTTGATAAAATACTGGAAGAAAAAATCCTCTATTATACACATCCGCTATTGAATTAGAACTTGGATAGATGTAAGAGATTTAGAGTGAGCATTTATCCAAAATGTTGTCAGGTATTGGACTCTGAATAAATGCAGCCGTAATTCAGCTCTGCACGGTGGTAAGCTTGATGGATTGAAATTTCTGCATATTTAACTTTCTTCTGCATTTAACTTTCACTGAATTTTTTGACTGATACGTATTAGAAAATAAATGAAATCTGACATCGTTGACGTTCTTAATCTGCCGAACTGCCGAACTGCCGAAACAAATCTTTCTAAGGTAACAAATGCACTCTTCAGTATTTTTTCATCATCGGTGGCAATATTTTGAAATGCAAGCTGATAATCTTCCGCGTCTTCTAGTAATTTGAAAAAAGCTTGAGTGTAATCACAACATGTTATGGCCTAGAATTCTCTAGATACCTATAGATGGAAGAACCCAGTGTTTTGTACAATTCATTGACGTTGATGCAGCATTCATGATTATCCACACCCATGTTGATCGAAAATTTTAAGGAAGCGTCGATATCAATTTGGCAAATATGGTAGATAATCCTCGAATCTGCTTCTTCATGTTCTTCCGTTGCTTTAATGACTCTATTATTTTCAACCCGATAAAAGAAGCATTTGTTGAATTTTAAGTGAATTCTTTTATCACCAATAAAAGATGGCATATCATCAGTCCAGTGGTTGATAAAAAATATAACTAATGCTTCCTTGTATTGAACATTTTTCAGTTGAGCAGTAAAATTATGAGGACGAATTTGATTTAGTCATATTGAAATCTCGCTAGCCGATTCATCTCGACGTTTGAGTTCACTACATATCTTTGATTGATGGTGTAAAACATCAACGCCAGTTTCTTTCAGTTGAGATACAATTTACTTTTAAAGCTTTTCTAAATTTTCCGTTTAAAATTTCATTGCATAATTATGTATAGCCCTACATTTACTCCCATGCAAGCAGGTTTGCGCGGGAGAGATATTTCTTTGTTTCTTTTACCTCTTCCCTAGATAACCGGCTTGCATACTCCACCAAGAGTACTAGCGTGGGATGGCACATTCCCTATCACACTCGAATCGATCTGGCTATTGATAATCAACCGAATTATCGTCTGGAAAATTAATTTCATCTGGTTCGATAATTAAACTAACTCGTATACAAATTACAGCCGTAATAAAATATTTTTTTTGAATGAAAAAAAAAAAAAAAAACGTCTGGTACGGTGTTAGCAACGAGGTAATTGTCTGGGAATAGTGAATTTATATTGTCCGATGCTTACGAAAACGGATGAAAAAAACAAAAATCGAACTAAAATGATTTTGAAAACTGCTTTTTTTACCTGTAAAACGGAATGCGCACAAGTAAACGCAACGCGTCTCACCAGCCAGATGGACCGCATGCCTATTGAGATAGTGAAAGAAGGGTGATAGCAAAGTATCAGCCTAACTAAAGTTCTTTTTTTCGGGACGTTGCTAGCTCTCGGACTATAACACTAGCTCTTAAATTTAGTGTAGAATAATTAATAACGGAAAGTAAAAATTTATTTTACAGGATGTTCTAGGTATGAATGCTGACAATCAATGATAGGTGCATCCTAAAGGTTAGGTTTAACGATTTCGATGGGACTTTAGTACATCACCGGTGAAAATATTCGATGGGAACACATTTATATGGCAGAAGCGCAACACTAACTAGTTTTGCACTGGATTTTATCTCGGTATTACGAATATTCACAATTAAAGTTAAATTCTCATTTGTTCTGCTGAAGTGGGTTGTCATGATTATTTTTTAAAAACTTCATGATTTAAAAACAAAAAAAAAAATTACGTTAATTTTTATCTAAAGAATTTTCCAATAAGAGGTGTTATTTTGATATTCAAAGAAAAATGCCATTTTTTGAGATAAATGATCGGATCTTTATTTCATTATAAAGAGGAAGGTATGCCGTTAATAATGGAAAATAACATCATCCAAATGACCACCACGACCACGCCTACAGGACCATATCCTTTTCATGAAATTTTCCATAACCAAATTTCAAAGTGGCTGCCCTATGTCCTCGATAGCCTCACGAATTCCATCTTTGAGGTCTTGAATCGACGCTGGGCTGTTGGTGTAGACCTTCTCTTTCACGTGGCCCCAAAGGAAGAAGTCGCAAGGTGTTAAGTCACAAGATCTCGGTGGCCATTTGTGATCACCTCTTCGAGAGATAACACGGTCCAGAAACTTTTCCCGTAAAAGATCAATGGTTTCGTTGCTTGTATGGCACGTAGCGCCGTCTTGTTGAAAGTAAACGTTGTCCAGATCAATACCATCCAATTCCGGCCATAAAAAATCATTAATCATCTGTCGATAGCGCAATCCATTCACCGTAACTGTTGCTCCAGCCTCATTTTCGAAAAAGTAAGGTCCAATAACCCCGCGGGACCATAAACCGCACCAAACAGTCACACGTTGAGGATAGAGAGGCTTTTCAACAATAACTCTTGGGTTTTCCGAGCCCCAGATGTGACAATTTTGCTTGTTGACGAAGCCATCGAGGTGGAAATGGGCCTCATCACTCAAGATGAGTTTTCGATGGAATTCCGGATCATTTTTATGCATTTCAACGGCCCAATCAGCAAAGACTCGACGTTGTTGATGATCGGCCGGCTTGAGTTCTTGTGTTAACTGAACTTTATAAGCCTTAAGACCCAAATCTTTATGCAAAATACGGTGTAATGACGTTTGTGGAATGCCTAATTCCAAAGAACGACGAGGAATGGACAAACCTGGGTTTTCTTCAACACTTTCGGCTACAGCAGCAATATTCTCGGCTGTTCTTGAGCGACGTGCACGGGTTTTATTCTTCATATCACTAACTTGTCCCGACAGCTCGAATTTTTCTACCAATTTCTGTATTGCGGTCCGACAAGGTGCTTCACGACGACCCAAAAATGTTCGAGTTTTACGACGTCTCTGCCACATTTTCACCATTTTTATAGTGAATTTTAATAATTTCAATGCGTTGTTGAATCGTGTGTTGTACCATTTTTATTAATGGCGTAGTTTCTACTTGTCAAATGTCAAAAAATGACAGCTCCAAAAGTGACATCTACCGAAATAGCGGGCTAATTAGAATAACACCTCTTATTGGAAAACTCTTTAGTTTCGAAGCAATCGTTGCACCATCAGATGTCAGGTGTCTCCCTCCTTTTTCGAATTCATTATTTTGACTTTTAGATTATACACCTATAGCAAAAAGGATAGGCTATACTGTACAAAATTCGTGTACGTGTGATAAAATTTTTTTTTTTGTGTAGGCACGGAAGGGGGTATGACAAGAGATTTATTTGTTGAATCTATAAAAAATGATTTATAAATACTGAATAATAGTTAGAAACAGTAGAGAAGTAAATCTGTAAGAGATTTTATATAATCGAGACTCCGGAGTTTCGAATTACGGTGCAGAAGACAGTGCACTTCTGTACTGTGCTGCAGAAAGAACTGGAGTGTTTGTCATAGGAATGAATACATTTTTCAGGCAAGTGTAAGTAATTGTTTCAATAATGAATTATAGTATTTCAAATAAATTAGAATTGAAATAGTTATAAAAATAAACAGCGTTAGTTGACTGAAGTTTAGGGTCATTTATATGCAGACTTGTATGATTATGAGTACCAGTATCGATAAATACCAGTACTCATACTGGTGAAAAATATTCAGTAAAAATTCCAGTAACTTTACTGGTACTGAAAAATCACCAGTACCAGTAAATAAATTGGTGCTGGCGAACGCCAATAAATCATCAGTAACTACCAGTAAGAACCAGTGGACCAGTAAACGTCAGTAATAACCAGTAACCACCAGTAACCACAAGTAATAACAAGTAACAAGAATTAAATATCAATTTATTCACCAGTATGATAATTGCATGAATTATTAAAACAAAAGACTCATTTCTATATCCATTATATCTTAGAGCTATGTAATTGCCAATTACACATAAATTAGCTTTCATTATTTGGAGTAATCGCTTCGCTGTGCAATATGTTATATGCTCGTTTATTATCATGATTACTAATTTTTCGAAATTGGAATCAGGAAGCATGCGCCTGCGGGAAAAATTTATTAAACCGGCAAAAGAAAACAAACAATCATTCGATTGGAGATGAGGACAACCTTACTAACAAGGAGAGGTTCCCTACTCGTCATCACCGATTTCGTTCAAATTCACAGTAAAAGTAGGGTTTGACTAGAAATGAAAGTCATGCAAGTGGGAGCTCCAGATGACTAAACGAAACTGAAATAATGCATAATGTAGGGGAGACCGAGGTTCTGTAGGCTTACCCCTTGGAAAATGGTCAAATTTGCAAATTTTCGGTTATTGGAATATTGGCCATCGAAAATTAAATTTCACAACTTAATCAGAATGGGATGAAAATATGTTCAAAAAATCAGAAAAAAAGTCACAAATAAAGTAGCAAAAGGAATTTGCAAATCGGATAATATTTACCCCACCTCCCTCAAAACACCCGAATTCGGGAAATGTGAAACTTTTCCCCATTGGTGTAAAGGGTTTTCCAATAAGAGATGTTATTTTAATTAGCCCTCTATTTTGGTAGATGTCACTTTTAGAGCTGTCATTTTTTGACATTTGACAAGTAGAAACTACGCCATTAATAAAAATGAAACGATACACGATTCAACAACGCATTGAAATTATTAAAATTCACTATAAAAATGGTGAAAATGTGGCAGAGACGGTTCGTAAAATTCGAACATTTTTGGGTCGTCGTGAAGCACCTTGTCGGACCGCAATACAGAAATTGGTAGAAAAATTCGAGCTGCCGGGACAAGTTAGTGATGTGAAGAATAAAACCCGTGCACGCCGCTCAAGAACAGCCGAGGATATTGCTGCTGTAGCCGCAAGTGTTGAAGAAAACACAGGTTTGTCCATTCCTCGTCGTTCTTTGGAATTAGGCATTCCACAAACGTCATTACACCGTATTTTGCATAAAGATTTGGGTCCTAAGGCTTATAAAGTTCAGTTAACACAAGAATTCAAGCCGGCCGATCATCAACAACGTCGAGTCTTTGCTGATTGGGTCCTTGAAATGCATGAAAATGATCCGGAATTCCATCGAAAACTCATCTTGAGTGATGAGGCCCATTTCCACCTCGGTTTATGGTCCCGCGGGGTCATTGGGCCTTACTTTTTCGAAAATGAGGCTGGAGCAACAGTTACGGTGAAGGGATTGCGCTATCGACAGATGATTAATGATTTTTTATGGCCGGAATTGGATGGTATTGATCTGGACAATGTTTACTTTCAACAGGATGGCGCTACGTGCCATACAGGCAACGAAACCATTGATCTTTTACGGGAAAAGTTTCCGGACCGTGTTATCTCTAGAAGAGGTGATCACAATTGGCCACCGAGATCTTGTGACTTAACACCTTGCGACTTCTTCCTTTGGGGCCACGTGAAAGAGAAGGTCTACGCCAACAGCCCAGCGTCGATTCAAGACCTCAAAGATGGAATTCGTGAGGCTATCGAGGACATAGGGCAGCCACTTTGCGATTTGGTTATGGAAAATTTCATGGAAAGGATATGGTCCTGTAGGCGTGGTCGTGGTGGTCATTTGGCTGATGTTATTTTCCATTATTAACGGCATACCTTCCTCTTTATAATGAAATAAAAATCCGATCATTTATCTAAAAAAAATGGTATTTTTCTTTGAATATCAAAATAACACCTCTTATTGGATAACCCGTTAGATGAAATCTTAAGATCTGCCTTTCTAGTAAGAAATTTGAACGTAAAAATGTTTTTTCACCATTATTAACAAGTGATTTTTATAGAATAGTCTTCACGTTATCCTAGCAGCTACCAAGCAAATAGGTTTGAAGCAAACAATGGCTTGCTATTATTTGACATCATAATCTAACTATATTACTATAGTATCATATTCTATCGCAATGAGTTTGTTCGTTGCTCTTTTGTTAGTTTGCTGAATAACTTTGTACCTTGCCAATTATGCCAACTATCTAATACTCAATGTACCTACCGTTGTATCGTAGCTTAAGCTGAGATTCTTCAATAAATGATTTTCTACTCTATTCTATTCTATATGAGAAATTCTCCAAGTTCTAAAATGAGATGTCAGAAAAGGGTTTAATAGTTGTTCGAGAAGAAGCCAACGGGATAGAGAAAATCATTTCTGTAGATTTTGATCATCCAAACATACTTTAACATATGCTTGGCAAAATGAATTACCTCCTTCTACATACATATATAGTTGTCCCAAATACAATTCCAATTACCAAAATAAAAAATCTAAAAAAACAACACTCGCATAGAACTAAATTAACTTCTTTATTCATTCCATGGGTCACACACAAATTCTTAGTAAGACAAAAAAAAATTAAAAAAAAAAAAATGATTCTCCAAATAAATTTAACGAATTGCAATTACATAAATAAATAAATATATTTTAGGGATAATTGAGCCAAATTTCGGCCTTCTAAATTGAAAATCAGTCATCTCTGTAAACGTTTATCATATTACCTATATACTAATAATCCTAAAACTACAAAATCCAGAACGGTTGAAAGTAAATTATTTATTCTGACGAATCATCTGGTTCACCAACAATAATTTCCTGATGCTGTAAATTTTCCGCAGAATCTTTATTCTCTTCGCTATTTCTTAAGTTTTGTTCGTCAACAGGTTTATTAGGATCTTCAATATTTTCCGGTTTAACATTTTGTGGCGTTGTTGTTTCTCCAACACGATTACCTCCTCCTGCACCTCCTCCTGTAAAGAAACTTTGAACATTGGAAATTACAGCCTGAAATGGTCCAACAGGAGTTGGATTTGGTCCAGCTGCGGATGTTTCTGTTGATGGTCGAAAAACATTACTAACAACATTTTGGAAATTTGTTTGAAGATTTTCTAGTAAATTTGGTGGACGTGGAGTAGAAGATCCATCAAGATTTTGATTTGGAATTAATGCATTTGTTATTTGACTACCAATATTTTGTACGCTAGCTTGAAATTGTTGCAATAAATTTGGATTTGTTGATGTATCTACTGCGGCCACAGCTACAACATCACCAGGAGCACGAGTCGAAGTTAATGGACTTAATGGACGTCGAATTGTATCAATAAATTGTCCAAGACTTTGTTGAGCTTGTTGAAATAATGTTGGCCTAAATGTCGTATTGGATTGTTTAAGTGATGTTACAGAATTATCTTCATTCAAAATATCTTCACCCTGAATTATGTCTTGCTGTTGTGATAATGATGATGATAATGATGATGATGATGATGGTACTATCATAATGTCAGCTTGATTTTCATCATCAATATTTTGCTCTAAATTATTATCATCCGAACGTTGTTCTTCGTGAACATTTTTTGGAAGTAGTACATCATTCATAGCAACCGAAACAGGAGCGAATTCTTTCATTTCGACATTTTGAACAGATTCTTTTTTATCAACAGCTGGAATAGATTCTTTTATCTCTTCAATTTCGACAAAGGTATTAGCTTCTGGTAAAATGACTTTCTCTTTTATTATCAGCATGGGATCTATGATGTCTACCACTTCAACTGGAATCACTTCTTTTCCTAATTCACTGATTACTTCCTGCATAATATCTTGTTGTTGGACATTTTTATCTGCAGTATCATCAAGTTCTCGATATTTTCTATAGACTACGCTTGTCTGTACACTTGAAACTGCTACAAACAGCACTAGACACAAATTTAAAAACTCGCGCATTGCAATTGCAAATATTTGAAGAAAATTTGATTTTCAATAGAACTGAGGTGGTTAAATACCTTTAAAAAAAAATACTCAAATTACCACGATGCAAATGTCCGGTAATTCAAACGAAGACTGAATGGTTTCTTGTGCTGAAGCTCGTTTATATGGACTTTGCGGGCAAAGAAGATGAGTTGAGGTTGTATACACAATGTATAGATAGTACCTGGTGGTAGAAGACATGCCAATGACCCGTTATTCTCTCTTCTTAACTACTTACATATATAAAGCAAAAAAAAAAAAAAGAGACCATTGATTCCAGCGATTTTTCACTTACGCTTTGTAAGTTTGTTTTGCTTTGACTTTGTGACTCTGTGTGTGACTTTTAAATAGTAAGATAGAAGTCGTTTTTATATTTACAGGTAAATTCCCTTTAGCTTTATATTTGATTTACCTGAATTCAGGTTTTCTCAACCTCATATACCTACACACAAAATATAAGTAGATATAGTAATATTGATTCTTGCCGCGCAACGAACATATTCAGACGTGCATTGCATATATGCTAGTGAATAGGTAATCGCTGAAACAAGAAACGCGAGTCTAAAAATATCTCCAGAGTATGCCAGACAACATGAAAGTAATGTATGTACGTGTAGATATGCAATACTATATATACATAATTACTTAGCCGTTGCCGCCATCCGTGGTCAAGTTCAGAGATGTCTTAGGAAAAACATTATATAAAATATCGCCAATAAAATTTTGCAAACTGATTATTTGTTTTAGTTTCCTTTTTCTCTTCGGTAAAATTAATAAGAAGAAATTGAAAAAGTTGTTTATCTTTTTATGGGGATATGCTGAATTAATGGCGATTGCCTATTTGATGTCAACCTAATTGCCAATATATTTGAAATTATGTAAATTTTATCTATGAGACTATTATGGGCAGCAAGCAAATAAAATTTATGTTTATCTAAAATAAGCATTATATGCCGTTGCGTTCAAGTTGAATTGTTGAACTAGGTTGAAAAGAAAGTTTATATATTACGTTACAGTTACTAAAATAGATTATATATAGGTACCTACATATATATGTGTATGGTCACCCACCTTGTTCATGCATAGTTTTAACTGTTAGGAATAAAAATCTCACTTCACTGCACTTGATAGATTGGCATTGAAAAAGATCGCACTAGATACTGCCTCAGAGTCATATTACTCTCATAAAATAAGGGAGTGAAACCAAAACACCATTATCTGTTGGAGACAATCCAAAACTGATAACTCAGATAAATAAAGGAGCTAATGTAATGATGAAAAGGTTGCAGGTTCAAAAAGGATAAAAAAATCTACGGAACTCTTAAAAACTTTCAAACTATTGATAGAAAAAAAAAATTAAGGTACACCCAACATAGCACAATTGTGTCCATGGTGTGTTAATGGGAAATCCTGTTAGGATATATAAATTGTCCATGGAAAATCCCGTCCGGTGTCAATTAACAACTTAATACTGGAGAGTAAACAACTTCAGGTTCGGAGAGTCGATGATGGCATCTTCGGGAAGGTTCAGGAATAGAATGAATAGAATAGTCAAGAAGGTTCTGGAATAGAACACTCCAGAATAATCTGGAGAGTTTCTAGAGTATAAATATAATAATTGTCACCGCCAGACAGAGATGCCAGTAACACGGAAATCCTGCCATTTACACAGAAAAATCGAACGCAACCCAATATTTTGTTTCGATCTGGTACAAGAAGTACTACATATATGTTTATTTTGATTGAAATGTCTTAAACCAATTGTGCTTTAGATGAGAATGAGTAATTATGAGTAGTGAAAGGGAAAGTGGTAGTGAATTTAATTGTGACGAAATTGCTAAAAAAAAATGCGAAGAAAGCATTATCATCAAAAGTACAAAAATTCTCGAGAGCAAAATTCGATTTTTAAAGGCTGGGTTTCGAGAAGTAAAAAAGGTGAGGATTTTTATTATTGCAAGGCCTACAATTATGATGGCAAAGCAGGAATTAGTGAATTAAAGCGACATTCTCAAAGTGTTTCACACATTAAGAGCGCAGAAAGTTTTAAAAAAGAACAAACTATTTTGCAAATAGTTCAAAAACAAAATGGATTAATATAGAAAACACGGTTAAAGAATATGAACTGCTAATGGCAGCATTTCTTGTGGAACATGATTTACACATTTGCAGTAAATGCCTCACTTAACTAATTTAGTTAGAAGAATTGCCGGAAACTGTACAAAAAAAGCTGTAGCAGAAATGAATGTAGGGCGAACGAAAGGTTCGATGAGGATAAAAAATGTATAGGGCGCCGAACAAGAAGATGCATTGCTTAAGTTTTAGATTTTCAATAATAATATAATAGATGAATCCACGGACTTAAATTGTTCAAAACAAATGGCTATATCAAGAATTTGTCACGATTCTCTTAAAATTGAGGATGCATTTCTATAGTATTGCTGGATGTAGAAGAAGCTACTGCAGCTGAATTGTATATGGATTAATAACGGGTATATGAGCATTGAGGAACTGGATCTTCAGTTAATAAGCTTGGTTTTAAAACTTTTTCAGATTTCTTTAATCATCACAATGTATCCTATAGAAAAAATATGATTGGTGTGGCTGCTGATGGGGCCAACGTAATGATGGGACAACATAATTCAGTGTCATCACTGTTAAAAAAGGATTGTCCAGGATTATTTTTATTAAAATGTGTTTGTCACTCATTCCATCTTTGCGCATTACAAGCCTGCTGCAAGAAGCTAACTCGGTTCTTGAAAAGCTTTTGAGAGAAGCACACAATTATTTCTCAAATAGCCCTAACGAACCTCTGAATTCCGATCGTTTCAAAAAGTTTTGGACTCTTAAACCAATTAAAATTGTTCATCCGTCAGCAACGCGTTCGCTTTCTCTCAATTTATGCGTTCATAGTTTTATGAAGCATTATTCACCATTGAGAATGTATTTTAAGGTACAAGCATCGATAGAGAAAGTCGAAAGGGCCATAAGAATTACTAATACTTTGGAAAATCCGACGACAAAACTCTACCTAGAATTTCTGGAATATATTTTACCTAGCTTTAATAATATAAGTCTAGAAATGCAAAACGAAAATACTTATTAAAATTCATTTGATTTACGATAGAATCAGATTATTTTATAAAATGATTTTGCAATGCTACATAAAAGAAGAGGTTTTATGTGAAATTCCAGTAGAAAATATAGACTACAAAGACGTACAAATTTTCTTCCTTTAGAAGAAATATATCTAGGTGGCAAAGTAACTTCTGCGATGTTGTTAGGGCATTACTCTTCAAAAAGTTGAAATTGAAGATTTTCGGAAAAGTTGTTTGAATTTTTATATTGAAATCGCCAAGCAAATAACTTGCCGTTTTCCATTTCAAACAATGTCTGGCTTCAAAAATATGGCAATAATAGATCCAAAAAATATTGAAAATTCCAATTCTATAATACCTTTAGCCGTTCATTTTTCGTCAATTGTATCTACAGATACTTACTCTGGTTTAGACAATGAGTTTAGAATGATTCGCGCCCAAAATATTCCTTTCAAATCTTGGAGTAAAATCTCGCAATTAGCAAAGGGTGATGGTACATTGTTATTTCCTCATCTTACTAATTTTATAAAGTATTTATTTTGCTTGCCATATTTTTCTGTAAATGTGGAGAGGGTTTTTTTTCTGTTATAAGCAGAAATAAACCTAAATTACGAAACTGTTTGAATACGACGTCAATGGAAGGGATTTTGCATTCAAAGTGACATTTTATTAAAAACTCATACTTTGAGTTACAAATTAATGACTCACTTTTGAAAAAATTCAATAAAAATATGTATGACTTCAAAAATGACTAAGTAGGTTTGGCTATTTCACTACATCTGTTGAATTGCAGATTTTTTGCAATTTATGTACCTACTACCGAAATATATTACATGTGCATATTTATATTACTAACATTGTACCTGAATTTAGAATTTTGTTTTTTTTTTATTATAATTTTAATTTTTAACACGGTAATTTAAATGAAAACACAATGCAAAGAGTTGGCACCGTTGCCGCCAGAAAAGAGTCTTGTCGGCTGCGGTCACGTCACACACTTGTAAGAGTGTAAGCTTGTTGGGCTTGTTCAAGCTTGAAAGCGTTTACGCTTTCTGTGGTCAGATCTCACACTTGTTAGTGTGTATCTACTTGCGCTTGTGACAGATACTAAGCATTTACACGTCATCATTCGTACGTTATTTATAGTGCATATTTTGGTGCATTATTTTCAATTATGTCTCTTTCAAGAGAGAAATGTTTTGTACAGAAAGTAGTTATTTTAGGGTGAAAGTGTTGTTTAGAAAAAAGAAAAGATATTCTGTCCATCCTATTTTTCGTGACCGTTACAAGTTGGATGAGTTTCACCAGTTATTTGATTATTTGAAGGAAGATGACGAAAAATTTTATGAATGACTCCGGCTACGTTTTACTATATTTTAAATGAAATACAGCCAATTATAGAAAAACAATAAACTAATCTTGAAAATCCAATCACTGCAGCGGAAAGGTTGTCGGTCACTTTAAGGTAAATAAAATTAAGCATCTTATGAAATAAAACTGTGTATTTTAAAAATCATCAAAAGATACAATATTTTGATCTAAATCACCCCAAGATGTTGAAAGAGTAGGAGTGGATGTATACTCTGTATTCGTGACAGGATTTGATGAAAATGTTGCAGAAACTGTTTCAAACATAAGCTGGCTTACTTTCATTCGAAAGCGAAAGTTGTCATTAATAGGCATATTTTGCATTTGCGGTAGCAAACTCATGAAAAATTAAAGTTATAATATTTTTTTAATGCATAATCTTCTTTCATAATTGCAAGTTTCTCCTTTTCAATTTCTAGATAAGTATTGAGACTCGTTAAATGTGCAATTATTTTTTAAAAAGTTCCTTTTTGTGGCAGAAATTTTCGCAGCTTCTTCACCTTTTTCAAGGTCCACAACATCGTCATTAGTTCTGAACGATATTTGTGCATTCTCCTGCATCTGCGTTTTCATCTGATCCCCTTCATTATTTTCCTGCTCGATTTTACTTGACTTTTGAAGTAGTAATCGGTTAAGTTGCCACTAAATTTAGCTGGTGTTAATGAATCACGGAGGAAATCCAAATCTAAAAAATTTTTCAATTTACTTTGATAATTAGAATTCGCCCCACTGCCTGATTTCGGTTTTTTGTTGATTTTTGCCAGCTCTTATGGTTGTATTTAACGCACTCCCCCCTAAATTGAGCAAACAGCTCCGTTTAAAGGTTTCTTGAACTCTCTGAAAAAAAAAGTTAGTTTTCTTCTTTGACCTTCGGACAAGTTACCTACATATATATTTTCAGTTTCCATACAAAAAACAAAAAAAAAAAAAAGCAACACAAACAATCTGACAGAAAATTTATAGTGACACTTCGATTGTCTTCAAATTCGAATGCATTTTTCAAAACAACATTTTTTAATCTATAAAAAGTAAATTATGGAAATTACGCCACATTTTTTCTTAGATAACTGGAAACCCGCATTAGGTCAGTCGAACAGGTTGGTTAAAGTAATGTGGGAATGCAGCTTTGTTCGGTCTGTTGTTGAGAGAGAGAGTTCATTGAACGAAATATTTATTAATTTATGCGTGTATGGTTTGTGATTATATGAAAATGACATAAGAATGCACCTTGCACCTGAGAAAACTAATAGAAATAGAAAAATGCCGCTAAACATATGTAAACACCACAGCTATGATACTTAGTTAAGCGTTCTCTGTGTTTCAATTCATAATATTTCAACTGCCTCTTCATCTGTAAACAGACACCTACTTTCTGCACCAAAATGGAGATTCCAAAGTGGATCAAGTGAAAGAATTTCTTTTACATACAAAAAAATAAAAAATAAAAAAGAAAAAAAACACAAAATATCGCGACTTCCTTGAGGTGATAATTTTTGAATTTTTGCAATGGGGTCACGAGTAATTTACTCCGTAACACACGCGGGAATAACTTTCAAAGACGTTTGCGAGATTTCTCAACTTATTTTGGCATTCTGTTTATGGTCATGAATTTTTCGTTTTTTTTTTTTCACCGAAATCAAACAAAAACTTAAGAGAAGAGATTGATAGCATCTAAGACGAGTTAACACATTAAGTATAATTATAATTTTAACTAAACCATATAAGTCCACTTTCAATTTCTAGAGACCTGAGTCAAATTTATAAATTATCTCTACTACTCCTGAGATTAGAATATAATTGCAAAGTAGATACTTATTTAGGTATATGTGTTCATAATTAACGATTTAAATATGTACGTTTACTTTAAATTTAATTTATTCAAATACTTTTTGGTTATCAAAACTACCTTGTGTTCTGTTCCTTAACCAGCAGGTACCTTACTATAAACAAAATTCCATTTACAGTCATTAACAAATCAAATATAAATTACACAATTAAAATTCTTTGATCTTTCGCAATTAAGCCAAGCCCAAGATTACATAAAAAGGTAAATAATAAAAGATAATCTAAAAACTTATATAAAAAACCATAAAATGTTGGAGTCAGTTTTAAAAGAAAAGAAAAATCCGACAGAAATCAAGAAAGAACTTCGTCAAACAAGTTTTCATTTATGGTGGTACTTCAAACAACGAAGCCATCAACCTCTTCGGAAGAGTGCATCTTGCACTTTGATTTTGTGCTGGTCTGTTGTGTAACTCAATAACGCAACTCAACTTAACTTTCAACCTCTTTCACTTGATCTTCATTTCTGCTTCATGCAATCCAAAGATGCTGTCGGTGACCGCGAAGTAGGTATAGGTAGCCACTTGTCTGACCAGCTAACAAGATTTCATCTTGGTGAACTTGACACTGGCAGTGATTTTAGTCGTTCTTTTATGTTTTTATAAGTAAACATTTTTCTTATTTTTTTTTACATGGGTAGAGATGACATTTAATTATAAATTCTTTGTGAAATTTTTTACACAATTAACGGAATATAAAGCAAAGTGTAGTTTGATAACTGGATGTTAGGAACTTGAGAAGTTTAGGATTAAAATGACAACATAAAACCGTACATCGCTTCCCACAAACTAAGTTGAATTTTTGTTTATGCGTCTGGAATTTAAATGAATGCTAAACGGATAATAAAGGGTTTTCCAATAAGAGGTGTTATTTTGATATTCAAAGAAAAATACCATTTTTTGAGATAAATGATCGGATTTTTATTTCATTATAAAGAGGAAGGTATACCGTTAATAATGGAAAATAACATCAGCCAAATGACCACCACGACCACACCTACAGGACCATATCCTTTTCATGAAATTTTCCATAACCAAATCGCAAAGTGGCTGCCCTATGTCCTCGATAGCCTCACGAATTCCATCTTTGAGGTCTTGAATCGACGCTGGGCTGTTGGCGTAGACCTTCTCTTTCACGTGGCCCCAAAGGAAGAAGTCGCAAGGTGTTAAGTCACAAGATCTCGGTGGCCAATTGTGATCACCTCTTCTAGAGATAACACGGTCCGGAAACTTTTCCCGTAAAAGATCAATGGTTTCGTTGCCTGTATGGCACGTAGCGCCATCCTGTTGAAAGTAAACGTTGTCCAGATCAATACCATCCAATTCTGGCCATAAAAAATCATTAATCATCTGTCGATAGCGCAATCCACTCACCGTAACTGTTGCTCCAGCCTCATTTTCGAAAAAGTAAGGTCCAATGACCCAGCGGGACCATAAACCGCAACAAACAGTCACACGTTGAGGATAGAGAGGCTTTTCAACAATAACTATTGGGTTTTCCGAGCCCCAGATGCGACAATTTTGCTTGTTGACGAAGCCATCGAGATTTTCATGCATTTCAAGGACCCAATCAGCAAAGACTCGACGTTGTTGATGATCGGCCGGCTTGAGTTCTTGTGTTAACTGAACTTTGTAAGCCTTAAGACCCAAATCTTTATGCAAAATACGATGTAATGACGTTTGTGGAATGCCTAATTCCAAATAACGACGAGGAATGGACAAACCTGGGTTTTCTTCAACACTTTCGGCTACAGCAGCAATATTCTCGGCTGTTCTTGAGCGACGTGCACGGGTTTTATTCTTCACATCACTAACTTGTCCCGACAGCTCGAATTTTTCTACCAATTTCTGTATTGCGGTCCGGCAAGCTGCTTCACGACGACCCAAAAATGTTCGAATTTTACGAACCGTCTCTGCCACATTTTCACCATTTTTATAGTGAATTTTAATAATTTCAATGCGTTGTTGAATCGTGTATCGTTCCATTTTTATTAATGGCGTAGTTTCTACTTGTCAAATGTCAAAAAATGACAGCTCCAAAAGTGGCATCTACCGAAATAGCGAGCTAATTAAAATAAAACCTCTTATTGGAAAATCCTTTAGTTCTTCAGTCTTTGCCTACTCTGAAGAGTCAAGTAGAAATTGTACATAAGTTCTGAGAATTATCCTGTTGTGAAATTCATGCGCATTTCAGAAAATTCTTTCTCACTTCTGACTGACTCTCGTTGATAGTGGTGCTTTTTGTCAAAGGTTAAATGATATTATTTTTGTCAGCAAAAATCATGCTATCTCCGTCAAAGACAACTACAATTTCCTTTAATTTTACTTCAAGAAAATGATAAATGATATCATTATAATGATAAATGATATCATTATGAAGATATTCTGTCTAAGGTGTGTAACAGGTATAATAATTCGTTAATCCGTTTCGATATCAATTTATTTTTTCAAAGAAAACTCGAATATATAAGGCTATTATATGCAACCAAAATACATTCAAAAAGTTCGAGATAATTTCGATAAAACGATTCGATATAGCGTTTCTGTTTTTTTCTTTTTCGGATCGATATCCAATTGAAAACGACTTCGAGGTCGAACTCTTAGTTCACCTTAACGAATCGTGTTCGATTCTATATCGCATAATAAATAAACGGTCAACACTACATACGTTCCATCACTTAGTCGGTGTTAGTATTAGTATGTTACACTAAACATAGACCAAACATGACATGCAATGCGACATAGAGCAAAAATAAAAAAAGCTAAATTAAATCTAAATAAAAAGATTAAATATTATATAGACGTATATATTATAAAAAAAGGAAACGAAAAAGAAACTCTCACTGTTCTTCTGGTTTTCTCAGCAAGTGGAAAAACATTACCCCCGATGGTTGTGTTTCCTGTTTTACGTCCTAAAAAGGAATTGGTACAAAGCGTTTCTTCTCATTGGTTTATGGGACGTTCTGAAACAGGGTGGATGAAGAGCGATATATTCTATGAATATATAGCAAATGGAGTCAATAACTGGGTAGTAGAAAGAAAAATTGAAAAGCCAGTTATTCTATTTGTCGATGGGCACAAATCCCATTTAACACTAGAGTTAAACGAATTTTGTGATAATAATGGGATAATTTTACATGCTCTTCCACCGAATATTACCCATATCCTACAACCTGCAGACGTAAGTGTGTTTAAACCGTTGAAAACGGAGTGGAAAAGTACTGTCGCGAATTGGGAGAAACAACCGGAAAATGCGCATAAAGCACTAACAAAAATAACATTTTGTCCACTTTTAGAAATTGCTTTGCAACCGAAAGCTTACCCCAAAGCATAAAAAGCGGGTTTCGAAAATGTGGACAGTTCCCATTAAATCCAGACGCTGTCGATTATGCAAAATGTGTGCAGAATTCCATCGAAAGCCTTAATTTACTCGAAGAAAGCATTTCTGAAAATGTACCGCCTAACAAATTTTAATAGCAGTTGAAGCCATTAAAGAAGTGAGAGTGCAAATAGAAAGCGAGGGAATTTCCCCAGACGCTATCATTAATATTTTAAAACGAAAAGGAGACGAAAATTTAGACAGCACACTAATGCAAATAGACTTCAATGATTATGAAAATGGAACCTATGAATTAGCTGCAAATGGTTCTTTGGTGAGAGTTTTAGATGATGCAGAAATGTGGAACCTTATTGACAGCAAAGTAGCAACAGATGTTAGACTATCTGATTGTCCTCCATTAGCAGTAGATAATTCGTCGACTTTACCATCAGCTTCGAATCAAGTAATACCAATAAAAGATCCAAGCCTTTTACTAATTAACGAGGCATCAACTTTTTTTTCGAGTGCTTGTAGATTTCAACCACTAAGTCAACTTCAAGAATCATCATCCGTGCTTCCTTCGATTGGATCTTCGCGTTCCGCAACGCCGATTGCAGAAGTTCGGAAAAAACAAACAACTCGAAGAGAATGCTGGTCATCACCATCCTCATCTGCAAGTAGCACTTTATCTAGAAAGCGCAACTGTTTCCCCAAGTCTATCCAAACATTTTTTCTACCCAAAACCTATTCTAAAAAAAATTAAGGAGTCAAAAGAAAGAACTCCAAGTGCGATTTCTTCTAAAGAATGGAGAAAAATTCACGAATTCAACGAGTAGCAAAAGGAGAATAAAATTGAAGGCGTTAGACAACGAATAGAAGAACGTTTGAAAAAGAAATTACTGATGGCTAAAAAGAAAAATTATGGAAAAAAAAAGAATAAATCTCCAAGAGGATTATCTTTATCCGCTAAGGTGAAATGTGCCTCCTATCAAGAGGATCTCATAAGCAACGTAGAAGATGATAGCTTGAAAAAAGTTGGATGCGATAAATGTCCAAGATGATATCATCTGAAATGTACAGATTTTTCTTCTTATTTGCAGGCTGTTGAAAAAGATTTTGACTGTAAATTTTGTAAGAATCATATTTGATTCATAATGTGATATTGGTCTATGCCAGCCCACTATCAGTATTTAATAGTATATAAACTGTTTTGTTTGTTTTTTATATTGTTTTGTTTTTTAATTAACAGTTTTATTACTTATGTTTTTATTAGGATTGAATGTCAAATTAATTTAGATTTATATTATAATTTCTTATGTAAACAATCCAAAAAGTATGAAAAAATTGACTGGAAATGTATTTCTGTTATGTAGAATACAAAAAGAGACTTAAAAGAAATAAAATATTTGAAAATAACGACGAAGTTTCCTTATATTCTCATTAATTTTAACTTGGCCAGGAATTGGACATTTTTTGGCCGGAATTAGAAGTTTGGTGGCCGGGAACTAAAAATTTTGCATGTTTTTGGAAAAACTCAAAAATTTGATGATAATATTATTAATAGAATATTTTGATTGCACAGTAAATACTAAGAATACAATCCTTTTCTCCTATTAATAATTTGTTTTTGACTACTGATGTTGCATAATTTACTAGTGAATGTTAAAGTAAAAAAAAAAAGTGGCCGGTAATTGGGTATTTTACCCTATTTACAAAATTATTAATTTATAATCTTTGATTATTACAAATGCTCAATTATCACGAATCTCTTGTTTCTCTTTAGAGTAAACCAACACAATTATATATTCTTTGTTTTCCTTTATTGTAAGCTAACACAATTATATTTTCTTTATTGGAGCTTTTCTTTAAAAAGTGACGAACTAAATCACGGCGGTCTTAAGACTGAATTTTCGTTTCTTTAATTCTAAAATTTTCATAGTTAAAACTGCTTACCTAATCATTGTTCCCACGTTAAGTTTTGATAAGCTTTTTATTAAATTGTCTTTTTGTTTATTTTGCAGGTAAGTCTGGGAAAATATGGAGGAATGGATCAGGTTCGTATAGGAATTTTATTTTATTTTATTATAACTAAAATGTTCGAGGGGAAGTCGGAAGAAATCGCTTATAAAATTTTGCCGAAAGAGTGAACCACAAAAATCAATTCATCAATTCGTTTAAACCATTGTCGGTGAACAGTTATTCATTCAAATCCTTAAGAACAATTTGCAAATCAATTTCTAAGAAAAATATAATTCTTCCCTACAATCGTAAAAATTTTGAACAATTCAGGCTTGAATGAATATCGCTATGAAAAATCAACTCGTTGATTGCATGGAACTAAGGTTCTACTGGAAGAATCCTAGAACAAAATTTTTTAAATCAGTTTGTGTGCTTCTATTGCAAGATCCCCAACAAGTTGTCCTGCCATCGATTTTATGCCGGAAAATTAGATAGGCAAAAAAAAATTTATTTATGATCGCTGACCAATTTCTTAGACACAATAGATGTGTTTTTTTTTTTTTCATTTTGGGTCCGGGACAGGATCAGAAGTAATTTCCGTATTAAATTATTTCGATAGAGCTATGATTTAAAATATTTTATCAAACATTCATGAATAACGAAAATTGTCCGATGAGCTATGTATGTTGGAACAACAGGGCAATTCCCTAAAAAACAGGATTTCTAACTACAAATCAGACTTCAAAAGCGGAAATCAAAATAAAACAGCGCTAGCTAACTACACACTGTACATTATCCAACCATGCTCCAGATTTTGAAAATGCCTCTATCCTACATGACGAAAAACACTATAAGAAAAGATTATTGATAGAGTCATTATATATTCAGAAAACTCCCAATACCATGAACAAAAAAAAAAAAACAAAACCGATATAGACAATATCAATAACATTTATTGCGCGCATTTGGAGAACTTTGGGAAATGATAAAGCTACGTCTCCCAAGTAAGAATTTTTCCAAATTTTTGGTGACTGAAGTTAGTTTTATAAGGGGTATATAATGGTTACTCGGTTATATAAGAATTTGAGTGGTTATATACATAAGTGTTTTATAATACTACCAATTGGTGACGTAGTTATATTAGAGTGTTGTAAGGTTACTAGTGGTTATCGTGGAAGTAATCTCCTAAAGGTTTTATAAGTTGGTGAGGGAAATGTTTCAATCACCGGTCTACATATATAACTTAGAGTATAACCATTAATAGATGGTATATAAGAAAGTTTTATAATTGTTTTCATATATAACTTATTGGTAATAAGTGTTTATTGCGGCATGCATGGTTACCCTTATATAACTCGACAACATTTAGTAATTTAGGTGACTTTAATAAATATTGGGAACTTTCGGTAATACATATACCCACTAAAAAATATCGTAACATTTTTTGGTGGCCTTATAGTAACTACGGTGACAATTATAAACACAAATAACTTTTAGAATCGAATGGAGCCATTATAAAACTATTTTCATTTATTTATGGCGTTTTAGTAACGAAGGTGACTTTTATAAAAATTGGAAACTTTTAGTAACGTCAATTTTTTCGTATTTGGCCATTTCAATATACATTTTTCCGAGCTGTTGGGACAATACACAAAAAGTAGGTCTTCTTGACCTGCCCCTTTAATTTGCACGACTTTATATGACATGTTTTTTTTTCGTAACTAAAATGTAACTAAAATTATTCACTACAACAAAAATTATTATAAGAAGAACATGACACAGACAATTTGTGATTACTTTAAGATATATAACATTACCAAAGGTTACATATTATGACTAAAGGGTATATAAGGACCATTTTCGAGGCATGGTAGTTCCTTTAGTTTATATAATAGAGCCAGAGTTTATATAAAACGACTTGTAGTTTTATAATGGTAATTTCGTTATTGAAGTACAAGCCGCCATTTTTCATCTGTCCATTGCAGATAAAAAAGAAAATGTCGGTTAAGCCAATTTTTTAAATTGCTGATATGTGGCTTCCGTTTTATTTTTATATGAAGAAAATACATCATTTTAGGTATATAACATTTCTAAATTATGTAATGTTACTTTTATGAATTAATATCACCTAAGTGAAAATTTAAAATTTTTTAAATATTTAATTAAAATTATTAAATATTGCTTGTTTTTGGAGCGGTCTGTGTTTTTTAGAAGTATCTATGATGATGTTCACAGTAAAATTTTAATTACATCTGAATTTCACCAAGTATATAATATTAACATTATAAAAATGCAATACAAAAAAAATATCGACATAGCTTGGGTGAATATTTGCATTATATTGTTTTATAAAGTTAGAGAAAATTCCAAGCGTTATGGAAACTTTACCATCACCGAAACGTTACTGTAACCACTGTTAAGACCAAAATAAATTAATCGAGAGCACCCTAGCCCTTTAAGCCCTGACCCTCACGATCGTGCGGGTCAGCTATTAATACATACTTCCTTCAATAACGTGTCATGGTTGGACACGAGTCAAAAAGTAATGATTGTTTCTAGGTGGACTGTAGTAACACATTTGACCACCAAAAACTAATTGTATTTAGTAATGTGTGTGTAGTTGTGAATTATTTTCATCGTTAGATATTTGTATAAATCGTGTAAGATGAGGTATTGTTGCAACTTTTTTGTTATATGTTTATTAGTTATTGCAATAGTTTAAATTATTGCGAAAAATACTAACATATAGTAAATTAGTGACATTATTGAATTTTTACCAATGATTCGTATATGTATAGACTGAAACGTAACGACCCGCACGATTGTGCGGGTTCGGTTTTATTTACAACAAAGATAAAATTTTCTTTCACAATTCAATTGGATTGTACAAAAATGATAATAAAATTTATGGCTGCAGAAGACGTCAAAGAATTATTGGAAAAAGAGGATAGGAATGCTAAATTTTTTTGAATATATGATTTTTACCTTACCACCTGAATAACCATTCAGTTCAGATCATCTTATTTAGTGTTTTGATGCATTGAAGTAAAATTGAGGGTAAGAGGAAAATTTTACAGGAATATTCAAATTAGCATTGCGAAACTAATTTCGGTATCTGATTCTTTTTTCATCTACTTGCCTGTAACTCACACACAGGTAGAATTTCAAGGTGAGATATTGTCTTTTAATGGGCCATCCAACACGAGTATTTTTGATGCAGTATGCAAATAGCTTTTCTATGGAAGGGGTAAAAGAAGCAAAGTAATATCTCTTAATTTTGGAGAAATATTTCCTTGCTTCTTTTACATCTTCCCTAGAAAACCGGTTTGCTTACTGTATCAAGATTACTCGTGTGAGATGGCCCAATGAGCCTTGTGATTGCAAGCGATTACTAATTTGACATTAAGTTTTAATCAAAATCGAATACGCTGTAGGTATCTAAAGAGAGTTCTAAAATTACTGCATGTTCATTTGGTTATTGGCAAAGTAAAAGAACAGTTTGAGAAAAGCATCGGAAAAGTCTTACGTTTATTAAAATATAAAATAGTAATTGTATATCCTTTCTTATTGTATGTATACCCTATTAATTATTTAACAAGAATGAAACCACAATTTCCAGAAGATGAAATTATTATTATTATAAGTTAGCGGAGAACTTGGATTTGAGTGAACTGTCGGATGAAGAGGAAATTGTTTATCCGACCATTTTACCATCTCTTTTGGGGGAATCTAGTTGTAATGATGATGACGATAGTACCGAGGAGTTTTTGCCAATTGACGCCGGAATCACAACATCAATAGACGCTATAACATCTACATCGCGACATACTTCTTTTCAATTGACAAAAGCATCAGTAAAACCAACAAAACGAAAAAGACTACCAGCTATAGAGAGATCAAGGACAGATAAGTAGTTTAGATACATATGTAGAAGTCGCATGTCCATCTGCGGTTCGCAAATATAATTAATGTATGCGATCAATTAATAGAGTGCTACCGTACATGGTTCAAGACGCGAAAATGGACATGGAAATGTATTCTTCATTTTCTTGATTTGGCAGTAGTAAATTCATGGATGCAATACAATCGAAATGTTAAAGACAACAAAATTCCAAATAAGGACCGATTGGATCTGCTGAAATTTAGGCTAGAGCTTTCCGAGGCTATTATTGCTACTTGCAGTGATGAGGAAGCTCCAGCAGTAAAACACTCGAAATTTTATAATCTTCCTGCGAACAGTCCTAGCATTGTAAAAAGATACGATGGCTATGAACACTTTCCAATTGTAGATAATATTAAAAATCCTCATATGTAGAGAATGGAGATCTGTACAAGTCACACATATACATGTCATAATTAATTATAAGCTGTGTATTTAAAAAATAAAATAAAATTCACACAAATGATATAAAAAGGGTATTATTTCTTTCTTGTAATTCATCCTGTTTTTAGTACAGATAAGGCGGATTTTGTATTCAATAAAACCGGACCCACACGATCGTGCGGGTGAGCTCAAAAGTCTCACAGAGCTCAACAATTTTTCTTACTAATTTTTCCATTCTTTTAGGTCCCCAATTATTACAAAAATTCTATTTTAATAACTTTTGCGACCAGAAATTTCTCCGGTCTTAAAGGGTATATCCTAGCCCTTAGGTTATATAAGAAGTTATATTATGGTAACCGCAGAATATTTTTATTACTCATTTTATAAAACTTTTCGTTATATAACGTTACCTAAATCTAGTCACGGTAACCTTTATATAATCCTCCATTTAAGCTCTATAAGGGGTTTATAGTTGGTTACAAAGAGGTTTCTAGTACTAGTCTGTATAACTCAATTTATATAATTTGGTAATGGAAACTTTACGATTACTACTATATAAAAAAAATTGTTTCTTGGGCTAGCACCAGTTGTTTTTGACGAGTGGTTGGATAATCTTCCACAACTCCTATAGTTTCTTTTACCATGTTTTGTCATTTATCGTTTATTTATTTTTTATACTGTGGTTTTTAATTAGTACATGCTGTTTGTTATCTGTTAATATTTTTACAATGTTGTTTAATCCGTAAGTATCCTTTATTTTCTAGTTTTTTTAATTTTTATATCAAGCAATAGATACATTAATGTTTTAAGTAGACTGTGTCCTTGAGAACGGTTCGAGACATCGGCCGAAACGTCGGAGAACAAAAATAAAACTCTCACAAACTAAAGAGATGTTTTTCCTCCTGACCGTCCAGCCCGAAAATCCCAATACACGGAAATTTAAAGAAAACGGTCATTATACTCATATCTAATAAGTTTTTTTTAGAAATGATAGAAGCCTGTCGGTCGGTGCTGGTTTGGTCGCTTACATTAAATGTGCTTATGGATGTAGGGAGATTTGCAAACCGGGACTCATCCTCTGGTTGAATTGAGTAGGTACTTCTTCCTGGAGATTTGTATTAGGCCAAATAAAATATTTTACAATAATTTTGCACAGATTAGTGGTGCCAACTCGATTAGTCTGATTTGTGGAGATTTCAATATCAATCTTTTAATCAATAATAGTAAATCTAGGGATTTCTTGGCGTGGTTACCTAAATACGTTGAGGATGAATATCGTTAATACTAGTGGTGGTAGTTCCCTGCTAGATGCTTTTGTGACTAATACCTCAGATCTGGTGGTAGACCATACCCAATTTAATATTCCTGGAATTCACGATCATATAGCTATTATGGAATCTTTTGCTATCTCTGCATTATCACCCTCAACCGATTGTGAAAGCATTGTATACAGGGACTTCAAATCGATTGATCTTCAGAAATTGCATCTTGTGGCTGGTGACATTTTGTGGAGCTATATATATTCCACTACAGAATGGTCAATCACGAAATTGCTTGCTTCAATAATAGACTATCTTTAATTATTTTGTACCCATAAAACCACGTAGGAAAAAGTCTAGCGCACCGTTGTTCACAAGGGATATTCAAGCTCTGGTGGCTGACCTACTTGCTGAAGAAGGTTTAAAAGTGATTTTCTTCGGAGAAATTTTATTCTCCTGCGAAATAAAGTCACTGCTGAAATTATAGGAGGGCGAAAACTAATTACTGTAAGGAAAGGCTCAATCCTTCTTTACAATCTCGTGTACCTACTGTGGAAAAATATTAAAAGTATGAATATAATAAAACGACCCCAAAATGAAAGTAATACTGATCTGGATAAACAGAATGATTATTTTTGTAATGTAGCGGGTAATTTAAATAATAATCCATCTCCTATATTTTCTCAAAATGATAACTATGAGGGTGATTTCGCTTTTAAAAATGTGACTGAATTTGAGGTTATACTTTCAATAAGGCCTATTAAATCAAATGCTGTTGGTTTTAATATTCTTAATCTTAAATTTTTTAAATTAATTCTTCCATTTATATATATTGTTACGTGCAATAGAAAGAGACAACTGGTGACATCTACTGGCAATGTGGCCATGGAGAAGTAAACGACTTTAGGTTCGGAGAATTGATTATGGTATCTACAGGAAGGTTCAGGAATAGAATGAATAGAACAGTCAAGAAGCTTCTGGAAAATAGAACACTCGAGAATAATCTGGAGAGTTTCTAGGGTATAAATATAACAGTTGTCATAGCCAGAATAAGAGTCTTGTCTTAGACGTTGCAGTGTTAACAAGCGAAAGTAATAACGTGCGGAAGTGTTTTAATTAGATTGCGATAATTGAAAGTACAGTATTAAGCGATAATTAAAGTGTATTTGATTAATAGAAAGTATATGAAGTTTGTGAATTGTTAAGATTAGAGTCAAATAAAGAACTTGTATATTAAATATTTAATATTGTGTTTTAAATAACGAACCTAAAAGCCACGCTCGCAACAATATTCATATATTCAATACAGCAATCCAAACAGGTTGCTTTCCAATCATATGGAAGTTGACAAAGTTAAGAATTATCCCAAAGCTGACGGACCTTGTGAATATAGACCTATTAGTATTCTGCCTGTCTTATGCAAAGTCTTAGAAAGGCTTATTTTAAACAAACTCACGAGTTACATCGAAGATCACGGTCTTTTAAGCTGGTATCAGTCGGGATTTCCCGCTAGACTTAGTACAGTTACTGCATTGCTAAACTTAGTTGAGAATATAAGCAATAATATTGAAGATAATCAAGCTAAAGTCTTGTGCTTACCCGATTTTACAAAGGCATTTGATTAGATAAACTTTGACATTTTATGCAATAGACTTAAATCCAGGGACCGAAAATAACTGGTATTTTGAAAATTTTAAACAAAAAAAGCTGGGATAAATCATGATCGTGGAATTTAGTGGAATATACCAAAAGATGTCTCGTCAAACCCGTTTCGATTCCTGTAAAGCTTTTGAAAACTTAAATTTTTATTAAAAAAGCTAAAAAAACCAAGCTGGAAAGTCTTTTTGTTTTATCTGACAAAAATAAAAAGCTAGTTTGGCTTTTTATTTTTTCTGACCGGAAATATAAAAAGCCAAGCTGGCTTCTTATTTTTAGGGACCAAATCAGTTATGAATTTTTACATTTCTACGGAAAAAAGCTTAATTTACTTGTTATTCCTGGCCGGTAATAGTTTTGAAGCTAGAAAAGCAAGCGCAACGGCTTGATACTTTTTTTCGATAAACATATAAAAAGCGAGCCCAGCTTTTGATTTTTCTAGTCTGGCTTTTTATTTTTGCCAGATAAAATAAAAAGCCTATCCAGTTTGGTTTTTTTTAGCTTCAAATTATTATCGGTCAGGAATAGCAGGTTAAGTTGGCTTTTTCGTAAAAACTCATAACTGGTTCGGTCCCTGCTTAAATCCCAATATAACTTATCTAGCTCGCCGACCAAACTTATATGTTCCTATTTTTTTTTATAGGAAACAGATTGTAGTGACTGATAATGGATGCTCGAATAGCAAAATTCTATTCTTAAGCGTGCCACAGGGCTCTATCTTGGATCCTTCGTTGTTTTGTTTATATATAAACAATCTAATTGAGGTAATTTGTCAATGCTCTCTCAAATTATATGCTGATGATGTCCAAATGTGCCTATCCTCAAACTTAATAAATCTTTATACATAAACAAAGTTAATATGGATTTGTTGTTCATGTTGATATATCCTAACAACATTGTGTTAAACTTAATGGTATATCTATCCCTTCTGCTGAATCAGCTCACAACCTTGGCATAATTTTTCATATTATATTTAACTGGAATAAACACACTGATACACAAGCAGGAAAAATATATGGTGTCGTGCATCCTATACCCTCATAGAAACAAGAACTCGGTTAGTAAAATCTCTGTTGTTACCAATCATAACTTACGGCTGTGAAGTTCTCGGAAATTTAACTGGCAGATTTTGTGATAAAATAAATGTATCATATAACTCCTGTGCTAGATATATTTAGGGCATCCGTCGACGTGATCATGTGTCTAAGTTTTCCAGAGCTATCTTAGGTTATACGCTGAAGAATTACATTAAATTTAAAATATATCTAATGACATTTCGCATAGTTAATTGCATATGCTGCAATTACCTATATAGTAATGTAAAATTCTTTGCATTCGCTCGCACAAAACTGCTGCTCATACCGAAACACAGGTCCCATTTTAGTAGTCGTTCATTTTTCGTCTATGGTGTTCAACTCGAGAATATTCTGCCCATTGAAATAAGATCTACTCAGTGAACTTCATTATCATTTCAACATTTTTCTAGAATGTAATTATTATTTTATTTTTATTTTATTATTATTATTTGCCTTATGTTATTCAATTTAGTTTAATATTAATTTCTAGTTTTCTTCAATTCAAATATTTTCATTTCTTTAAAAATTTTCTATCATTTCATAATTCTAATTCTATGTGTCAAGTATTTCTCATATCTCTGGCTACTACTAGTAATATTTTATCTCATTTTACTTGCTTTTCTTTTTATTTAATTTTTACTTAATTTAGCAATTTCTATGTTCTTTTTATTAGTTTTACTATTATGCTTTATTTAAAATTTTTTTTTCATTTATTTTTATATTTTTTATTTTACTTCTTCAAACTCGATGTCAATGTTCCTGTATTTTTGGGAGTAGAATATTGACTTAGAAAAATTTTTACACTATGATCACAATCGACAATAATAGCCGTTGGACATGGATGGGTATAATTATGCTAAAGTCTTAGAATTATTAAATTTGCATAAATACTTGAAATTAAACAACTTCATTATTTAATATTTATGTTATTTAAAAAATAAAAATAAAGGTCAGTAATATAATATTAAGGTAACATTTTTCTATAAGAAAACAGCCTCGTTTTTACGGAAATATAAAATAAATCTGTTTTAAGTTCATTATATTTTGGGCGGTGCTAAAGGCTGAAACATAACGGCGCTAACTGATTACGATTGATAAAAAAAAATGCAATTGCCAATGTGACTGAGCATCAAAAACTATGTTGTTCTTATGAAGGTATTATAGCTTCAGCTAGAAATATTTGTACGAATTTACCGCTTCATGCTTCGAGTATCTTTGATTTGGTTTGATGAAGTGGACTCCATTGGAACAATTTTTTTAGTACATATTAGAAAAACTCTGTGCACATAATATTATTGGTATTGTCTATCTTCGAACTATCCTGGAAAAATCTGCGAATATGTTTTGCTTTTTTCTTATATTTCGAATAATCTTGTTCTCTGCAGAATTCAGTACTAGTTATCTCTTTCATCATAAGACGGGCTGGAAGAATTGGGTTTCAATAAATAATCTTCTTTTTTTTTCAAATTTTTCTTCTTGTTTATGTTTAACGCTTCAACTTCTTTATTACATCAAAATTTCTTTATTTTTCTTTTTCTCTTCTCGTTCGAACTTCTTTTTCTGAATATCTGCAATTTTTTTTTTGGTTTTATTGATATTTTCCTGAAAATTTATATTCACGCTGGAGGACTTAACAAAAGATCTTTTTGTTATTTTTCGTGTGCTTTTAAGTTGAGGGATTTTTAACCAATCTAAAAAGTCACTTATATCAATTGAATGAGATTTACTCCAGATTTTATGTTCGACAGCTTCTGGGGTGTGTAAAAAAATTTGAGGATGTCTCTTCAGAAATGCATAATAGGTACAATTTCTCAGGTCTATTGGCGTTAAATGGATTTTTTCTAGAATTTTCGTATAAAAAATATTTGACAGTGTCCAATAGATCGTTTTTTGTCTTTTAGAGCAATCCCATTTTCTGACAATCAAATATCCATTTAATTAAGGATTTCTCTTCAAAAGCTGTTAAAATTGTCTTTGATCCTAGTCGATTCTTAAAAAACTGAGCTACATCTAAACCTTAAAACTAGAATGCCCGGTAATAACAAACCCCCTTAGATGTCCAGATGGAGTCATTTTGACTCCTATATCAGATGTATTATATCTAAGATATTTTATGAAATGATAATGCCAATAATATATTATATGATAATTATTAAAAAAAGAAACACTAAGGTAGTAAATTTTATGTGATGCCTCTTAGTTCTCATCACATATCTTGCATTGTCGCTCAATTTTAGCTGTGAATGTTCCACATATCGATTTTTTGCATATAGTACTTGTTCGAAATGTCCTTTTTTTTCAGTGTGCCTTAATCTGATACTACCTATTCGACTATGTAGGCTCCTAGCCGGATTCTTAATTACACACAGGAGTAGGTAATATATTTTCAGTCCTCATATACGGGTCTGTAAGCTCCTCTAATAACTTTACTAACTCTACAGGAAATTTTTTCAGAAGTCGCTTCCTTATACAGGGTGACCCAAAAAGTAGTGTCAAGCGGAAATCCAGAGGTACCAAAATCAACCTATGTATGTTTGCAATTTTGCGTACTTTTTGAGTTATGATTTTTTTTTCGTCATTTTTCATCAAACTACTAATTCAAAACATTATTGGTCATAGTGACTTGAATAATTCAGATAAATTGCCGATGTTTTGGTTCAACTTGATTTAATTCCGTAGCACATACTGCTGCGACAAAAGAAATTTTTAAATTCCATTAAATTCAAAATAATAAAATGTACCAAAATATGAGCCTTATCAACGATATGGTTTGCTTCCTTTAATTTTTTCCTATCATATTTAGGCATTTTGTCTTTTACAGATAAACTAATTAAAGATTTAAGCACCTATATGAAATTTAAACGAGATAATTAAAGCCATAGTTTTTTCTGACGTTTTATCATAGATGGCATAAGAACTAGATGTCGCATAGCATACCGTAGAAAAGTATACATATTTCAAATGGCTGGTCCATTCCGGAATAGACCACAACATGTTTCTGAGGCACCGAGTACAAATGTTGCTTTAACAGCAGTTTTGTATAACTGATGTTAAAGGAGCATTTGTTCTCAGCACCTCTGAACGATGTTGTGGTCTATTCCGGAATGGACCAGCGATTTGAAATCTGTATACTTTTCTCTGGTACTGTAATGCGACATCTAGTTCTTATGCCATCTATGGTTTTATTGTCATATAGTCATTACTGTGTACTTATAGATAAAAAAAAACCATACAGTAATGGTAGTGGCCACATTAAGTTTGACAGTTTTTCTGGAAGAAGGAACTGCAAAAATTGATGTTTTAATAAATTTACATGCTATAATATCAATTCAAACAGTTTTTTCCTATACCACATTAGAAAACCTCTTAAGCACGTAACACAAAACCACTTACTCTTAAGGAAATCACTAAGAAACTAATCGAGCTTCTCATCCATTGAGAACAAGTCTGTTCACTAGAAGAAATCACTACTCCGCACTCAGAAAGGGGATTTCCAGCAATTTTTTTTTTTTATATATTACTGTGAGGTTTCATGAAAGGATACCTACCAAGGTCTTAAGAAAAAATTAAATTTGAATTAATAAGGGGAGTGTTAATAGCTTTACACGTTACCCTATGTACAAAAAAAAAAAAAAACTAGAGCACATTATCAAAATCGTCTCGGTATGTCAATATTTGCTCTCCGCCATGAGTAAATAAATTTAGTGAGTTAAATCTAATACACTCAAGTAAAGTGGTAAAACTATCTCACCTTTAATAACAGAAAAAAAAAAATACTACACAAAAAACGATGTCAAATATTTTCATTCGATTATGAAAAGTAGACAGATGTATCAAATTTAACCTTTCATTAAAAACATATTGCCACTGAAGTCCTAGGGAGCGTCAACTAGAAAGAATGGTGTACTACTATTTATGATTTCAACGAAATCGCTTCGGAGCACCTGCTCTGCCACTAAAAAATACCTAGATTGAACAGCGACTCACAATAGATCTTTCAGGTCGCAGTAAATGCGAGTCTAACGCCTGCATACCCCTCCACAAATCTTATCTAATTATTTATGAATTAAAATCACTCTATAAATTATTTTCCAACAATCATTTTTTTTTTGCTTGTTATGTAATCAGTTTGTTTATTTTCAACAACACTTTTGTATTTTGTCACTATGAACAGAAATTTGATCTGCGTGGATATACTAGTCTGTGTCGCTCTTTTTTTTTACACTCCATAATTATCTTATATTTTAATAATTAAAAGTTTTCACGATTAAAAAAACCAAAATCAGAAATTCAAATTTGCTGCGTCGCATCTCTGTCATTTCACATACCGAAAATGTCAAAATGTAATGCCACATTAGTAAAGAACACATGGTTTTAAAAGAGTTGGTGTTTACGTCCAAAGCAAGTGAGGTTATTAGTTTTAAACAACACGAACACGTTTAATAAAAAAAAACACAAAATAGAAAATATATTATAAATCTTTCCGTTACACATGTGAATTATGATTATGTATCAAAACTAATAGTCCGACGGAACCCGACAAAGGAGGTACTTTACTACTCGAAAATAGAATTAAAAATTGTCCTCTGTAAAGGTACGTATCCATCAAAATTTTTGTCTACGCACTGTCCCCACACGCTATCTGCCGAAGTGTCTCCACTAAAATAAATGTGCGGAGATAAGAAATGTCTTGTCTCCGCATTCTGCGGAGATTACACACGCACACCGATATTCCAGTGGATACAAATCGTATCCATTAGAAAATCTCTTGCGTCAGTGCGGAGAACTTTTGCGGGAACTGTGCGCGGATAAGTGAAGCTAGTGGATACACGTAAAAAGACCTTGAAAAGTCTTGAACAAGCTATTTGGGGAAGATCTTTTGTTTTCCAGTTAATATGGAAAACACAAAACATACTTAGTGCAGACAATTAAAGTTATGGTATTTTTTGAGAGAGAGAGACTATTCAAACGCGATTAATTTTAAGCGTAGATTGCCCCAAGTAAAGAACTTTCGAGAGTATAAATAAGAACTTCACAAACTTGAGGTACAATTCTGGATATCAGTTGTCTTGAAACTTTGAATAAATATGATAGGCTCATATATGAATCTCCGCAGGATAAGAACCTCAGGGTTATATCTAACCGCTCCTCAACAGAAACGCATTGGCGAAAATTCGTGTTTTTAGATTCTTTCACACAAATTCTTGCTAGATTCCGAAATCCACTAAGCGAATCTATTTTTAAATTGTTTATTAAATTTATTCCAACTTGCTCACGCTTAATTTTTAAATATGGTCTCACCCAACACCGCGGTAGCCTTAGCTTTTTTTTTCACTCGCTACAATAATAAATGCTGCTGGTCAAATTGCTATATTTTCGTCGTCAAAATTCATTTTTCTATTTTTTTTTTAACTACAAAATAGCAACTGAGACATATTTAGACTAAAATAGGAAAACATAAAACATTGTGCGCACACAAGAATTTTGGCATTCAAACGTCGTATCCACCTAAGGTCTCTGTAAAGTGCGCGTACAGTCTTTCAGAATACAGTTTGATACTTTTCAATTGTTTTCTGAAAGATTTCAGTGGATACGCAAAGAAAATTTTGACTCTGCACAGTTTAAGATTTTTTATTTTTTGCTCTATTTCTGATAATTTTTATGTGCGCGCACTGTCCGAAGACCGCAGTGGAAACGGGCCTTAAGATTGCAAAAGACCAATTTCGATCACGGATGATGCCGGTGGTCGAAACTAGCCCACGCACATACGACACTTGTATGATATTATTATAATGGCCATTGAAATTGACATAAAGACTTCCAAGCCATTCGCTAATGCAATGTTTATTGCAAGTGCAATGGTCATTGCTTTTCGATGGAATAACTTATCTGGGTAGGAAAGTATTTGAATTAAAATATGTTCCCAGATTTCGTGTCTGTAACAGTTATTTTCGAATAGAAATAATCTTTAGAGAGGAAATAGGATTTTCCTCGTTGGTGTTTACGTGCCACTGTGATATATTTCTAAAGTAGCGAATGGACTTGTTGTGACCTAAGCTCTAGCTCTAAAGATTCCCCTAGGTTTCTCAACCTCTTTCAATCCATCCATCTGGGTCGTCCAATGTATTTCGAGACGGACTTGTGTTCCATTAAATAAAACTCACTTTTGTTTATCTAATTTAATTTTTTCAGACTTGCTGACAGTAACCAACAAGTACAGACATCTTGACAAAATGACAACTAACTTATCACTTGATAATTAATGCCATCTATCTGTGAGATTACCTAAAATGTAATGTTAGGTTATACTAAGGTCGAGAATACAATGTGTACCCTAGAATATAACATCATCCCTTCCATGTATGTATTATCTTCAAAGCACTCTGTAATCAGACCTGTAAAATTCCAATTACAAGTATCAGTACAGTACCAGTACCTGGACTTGAAATATTTTAAGTACAAGTCCCGGTACTGGTACTTTAAAAATTTTCAAGTACAAGTCCAGGTACTGGTACTGATATTAGTACTTAAGTACTTTACAATTCTGTCTGTAATATTGTATTATTATGCTGTATACTGAGCAGTATAGAAAATGATGCGTACATAGTAACATAAAAAAAAAAAACTCTTTTACGGATTTAACACATTTATTTGACTCCCCGACATTTATATAGTAACTGTAAAAAGGAAATATTTAAAATTATATATTAAATGAGCAATGTGAAAAATAAGCGCAAAATAAATTCTTTCCCTGACGACACAAAAACCATCTTGATAAATTTGTACAATTATAAAAAATATATTATTATGTAGGTAAATACAATATTTCACTCTCATAATGATAAACCTGTATTCTCGCTTTGTGTGATATTAAGCGATGATACACAAAAATTTTTTGCTTAAATTTACTCTACAGCAATATTAGAAACATTCATTGAAAGAATAGAAAATAATATAACGACAACTGATTCTCTATAAACCGTACATTATTCGCTTCACAAAAAGAACAATGGCAACTTATATACAACATATTTAATTAGTTAATAATTATAAGTATAATATTCTCACAAAGTGAAACAATCTTCTTTCTCGTTTTAAATGTAAAACTGACTTATAGTACAAATACAATATGCAGCAAAATTCTCAAGAAACTTGCATCAATTTTTCCTATACAAAAAATATTTTGTTTTTCAATCGAACATATATAACGGTTTTCCTTTGTCTAAAAACAATTACTAATAATAACACAATTATGCCATATCATCGGTGGGGGAGGGAATTTTAAATATGTATTTTATGATATATTTAATTGTAGCATTGATTCGCGTATATCGAATATTGTTAAGCAAATTTATGGCTTCAACTAAATTTCTCGAATTATATAAGTCGCCTCTAATATTTTGGGTTTTTTTTTGGTTTCGGTTTTTTTTTTTACAAAAAATTAAAGAAACGCCGACTATTATATTTACAAGTAAATTTTGTGTATTAAACTATATAGCACTTTACGGGATGTTTTAATTTACATTTTACGATGTTTTTTTTTGTTTTTGTTTTTTAATATTCCTAACTAGCTAAACGTACAAATCATGCCCGATTCTAAGTGATTGCGATTACATACATACTTGATACAATTGAGATAAATACATTTATATCGAAGCAAGAAATGGTATGGCTTATTTGGAGGATTAAAGATTGAAAAACAACAGAAAGTGTAATTAAATGAATTTGCTTTGAAAGGAAGGCATTGTTGTTTGTACTGCCATTAGGCAAGCAATGGTGCGAGTAGATTAGATTAAGAAGGAAGGCGTAAACTTGAACAACGACTGGTTTATTTTATACCTAATTCAATAAATAACGAATGCTTGATAATGAAGCGAATACTCACTACATCCCGGGCATTCATTTTGAACAACGAATAGTGATTACAAATTCGTTAGGCTGTTAACACAAATGTGGTGTTGGAATTCCGAATTCGTTTTTTTACGAACTCAAACTAAAGGGCTTTCCAATAAGAGGTGTTATTTTGACATTCAAAGAAAAATGCCATTTTTTGAGATATATGATCGGATCTTTATTTCATTATAAAAAAAAAGGTATGCCGTTAATAATGGAAAATAACATCAGCCAAATGACCACCACGACCATACCTACAGGACCATATCCTTTTCATGAAATTTTCCATAACCAAATCGCAAAGTGGCTGCCCTATGTCCTCGATAGCCTCACGAATTCCATCTTTGAGGTCGTGAATCGACGCTGGGCTGTTGGCGTATACCTTCTCTTTCACGTGGCCCCAAAGGAAGAAGTCGCAAGGTGTTAAGTCACAAGATCTCGGTGGCCAATTGTGATCACCTCTTCGAGAGATAACACGGTCTGGAAACTTTTCCCGTAAAAGATCAATGGTTTTGTTGCTTGTATGGCACGTAGCGCCGTCTTGTTGAAAGTAAACGTTGTCCAGATCAATACCATCCAATTCCGGCCATAAAAAATCATTAATCATCTGTCGATAGCGCAATCCATTCACCGTAACTGTTGCTCCAGCCTCATTTTCGAAAAAGTAAGGTCCAATGACCCCGCGGGACCATAAACCGCACCAAACAGTCACACGTTGAGGATAGAGAGGCTTTTCAACAATAACTCTTGGGTTTTCCGAGGCCCAGATGCGACAATTTTGCTTGTTGACGAAGCCATCAAGGTGGAAATGGGCCTCATCACTCAAGATGAGTTTTCGATGGAATTCCGGATCATTTTCATGCATTTCAAGGACCCAATCACCAAAGACTCGACGTTGTTGATGATCGGCCGGCTTGAGTTCCTGTGTTAACTGAACTTTATAAGCCTTAAGACCCAAATCTTTATGCAAAATACGGTGCAATGACGTTTGTGGAATGCCTAATTCCAAAGAACGACGAGGAATGGACAAACCTGGGTTTTCTTCAACACTTTCGGCTACAGCAGCAATATTCTCGGCTGTTCTTGAGCGACGTGCACGGGTTTTATTCTTCACACTAACTTGTCCCGACAGCTCCAATTTTTCTACCAATTTCTGTATTGCGGTCCGACAACGTGCTTCACGACGACCCAAAAATGTTCGAGTTTTACGAAACGTCTCTGCCACATTTTCACCATTTTTATAGTGAATTTTAATAATTTCAATGCGTTGTTGAATCGTGTATCGTTCCATTTTTATTAATGGCGTAGTTTCTACCTGTCAAATGTCAAAAAATGACAGCTCCAAAAGTGACATCTACCGAAATAGCGGGCTAATTAAAATAACACCTCTTATTGGAAAACCTTTTATTTGGACAGACGAAATATTTATTAAATATATATGCTGAGACGATGGACATGGTTGGGCCCATGAAAAAATTTCGAAACAAAAGGCAATTATGGAAGCATTTGTCTGCATCTATTGCAGAAGAATTTGGGGTTTTCGTTTTCAACTCTTCAAGTCGAAAATCGTTATAAAACGACAATTTGAAAGGCCAGGAAGACGTTGGCCTCTAAAAAAATAACCGGGGCTGTTTGTACAATTTCATCGTATAACAAAGAAATTGGAAAAAATATTGACCTTGATGATAGCATCTTCCCAGAAGTGTTGGTCACACCGGGAACTGTCATAAATAAGGCAGACTTCATGAAAATATCGGAGTCACCAAAGGTGCAGGCACCCGGAAAGTCGAGCGAAAACTCCATTATACTTTCACCAAATATTGGGCTTAACGTACATTTTTTCTAGCAGTGTACGTCAATGGAACGATTTCAGTGTAGCAATGCAAGAAAAGTGTAACACTTCTGCTAGAAAACTTGATCAATGGAAATCGGTATAATAATCGCATTTTCGAAGAAAAGTCATTGTCATTTTAATTTTATCAGAATCCACCCCATGTAAGTGAAATTGTTTTTTGTTTTTTCTTGACACTTCGGTGAATAAGTTTGTAAAAGCAGGTGGATGTTAAGAATAATATTTTAAAATATCATTATGGTCAAGCGTTCACTTCTATGTTATCAATTATTCTACCGCAATATCTAATTTCAACCTTCAACCCCTGAACTAATTGCGGTTTATTTTCTACGATAATACGCACAAGAGAAGCAAGACTCCCGGGAACAGGCCAATCTAAAGGCAACTTTCCCTAAAAGATTATTCTTGTGGACTAGAAGATTCGAAGTCTAAGAAGAAAGTAAGACAGCAGCAACAACGGTGGCATTCTCAGCCATAGCGGATTCAGCGGTTTTCAATTAATATCTGTTCATCAGGTACGCAAGTCTTTTCTGCCAGACAACCACAGCAGGCAGTAGGTCCAGTAATCTAAAAACTCTTACTTTATAAAAACGTACATAATGTTGTTCATTGTCCATTCAATAGTCACAAATTGTTGATTTTAATGTAAGAGTCGAGAAGAAATTATAGGCTGCCATTTTTCTTTCGAGCTCAAAGCATAGGCTCAACACAAGTTACATAATCCCACCTCAGATTAATATATTACTATTTGAAGTTTCTCAAATTTTGTTTTTAAATAATATGTTGTTTTTTTTTATATTTTACTTGTAATTCATAATTGAAAAAAGTACCCTCGAAGAATTGAGCTGTTGTTGATTGGACTAAAGAAGGAGAAGACTTTGGCAGTAAATATGAACATTTGGTACCGGGCTAGTTCTCAGAGCATACGATTTATTTTGAAAATTGGTGAAGTGCTAGGCGATTTGCGAAATGTACGATACGTACGTAAAAAAAAATACGAGATGTCAGTTGATATTTAAGAACTTCGCTCTGTAAAAAGTTATTGTTAAACGACAACCTCTGTAAATAAAAAGAGGAAATTATTGCCCGAAACAGGATATTCAGTGAAATAAAAATTAAATCACTGATAATACAAGCCTTTAATTTATCCCAGCTGCAGACTTAAGCCCATTTTGCTTAGTGACAGTAAAGACTTATTGACCCCTACAGACTATTACTTTTGTATTGTGATTTTAAAAAAGAATTTTATTTAGTTTATTTAATGGCACAAAGCAATGTAGTAATAAATTTAAATTTTGTACATTGTTGATTATTTTAAATGGTACGTTGATTTCTGAAATCACTGAAAGGAAGGGAGCGGAGAATGGATAATCTTAAATTAACAAGATAAGAATTCGGCACAATATCAGTCTTCATTTTTTTAAATAAACTTTCACATTCATCTAAATTTCTTTTTTTCTCGGTTGAAGTAAGTTTGATTTTCGCCATGTACACAAAAGTCACAGATACCTTTTAACGACGAAAATTAGTCTGAACAAAAAATTATTTTCACAGACATCAAAATTCATAGGAAGGCATGTATATAAAGAAATCATATTAAAATAAAAAGAAATCTGTGTTTAAACGGATGTAATAAATATCCCAATCACCACGTTTGATAGTATGTGGGTAGTATTAGCCTGTAATAATGATGAAGGCTTTGCTATAAGGACTACTATTGCTTCTATGCCTAAGTCTTTTAAAATAATTTTGTATAAAAAACAAATAATAATAATTAGTTATTACAATTTAAAAGCAAAGTTCGTTAACCCAGAGATAATGAACGTACATTGACTTAAATTAATCCTCCAAAAGAAACCATAGTGCACCTATACAGTAGACATACTAATCCGTTACGAATCTTAATCGGTTTTTACAATTCTTAAATTATATTTTTCTTATTTATTCTTATCTTGTTGTTTTCCAAAAAACTGCCTAATAAATATACATCGGATATATTAAATGTAAAAAATTAATTCTTCAATCTTCCTTTCACAATCTTTTATACTAAAAATATATTATTTCGCTTTTTACTGCTATTCTATGTGGATATACAGCAGATATACATGTTCTTGTGTGATATTTATTCCTTTCTTGTTTCAGAATCATTTGATATATTGCATCTTATATATGTATGTAGGTAGGGTATGTTAAACTTTGTATTCATGTAAGCTTACAAGCTCATTTCGTGAGGGTGGGGATTTACAATTATAACTGTTTTTCATTGAAACGTTTACAATCTATGTATGTATACACGAAATGCATAATGTTAACTATAAGATTCATTAATGGAGCATATTTCTGCTGATTTATTACATTTATTAGGAACAAGTGTATATGAAACAGTGATAAACTTCTAAGCCGTAGCAGAAATGAAATGATTTCTGATAAGAGTTATTAATTTTTTGTTCTTATACAAAATTTATGCGATATGTAAATCATAAGCATGAGGCGACATAATTAAAGGCAATCAATTGATTTTTATTTTTGGTTAAATAGTTTAACGAAATAGTCCGGTGGGAGTACAGATACATATACAGGGTTTACGCACACATGTACCAATATACAAGGGATACAGACAGATATTATTGTAAGTTAACAGTATACAAGTATATATTTTTACGAGATGGGTTTAACAAATTCTATAGATAACAAAATAAATAAATATTTGCTTTATGATTAAATACATAAAATATGATTGGCTTATCGCTTATGTATAAATAAGTTACTTTATATGACTATTTTTATTTTTGTTTTGAGTAAAGCAACATTACAAAATGAAACGAACTTGGCAATTTGTTACTTGATAATGGGATTTCGCTTTCGGGCAAGCTTCGATCTGCGATTACTTCTTCTCATATTATTAAATTCTGCTCCAGTATTACAGTTTACTTATTTAATTTTTTGTGGACCCGTATTAACTAATTTTGGTTTATCACCTTATGTCTAAGAGCCCTCCGTAATTTTTAAATGTGATGGATAACCGAAAAATATTTACGTTGATATGGAGGCTGAAATAAATGGTGTGTTTGATCCCTATTTACGTTCTTTCCCGGTATACGTCATAACATACCCCGTAAAACGTTGCTTTTTGCTTCGCACTTACATTAGGGCAGATAGAGGTTTATTGCGGTCCTATATATACTAATTACTATCGTGGTGTTTCATTTTATTATTTTATCTAATATACATATGAACATTCATGCAGATTCATGCCAAAAATGTACCAAACACACAATCGCGCATACAATTTAACATTAGGATATTAGCATACTGATACATACAATCACAGGAGTTAAAACATGTACCACTACACTACACACCTATGTACTCCTGCGGGACAAATGTCGCATGCACTTTTGTTGTGAGCTAATAACTCCTTAACGGCTGCAGATAGCAACATAGGATGTAATAGGCCAAATTAAAGAGGAGAGTCTATAGTTTACAGTTTTTATAACAACAAAGTTATGTTAATGACCTTCTTTGCACAAAAAAATAAAAGGTAAGAAAGTCCGAAAATTTTAGTTTAGACCACAATAACTCCTGTACTTTTTAAGATACAGAGTGTTTTGTGAAAAACTAGCTTTTTTCTTAATCACCCTGTAACTCTGAAATTGATATGCCCCCCCCCCATACAATTATTTTTTTGACTAGGTGAGTACTAGAGTACTATCACCTCCTGCTCTACGGACCACCATGGAGGTTAAAAAGGTAAGTAGAAGCAGTGTCTCCAATTTCAAGCCAAGTGGACGGAGGATTATTTCTTTATTACGAACAAAGATTTGCCTGTATGTTTACTCTGCGTGAGTCCCTATCCGTACTAGTGTGAACAATTAGGTCAACAACTTCTAACCAGTCCCAATCCAGCAAATATTAATTTATCTTCCGGAGTATAAAATATGTTTCGCATTTGAAGATATCTCCATCTTCTATTATATCGTATTCCCATTGAAGAAATGACTCCTTTCAGTAGAAAATGGTTTTCATAAGCGATACACCCTCAAGAGAGATTCTGGGGTGAAAACAAGCAAATAAAAATTTGATTCTTGTGAGAATAAGAATATGAATCGCGGAGAGGATAAGAATTTGTGACATGCTCATAATACAAAATAAAAACTACTTCGCGATAGTTTATCACCTCACTATCTTATCTTGCCCGCTATTCATATTCTTATTTACTTCATATTCTTATTACTCGCAAACTTTATATTGTTTGTTTCCAAAACTGAATCCGTTCTTCTCGATTTCTTGAACTTCCGTTACGAAGTACTCCAAATACTGATTGACTGAGGTGGTTTTGAATATCCTTCAAACGCACCAATTAAAAGAACTTGTGTTGTACCTACGACATTGAATAAATTGGGTCATAATTGTAATTTCGAACTTTTGGCGATTGGCAACCCATCTATATTAACATCTATGGACGGAACTTTCAAGTAATGTTATGTTATTGCAATTATTGCCTTGAGGTAAATAAGAAGATATATTTGTTTTGATTTCATGAGAAGGAACATGTCTTCTTTCTGATATACTCACAATAAAATGATATCGACTCTTTATTAGAACGAAGAAAAATTGGAGATACATATCTTCCTTCTCTTCTTATTATCCACACCACGAATTTTTGTAATATTTCTTAAGCAACATAAATACAACAAACTAAGATAAATTTTTCGTATGGAAGAGATCGCTACCTTTTCGTCTGGGGGATCTATAGTCCAAATGTTTGCTGGGAATAAGTATGTACAACCCTCGTCATAAAGGTGAGTAAGGCCTGAAACACAATTGGAGCTTTTCAGCCAGCTTGAGATTTGTTGACAATGTAAATCAGTGTTGAAGAACACAATTAGAGCTTTAGCTTTTTGGCTAGCTTCAAGCCGGCTTGAGATTTGATCAACTTGCAAATTTCAAGTCCAATGGCTGCCAACTTGAGGGAATTTTGAAGGCTCCTAACTGGGCCTGGTGGCTTCCGAGATAACGGGACTTAAAGATATTTGAGTTTGTTGGGTAGGTTTGCATAAATCAATCTTCAACTTGTGAACGTTACACCCTATAATGATGTTAGATAGATAATCGTTGGACCTTTCCAATGGTGTATAAATTTTCCCCTGCTACTTTGAAAGACAAGCCTTAGAAAGCAGGGGACTAAAAAGATGAAGAAACTTTGAAGGCTAAGCTAGACGCTGATGGAGGCAATTCAGCCCAAAAATACCCAGTCGTGGCTCCACCAATATTTCGAGCTCTTTATTCACTTTCTCTCCATCGTTGTCATTTATCAGAATGGTTCCCGTAACATATCTGACTTTTCTGAAACGAATTCTTACTGCACATTCAAAGTCTGTTCGTGTGGTAGACAATTATTGCCAATTGACAAATTCGGTCGGCTTCCTTCGTAGCTACACTAGTAGCCTGGTGATGTAATATATCATATATAGTCTGACATAAGGCTTTATGCACTATGAAACTAACGGAAATCTACTTATTTTATTTTAGAAATAGATTAGAATATGATTCTCTTATGTACATATTGAGTTATCCGTGTTCGACAAAGTTTAATTAAAACCCCTTCAGATTATTAACAGTGACATAATAAATATCGAATCATTTTCATATCGACGTAAGATCAGTACAGATGCCTGTGCTCAAGTGGGGCATGCATTGGACCCAATAATCCCAAGCTCCTAGCGTATCTCTTTGAGCTTGGCATAATCTTAAAGAAAAGATTTTGGTTTGTGGATTTAGAACTGCGTTCTCCCACCGATTCATGGGGTGGCACATTCCTAGGTGAGCTTGAGATAGAAGTATGTAGACGCGTGGTCGGTGTGTTAACTGGGCACATACGTGATGTTTTACGGCCAGCTTTTTGTAATGCCCATCCTGACTTAAAGGAGTGGCTGACGAAAAAAGCATACAGCAAGTCAGTACATTTGAACGCCTTATGGTTTCAGCTTTCCTTGCGTTACGAAAGAGAAAAAAAAAACTAAATTAAAAATGTAATGAAATTGCCAAGTCGTTCCCACTAATGTTTTATATAATTCCATCGTTTTTCTTAAGGACAAAGACATCGTTTGCCTTAATACTTTGCAAGCCAAGCCTTAACCTGTAGCATAAAATGAAGTTTTTTTTTTCTTTTCTGAACATTGAGAAACAGCTAGTAAACCCCACTCTAATAAACATGCAGGAAAGCTTATAATTGGTACACTTTAAGTAATATGTTATTAATTATTATAAATGAATTCTTAAATGTTTCCCGAAAACAAGTGGCCATCATAATCTTATACTCGTAGACCACCGCATTCATAATGCGAAAAGTCTCCTCCTTTGTAAACGAGGAGGAGTAAAGCGTACTAGAAAATTTCAATAATTTAAACCTAATCAAAAAAGATACGAATATATACCCAGAACTCTTCTTTAGAGGTTAGTTTCAGTCCGACGAGGATGAGTTTTTATAGTTACGGGATCAAAACCATTCGAATTATATTTATTAACTACGGTTGAAGTTTTTCCAGTGCTGATGATGGATGAGTTAGCCGATTTATTTCTTATGGACCATTCGTTTTGCTTAAGTAAAAATTGCTTTACGTTATATTCCATTTGTGCTAGATCAACTTGTTGATTTGCATCATCCTTTCCCCCATTAAATTGTTTGTGCTTCTGTTGATTATGTAGCTGGGATGCATTTTGAGCGAATTCATCAAAGTAATACTTACGGTTTAGTAAAAAATTATTTTGAGCAATGGAATCACTAGGGTGATAAATATTAATCAATTTATTATCACCAGTTAATTGGGCGTGACAATACAATGGATTTAGTGCAGATTTATTAATAAGTTGACCATCATTTGATGTGGTACAGACGATGCCGTTTTGAACTTCTTGGGTTATTTTATAACCGCAATCAGCTGATAATATTTCCATAGAATTATTATTCAGAGATACTAATGCCGGCATGCTGTTAACATCTCGATTAATACTACAATTATTGTTAAGATTCGCATTAAGAAAGCTGCTACAGCTACTGTTATTGTTACTTAAACTCTTTGGATTGTTTGAAATGTTATCCATTTGCTGTGTATTATTTTGTACCCATTCGGCTACACGTGTCAATTGTTGACGTCGCATTATTGCATTTTCTTGCAGATCAACATCAGCACCACTAGTTGATATAGAACTAGATTGGGTACAAGATTTAGTGTTACCTGAATTGTCACATGAAGTTAGAAGGTCGAAATTTAAATCCTGTGAACCTTCTTGATGTTGGCTAATATTACCAAAAGCGCTAAGTATTTTTAATTCAGTAAATTGTTGCTCTAAGCAATTATTTTTCGTGAGTATTGCTTGAGTATTTATAGTCCCTAATTTTCTCCCATTATTAGTATCGTACTGATTTGCACCCGGATTACTTATCGTCTTGATTGAGCTAACAATACCGTTGTCCTGTTTCTTATAATCTAAACCTAACACTACAATTTTAGTGCTGTCTTTGGAATGTATAGCATCACAACAATTTTCATTTTCTGTCTTATTACTATCAATGGCATTGCTTTCAGCTCCATTGTCATTATTATTATTTAATCCTAACGACATTTTGTGGTCTGTTGTGCTTAATTTTAATGCGGAATGTAAACTAGGAATGTCTCCTGGATTGCTGTTGTTCATTACCATAGAGATTTTCGACGTGATGATATCTTTGTTATCATCAAGCTCTTCATCTAGAAAACGTTGTCGTCTTGTGTAGACGATTGGTGTAACATCAGCAGATTCAATGTTGTCCAATAAAATATTGTTGGAACCATTTTGGATACGGAGAGCACATAATCTCGGACCACGATACTTTGGATTTTCAGCCTAAAATACATAAAAAGAAAATACATTAAAAACCTAGAAATACCTTTATATTTAAATATATTTTGCCATTATAAAAATAATAGAACCTTATTATTTGATGGCATTGAAATCTGCTGAAAATAATTATATTTTTTCTGATGAACTGATGGCGATTAAAGCAAGGATAAGGCAGTGTATAGTACTTATTGATTTAGACGGCAGAAATGAAAAAAGTTGAGTAATAATACTAAGATCTAAGCTTAAAAATAATAATTTCTCTGTTTTGAACGGAAAATTTATAATAGACATGGAAGGTGTTGGCATTTACATAAAAACACATCCACTGAAACAGATCTTAGTAGTTACTTTGAGTTTAGCTTTTATTGAAAAAGCAGCCGTTTTTGCAGGTAATCTTTTATTTGTGTAATCCTCTAGGAAAAATCATAATATCCTTATGTTAAATCAAGGGATATACAATACCGTGGGTTATGATAACAAAAACATGTAGATATTGACGACAAAATTCTCACATCTGATGTATGTTAATTGACGGCAAAGTATATTTTATACATTTTAAGCATATGCAATCTCCACAAAATCGTGTGACGTGGAAGGTAGCCGGATGTAATTTATTTTTCACTTTTTAGGAAAATGTCCAGGTACCAAAAGAAAAGTGTCATAAGTGGGACAGTAAATCAATGGTCGTGCTATTTGTTGGATATACAGAACATTCAAAACCTTATTGAAAGTTAAACGCAAGATATCATGCAGAGTGAAGGTAAACCGTGACGTCGTATATTTGTGAAAAAAGTATTTATATTGTGATTACAGTCATCCAGTAATAAGGGATAGCTTTCAACAACTCTCACAACACTACCTCAGGCTTCCCATCGGCGTCACTGGTGAGCGCTTTTCAACCAGTGAAGGAGTGGTTTTTTCGATTATAGCCCAAAAGTTGATGTAAAACTGCCATTCGAATGCAAGTTATTAGTTGAAAAGAAGACACAAGTCAGCTTCAAATAGAAAATGGACGCGACAATTGAATAGGAATTGAAATGAGGAAATTCAAAGATAGAGGAGAAGTAGCAGCAGCAGTAACAACAACAACACGATTATAACCCGTGCCCCACTATCTGTGATTCTGTGGAACAATTAATTTCAGAATTAACTAATTTAACTTTGACACAATATAATAATAGAGCTCTGGTGTTTGTTTTTACATTTAGCCCAGGAGTTTTAATTTAAATCACTCTCCTGAAATGGCGATAATATCCACAGCCGACAGACACCATTATTTCCCAATCGCTTGTGTTATTCAATGGTGTCTACAGACAAGTTTTCGGCAATACAAAATCTCTGGTTGTAAATTTTATTGTATTTCACGGGATGAAAAGGTGGTGACGAGGGCAAAGACAAGTACGTAGATACAAAAACTGCGTCTATGCTTTACAAAACTCGACAATTATTTCAAACAATCAATTTGATCCAATTGACGAGAAATCCACTTGGATGCGAGAGGCAACAAAATGTACCGTTGAATGTCTTCTGTATAATATATGTCTAAGAGTAGAAGGATCTAGGATGCTAATTATCGAAAAGGTGGATTACTAAAATGAAACACTGCGTGCTTGAGTACTACAGTATTTTGTTACTCGGAGTATCTGATTACAACTTGCATAGGCTTGCATATCGGGTACTCAGTATACATATCTCCAGCGGGATTACTACAGTGTTAGTTACTCTAGCTAAACAACTTACAATTAGACAAGCTATTATTGAATTTTAAACATTCATAATGAATTGATCAATATCAGTCAATTTTCATTCAAAGCATATCACAAAATGTTTCGATACTCGCCAGAAAAAAATAATCAACCAACGAAAGAACTTGGAGCTGGACTGAGATAGTTCGAACGAGTCTTAAATATCTTAACCTCAAGTAAATCCTCAGTTATATGAAATTGAATGAAGATGCATTTTATGGATACGCTGATACGAATTAGGCTGAAAATCGAAAGAAGGTAAAATAGTGAATACGTTAATGGAAGTTTCATACTCTAGTAGTAAGCAAAGGTGTTAGCTATGACATCAACAGAAACTAAATTATCGCACTGTCCGAATCATCCAAACAAACTGTATGCATTAGAAAAAAGGCTACTGAAGTTGTTCAACTATTGAATGATCCCACTATTATTTGCGAAGACAATTACAATTATTTGAGGTTGATTTATGGAGGAAAATAATCGTTCGAGCACATAAATACAAAATTTCTTCAAAGATTTCAATGTCATTTCTCCGGCAAGTATTGCCCGAGCGAGGACGTTGTTGTTAATCTTTAAACCACACAGCTTCAATCTACAAGGATTAAACTTTCAAAGAAGGATGTGATCTTTCTTGTGAGCTAAGAATGAGGTGTTGGAATAGCATTCATAGAAAAACACATTCACTAAGCTAGATATTACCCTTTAGTGCAAAAGCATATGTCAAAAGGTATCTCTCCTCTCCCGTTCCTGTAAATAACAGAAAGTTTGTTCTGTGCAAAAATTTGTATTAATATCACAGGTATGCTTAAAAGAAAACAGTAATTTCCATAGAGGATGTTATGTAAATTGAAAATTTTGGTTTACAAAAAGGTGTAGGTGTTTAAATCGAATTATTAAAATTCGTTGGATAGTTAAATTTCTTAAGAAGAATTTTGGAGATACTCAGAGAAAGCTTGAATAAGAATAATTTTGACAGAAGCCACATCAACTGGGAAATCAGTTATGGAGAACCGAAAAGTCTTGTGGGTTAGAATCACTTGAAGAAAAATCATCCAAGCATAGCTCACAACAGTAGAGAAGCGATCAAGGTGACCCATAGAGTAAACACTTTATTTTCAAATTAGAGAAAATTGATGATAAAATTCTAAACTTGATTGTGTTTTCGGAGCGAATGCTGACGGGATATTGTACACTATTGGAGGTTTTCGAATATTAGTGGCTGAAGAAAATTCGTCTATATTATTAGTATTGTTTTATGTCCGCTGAAAAAGAGCACAAGAGAACGCCTTAAGAGAAAAAATATTTATTTAAAACAGTTGGCAATACCTTTCATGTTCATTAGCAAATAATTATTGATATTGATAAGATTACTAACAATTCACGTGAAGAAGTGGATATTTAAAAAAAAAAATTTGACACTGTTTTTTTTTCATCTAATAACTGATATCCAACTGATATAGAAAAAAAAAATATAAACACTAATGATCACATTGTCGGTACTTATAAAGATAACAGTTTCTGTAGTGAATAAGTCCATTACCATCAAAGCTCGTAACGACTGCCTAAAGGCAAAAATTTTATCGGTCATACTGTGGTCGAATTGGTGAAGTCCAATAAAATATTTTAAAAGCCGGATGTGATCCTGTACGATACGTTGATAACGTAGTCATACTTTAAGATTCAAGCTTAAGCTCCTATGGATTATCCTTGACCAGGAATTCACATGGAACCAACACATGCCAAATATTATACAGATAGCCAACGCAGCATTCTGTAGTCAAAGATCGCATAGCAAGAGATGAAGTTTGAAAAGATGAAGAGAGCATATATACTTTTCCTACACTACTATCGTTAGGTATATAATTACTTGAGGCCTTTATGGTGGACCACAATGATGAGAAAACCCAAAAACTGCAGAGATTAGCATGCCATGGAATTACGGGTATCATGAAGATCTGTCCAACTTCAGCTTTAGAAATGATGTTGGACTGACCTCCTTAATTCCTTTTCATATAAATGGATGTTGCTCTTCTTAACGCTTTTTAAATACTCCAGAAAACCAGTAAACTTAGTGGATCACCACATTTCTGAAGATTTGCAAAACGACTTAATTATCGTTAAGCACTTAGATAGAATGCCCAAGACCTAAATATGTTAGCGCCACTTTTAAGTGGTGATCAAAGATTACCACAGATGGTTGAACATTGTACCGAAGCTCCCAAGCGGATCACTAGATAGTACACAGAGCATCTAGAAAAGAAGGCATGAGGGCGTAAACTAAACAAGGCCCTGGGATCCTACGTAAATGATTTCCAAGAAAAAATCCATGCCTTAGAAATGTGCATCAGAATTAACCTATAAGCAAGTTATCGATACTCAAATATATATGTGGAAATCGGAAAAGTTAATATGATTACCCCGACGAGATTCGAAATTTCATACTTTAGTATATCTACTATGTGAAACGATTTTTTTTTTATTAGCTCCCCTCAAGGAATCGCATGGAATACCGAAAGGCACCTTGATCTGAATCATCCTGTATAAATTTCAACACAAGTTCCGATAGATAAAAGTATTAAAATCACATCAAAGCTGGTTTGGGACTGTAGGAGTGTCCTGGATCTACTATTAAAGGCAAACAAAGTAAACTTAGAAGATAATTGGGATATTGCCGTATTCTCATTTACCGGACAGAACCATTCTACGGAATTTTACACGGTACAGAAAATATAAAGTATTCTCATTACGGATCACAATTAGGGAGCAAAATGACGCGTAATGTAAAGGAAAGCAAGGTACGGAGAACACAATACTCTCTCTGTCTTTTCTATATAAATGTATACACATTAGCGGGCAAAATTACGTCACAGCACATGTGTCAAATTTAATAAGAATACCTTGTATTCTTTGTACGGTGGAATTTTGGAGGAAGAGATAATTACGAAATAGAGAAGATTCTCTAGTTACATAAGAAGAGCCTTTCAGGCCTAAGATACGCGAAGAAAATCATCAATTTATCAAAATTTCATTGACCACTTAAGTAAATGCTTAAAAAATAGGAAATAACACAGGTGGCATCTGCCAATTCTGTAATGAAAATGTAGAATATGTTGTGGAGTTATTGCTCTGGGAATGTGCAGGACTTTGGTAAAGTATTAATAACACCGGCAGACACAGTGGTAGTGCTAAAAGTCTCCTCACTCTCAGTTAATTAAGTAATTTTTAATTAAAAATCAGATTGCTAGAGCGGGATAATAAAAATTTGTATTTTCTAGCAGATAAATTATTATTTTTTTATTTTGTTCTACCTCTCTCTCTACCTGGCACTATTAAAGTCCGATTTTTTAAAATCATTGAATTGCTCATAGCAAATTGTTTTGTTCCATTAACTTAGCTGGTAAAATCGTATTAAGAAAAGATACAGACTGCACCGTACGTTTTTTTTTACCAATATAAATTACACAATACAAAGTTAATCCAGAACTATATTGAAGCACTGACAATATGTCTACTCGTCAGCTGACATATTCCTAAATTGAGTATGATCATAGATGGCACAACAACTAAATGTCGCATGCCGTACCAAAAAGGTATATAAAATTCATATGGTTGGGTCAAAGATTACCTAATAAGAAGATAAGAAGCAGTCGAACAAAATTGAAAATGTTTAGTGTTTTTTTAGAATGAACCAAGTAATGTCATATACTTTCGTCTTTTGCATGAATGGGGGAAAAGAACTTGGCTATGCACTATTGTAGTGCAACTGAGACAACGAGCTAAAAACAAAAATCGAGAGAACGTAGGATTACCCGAACGACAAAATCCTATCAAACTATTCATTATAATGTACTTCGGGTCAGACTATTTCCCATTTTTAAGAAAAAGATAAATTTCGCTTTGGCCAAGATCTTTCAGCAAAGTAAGTAAGTAAAGTGTCTCTCAAATAAAATTCCCATTTTTCCCGAAAATACCAGAGAATCCAGCATGAATTCTCCCACTTAATCTCTTCAGAGCAAAACGAATGTAAACAGAAGCACGTGCTGTTCGAATATCATAGGATTACAGCAACAACATGTGTCCATTACAGCAACAACAAGTGACCAATCATTGTCAAATTTCAAGAAAAGCGCGGGAACATTTTATTAGAGTAAAATCTGAAAACTCTGCTCCTTCTCATTTATTTACGAACATGAAGCATTCGCATATCTTTGTTCATAAACGTTTTGAAGATAGTTTCATTTTTTTTTCTTCATTTTCTTGCCGTGTACATTTTAAATGTGAAACATTCGGAAATCTCGCCTGCTTCTTAACTTATTATTAAGTTAACTTTGGATGGGTGGTACCTTCCGGAATGGACCACAACGTTTGAAATGATGTATACGTCGAGTGATTCATTTTTTTCGTATCTGAAGTGGTGAGGAAGTCGATCAAATGTATACAAAACTGCTGTTAAAGAAACATATGCTCTCGGCGCGCTCTAAAATATTATGTGGTCAATTCTAGAATACACTACCCATTTCACGATCTGTATACTCTGCTCTAGTATGCCATACGACATCTAGTTCTTGAGCCATCTATGGCACGATATAGAAATGAGGATTATGATGATTATTATTATATACATTACAGGTTACATTTAATCTGAAAGACTTATATGGTTGCGGCATATTGGAAGAATTAACCACTCAAGAATTCTTAAAGTTGTCATCGATGAAAGCCCATAAACTTTCAAGAAACTCAGAAAGTTCTACATTAGGGGAATGGACAATGTGGAGGAATCTTTTAATGCTGTTTTTTTTTTGGAGATGTTTTCGGTCATATGTATATCGCTGCAGTAGAAGTGGTTACAAGCTTATGCGCTTGATATAGCTATTGATGATAAAGTTACTTAAATAATATACTACATATATTTTTTTTATTATCTAAATAAAATAAAAACGTATAAAAAAAGCTTTTAAAGTACATAGGATAGTACAGTGAAGGTACCGTGAAATTCTTTACATATATAAACTCAAATAAATTTGTAAAAACATGTGTGATAACAACCAATTTCTTTCTTTTAAGTCATTCACTCTACTATTGAGTTCGTTTTATAATGGTGGCACTAAATGACAAATTAAATATCAAATTAAATGAATATTGCTTACAATCAATGATGAGAATATGTGAACTTCCAAAAAGTATTATTTTATAAAAAACACTATACCTTTATTGTTTTTATCAAATTCCTATTAAAATTCTCGAATATTTTAGCACCTTCACAGCTACTTGTCTTACTCCATAAACTATTAGTGCTTCCCGTGATTGTTGTTTGGAGATTTCCCTTTTCGGCACTAGAATATCCACTACTTCCATTCTCTTGATGCACCTGCGGATCTGATTTCTTTCCATCATCAACGCTTATAATATCACCTTTACCCTGTATTGAATTGTTATCGACTCCTTCTACCCCAGTATCGACTAACAAATTGCTTGAATCACTTTTACGACTAGCATCTGTTAAGATTTTATCACTACTAGATAAATTTCGATTATACGAACTACTAATATCAATGCTAACAGCAGCATTTAATGATTTGCTGTTATTGTTGTACTTCCCCAAATCGATTAAATCACCACCATCGAGTTTTCTATTCGTATTTTCAACAATATACTTGGCAGTGTCGCAAAATTGTTGATTTTGTTTGCTAATGGAAGTACGATCACAAAGTCGATGATGGCTCAATATTGGATTTACCATGAGATCATCTTTCTTAGCCGGTGTAAATAATAATTTATCACCATCGTTTATATCGGATACACTACTTTTTGTTTCGGATATAACTGAATCACTTGATTTAACTAATTTCATTATATATGGACTGTTTGTACGTGACGGTGAATTCAGATTACTATTGCAACGCAAACATAGAGAATTCCCTTCTCCCTGGACGACTGTCTGGGTACCTATGCTATAGCTTCTTGGTTCATCAGCCAATACAGTCAGATCTTTGGTTGAACATTTACATGTATCACAATGTTTTATTTCACTTGCTTTAAGTTCATCTTCTAAGTATTTCACCATAATTGATGGTGAAATCATTTGATCGCTGATGTTATTATTAATGCATTCGGAATTTTGTGCATCTGTGGAATATAGAAAAATATAAAGAAATGTTAGATTTTAATTACTAGTAGCGAATGTATATATTTTGAGTTGTTCCATTAAAAATTGCAAGCTAGGCAAGCAACAAAATATTGAATAAAATATTAATTTATTATTGTGCGGCAATTTGTGCAACAAATATCCGCACAATAAAAACAAAAGTAAATAAAAATTTAGGCAATTTTATATGGAAGGCTAACTATGTTTTGTCTAGTTTAAATTTTGTTATTAAAATTTCTACAACAATAGTGAAATTAAAAGTACACAAAAAATTAAAAGTTAAATACATTTTCGTAGCATGCTTTAAAACAAAGTGAAAAGGAAATTTTAGAAAAGGCATACGGAGAGTTTCCAATCAAGGTCAATCAGCGACAAAAGAAAAGCACCAGTGTATGTAGAATAAATAAATTTTATTACATTTGTGATGAATCGCCTCTTGAGCAGATTCAAGACCTAAGCAAACTCATAATTCCTATTGAGATGAATGTTACTAAATAGGCGAAGACGATAGTTGTCAGATGCATATTTTGACATTTTATCATGGTGGTCTTACGGTTTGTTATTTGATGGATGCAGGAGTCATGCTTGCGATACTGGAATTTGACATTTGTGTGATGCTGTAATGTGTGTTATGAAGTAAATTGATGTTTATTGGATGCCTCACCGAAGGAAAATTGCGAAAATTGGTACATCTTTCTATGAAGAACGGAATAGTAGAATCGAATTTCTGCAAAGCTCTGGACTGTTAGCTACGGATAATGTTGGCGGTGACGTTGAAAAGTATATTTGAGGGAGATTTGACAAGTTCGCTCTAATGTTGACTGATAATATTGGGTTATTATTGCGGGCACTGACGTAGGAACAGCAGGGGACTTCAGATTGTTGCCATATTATGGTCTGGTAAAGCATAATATGTCAAAAAACTTATGTCCCCTGCATTTTTTTTTAGCCGAAAGTTGAATAACCTAGTACAGATACTGGTTCTGTTGCGATCACGAGACTGTGAAAATTTTTGTTTTTGATGAATACGATTCGCTTTTTTCCACAGTAAGAGATTTCATGAAATTTTATCTGTTATTACCGTATTTTCTTCTTAATTTTTGTTGGCGATTAGAATTAGATTTGTGGCACGTTTTCGAACTCTGGAACATTACGCTATAAACCTGGCAATATAAAATTCGAAAATTCCATCTAGGAACATTGCTGTTCGCGGAAAGTCTTTAAACTTTTGATATTTTGTAAATTATTACTAATTGAATAGATATTTTTTTTATATATTTCTTAAAGCAACTGTCTAAGCCAATAAAAAGAAAAGAAATGAATATTTAACCTGCGTGTTATTATTCGGTACCAGACATCAAGATTGATTAGCATTAAGGACAATCTAAATCTCTACACCCGTTCAAGCCCTCAAGATTGGTTGACGCTAGTAGCGACTTGCATGGTATTGATTCACAATCGATAAAATATATTAATGCTGGTTAAATTTATCAATAGCCGTTGTATTGCTGTTGATTCGATAACGTATATCAAGAATGCAACAACCTACGTTGTACTGCTGCATACTCGATATCATCTATCAAATTTGGTTGACCTTAGAGTCCATCCGAACTAAATCGATTCTGCTGTGTACAAGGTATCCAAACAGGCTGTAATTGATACAACCTAATTTCGTAACTATCTAAGGCGCATATTACCTTAGATCTTAAAATCGATAAATATATTTGCAGATTAATTCAAGCCATTGAAGTTGCTCGTCATATAATCATCACTATCTCTACACTGACCGTAGTAATTGGCGCCCATTTGATAAATAAAACTCTTTGATACGTTGCTTGAGGTTTTAAGCCAAGCTGTCTATTTAAATTATTCCTGCCAGGACATATTATTGAAGACCGGAAAACGCTGGATCGCTAATTCATTACTGCCTGTGTCAACTGATCATCTCAACAATTGGTGACGTAGTGTTGTCCAACATATATAGGGGCGGTTCTTCTCAGCTAGCCTGGATACGAGACTTCATAGAGATTTCAATCAAGACAAGTAAAAAAAAAGATCTGAGATTCTAATAGGACTAATGCTTTCCATATCCCCAAGGTGACTGCTTTGAATATTCGTCAACCTTGCGTTTCGCAAACTCTCAGAATTGTTTGAATTCCTTACTATGCAAAGATATCTTTATTCTGTTGCCATAGTGAGGCAATAGCCTTTAGGTAAGTAGAAATTGAGATCGAAAACTCGAGTCCTGTAAGTAATGTTCATCGTCTTTCATGGCATATTAACAAATTTTGCTATTCATGTAGTAAATAGAGTTTAACTTTATTAATTTATAAAATAGATTTTTCCTACTTTAAGCGCCTAATTAATGAACCTTATAACGACAGTTATGTTACGAACCAAAAAATTAAAAGTTTCCAAAAGTGTGTTAATGGAACCAGCTACGTTTTATGGTGATATCATAAGAAATTCGTTCAGATCATCCGAAAATACTTCGGGGACAGTACAATTCATAGATAAGCTATTAAATTTACCGACGATGAGTTTTTCAGTCAGTAGTAGGCCTCAATTTGTGGTAAGATTTTATTACCGACTCTCGAATGATTGATTCTTTCACGAGCGTAATCTATCTTTATGTTACATAGTTACGTGTATTTGTGACTATAGAAACACGTTAAATAACGTAAATGCTACACCACTAGACTTTCATTTTATCAAGTTGTTATTCAGTTTCCTTTGGCTTAATTGATCGACTTACGTAAGCTGTGTTCTTTTGGTTTCATGCAGTGTTTCTGCAGAACATAGGAGGAGATTGCGAATTGAATTGATTTTTGGGGTGTAGAAAACATTTTAAAGGTATAAAGAAAATTATCAAGGTGACATACTAAACCGGCCAAAATTTGCCCCGAAATTTATCAAGCTCTATTTTGACATTTTGCAAGGATTTCAGTCATGGCAACTTGATTATTTTTTCTATATGTTGAAAACATTATCTACTTATATGCACCCTTATAAATTAAATCAATTCGCATTGTCCTGTGTTATGTAGAACACTGCACGGAACCAAAAGAATACAGCTATAGTTCCAGTTCTAATATGTAGTTATTTTATTTATATTTTGTCGCTTGATCTGTACTATAATTTGCTAGATTGACCTTTTAATCGCAAACACTCTGTATAAAATAATTATTTAATAAGATAAAGCTAGCAAAAAATTCTCTCACCTGTAGATTTAATTAAAATTTCATGCAAAAATCTATCCACATTACCCCTTTAGAAATAAAATTTGTCAAAGCAAAACTAAAACACCGAAAAAGTGTATATATTGCATGTTTGCATTGCATTTTTTGTTTGTTTGTTATTTATTTCAAATTTTACGATTGCGGTGCATGGAGCAAAAAAAATGTGCTAAGCTAAAGAAAAAAACCTAAGAAAAGATATAGAAAAAAGCAAAAAGGCCAAAAAGCTACTAACACTTACCAATTCCCCTCATTGAATATACCATTGCAGTAGGTGGAAATGGACATATTGGAGGGGGAGAATCTGAAGCTGGAAGTACTTTGTAGGAACCTGATGTAGCAACACCGACACCGCTTGTGCTACCTTCTGAATCGGAATGTGAATTTGTTTCTAATCTCATATACGATGATACCTTAGATTGGATATCCATTGGAAGCTATAATTGAAGATTTAATTTGTAATTTTAGAAGACTTCTTTTTTTATTATAAATTTTACTAACCGATGAAACTTTTTGAGGTACAAAACTATCGGGTTTGCATTGCAGTAATTGTATAGCAAGATTTATATCAGCTTTATACCGTTCCTGAAAGAAAAAGAAAGAAACCAGTTTAGCTTTTATATTATGTATTAAAATAAATTCGAATAAAGAAAAAAAAATCGTCTAATATAACGTTACTGTGACTCCTCAACGAGACTACATATCTCGGTTCGACTCAATTCAATTAATCTTTATCTAGTTAGCTGATCTAATACCAAGCCGGAATCACTGACATATATACAATGGACTGCTGACGCTACAAAATTGCTTACATTAATTGACATTATTATGGGATCACTTTTCTATGGTTGTCTCTTTTTGGTTTATCGACTGGATTCCACTGAACTTGAAATAATAAGTTCTATACTAAATCCACCATAGTCCAGTTTCAGTTCAGTGACTTTCCAAATGAATATATAGAATAAAAATGGATGGCAATACAGTGTTTGTAATCCTTTCTCTGTCCCCCATACCTACTTTTAGGGACAGGCAGACAAGAATTGCGTAAACTTATTTCTTTCAAACTCAAGTTTAAGAAATATTTGGTGTTGTAGAAGATAAGCTTCCAAGAATAGAAATAATTTCGAATGCATCTGTAATTTGCTGAACTTTTAATATGAATATTAAAACGAAAGTAAAACTTGAAATTAAGATAATTGTGAAATAGAAAATCAGGCAGTCCATGTTATATGTCAGTGGCCGGAACGGTGTAATATTCAGGTATATGTGTTGTGAGAGAATTTTCTTCATGGTTGAATTCTCTGTGGGGAGTATCTCGAAATGGAGAAGCTCTATGTGGAGTCGGCAATTAGATGCCGACACTCAACGACCATAACAAACTCCCACTTGTTACTTGTTTGTTTTTATGCTTGCACCTCATCAGCTCTACATTATCCGTTCCCTTCGACATATTATTAGGGCTTTCCGGCTTCACTCATGTACACGAATTTTATACGATACGTACATTCCTGTTTGTTATATGCACTAAGTTCACAACAAAAACTATTGTGTATTTGATAAATCTTTTCATACCACCTCATACATTTCAATCATTGCGTGAATAAAAAGTATAAATTTATTGTGTGCTTAATAAATCAGGGATGATGGCAGCCATATGTACATATTCCGTTTTGCCGTGGTATTATAAACGTCAAGACGACAAGTTGAAATAAGGTAAAGTAATAGTAACACGCACGTAAAAACTGCATCACATTTTGATATCGCCAATTTTAATAAATATTTAAGTGTAGAAGTAAAATTAAATTGCAGACAATTAAACCAAATTAGGACTCTGTGTTTGTAAAATTAAGAATGGTACAAGTATGCAAAGACAGCCTAGAAGAGATTTCCTTACGGCAAAAGTTGAAATATTGCGGGCAATGAGATAACAGATTATCAAACAAAAAAAAAAGCTCTGAAATGGATAGCTTCGAGGCACTAACGTATGTGAGAATCCCGATCGGAACACTAACTGGCGACATCAACAACGATAGCTACAAGAAGGTGAATCATCGGTGGGGCAATCGGCATACCTGCTGTATGTCGATGCAATTGTGACCTCTAGACAATAGGAAGAAAACAATGGAGCTCCTTAGGAGAAGCAGAGCGAACACCAAGAAATTAGTAGGAGAAAAAACCAGTCATTGGACAATAGGTGGTAACCATCTAGGAGACTGGGTCTAGAGTTTAAAGATTTCTGTTGAAGCTGTAAAATTCCTGAAGAAATCAAATCAGTTCAACATGTGTTCTGGGAATGTCCTCTTTTTCTTGGAGCTGGGAGTGCTGCAAGTTGCTACAGAGCTTACTTGTATCCTGAGATTCTTTAGGGATACTAGGTAGATTTAGGGTTGACCTTAAAAGGATGAATTTATGGGACATGATAGACTTGACAGTAGGCTAAGTGAAGAGCAATCAGGGTCGCCTTAACAATTCAGTGGCCCCTTGGCAGTGTATTACTCACTCTAATATTTTAGTACGTTTAATTGTAATATCTGTGTTAATTACTCGCTAATGGCCCTCCAATTGGGAGCGCTACGGCGAGTGCTCGGTCGTGCCCATACGTTAAGACGGCACTGAAAGTAGGCTAAGATCCATCTTAACACCCCTACGACCTAATATAATCTAAACTAACCTAACATAAACCTATTAATAACATTAGATATGCTCATGGTAAGTAAAAAAAAGTACTGAAGTTAAAGAGAAAATAGGCAAAAAGATAGCTTCTTAAGTGCTCCCAGTTTTTGCATTCAAATATCTTAAAAGAACTAAGCCATAAACATAAGTAATGAAAAATAATAAATAAAATATAAAATGTTACACTAAGGTAAATAAAGTAGCTAAGTAATTAAGAATTATTCTGGGCGAGGCTAGCAAAAATCGTATTCTAGCAGCTGGCGGCCGGCTACTCTTCAAAGAAAGAATAACCAGAGCCACTGCAATAAAAAAAAGGTAAGAATTGTTCTAGGAAAATTGGGCAAGGGTAGTAAAAGTAGGATTTTAGCAGTTGGCGGGCGGGTATTTTTTAAAGGAAGAATAACCAGAGCTGGCTAGAGCCATCATATTAAAAAGGTGAGGCAAAATAGCAATAGGCCTGGTAGGGAAAACATAAAATAAAAACAAGTAAAAAAGCTAGAATTGGTCTAAGACCAATTCTTATGATACCCTAGATGAATGCCCGTATTAAATTTCGTATGGTCACCGATCTATTCAAGTATTGATTTTGAAGTTGTTTTTCGCATATATTTCTAGAACAGTTTGTCGCACAGGAAAAATGGTAATAACCAATTTTATGGGATTTCGTATTCTGCAGAAGTTCTTAGTACAATAAAAATGTCTTGGACTGATCGTTTTCAAAGTATACGTAAAAAACCGAAATTTTTATATGGCAACACCAAGAAGGAGTTGCCCGATTTAGTCCATTTTTGACATTTTATTTGCTAATGTAGCAAAAACATCATGTACGAAATTTCAGCTCTCTACGTCGATGCGTTCTCAGGCAGTGTCCAAATATATAGCGGAAAACGAAATTTTTATATGGCAACCCCACGAAGGAGTTGCCCGATTTGTCTCATTTTCGAACTTAATTTTACTTTTTTTTTTTAAAGTCCGTGTACAAAATTTCAGATCTTTTATACGCGTTCTCGAGTTATCGTGCGCACAGACGGACGGACGGACGGACGGACATGCAAAAATCGAAATAACTTTTAATATTATGAATGGGTGTCCAATCGATTTTGCTCTACCATCATTATTTCGAGGTGTTACAAACGGAATGACAAACTTAGTATACCGCTATGATTTCATCTAGGGTATAAAAATGAGTAGCGGTGTCAGTCGAATAGTGTTAGCGCGAACAGAGTGATACAGTGCAGTGAGAGCTCCCGAGTGGATGACTGAGATTTAAAGTGGGTACTTTAGTGTAGGTAATAGTTTAAAGGGAAATGAATTGTGTGTATAAGAAAGAGTGAAGAAATGTGTGTGGAGCAAATGTTGCTCAGATCGGCGAATGTCGCCAAAAAGGGTGTATGTCACCCTGGCTGTGTGTGGAGTGTATGCATCGCAAGGGGACGAATGTCTTCCAGTCCTTGGAGGCAGTACGTGCGTCCCAAAAGCTAAGTAGAATGTCGACTTAACTACTGGAGTGTTGGACGGACTGAGTGTATGAAAGAATTAACAACATCCATTGAGTATTTTGAATATACTCACAGGGCATCTTTTAATTCTTTCCAGCTCCGGTTGACAGCAGCGAAGGTTGGCCAAGACAACGTAAATTATAATTAAATCGTAATCATGAATAAAAGTGAAGATAAACACATCATTGGTCTTTCGATTAAAAAGAAAAAAAGAAATTCCTATATTAAACTAGTTGTTTTTTTTTTTATCCAGTTTATTAATAATAATTAAATGAAATGAAAAAAATGAATATATATATGTATATAGTATAATACATGAAAAATAAAAATTCCCTCTAGATATTGCTCTCAACTTGCACATGTTTAGTTAAAATCTTTTCAAGTCTTTCGAGGTCACGAGTTTTATGAATACGAATATGTGAAGGCACGCCGACGTCGGATATTCAGTGAAACTCTTGAATTGTACCCTTTATTGAAACTCTTACAAACCGAAACTGCGCCTTATCGTCAAAACAAAAACAGCTTTACTATTAGGAAGTCAATACCACGGAAAGCAGATATGCAAGGGATTTCGAAAGCCACTGTTTGTCATGTAATCAATGAAGTATAAATTAATGTAATAAACGGAACGTTTTTTACAAATTATACACCCTTATTACAGTTGTCGACTCACCAAAGTGACAAACTTCGCAGTAACTCTCACTTCACTTCACTTTTCGTATTGTCGTTGTCGAACGGTGTGACGTGACATAGTCATAGTCAGAGTCTTTCTTGCGCATTTAAAATATATTGTCCTTAATGTTTAGTCCTAACTTTCCTGTTAGGATTTATGGTAGATTTTTACACTCAGGCTTTTTATTTTGGCCTTGATTTCACGATTGTCTTGGCTTTGTCTTCTTTTTGTACATATATTGGTTATAAACTTTTATGTTTGATTTGATTTGTTTGTTATTACAGCTTCGCGCGCGACACTAAGCTGTTTCCGTGGCGGTTGTTTGTTAATTGTTGTTTAGGAGGGTGAGACGGGAAATTGTGATGGGTGTGACGTGACATTTTTCTTCGAAGCCTTATTATAGTTGTCACTTAAAGTGACAGATAGCATCAGGGCATGCGTCAGGGGGTGCGTTCACCGACACGATAGCGTCTTGTAGCGTAGTGTTAGCGTAGTGTTAGCGTAGCGTAGTAAACATATGTCAAAAGAATTACTTTGACAGTTAATTACTACGCTACCCACTTTGCCACGGTGAACGAAAGAAAGCGTTGCGTAGTGTAGTAAAAACTTTGAACTTTTAGAATGTGAGTTTTTTAACATAAAATAATAAAATATGTACGCAAATGTATGAAGAAACATTTAAAACGAATAAATACAATACAATGATCCTAGAAAATTTAATATTGCTATTTTCTTATAATTTTCCAATCTGGCAAACTGTCTCCTAACCTAACAAAGATTTTATTTAGCGAATCCATTCCTTTATACTTAAAGGTTTTAAACATAGTGTAAATTCCTGGCGGATTACATAAATCATAGATATAAAAATGTGTGAAATTTATTAAAGAAATAATAAACATTGAACCAACAGAATCGTTCTATGTAGGGCATGAAGAGAACAAAACTAGTCCATCCTACTAGTACTAGCAAAACAATAAAATAAAAACTCCGATGCTTTATGGTTGACCACCTATTAATACCGTTTTATCATGAAGGCATGATATGGTATCATTCCAACAATCAACGAAGATTTTTTCATTTAAAATAAAATAAGATAGCCTTTATAACTGTATAAAATAATACGATTAACTTTGGAAAGACCATTTAATTGCCTCTATTTACATAACTTACTAACAATCATTGAGAAAAATATAATAAATGCTCGAACTGTATAAGCTAACCTATAAAGTTGCCATGTTATTGTCGTTCTTGTATCCGTATCCATGGTAACACATCACTTCGCTACATTTTACTCTCCATAATACGATAGTAAAAGGTAGCGCGCTAAAAGTCACTCTCAGTGGACTCAGTGAACGCAGAAGAAAGTAAAAGGAAGTGTTTCGGTAGCGTTTATCTGTCATTTTTCGTGCTCAGTGAACGCACGAAAGCGTTTGGTAGTGACAAAAAGTGACTTTTAGTACGCTTTCTTTCTGTCGGTGAACGCACCCAGGGTGTAGACAAAAGTGAGGTTTGTCTTATTTTGTGGTACTGTTGTTATTTTTGAAAGTGTTTAAAAGAAAAAAATATATAAACGCGATGTATTTTAGCCCTTTAGCTATCAGGATGCTTCACCATAAAATCTATCATGACTTCAAATTGTTCTTTTGTTGTAATTTTTGCACTAAAATTGCAAAAAAAATAATTTAATTTATAAAAATCTATTGAATTTTATGTTTTAATGAACAACTTAGAAAGCCATTATAAAACTTATCATTTTTTGCTTGCTTTCCTTACACACATCTAACATCTGTCACTTACGAAATCCAAGTGAGTAAAATTGTCACTTACATCGACATTTGTCTACTTAATACGACAACAGTAATACGTCCAAAGTCGTATGTTTTCGACAAATGTCACTTTAAACGACAACCATAATACCATTTTTGCGTCGATACGACATTTCTCACTTAAAGTGACAACGATAATAAGGGTGATAAAATGACAAAAAGACATGGACGATATTGTGAGAAGTTGTTCATTCAATAAGGGGCATGCTTGCAGTTATTGGATGCATTGATAGTACACTTTTCAATATTGATGCACTACAAGAATATGAAAACCGTTGAAGATCGTCACAGAAATCATTCCATTAATTGTATGTTGATTTGTGGAGCAGACTTGGAATTTTATTATTGTAGTGCTAAATGGCCCGGAAAGGATCATGATTCTCATATATCAAGAAACAATGCGATCAATGCCAAAATGGAAAATATTTCTAGGTGATTCGGAATACTCCCTTAGAGAGTGGCTAATTACACCTAAATTGAAAGATCTGTACCGATTTTCAACAGGGCACATAAACGTATCCGGTGTTTTATCGAAAATAACTGTATAGGCTCCAAGTAAAGTTTCCCTGCTTTAACTATTTAAGGATGCAGCTCCTTTATACGTGTATAAGATTATAAAGGCATGCGTTACACTATTTAATTTGATTAGTAGCTCAAATAAACTAGCAAGCTTTGTATAGGGAACAAACATATTATGAGAAGCCCGCAAATGATGAAATATTTACAAAATCAACATCAGGTATGTTAAGGCAGCAAGAAATCGTTAACTCTGTCAGATAATAAAACATGAAATTGTACGAAGTGAAACATTTTCATATATGTTTATTTAAAATACATCCAACTCAAGATTTCTTAGGAATTATCCTTGGTTTCACATTCCTTTGCCGAAATTTTTTTTTTAACAGCTCGTTCCTTAACTTCAAATTTTCATTTTCCTATATCTTTTTCTGGGTGTCCTTTGCAATTTCAATTTTTCTTCCCTTTTAAAGAGAGAGAATAGTTTGATTCCCGTATGGGAAAAATAAAAGAAAAATTGAAAAAATTTACGATTTGTACGCTTTCATCGTTACTAGTTAATTCCAGCTGAAAGCAACTGTGGATTAATAGGCTATGTAGATAAGATATATGCAAGAAGGAAAAGCATCTGCCTCGTTAGCACAATGGTAAGAGCAGTCGTACGGAAAGCGGAAGGTCCCGGTTTCAAGCCCCGCACGAAGCACCTGTTTTTATACCCTAGATGAAATCATAGGGGTATACTAAGTTTGTCATTCCGTTTGTAACACCTCGAAATAATGATGGTAGATCAAAATGGATTGGACACCCATTCATAATATTAAAAGTTATTTCGATTTTTGCATGTCTGTCCGTCCGTCTGTGCGCACGATAACTCGAGAACGCGTATACTTAAAGAGCTGAAATTTTGTACACGGACTTTAAAAAAAAAAGTAAAATTAAGTTCGAAAATGAGACAAATTGGGCAACTCCTTCGTGGGGTTGCCATATAAAAATTTCGTTTTCCGCTATATATTTGGACACTGCCTGAGAACGCATCGACGTAGAGTGCTAAAATTTCGTACATGATGTTTTTACTACATTAGCAAATAAAATGTCAAAAATGGACTAAATCGGGCAACTCCTTCTTGGTGTTGCCATAAAAAAAATTCGGTTTTTTACGTATACTTTGAAAACGACCAGTCCAAGACATTTTTATTGTACTAAGAACTTCTGCAGAATACGAAATCCTATAAAATTGGTTATTACCATTTTTTCTGTGCGACAAACTGTTCTAGAAATATATGCGAAAAACAACTTCAAAATCAATACTTGCATAGATCGGTGACCATACGAAATTTAATACGGGCATTCATCTAGGGTATCATAAGAATTGGTCTTAGACCAATTCTAGGTTTTTTACTTGTTTCCTCTTGTATTTATGATTTAATTTAGAATCGTTAAAAATAAAAGTTCTTAAAATTCTTCTATTATCCAGTGCTCTCTCGTCATTATTGAATAGCATTCACTTTTCGTGAAATATCACCTCATATATGTATGTACATTATTCGTTGCGATTTTTTTTGCTGAGCTCGGAAAAAAAAATAATTATGAACAAGAAAATGACCAATAATTATTACAGCAGCGCAAACTGATAATCATTAATTAGCAGGATCTGCACAAATAATATCAAGCTGCACCAATAATTTCCATTTCCAATCTCTAGGGAGTTATTAGTATATCTACATATATTCGATAACCTTTTTATAAAACACTCTTAATATTTTTCCATAATTTTTTATAGCTAATAACTTGGAAATCGTTAGTATTAGACTAGTATTTTTATAAAATAGGTCCAAGAGCACCAATATATGTTATAATAATAATTAACTCCACTAGTCCCTTGCGGGACATAGAGCATATGGAAAAACATTTGTTTCTTAACAATTACTGCAATTGAACCTACAGTTATAAGTGGACTCCGAGCCACTGTAATATAACGCATATTCGTATATTTTTACATCTTATAGAGGTTAATATGTTGCCAGCAGAATACTCAACCATTGGTTGGGCGCCGTTGGATTTCGAGCCTAACTCTTATAATGCATTAATCAATTACAACAACAATATTTTCATACATACCTACATATAACTTAGAAAAATGGCAATGAATTACTAGTTCTCACATTGTGATAGAAAACTCTGATAAAAAGATTCAAATCCAGAAGCAATGGATAGAGAAAACTTGAAGATCAGGAATTATGCGATTATTGAGCTACTGCTACTACTACTACTACTACATTAAGTAAAAACTCAGGCAACTGCGATTACTGAATCACTCCAACACATGTGCATAAGAGATGTACGACAAATTATACATAATACAGTTAATTAGTATTAAAAAAATTCTTTATACCTTTATAAAGATTGCCTCCATGTTTTTCCATTTTTCAGTTTTATTTCAATATATCTATCTTGCAAAATGTTTTAATTAAAACACAAATTGCTCAAAATAACAATTGTGTTTTTTTTTTGTTTTATAATTAATGTTTTAGCACAACACTATTAAAATTATACTCAAATCCATTGACACTTTTATACATCTTTACGCAGTTGTTTATCGAATTGAATCAAAAGAATTATATAAGTTACACTAGATGCAATTAAATAGAAACCTTGTTTTAATTCAATTGGAAATAGACCACAGGCATTCATATTCAATTTATGCAAAGTGACTTGAAGATAAAATAATTCTATCTGCAAATAAGACAAATATATAATTTTATTACGCGTATAATCATAGAAAATATTTTATGTTTACCTTTTTTTGCATAAGAACGTTAAATTTCGTATCCAATATGTACGTATTCAAAATTTTTCTCGTATTATTTGCATTCTGTATAACCCAACTTGGAATGTACCATAAAGTGTAGATTTCCAAAAAAAGAGCAAAAGATAAGAGCAATCCAGTTTCTTTAAGTTTTTCTGATGTATTATTTATAACATGGTAAATGAAATATATTTGAGTAGTAGCCTGGGCAAATGTATTGCACATGGATAAGAGTAAATGAATTCCGAATAAATCAAACAAATCTGCTGTTAATCGAATCAATCTCAAGTGTATTTTCAGTAAATTGTTCATCTCAAAAACATTATTAATAGTATTCTGAGAACTAGAACGTTTCGGTGTATTTTTCAAGACATTTTCAATTTTTGTGTTTAATACGGAAAAGCTGCTGCTTAAAATTAACTCTGCAATGCAGACTATGCTAACAATGGTAGTAATCACTAAGTGAACATATATCCAAAAACCCCATGACAATATATAATATATATCAATCTTAAAACTACTCAAAAACACAATCCAGAAATTAATGTTTTGTGCAGATACACTTGTTAGTCGTCCAAAAAGAAGAAGAACACATTTCTTACAGAAAAATTTGTTTAGATTTAATATGCTTATTGATCTGGTAATATCGATGAAATCGTTTACTAGTTTAACCATTATATGGCCTTTTGATATGTTGGCAAATAGACCAAGAATTGCAGCTAAATAGGCTGCAGATATATTTATAAAAGATACCATTTGCACCACAGTGTCATAGTTGCCTGTTTGAAAACTATCGTATACAGTTTTAAGATAAAGAGGACCTGCAATGAGTACAACTACTCCAGCGATAACTGAGAGAAACGTTGAAATTTTCGAGTAAGAAACTCGTTGTATTCTTCTGTGATACGTGCATGTTGGCAATAATAGGAATTTACTAATAACGTACTGAACTAGAACTGTATATATGAATATTTTCCGGTAAACAGATTTCATTTTAATTAATAAAATGACCTACAGGTAAGAGAATGTTCTCTTCACTACTGTTAGTAAATGGAAAACTAAAAGAGCTTTTAAATACAAACCTTCAGACACTATAATAATAATAAATACCCAAAAAAATCCGCTTAAATATGTTTGATTTTATTCGATTAACATATAATTGGACTAATACTGGAGTATGCGCTCGTATAGACTGATACATTGTTTTAGAAATCCTAAAGTGATATAAAAAAAAAAAAAGTTCTTATGACTTATGAGCATGACATAAATTGATATTAAATGGGGGAGAACGGGATACATATTACACGTTTATCATTTTACTTTCTCAATTCTTATCAAAATTAGGATAATTGTTGACATTTTGATACTAATTGATTACATTTACGTTGATACATAATCGTTGAAAAAATTATATATCAAGTAATTTATATGTACATGCAAAATGTATGATTGCTTTGTCAAATAAATTACAGAATAAGTTCATTGGCCTTTCACTGGGTGATACGTAAGTGAACACTGAATATTCATCATGGTTAAATTAAATTAAGTTTTTTTTTTTTTATTATATATTTGAAACAAATTTATTTTTATACTAGGTATATCATACATAGTCCTTCATAACAACGCTATTTCCAGCATCGATGACTTTCCTGGTGTTTTATAAAGGGTTTTCCAATAAGAGGTGTTATTTTGATATTCAAAGAAAAATACCATTTTTTGAGATAAATGATGGGATCTTTATTTCATTATAAAGAAGAAGGTATGCCGTTAATAATGGAAAATAAAATCAGCCAAATGACCACCACGAGCACACCTACAGGACCATACCCTTTTCATGAAATTTTCCTTAACCAAATCGCAAAGTGGCTGCCATATGTCCTCGATAGCCTGACGAATTTCATCTTTGAGGTCTTGAATCGACACTGGGGGGCTGTTGGCGTAGACCTTCTCTTTCACGTGGCCCCAAAGGAAGAAGTCGCAAGGTATTAAGTCACAAGATCTCGGTGGCCAATTGTGATCACCTCTTCGAGAGATAACACGGTCCGGAAACTTTTCCCGTAAAAAATCAATGGGTTCGTTGCTTGTATGGCACGTAGCGCCGTCTTGTTGAAAGTAAACGTTGTCCAGATCAATACCATCCAATTCCGGCCATAAAAAATCATTAATCATCTGTCGATAGCGCAATCCATTCACCGTAACTGTTGCTCCAGCCTCATTTTCGAAAAAGTAAGGTCCAATGACCCCGCGGGACCATAAACCGCACCAAACAGTCACACGTTGAGGATAGAGAGGCTTTTCAACAATAACTTTTGGGTTTTCCGAGCCCCAGATGCAACAATTTTGCTTGTTGACGAAGCCATCGAGGTGGAAATGGGCCTCATCACTCAAGATGAGTTTTCGATGGAATTCCGGATAATTTTCATGCATTTCAAGGACCCAATCAGCAAAGATTCGACGTTGTTGATGATCGGCCGGCTTGAATTCTTGTGTTAACTGAACTTTATAAGCCTTAAGACCCAAATCTTTATTCAAAATACGGTGTAATGACGTTTGTGGAATGCCTAATTCGAAAGAAGGACGAGCAATGGACAAACCTGGGTTTTCTTCAACACTTTCGGCTACAGCAGCAATATTCTCGGCTGTTCTTAAGCAACGTGCACCGGTTTTATTCTTCACATCACTAACTTGTCCCGATAGCTCGAATTTTTCTACCAATTTCTGTATTGCGGTCCGACAACGTGCTTCACGACGACCCAAAAATGTTCGAGTTTTACGAAACGACTCTGCCACATTTTCACCATTTTTATAGTGAATTTTAATAATTTCAATGCGTTGTTGAATCGTGTATCGTTCCATTTTTATTAATGGCGTAGTTTCTACTTGTCAAATGTCAAAAAATGACAGTTCCAAAAGTGACATCTACCGAAATAGTGGGCTAATTAAAATAACTCCTCTTATTGGAAAACCCTTTATTAAATGGTTCCACTCTCTCTAAAGTGCAGCGGTTCAAAAATCTGGGAGTAATTATCAACTCTACTATGAGTTGTTGTGACCACATCAATCTCATGCTGAGGAAAATATATGGATGTCTTCGTCAGGTCTGGTTATCAGCTGATATTTTATCGAGAGATATGCGTACGAGACTAGTCAAAGCACTTCTTCTTCCTCATTTTAATTTTGGTAGCTTAATATATCCCAAGCTCGATAAGCTCATGCTCTCATCGGCTCAACGTCGATTTTAACGACTGTATCCGTTTTATTTTCGGACTTCGACGCTTTGATCACGTCCAACACCTGAGATCCAATCTGGTGGGATGCTCTCTAGATGACCATCGTACGTTGAGGATGCTGATCTTTCTGTATACTCTGATGCACTCTAGGACCCCACGTTATCTCTATGATCAATTGCAGTTTTTAAATACTTCTCGAAATAATATTCCTCGTTTCCATAGGTCCATTCTAGAGCGCTCTTATTTCGTTCAGGCTGCTCGCTCATGGAATGAACTACCTGATTACAACAACATTGATTGATTATGAGCTTCTTTATTATGATTATATGCATTGGCCATGGATGGAAGTATTCTCACTGAACTCTGTTGATGACAAGGTTGATGTGTTTCGTAATTTACTTTTACATCTCTATCAACTGCACGTCCCTCTGCGCCGTAAGAAAATAGTTCCACAACGTTGTCCCTGGATCACGCGCGAGATACACACTCTTCTTGCTGAAAGAGATCACCTATTCAGTCTTTATAAAAGAACAGGTGATTCTGTCATTCATGCTCGTTATAAAAGAATTCGTAATCTGACTACTTTGAAACTTCGTAAGTCAAAAAAAGCATTTTGCGAAGTGAAGTTAAATCCAGATCCACCAACTAAAAAGTTATGGTACAACATCCGGCAAATAGGTGTTGCTGGCAAGGCCTCAAATAAATGTAATATCGATCCTGAAAGTTTAAACCAACATTTCCTTTCAACTAATACAACCGGGTGTTTTCCGAGTGGGCCAACTGAAATTACACCTAACAGTCTTCAGTATGAGGGTTTCGCATTTCGTCACGTTGATAGTTCTGAGGTTTTAGCGGCATTATACAAGGTCAAATCCACAGCTGCTGGTCACGATATATTGCCCCCTAGGTTTATCAAAATAATTGCACCCTTCATAGCTCATATTCTTGCTCATATATTTAATTATTGTATTATGGTTTCCCAGTTTCCCACTTCATGGAAGAAAGCCCTCATTGTCCCCGTTCCTAAACAACGTAATCCTAATGGTGTTAACGACTACCGACCAATCAGTCTTCTGTGCTTTTTTAGTAAAGTCTTTGAGAGGGTTATATATAACCAAGCAAACAGATTTGTCGAACAAAACAATCTCTTATCTCCGTGGCAGTCGGGTTTTCGGCGACGGCACAGCTGTGAGACCGCTCTGTTAAAGGTTTGCTCAGATATCAACGAGTCTCTGGACTCTGATGAGTTGTCTGTCATGGTTTTGCTTGATTTCAGCAAAGCCTTTGATTCAGTCAACCATAGCCGCCTATTATTAAAGCTCCAAACATATTTCAATTTTTCCTCTACAGCTATTAATTTTTTCAAAAGTTTTCTCTCTGAGAGACAGAAGGCAGTTAGGGCTCAAGACTTGTTATCCACATTCCTAGACATAAGTTGTGGGGTACCCCAAGGCTCAATTCTCGGACCTTTTCTGTTCAGTCTGTACATCAATGATCTTCCCTCTATTGTTATGAACTCCTCCATTCATCTCTACGCAGACGATGTACAGATTTACCTAAGTAGACTTATAGGATTACAAGAAGATTGTATATCTCGGATCAATGAAGATCTACAACGAATACATGAGTGGTCTCTTGAAAATAAGCTCCTACTTAATCCTAAGAAGTCAATCTGTATGCGCATTTATAGAACAAGTATTGACTCAACTGAATTGCCTGCTGTCTCACTTAACAATGCTACTTTACCCTATCTCAGCTCCGTGAAAAACCTAGGCGTTGTAATGAACTCCAAGTTTACCTGCTGCAGTCATATAACTAACATAATAGGCAAAGTATACGGCTGCCTTCGACAACTACGGAGCAGTGCATATCTGTTATCGGTTGAGATGCGCATTAAATTGGTGCGAACGCTTATCATACCATTCTTCACCTATGGAACCATACTTTTCTCGAAGATGGATTCAAGTTGCAGTCGAAAACTCAGTGTCGCTTTTAATGATTCTGTTCGTTTTATATACCAACTGCCCCGTAATGCACATGTGTCTATGTATCGAAACTCAATTCTGGGACACTCCTTAGATACTCATCTTACTCATCGTGACCTATTTTTTCTTCATAAGTTAATCTACAACAAATGCCCTGAATATCTTTATACCAAACTGCAATTTTTACGCTCGCATAGAAACCTAAACTTGCTTCTTCCTCGTTGCAGGTCACAATATGGTGAACGTTCTTACTTTGTCCAAATTCCCCGCAAGTGGAATTCGCTACCAACTGGATATCAAAACACAAGCTCCAGCAGGGCTTTTCTTAATTTATTAAATTCTCAAAATTTGGGTTAAAAGTACATTCACAGAAGTATTTAATCTTTATTTGTCTATCTGTTAAGTTTCTTTCTCTACTCTCCTAATTAGTAGTACTTACTTACATATCTGCACTATTTATTTTATTTTATTTTATATATTTTTTTTTTTTTTTATTTGAATTTTCTTATTGGTTTACCTATATACATTTTCTGTACGTCAACAAGATATTGTAATCTTTGTGCAGTTGAACCACTCAATAAATAATTTATGAATTTACCTGTAGCCATTCAAGGTGTCGGTTCCCTCGATAAGCTCAAATCACTGTTAAAATACCGTTTTGCTGGTGAATATTAAATTGAATTAAATAAATAAATAATTGAATGTCATTCAATTTTCGGGTACGTTCGTCACGACATCTGCGACTTGCCAATGAACTGGGCTTTTTATAGTTTTTATTTATATTGCAAGTTTTGCTCAAATAGTATAGTATTTGCCTTGTTGTGAATTTTTTTTTCTGTTTCTTTTGGATTTTAATTTAATTTTTCATTTAAGTTTGGTTTCTTTTTATTGAGTATGTATTTTTATTTATTTTTAATTAATTCCTTTGCATGTAAACTCGCGATTTGTATTTTGAACTTTTTTGAACTTTTTTATCCTTATGTGCTGAGCTTTCACATTTGTTTGTTCGTTTTTTTTTTTAGTTTAAGTTATTTTTTGCTAGTTGTTAGTTTATTAGTTATTAGTTTTAGTTTGTTTATTTGTTTTATGTACCTTAGTTTATTTAGGATATAGATTTTTTTTTAATAATGCCATCTCTTTTGCTCGCTTTTATTTTGTTTCATGCCTATATACTTACTTTGTCCTTTTTATTAATGTACTTATATATAAGATATAATATCTTGTGTACATTCAATAAATGTTAATTCTATTCTATTCTATTCTATATCAACAAAAGAAAATAAGTAAATGGTTAGGGTAAGTAGATGATGAGAAATACGTAGTAGAAAATGTATCATGATCTTCCCTAATACCCTAGGCAGACGGACAAAATCAATGATCATTCATTTGTAATTGATTTTTTCAAAAATCAACTTACCCAAGATTTTGTGAATTAAAACGAAGGTCCTGTCAATTTTTATATGTAATTGACAGCACATTTTTAATAATCAAAATTAAAATTTCAAGGGTAAGCGATGTTTGAAAAATTCAATTACGAACGAATGATCATTGATTTGGCCCGTCTGCCTAGGGTTTAATAGTGCCTGATAAAACTGCTTCAAATCTCATTCCCGCATCACAAAGCACACACCCCATCTAACCCCTCTTCACGAGAATCGAGTGAGTGAGTAAGAAGTTGCTGATTTAAAACAGAATGCGTCATCGTTATATATGCGCCTGACTTTTCCATCTCAAGTCCGACCGTGTAAAATTTCCATGATAAAATCGTTAATTGTTTAAAGCACAGTACGGAAATGCACGCTCTTGAACGGCTCTCGAAAGGACGCTCTAGAGAATCTCTTTGTAAAATTGTTCCGCGCTCGCGAGTCTGAGCTCAAAAAAAATTTACTTAAACGATCTCGCTCGGGTTCGCGAGCGAACCAAAATACCGCTCCGGCTCCTCTTCATAAATATGATATTATACACAAGTTTTGGGTTTTTTCACTATACTTACAGAAATTTTACTGAAAATAATCCAATGTGTGATTTGAACAAAAATGTGAGAAAGGGACAGTATAATCAAAACAAGAAAGTTGTTCATGCGCAAATAGCTCGCTTCATTTATGCGAGCAAATAATAAATAGCGAAACCAAAGTATAAATAAGGATAAGTAGAGACAGAGGCGAACAAAATAGGAAATTTTTCGTGTTTTTTAGTATGAAACAAGTAATTTCATATACTTTCGTCTTCTGCATGAATGGGGGGAAAAGAACTTGGCTATACAGTATTGTAGTGCAACTGAGACAACGATCTAAAAACAAAAATCGAGTACTTCGGCCCACACTACTTCCCATTTTTAAGAAAAAGATAAATTTCGCTTTGGCCAAGATGCTGAAAGGAGATGTAAAGTTCCTCTCAAATGAAATTCTCATTTTTCCCGAAAATATCAGAGAATCCAGCATGAGTTCTCTCACTTAATCTCTTCATAGCAAAAAAAAATGTAAACAGAAAAACGTGCAGTTCAAATATCATGTGATTACACCAACAAACATTAGAATTCCTGCGAAAAACTTTGGAACAATTGTGTTAATATTTCAGAAAAACTTTTTTTTCACAAAAGCGCGGGAACATTTAATGAGCGTAAAATCGGAAAACTCCGCCCATTCTCTCTTATTTACGAAAATAAATCATTTGCATTCCACGGAGAGAATAATTTACTGATATTAAGCAAATGTAGATAAAAATCAAGTAAAAAAGCTGCTGATTTTGCGCCAAGTAAATTTTTATTATTTTCTAGAAAACATTTTCTTGATTCAACTTTTGGGTGCTTGTATCATTATCAAGTAAATTAAACTAAATTCAAGCGGTCATATTTTCTTACTTCTAGCATTAATAGAATAAAACTAGACATGTTGAAAATTCATACTGATGCTAGCTTTCCTATATTCAGAAAACCTTTATGCCAGATTCAAGTGACCTGTTTACTTGAATTAAACATTGAAAAATTAATATAAGTAAATGAAATGTCTATAACTATCTTATTTTGCCAATTAATTGAATTTTAGTTTTGCTAAAATGTATACCATAAAACGTATAGATCAAGAAAACTAATTCTAGATTTAATTTATTGTAGTAGTATACACGTGTATTAATTTGCTTTATGCAGGTGTGCTCTTCTCAAGAATAGCTTTTCATGAGAGAATCTTTATGCTTCATGCAGGTATGTTTATTTGAGCAAAGCGTTTAATTAATGAATCTATCAAATTATTTATTATTTATTGCAAAAATAATCGTGGGAAAATCTAGAAATAAAAATCAGTTGTTTCCATATAAATTGTAAACAATTTATTCAGTATACTTAATTATATTAAAAAATATGTATATTTTAATGAAAATAAATGTAAGCAGTTGAAAACTAATTTACTTCTGTGTTCTCACACATTCTTAAATGTTTTCTATTGTTGCCCACTGACAAGTGTATATTTTTGAAAGTAATGTATAACAACACTAAATTAACCGTTTGATTTTATCCCAACAGCAAAACATCTATGTCATTCATTTATTGAAATTAAGAAAATTATTCCTGAAATTTAATAAACGTTTGCTAAATTCTATTTATTTGTATGATGTTTATTGAGTTCTAGCAAATAATGATTGATTCTAAATTAAATTTTTACCATATTTTCACACAGAAAGAGATATTTAATAAATTATTGATTAAATTCAGAAAACATTTTCTAAATTGTATTCGAGAAGAATTTGATAGTTTTTAGTAAATTAGAATAAATTTTGAAAACTTCATCTTTCTCGATACTAGACAACAATTATTAATATTAAGAAAATTTTGATTAAATTGATCATTTTTTGAATTGATTTTAACAAAAAGGGTATTCACTGTGTGTAATAAATCGAAGATTTAATGTTAGTAAAAAATTCTTTCCGTGTTCGTTTCATGTAATCTTCGCTTTCACATTTTTTGTCTTATTCGTAAAATGTTCAAAGAGGGTTTGATTTTTTTTTTTTATTTTTTTATCTTTTTTCCTTCCTTTTCTCGCCGTGTATATTTAAATGGAAAACAATCGGAACACTCTTCTGTGTCTCGTCTTTTAGTTATTTATTTTTTGGCGAAACTGACAGCGAAAGAGAGCGTTTAAGTAAATTATTTTTTGCTCCCGCTCGTGAGCACGGGCCACTACGCTACACAGATCTTGCACGGTAGTGAAAGCCACTTGTAAATAAATTGAGTATTACTCTCAAGCATTTTAGGAGCCGGGAGCCGTATTATGACCGCTCGCAAGTGAGTACTTTCATACTCTGGTTTAAAATAACACATTAACTTTATTATAGAAAGTTATTTCCTCTAAAAAATTACTACTACTGCAGTTGTTGCGAATAATCACTTCAATTCCTGTTTCCGTGATTACATAATCACCCAAAAGAAATGCTTACTGCAGATATTGCAAACAACCATTTCTATACCTACTTTTGACTAGAAGACATTGCCCTCACGGTTATGAAAGGATACGAAAAAGAGTAGAGCCATAAAAAAATTCTTCGTTCTTAAATAACTTCGTACTACTTACTTACTACTACTACTACTACTTACTTTCTTAATATTTTTAAGAAAGATACTCATTTCTTATAATAAGCATAATAATAAGAAATGGTGTTTGTACTATAGACCTTGCTGTATTCAATTAATTTGTCAACATGCGCATTGCTGTCCTTATCCCCAAGATTATTTTCAAAAGTCTCAAACGAATGTTATCCTCGTTATAATAGTTTTCTTTAAACATGTCGTTCTATAATTTAAAAATTACTGATTAATTCAGTTTTTTTTTTTTTTTTCAAGTGATATTAAGTTTATTATACCATCGCTAAGCATAACTTTTCGCATCGCTTCTGTATAACGTTTTAGTTAATATTTTTACTTGTAACTATACAAGAATGAGGATTCAAAATTTTGAAAACATAGAGGGTTTTTTTACTTTAAACCAACTATGCACTTCGAGCGAAACAAAATTTTGTTTTGTCTCTTCAACATTCTCAAAGCATTCTTCAAGGGGAATAAATTTCTTCAGTATGTAGAGAATAAGGATTGATAAAGTCCATGCATTAAAAATGACTTTTAGTACACTTCCACGTTTACAATATTACACTTCGTTCAAAAGAGAACCAATTCAACGAAAATTTGGAAAAAAATATTTTTGGAATTCTTGAAAGTAGCCATTTCAAACGGAAATCACGATACAAAAAAAAAAAAAAAATTGTTTTTCTAGGGGACACAACTCACCTCGGCAGACTCAAGAGTGAATAATTTTTCTGAAAGGTAGTTTATGTGGGATATTTTTGCGATGAATTGGAAAATTGAATCGAAGAATAGATTTGAGAGTTATGAACTTCGAATTTTAGTTACCTTACAATACAAAGAATATATTAACTTTATAATTAAATTATAAATTTTTACAAAGGCTGTTGGTTTTTTAAACTTAAAGGGCACGATAAAAGAGTTTAATATAGAAAATAATTAAAATAAATTTAATACAGACGACATCTTGAAGTGAACGCCGAATGGAGAAAATCTTAGGTAACATTTTTTCCTTATAGTTCCTTAAAATAAAGGAACATACCTAGTTTCTCCAAGGATTCATGAATACAATTGAAATCAATTCTCTAAAAATATCATAAATGGATCTACTTAAGTCAAATTTGATAGGTTGATGTCCCCCCAGTAACACAATGTATGTTTTTGGATGACACGACACTTAATTGCCTTTTTAGCATAATGTGATGAAGCAAGATCAAGCCAAACTAACAAAAAGGTATTAAAATAAAAAATATTATATGCACTACGTTTGAAAGAAAAAAAGTTATGGTTTTGATACTCGTTTCCTACTTATGTTTTATAACTTGTCATTAATTTTTTTGGAGATGTCAAAATTTTATTGCTGGTGTATTAGCGCAGTAATTTCCAGATATCTAACTTTTGCTTATCGTAAAGAAATTTTTGTCGTCCAAAATATAACTCTTTTTTTTTTTTTTTAACGCAATCACAGAGTAGATTTTGTTTAGAAGCCATTTAAAAACTGACCGTAGCGATAATCCGTCATATTAGTACAGTAAATTTATTGTGTATTAAAAACTAACACAGAAAAACATATTTATTTTAACGTTTTAGCTTTACAACAAAATTAACTCAGTAGAATGAAGTTTTCCATACGGCAGTAGAATTTTGAAACTCAAATTTTCGTTATCAGTCCAGTTTCGAAATAGTATTACACGATTGATATTTAACACTGCATGTTAGAAAAAGATGCTGCGTGCTCACCAGAAGTACTTAGTCTGTGCTCTCACCGGTCTTCATAATACTCGTACTTATTTTAAAATAAATTCAGAAGCCTACGAATTCTAAGAGAACATATTTTTATTTAAGAAAAACTTTTAATATATTTTATAATGATATTGGAAGTATCTATACATCCTGATGGAATCCCTTATCAAACTGAATCAGCATGATAATATAAGCCAAACTTGATGCGAATAAATAAAATCCCTGTTTTATCTCAATGGGAAAGAAACCGCATGCAATCATATCCAATTTATTTGTGATGACTTGGAGGTAAAATGACTCTATCTGGAGGCGAGAAATTTTTTTTATAAATTATTCGCAAAGTATTTCAATAAAATATATTATGTGTACTTTTACCTGTTTTTGTATAAGAACGTTCAGTTTTGTGTTCAGAATGTACATATTCAAAATTCTCCTTGTATTCCTCGAATTCCTTATTACCCAACTGGATATATACAACAAATTGTACATTTCCAAAAAAAGAGCACAAGAAAAGAACGGTGCCAGGGGTGGTATTGGTTCAGTTGTGTTTATTATAAGATAATAAATAAAATATACCTGACTGGTAACCTGAACGAATGTATTGATGACGGATAACAGTAAGTGAATTCCGAACAATTCGAGCAAATCATCCGTTAACGATATCAACTTTAAATATATGATCGGCAGATTATTCAGTTCTAAGTAATTATCAATTTTATTGACTGAATTGAAATTTCCATTGGAGTTCTTTAATGTTTTCTCCAATTTTAAATTCAATACGATAAAGCTACTGCTTAAAATTAACTCGGCTAGGCATATCATATTCACAACTGTAGTAATCACCAAGTGTACATAAATCCAACAGCACCAGGATACTAGAAAATATGTCTCCAATTTAAAACCCCTCCAAAATACTGTCCAAAAATTAATGTATTCAGCCGCTACACATGCTAATCTTCCAATAAGAAGGAGCACAGATTTTTGATCGAAAAATCTCTTCAAACCAAATTTGCTTATCCACTTCGAAATGTAAATTAAATCATTTACTAGTTTAACCAGTTTACTTCCTTTCCATATGCTGGCAAATAGAGCTAATGCAGCAGCTAAATAGCCTGTAGATATGTTTATGAAAGAAACCATTCGCATAACGTAGTCGTAGTTGATTTCTTCAAACTCATGGTGGATAGTTTTAAGACATATTACACCTATAATTATGACAAATATTCCGGCGATAATTGAGAGCACTGTAGAAACGTTCGAGTAGAACACACGTTGAGATCTTTTATCGTATGTGCATGCTGGCAACCATAGAATTTTACATATAACGTATTGAAAAATAATCGTGTAAAAAAATATCTTCCGGTAAAGATCTCTCATTATAACTTAAAAGGATATGAGCTCTAACTAAGCTCGAGGTTCTTTCACTACTATTGTAGAATGCAACTGTAAGCCCATTTAAATACAAGTTTTTTTTTTACTCGGAGTCTACGTACATGCAGTATGTAATGAATTTCTATACAATTAATGCCTTGTAATTTGTCTGGTCAAATTTGTGACATATATGGCGGCTAAATTTGATTTGAGTAAGTACCTCCAAAATAGCCCTAATATCACTGTCTGTGTCTATGGTAATTAGCTGTTTTAATTTTTGTTAAATAATTAGGCATTTGTAAAGACTGGCGCAATTATGTCCTTTAAAATATGAACACAAGTCGTATGTATTTATTTGGCCCTTAATATTTGTACACACTTTGTACACACATACATTCATGGGAATCCATCCTTCTAAGGACATCGCCATAAATCCATCCGGTTTCTCTAAAGAGGCTCAGGATATATCTAGTAAGCACTGTAAGCTCCGAGGTAAGTCTATCAAGCCCGCCTCTTTTAATCGATAGGACAAGAAACTCGCAGAATATATGTATGTTAAACTGATTCGAATTCCTCAGGAACTTTACAGCTTCGAAAGAAATCGTCCCCTAGTATACTTTCCTATGGCTCAATGATCCGTTACAATCCCTATGAATTTCCTGGTATCGCCTATGTCCCACCCAACGAGCTCCATTTTTCTCTGTTTTATACATGCCATAATTACCTCGCAATACAGCAGATATCCTAATTGACTTGTAGCTATCCTTGATGTTGTCGCCTGTTATGGTTCTGATCGGGAGTCTCACATACGATATTGCATTGGAATTATCCATTTCAGAGCCGTATTTTGCTAGACCATTCGCTATTTCGTTGCCATCGATATTTCTATGGGAAACTACCCAGCATAGTATGGAAATCTCTTCTATGCTGTCTTTACATAACCGCATCAGCTTTAATTTTACTACAACATATCCAATACTAGTATTAATTCAGAAAGAAAAAATGGTTAGGCACGATTATATAAGTCAAGGACATTTAGAGTTGGGATGAGAGTGGAACATTCATTTATACGGCGGTACCGCTACATTTTTGTATGAGCAGTCGGCGATAGTTTAGTCATGCCAAAATCTGTGAGTGTAATAAAAACTAATGAGAAAATTATGATTGGTCTAAAACTAAATTTGGTGATATCATAGATGAATTCCCGTAAATTTAGCCATCACTTTGTTTTCAAAATATGTTGAGTTCCAGTCCAGTATGGGGTAAAATATAAGTAAAAATGTTTTTCGCATTTCTTTTTAGAAGGATTCATTTTCATAGTCCTTTTCCGTATATTAAAAATTTTTTGAGTCTGTTTGTATACATTATGTGAAAAGTGGAATTTTTGTATGACGATCCTACGAAGGAGTTTCCCAATTTCGCCCAGTTCCGAGCTTAAATCTAAAATTTTTAATAAAGAGCATGTGCAAAATTGAAGATTTCTAAGGTTGAGCGCACACTAATCGAGCAAAACTGCTTTAAGCAGAAACATTTTTGTTTAACAGTGCTGTATTACACTTAAACAGTTTTTGATGCACACTGATTAAACAAAAATCAAAATTTGCTATATACAGCACGTGTAAGCATGTTGTTAGATTGTCCTGGAATCCAAAACAAAACACCTTTGTGTGTACGAGAGCGCGTCGACTTAATGCTTTAAATGTGATCAGGAACAATAAGGAAACTCGGCCCTAACTATTGTCAAAGTGTTTCTCCACAAGATCAAGCAGTTTTTCACTCTCTACTTCCATAAACTTGCTCTTAACTAAAAAGTGGAGCGAATTATTTTAGATTCGCTTTTTAGTTTAGACCAAGTTTATGGAAATTGACAGCGAGAAACTACTTGTTCTTGTTGAGAAACCATCTGACAATAGTTTGGGCCGAGTTTCCTTATTATTACTGATCAGATTTAAAATATTAAGTCTATTAAGCCTATTGCTACCACCCCTTAATATTTTGCATTTTTTTGTTTAATTTGGGAGGAATTTACTTTAAAAAATGAAAACTAAAACAAATAAAAACTTTTATATGAAATATTTTTTTGTATTTTTTATAAACTCGCTGTTTTTTTTTTAATATTTACATTTGAGATATTTTTATTATCAATATTTTGTTGCTCCTAATTTATTTTTAAGAACTTAATCTATTCTTCGGGGCATACTGTCAATGCACTCTTTAATGCAGGATCTTAAAACTGGATCACTTTGCCAGACATTTTTAATATTTTCAATGAATGCTGCTTTGTCAGGCCTTTCCCTGACGGGTCGGTACGTTAATCTTTTTCATACGTTTTCTATAGCGTTGAGATCCGGTGAGTTTCCTGGCCATGGAAGAACTGCCATCTGTTCATCTTCAAGGAATTTCTCAACTTTTTTTGTCGTATGGCACGGGGAATTGTCATCGATGAACCAAAACTATCCTACATGTTCCCGTAAAGATACTATAAAAGGCAGGAATATGTCTTTGATGACATGAATATATTGGTCCTGTCTCATGGTGCCTTCTACAATGTAGAGTGATCCTGGCCCCTTATTGAAATCCATATCATTACAGATAATGGATTTTTTTGTCGTTCTTAATAAGCAACGTTTCTTATACTTCTTTGCTCGTCTCCTCCGAACGAACAAAGAAACACGTTTCGGACATCGCTTTAATGACGCGCTCATCAGAGAAGTGAACCTGTTAAAATTCGAAGGATAACTAATTATTACGTTGGCTCCTTTATTTGGGGTAGTGAATTTGTTTTTATGATTTACCTTCTGCCAGTCACCAAGAGTGAAACTTTGTTGCTGTCTCGTGAAAATAAATCTAGCGTTTTGCATCCTTCTTGTTAAAAGCGGATTTTTAGCTAGTCGCCTGCAAGGCAGGTTTACAGCTAAAAGTATGCGTTGAATGGTCCTCTGAGATATATTACTACTACTCTCCAATAAAGCACTTCCTATTGCTCTTTTTGTGATAAAAGGATTTTGTTCTACTAGCAAAACAATTTTTCTGTCCGTTTGTGGAGTTGTTTTGCGAATGCCCTTGCGATGCTCCCTTTTGTTAAGTAAAGAGTCCACGTTTTCCTTTACAGCCATTACGTACATATTATATATATAAATATCACTATCGCTAAAATCTATCAGGTTGGTGTGAAAAGAATTGTGTAGCTAGTCTATCGCTATGATTATTGTTGCCGCGGCGGTGTGACCGGTCTAAATTCTGATTTAACAAAGTACAAAAGTTAGAATTGGTCTAGATGAATGCCAGTAATGAATGTATGTAATTTCGTATGGTCATCTATCTGCGCAAGTTTTATTTTTGAAGTGTTTTTTTCGGGCAATAAAAATGGTTATAACCAATTTCCTAGGATTTTATATTCTGAAGAACTTTTCAGTACAATAAAACCGTCTAGGATTGATCATTTTCACAGTATACCTGCGTAAAAAGCCTAAAGTTTTATATGGCAACAGCAAGAAAGGGTTGCCCGATTTAGCCCATTGTTGAAAACACCGTTTACAAAATTTCAGCGCTCTAAGTAAACGCGTTCTAAGGCAGTATCGAAATATATAATGAAAAACGAAATTTTTGTATGGCAACTCCACGAACGAGTTACCCCCGATTTGACCCATTTTAAAAATAATATAATATAATTTAAAATAACTTTTAATATTATGCTTGGTGTCCAATCCATTTAAATATCTCTACCATCATTATTTCTATGTATTACAAGCGGAATGACATACTTAGTAATATACCCTATCTTTTCGTAAGCTTTAAAAAATCTGCTTCTTTACATAGTAACAATATTACAGTAAAAACCTTACGAGCGCTTTCTTACTGGAGACATTTTAATCCGTATGCATAAATATCTGTTTTTCAACTGACTTGGTAAGATGCACAGTAACTAAAATAAAGTAAACAAATGGGAGAATTTCCCGCCGCGCCGGCCAGAATGTACCTTGGAAGAGGGATTCTAGCCTGTTTTGGATTTTTTTAGTCAATATCCTTTATGGTAGAAACAGTTGATAGTTCACAGATGACTAAGTGATTAAATATGGCATTGTAGGTTTTGGGAAGTAGGCTTAGTAGAGTCGACTAGGGAAAGTAAGTTAAAAAAAAAACTTTTCAATGAGTAACTTTGTAGCATTATTTATTTTGTAACACAATTTTATACATATATATGTACAATACATAAGAACCTACATATACAGGGTGTCCCGTATGTGGTCTGGCACCCGAAAGCTACGGATAGGTCATGCTTAGACAAACAAAAAATTTTATGGGTGGGAGGAGGGAAATGGTAACGGTAGATAATCGTTGCACCCTTCCAATGGTTTATATAAATATTTGTTCCCTTACCCTTTCGGTTTTGAAGTTAAGACTCAACAAAGTTAAAATTTCGGCATTTTTACTCGTTTTTTTTTTTATTTAACTACTATTTTTATCAAAAAACACGTCATCAATATCAATTTTTCATACTGAATTTAAAAAGCCCAAAAGCATAGCTTTAAAATGGCCTATCACACTCTATACCGAAAATGTAACCCTTTCTACGTGTTTGCACTTTTTCTTAAGCAAATCCAGCGAAAATGGCTGAAAAAGTTCAATAAGTGCCAGAAAGTTGGCAATTATATTTTGAAAATGACCTTTTCAGCCATTTTCGCTGGATTTGCTTGAGAAAAAGAACACGCAGAAAGAGTTACATTTTCGTTATAGAGTGTGATAGGCCATTTTAAAGCTAAGCTTTTGGGCTTTTTAAATTCAATCTGAAAAATTGATATTGATGACGTGTTTTTTGATAAAAATAGTAGTTAAATAAAAAAAAAAAAAAACGATCAAAAATTCCGAAATTTTAACTTTGTTCAGCCATAACTTCAAAACCGAAAGGGCAAGGGAAAAAATTTAGAGACCATTGGAAAATTCACGATTATCTATCTACCAAAGTTTAAATCATCATCATAGGGTGTAACGTTCAGAAGTTACATGGTGATCTATAAAAACATACCGAAATATCTTAAAGCCCCGTTATCTCGAAAACCGTTACGAATTCCCTCCCCCCACCCATACAATTTTTTGTTTGTCTAAGCATGACCTATCCGCAGCCTTCGGGTGCCACACCACATACGGGACACCCTGTATACATTTTTCAAAGTTTATTCTTGTTGGAATTCCTTATCAAACTGAATAAGCAATAATATATACGTGAAACTAGATGCGAATAAATAAAATGCCTGTTTTATCTCTACGGGAAAGAAACCACATACAACCATGTCCAATTTATTCATGACGACTTGTAAATAAAACGATTCTGCCTGCAATGGTAAAAAATAGTAATAACTGTAATAAAAAAACAAAAAACTCTCACCTTTTTTTGCGTAACAATACTAAGTTTTGTACTCAGTATGTATGTATCCAAAATCTTTCTTGTATTCTTTGTAGTCTTTACAACCCAACTGGATATATACAGGGTAGTGCACATATCTAAGAATATAGCTAACGTTAAAAACGGTGCCAGTAGTGTCAGTTCTTTTTTTGTATTTATCAAAGTATAATACATGAAGTATATCTGACTCGTAACCTGAACATACGAATTAAAGACGGATAGCAGTAAATGTATTCCGAACAAATCCAGTAAATCTTCTGTTAACGAGATCAGCTTGAGATATCTTATTGGCAGATTATTAAGTTCACAGTAATTATTAATTTTTTCCAGACTATTGTAGCCTTTTGGGGAATTCTTTAAGACTTTCTTCAGTTTTGAATTTAATACGAAAAAACTCATACTTAAAATTAACTCAGCCAAGCACACCATATTCACAACTGTAGTAACGACCATGTGTGCATAAATCCAAAAAATCCAAGATGTTATAAAAAACGTGTCTTTTTTAAGACCTCTTAAAAACACTGTCCAAAAATTAATGTATTGTGCTATTACACTTGCCAATCTACAAAACAAAAGGAGCACCGACTTTTTCATGAAAAATTCGTCTAGATCAAGTATGTTTAGTGATCTCCAAATGCAGATGAAATTGTTAATAAGTTTAACAACTTTCGGTCCTCTCCATATATGGGCAAGAAGAGTTAGAGCTGCAGCAAAATACCCAGTAGCAAGATTTATAAAAGACACCAAACGCATTACATAGTCATAGTTGATTTCTTCAAATTGTTGGTGAATAGTTCTGAGACATACAATTCCCATAACTAGAACAAAAAGTCCAGCAAAAGTTGAGAGCACAGTTGAAACTTTAGAGTTAGATACCCGTTGAGTTATTTTGTTATAAGTACATGTCGACAACAACAGAATTTTGCTAATAATGCATTGCACTAGAACCGTATAAATGAATATCTTCCGATAAATATTGTGCATTTCGATTTATTTATTTTATGAATTTCAGATAAGCTTTGCGCTACTGTTTGTGAATATAAACTAAACCAACCTTTGAATACGAACCGTGAACAGTATGGTAATAAACGTTCTTGTAATTTTCTTGTATCAATTATCAATTATCATATTATGCGGTAAAATTATATTTGATTTAAGCAACTAACTCCTAACAGCCCTAAGTCCACATCTACTATTACAGTTAAGTAATTGTTTTAATTGCCTTTAATAACTTAAGAATAGAAATGTGAGACGTTAGATTGCTAATAACGGTGTTACTTAAGTAATCAGTTTCCACTGTGGATTTAAAAATAGATTTAAATACAGTGAAAACTCTCTATAAAGAAACCCATGGGACCGAGCAATTTCTTTCGTTATAAGGAGTGAGTGAAAAATTACAACAAAATATGTATGTATGGACAAAATAAATCACAATAAACAGGTATCAGACATCAGGTTACCACTGATTGATTACATTGACACGACAGCAGCAAGACAGCAACTCGTCTCCATTGATTGAAAACGATAAGCGGATTTGTAATGTAAGCACCGAGTCTGTCAGTGGTCAATAAAGGTATAATCATAATAAACAAAAGAAGTTCACAAAACCGACATACCTGGAATTTTAGGTATACTTACTTCCGAAAATATCGGTACCTTTGTGAGCATCTGGCAACCTATCACAAACATTGGTTTGCGGATTTTTCGTTATAGAGAGTGAGTAGGCAAACCAACCAAATTCAACTAGTGTTTACTTTATAGAGAGCTTTCACTGCATGTTATTATGGATTTTAAGTCCCAAACTGCTTATAAAGGGAAAAAGTTCAAAGTTCACTTAACTCTGAATGGGAGTTTAATTGCAAATTAATAAATCAAGGGCAGCCCAAAGTAATAAATGCTAACTACGTTACCACAATTCCTAAGCCTTATTAGTCAATTAAACAATGTAGCAATTAATTAATGAAGTATTTTGTTTTACATACTTTCTACAATAAAGCTTCGATTTTTAATTATAATGATGAAGCTGATAAAAATCTTCGAAAGATTTCGTCCAAGTGAAGTAAGTGGGAACAGTGTGGATGGTGATGGCATAGATAATGTAGTGAATTTGTCGGCTGCTCCATCTATGTATGATGGTTTAAGGAGCGTTTACAATGACAGAGTAGAGTGGAGTCCCCAGATTGCATTTTCTCTCCTTTTCTCAAGCTTGCACTCTGATATAAGTTCTTCGCGCTACCCACCAGAGTGGATTTCACAGAGCAGCGTTAGATTGGAACAATTCCTAATCTCACGTTGATACTTTCGAAAGTTTTCAACATTTGTTTCGAAATACTAGTCTCAACAGATGTCGCAGCACTGGTAATTACAAACTTTAACTAACGAAAATTAATAAATTATAACAAAAAAAAAAAAAAATATTTTTTATAAGAAATTAAAAATGTATTTAGTATATTTATGATACAATTTCAACAAAATAAAGTCAATTAAGAATTGAAATTTTCTTATGTTCGAATTGGCTTATCTATGGAATATAAATGGCAGTCGTTCATTTCGAAAGTGTCCGTAATAAATGTTAATTTGTATTTTGTGATAATTCAAATCGTTCATAGCTCATTCTGGTGTAATTATAGAAATATTTTCTGTAATTTAACACAATTTGTGATCTGTTTTGAAATATATTTCAAATGTAAACACATGATAATCTGTCACACAATTTACATATGATTTCGAAAATCTGAATGAAGCTCACTCTGTATTGTGCATGCACGCTACTCTGGAAAAAGCTCACTCAACTCTACTCTGTCATTGTGAACGCTCCTTTAATGTCGAAGATTTGCTGCAAAAATGATGAACGCAGAGGAAGCAGCTATACAGCAGATGATTTATGAGAAATGGAGATCTCCTAGTGGAGAAGCTTTATAAAAGCAGATCCCCCGTTTATTCTGGACAAGCTAGAACTAGCAGATGCCCTGTTAATAAAAAGACACAGTCTGTTTGATCGCCAATCTACTAATAGTTCTTTATTGGAGTATCGCTAGCTTATTTATACAAACGTAAATTTGCTAGCCTAAACTTAATTATTATTAGTACGAGGCATGTTCAGAAAGTAAGTGTACTGTGACCATAACGGGCCGTGGTTTCTTGTTTTTTGTAGGGTTGGCATGGCAACACTGAGCGGTAGATGGGGATCCCCTGACTAGAGCGAGCATCGCAGAAATACGGTAGTACTTAAACTCACGTTGTAGTGTCCAGCTGCGTGAAAGATGTCGGTAAGAAATCCCGCCGGGTCAATAGCGCCCGCGAGTTTCTTGAGCGACTTGATTTGGAAGGTGAGGATTTTCTCAGTTCTATTGTGACTGGAGATAAAACGTGGGTGGCTCATTATACGCCTGAGACAAAAAGACAGTCATCACAGTGGCGTCACACCGATTCCCCATCTGCCAAAAAATTCAAAACCATAATTTCGGGCAAAAAAAATCATGGCTTCAGTGTTTTGGGACCGAAAAGGCATAATTTTGGTCGACTTTCTGCCTCAAGGGGAGACTATCAATACACAACGATATTGTGAGACTCTAAAAAAAACTCAAAAGGAGCATTCAAAACAAAAGAAGGGGAATGCTGACGAGAGAAGTATGCTTTTTGCACGATAACGCCCGCCCTCACGCAGCCTTATCCACCAAGGCGCTTTTGGACTCATTTGGTTGGGATGTTTTGAACCAACCCCCGTATTCTCCACACTTGGCGTCTTCAGATTATCATCTTCTCACTTCCCTGAAAGCACACATGGGTGGAATTAAATTTTCAACCGATGAGCAGGTGCAGAAGGAGGTTCTGAAGAGGGGCAAGCAGCTGGTGGGAGAGTTTTTGGAGGAGGGCATAAAGAAGCTTGTGCCACGGCTCACCACATGCATTGAACGGGATGGCGATTATGTGGAAAAATAGTCAATAAGTGTATCAACAATTTCCTGCAATTTTTTTTCAAATACACTTTTTCTAAAAAAATATAAAAATCTAGTACACTTACTTTCTGAACATCCCTCGTACATAATGATTTGTGTACATGCCCGTGATTTGGGGCATGTTAAACAAAAATGATTTATTTTTACTTATGTGCTTAATATTTGTTCCGTGCGTGATGCAACTCGCGTGACCTGTGTTAAGCTTATTGCAAAACATGTAAACAATCGCGAGTAAACAATTGTAGTCACTTCTTATGGCTGTGACATACATTTGGTTGAACGCATGTTTTGCTTAATTGCAATAATATTAATATGAAGTCAGCTTGGCTGTTTGCTTTGGCGTATACGGCAGGCAGAAACCAAGCCGTACTGACGATTATACGGTTCTTGCTTATATGAAACGCTATCTTTTTGCAATGAAATTTCTTTTTTCAAATATTTTCGTTTGCATAAAGAGTTTTTTTCCATTAAATTCTAGAGATGCAGACTTAGCAGCAAACTGAGTCAATTTCAGATTGGCTTATTTCGCTATGAATTTTCATAGCAAAACTCTCTTTAAAAAACCTGACTCATATCGACTTTTGGGAGACTGTATAGGCTGATCTCTGCCTTCATAATCAAACATCCTTTTCATTTTGGATAATCTTTTATTTTTAAAGTCATGTGGCAGATTATACCTGCTTTTCTCAATAAATTGACGAGAGTCAGGCAAGCATTTTTCAAATCCAGTTTGTCGATATTCTTTGATCCAGTCACAAAATGTACGCAAATGTTCAAGGGAAATGCTTAAATGAACTTGTACAGACTGCCATAATTTGCTTATAATATCTACACACGATAATATCTCATACCAGACATGTAATGACATGATGAATTCTAAACTGAGCATTTCATTTAAACCCGAATCACAATCACTGAGTTTATCTGATTGTTCTGTTTGATTTTTCAAGCTTTCAATACATTCAACAACATCATCGAATTGCAGTAATATAGCCTTCACTGCCTCGATTCTGCTTTCCCGCCAATTAAAGCTTACTATTAAGCCCTTATCGGGCTTAATAATAAGCTTTAATTGGCCCTTCATTAATTCCCAGTATTTACTGGAATTTGAAAATAGCACATAAATTTTCTGGATAAAACCAAAAATTGTTTTTTCTGCTACAGAAGAACTAGCTGCGTCTACCAACAACAGATTCCAGCTGTGACAACCGCAAGGTTTAAAAAATGCCCTGGGATTAATATTTAATACCCGAGTTTTATCTCCACTATTTACGCCAACCATATTTGCACCATTATCGTATCCTTGGCCACGACAATTTTGAATATCTAAGCCATTTTTTCTAGCTCTCCCAGTATTACATTAGTTAAATACTCTCCAGTTGTCTCAGGGACAGCAAGAAATCCGATAAAGTTTTCGTCTATTGTGCAGGTTCATGTATCACAAAATTTTAAGATAACTGACATTTGTTCAACTTTACTACAGTCTCTAGTGCAGTCGAGCAAAAAAGAGTAATATTTTGCCACTTTTACCCTACAAATCACTCTTTCGGTAACTGTTTTTGACATTAATCTAATCAATTCATTTTGAATATCGTGGTATAGATAATGGTGTGTAAGTTGTTTATCATTAATGCGTTTGATGTGCTCCCGTAAAGTAGGATCAAATTTGGATATCAATTTAAATAAATATATGAAGTTACCAGTGTTTTAGCCAGATTATGAGAGGCTAAGAAAGTAATGATATCGATTAAACTTTCAAACAAGTCAAGCCAATGTTTTTGAGATTCACGTATCAGCTTTTCGTTTCCCTGATCACAGAATAAATACTAGTTCTTGTAGCTTGCAGGTGTATTTAAATCAATCACAATTATAAAAAACCGGGTTCTGTTGACAACTCGGAGCAAATGAGTGAATTTATTTACCTATTAATAGTTACTAACGCACGTAAAGCAAGACAGCGATATAAATGTTTTACGAGGAAACGCTCCCACGTTGAACAATGATTGAATAGCATTAAACATTAAATATCTGCAAAACATTAGAGACCATACATACTCAAATGGCAGTTTTGCGAATTTTAATTTTACTAACGGTAAAACGTTAACTTTAACAGTCTTAGCATGGAAAAAGAGAAATAGACGAGAGTGATTTTCTTTAAAAGTTCTAATTAGTCCCTGTTCCATTGTTATACATTATTAATATTCATCATTAGGGAATTCCCCAGTCAACTTAGTGTTGCGTTGTGTATTGCCTGCAATAACTGGACACAAAAATGGACACATTCTTCACATTCTTCAATGTTCTTTTCTTTTATTCAGAATATTTACAAGAATGGTAATGAAAACGTCCCTAAAAGTCGTTAAAACATTGTTTATGGTCTAACAATAAGTCTTAAAAATAAGTCACTAAAAACATCAAAAATCCGCTAAATCTAGCGACAAAGGTGCTAAAACGGCAACAATGTTTTTAGCCCTTGAGGAGCGGCTAGAGTTTGAAATTACCTTACATAGACAAGCGCCAAACAGAAAGGGAATCCCCAAGTCTGTCCACAAGGGGTTCCCGGTGATTGCAACATATTGCCAATAAACATTGCTAGACTAAATCAAAACAAAATTTGTTAGGGGGGCTTCCTCGTTCGTTTCTCGCGACAGCAACGCAACGCCAACAAATGTTGCTAGCCTAAGGAAAACAAATTTGGTATGTCAATATATTTATTGTTTTATAACGAATAAATTTTTACGTTGCGTCCGAGCTATGCATATTTGAGGCGCGAGGCCCCTCGGACCGCGAGTCCGTAGGCGGTGGCCCACGTCGCCCACGCCTAACGCCGCCTCTGTCCCCTGTCGACTGCAGTCAATGTTCATAAACAAAGCATAATTCCCATAAATAAATAATTAAGTTCCCTTTAGACTTAATTCAAGACAAAGATAGTATAAATTAGTGGTAATTGGTTTCCTAAAAGTCATTTTTTAACATCGGTAGTAATTTGATCCTCAATTGTAAAAAAATAAGATCTCCACTTGATAAGGAATCAAAAAAAAAAAAAAAAACAACACTAAATTCTTAATATCTTGAATTAACACTACCTACGGAAGTAGAAGACAATTAAAAACCTACCTATTATTACCGTATTAAAACTAAAAAAAATAAATATATTTTTTTTTTAAATATTTGACTATCAGAACCAGCTTAACACAAGCTCGCTGCATGGACACGTTTAATAAATAAACGTCTCAACAATACATGCGATTCATCACTTAGTCGGTGTTAGTATTAGTATGTTACACAAAACATAAACCCAAACACCAGATGAAATTACATGCACAAAACATTAAACAGAATAGATTAAATATTATATAGACGTTTTTTTAAAACATGCTTAGAAACGTCGAGAACAAAATGCTCAGCCATATTATTAACAGTAATACACATGCGATTAATAGGTTCATACTTGGTAAAGTTAGACCTTGAGGAGTTAACATGCAACAAAGGTAGCCTTCTTAAATTGTGCCTACTATCACGGAAAGAGATTTTGTTAAGTAAAAATGGAGAATCAATATTCCCGTTTAAGAGTTGATGCACAAACGTTATATCGGCAACCATACGACGTTTCTCTAGCGAGTGCATATTTAAAAGCTTCAAGCGATCCTTATAGGGTGGAAGAATTAATGAATTATTCCAGGGTAGGTGCCTGAGAGCAAATCGTAGGAAGTTCCGCTGAACAGACTCGATACGGTCGATGTGTATACCGTAAAATGGAGACCAGACCTGGCTAGCGTATTCAAGAAGGGGTCTCACAAAGCAAGTGTACAAATGCAATGTAATGGTGGGATTCGAGAACTCTCGAGACCAACGTTTTATAAAGCCCAACATAGAACTACTCTTTGATACCATGAAGTTTATATGGGAGACGAAATTCAATCTTTGGTCACATTTGACACCTAAGTCACAAACAGAACTAACACGGCGAATCGAGGAATTCGAGAATTCATAATCATAAGTGATTGGTTTCAGATTCCTGTGGAAAGTCATAACCTCACATTTGTCGATATTGAGTACCAAATTATTGCTTTTGCACCAGTCGTAAAATTTGTGGAGGTCACTCTGTACAAGTTCACAATCGTTAAAAGATTTAATCTGAGCGAAAAGTTTAATATCGTCAGCATAAATCAAGACTTTGCAGTGCTTCACAACAGATACAATGTCGTCAATAGATAGAATAAAGAGCAACGGGCCCAGGTGACTCCCGTGACTCCAAGACTCTAGAGAAGGAATGGCGGAAATTGATTTGGTATGTTCTGTTATCTAAATATGACTCCGTCCATTTTAGGAATGTTAGGGGAAACCCATACTTTTCCATTTTAAACAATATCACGGAGTGAGATAACTTGTCGAAAGCTTTACTAAAGTCAGTATAGATACAATCTGTCTGGAAGCCTTTTGCAAACCCGCCATTAGTATCCGAGATGAATTCTAATAAGTTGGTGGTTGTAGACCTGCCCGAAATAAGCCCATGTTGGTTTGAAGAAAGCAAATTCTTACAGGAAAACGATAGCTGAGAGTAAATGATTGATTCAAATAATTTGGGCATGCATGATAATTTCGCAATAGGCCTATAGTTCCGATTTATTCGCTTCTCATGTTCCCCGTGAGCGTCAGCGGATCTCTAAAACATCACCGCCATGGTTCAATAAAGAACTGAAACGCCTTAAAAATAGAAAGAATAAACTGTGGAAAAGATATTTGCGGGACAAGGACATTATAAGTCACAGCAACTTCCTCACATCCTATAATGAGTTCAATGAACTTTCCTCTTCACTCTATGATGAGTATATTCAAAGTATGCATGTGAAATTATTTAGTGATCCACGTAACTTTTTTAGGTTTATTAATATGAAAAAAAAAACCGACAACTACCCCAATAACATGAAGTACAAAGATACTACTAGTGATGATTCGTCTGAAATTTGCAATATGTTTGCTTCATTTTTTGAAAATGCATTTTCCTCTTCAAATTTCCAACCTCGTAATAGTAACTTTAATTATATGAACGACTCTCATAAAGTTTCATTCACTATCCCTACAATTACACATGAGGATATACTTGATCGTATTAATGGGCTTCCAAATGACTTCACAACGGGTCCCGATGGGATTCCTCCAGCCTTTCTGAAGTCATGTTGCCTCTCCCTAGTAGCCCCGCTGAGAATTATTTTCCAAAAATCGCTCGATAGTGGTTGTTTTCCGCAGCTATGGAAAAATTCTTTCATCATACCTATCCACAAAACAGGTAGTAAAAATGATATATCTAATTTCTAATTCATAGATTTAAGTACTTCTTTTATCATTATTTCATCACTCATCACTTTTTTTTAATTGCACTACAGTATTTAGGCGGACTGAGTATAGATTCAAAATAACGTTTCACTGTCCGATTACATAGAGATGAGGTACTGCTAAAAAAAAAATTGGAAGCTTTGTGGCGCTTCTAATATACAAGACTCACTCTCACTTAAGTATCCTTGAATACCATGGATTGAAACCATGCCTGCTTATGGTGCAAATAGCAAACAGTACAGTTAATGGGAAAGTAGAGCACACAGTCCCAAAAAAGTTGCAACATCATGACCACAATCATAATATTTATAAGATCATTGCCCATTTAAAGGAAATGTATGTAATTTTTGTAACGAAAATTTTGAGGATTTTATTTTATAATTTGAGAAAGCATCGACATAGGATCCTAGTGAATAATTTTTCTGAAAGTTAATTGATGTGGAATATTTTTGCCTTGCGAAGAATCGGAAAATTGCATTGAATCTATGGAATAGTTTTGGAGAATATTAACTTCGAAATTGAGTTTACCTTACAATACAAGCTATACTAGCTTTATAATTAAATCACAAATTTTTACACAGATTTTTCTTTTAAAAAGTAAAGGATACGATAAAAAAAACTTGATTTGATAAAGAAGAATGGAAAATATCTCAGGTCAAATTTTTCCTTATAATTCCTTAAAATAAAGGAATATACCTACAGTTTCTCCAAGGATTCATGAATACAATTGAAATCAATTCTCTAAAAATATTTTAAATGGGTCTACTTAAGTCAAATTTCATGTGTTGATGTCCCCCGGTAACAAAATGTATGTTTTTGGATGACGACACTTTTTAGCATAATTTGAAAAAGTAAGATCAAGCCAAACTACGGAATCCTAATCTATGTACCTATATGGAAATTTCTAACAAAAAATATTAAAATAAAAAATATTATATACAATGCATGACTACGTTTGAAAGAAAAAAGTTATGGTTTTGGTACTCGTTTCCTAGTTATGTTTTATAACTTGTCATTAATTTTTTTGGGGATGTCAAAATTTTATTGCTGGTGTATTAGCGCAGTAATTTCCAGATATCTAACTTTTGCTTATCGTAAAGTAACTTTTGTCGTCCAAAATATAACTCTTTTTTTTTCTAACGCAATCACAGAGTAGATTTTGTTTAGAAGCCATTTAAAAACTGACCGTAGCGATAATCCGTCATATTTGTATAGTAAATTTATTGTGTATTAAAAACTAACACAGAAAAACATATTTATTTTAACGTTTTAGCTTTACAACTAAATTAACTCAGTAGAGTGAAGTTTTCCATTCGGCAATAGAATTTTGAAACTCAAATTGTCGTTATCAGTTGACTTTCGAAATAGTATTACACGATTGATATTTAACACTGCATGTTAGAAGAAGATGCTGCCTGATCACCAGAAGTACTTAGTCTTGCAGTGTTCTCCTCGGTCTGCATAATACTTTTTACAAAAGACATTCAGAGAGAATATATTTTCATTTAAAAAAAACTTTTATCATATTATTTTATAATGATATTGAAGTATCTATACATCCTGGTGGAATCCCTTATCGAACTGAATCAGCATGATAATATAAGCCAAACTTGATGCGAATAAATAAAATCCCTGTTTTATCTCAATGGGAAAGAAACCGCATGCAATCATATCCAATTTATTTGTGATGACTTGGAGGTAAAATGACTCTATCTGGAGGCGAGAAATTTTTTTATAAATTATTCGCAAAGTATTTCAATAAAATATATTATGTGTACTTTTACCTGTTTTTGTATAAGAACGTTCAGTTTTGTGTTCAGAATGTACATATTCAAAATTCTCCTTGTATTCCTCGAATTCCTTATTACCCAACTGGATATATACAACAAATTGTACATTTCCAAAAAAAGAGCACAAGAAAAGAACGGTGCCAGGGGTGGTATTGGTTCAGTTGTGTTTATTATAAGATAATAAATAAAATATACCTGACTGGTAACCTGAACGAATGTATTGATGACGGATAACAGTAAGTGAATTCCGAACAATTCGAGCAAATCATCCGTTAACGATATCAACTTTAAATATATGATCGGCAGATTAGTCAGTTCTAAGTAATTATCAATTTTATTGACTGAATTGAAACTTCCATTGGAGTTCTTTAATGTTTTCTCCAATTTTAAATTCAATACGATAAAGCTACTGCTTAAAATTAACTCGGCTATGCATATCATATTCACAACTGTAGTAATCACCAAGTGTACATAAATCCAACAGCACCAGGATACTAGAAAATATGCCTCCAATTTAAAACCCCTCCAAAATACTGTCCAAAAATTAATGTATTCAGCCGCTACACATGCTAATCTTCCAATAAGAAGGAGCACAGATTTTTGATCGAAAAATCTCTTCAAACCAAATTTGCTTATCCACTTCGAAATGTAAATTAAATCATTTACTAGTTTAACCAGTTTACTTCCTTTCCATATGCTGGCAAATAGAGCTAATGCAGCAGCTAAATAGCCTGTAGATATGTTTATGAAAGAAACCATTCGCATCACGTAGTCGTAGTTGATTTCTTCAAACTCATGGTGGATAGTTTTAAGACATATTACACCTATAATTATGACAAATATTCCGGCGATAATTGAGAGCACTGTAGAAACGTTCGAGTAGAACACCCGTTGAGTTCTTTTATCGTATGTGCATGCTGGCAACCATAGAATTTTACATATAACGTATTGAAAAATAATCGTGTAAAAAAATATCGTCCGGTAAAGATCTCTCATTATAACTTAAAAGGATATGAGCTCTAACTAAGCTCGAGGTTCTTTCACTACTATTGTAGAATGCAACTGTAAGCCCATTTAAATACAAGTTTTTTTTTTTACTCGGAGTCTACGTACATGCAGTATGTAATGAATTTCTATACAATTAATGCCTTGTAATTTGTCTGGTCAAATTTGTGACATATATGGCGGCTAAATTTGATTTGAGTAAGTACCTCCAAAATAGCCCTAATATCACTGTCTGTGTCTATGGTAATTAGCTGTTTTAATTTTTGTTAAATAATTAGGCATTTGTAAAGACTGGCGCAATTATGTCCTTTAAAATATGAATACAAGTCGTATGTATTTATTTGGCCCTTAATATTTGTACACACTTTGTACACACATACATTCATGGGAATCCATCCTTCTAAGGACATCGCCATAAATCCATCCGGTTTCTCTAAAGAGGCTCAGGATATATCTAGTAAGCACTGTAAGCTCCGAGGTAAGTCTATCAAGCCCGCCTCTTTTAATCGCTGATTCGAATTCCTCAGGAACTTTACAGCTTCGAAAGAAATCGTCCCCTAGTATACTTTCCTATGGCTCAATGATCCGTTACAATCCCTATGAATTTCCTGGTGTCGCCTATGTCCCACCCAACGAGCTCCATTGTGCTCTGTTTTATACATGCCATAATTACCTTGCAATACAGCAGATATCCTAATTGACCCACGGACGATTGGCCTACTTGTAGCTATCCTTGATGTTGTCGCCTGTTATGGTTCTGATCGGGAGTCTCACATACGATATTGCATTGGAATTATCCATTTCTGAGCCGTATTTTGCTAGACCATCCGCTATTTCTATGGGAAACTACCCAGCATAGTATGGAAATCTCTTCTATGCTGTCTTTGCATAACCGCATCAGCTTTAATTTTACTACAACATATCCAATACTAGTATTAATTCAGAAAGAAAAAATGGTTAGGCACGATTATATAAGTCAAGGACATTTAGAGTTGGGATGAGAGTGGAACATTCATTTATACGGCGGTACCGCTACATTTTTGTATGAGCAGTCGGCGATAGTTTAGTCATGCCAAAATCTATGAGTGTAATAAAAACTAATGAGAAAATTATGATTGGTCTAAAACTAAATTTGGTGATATCATAGATGAATTCCCGTAAATTTAGCCATCACTTTGTTTTCAAAATATGTTGAGTTCCAGTCCAGTATAGGGTAAAATATAAGTAAAAATGTTTTTCGCATTTCTTTTTAGAAGGATTCATTTTCATAGTCCTTTTCCGTATATTAAAAATTTTTGAGTCTGTTTGTATACATTATGTGAAAAGTGGAATTTTTGTATGACGATCCTACGAAGGAGTTTCCCAATTTCGCCCAGTTCCGAGCTTAAATCTAAAATTTTTAATAAAGAGCATGTGCAAAATTGAAGATTTCTAAGGTTGAGCGCACACTAATCGAGCAAAACTGCTTTAAGCAGAAACATTTTTGTTTAACATAGTCCAGTCAAATAAGCCGAAAAAATGCTAAAGATCGCATTTAATTTGTTTCAGGCTGCAATTTTGAGGGTTGGTGTAGGGTGGTCCTGGGAGTATTGTCGCAAAAATGCAGCCTCGCAGGACCAAAAAAAAGGGGTGAAAGACAATAAAAACACCCCCGAACGCGTGACAATCTGTTTGCCGTGCGTGCGGTTTCGAAGAGGTAAAATTTTTGAAAAAATTAAAAATGCTATATTATTCAGAATATGATTCTAAATAAAAAAGTCTATGGTGGCTAACCCCTATCTCGTAAGGGTGCGACAGGAAAACCGAAAGAAGCTAAGGGTGGACACTTCGCTATATCCACTAACATGTGTCCGATTACTTCAATTCTGCAACATTTTCGTTCAAGAGCTAGCAACCAAAACAAGCGTGAATTTTTCGATAATAGAATGGAAAAACGGGGGGAGTGAAGAAAATTATCGGACTATATGTTGAGCAATATTTGCGCTCATGTTTTGCTGTGGTGACGTACTTGGAACATTTTTGAATTTTTCTTAGAATTTTGGCTGGTTGTGCAAAGCGAGCCGAGATATGATGATTTTTGCTTTGAATTATTTCTTTTTAGTTCAATATGGCTGCAGTTTTGCGCATTCGAGGGTTTTTAGGGTTTTAGGTGACTGCGATTGCGTAGGCGTGGAAGAAAATAATGTTATGTGATTGTGTACATTTGTTGTTTGTTTTTAATTGAATGTAAAATTTCTCGTTAAATTGGAAACAATTTTGGTCAATGTACAGGTCTATTAAACTAATCAATTGTACTGTTTTATTTTTGTCTAAGATTTCGGTTTCAATTTTTTGTATAAAACATTTTTTAATTTAGTTAGAGGAATCGACGGAAACAAATTACTAACATCAAATGAAATTAATTTAGCGTTATTAGGTATATATAAATCCTTAGTTTCTTTAACCAATTCTAGCGAATTTTTGATTGAAAATTTGGGTTCAAAGTGAATAAAAGTGGAGTCTATAAGCTTAACTGCAACGATTGCCAAGCTGTTTATATAGGGAAGACAAAAAGATCTCTTAAGACAAGATTTTCTGAACACATAAAATCTAGTAAATCCAATAACCCGAACACTGGCTTTGCAAAACATCTACGCTATAATAAGCATTCAGTTCAGCTAATTTAAACGACATGGAACTGGTGCATTGCTTAAAAGGTGGAAAAATATTAGACAAGTACGAAATCTATGAAATCAGAAAGCAACAGAAGAATGGTACTTTTCTAGTTAATGACCAAATTGATTTCAGTAACAGAAGCCCTCTGCTAGACCCTGTTATTGTTAAAATTAGCTCTCAGAGCATCTAGCCAGCTCAATCAAAATTTATAATTAGTCGTTTAGCCTTGATAATGTTCTGATCGAACGAAACGCGTCGGCTTTAATTTTTTGTTTTTTTAATAAAATGACAAATACTTTTAAAAAGTGGAACATAAATTGCCAAGTGTTTTTTTAAATTATTTGAATTGCTTAAAATTTATAACACCTTACATAATGTGTAGCATGCTCCACCAAGTGCCCACACAAAGTAGAATTAATATGATTAAACAAATCCTTTTTAATTTGATTTGATTTTTTGATTTGAAAATTGCAAGAGACAATTATTGCACTATATCATATTGAGAATTAGTAAGCCATTTTTTAATTAAATTTAAAAAAGAAAGCAGCTGCAAATTTTATATAACTATGATTTGTCAGTAATAAATTTTTAAATAAGGTAACGCTTCTATTTTTAACCATCTAACCAACCCAGATCTCACCCATCTAGTCAATACCATTAATTTATTATATCCCATTCTTCCTGTGTAGCCTGCAATCCCATATCCTACCCTTTACAACAATTACAACAAACAACAAATGTACACAATCACATAACATTATTTTCTTCCACGCCTACGCAATCGCAGTCACCTAAAACCCTAAAAACCATCGAATGCGCAAAACTGCAGCCATATTGAACTAAAAAGCAAAAATTCAAAGCAAAAATCATCATATCACGGCTAGCTTTGCACAACCAGCCAAAATTCTAAGAAAAATTCAAAAATGTTCCAAGTACGTCACCACAGCAAAACGTGAGCGCAAATATTGCGCAACATATAGTCCGATAACTTTCTTCACTCCCCTCGTTCTTCCATTCTATCATCGAAAAATTCACGCTTCTTTTGGTTGCTAGCTCTTGAACGAAAATGTTGCAGAATTGAAGTAATCGGACACATGTTAGTGGATATAGCGAAGTGTCCACCCTTAGCTTCTTTCGGTTTTCCTGTCGCACCCTTACGAGATAGGGGTTAGCCACCATAGACTTTTTTATTTAGAATCATATTCTGAATAATATAGCATTTTTAATTTTTTTAAAAATTTTACCTCTTCGAAACCGCACGCACGGCAAATAGATTGTCACGCGTTCGGGGGTGTTTTTATTGTCTTTCACCCCTTTTTTTTGGTCCTGCGAGGCTGCATTTTTGCGACAATACTCCCAGGACCACCCTACACCAACCCTCAAAATTGCAGCCTGAAACAAATTAAATGCGATCTTTAGCATTTTTTCGGCTTATTTGACTGGACTAACAGTGCTGTATTACACTTAAACAGTTATTGATGCACTAATTGAGGAGTATGGCCGCACGTGTGCGGCGGCACTCGATAGATCCAAATAGAGTGTCGCCGCGTATATGCGGCCGCACGATAAACGCGGTGAATTTAAAAATTCATATATCAAAAACGAAGCCGTATATCCTCGCAATTTTTTGTACATAGCTAGGTAGGACCTCTAGCTTCATAATAAAAATGTAAAAACAGTACTAGAAGTTCCCAGTAAAAAAAAAACAATACATTCCCCCCAGTGCAGTGCTCCCTCACAGGTTACTTTGGGTATACGATGGCTTTAAAAATTCATATCTCAGAATTGAAGTCGGATATCATCGCAATTTTTTGTACATAGATAGGTGAGACCTCTAGCTTCAAAATAAAAATACACAAACAAAACTGCTAGAAGTCCTCAATAGTAAATAATACTATTTATTTAAAAAAAAATACTAATTTTTAAAATAAAAATATTCGTTCGGTAGTGTTATATTGTTTTATCGAAAATATAAAGCATGATGCTTCATTTGGCATTTGAATCAGAAAAATCGGTTTTTCAGTTCTCGGAATATAATATTTTGAAAATGATGCTTCATCGTAAAATCATGAAATTTCTAGGGGCGCTGTAGGGGAAAAAAGTTATGGGTGAGCTATTTTGGTATTCCATACAAACTCTGAAAATTTCGTCCAAATCGGAGATGATCGGGTTCCAAGGAAATCGTATATAATACATGTATATAACAGATATATACAAATATTACGTATAAAATTCCAATTTTCCTTTTTATGTTCTTCTGAGAAACATCGTGATTTATAAATATATATGGATAACCGATATTCAGTCAAAAGTTCCTGGAAAAAGTCGCGTTCAAAATTTTGCAAATTATTAGGAAAATATTTTTTTCTAAAATGTACTATATAGCGATTTAGCCTGCAGTTTAACTGGCGTTAGATGTATATAAATAAATGTAAAAGTTCATTTTCGGTTCATTATCACTCTGTTTTGATCACTCAAAAGGAATTGTGTCGATTTGGATATTATTTGGTCTTTTGCCATTTTTGTTTGAAATCGGATCACCTTAGTTTTTCGATATACTTTTGCCATTTTGCAAATAATAAATAATTTATTTGTGTTATTGTTATCCTGTGTTTTATTGTGAATTCGTTCAAAATGTCTCGAAGACTAAGTGAACAGGATATAGACGATATTTTTATGGAAAGTGAGGACGAAAACATGATGGACGATATAGATGACTTGTGTCTCCACGTGAGTTTATCAGAAGAAGAAGAAACTGATTCGGAAGATGAAGCTGAACCTCCACCAGCTCGACGTCCTGCAAGAGAAGAAAGACAGTGGGCAGAGGGAGATTTCTCCCCTCGGATTTTTCCTTTCACCAGTTCAACATCCGGAATTCAGCCAGAATATCAAGGAGACACTGAATTGAGCTTTTTTACACTTTTCTTCAATATTGACATTATAAACAATATGGTGAAAGAAACCAATAGATACGCAAGTCAAATTAGAACCGGTATGACTTCAAAATAGAAGTTACAAAAATGGGTTGATACTGACGTTTCGGATATGTACGTTTTTTTAGCTACAATCATGTTGACCAGTTTGGTTGGAAAAAACTCCTTGAAAGATTACTGGTCAACAAATCAAGTTATTTCTACCCCATTTTTTAGAATTCTCTTCTCCCAAGATCGGTTTTTTCTATTACTGCGAGCACTTCACTTTGCAGATAACACCACCCGGAGCACTGATCGATTACAAAAAATCAGGCCATTATTAGATTAAAATTAATTAAAATTATTAGATTAGAATAATAAAAAAGCTTCAAAATTAACTCCCCTCTGTAAAAATTGTAGTTAGTAATTAGCTGACCCGAACAGTGACATCGGTTTTCCGATTGGACACAACCCTATAGAGTTAGAGAATATCTAAAGTGAAAGAAATCTAATGATTCAGTTAGAATAGAAAAAAGGGAATTACTGAAAAGTGTGTATGGGAATCGAAAGAAGAGCAACACTGAGGAATGCTATCGTTTTTAAAAAATTAAAAATATACTGGGGGGGGGGGGGGGGGGGGGGGGTGTTAAAGTTTGTTCTAATACCTTTTGGAAAATCTAGTACAGATTCAAATATAATTTTTTCTGAGAAAAAGTTTGAGTACCCACACCCCTATGGTCCTAGGTCAAATGGCTGTATTATTATTGAAAACCCGAAATCTAATTCTTCCACTCCACCCGGATCGAAATAAAAAAAAGCTTAATGCATGTGAATAAAAAAAACCCTAATGCACCTATGCTATAATTATATAGAAAACGTTTTCAGGAAAATGCAATCGATTGGCTGGTTTGAGATCTTTTGCATTTGCAGTATTTTGCGCATATATGGGACGAAAAATCGATATTTTGACTACCTCCTACTCCGCTCTCTCGCCACCCAGCAACCCGAAATAATACCATGTATTCTAGGGCCGCAGCTTTCATTTAAGATATCAATGAACCCTCTAGGACTCTTGGTTCAGGAGATATAAACAAAAGCATTTCAAAACTATATCTTCCGCGCCCCGCCGTAACAAACTACCCCCGCGCATAAACGATTTGACTAGAAGATGCGCGAGATCGAGACGAATATACACACCAAATTTTGAAAATAAATCTTCCCCCCCCCCCCCCCCCCCCCCCCCCCCCCCCCATCCACCGCAAAAATGAAAAATCCGTCAAATCTGCGAAATCTATCTAAAAATGCAAAAATAACTCACTCCAGGGACGTGTATGCTACAAAATAAACTCACTAATCAAAGGGTTAAACAAAAATCAAAATTTGCTATATACAGCACGTGTAAGCATGTTGTTAGATTGTCCTGGAATCCAAAACAAAACACCTTTGTGTGTACGAAAACGCGTTCGACTTAATGCTTTAAATGTGATCAGGAACAATAAGGAAACTCGGCCCTAACTATTGTCAAAGTGTTTCTCCACAAGATCAAGCCGTTTATCACTCTCTACTTCCATAAACTTGCTCTAAACTAAAAAGCGGAGCGGATTGTTTTAGCTTCGCTTTTTAGTTGAGACCAAGTTTATGGAAATTGACAGCGAAAAACTGCTTGTTCTTGTTGAGAAACCATCTGACAATAGTTTGGGCCGAGTTTCCTTATTATTACTGATCAGATTTAAAATATTAAGTCTATTAAGCCTATTGCTACCACCCCTTAATATTTTGCCTTTTTTTGTTTAATTTGGGAGGAATTTACTTTAAAAAATGAAAACTAAAACAAATAAAAACTTTTATATGAAATATTTTTTTTTGTATTTTTTATAAACTCGCTGTTTTTTTTTTTAATATTTACATTTGAGATATTTTTATTATCAATATTTTGTTGCTCCACTTTTATTTTTAAGAACTTAATCTATTCTTCGGGGCATACTGTCAATGCACTCTTTAATGCAGGATCTTATATCTGGATCACTTTGCCAGACATTTTTAATATTTTCAATGAATGCTGCCTTGTCAGGCCCTTCCCTGACGGGTCGGTACGTTAATCTTTTTCATACGTTTTCTATAGCGTTGAGATCCGGTGAGTTTCCTGGCCATGGAAGAACTGCCACCTGTTCATCTTCAAGGATTTTCTCAACTTTTTTTGTCGTATGGCACGGGGAATTGTCATCGATGAACCAAAACTATCCTACATGTTCCCGTAAAGATACTATAAAAGGCAGAAATATGTCTTTGATGACATGAATATATTGGTCCTGTCTCATGGTGCCTTCTACAATGTAGAGTGATCCTGGCCCCTTATTGAAAGACATATCATTACAGATAATGGATTTTTTTGTCGTTCTTAATAAGCAACGTTTCTTATACTTCTTTCCTCGTCTTCTCCGAACGAACAAAGAAAGACGTTTCGGACATCGCTTTAATGACGCGCTCATCAGAGAAGTGAACCTGTTAAAATTCGAAGGATAACTAATTATTACGTTGGCTCCTTTATTTGGGGTAGTGAATTTGTTTTTATGATTTACCTTCTGCCAGTCACCAAAAGTGAAACTTTGTTGCTGTCTCGTGAAAATAAATCTAGCGTTTTGCATCCTTCTTGTTAAAAGTGGTTTTTTAGCTAGTCGCCTGCAAGCCAGGTTTACAGCTAAAAGTATGCGTTGAATGGTCCTCTGAGATATATTACTACTACTCTCCAATAAAGCACTTATTGCTATTGCTCTTTTTGTGATAAAAGGATTTTGTTCTACTAGCGAAACAATTTTTCTGTCCGTTTGTGGAGTTGTTTTGCGAATGCCCTTGCGATGCTCCCTTTTGTTAAGTAAAGAGTCCACGTTTTCCTTTACAGCCATTACGTACATATTATATATATAAATATCACTATCGCTAAAATCTATCAGGTTGGTGTGAAAAGAATTGTGTAGCTAGTCTATCGCTATGATTATTGTTGCCGCGGCGGTGTGACCGGTCTAAATTCTGATTTAACAAAGTACATAAGTTAGAATTGGTCTAGATGAATGCCAGTAATGAATGTATGTAATTTCGTATCGTCATCTATCTGCGCAAGTTTTATTTTTGAAGTGTTTTTTTCGGGCAATAAAAATGGTTATAACCAATTTCCTAGGATTTTATATTCTGAAGAACTTTTCAGTACAATAAAACCGTCTAGGATTGATCATTTTCACAGTATACCTGCGTAAAAAGCCTAAAGTTTTATATGGCAACAGCAAGAAAGGGTTGCCCGATTTAGCCCATTGTTGAAACACCGTTTACAAAATTTCAGCGCTCTAAGGCAGTATCGAAATATATAAAGAAAAACGAAATTTTTGTATGGCAACCCCACGAACGAGTTACCCCCGATTTGTCCCATTTTAAAAATAATATAATATAATTTAAAATAACTTTTAATATTATGCTTGGGTGTCCAATCCATTTAAATATCTCTACCATCATTATTTCTATGTAATACAAGCGGAATGACATACTTAGTAATATACCCTATCTTTTCGTAAGCTTTAAAAAATCTGCTTTTTTACATAGTAACAATATTACAGTAAAAACCTTACGAGCGCTTTCTTACTGGAGACATTTTAATCCGTATGCATAAATCTCTGTTTTTCAACTGACTTGGTAAGATGCACAGTAACTAAAATAAAGTAAACAAATGGGAGAATTTCCCGCCGCGCCGGCCAGAATGTACCTTGGAAGAGGGATTCTAGCCTGTTTTGGATTTTTTTAGTCAATATTCTTTATGGTAGAAACAGTTGATAGTTCACAGATGACTAAGTGATTAAATATGGCATTGTAGGTTTTGGGAAGTACGCTTAGTAGAGTCGACTAGGGAAAAGTTAAAAAAACAAAAAAAAAAAACTTTTCAATGAGTAACTTTGTAGCATTATTTATTTTGTAACACAATTTTATATATATATGTACAATACATAAGAACCTACATATACAGGGTGTCCCGTATGTGGTCTGGCACCCGAAAGCTACGGATAGGTCATGCTTAGACAAACAAAAAATTTTATGGGTGGGAGGAGGGAAATGGTAACGGTAGATAATCGTTGCACCCTTCCAATGGTTTATATAAATATTTGTTCCCTTACCCTTTCGGAATTTTTACTCGTTTTTTTATTTTTATTTAACTACTATTTTTATCAAAAAACACGTCATCAATATCATTTTTTCATACTGAATTTAAAAAGCCCAAAAGCATAGCTTTAAAATGGTCTGTCACACTCTATACCGAAAATGTAACCCTTTCTACGTGTTTGCACTTTTTCTTAAGCAAATCCAGCGAAAATGGCTGAAAAAGTTCAATAAGTGCCAGAAAGTTGGCAATTATATTTTGAAAATGACCTTTTCAGCCATTTTTGCTGGATTTGCTTAAGAAAAAGAACACGCAGAAAGGGTTACATTTTCGGTATAGAGTGTGATAGGCCATTTTAAAGCTAAGCTTTTGGGCTTTTTAAATTCAATCTGAAAAATTGATATTGATGAAGTGTTTTTTGATAAAAATAGTAATTAAATAAAAAAAAAAACAGTAAAAATTCCGAAATTTTAACTTTTTTGAGCCATAACTTCAAAACCGAAAGGGTAAGGGAAAAAATTTAGAGACCATTAGAAAAGTCCAACGATTATCTATCTACCAAAGTTTAAATCATCATCATAGGGTGTAACGTTCAGAAGTTACATGGTGATCTATCTTAATCTATCTTAAAGCTCCGTTATCTCGAAAACCGTTACGAATTCCCTCCCCCCACCCATACAATTTTTTGTTTGTCTAAGCATGACCTATCCGCAGCCTTCGGGTGCCAGACCTCATACGGGACACCCTGTATACATTTTTCAAAGTTTATTCTTGTTGGAATTCCTTATCAAACTGAATAAGCAATAATATATACGTGAAACTAGATGCGAATAAATAAAATGCCTGTTTTATCTCTACGGGAAAGAAACCACATACAACCATGTCCAATTTATTCATGACAACTTGTAAATAAAACGATTCTGCCTGCAATGGTAAAAAATAGTAATAACTGTAATAAAAAAAAAAAAAAAAACAAAAAACTCTCACCTTTTTTTGCGTAACAATACTAAGTTTTGTACTCAGTATGTATGTATCCAAAATCTTTCTTGTATTCTTTGTAGTCTTTACAACCCAACTGGATATATACAGGGTAGTGCACATATCTAAGAATATAGCTAACGTTAAAAACGGTGCCAGTAGTGTCAGTTCTTTTTTTGTATTTATCAAAGTATAATACATGAAGTATATCTGACTCGTAACCTGAACGTACGAATTAAAGACGGATAGCAGTAAATGTATTCCGAACAAATCCAGTAAATCTTCTGTTAACGAGATCAGCTTGAGGTATCTTATTGGCAGATTATTAAGTTCACAGTAATTATTAATTTTTTCCAGACTATTGTAGCCTTTTGGGGAATTCTTTAAGACTTTCTTCAGTTTTGAATTTAATACGAAAAAACTCATACTTAAAATTAACTCAGCCAAGCACACCATATTCACAACTGTAGTAACGACCATGTGTGCATAAATCCAAAAAATCCAAGATGTTATAAAAAACGTGTCTTTTTTAAGACCTCTTAAAAACACTGTCCAAAAATTAATGTATTGTGCTATTACACTTGCCAATCTACAAAACAAAAGGAGCACCGACTTTTTCATGAAAAATTTGTCTAGATCAAGTATGTTTAGTGATCTCCAAATGCAGATGAAATTGTTAATAAGTTTAACAACTTTCGGTCCTCTCCATATATGGGCAAGAAGAGCTAGAGCTGCAGCAAAATATCCAGTAGCAAGATTTATAAAAGACACCAAACGCATTACATAGTCATAGTTGATTTCTTCAAATTGTTGGTGAATAGTTCTGAGACATACAATTCCCATAACTAGAACAAAAAGTCCAGCAAAAGTTGAGAGCACAGTTGAAACTTTAGAATTAGATACCCGTTGAGTTATTTTGTTATAAGTACATGTCGACAACAACAGAATTTTGCTAATAATGCATTGCACTATAACCGTATAAATGAATATCGTCCGATAAATATTGTGCATTTCGATTTATTTATTTTATGAATTTCAGATAAGCATGAATCCTTTGCGCTACTGTTTGTGAATATAAACTAAACCAACCTTTGAATACGAACCGTTAACAGTATGGTAATAAACGTTCTTGTAATTTTCTTGTATCAATTATCATAAGGTAATAATTTATTATGCGGTAAAATTATATTTGATTTAAGCAACTAACTCCTAACAGCCCTAAGTCCACATCTACTATTACAGTTAAGTAATTGTTTTAATTGCCTTTAATAACTTAAGAATAGAAATGTGAGACGTTAGATTGCTAATAACGGTGTTACTTAAGTAATCAGTTTCCACTGTGGATTTGAAAATAGATTGAAATACAGTGAAAACTCTCTATAAAGAAACCCATGGGACCGAGCAATTTCTTTCGTTATACAGAGTTTTCGTTATAAGGAGTGAGTGAAAAATTACAACAAAATATGTATGTATGGACAAAATAAATCACAATAAACAGGTATCAGACATCAGGTTACCACTGATTGATTACATTGACACGACAGCAGCAAGACAGCAACTCATCTCCATTGGTTGAAAACGATAAGCGGATTTGTAATGTAAGCATCCCCTACGCACCGAGTCTGTCAGTAGTCAATAAAGGTATAATCATAATAAACAAAAGAAGTTCACAAAACCGACATACCTGGAATTTTAGGTATACTTACTTCCGAAAATATCGGTACCTTTGTGAGCATCTGGCAACCTATCACAAATATTGGTTTGCGGATTTTTCGTTATAGAGAGTCAGGACTTCGTTACAGAGAGTACAGAGATTCGTAGGCGAACCAACCAAGTTCAACTAGTGTTTACTTTATAGAGAGCTTTCACTGTATGTTATTATGGATTTTAAGTCCCAAACTGCTTATAAAGGGAAAAAGTTCAAAGTTCACTTAACTCTGAATGGGAGTTTAATTGCAATTAATAAATCAAGCGCAGCCCAAAGTAATAAATGCTAACTACGTTACCACAATTCCTAAGCCTTATTAGTCAATTAAACAATGTAGCAATTAATTAATGAAGTATTTTGTTTTACATACTTTCTACAATAAAGCTTCGATTTTTAATTATAATGATGAAGCTGATAAAAATCTTCGAAAGATTTCGTCCAAGTGAAGTAAGTGGGAACAGTGTGGATGGTGATGGCATAGATAATGTAGTGAATTTGTCTGTTGTTCCATCTATGTATGATGGTTTAAGGAGCGTTTACAATGACAGAGTAGAGTGGAGTCCCCAGATTGCATTTTCTCTCCTTTTCTCAAGCTTGCACTCTCATATAAGTTCTTCGCGCTACCGATCAGAGTGGATTTCACAGAGCAGCATCAGATTGGAACAATTCCTAATCTCACGTTGATAGTTTCGAAAGTTTTCAACATTTGTTTCGAAATACTAGTCTCTAACAGATGTCGCACTGATAATTACAAACTTTAACTAACGAAAATTAATAAATTATAAAAAAAAAAAACCAAAAAAATATTTTTTTATAAGAAATTAAAAATGTATTTAGTATATTTATAATACAATTTCAACAAAATAAAGTCAATTAAGAATTGAAATTTTCTTATGTTCGAATTGACTTATCTATGGAATATAGATGGCAGTCGTTCATTTCGAAAGTGTCCGTAATAAATGTTAATTTGTATTTTGTGATAATTCAAATTGTTCATAGCTCATTCTGGTGTAATTATAGAAATATTTTCTGTAATTTAACACCATTTGTGATCTGTTTTGAAATATATGTCAAATGTAAACACATGATAATCTGTCACACAATTTACATATGATTTCGAAAATCTGAATGAAGCTCACTCTGGGCGTGTATCTTTATTCTGCTCAGAGCACTCCGAGCGCTCTGAACACCGATTTCTTGTATCTTTATTTACTTTCAGAGTACTCTGAGCGCTCTGAACGTGTATCTTTATTATTGCTCAGAGTGCTTTAACTAATCGTAGATAAACCTCGGAGCATTTGGAGCAATCCGTCAGTAATACCAATAGAGCGAAAAAAATCCTATTAAAAATGTGAATACTTCTTTAAATTCCATATTTCCTTTCTTTCCTTCACCCCTTATTTATTTTTATAACTTTATTATTATTATTTATTTATTTTTATAAAGAATTTTGTATTTTCAATAGATATTTCACAAATCATAAGTGCTGCCAATATAAAGAAAAGCTACTAGAACACTCTGAGCACTCCGGATTTGTATCTTTTTTCCAGAGTGCTCTGAACGATCTAAAAAATCTGTTCGATCTACGGAGCGGAAAAAAGATACACGCCCACAGTATTGTGCATGCACGCTACTCTGGAAAAAGCTCACTCAACTCTACTCTGTCATTGTGAACGCTCCTTTAATGTCGAAGATTTGCTGCAAAAATGATGAACGCAGAGGAAGCAGCTATACAGCAGATGATTTATGAGAAATGGAGATCTCCTAGTGGGGAAGCTTTATAAAAGCAGATCCCCCGTTTATTCTGGACAAGCTAGAACTAGCAGATGCCCTGTTAATAAAAAGACACAGTCTGTTTGATCGCCAATCTACTAATAGTTCTTTATTGGAGTATCGCTAGCTTATTTATACAAACCTAAATTTGCTAGCCTAAACTTAATTATTATTAGTACGAGGCATGTTCAGAAAGTAAGTGTACTGTGACCATAACGGGCCGTGGTTTCTTGTTTTTTTAGGGTTGGCAACACTGAGCGGTAGAGGGGGATCCCCTAACTAGAGCGAGCATCGCAGAAATACGGTAGTACGTAAACTCACGTTGTAGTGTCCAGTTGCGTGAAAGATGTCGGTAAGAAATCCCGCCGGGTCAATAGCGCCCGCGAGTTTCTTGAGCGACTTGATTTGGAAGGTGAGGATTTTCTCAGTTCTATTGTGACTGGAGATAAAACGTGGGTGGCTCATTATACGCCTGAGACAAAAAGACAGTCATCATAGTGGCGTCACACCGATTCCACATCTGCCAAAAAAATTCAAAACCACAATTTCGGGAAAAAATATCATGGCTTCAGTGTTTTGGGACCGAAAAGGCATAATTTTGGTCGACTTTCTGCCTCAAGGGGAGACTATCAATGCACAACGATATTGTGAGACTCCAAAAAAACTCAAAAGGAGCATTCAAAACAAAAGGACGGGAATGCTGACGAGAGGAGTATGTTTGTTGCACGATAACGCCCGCCCTCACGCAGCCTTATCCACCAAGGCGCTCTTGGACTCATTTGGTTGGGATGTTTTGAACCAGCCCCCGTATTCTCCTGACTTGGCGTCTTCAGATTATCATCTTTTCACTTCCCTGAAAGCACACATGGGTGGAATTAAATTTTCAATCGATGAGCAGGTGCAGAAGGAGGTTCTGAAGAGAGGGAAGCAGCCGGCGGGAGAGTTCTTGGAGGAGGGTATAAAGAAGCTTGTGCCACGGCTCACCACATGCATTGAACGGGATGGCGATTATGTGGAAAAATAGTCAATAAGTGTATCAACAATTTCCTGCAATTTTTTTTCAAATACACTTTTTCTAAAAAAATATAAAAATCTAGTACACTTACTTTCTGAACATCCCTCGTACATAATGATTTGTGTACATGCCCGTGATTTGGGGCATGTTAAACAAAAATGATTTATTTGTACTTATATGCTTAATATTTGTTCCGTGCATGATGCAACTCGCGTGACCTGTGTTAAGCTTATTGCAAAACATGTAAACAATCGCGAGTAAACAATTGTAGTCACTTCTTATGGCTGTGACATACATTTGGTTGAACGCATGTTTTGCTTAATTGCAATAATATTAATATGAAGTCAGCTTGGCTGTTTGCTTTGGCGTATACGGCAGGCAGGAACCAAGCCGTACTGACGATTATACGGTTCTTGCTTATATGAAACGCTATCTTTTTGCAATGAAATTTCTTTTTTCAAAGATTTTCGTTTGCATAAAGAGTTTTTTTCCATTAAATTCTAGAGATGCAGACTTAGCAGCAAACTGAGTCAATTTCAGATTGGCTTATTTCGCTATGAATTTTCATAGCAAAACTCTCTTTAAAAAACCTGACTCATATCGACTTTTGGGAGACTGTATAGGCTGATCTCTGCCTTCATAATCAAACATCCTTTTCATTTTGGATAATCTTTTATTTTTAAAGTCATGTGGCAGATTATACCTGCTTTTCTCAATAAATTGACGAGAGTCAGGCAAGCATTTTTCAAATCCAGTTTGTCGATATTCTTTGATCCAGTCACAAAATGTACGCAAATGTTCAAGGGAAATGCTTAAATGAACTTGTACAGACTGCCATAATTTGCTTATAATATCTACACACGATAATATCTCATACCAGACATGTAATGACATGATGAATTCTAAACTGAGCATTTCATTTAAACCCGAATCACAATCACTGAGTTTATCTGATTGTTCTGTTTGATTTTTCAAGCTTTCAATACATTCAACAACATCATCGAATTGCAGTAATATGGCCTTCACTGCCTCGATTCTGCTTTCCCGCCAATTAAAGCTTACTATTAAGCCCTTATCGGGCTTAATAATAAGCTTTAATTGGCCCTTCATTAATTCCCAGTATTTACTGGAATTTGAAAATAGCACATAAATTTTCTGGATAAAACCAAAAATTGTTTTTTCTGCTACAGAAGAACTAGCTGCGTCTACCAACAACAGATTCCAGCTGTGACAACCGCAAGGTTTAAAAAATGCCCTGGGATTAATATTTAATACCCGAGTTTTATCTCCACTATTTACGCCAACCATATTTGCACCATTATCGTATCCTTGGCCACGACAATTTTGAATATCTAAGCCATTTTTTCTAGCTCTCCCAGTATTACATTAGTTAAATACTCTCCAGTTGTCTCAGGGACAGCAAGAAATCCGATAAAGTTTTCGTCTATTGTGCAGGTTCATGTATCACAAAATTTTAAGATAACTGACATTTGTTCAACTTTACTACAGTCTCTAGTGCAGTCGAGCAAAAAAGAGTAATATTTTGCCACTTTTACCCTACAAATCACTCTTTCGGTAACTGTTTTTGACATTAATCTAATCAATTCATTTTGAATATCGTGGTATAGATAATGGTGTGTAAGTTGTTTATCATTAATGCGTTTGATGTGCTCCCGTAAAGTAGGATCAAATTTGGATATCAATTTAAATAAATATATGAAGTTACCAGTGTTTTAGCCAGATTATGAGAGGCTAAGAAAGTAATGATATCGATTAATCTTTCAAACAAGTCAAGCCAATGTTTTTGAGATTCACGTATCAGCTTTTCGTTTCCCTGATCACAGAATAAATACTAGTTCTTGTAGCTTGCAGGTGTATTTAAATCAATCACAATTATAAAAAAACCGGGTTCTGTTGACAACTCGAAGCAAATGAGTGAATTTATTTACCTATTAATAGTTACTAACGCACGTAAAGCAAGACAGCGATATAAATGTTTTACGAGGAAACGCTCCCACGTTGAACAGTAATATTCATCATTAGGGAATTCCCCAGTCAACTTAGTGTTGCGTTGTGTATTGCCTGCAATAACTGGACACAATAATGGACACATTCTTCACATTCTTCAATGTTCTTTTCTTTTATTCAGAATATTTACAAGAATGGTCATGAAAACGTCCCTAAAAGTCGTTAAAACATTGTTTATGGTCTAACAATAAGTCTTAAAAATAAGTCACTAAAAACATCAAAAATCCGCTAAATCTAGCGACAAAGGTGCTAAAACGGCAACAATGTTTTTAGCCCTTGAGGAGCGGCTAGAGTTTGAAATTACCTTACATAGACAAGCGCCAAACAGAAAGGGAAATCACCAAGTCTGTCCACAAGGGGTTCCCGGTGATTGCAACACATTGATAAACATTGCTAGACTAAATCAAAACAAAATTTGTTAGGGGGGCTTCCTCGTTCGTTTCTCGCGACAGCAACGCAACGCCAAAAAAAGTTTCTAGCCTAAGGAAAACAAATTTGGTATATCAATATATTTATTGTTTTATAACGAATAAATTTTTACGTTGCGTCCGAGCTATGCATATTTGAGGCGCGAGGCCCCTCGGACCGCGAGTCCGTAGGCGGTGGCCCATGTCGCCCACGCCTAACGCCGCCTCTGTCCCCTGTCGACTGCAGTCAATGTTCATAAACAAAGCATAATTCCCATAAATAAATAATTAAGTTCCCTTTAGACTTAATTCAAGACAAAGATAGTATAAATTAGTGGTAATTGGTTTCCTAAAAGTCATTTTTTAACATCGGTAGTAATTTGATCCTAATTGTAAAAAAATAAGATCTCCACTTGATAAGGAATCAAAAACAAAAAAAAAAACAACACTAAATTCTTAATATCTTGAATTAACACTACCTACGGAAGTAGAAGACAATTAAAAACCTACCTATTATTACCGTATTAAAACTAAAAAAAATAAATATGATATATTCACCATTTTCTAATTCATAGATTTAAGTACTTCTTTTATCATTATTTCATCACTCATCACTTTTTTTTAATTGCACTACAGTATTTAGGCGGACTGAGTATAGATTCAAAATAACGTTTCACTGTCCGATTACATAGAGATGAGGTACTGCTAAAAAAAAAAAAAAATTGGAAGCTTTGTGGCGCTTCTAATATACAAGACTCACTCTCACATAAGTATCCTTGGATACCATGGATTGAAACCATGTCTGCTTATCGTGCAAATAGCAAACAGTACAGTTAATGGGAAAGTAGAGCACACAGTCCCAAAAAAGTTGCAACATCATGACCACAATCATAATATTTATAAGATCATTGCCCACTTAAAGGAAATGTATGTAATTTTTGTAACGAAAATTTTGAGGATTTTATTTTATAATTTGAGAAAGCATCGACATAGGATCCTAGTGAATAATTTTTCTGAAAGTTAATTGATGTGGAATATTTTTGCCTTGCGAAGAATCGAAAAATTGCATTGAATCTATGGAATAGTTTTGGAGAATATTAACTTCGAAATTGAGTTTACCTTACAATACAAGCTATACTAGCTTTATAATTAAATCACAAATTTGTACACAGATTTTTCTTTTAAAAAGTAAAGAACCCGATAAAAAAAAAATTGATTTGATAAAGAAGAATGGAAAATATCTCAGGTCAAATTTTTCCTTATAATTCCTTAAAATAAAGGAATATACCTACAGTTTCTCCAAGGATTCATGAATACAATTGAAATCAATTCTCTAAAAATATTTTAAATAGGTCTACTTAAGTCAAATTTCATGTGTTGATGTCCCCCGGTAACAAAATGTATGTTTTTGGATGACGACACTTTTTAGCATAATTTGAAAAAGTAAGATCAAGCCAAACTACGGAATCCTAATCTATGTACCTATATGGAAATTTCTAACAAAAAAGTATTAAAATAAAAAATATTATATACAATGCATGACTACGTTTGAAAGAAAAAAGTTATGGTTTTGGTACTCGTTTCCTAGTTATGTTTTATAACTTGTCATTAATTTTTTGGGGGATGTATTTTATTGCTGGTGCAAATATCTAATTATGAATTATCTTTTGTCGTCCAAAATAATTCTTCTTTCTAACGCAATCGAAAAGTATGTGTAGATTTTAATTAGAAACCATTTAAAAACTGACCGTAGCGATAATCCGTCATTTTTGTATAGTAACTTTGTTGTGTATTAAAAACTAACACAGAAAAAGATATTTATTTTAACGTTTCAGCTTTACAACAAAATTAAGTCAGTGAAGTGGAGTTTTCCATTCGGCAGTAGAATTTTGAAACTCAAATTGTCATTATCAGTTCAGTTTCGAAATAGTATTACAGGATTAATATTTAATACTGCATGTTAGAAGAAGATGCTGCCTGCTCACCAGAAGTACTTAGTCTTGTAGTGTTCTCCTCGGTCTTCATAATACTTTTTACAAAAGACATTCAGAGAGAATATATTTTCATTTAAAAAAAACTTTTATCATATTATTTTATAATGATATTGAAGTATCTATACATCCTGGTGGAATCCCTTATCGAACTGAATCAGCATGATAATATAAGCCAAACTTGATGCGAATAAATAAAATCCCTGTTTTATCTCAATGGGAAAGATACCGCATGCAATCATATCCAATTTATTTGTGATGACTTGGAGGTAAAATGACTCTATCTGGAGGCGAGAAATTTTTTTATAAATTATTCGCAAAGTATTTCAATAAAATATATTATGTGTACTTTTACCTGTTTTTGTATAAGAACGTTCAGTTTTGTGTTCAGAATGTACATATTCAAAATTCTCCTTGTATTCCTCGAATTCCTTATTACCCAACTGGATATATACAACAAATTGTACATTTCCAAAAAAAGAGCACAAGAAAAGAACGGTCCCAGGGGTCGTATTGGTTCAGTTGTGTTTATTATAAGATAATAAATAAAATATACCTGACTGGTAACCTGAACGAATGTATTGATGACGGATAACAGTAAGTGAATTCCGAACAATTCGAGCAAATCTTCCGTTAACGATATCAACTTTAAATATATGATCGGCAGATTAGTCAGTTCTAAGTAATTATCAATTTTATTGACTGAATTGAAACTTCCATTGGAGTTCTTTAATGTTTTCTCCAATTTTAAATTCAATACGATAAAGCTACTGCTTAAAATTAACTCGGCTATGCATATCATATTCACAACTGTAGTAATCACCAAGTGTACATAAATCCAACAGCACCAGGATACTAGAAAATATGTCTCCAATTTAAAACCCCTCCAAAATACTGTCCAAAAATTAATGTATTCAGCCGCTACACATGCTAATCTTCCAATAAGAAGGAGCACAGATTTTTGATCGAAAAATCTCTTCAAACCCAATTTGCTTATCGATTTCGAAATGTAAATTAAATCATTTACTAGTTTAACCAGTTTACGTCCTTTCCATATGCTGGCAAATAGAGCTAATGCAGCAGCTAGATAGGCTGTAGATATATTTATGAAAGAAACCATTCGCATCACGTAGTCGTAGTTGATTTCTTCAAACTCATGGTGAACAGTTTTAAGATATATTAGACCTATAATTATGACAAATATTCCGGCGATAATTGAGAGCACTGTAGAAACGTTCGAGTAGAACACCCGTTGAGTTCTTTTATCGTATGTGCATGCTGGCAACCATAGCATTTTACATATAACGTATTGAAAAATAATCGTGTAAAAAAATATCTTCCGGTAAAGATCTCTCATTATAACTTAAAAGGATATGAGCTCTAACTAAGCTCGAGGTTCTTTCACTATTATTGTAGAATGCAACTGTAAGCCCATTTAAATACAAGTTTTTTTACTCGGGGAGTCTACGTACATGCAGTATGTAATGAATTTCTATACAATTAATACCTTGTAATTTGTCTGGTCAAATTTATGACATATCTGGCGACTAAATTTTGTTTGATTTAAGTAAGTACCCCCAACCCTAAATAGCCGTAATATCATTGTCTGGTAATTAGTTGTTTTAATTATTGTAAGTAATTAGACCTTTGTAAAGACTGGCGCAATAGCATGTATTTATTTGGCCCCTAATATTGGTACACAATATGCTTCAATAATGATAATTATTAACCAGAAGAAAATATGGTAGATTGATAGGGCAGGACACTCGCAGAGCACAAACTGACTCAATTTCCTAAAGAACTTTACATCTTTGACAGAAATCGTCCCCTAACATACTTTCCTATGGCTCATGAGCCGTTAGAGCTCCTGTTGTCGCCTCTGCTCCATCTAACGAGCTCCATTGTTCTCTTCCTGTTGTATACAGGGCATAATTATACCTCGCAATACAGCGTGTATCCCGATTGACACAGCTATGATTTACCTTTTTGTTTAAGCAAGAATTTGTTCAATCCAAACATATGTTTGGAAAGGTCTAGGAAAAAAAGAATGAAATAAAAAGATGAATTATTCGGAATCGTAGTTCCGGCAAATGAAATAACTCGTCATTAATTTGGCGCACTTTAAATCCAGATCTGCATTTTATTTTCGTTTAATCAGATTTCACGTTATTGGTGTTTTGTAGCATCGAAGCTTGACACAAAGTTTGCCGCGCTCGCATATTGGTGGCATAGTAGTCAAAACTAAAAAAATCGCAATTGGCCGACCTAGACGACAGGCAAATTCAGACGAAATTCCTTACGTGTAATTAAGTGAAAAGTTAGTAACAAACACAAGAAAATAAAATCGGTATTTCGCTTCTTTCTTGTGTTCTCTTTTCCGTGATTCTTCCCTGGCTTCTTTTCGAAATTTATTTTAATTATTTATTATTATCGTCGTCTGGCGCAGCCGACTTTTGACAGTTCCTGTTCCTGTCCATGAGAAGAAATTGGGCAAGGTCTAATGGTGAAGTCGGCTGCCCCCAATGCGCTGAGTAAACACCGAGGTATATCTAGTTTCTATTCCACCGCGGTTTTTGAAATATGGTAACATGATTTCGGTGTTTACAGCTAGCATTTGATGTGTTTTTAGTGAACTCAGAAACGTCTTAAGAAAAGTTTACTCTACTTTGGTGCAAGATGTGGAGTTAATTTATAATTTAAAATGCCGGGATTATACAAATCTAGAAAATATAAGTTGTCAACGCTCACACTGTGTTAAACTAAAAGTTCCAGAAGTTCATCACGCCGAAGTTATCAAATGTCGACTGAGTTGAAGTCGTGTAAGCTCGCACTGTGTTTCAACCTGGAAGCTCACCGCTCATCTTCGTGGAAAATATTTTCGTTTATCAGAGCTTGTTGCGCGGTTTTTATGTCATGCTCAGTGTTCATAGCTCTTCAATGTGTACGCAACGTATGGAATCTTTTATTTCGCACACTAAATCCACAATTTCGATTACAAACAGCATTTCGAAATTGAGATCCATACATTTAATGAAATTGGGAATTTCGGCGATAATGTACCAGCGTATTACATAGTTTTTTATGACATGTAATCAGTAAATTCATTAGGAAATCATCAATGTATCTCAACCAGGTTCCCTTAAAACACTATGTTATTCGTTCAACAATAACTCTAACACATTCAGCACTCAGGGGTTGTAGTATTTTGCAATTCAACAATAGTATTCCGCTTCTCATTCTGCAACTCCTGCTTTTTTTACGTGAAATCAGACACAAATCTTGTTCGCATACTTCATTTATAGATTCCTGGCAATGCCAATATTTTGAACATTCAACACTTCATTGTTTTGCCAATTGTCAAAATTCTTCATATCAGTATTGAATATGTCTGCTACGTACTCCTCATACCAATTAACGGCAATGTTTGCTATTATTTTAGTTAAACGCTTAGACGCTGTATTTATAACTTAATTGTGAATGGATTTTTAACACGAAAAAATTGAGTGTTTCCAAACTTGTTTGTGACTCCATCTATTGGAGTAAAGCATTACCGTACTGGCTGTTGGTGTCTCCTGATTTAAGGCTGGCTGAAAATGGACGTAAAAAGTTTACGAAACTGTACGAAATTGAAGTTTACTTGGGGATTCTTGCCCTAAATAAAAATTACATTCCCTAAAAGTAATTATCTTAACATTTAATGTTTTCTATTTTAAAAAGTGCAAACAGCCAAATAATTTAAGAAAAAGAAACTGATTTACGGAGCCAAGGAGAATTCTATGAAAACTTCGATTTTAAGTTTTACAAGTTTCTGTCTATATCCAGTAAGGTACCTTGGTAGAGGGATTCTAGCCTGTTTCAGAATTTTTCATAGTCAACATTCTTTCGGATAAAAACCGTTGGTGCGGTAATGGTTAATGTGTTCACTAGGGTATAAGATTCAGTAGAAGCTTCAGTTACGAAAAAGAGATTAAATATGTGCCACGCATTTAAGGTTTGGTAGTACCGCCGACTAGGGAAAAGTCGACAAAGGTACAAAAAAAAATAGACTTTTATTTGTGACATTGTTTATTTTGTAACACAATTTTATATAATATGTATAAAACTTTATACATACATATTTGAAGTTTTATGCTTCTTTTTGAAACGCCTTATCAAACTGAATAAGCAATAATATATACGTGAAACTAGATGCGAATAAATAAAATGCCTGTTTTATCTCTACGGGAAAGAAACCACATACAACCATGTCCAATTTATTCATGACGACTTGTAAATAAAACGATTCTGTCTGCAATGGTAAAAAATAGTAATAACTGTAATAAAAAAACAAAAAACTCTCACCTTTTTTTGCGTAACAATACTAAGTTTTGTACTCAGTATGTATGTATCCAAAATCTTTCTGGTATTCTTTGAATTCTTTACAACCCAACTGGATATATACAGGACAGTGCACATATCTAAGAACAGACCTAACGATAAAAATGGTCCAAGTAGTCGTATCTCTTCCGTTGTATTCATCAAAAGATAATAAATAAAGTATAACTGACTCGTAACTTGAACAAATGAATTGAAGACGGACAGTAGTATATGTATTCCGAACAAATTCAGTAAATCTTCCGTTAACGAAATCAACTTGAGGTATCTTATTGGCAGATTATTAAGTTCACAGTAATTATTAATTTTTTCCAGACTATTATAGCCTTTTGGGGAATTCTTTAAGACTTTCTTCAGTTTTGAATTTAATATGAAAAAACTCATACTTAAAATTAACTCAGCCAAGCACACCATATTCACAACTGTAGTAACGACCATGTGTGCATAAATCCAAAAAATCCAAGATGTTATAAAAAACGTGTCTTTTTTAAGACCTCTTAAAAACACTGTCCAAAAATTAATGTATTGTGCTATTACACTTGCCAATCTACAAAACAAAAGGAGCACCGACTTTTTCATGAAAAATTTGTCTAGATCAAGTATGTTTAGTGATCTCCAAATGCAGATGAAATTGTTAATAAGTTTAACAACTTTCGGTCCTCTCCATATATGGGCAAGAAGAGCTAGAGCTGCAGCAAAATACCCAGTAGCAAGATTTATAAAAGACACCAAACGCATTACATAGTCATAGTTGATTTCTTTAAATTGTTGGTGAATAGTTCTGAGACATACAATTCCCATAACTAGAACAAAAAGTCCAGCAAAAGTTGAGAGCACAGTTGAAACTTTAGAGTTAGATACCCGTTGAGTTATTTTGTTATAAGTACATGTCGACAACAACAGAACTTTGCTAATAATGCATTGCACTAGAACCGTATAAATGAATATCTTCCGATAAATATTGTGCATTTCGATTTATTTATTTTATGAATTTCAGATAAGCATGAATCCTTTGCTCTACTGTTTGTGAATATAAACTAAACCAACGTTTGAATACGAACCGTGAACAGTATGGTAATAAACGTTCTTGTAATTTTCTTGTATCAATTATCATAAGGTAATGATTTATTATGCGGTAAAATTATATTTGATTTAAGCAACTCACTCCTAATAGCACTAAGTCTACATCTACTATTACAATTAAGTAATTGTTTTAATTGTCTTTAATAAGTTAAGAATAGAAATGTGAGACGTTAGATTGCTAAAAACGGTGTTACTTAAGTAATCAGTTTCCATTATGGATTTGAAAATAGATTGGAATATGTGATTATGGATTTTAAGTCCCAAACTGCTTATAAGTATTGAGGAATTCATTTAACTCTGAATGGGAGCTTAATTGAAATTAATAAATCAAGGACAGCCCAAAAGTAATAAATTCTACTAACTGCGTTACCACAATTCCTGAGCCTTATTAGTCAGTGAAACAATTTAGCAATTAATTATTGAAGTATTTTGCTTTACATACTTTCTACAATAAAACTTCGATTTTTAATTATAATGATAAAGCGAATAAATTTTTTTGAAAGATTTCATTCAAGTGACATAAATCGGTAAAGTGTGGATGGTGATGGCATAGATAAATCAATCAACTAGATTCCCATATCATGATATAAATTTACAAAACTCCAATCAATCAAAAGGTTTAAGATTTGCAGAGCAATATTAATGAAAATTTTTCTCTATAATGGTGCAAATACATTTTATCTCATCTATAAATTGAGACAATGTTGTTCCATTATGCCTTAGATTAGGTTGGAGTGCAAAGAAGAAAGACTTAGCCTCATTTACTTAGACAACTGACGGGGGTCCATTGTGGCCCATAAATTCAAGATCAAGACAATCTCTCATTCTAGGAAGAACTTTAGATTCTTTAAGGAAACTCAGAATTCATTTAAGCAGTTCCCCAACTCCGAGTAGAAGTAGCTACCCAGTAGCCCACATACACTACATTTGTCAGGCAATCCGTATGACTCGTTTCAGTGTAAGTTGCTGGTGTATGTACCCCCTTATACTTGCTTTGACCCATCTGTAAAAATAGATATGTCTGATGTTACAATTTCCTTATTTCCCTTTTAATCACTTCTTTTGGGTATCAATGCAGTGAAATCTCCACTTAAGGTTAGAGGGCAGGAGCATGCAAGTTTGTTAACACATTGCCATCAATGCGGTCTATTGCAAGGATACTGGAATGTTGAAAATCTATCTCCATCCACTAACACATTGCTTTTAGCCGACTGCGCTGGCTGCCATTATACCCGCACCAGATGTGCATTGGCAACAGATCGAGATTTAGCTCCAAAGCAGCCACAACTCCTGAAGGGAGTACGGGGAAGTGTATGAAGGTCTGCATACAATCAGCTCTTGACGGTGACCGCACACCCTGTACTTTTTAATTTTTTGTTTGTCTAGGTGAGTATACTATCAACTCTTACTCTATGGACCACCTAGGTGGAAACACCCTGTAGAGTGTTCTTAAATTCAAATGAGCTCAGAACGGAAGCTTTTTTCAGCTTGAATGCTTTCCATCTGTAGCCTTTTAACTTTCTTTTTCAACTTAGGAATGAAAAAAAAATGAGGGTGTCACATCTGGGCTAAGGGAAAAAAGGATAAGATACTCCAGCAATATCATTATAAGAGTACGCTGCGCAGGTGTTAGTCTTCCGTATTCATGTTTATGATATTATCATTCTGTCCTCCTGGGCAATCTATGAAAAGAATTCTTACGATATTTCAAGAAACGGTGGTCATGATCTTCTATGCAGATCTCTCCGCTTCGGTCCGGAGCTCTGCGAATTATACCCAACCTGTCTCCGTTCTCATCTGCAGTGATGTGACTTTTCTTCCAGCTGAGTTTTATTAAAAACCTTCATGTTGTCACGTACTTCAAATTGCGAAGTTTTCATAGTCCAAAAAGCACTTTATACGAAAATAGAATTTAAGAGAAAAACAGATAACGTTATCACTTTGAAATTCTTTCTCAGGTAAAAACGCTTTGAAAAATACAAAATCCACGACTTATTTACAACTCGGAAATCAACAAGCAAATGATGCTACTATTCTAGGAACTATTTGACTTACCTATGTATTTACCATTCACTATATTCGCCAAAGCAGATTTTTAAGGCTCCTCGCACTTTCATATTTCACAATTAATATCGAGAAAACATTTGTGGTTGTAATCATGAACCAAAGCCGGTTTTATTAAATTATTCATATATTTTATCTAACTTTTCACAATGCGTGATGATTTGGTGGTACTAGATATTTTATATTCATAGTGTTTCATTCTTATATCCCCAGTCGTGAGAGAAAAACGTGCGGAAAACTTAATATGCATAAAATATCAACTAGATCTTATGAAAAATGTCATCCAACGGTTGGTTCGTACCTATCCTTACAATACTGAGAACAATCTTTCCCTCAAATCCTATTACTTCTTTCATAATAACATATTTATACAAAACTATGAAAGTAGACACGTACATATGTATTTGCAATAAAATTATTCTAAAAATATCTGCATAAATCAGCAGGATATTCACTCATATATTAAAATCAATAGGTAGCACTAAAATAGATAACAAATTCCGAATTATGCGCGTCACTAGCTCAAATAGTCCAAATTTTATATGATGATGAGTAGTTTTCTCGTTTAAGAAGGTGAAAACAGTTAGAACTTATGGAGTCCTATTACACGTATTCATATATGTATAAAGTGAAAAATAATACAAGAAACAATATTACTTATCTTTTTTCATAAAGGACCTAATAGAAAGTGAGTTTAGAACGACACGATTCATCGCGGAATTATTCAACGAGAATACAATTCATAACGGACAAAAACGCAGCACCGCGTTTGTTCAGATGGTTTTCTTGATAAGTCTTCCTCATTTTGAATGAAACATATTATTATATTTCCAATGTTCAAGTCGAGTGACATAAAGAGCTAACGATCTCATAAAGATGACTCTCCTGGCGCAGTTGCAGTATACAAATCAAAGTAGTAACACAAAATAGTGATAGTTTCGTAGAAAGTCGTTTCAATCTAAAGTACAGTGTTGCATAATTCCCTAGACAGACGGGCGGAAACAATGATCATTCGTTCGTAATATGAATTTTCTGCATTTTAATTAATATAATTAATCTTGGTTAATTAGATTTTTCAACAATTTAATTACGAATGAATGATCATTGATTTTATCTATCTGCCTAGGATATAGTCAGGCATTGATGTCTAGAACCAAGTATTTTATGACGGGGAAAAAGCAAAAAGCAAATGCTTCAATTACCATCGTAGTCCGTAATACTACTTATCTGGATTTGACTTTTTTTTCACTCATTTCCTCCTCGCATCAGAGGTCAATGCTTCAAAGTTAAAAAAAACACAATCGAATTTTTATCACCGTTTTGAAACATAAGAATTTTCTTTTTATTGAATTAACTCTGGGGTATTTATCAAAGTCTTACACTAGATATTGCTCAATAAAAGGGCAGTAAGCTGGAAAGGGTTGAATTTTGGTTACGGAGTTTACATATTTCGGGCTTCTTAAAAATTTATGTGTTAAAATTCGGATATTCCTTTAAAGTTCGGCAAGCCCTCAGTTAGCCATCGATTATTACTGGCCTAAAAATTGTCTAGGTAATTTTCGTTGATATAAAATGGCACAACTTGGCGTTTCTGATAGTTTTAATGGGTAGGTACTTGCGCAATATTCAAAGGGAGCTCAGATTTTCTTTTTCCAAACAGCAATTTCGACCGAGGTAGCCCTTGAAGTAAGTTTTTTTCAGTACGAGAAAGAACACTGAGAAATACTGAAACGTACTGAACAGAAACCTAGTAAATATATACGAACAAATCTATCCTTTCAACAAGAACCAGAAACATATAAGCCAGAGATACAAGGCGTGGTGTTAAAACAAAATAAAGCAAAAGTGCTAATTGAGGAGTGTCGGGTGAAAATGCTGAAAGTGCCAATAATGTTAAGTAGGAATAAAACAGAAAAATGTGTTTAGTGTTCACAAAGAATACAAAATTAATTTCCTGATTCCAGCTACTTGAATTTCATCCTCAGCCGGCATTTTTTTTTTTTTAGGCAGACAGACGAAAGATCGCAAACACTGAGGAAAAGGCGGCCCATAGTCCATAGTGCTAACCTATTAAAAGTAAGAAAATAACTCTCACCAAAATCTTCCCGTCCTCTTAATGAAGCTCATCAGGTCTAGGTGAGGTAACTAAGATTCTTAGGTCATCCACTGATAGGAGGGCAAACCCAAGTGTGTCCAGCCTGCACCGAGCAAATGCAGGACAACCGCACAGTATTAGATTGTCTCGGGCTCTCCTTCCAGGCAGGACAGACACTTAGGGCTGTCAGAAAATCCAATCTTTGTTAGATGAGTGTGAAGCGAGTTGTGGCCGGTGATAGTACCCAAACGCGCACTAACGGACGCAACATGCACGCGGCATGGGACTATATCCACAGAGAATGTTGTACTTGTACGCAAATAAGCTCGTTAGAGGCATAGAAATTTATCAGTGTACTGGATACGCGCAGCTTTTATACTTCCCATTTGAAATGGAAATCAAATGTACATTAAGAATGTTTTCTAGCAGTTTTTCGTGTTCTTTTTTCTTAGTTTCCTATTTATGTAGTCGACCCATATTTGAGGAACTTAATTCTAAACATACGATTGAGAGCGGGTGTATCAAAGTACATATACAGAGTGTTTTAGATCAAGGTGTCTTCCTGTATATCTTGAGTGAGCTGATAGGGAAATCGTTTCATTCGAATCAGTTGCACCCGTACCTCTTTCAAATTGTACAAGCTTTATAAAGAGATTCAAACAACTTCAGTTTTGCCATTGGATACATTAGCAAGAGCCGAGAATTTTGTTTACAGATGAGGCTAGTTTCACCAGAGATGGAGTAGTAAACACTCATAAATTACACACTTGGGCTTCAGTGAATCTTCGTACCAACTTAGAAGATGATGTCTTTCAAGCGAGTTTTAAGATATTTTTTTGGTGTGGTATTATTAACAATTACTTATTGAATTAAAAATTCCAATATTAAATGGTTCCATTTAAATTCGGCCTGAAGTCATTAATCGGTAGGGGAACTTTTCTATCGGAATCACAGTAGCGAATTAGTGCACCACTGACTTCTAAGATTAAAACAATTTTAGGTTGAGTTCTTAAACAGGCCAACATATTTCACTGTGATAGGTAGTATGCAATTTTATGATCTGGCTTGGGTAAGCCCATTTACTTACCTTTAGTGTTGAACCAAGTATTAGGATACGAATTTTTTTTTTTTTATTAAAAAGGAAGGACATAGCTTTAATAATGGGCAATAAGATTAGGTCAGATAGACGAATATGTGCATAACTAAGAGGTGTCTGAAGGAAAGAAAATAAGTAATACCTCATTTGACACATACTTTTGTAAGCTATTAAAAAATGCAAGAACTGTCAAAATCTACAAAGTGACTCAAAAGATATACTCACTTATTCCCACAAGGATTCACGAATATTGGCGAAATCTTTAAATAAAATAGCTAGAATTCCTAAAGGGGACTTAATGGGCGAAGGGATTTTTTATCAGTTCACCTCAAGCAATGTAATGGTATACCGAAATGACTCTGCTTAGTTGAAAGAAAAATTATGTGGACAGTAACTCCTTATTTCCTATGTTCAGCTATGAAGCCATCTAAACCAAAGCGAAGGGATTTCAAAGTAAGGCAACTGGGTTCAAATTTGACTAAAAAAATGAGTATACCATAAATGTTTTTAGGGATCTTTTCCTTTTTGAAGCTGTAATAGTTTTAATAGTTTTATCTGTTTCCATTATTCTATCAATGAAATTTTTAGTAGGAACGATTTATAATATGAAGCGAAACGGTGATTAATCATTTTTAACATAAATGTATGTTTTATTACGGCAAGTTGAAGATGCAATCTTCTACAATACGCATATTTTTAGTCATAGGACAAATTCATAAATACAATTTATAGGCAATGCAATTTATGCACACAATCTTTTCAGAATTAAATTTTCTTGAATTCGATATGAAAAACTGGTGTTATGAGGTGTCTTTTTTTATAATATTAGTGTGAAATTAATAAAGCACTTAAAGTGTCAATATTTTGACTTTATTGAGTCACACCAGTGTTGGGCGTAATTTGATTGCAGTGTAATTTAATTAATAATTCCATTACAGTTTAGTCAAATTACAAAGTAATCTAATTAAATTGTATTCGATTACATATCAATCAGATTACTTATGAGAGAATATGTAATTTATCAAATGTGTAATCTGTTACAATATAATTAGATTATTTTGTAATCTAATTACATTGTAACAGATTACTTTGTAGATTACTTAAAAGTAATTAATAATATAATGAAATGAATTGAAAGAAAATAGTATTGTTCTCGTACGAAATTAGTTTTAGGGAGTTTTATGAAGAATTAGAATACAAATATCTTAAATATCTTAAATGTCTTAAATGTAATCACATTAATTAGATTAACATGTAGTGGGATTAACTTGTAATCGATTAATGTGTAATCAGATTAACTTGTAATCACATTACACGTTAATCGATTACATTATGTAATTATGGAAATGGATTACATTAGTAATCTGATTACAGATTACATGGTTAATTGTAATTGTTAATCATTAATCAGATTACATTTTGCCCAACACTGAGTCACACCCTTGAAACGGATAGAAGAAAAAAATGTTATAGATCATAAATTCATGAAATATCCTAGTTTTTGCGGAACTTTGTTAGAACTTCGTACATAGAAACTGGTTTCAAATAAAAACGAACGCAGAATTTAGGACAAGTATTGTGGTATAATTTTTTTCGTATAGATATTTAAATGTCAGAATATAAAACAAGGGCATAAGAAAATGTAAATTATTCAAGGAATATTACTACAATTTTTAATTTTATTATATCTTACGGTATTTTTAATTGTTTTTTTTTTCCAGTTGCCCTCAATGAAAATTAAGCAATCTTTAACTGTTGATAAGTAGCATCACAGTGGCGAACATTTAATTTTTTCCTATTTGTTTTGCTGATAAGATAATAAGATTGATGTGTTTACTTTAATATTCCGTTGTGAAAAGCGTTATCATCCAACGTAACTTGTTGTTTTCCGTGTTAGCTATGCATTAAAGAGAGCCTTTCAGATTTTTATTTATTTTTCGTTTAAAAACAAATGATTAAAACTTTTGGATATGCATTAGTGTCAACAATTTAGGTTAGTAGAAATATAAGATTTTTAATGAGTAGTTAATTTTTTTTTCTTAGGTTTTCTTTTTAGTTTTTCATTTAATCGTTTTATTTAAATTATTAAAAAAAAAATTAACAGTGTAAAAACATAGAAGATAAGATTATGTAAATATTATTAAATTAATTCAAGTTAAATGCCCCAGATTGTATATGTGATAAGATCGGAGAATTTCGTGATATTTTCCTGGTTCCTGTGTACATAATGTTTTGATTATTGAAACATAACTTCGCGAATCTAGACGAATACTCTTGGTAGCAGCCAATATTGCTTACACATTTCGGAATTTCTTCAGCAAATAATGAAAATGCGTTGTAATTAAGTCTATCAATGATAAATTCCTATTCAGAGTATACTTTACCGTCAGCCTAGCTAGTTTAGAGCTAGTGAGATTTCCGAGGTGGAAAACACCTTATCTGATCGCTACTCGTATCTGGCAAGTATCAAAATGTTGTTTTGGAAGGAAATTCCAACGTTAATCTTAATTTCAACGTAACTGTTATGATAGACATGCCGCCGATGAATTTACACTTATTGCTCAGTGACTGCATTTTTTGGATAGAGCTTTATCCTAACATCTTCTCACATACATCGAACATCTCCTCTTGATATATTAATGACATCTGATCAAATTAATTTATCACCCAGCTGGTATTTTTATGAGTTATAATTTTAAGCCAGATGTTCATAATAATTGTATTATTTATTGTGATTTCAATAATGTTGATACTAGAGACCTTAGAAATATATTTACATGCCCATATTATTAAATGACTCGAAAATTGTGTCTGGAATTGTAATTTTTTGGTTAAACGTAAAATGTGCAAGATAGCCAGATTGTTAACGTTATTGCATGCTCCACAGAACTCAAGCTGCATTGCGGAGCGTGGATTATGTGTCAGTTGCTCGCTTGTAAAATAAAGTAATAGTCTGAGATCGCGTGGACGTAGAGAGCTCAAAATGAAATTTCGAAAATGGACTAATCGGGCAGCCCCTTCTTGGTGTTGCCATATAAAAATTTTGGTTTTTTAAGTATATTGTAAAAACAATCAGTCCTAAACGTTTTTACTGTACTGAAAAGTTCGTCAGAACCGTCCGACGAACCGTTCTAGAAATATGTGCGAAAAACCACTTCAAAATTCAAACTTGCTTGATAGGCCACTATACGAAATCACATAGGGGCATTCATCTAGGGTATCATAAGAATTGGCCAGACATGAACATTTGTATCATAATGCTCGGCAATATTAGTGCTCTTCAGAACGATTTAAAAATTACAATGCACGTTGGTTTCGGGAATTCCCAAAGATTCGTCAATATTACAATGTTATATGAAAAAGTAAAAAAGCTAGAATTAGTCTAAGATAAATTCTTACGATACGTTAGATGAATGCCCGTATGTATGGCCTCCTCTCTGTGCAAGTTTGAATGTTGAAGTAGTTTTTCGCATATATTTCTAGAACGGTTCGTCGGACAGTAAAAATGATTATTAGCAATTTCATAGAATTTCATATTCTGACGAACTTTTCAGTACAGTAAAAACGTCTAAGACTGATTGTTTTTACAATATACGTAAAAAACTAAAATTGTTACATGGCAACTCCAAGAAGTGGTTGCCCGATTTAGCCCATTTTCGAAATTTGATTTATTATTGATATGGAAACACCATGCCCAAATTTCAACTCTCTACGTCAACGCGTTCTCAGGCTATTACTATTATTTTATTTTACATGTTTTTTTGTTACAAGTTCATCCGAACAGCTGACGCATAATCCACTCTCCGCGAAGCAGCTGACGATTTTTTTTCAACTCACTTTATAAAAAAAAGTTCCATCCGGCATACCATTACTTAAAAAAAAATTTTTTTTACCACTTTCGCAGCCTCCCACACACACCGCTAGTTTAGCAGCTGACGGTCGGTTCACTGATCAGTTGTAAGAGATCAATTACCGATATCAAATTCCGCCGGCATACTACTACTTCATCGCAAGGCCTCTCGACAAACCTTATACAAAAACACAACTGTTACTAACAGGGGTACCAAGTCCTCAAGCTGTACCAAAGATTATAACTACTCGATTTATACCTCAAGCTATAATTACGCAAGCTATACCGCATCTGGTGCGACCCAAAGACACAGATCCTGGGTAAACACTAAATGTTCACCCAAATGCAGTCACGCGCAAGTTATTACGTAACTCGTAGAAGTGACCGCATTGTACGAAAGTCGAGTAGCACACTTAAATTGGGCCAATCCAAGCTTGCATCACAAAGAATCGATGAGCAATGTTAAGTAAATAAGTGCAAGTAGAAAGTAGCCATAGGAAGTTATGTGTTTTATTAGTTTTTAGTGTTCAGTTTGTGTCTTTTTATATAAATAAACTAACGAATAAGCCAGAATTGGGATTGCTACAGTATACTTCGTTGAAATCACTTGGTGTCTGCTTGTTCTGCTTTTGTAGCTTCCTCCTATAGGAGTTCTGTCTTGAAACTGCCTCCAACCTACCTTGCACTGCATTATAGTTAAAAATTATGCAGTAGACGACATCATCATAAAATAGTATTTACTACAATTAAATTGAACATATTACAAGACGACAGTAATAACTTAATATATTACTACATTACAGTTAAACCATCGTCAAATGGGAAGATGTTCGGTCATGGTATGCTCAGGAACGGCTCAACGGCAAATATTTCTGGCAAAATGAAAGCTACATACAAGCTACGATCTATGTGTAAGGGCTTGTGCACGTAAACTACGAGAAGGCTTAAATATTGATGAATGGTTTAATATAAATAAACTTAAACTTAAATAAATAAAACAAACGCAATAGTTATTAATTCTACGAACATAAGGCCAATGTTTATAGAAAATAAAGAAATTGAAATTGTAAATGAACTTGAATTTCATGGTGTCGTTATAAATAATCAGTTAATATTGAAAAGTTACGTGAACTAGTTATGGAAAAAAATTTCCAAAAAGGTTTACTTCTTTAAATGTATAAGAAAAGAATTAAATTAAAATCAATGGATGCGATAAAAATAATATAATACAATAATTAAAGCCCACTTTCATGTATTAATTTTCGTGTATAAATGTACCGTAGGATGAAAATGTACCTATTTGAATTATTTTAAATCCTAGTATTGTAAGATGTAAAAGGACATCTGAGAGCAGATGTCCATTTTCGAGGCGGTGATATGAATAAAAAGTGTACTTAATGTGAGAGAAAGACCAGATGTTGGTAGCCCAATTGGCAGCACACAGAAACACAAATCGGACTATAAATAAATAAAAACAAAAACTTACGACAGAGAATCAGAAAAGCCGTTGGTGACTCAATAATGCTTTACAGAGTTAAAAATGTGATGCATGTTAGTTCAATTCACGCCGGTAACCGAATATACTTTTCCGATTCCCACATGTAAATGTAAGAATCAAAATTATGCACGACAAATTTCTACAGTTGTGTTCTTTTGTGTCCGCAGAACAAAAGATACACAAAAGAACGTTTCATACATTTTCATAGAAGATGTATAAATGAAGCGAACAGTACAAATAGTTCGCTTCAATCGACAGAACAATTTGAACTCTCCAGTATATGGGAGTTCTAGAACAAGGTACACAAAAGAACACAGCTGACCAGTTAACCATAAAACTTTTGAATAGCATGTCGTCCACTAGATCTAGTAAGGTAAGCTATTCTAGTCTCCAGACATAAACAAAGAAAGAGCAATTCCCAGCAACTGTTCAATTTCATATGACTTAGTTGTCACAAAAACTTTGTAGATGCTTGAGTTTATTATTCTATAGAGTAAACGTATTATATTGTGAAATAATAAGACACCAATAGAGCTTACGTGAATAAAAAACAGCGGGCCCAAGTGACTTCCTTGAGGTACGCCGGACGAAGCCTTCAAGACTCTAGAGATGGAATGTTGAAATAAGACTTGATATGTTCTTTTATTTAAGTAAGACTTCGTCCATTTAAGGAAAGTTAGAGGAAACCCATACTTTTCCATTTTAAAGAGTATCACGAAGTGAGACAACTTGTCGAACGCTTTACTAAAGTTAGTATAAATACAATCTGTCTTATAGCCTTTCGCAAACCCGCCAATGGTATCCGAGACAAATTCAAACAAGTTAGTGGTTGTAGACCTGCCCGAAATAAACCCATGCTGGTTTGAAGAAAGCAAATTCTTGCAGGAAATTGATAGCTGAGAGTAAATGATAGATTCGAATAGTTTAGGCATACAAGACAATTTTGCAATAGGCCTATAGTATTAAGCGATTTTTGGAAAATAACTCTCAGCGGAGCTGCAAGGGCATTACAACATGACTTATAGAAAGCTGGAGGGATGCCATCAGGACTCGTTGTGAAGTCATTTGGAAGCCCATTAATATGATCGAATATATCTTCTTGCGCAATTGTAGGGATAGTGAATGAAACATTATGAGAATCGCTCATATGACTAAAGTTGTTATTTCGAGAAATGAAATTTGACGAAGAAAATGCATTGTCAAAAAATGAAGCAAACATCTTGCAAATTTCAGACGAGTCATCACTAGCAGAATCTTTGTACCTCACGGTATTGCAACTACTCCAATACCGTGAGGTTTTTCTCTCCATATTAATAAACTTAAAAAAGATACGTTGGTCACGAAATAATTTCGCGGGCATGCTTTGAATATACTCAACTTAAAGTGTAGAGGAAAATTCTTTGAACTCATTATAGGATATGAGGAAATTGTTGTGACTTATAATGTCTTTGCCCCTCATGTAACTTTTCCACAATTTATTCTTTTTATTTTTAAGATGTTTAAGATCTTTATTGAACCATGGCGATGTTTTAGAGGACCGCTGTCGCTCGCGAGAAACGTGTATTTATGGTATACATGTACAGAAACAATGATTATGAGACCCGCAACTGTTTTCATTTAAGTAATAATGATAATCTTCCATAATTCCTACTGATAAAATCTTTATCACTGGTAATCTCTACTTGCACTTTTTATCCCAATAGTTCAGCAGGAATGTTTGCTTTAAAAACTAAACTGTTAATATATAAATTTTCTTTCGAACACCTTACACCTATCTTTATCACTGGTAATCTCTACTTGCACTTTTTATCCCAATAGTTCAGCAGGAATGTTTGCTTTAAAAACTAAACTGTTAATATATAAATTTTCTTTCGAACACCTTACACCTATCTTTATCACTGGTAATCTCTACTTGCACTTTTTATCCCAATAGTTCAGCAGGAATGTTTGCTTTAAAAACTAAACTGTTAATATATAAATTTTCTTTCGAACACCTTACACCTATCAGTAAGTATTTCAAATTTATGGAAATCAGTCCAAAGGACAATTAATACGTAGCGCAAGAACAAGCCAATACCCTGAAGAGCACATGAGCCTTCTTCAGCTGCGAACAGCTCGTATGCGAGCAGGTCCCTTTAGCATTAATAATTAACAATAAAATATTTATTTTTTGATAGTGTCTTGATGACCATATTCCTAATCCACATTCTTTTATCAGCAACATAAACATGCTTGCAATTTAACAAAAGTCATCAAAAGAAATACATAAGTCTTACAGCAAATTAATCAAACGAAAAACCCAATCACCATCGTCAACGGGTAGTTAGCATTTATATATGTACGCCCGTAAAATAGAAAGGAAGTTTTAATATCGCGTGCACTTGCTAAAAAGCTTACTGCTGTAGAAAATCGAATTCGAAGAGGTCAATGACTGGTCTACTTCCATCCATAGAGATGTTTGAAATTTATTTTAGTTTCATTAATATTATTCATAATAAACGAAAAGCGGATCATTTCCAAGTTTGAATAAAAAATATAATTAAGTTTGAAGAATAGATTGTACTTACGATTTCTCTCTGCAACTTCGCTATATTATAGTTGGCCTGAGCTAGACGAACACTTAAAGTCGCTACATCACTGGTTAACTGTGCTCGTTCTCCGGAATTTCTGTCCACCAACTTGAGCAGTTTATCCTCTAAACTCTGATTAACTTTTTGCACTCGTTTATGAGACTCATAGAGCCGGTCGTATTTGTCCTGCCATGCAATTATACTATCCTCAAGCTCCACCTGACGATCTGATTCCCGTAAACAAGCCGTCTCCATGGCAATCAGTTGATTTTGCTTTTCGACTAGCGCCTGCTTCAACACTTCGATTTCCGCATGCAAATGCACATCACAAATATTCTAGTAAAAAGAGTTTTATTAAACTTAAATTACTGCTCGAATTTAATTAAAACAATTATTTTGGATTTTAAATTGAGATACACTGAAATTGAACTCGCAACAAGTATTAAGAGATATTATACTTCACGGAGCACCCCATTAAAACTGATTAAATGAAAGATTCACAAGAATTCCTATGACCCACGACTACTTTGGATTAAGTGATAAGAAATGAGCGAACAATGAGCGTGTAATACAGAGAGATAGCTCACCACATAAGACTATTACAAGTCTGCTAGACATAAATTTGTCACATCATAAGCCGGGTTTAAATTCTCCAACTGATAAACAAACGAATCTCATCTCAAGACAAACACTTCCTGTTATCAGTGTCATCAATAAAATTAAGTATTTTGCGAAATTTCATTTCCTCCACCCTCCCTTGTTATGACGGTAATCAGTTTCCAAAATTTAATTTTCATATTCGCATTTCTCGCTTTAGTGTTCTATCCGTTTTGTAGTTATCAATAATAAACAAATTGTGACAACAAAAAGATGAAAAACTTCCTTCCCTGGTATAGGGAGTCTCGATAAGTTTTGTTTTTCGTTTCTCTGCTGCCGTCGCCGTTGTCGTTTCGGTCTCAAGGTTCAATGACAGATGCCATCTTTTGTGTTTCTGTTTATTGCCAAATGCAAATTTTTTGCAAACTATCGATGGAATTAATCCCATTCTTACCTGCTCGCTCGCCACTGACATTTTGCTTGTTGGATCTATTCTAATTCATACGGCAATAATCTAAACATTTAATTTACTAAGTTTTGACAAAAAACACTTCTGTGGCGATGCTTTCAACAATTTTTCTTGTTCATTTTCTTTTTTGACAGTTCTGACACAATACCATATCACACGGTAAACTTTGAAGTTGTTTGCATTTGCAGTTGTCAACTAAAGAAAAAATGATGATGGGCTGCACAAAAATAGTTTTCAGTAAAATTCACAATTGAACATTTAAGAAGCATGACGGTAAATTTTAATTTAGAAATTTCGATAAATACTTCTTTTTATACAGCATTAAGTATGCCATTACCTAAAAATGCAGTGTATGTATAAACTTCTGCAACAATTTATTTGATTTGTGTGATGTTCCACCAGTAGAGTAGTGTTAACCATAAGTATGAAGTGGTTGTGTTGAGGAAAATATATTCTGGTTTGCGAAGGCTTTGGCTTTCTGCTAATATTTTACCTTGTACCTAGTATTCGTTTAATGCTAGTGAAATCATTAATTTTGCCTCATTTCACTCCGTTAGCATTGTTTTTCCAAAGCTGGATAGTATGTGTGGACATAAATTAGAGATTGCATTTAACGACTGTATTCTATTCATTTTTAGGTTACGTAGGTTTGACCAGGCATCCCCTTTTCGAATGTGTTAACTAGGATGTTCGTTGTTGAAACATTTTCTACAACGCAGGTCACTTATCTTGTTGCATAAATTACTGAAGTCAAATAAGTGTGAATGTATTAGAGAGTTATTTTTGTTTACAATATCCCAACGTAATAGATACTTAGTGATGCCACCCCCCACGATTTCATAAACTGGTCATGGAGAATTCGTACTTTGTTCAGGATCATCCGTGGCTATGGAATAGTTTATCCGTAGCTATCCACACAGCAGGCACATTAGAATAACCTTTTTATTTCATTTAACATTTATATTTTATATAATAAATTCTATCTTCGTATTGGAGCTGCTTACTAAATTGCTTTAGATTATTTCATTTTACATTTTAGTTCTTTTTCTTCAATTCTAGAAATAATACCGTCAATTCCCCCAAGATCACCGTTTTGGCTTAACGGAAATTTAGTTGCACGCACTTGAGCGATAGGCTTGTGCTTGTTGTCACTTGTTTGCAAACAACTAGTGCCACCCTATGCACATCGTTAGTAGTGATTTCGATTCCACAGTGAGGTGTTCTTTGTTCTTCTAATAAAAGTTGAAGTGCTATTTTTGACAGATTATCATTATCATTATTCAAGCTTAATAAAGTGGTAAGTATAAGCGACACACATATCTTTTCTGATACGTATCTTAACTATAGTTATAAATTTTATCCATATTAGTATCGCTTTTAGTTTTCGAGTATTTTGAAATTTTCAAAAAATGAGAATTCGGTTCCCAGCAATGGACCAACATTTTTAATTCCCAAAGCTGGTCCATTATCGTGCGTTGCTTTGGTTTTATAAAAATGATCTCTGAAACTGATCTTTTCAGATAATGTCTAAGAAATTATGACGTAAAGAAATGAGGAGAAAGGGAGGAGGGCGGGCGTATTTGCTATACACTATAGATGCTATGAATGCATGTATTAAATCTATTTAGACGAAGAGACTGACACAGAGACAAGCCTACGATCGTTACAAAATACCACGAAGTTCATTAAATTCAACATTAAAGACCATTAGAAAGGATAAAAATCCCGTCCCTCCAGGACGTACTACTGTTTTTACGAAAGAAGTAGAAAAGTCCTTTGGGGTTTATGCTATAGCATTTTGGATTTCCAATTACATCGATCGATTTACGGATGATTGTTAAAAATTACCTCGACGGCTATGCAAAGTAGATTTAAGGATAATTTTCCAGGAAAACGCTGCATTGAAGGATTTTTATTTCGGCAGGAATCTTATATATCACTACGTTTATCCAGCAACATTAAACGAAATAGAGCTGCAATTAATTAAAAAACAGTTTGTGATTTTTTTGAAAACCTTCACAAGGAATGTAAGGATGTTCCTGCAGCGAATATTTGGAATTTTGATGACACAAATCTTGTCGATGATCCTGGCAAGCAATTAGTTATTACAAAACGCATCTGTAAATATCCAGAGGTAATTAAAAATTCATCAAAATCAGGAGTTAGTTTGATGTTTTATGGAAATGCTGAAGGATGTGCGCTTCCTCCATATATGTTGAGGGAATTTGTGATCAGTGGACAGAGGGCAGTCCGGTAGGAGCCAGGTACAATAGAACGAAAAGTGGTTGGTTCGACGGTACTATCCTTGAAGACTGGTTTTTTTTTCTCTATTACTTCCGCGCTTAAAAACGTTGCCGGGGAAAAAAAAATAATTATATCGGATAACTTAAGCTCTCATATTAATGTTAAAGTTTTAGAGGAGTGCTCTAAAAGTAACATAGCATATATATCACTACCACCGAGCTCCACCCATCTTTTACAACCGCTAGATGTAGCATATTTTCGTCCATTGAAATCGAACTGTCGAAATTGTTTGGATAATTCGAAATGCACCGGTGTAGAACGCCGTTGTTCCACCGTTCCGAAGGCAATATTTAAAGGAATTAGTTGACAAGTTAGATGAGAGGTCTTCTGAAACAGGATTTCGGAAAAGTGGTTTTAAATAGACTGCCATCGACAGATAATATGCTTAGATCACCCGAAATTCTTATTGGTTCCGCATTCATTAGATATACAATATTGTGCTTAAAAAGATTATAAATCTTGTATGTACGGTCACAAGGAATAAATGAATTTGATTTGATTTTTAGTACAAAACAATTTTGGCATTCATAGGAAGGTAATTATATATTCAAATTCAAGTTCAAATTTATTCTAAAAATGACAAAAAGTTTAGTATAAAAAGCATTTAAAACAAAAAAATATTGCATGCAATTTTGAGAATTATAAATAACAAATAATAATCGCAGGTAAATTAATAGTGAGAATGTATTATGTGGTACTTGAGGGCTTAAATAAAACAGATGATGTTAACTTAAACTGAGTTATTTACTAACTACTGATGAGTACTTGCTAGTGTCTGATCTGAAGCACGACTGCGGGTGATGTCTTGTCTGATTGGTGATCATCCTAGTCCTATATCGCACCTTCAATATTAAGAAAATGTTTTATATATATTTCTGATTCACCGTCACTAAAAATTCTTGGCATTAATATTTCCAGTAAGTTAAACTGGACAGATCACATCTTCTCTGTTGCCAAAGAAGCATCGAAATGTCTTGGCTTTCTGAAAAGTTGCTCGTCAAATCTAGCGCTCCTATAGAAGTCTTACATTGGACCTAGAATGGAATACAACTCCCATATATGGGCCGGGACTGGTCGCACAGCCTTAGCTTCATTGGATATTGTCCAAAAGAGAGCCTTCAAGCTCATTGGCGATTTGGCAATAACTTGTCATATCGAGTTTACTCGAGCACCGCCGCAATGTTGGATGACATTCGCTCCTTTATTGCTACATGCATGGTCAATGGTCTGATGAAATATCTAGTCTAATCCATTGTTGAATGATTCCTGCACGCAATACTCGCGTCGCGCTGCAAACCGCGCACATCCTTTTACCCTTCAAATTACTTTCGCACGGATGCTTTTTTTTATCCCAAACAGTGCGAATGTGGAACAGCTTACCCATCTTCTATTTTTCCTCCGGCATACAATCTGCAGAAGTTTTTAGGGCGACATACATCAGCACCTCCGCCACTCTCCTCATATCCCCTAATACTTTCCTTTCCTGCCATGCTGTCCTTTGCATCATAGGGGGCGTGTATCTTTTTTACGCTCCGTAGATCGAACAGATTTTTTAGAACGTTCAGAGCACTCTGGGAAAAAGATACATATCCGGATTTATATTGGCAACACTTATGATTTGTGGAATATCTATTTATAATACAATTTTTTTTATAAAAATAAATAAATAATAATAAAGTTATAAAAATAAATAACGGGTGAGGGAAAGGAAGGAAATATGTAATTTAGAAAAGTATTCACATTTTCAATAGGATTTTTTGCGCTCTATTGGTATTACTGATGGATTGCTCTAAAAGCTCTGAGGCTTATCTACGATTAGTTTGAGCACTTCGAGCACGTTCAGAGCGCTCAGAGTACTCTGAAACTAAATAAAGACACAAGAAATCGTTGTTCAGAGCGCTCGGAGTTCTCTGACCAGAATAAAGATACACGCCCAGGGTATCCACTGAGCTTGGCTTAATAATATATATATATAAAAAAAATATGTAAGCTTCATAATTGAAATATCGAAATAATACATTAAATACGTTACAAAAAGAAGAACTTTTTCAATTAATCGTTACTTAGAAAACCCGATCTATATTATGTAGGGGAATGTCGTCATTTGCATTTTTTTAGTTTTGTCGACCACTAGCGCCACCAATGCTCGAGTGCGGAGAAACTTCTCTCAGTAACAGCGAACTTTTCGTGACATTATAGATTTGGAGCGTGAACACAAAGCACGTGTTGTGGACTCAGCGCAGCGGTTGGAAATTGCAAAAAGAAGTTTTTATTTTAGCAGCAGTGAATACAGCCAGAAAGTGAGAAGGAAATATGCAATCATCAAGGTTAGCATTGTGAATGTGTTGTGTGGCTCCTGCTTGAAAACAAACCAAGAGGAAAATTCATTGCTGTAACGTGTTTGGTTGAAGCGTCACGAGATGTGGCAATAGCGCTTGTCGTCAAGGTTGGCCACTTTATGTAGTCAGGGTTGGCCCACTGTGATTGTGTGCTTCGAAGACATCTAAAAAACGTCCATCACCAATCCCAACGAAGTCCGCCAATAAAACACCAGCTAAAGGAAAATGCCCTCTTCGAACAATGCAAGAGGGATATGTTAATTGAAGTGCGCCAATATAACGACGAGCTAATACATTTGCTAAAAAAGCGATTCCGAATAATGTGCCATTCAAACTTTGCTAAAAAATCGAAAAATTCCACAAATACGGATTTTTATTTCATTGAACTAATTTTTCCAGGTCATTTTCAATCATTTCAGCACATATTTCGTCGATTGGCCAACCCAAACAGGACTGGCCGATCTTGACAGGATTTCACTTTTTTTTTTTAAATGCCTATATTTTTTTCATTTTTCAAACAATCAATCTTCGTTGTGAACATCGTGTTTCGTTTTCCCTGACCTTTACAAAGATGTGCTTGGATTGACCAAATTGTTCCTTAAATGGACGTTATGGGTAAAAGTTAAAAGGGTGGATAACCCTGACGACATACCCCTACATATTGTTACGTGCAATAGAAAAAGGACAAGCGACATCTGCGTGAAATGACTAATTAAGTACGGACAACTTTCGTTTCACAGTAAAGGGCAACCGACATCTGTAAAGTACGGACATAACTTTAGGTTCGGAGAATCGAAGTTTCGGGAATGGAAAATTCGTGGAGGTATAAAGAACGCGCTTTTCACCGCCAGGAGGTGAGTCTACGAACTGCAGCCACGCGCGTAATAATATGTAAATACGCTAGTCGTTATATTTTACCGAACTACGATTCTTATATGACGTTTTCTTCCTTTGGGCCTTCTCACACAGGAAGTTTTTACGGAAAGGAAGGACATGCCAGCACAATAATGTTCCTCCGGGTTGTTCCTTATATGATTGTCGAAATTAATTGAGTGCTTGTTCAATTAAGTCACAGTTTTTGATATAAACAAATTAACAACACGTAATGATCATTAAATTATTATATTATCATCTCAAATCACAGATAATTATATGTAGGTATCTACAGCCCGTCCGATGAGAAATTTCAGATATTTCGCAATTTCAAAATGGTCGGAGCTAATTTGCTTGCTGTAGTATTGGTATACTGCCCGTACTTCCGATCGAAACTTGGTAGCACGGAAATTTTTCTACCCCCGAATACTTCTCACCCTTAAAAACTGCGTAAAAGCTTCTGCATGCTGGCTTTGGCTTTGGTTTTGAGATGTCTTCACATATGGAAAGTCGCTGGAAATAAATGGACAAATTTGATATTCAAAAAACAATACAAGGCATCTCTTTATCAAAATTCTTATATCTTTATGTAAAGTGTAATTTTAGTCCAATTGTTCGAATTTTACAATTAATTATAAGATCAAAAGTGTGTTGGATCGAATCTTTATTTTATTTTTTACAAAAAAAAAAAAAAAAAAAAAAAAAAAAAAAATTACTAAATATATCCGAAAATCTTAGCTTTGGAATTTTATACGGAGAATGCAGTTCTCGTATTCGCTAAAGATCCTTTCTTCTTAAAATAAATGTAAAATGACAGAAGAAAAGTACAATTTAATTCATTTACTACAACAAAATTTTAATTCGGTTTCGGCTTCCAGTTTCATTGGCAATAAATACGGTATTTCTTCTGAATATTTGCCACAAAGTGAGTGGTCAGTTTAATCTAATATAGCCTTGGTATGGAGTAGGTAATGAGTGTGTTATATACTTTACCACTGAAATACTGACAATCAACTTTAAGTTACAACTCTCTCCTATGTTAGATATCAGCCACGACTAGAACAATCACGTGTCCCAGCTTTCGAGGTGTTCATAATATAGACAGAGAGACGAACTTAATTAAACTATTAAAATCTATGGACCCTCATTTCTTCCAATGTGATGTCATTTGAATACCTCGTTTCGACCTAACCATCAGTATATTGCCTTAACTAAGTACATATACAGACTATATCTGCATACTGTTGTCAGTTCTACTGTTCCTGAGTTCTGGCTGAAGCCTCCTCTAGTCAACCAAATATAACAAGTCAATTGACTGCATCTGGTGCATGTTTAATACCCTGGGCAATTCCATCGGAGGATGGAGGCCCTAAAATTAACTGCCAGAAACTATAAAATCCAGCAATTATGCAGCAATGAGCTTTTTTTGTCCCTGTATAAAACTCCCAGCCATTAATTAAAACGGAAGTTCTGTCTGTATTCCGTATACAGAGATGGATTCCAGTCAGCATAAGTAAGAGTCAGGATTATATGCGAGTACATATCCTCGGAGGATATACAGGAAATGATACAAATAAAATGCATGGAGAAGTGTAAAATCAATTTCCGCTTTATTGCTCTTCACATTCAGTTTGGTTACAAACAAAATTCTGTAAATACCAGAGAAGTGTAAAAGTTACTCTTTGTAATTAAAATCCTCCCCCGAACAGTCTCTTGCAGTTCGACTTTTGTAAAACTTAATCTCTATGCGATGTGATATGGGTGGTGGTGGTGGTGATGCGATTACAGCGTTGGTTATTCCCGACTCTGAATGCATGGTCCTCGATAGTCGATGTCGATATCTGGAAAAAATTAACAGAAAATAAAGAATAAATGAAAAAATGTTATTAAATAAATAAAAATAGGGGGAATATGAAAGCGGCTGTTTTTTTTTTTACGAAATTGAGAAGGTTGTCCGGTTCTTGTAAATATTTGAATTATTACATTTTTTGATTGGATCTGTGTTTGTTTTTTGAGTGAGGTGCAATTAAAATGCATTACGTTCAAACCACGCACAATATTTCCATTTATTACTTATAATTTGCAGACTGAAAATACTTACATCAACTTATGCCTATACTTCCTATTGAATCAACAAAAAATCATGGTAAAAATTAAGTAAGCTAATGTTATATGGCAATAGAAAGAGGAATGTAGATTTTATGCCCGACACTTCCAGACACGAGAGATATCTGAAACGATACATTATGATATTCTGAACATATTTTATTAACAATGTTTATTTAAATTAAGTTTTATCTAGTACATTTTGGAAAATATTGTACAGAATCGAATTCCTTAGATCCTAAGAAGAAGTTTGAGTACCCACACACCTATACTCAGATTCTTAAATAGCTATTTATAGCCATCCCCACACTCACTTTTTTTAGTATTTCGCTGTTTTAATTCGAGCTAACGTACTAGATTTTTCGCACTTTAGATCGGATCTAACTCGGTAGGGTTATGTCCGATTGGAAAACGGGTTTCACTGCTCGCTTCAGCTCATTATAAGCTACAATTCGCAGAAGAAAATTGAAATTTTTTTCAAGGCATACTTTTATGTAGAGTGGTGGGTAGGAACCCCGGCGGGGAGGGGAGGGGAGAGGAGTTAAAATAATACATGTTGCATATCAAATTAAAGGTCTCTCCGAATACTATCGAGTGATGTACATTGTTCCCGATTCAGAAAACTTTGGAATTTGGCAAACGTTGCTCAGGCTACATCCGGTCTCCAAAGCTTAATTGAAATAAACATTGTTAATAAAATATGTTAAAAATGTCATAATACTTATCAAGCCATGAAACAGAAATCCATATGTGTGCATGTTGGGACTTGTTTTATAAAACCATTGTCTAATACTAATAATTTCCAAGTTATTAGCTCCACTAAATTATATACAAATATTATAGTATATTTCGTAAAAATGTTCTCGAATACTAATACATGACTCCTTGCGAATGTCATTGGAATGGTGCAGCTTGAATTTATTACGAGGCTAGGCTAATAATTATCAGTCTACGGCAGCAATAATAATTATTAGTCACTCTCTTGGTAGCAATTATTTGTTTTCAAACCGTAAACATACACTGGTTTTGAATACATTTTTTAAACAGTAAAAAAGAAATTAAGTAAGACTCAGAGAGGAAAGTGCTCTGACTTGCCTTTCATAAAAAATTAAGCTTGCCTAATTCAAAAATTCGATTGAAAATGCGTTCAAAAGATGTGAAACTGCATTAACTTAATTTGATTTAAAAATATTAAAAAATTTGTATATGGCGCTTTTTTAAGTACACTTTCAAAGCACAATAAATATGCTATTATGTGGTACTTTCCTCGGTTCCCTAACCAATGAAGGGTTATAAGTATAGTCTCTGTTTTGTAGATAAAGCACAGCTTTTATTGTTGGAGTTTCAATATAGGATCCAATTCGTCACAACAAATATTCAATTGTCTCACTATCAATACGAAATTTTTCATTGAATTCGTAACTTGTAGTAATTTATTCTTTGCTTGAATACCCGACGTCGACGTATCTTCACAAGTTCATAATCCTCGAACTCATCATATCTAGAGAGATTAATGCCAATAATGGGTCTGCTGTTGTCCATGGGTGAATTAAGGTTTTTTGAGTAGATTTTATTTCGCTTTAAAAATTATTTTTGAAGTGAATGAAGACTTCTTATCAATAATGGAGGGCGTCAAATTTAAAAATAATAAAACTTCATCAAACGTGATGTCCATGGTAGAAATGGTTACATGACATTTGGGCAACAAAAAAGTGATAGGGAACCAATTTTCTACCAATTAATATAAGTTTTGGCAAAAAAGCATGAAAAGTATGAATCCGCAGCCGCCATCAAAATATCCATGGGAAACTCAGTTAACCATCAACCAAGCTAATAAATCACGGTATGCTACTTTAACAGGCGCCTACACAATATGAGGGCCGATTTTATGGTTAGAACATCAATCCTTAACCACTTTCACGTTTCTATTCAAGATCACAAAGAAGCTGATATGTTTTTGAATTTGTCGTATAGACAATCTATTATATATCTACGAAGAGGGAAATAATCTTAACAAACGTAAAGTTAACTTTCAACAAGTTCTCTAGATAAACCAACATAGATTTTAATTAACTGTTAAGTTTTGCATCAATTAATTTTTTGATTTGTTTTCCTTTTGTCAGCCTTGCTAATGGTTTACACCAAAGACCGAAATATTAGATTTCTAGAAATAAATGATGGTTTAAAACTAAAAAAAAAAAAGAGTTTTCTATGAGATAAACTAGAATACCGTGGGTCATATAACTCCATATACATCACATTTTTAACATAAAACATGTTTGCGAGGATGAAATTTATCTGCACTTGTAGAAAATCAATAAATTAATTTAATTTAAATGGAAAAATTACAAAATTTGTCTGAGACTATAAATTGGTAAAGCGGCAGCCCCAAACTGAAATTTCCCTAACTTTGATAGATCATGTTTCGTGGCGTGGATTATAATGTTATACTTGAAAAGCCCTGTCCAGAGGGAATATTAACTATTAATATTGAAGAGTGGGCCCGAGTCCCATATATTTTTTTACCCATTGTCCTTTAAAATAAAATCCTTAAATTTTTATATATTTAATGGTAAATGCACGCATTCTTAGTTTCTGATCTTTACTCAAAATTGAGTCTCGGAAATGTTAGATGCAAATATATCCTTATTTTCGAATGACATTATAATTTCAATATCAGAATTATATAAATCAAAACGATTGTCAAAAAAGAAAAAAAAGCAGCGATGACGAAATTTTATGAAAACTTTTCAACATTTCCTTTAAAACAGGATCTTCAAATTTTATTCTTTTCTTTATGAATTTCCTTTGAATATAAAATTGTTTAATGTGTTCTAATATACAGTTTTGTTCACCAGTGAAATTTTCTAATAACATACATAAATGCCTTTGCTTGAATATAAATTGAATTAAGATCTGTAAAATTTAATGTTTTAGTCAAATTAATTACACTTAAAGCAGTTTCATCAATATTGAACTCACCAAGCATTTTTTCAAAATAATTCTTTCTTTAGGCTTAGTTCCCTTGGGTTGCGTTTATATACATTCTTTTGCTTTCGTTCTCTCGGGGTATGTTAATTTACAGTAATAATATTTATAATTTTTTTTAGAGTAGTAACAATGTAGTAGGGAATCACAAATAGTATAGAATTTTGCTATTTTAGTAGCACATTTACATATGCAATTATTATTCAGCTGAGAGATAGAATAGAATAGAATAGAATAGAAAAATACTTTATTAAAGAACCTCAGCTTACGCTACCTAACGTTACATCGAGTAAGTAATAGCTAGTTGCTATAATCGGATACATACTAAGTAATTAGAAAACTAAAAAAGGAGCAATGAACAGACTCATTGCGGTAGAAAGCAATTAAAGTAATATAGTCAGACACAGTCCAACAATAGAAAGCCTAAGGCACAGAAAGTATAACAGTAGAAAGGCAAATAATAATAACAACAAATGAAATAAAATGACATAAAATATAAAGAAAAGTTAAGCAACAGTAGATGGCTTTAACTAAAACTAAATAGTAAATAAATAAATAAAAATACTACTCAAAAATAACAGTCCATTTTTTTTATACATAAATGATGTGATGTGTGATGGTGAAATAGCTTTGCCGTGCTCTAAGCACGCATGAGGTGACCCAGGGCCAGCTCTTTAAATTCATTGTATGTGCCAGCTCTTCTAACATGGTCAGGGAGAGAGTTCCAAAGACAGGCTCCCTGCCCAAAGAGGTCATTGGACCCAAATCGAGTACGGGTTCTATGCAGGACAATTCTGCGATCATTAAGGTTGCTCCATGAGAGCGATTGGTTAATGTAGGCTGGTAGTGAGCACCATCTAGCTTTGTGTATGAAGCATAGCACTCTGAGTTCCAAGAGCTTATCCAGGGGTTCAGGCATGAACAACTGGACCAGAGCGGAGATGTGCGTGTGCCGTTTAAGACGAAAAATGTACCTTACGCAAGCTTTCAAAGCTCTATTTAATTTAGTTATATCCGAGGCATGCAGAGGGTACATAACCACATCAGCATAATAGAAATGAGGCATAATGAGGGACATAATAAGAGATTGTCTGATGGTCTGATCAAGATGATGTGACATCTCGTACAAAGATCGCAGGCCAAAGTATATACGGGAGCAAACCCTGCTGATCTGTGGTCGCCATGTGAGATGGGGGTCCATGAGAAGACCGAGGTTTTTAACGTGTCTGTCAGAGAGAGGGATGATGAGATTTTGTATAAGCAGGTTAGGGAGCGTGTCATTAGTGCTGGAAGGGTTGTCGCGGATGGAGTATCTGATTGCTTGCGTTTTCACGGGGTTGAGGGTTAGACCATTAGAATGACACCATTCAGAGATGCTGTCGAGCGTTGCATTGAGCGCCCCAATCAGGGACCGAAGCTCATCAACACTGGCCGCACCATAAATTTGAAGATCATCCGCGTAGAGATGGAATTTATGACCACTCAGTACTTCCGTGACGTCATTGATATAGATGGTGAACAAGAGTGGAGCAAGAACCGCCCCCTGCGGGACACCTGAGGTAATATCCCTGGGTGAGGAGAATCTGTCATCACTATTGACGATTAGTGTCCTGCTGGTCAGATAACTGTGTATAAGCCTACCTGCAGGCCCAAGACCAAAAGTGTTCACAAGTTTGGCCGTGAGTAGATTATGAGGAACAGAGTCGAAAGCCCTACTGAAGTCAAGCAGTATATGTACTACGTGCTTGCCTTCATCACAAAGTTTGCGGATGTCAGAAGTTACCTTGACAAGGGCAGAGGTCGTGGAGTGCCCATGCCTAAAGCCGGACTGAAACATTGATAGCAGCCGACTGTCTTCAATGTGTTCACCGATCTGATCAGAGACAAGGACTTCAAAGACTTTCGAGATAGAGGGGAGGATAGAGATGGGACGCCAGTCACCGGGACATGCAGGGGATGTGACTTTTGGAATGGGAGAGATGATGCCGGTTTTCCAGTATTTGGGGAAGAGAGAACAGGTGATAAATCTGTTAAAAAGATGTGTGACTAAGGGTAAAATGAAAGGGAGAATGATTCTGAGGAATTTAATTGGAATCACATCATGTCCTACAGCATTAGATTTAATGCGTTGGAAAGCATCCAATACTTCAGCCTCACTGACGTTGCGGAAAGAGAAGCCATCAGCCGGGCGAAAGGGGCTGTCCATAGTAGGTTGGCTAGGAGTACTGGAGACATGGGATGGGGGGTTAAAGCTGTAGTTGACGAGGACCGGAGGAATCGGAGGTAGTGCGGTAGACTGCGCAAGGCAGAGGTGATTAGCGAAATCTTCAGGGTCAATACTTACCTGAGATCTGGCTTTGGATCCTAGCCCCATATTCCGAACCTTGCGCCAGTTAACACCATCACTAAAATTATTCAAGGTGTTATCCCTGATTAGTTTCCGAATAAGATGTTCAGCAGCCCTACGCGCAAGTCTAAAGGCTTTGAGATTATCGGAGTTCTTGTATCTTTTCCAATGTGTGTAGGCAATGTCTCGGACCTGACACAACAAGGACACATCAGGTCTACTGAGTATCTTGTCACTAGCGCCCCAGGTCCGAATGGTTTTGAGGGGGACATTGTTGTGCAAAATAGACTTGACAGTGCACATGAATTGCTGTGCTGCATCCTCGGGGTCAGCTGCATTGTGGATGAAGGACCAGTCCCTATTGTCAAGATTAGCCTGTAGAGCGTCTGACTGTATAGCGGAAAGGTTACGGTAAGTACGTATAGTACGGGGGAGGGGAGCAGATTGGTTGAAGGTTGCAAAAAGAATGTCGTGGTCAGAGACACCAGGACATTGACCGGAAAGCAAAGGTGCGGAAAGAGGGGATGTGATTATGAGATCTAGAGTGGTGGCGGAGGAGGTACCATGGCGCGTGGGAGAATGATTAGCCAGGACGAGTCCCAACTCATCAAGGAGTTCCCTAAGACAGCTGCCGAGATGGGAATCAGCATTAATATCGATGTTGAGGTCTCCCGCAATGATCACCCTGGAGAATTGACTGGCAATAAGGCTCAGGGCATTACAAAGACTGGACAGATCGTGATCAGTGAAGGAGGCCACACGTCTGTATAGCACCATCAGGACAGTAGGGTCAATTATGCTGTCTGAACTCCATGTTTTGACAGCAAGCAACTCCCAGCTATTGCTGATTTCTTGGAAAACAACTCCGGATAACAGTGTGTTGGACAAATAAATGGCAGTGCCACCACCTCTATTTTCTGTGCGATCGAGTCTGTGCAATTTATAGCCTGGTATTTCAAGCATTTTAGAAGTGTGAAATGGCTTGGTCCAAGTTTCGCAGACAAGGAGGGCGCTGGCCCTGCCGAGCCGAGCAATGTGCCGTATCTCAGCAAGGTTCTTGAGGGTTGATCTAGCATTGAGGGAGATGATATTGAGCTTGTTGGGGGGAAGAAAATTGGAGAGTGCTTCACGTGCTGGAAACAGGTGATGCATCGGCAGAAATATATACTGACAGGTTGGTGCTTGGGGAATTGTTGGCTTTCATTTAATATAAATTTTTCTAAATAATTTTGTTAAGAAAGGTATAAAAATTTTATTACGGTTGGGAAGATAAGAAAGAAGGCTTAAAATAATCACAAGACCATTTTTCTGTATGAATAGTAATTTAGGCCGCAGGACGTATTCAAATCGAACTTTTATCAGTTTTACATAAAAACACTGCAAAAATTTTAGAGCATTAGGTCTAAGTATTAGTGAAAGAGGCTGTTTCATCCCAGTTGGAAAATCCAAGAGGCCTTCCTGTGGAAGGTATGCAGAAGGAATCGAATTTTTAGTAAAAACTGAAAACTTTCCCAGGAAGACACTTGTGATGCATCGAAAAGCTACGATATTTGTGAAATATCATTAGTTATTGACTAATTTTTTACTGCGTATTTTTAATATGTGTAATGGGCAATTTCATATTGAATGTGGTGCTTGAAGTATTCGGACGTGTTAAATGAACGGTTTAAAGTTAAAGTTTAAAAAAATTATTGGAAGAAAAATAATTTTTAAGGTAAGTGTTTTAAAATAAAATTACTGTACTGAAACGTTTTTCATTTATTTTTTGTATGTAAATTTCATATAATGTTCGAGGGGACTTTATTTAAATTTTGATAGCTAAGCTGCAGACAAGCAAAATATTATATGGAATGTTATCATCTGAGTTAAAACTTATCTTCGCGGTGTATACATATAACAAGAACAGGGTATTGATAGAAAGAGCAAAAAAAAAACCCCTACCGCCCATATAACGCAACTAAACAGTAAATTAAAATTAACGAATGTATAAAAAAATATTAATAAATACAGAATAAAATCACAAAATGGGGTTTCGATTTTATAATAGTTAAAAACTCTTTCCGTTTTTTGTGACACATCATGCCATTAGAGTTACTCCCACATATGCTATCAGAATTACTTCTACATCATGCCATCAGAATCAATTTCATATCATGCCAGCAGAAGCACTTCCGCATCAAGCCAGTATAATGCATGCCTTCTCTCCAATTACATCGCAATATAAAAATGAAACTAACTGGGAAACGAGGATTTATTCATCTAAAACTTCCAAGGAAGGTCCCCAACATGCATGCTATATGCTTCTTTTTCCAACTGGGATGGCTTAGGAATTACCCAGCAGAATATCTGGTCAAGCTTTCCACGTGAAGGCTTGTTGAAGTAGTAAAACTTAGTGCAAGAAGATTAAAAAGCTGAACAATTTTTGATTAATTCCAAATTGATCTCGAAGGAATCTAGTTGGAAGGTGCAACGTATGTTTTCAAGTTCATTTTTGTTGCAGTTTGCAGTTTGCACAGAGTAAATATTTTTGTGAAATTGTTGTAATTTTTACTAATATGCACAAGAAATAAAATGAATAAAGAGCTTTCTAAATAATTCATATATGCAAAATGGGACTTCCTTTTAATATGTGTGAGTGTCTAATCCATTTTGCTTCCATTTTCCTTCCAAAGAAACTAGGAGGAAGCACACGAAATAGCTTGAATTGTTTCCTGAAAAGAACATGCCAATAATACAAATTTCCCATTAAGTGTCCAATGAAAAGGCATACATCCTCGTTCCTTCTAAATAAGCTACAGGAAAGCACACGAAAAAGCTTGCTTCCTCTTTAGGACATACCTGTATGAATGTCCTTTCTATAAAGTGTTCCATATAGAGGCATGCATCATACCTTCCAAAGAAGGCATCCATTTTGAATGATGGTATAATTTCCTTTCCCGCTGGGTAATCTTAAGGGCTCTGATTAGGAGCATGACTTATGCACGGCTTCTTCGCAACACTTTGGTAACAGATCGGCCGTACAGTAAAATTCCGTTATGCTTTCTTATCTCGAACTGTGCGAATGCGGAGTAGTTTACCATATACTGTTTTTCTTCGGGCTTACAATCTACAAACATCAGCACCTTCGCCATTTTCCTCATGTCTCATAATCCTTTCCCTATCTCCTTCCTGCCATGTTGTGTTTTACATCATAGGGTATCCTCTGAGCTTGGCTTAATAATATAAAAAAAAAGACCAGGCCCGCAAAACCAAATATGTGTGTTAGTAGTGCTTTAAAATTAAATTTCATACTTGCGTATTTTGGGTTTTTTTTTCTATGACCATAGGAAATTTAGCAAAATGTTGTATGTTGATTTGGAACTTGGTAGGAGGCATTTGTCATAATATATCAGGCTTAGTTTCTTTAAACGTCTTAATAGCTACCCGAAAAAAAAATCAGCTATAGGTGTAGATGTGCAAAAGTTCTGTTTCTGTGTTTCTTTTTTTCATCAGCAGATTCAGAACATCAGCTGTTTACTGAAGTCAGTAGTTGACAAAGTGCAACTTTTGGAGGTAAGCCAAGAAGAGGCAGTCAAACGTCGGATAGATGAGCTTGCTAGTAATAAAACTCCATCATTTAGGCTCCCCCTATCTTGGAGCCAGCAGCGATCTCGTCCAATCCCGATGATCTTATTAGCTAAGAATCAGCAGCGTATCTTCTGAACCCCAAAATAGTCCAAGTAATTCAGATCAACAACCCCATTGCTCAACTCTTATTGACCAAGCATCTACACCACTTCCGCTTGATCCGGCAGGAGCAACTGTAAGCCCCAATAATGTTTCAGGCATTACAGAAAGAGGAGCACATGTCGCATCTTCAAATCCTGAAACAAGGAAGGTTACCTTCAACCTACCACCTCCTGCTTCGCCCATTCTTAACCAGGCTTCAGTAAATCACGCCTCACCGTGTGCAGATGCTGTGGGATGGTATCACTCCAATAATTCTCCTCCAGTATTACCAAATAGCGGCTCCCTATCAACAACAATACACCAGAATCCCACCAGGGCAACACCACATTTCGCTCCAGGGCGCTTTGCTATGACACCTAAGGACTAGGATGGCAACAAACCCTGGTCCGTATATAAGCGACATTTCGAAGCAATATCAAGGGCAAATGGTTGGGATGCTGAGCTTAAAGCCAAGTACCTAGTCCCTTACTTGCGAGGAACAGCTTCCAATTATTATGACATCCTTACTGAGAGCATAAAAAAACAGCTACGAAGCATTGAGTCAGGCTCTACATGAAAGATTCTCAGATGAAATACAATGGTAAACACGAATATGCAAATATTTCTAACTAAGAAAAAAAAAATTTCCACGTAAAGAAAGTAAATGCAAAGTAATTGAGTTTTACTAATGACAAAAGTCCTAATTAACATTTCTAGCTCTACATTCTATTTAATACAAGAAAAAAAAAACAGTTCTTTTTAAGTAGTAATCATTTATAAAAACAGCTGTGTACTTTTCAACCGATCAATTGGGTCAGTATTAAGCTGTACTATTGGGATGAATGAAACTGATTATAGCATACGATTTAACTTAAACCTTCAAAAGAAAATAATTCTAGTTTGTCAGTTGTTGATTATAAACGGAAAATAAGCATGAAATTGTTAATTAGGCAAAAGGAACTCCGAAAAGCTATTTTCATGGGCAATTTCTAATTTTCTAAATCAATTGGAGCAGCTCACAAGTTCATGAGAGGAAAAAAAAAAAGGAAAAGTGAGAAAACAGACATTTAATTGGTATTTCGATTTCATTAAGCGTGAAAGTAAAGATCTGGCGTTTTTGATGAATTGACGATTTTAGGTAAAGTTTTATTTTCACTGAGCGAATCTTCTTAAAATTACTTTACTAACAAATTTATTTTTTCCACGAAGTGCTAGTGATTTGTATTTACAAGCGATACTTTTCCATATACTTTATATACATATTTGCATTATTTTTTTGGTTTTGTTTTATTTTATTATTATATTATATATATATTATTATTAATTTTATATTATGTTTTTTTCTCTGCTAAAGAAAGAGACAAATAATAACCGATATCGAATCGCCGTAGAGAAAAAATATAATTTTTAGTAGTGGTGCATATTTCCATGGAATTCTTAGGTCGTTATAAATTTGAAGTTGTCCCTCAACAAATATTACTGTGGAGATATATATGTATCCAATTCATTGTATCACATTGTAAGTACGTATAATGGCAAATGACTAGTTTTTTTTTTAAAGTAATTATCTCAACATAAAACTTTATATTCGGGGGTACCACAGCGGTCAATTTTGGGCTCTCTATTGTTTTGTCTATATATAAATAAGCTGGTGAAAATTCCTAGGCAGAGTCTCTTAAAACTATTTAATGATTATGATGTTCAAATGAGTCTATCTACAAGCTTAGCTGATTTTCATCTGAATGTAAATAAAGCTAATATGGACTTGGAACACTTATTCTAACTGAACAAAATTTAATAACCTTGCTCTGAATCTGGCTAAGTCGCTACCTATTGTTTTAAAGATCATATCCATATGCCTCATCTGCTTTGTATGATTCTTAATATATTCCATTCGCTGACTCACATCGCCACCTCTGGGGTGTATTTTGAAACAACTCTTAATTGGAGGAAGCACACCAGTGTTCAAATTTGTGCTTTAAAGGGATTATGGTGATATGCATTTAAGATATAAAGATTCGTCTAGTGAAGGCTCTATTACTAGCAATTATAATTTTTGGCTGTGAAGCTCTTGGTAACTTTATACTATTCACAATAGGATCAATGTTACAACTCATTAGTCAGATACATCTATGAGATTTGTCGATGTGGCCATATTTACATATTGAAAAACTGCCTAGAGCACTGCAGCTATTTTGAAATTAGAAAATAACAAATCTTAGATAGGACAAGAAGACTTGAAATATATTTTGACAATTATTTACCGCCGTAACATCTATTTAAAGCTATGAAATCAAAATAAAACTATGCAACTGGCATTGTCCGAAAGCAAGTTAATGGCAGCGCTAATGGTATTAGAATGGGTAAGTGGGTGGACAATAAATCAGGTATACCTAATTCGGTCTAATTTTTCTGGTAACGGCGCAATAGATGAATTCTAATAATATGATAAAAGAAAAACAATAAGAATATAGTAAGGTTTAATGGCATGATCGTGAAACTTTATGATTGTGCCTATGGTTTTGTTTGAACAACTAAAAAATTATGACAGAATTTTCTTGAGATTCTCTCTAAATGCATCAGTCGCTTATGTAGAATTTGTGGATGTTAAAAGAAAACTGAATCTTTTTAAGTTCTATATAAGGGCAGTAAACAGGCTAATTTATTCCAAATAGAATAAAGATTCTATAAGGAAGATATAGCATCTATTCCAAATAGCATAAGGTGTTTAGGTTGTAGCAAGAAAGAAGCCGAATTACGCCCTGCTGAGGAAATTCCAGGAAATTCAATAAGACTTCATTGGTTACTTACTATTAAATGTGTTCTTAATAGCTGCAAATACCTGAAATGTACGGCCTAATCCAAGATTCTGTGTAAAAACTATAAGATGCTTTTATGCTTCTCAAAAAACAGGAATATTTTTTTCACAAAAAATGAAAAAAAAAAAACTGACTAACAATATGTTTTGCTATCTTGTCAATAAAAACAATATTATTAGTAAATAAATATAAATATGGTGTTTAAAATTTCGGGATATTGAAGAGTTATATAAAAAAAAAGTAAAAATGAATAAATATGGCTATGGACTGCGTAGTGGACTAAAAGCTAATGGCATCTTATTTAAGAGCAAATAAATTGAAACTGCAAATACAAGTATTATTATTCTAGGGTCACGAGACAGACCATCTGCCTTAATTTTAGTTTGATGCGGCCAAGACCTATGTTTAGATGTTTTGTAATCCAATATAAAAAAGCGACAGATCTCAATATCGACTGAAAGAAGTGTTTTTGTCGTTTGCTGCGAGAACGTTACAAATTTTTTCATTTATCTCAATCCTGGAATATTTCTCAACAATTTCATCCTATTCTGCCAGAATCTGACCTATTAGATGACGACAGAAAGCGTCAAGACTCAGAATTAAGTGCTTTAATAAGTAAAATATTTTTGTCAAAAAAAAGTCAATGACATATTACTCAACAATTTTTTCGTGGGTTCTATTTTTTAAAAATTTTATTAAATAAAATTGTCTTCAAGAATACCCTATTGTATCGGATGAGCTTAAGTCTTCTGACACCCTATATATTTACTCTATGACGATGATTTAAAATATTATATACACACATATAATTGTGGGAGCTTTCCAATATTCCATAATGTCTTTTGCCACCATCTTTTAAAATCTAAGGTATAAGAAAGTAAAAAGTTCGTAATTTTAATGTAACTTTTGTCATTTAGTTACTTTTTCTTATTCCTAAATTCGTCATAAACAAAAGTTTTTCATATGGAATTTTGGAAGCCAAACGTTTTCATTTCAACACCAAAAATGCAATGTTTGGATCAAAATTAGATTTTTGTAAAATATTTTTTCATAAAATCAATGAGCAGTGTCTCAAAGTAATTTTTGTTTCCTTTGTCTTGTCTATACAGGGTGTTTGTATTAAGTATAGCAGGAAGTGATAGTACTCACACAGGCAAACAAAAAATTCTGTAGCAAGTGGGGGGGGGGGGGAGGCATATCAAACGTTTCGGAGTTACAGGGTGATTAAGAAAAAAATCTACTTTTTCATAAAACACTCTGTATCTTAAAAAGTATAGTGCGTATGGTCACACGTAAAGAGCTGTTTGTATGCAAAACCTCATTACTTTCCAATGACTGCTCAACCAGACCTATACTCCTCTCTTTCCAGGCGTTATTGTGGTCTAAACTAAAAAAAATGGATTTTCTTACTTTTTTTTACTTTGACCTCTATTTTTTTGCAAAAAATAAGTCCTTAACAGGTGCAGATAACAAATAGCGTGTAATAGGTCCAATTAAAGAGGACAGTCTACAACTTATTTTACATAGAAAAGTTATGTTAATGACATTTGCTAATAGAGGTCAAAGTAAAAAAAAAAACACGTAGAAAATCCGAATTTTTAGTTTAGACCATAATGTCTTCTAGAGAGGAATGAGTACAGGGCAGTCGTTGGAAACGCCATGAAGTTCTGCAAACAATGAGCTCTTAAGTGTTACCATACGCCCTGTACTTTTAAGATACAGGTTGTTTTGTGAAAAACTAGATTTTTTCTTAATCACCCTGTAGCTCCCGTCCGTTTGATATGCCCCCCCTACTGCCATCTACACCTGCTCTACTGCCCTCCTCCCTACCATAGAATTTTTTATTTGTCTAGGTGAGTACTATCACTTTCTGCTATACTGACCGCCATGGAAGAAACACCCTGTATAGTACAGGCGAATTGTATCGAAATTCATCAAATATCAAAGAAAACTTCGTTGTAACTTTGTATACTCATGCAAAAATATATTCTGTTTAAGGTTTCGACGAGTCCGAGCATTACATAGTATGCTCGACCGTAAATCCAGGTATAAAGAGCTTCGCATTCCCCACCGGAGTAACGATCCGCGCCAGTCTGACTGAAGTATCAAAAAAGCGGATCGCCAACAACGATACCTGAATAGCCAATGTTCAAAAATTATTTTTGATCAAAATATGACGGCTACTGTCCCTCAAGATAAATTTTTGTCAAATCATAAGAATAAAATCAGATTGATTTCATTGTTAAGGAAATTTCTCCAAAATAAATAATTCGTTGTAAAACAAACGATGGATCATCCAGATGCACATTTTTATTGTTAAAACCGCAATAGAAATGTCGAACAATGGACGAATATCGGTTGTCGGAGAGGACATTGATCTTCTTCTTCTCTTGATCGCTTTAACACAACAAAATAAAGCCAGGCATCTATCTCACTCACACTTAATGTACTGACTCTCCGTCTCACTCAAACTAGAATCTTAAAGTTATGGTCTTACGGCAAGTTTCGGGTATACACTAGAATCATTTTTAGTAGGTGAAAAAATATTTTTCGAAACTGGATTTCTTAAAGAAAAATTTTTTTTTTTCGTAATCTAAGAAATATTGTAGCAAGTGTTATACCCCATTTTAGAATCCTTATTAAATGCGTCAACTTTTAAAGTTACTTGCCAAACTGGCGTAGTACATTTTTTTTTCAGTACAGGCAATTAAAGTTGGTTGAAGTATTAATTTTCTATTCTTGGTTCGGCAAAATGTGACATTTTCTTCCAAGCTGGAGCAGTTGGCTTAGAATTTAAAGCAACAGAGTACATAAGCACTATTCGGGATTACATAAGAAAAATTGAAAAAAAGTAAAAAAAAACCTAAAAAACCATCACAGGGTGTACATTTTCTCGAAAACAAAAGAAATGCCTATAATTTAAAAAATACATGACTTAAATTTTTTTTTTATATTTTTCTGGTAACTATTATGATTTGATCTATCACCCGATTCCGGCTTGATGTCGACTTACGGGACACCCAGTATAACAGTTTCCCTTCTGGAAATATTTTTCTTAATCTGTGGCAGCACAAATCGTTCGCAATATAAAAAGTATATTTTATGCTGGCTTCACTTTTTGCGAGCTGTTATCAGTCTATATATTGTAGTCTGTGGTTTCAACTACTTCGCAATTTTCTTGTCTATTTTGTACAAGTTGCCTGTACTAATACCCTTGAGCATAGAACTATATAGTGATTGCGAAACGAAGTTTGACTTAATACCTTGTTGTATTGTAGACAGAGTTGCCAGCTCTTGGCTAAGCTTTGTGGCTAAAAATCTACATAAAAAGTGGCTAGAAGTAGCTAAATTTCAAGAATTTGTGGCTAAAAAGTGGCTAAGAAATGTTTGTACCTATTACCTTAACGGCATATTCTTTCTCCAATAATTTTAAAGAAGTCTTAACTCTTATTATTGAATTAAGTATCTTCAAATTCATTCTATTCCATAGTTTAGATTTCACCAAGTTTATCTGTATTCGAATACTATTTTTAGCAGTGAAATAGCTAATGCAGAAAATTCGCTAAATTGATTTTTGTCTGGAGCATCTTTATATTTACTTCGATCCAAAAGAGGCTTGTATTATTGACGTTTTCCCACTTCATAAAATTAATGTTATTCCATTGAGTTAAAATCTTGTCAATAATTTTTTTTCGTTCCCCAAATCTTCCGCAATTCTATTATTTCTTCACATTTAACAACTTCTTTTAAGACATTTAATAATGCAAATTTTTTCAATATTTCAATATTTGTAGGTAGCTTTTGTTGCAGCTCTTCTATTAATTTCAATGTAAAATTCTTGCATCGGGTGCATACAATGTTTTTTTCCTCAGCCGTTATACTAGTTTTTCGAAACGCATACTAAAAACTATAACCCAGGTACGGTGACGGATCTATATGATATTTAACGGCTGAGGAAAATAAGTCAATCCGATGTAAATTGTTGAAATCAGGATTTTTCCACAAAGCGACTTAATTAAAGACGTAAGGCAAGTTAAAAGTTTTGTGGGATCGATTTTATCTCCCTCGAATAATTTCACAGCTACTTGTACTTCAGAAACAAAACTTTTTAAGTAGATTAAATAAAGTTGATTTGTTGAGTTGTTGTAAAATATAACAATTCTCTTTCTCATGATTCAATTGAAAATGTAACAATAATTGATCCCACTGCTCTAGTATGTATGCGAGATATGACAGCCAACGAGTATCACACATACTTTTAAAATCTTAAGTGGTTATTTTCCAGTTTTATGCTCCTTGAATTATATTTCAACTTAATAACTTAATCCAGCATTTGACCTTCGTGAAAAAAATTTCGGTATATCCAAAAAATATCCCTTACGATACCGATTTCACACATTTTTTCCTACACACAGTAAGCATGGAATTTTCCTCAGTACTAGTTCCTTCTAGTTTGAAGCTTATGGTTTCTCTACTTTTCCCATGTATATATTTAATAACAATAGTACCTTCTAATCCCGTTTATCCATAGCATACAAATATTTGAATGTATTACCCGCATATATTGCTTGAATTTCTCTAAAAACTGTAAGTCCTGGGTAGAAAGTTGGAAAAGTTCTTAAAAATGCCTGTGATGAAAAAACAGATTTGGAAAAAAAAGTGGCTAAAAAAGTGGCTAAATAGCTAAAAGTAAAAAAATGTGGACAGATGCTTTAAGAAGTGACTAAATCTAGCCACAAAGTAGCAAATTGGCAACACTGATTTTAGATGCGCTATTTACTACTGCAGACGTAACTCTTTGGTAAGCCAGCAATGCCTTGCTTCAATATGAAATCAACGATGCCTTGACCTGATGTAGGGAAGGCAGCAATTTTTTCTTAGAAATTTACTAGACATTTTTTGTTAAGAATTGTTATGCATTTGTAGAGGCCGACAACGGCACACATTTGGCGTTTTCGTTTTTGCTTCGAGGTTAAAGGCACTTTCACATCAAAAACAAGAACAGAAAAATGTAAACCGAAAAACTCAATTTATTCCACTTTAAAACAAGATTTTTATTCCAATGATTAATAAAATCCAAGGAAATAGGATAAACTAAGAATTTTACTGAGAAAATAGTTATATTTATTTCAGATTTTGAAGAAAAACACAACTTTTATGTTTTATCGGCCGAAAAACTTTTTCGGCGGAAAGATTCGGCCGATAAAACATAAAAGTTGTGTTTATCTTAAAAATCTGAAATATGTATACTATTTTATTAGTAAAAATATTAGCTTATCCTATTTCCCATGATTTTATTAATCATTGGAGCAAAAATCTTGTTTCAAATGGAATAAATTGAGTTTTTCGGTTTACATTTTTTCGATTCTTGTGTTTGATGTGAAAGTGCCTTAACTCCTGTCCTTTGAAGAAGCAAACACATGTTCGAGTTTGCGTGCCGGCCTTGGAGTCATGTCACATTTGACTCCTGGTGCTAGCTCTGCTAGCCCCTAGCTCAGATCAGGGGCAGCTGTAGCCCTCCTAACACAATGTAATTATTTTCAGTATACGAATCTCTGAATTGTCATTTTGAAATTGTGTGTTGCATTTGTTTTGACAAAATCGTTACAGATTTGAAATGTTTTTATTCTTTATTTTAATATATAGTATTTTTTACAGACGATAACAGCAATTTTCAAACATTGCCAGCAATTGATCTCAACGGAGACATTTGTTTTTTACAATGTGAAACATGTGAATTGAGTGATATGGAGTGATAATACGGAAACTTCATTGGATATTTCTTAAATTCAAGCGCACAAAAATCCAATAATCACAGTCATCACACATTTTCACAACTTTCAAAAACGTTATTATTTTCCTCAAAATATGTAGGTACTCTATTTCCTCACGGTAATGCTCTAATCAATTGAAAACTGCATAAATTGCCAGTTGGTGTTGTTGGTGACATTTTGAATGACAGATTATAACACAAGTTAATTCGAACACGGAGCTTAGCTTAGCACTTGAAGCAATTGACACTTCGGTGCAGGGTTAGAGTAACCCCAGTTGTCCCTGGTGCTATGCTTCGGTAGCAAAAACGAAAACACGGATTGTATCTGAAAATAACACCAGTTAGCCACCAGACTGAATAAAAATTCTGCCCGAAAAATTTTCTGTAAATTTCTAAGAAGAAATGAATGCTTATTGCTCATCTATGCGTCTATGCCACTGACTTACTTATAACAATGGACTGAGCGATTCGCTATTTCATGTGGCATAAATATTGTGTTTCTGTATATCACCGTTAGAGCAACCTTTAAAACGTTACTATACATAAAAAAACATGTAAAACTCAACCAATCAGATGAAATTTTACACCCGAAAATCGAATTAAATTAAAAAATTATATTTTATTTTGTCCAAAAGTTATTTTAATCGCTTATAAGGAATTAAACTCATTCCGACTTTAATTTTCAAAAGTTATTTTTAACTGAATCCTGCCTATGAGCAAGAGAGACGGAGCATGGTAAACACCATCTTTACCTTATTCTTTCTGCGGTGATTGTATCTGCAGCCAACACAAAAACATCAAATGGCATAAGAAAATGCTCAGCAAGCAATATTTTATGTTGGTAGCTCCAACTCTGCCATAGGGCGAAAGAGAGAACAGTAAAAGTTGTGCCATTCTTTCCTATAGGAAAATGGCAATACGCTCAGTCCATTATTATAAATCAGTAGTCTATACTCATAAAAATTGTTAATGGGCCTAGCACCCGTTGCCGGCCACCAATGCTATGCAAAAAAATTTCTAATCAATTTCTAAGAAAAAATTGCAGCAGAGGTCAAGGCATCGTTGATTTTATATTGAAGCGAAGGATTGTTGGCGCTACGGTATCATTGATTTTATATTCTAGTGAGGCGTTACTCCCATTTTATGTTATTAGGTAGTGTATATTCTAACGGTTTATCCCTTGAACCCCTTGTCAATACTTCAGTTGTAGAACTTTTAGCGACTGACCGTGAGCAAAACTGTTCAACATGGTACAAGTGGAGCCATCTGACATTATAACAAGGAAGCATTTTCGCAATCACTATATAGTTTTAATACTAACTAATACTAAAAAAATATTTTTAAAACATACACAAATTATGAACTTACACCGCACTGGACAAAACAATTTTCATTGTTTCCCACTGAAAATGGGAAATATTGTTTTTTTATTTACGTTCAAGCTAGCTCTAAATATTTATCCTATTTGGAACTTTGATTTTAGGCTAAAATAAAAAAATTATAATTTTAGTGTTAACTAACCCTAGAACACTTTGACATGAAAAAAAAAAAAAAACATAAATACTTTGGCCCTTAATAAAATTCCATTTTGCTTGGTCTCAATAACTTAGCCCAAGGGGAGGGGAACCAAATCACTGCTATTAGTACACACTTAGTAAATCCCAATATCTTCTATTTACACGTAAATACAAAAATAATCTCTGAAATAGAACTTACCTGCATTCGTACAAGATACAATACACAACAGCTGGGCTTCATTATAGTATGTTATTCGATCTGTTCCACAAAGTAGGTCAATGTTGTCCCTGGAATCATTGTCTGAATCTGAACACTTTTTATCACAAAATTCCATTTCAGTATATCCAGGCACTTTAATAATTTCATTATGTACATTCTCCTCTCCAGTAACCACCCTACCATCATTTCCTGGTATCCTTTTGAAGTCTTGCAGTGGCTCTTTAACTACACCCTCAGACAGAGAACTTTCTGAGCCTCGAGTATCATCGTATTCTTTTTTCCGTCCAGCAAAGATAGGATTTCCAACAAATCTACCTCGGATGTCAATTTCTGGATCCTTTACAGGACTCCTATTATACTGTGGATGGGAGTGTATTGCATCTTTCTCTGTAAATTCAATCTTTTCAGGACTCCGATTTCTAGATAACTCTGATGATGATGATGATGATGAGGATGATGGTGATGATAATGATGAGGATGAGAATGATGGTGGTTTTCTCTGACTCAAAGGAATGTAGAGTTCTTGTGACTGAGGAGGGCGCTGTTGTTGCTCTAAATATTTTGTTTGACTGACATAGTAATTTTGTGTTGATGGAAGAATTTTTCGGTAGTCTGGATGTACCTTTGGAAGAAAATAGTCTCCACTTGCCATAAATTCAATATATCGCTTGGCTTCTTCCGATAAATTTGGATGAATTTTGTCTGGAGCGATATTATGAGGCTCATGGAATTCGAGTTGAATGCTTTGGCTTTCCTGATTTATGGTAGGTACAGCAGGTATAATGGGATTTAGACGTACACTATTACCGTATTGACTTAGTTTTGGAAAATTGCTTTGATGTCGTCCACCAAGGAAATCATTTTCATTACTGTTGTTGATATCTTCGAACAGTTTCAAATAATCTGTTTGAAAATTATTAACTGGAAGATACCCTTTGGGGCTGGTTGGACGAATTATTGAGTTGTCACTTAAATGATTAGATTCCAGTTCATTTGGTGAAGTGTAATGTAATTGTGTCGGATATAAAGATGGACCACGGAAATAAGGTTGATTAATTCCCTGGGTATTGATCGGCGGCTTTGCTAAATGATGATGTTGTTGCATTTGAGGGCTAATGTTTCTGACTGGCGGGAATTTTGTCCTTCTATAGTAGTAAGGTTGATGTTTAATTGTAGGTTGTGTGTGAAATCTTCTTCGAAACATTTGTTTGGATTTAGGACCTTGAATATATATAAAAATGAAAGAAAAAAAGCGAATAGTTGATAAAAAAAAAGAGATATGTGTGTATGTAAAAAAAAAAAAACAATCGCGCACCATGATAAATCCTCGCCATAATTTTTGGTATCGGGTTTCCATTTCCAATTATTTTGGCAGACACTTTTGGTAGGGATGTGGCTTTATCAATAATTTTAATTCTTAGTGTAGGCACATTCATCGGTTTTGATTTTCTCACTCCAGTACCATTGTAAAGGATTCCATTAACACAAAGTGAACTCACTGAAAAACGAAAAACTATTAAAACCACAATATCACATTTTAAAAGTCTTGAAAGTATTTACAAAACACCAGAACGGGTGTAAAAATTAAAATCTCCGAACGCATTTTCTATAAATTTTCTAAATGGACCGTGGTCGATTTCAATAACTTATTACACCTGAAAATGTAGTAGCAAACGACTTGTTTCGTGGCTCGATAAAGACTGCAGCACTTAAAGTAACTCTGAGTTTGTAGAATCTCTTCTCCACTTTCTATCTTTCTGGTGATTAGCATTAACGGTAGAACCGTTCATGATTTTCTTTTAAAGCGAATAAATTTCGAGCTGTGATCTTTCAGGTGGATCCATTAAATCTTGGCTGGAAAAGTTCATTTAAAGCAAATTACTTTTATCATTGTACAAACTATAGCTATCTAGTATGAAGTAGTGTGGTAGGGATCGATGGTCAAGATATGTTGCCTTCTAAATATAGCGGCAACATTGAGGTTGGAGCTTGATCTTGAATTAAGCATAACAAGTGTGCACACAATGCATACAGCGTGATGGTTAAATTTATTATGAATTAACCTAGCCTGGTGTAGAAGTAATTAAAATTAGTGGGGTACCATTTGTGGACCATCTTCAGGAAAATCTCTATATGTTATGTATATATAGAAGAAGCTGGTGCCCTTGATGAGATTTAATAAAGTCTTTTGTTAGTTTTTACTCATCCTCATTACATTTGGCAATTTTTCTATTTCCGTCTTATTTTCTCCAAGATTTTATAAGTTCTAGGGCTCATTAAACACCAATGAAATGTTTCGTCCAGTTAGTAAAGTTATTATTAGCTCGAAAATTATAGTATTTGCTTGCGGTTTGTCTTTTGATTACATTTCTGTCGAGTAGACAAAAAATTGAATGAGGACAGTGAACAATTATGGATAGAAAATGATCTTCTGATAGAAAAAGTAGAATTTTGTGGTTAGTTTTACACAGATCTTTAGAAGTGATTACGTAAAAGAAATTATACACATTTTGTGGACAGTTCTCTACTAAAAAATGCCTGCGTCTTTTACTATTTTTATAATATTGAAATAATTATGTTTTGTCGTAATACTCAAATATAGTACGGATTGATTTAATAGATTTAAAGTTTACTGTGTTCACAATGATAAGTGACACGAAAGGTGTAGACGTTATGTGATTTATTCCATTACGATTACAATATGTTTGTAATTTAAACGACGAATATCATTGTCGGAAATAGTAACTTTTTTTTTGGGAAGAAATATGAGCTTTTCTTTTGCTTTAATTGATTTTATGTTATCTACAAAGAGCGCTCTTCTGAAAAAGGCATGACTCCTACATCGATTCGTTGCCACAAATTCTCCGATTCAGGCCAGCTATGGTCTGTGGCAGATTATCCGAATTTACTTGAAAAACCTTAACCCTTTCAGTCCGATTTAAGAAATATCTTTCCAAAAAGAGATTCCTTTTATTTTTAGTATAATTCAATGGTCTTCTTTCCATTTTCTATGAAATTATATAATCCGAAGTCTTCAGACCGGAGTTTTAGGAAGTTGTAAATTTACAACAAATGGACTGTAAGGTACTAAAATAGAACTAACTACTTTTCTTTATATAAAACACGCTTTATTAAAAAAATCAAAATTCTTGTTGAAAACATTGATAACAAACATAAAATAAACTTAATTTCTTAGAACTTAACAGAAATATAATATTATTATATACTTTCGTCTTCTTAGTTACAGCCACTCACGATTTTATTTCTTATTATGGAAATCATAAAAGCATTTTTTTTGTTGCTTGCAGAGCACTTAGTACACATGTTTTGCGTAAATCCAGTACATCCTTCAAATTTACACCTACCACGTTTACTTCCAAATATCGGCCAGTGATTGTATAAATCATACCTTACAATTTTACCTGGTCGCTTTTCAAAATTTTGTTTTGGAGATGCAATAGATAGAGACGAATTGTCCTCTTCATCACAATTTCGAGGTCTCCCCCGTTTGCGCACTGGTTTAATAATATTTGCAAATAAAAGACCTTCAGAAATTTCACTTCGAAATTCCATCAAATCCAAGACTTCTCTAAAACGAATTTCTTTTTTGAGGCAGTCACGTTTGTATACAAGCCATGCGTTACAGACAGCTAAGTCCACGCAATGATCAAAAAACTTTGTGGTCCACTTCCTGCTTTTAATAGAAATTCTATATAGTGATATGAGAAAATCTATCTTATCAACACCTTCCATGTGCTTGTTGTACTGTTGTACGATTTCAGGGCGTTTAATTTCAATAAACTTCTTTTTCTCCTGACAAAAACGTGTAACATTTGACAGTGGGTCGGTTCCAAATATAGTGGATGCGAGTTGCACTATGCCATTATCAAACCATCGTACTAAACATATATTCTGTGTTACTTCGATGCGATAGTCAAATGACCCGCGACCTTCCTTTCGTAAATCCTTCTCAGATTTTATGAGTTTCGCTGCTCCGCATAATCTGTTAGACCGTAGGGTTCCAGTTCCCCATATTCCAAGCTTTTTCAATTTGGAAAGTAATGGGATGCCGTTGAAATAATTATCGAAAAATGTCTTATGTCCAATATTACGTGGAACAGTTTCAATTAAACGCAAGATAATATCTGCACAAAAACCCAATTTACCTTCGCCAACTCTTGTTCCTTTGCCCTGGTAGACCTCCAAATCATGCACAACGCCATCAGTGCTGCATAAAACAAATACTTTGATACCCAATTTACAAAATTTCTTTTCCATATATTGCTTGAGTGTTGTCTTTCCTTTAAAAGGAATCATCATTTCATCAGCACATAGAAATTCTTGTTTTGTAATGCATCCACATTTTTCTTTGACCGCATTTATCAAAGGTCGTACTTTCCACAACTTATCTTTTGAATCAGTTTCAGTGCAGGTTGTTTCGTAGCATATGGAACCTATTCCGAGACATTGTATCTGAAATTGCTGGAATACGGGTTGCTTGCTTCCAGTACATGGAAATTCGTGCAAAATCACACATTCCCATTACTAAATACATGCCGATTAGCTGGTATATTTCAGAAGATGTAGTTCCCAAAATAATCGTGGTTTGTGAAAAATAATACTTACATATTTGTTTCCTTGGCAATGTTTTCAATTAACTCCTGCGGAAAATATTGTAGGAAGTACTGTAGCGGTGTCTTTTCGGAACATGATGATTCGTCAGAACTATTGGTAATGAAATCTCCAGTTGGTACTTCGAAGTCCTTTTTTCTCCAAGAAAACTCTGCCCTAACTTTCCTTGACTCCGTTGTTTTTTTAAGATCTTCTGTATCCGATAAGTCTTTTTCTAAATACTTATCAAGCATATCAGCTTCAGATTCAGGAACCACCTCAGAAATTTTATCCAAAGACGAGGAGACTTGGCACTCTTGATCTATCTGTTGAAACATATTATCGATATCACCACAAATATCAACGTCGTCATCATAATCGTCTTCTATATCCGATAAATCAAACATTTCGAAAACCTCTCTTACATCGGAATCATTCCTCAAAAACCTTTTTCTGCCTGAAGTAAATATATTTCAAAAAATAATTTCCATCAGTGATACAAATAATTATATAATAGCCGAAATATGCTTCATATTAATTAAGAAAGTTTAGATTTGTTGCACACGTGCAACAATTTAAAATTACAAGAAAAGCCACCTTTGAATACATTTGTTGTAAATTTACAACATCAGATTTCTAAAAAATCATAGTAGGTACATATTTGCTATTTCAATATAAACTGCAGGAAATAATAATCACATGAAGGAGATTTCTCGTCTAACAGACTGAAATTTATTGAAAATCATTTCAATAAATTTACAAAATGCATTTTAAGTGCAAAAATAAATATAAAAAGTATTTATATGGGCAACTGGTGTGACCTCCAACATTGAACTTCTATGGTAGGCGATCAGAGATAACCATACCGATGAGACCTCTCTGATCGCTGGGTCGAAAAGTTCAATATTTCTTTTTGGAAATAATAATCTTTCACTCGTTTTGAATTAGTATATATGTATATTTCAGTTAATTTTACACTTTGCCTGCTTAAAAATGGTAGAAAAAATAGACTTACCTGCTCGTTCTGCCATGTTTTTATATACCATAAACAGTTCTTCACTCTATGACGTTATCTTTTCAACTGAAGGGCACATGGCGAAATCCTAAGCATTAATGACTCATTTAGAATAGATATAGAATACCTTTAGGAGTTATACTATAGTGTCGACATAATTATAGGAGCTTCAGTTCGTGTTGTAAAATTGCAACAAAAAGACCGAAAGGGTTAAAAATCTTCTCAATTAGAATCTACTGTGGTTTGGCTACAATCGTATACGTGCTATTAAAATTATTTCGTACAATACCCAAATTTTTTTTATGTCTCACATCAAGAAGTTATGATGGCACAGTAGTTAAACACGAGGACTAGTTCCGGAAGTTAGTGAAGAAAACTAGTGAAATAGTTCCATGGAACAAGTCTTTCGTGAATATGTACTTAGTTCCGGTAAGATTAGTCCAATGTTGTCCATTAATAGTGCTATTGTAGAAAGAGTACCGTAGGTTGTAGTATACAAAAATTACTAAAATGAAGTGGTCTAAGCCTATTTTAAATGAATTTATTCCTATTCGTAAATAAAAGCCCAAATTATAAAAATAAAGATTTCAAAAAGTGTGCATACCAGGCTATTATTAGTTTTATAAGGAAACAAAAAATTGGTCTAAGACCAATTTTTATGACACCCTAGGTTAGGGGTCGGCAATTTGTTAAGTGAGAAGAGCCAAATTGTCATGAAAACAGGATAACAAAAGTACCAGGGAGTACTTTTATGGGTATGGAATTTTAAGGAAATAAAGTTCGAAATTTCTTATTTAAAAATTTAATTAGAACGACGTCCATGCATCGCTTTTGATACATGATTGTATGTTTTCATCCCTTATTCTACATTATATTCTACATATATGTAGAGCCAAAGATTGTGAGAATACCAAAAGCTAGTTTTTTTTAACACGTCATATGTTTCAGGCAAGTATTAAAAACCATGGCAGCTGAGGTGATAGTAATTTGACATTATACATTTTTCAAAATGGCGGAAAAGAAATGCTTGAGAGAATTTGATAAATTTATTCTGGGAAAATGAGATTTTCTGGGATCATTTGCATTACATCATTTACCAACACCTTCCTCTTCCTTTTTCCTAGGGTTTTTAATATTCTGCTACTTCCTTTGTTGCTATAATTTTCCAATATACGCAGGACTTTACGTATCAATGCCATTTTTTGAATGAACTTGCATGCAAGATGATAAGACATCAACCGAACTGCCTTTTGCTGTCAAGTTAAAAATAGCGTTGGAGGGAGGCTTGCATGCGAGTTGTGCTATCTCGTGTAATCGCCGGGTTAGAGATTTCCAGAGAGACCGCAAAGCTGATTTTGTCGCTGAAGTTCTGTACAAGCTCTCTTCCGTGCATCACCTGCCGGATATTTGCTCGCGAATGTACTATGTTTTGTAGAGAAATGTCTCTCTAAGTTTGATTTCTTATTATTTGCGATTTTTCGTGACAGATGAAACAAGTCGGAAGACTATCCGAACGATAAAATTTTATTGAATCTCTCAAAATCCTATCAAACTTTTCATAATAATGTACTTCGAGTCAAACGACCTTACTTTTTTAAGAAAAAGATAAATTTCGCTTTGGCCAAGGTACTGAAAGGAGATGTAAAATAAAATTCTCATTTTTCCCAAAACCATCAGCGAATAAGACGTGGCTTTCTCCTACTTAATCTTTTCAGAGCAAAACGAATGTAAACAGTTGCACGTGCGCTCAAATATCACAGGATTACAGCAATAGCTTTGGAGCCAGCTCTCTCAATATTTCAGAAAAACCTGTTTCCACAAAAGCGCGGGAACATTTTATGAGAGTAAAATCTGAATACTCCGAAAATGAATCATTTGCCATTCTGTTTCGTTGCATGTAATCTTCGCTTTCACAGAGGGAGGGGTAGAGAGTATGCCGTAGGAGTCTAAAGGGTGAAACACAATGATGCCGACACAATAATTACGACGCAAATTAACCGAATGACAGCGACATTCTTATGTGGTGGTCAAAATAATAAATACACCTCTGTGTTTTTTGGAAAACATCTGTTTTTTCAGCTTTCAATACCTTGCAAGTTAAGCCAGTCTATTCAAACGATACGTTGGAATGTGTAGAACATATTAGTAGCAAAACAAGCGTCTTACCTGTTAAGGGCTTTTAATATATTCCGATTTGGATTCATTATCCTAATTATAGGGTGGACAAAAAAATAAATACAGTATGAGAACTTTTATAGAAAAATTAAATTCTTTTCAAGAGAAGTTTTAAGTTTTATTTATTTTTTATAATTTCAACTTAGTAATTTATTGCGTGACCTTTATTTGTAAGAATTTGTTTGCAACGAGCCGGCATCGAATCCACTAAACGTTCACAGCTTTCTTTTGAAATCAGGTCCCACTCTCTTTTTACTGCAGTCCACAATTCGAACTTATTTTTGGGCCTATGTACATAAACCTTATCCTTGACTTGCTTCCACAATTTCTCAATAGGATTGCAGTCCGGTGACTGCGCCGGCCAATCGAGAACCGAAATTTTTTTGCGCCGCAACCAACCCTTCACTATTTTTGCAGAGTGCTTCGGATCATTATCGTGTTGAAATGTCCATCGAAGCGGCATGTCTTCCTCTGCAAATGGTAGCATTATGGCCTTTAGTATGTCTAAATAACTTTCTTTGGTCATAATCCCGTCAATCAACTGAATTGGGCCTACACCGTACCAAGAAAATGCTGCCCACACCATTATGTTACCTCCTCCATGCTTAACGGTCTTTTTGGTATATTGTGGATCAAATGGTTTGTTGAGAGGACGCCTAACATATTCTTTTCCGTCCGATCCGAAGATGTTGAATTTGTACTCGTCACTCCAGAGAATATTTCGCCATTTTTTCGTGTCTTTTTCTCCGCTCCAATCTAAATGGGCCCTTACAAAATTTAGTCGGTTCCGTATATTTTTTTTACTTATGAGAGGCACTTTTCTCGGTGATCGGGCTGGTAAGACTGCGTTCAATAATCTTCTACGAATTGTTCTAGCACTCACGCTAACATTTGTTTCCCGCAAAATCATGACCGAAGCCGCGAAAGGGTTCTTTTTAGAGACGCGCACAATTTTTCGATCCAATGATGGAGTGGTTTTCCGTGGCCGGCCGCGATTTTCTTTATCATTTTTCTCCTTCATAGCATTCTGGACCATTCCCAAAGAGCAGTGAGAAATTTGTGCAATCTGTCGGAGAGAGTAGCCGTCGTCCCTTAGGCGTTGAATTTCGATCCTATTTTCTGGGGAACAGTGCTTATTTCGGCCCATGTTTGAACTAGAGAATTATTGACGAAATCAGATAAATTGAACTTATTTGAAAGTTATCACTAAACTTACTCGAATGAAAATAAATTTGGAAAAAAAATTAAAAAAATTAAAAAGTGGCTCGAAAATACTTATTTAAAAACACTGTATTTATTATTTTGTCCAATGTGAAAGTGGTCCTTTGACTATCAAACTCAATTTGACATGTGCGCAAAAACCATATGAACAGGCTCGCTGCTTACAAAACTGTCTTCCCAATCTAACGGTTCATTGCAGTTGATTGCGTCACTTGAAAAGCATTGCCAGCTGAAAAAATAGATGTTTTACAAGAAACTTAGGGGTGTATTTATTAATTTGACCACCAGTGTAGGTGCTAAAATTATTTGTTGAAATTTATAAACGAAATGAGAAAGATATAAAATAAAAATTGTAAAAGTGTAATAAACAATGAGTTTATGTGGATTACAAAATATCACCTACTACTTATTTTCAACTTCTCTCCAATTTCGTTATATTAGTTTTTTTTTTGAATTTGTATTTCGATATTGGAGATTTCTTTTGTAGTAAAAATAATTTGTTTCCCTCCCTAAATTAATTAATTGCTCCTCGAAGGCCATCTTTGCTCATTACTCTGAACTGTCAAAATCAAATTATGACGGCAACGACGACAAAAGTTCGATTATTCCCAACTCTAGTTACGGCGACAAATTCAGTTGGTTCCATTGGGTATAGCAGCATAGTATTGCCATAAGGTCAACATTTAATTTGTCGTCGTAAATGTTGTGTCGGCATCATTGTATTTCGGGCTTAAAGGCCTTAGATCTTAGTTTGTTGTCTCCGCTGCTCTAGCTCTATCTCAGAAACTCATTAGTTATACATAATGCTGCTGGAGAATTGAGATAAGGTGAAATTGGAGTTTATACCTGGAGAGCCGCAAACGTCTATGCAAAGAGCCGCTTCTGCCGACCCCTGCCCTAGGTGAATGCCCGTATGTATTTTCGTATGATCACATCTCTCTGAAAGTTTTATTGTTGAAGTAGTTTTTCGCATATATTTCTAGACCGGTTCGTTGGACACTAAAAATAATTATAACAAATTTCATATTCTGAGAAACTTTTAAGTAGAATAAAAACGTCTAACACTTATCGTTTTTATAGTAATGTAGAAAACTTAAATTTTTATATGGCAACACCAAGAAGGCATTGCTCGATTTAGTCCATTTTTAAATAACTTTTATCAATTCACAAACCCCTGACTGTAAAACTTTGTGTCTGAGCAGCAGAACGCCTGAGAGTGCAGTTCGTGACGAAAGAGTTTTAGGGTAGTAAACGTGGATGGATTTACATGAGGTTTCTTGATTTAGAATGAGTGGATGGGGAGCTTTCCGATGAGGTAACATTTTCTTACGTTGGGGTTGTTAAATTTGGGCCGTGTGTGATATGAGTGGAGCTTCGAGATTAGAGAGTTGAGTTTTGGGAGTCTGGTTTCGAGAGTCGAGAGAGTGTATAGAATTGATGATAAAAAACTAGAAAATAAAACATGTAAAAAAACTTTTAAAATAAATAATTTTTTTCTTTTCAGTGATATAGGTAATGCTACAACTCAGATTAAATCTTAAAAGATTGGGCATGAGTTGCAGTTAGATAATTGTGACTATAGTTATGGATGTCCAAGCTTTAATCTGAGTTCTGGCATTTCTTATTTTGCAAACTTTTCTTGTGTATATCACTGAGAAAGAAAGAAAACATTGTTTACTTTTTAGTCCATTTTATTTACAAAACTTTTTTAATATATTTTTTGGAATTTTATTTACTATTACTATGAAAACACCATGTACACAATTTCAGCATTCTCACGATAACTAGCGTGATGATAGAGTACAGGTGACAGAGGGACAGACGGACGGACACATGGACATGTAAAAATTAAAATAACTTTTAATATTATGCGTGGGTATCCAGCCCATTTTGCTCCACTAGCATTATTTCTGTGTATTACAAACCGAATGACAAACTTAGTATACCCTATATGATTTCATCTGCGGTATAAGAACATCCAAATACGAATATAAATTTAGATTAGGTAAGGTTTGGTTAGAAGGGTGTCACTAAGATTAGTCCTAGCCCACTTCACTTACATCATTGTTTGGTCCATTGTAACCCATAAATTCAAGAGTTATCTATCCTTATGAAGAACTCTGCTTCCCTAAGGAATCTCAGGATACATCTTAGTTCTGTATTTGACAGCTCTTCTAGCTCCGAGAAGAAGTGACTACCAAGTAACCGGTGCATCTGATGCAACCTTACACTTGCAAAGTAAGGCAGGCAGATTTTCGGCAAGCAAAGTCGAAGGACAGCTGCCTATATCCTACTCAGTTTCATGCTAATATGTTCACAATAGCCCATTCGGGAATTCAACATAAAACTTACTTAAATTTTTGGCTTTAGGCACATACTCGTACATATAGTATGGTAAAAGAGTTCAATTTTAATGGGGGAAAATAGATTAAATTCAATACTTTCTCTGCTCGTTACCAACATTTGTAAGTTTCTTGCTGTAAGAATCAAATTATTATTAATTGACCAGCGTATGATGTGGTGAACAGGTAACATAGTCCTAGAGAAATCCAATGTGGCAATCTAAATGGATTTCAGCTAGAGATTTGTCATTCCGAGGACTTTTCGGAACCAGATCCAGATCCGCGAACCCGTTCCATCGTTCCTTTCGTAATTCAATTCAAAGAAAGTTGTTATGAGTTAAGCTGATTTTTTATTAAAGAATTAAGAACAATTCCAATTAAAAATTTATAAACAAATGAAAATTTCGATTCCTTTTATCAATAAGTACTTGAACAAACTTTGGACAACACCTTTCACATGGGACTGAAGTTGTTGGTTGGTATAAAAATCCTCATTTGTACCAATTGTAACAGAAATTAAAAACAGCGCTCCTCAGTTTCACCAACAAATAAAAAAAAACTAAAAATCAGTCGGCGGAAATTTCTGATTTAGTTTTACACAATTGATAAAGAAAGGGGATGATAGATGCGGTGCACACTTTTACGTTCCATTATGCACATAAGCTAAATTAAGTAAGACCGCATTAATATTTATGTTGTCTTCACTCATATACCTACACAAATTTTATATGATACCCGAATTCCTATGATTCTGATATGTTCTAAGGGGTGTACGGGTAAAATTAAACAAATTTCTATAAAATATTAAAATATGCAATCAGAAAAGGCGAAGTGTAATGTGATCAGATTAGTAAATTTTTTTGCATAAATTTAAACATAGGAATTATGGACCAGTTTCGTTCATTCCTTGTATGGACCCGTTTATTCCGAACCGACACATCTCTAATTTGAGCGTCGGCCGTTTGTATACAGATTGATGGAACTATATTTGAAATAATTGGCAGATTGCTGATAAAAGTAGCAAATAACAGGGGTCCCAGTATTGAATATTGGTACAAGAGAACAGATAATGGGAATCGAGGAGATATGACAACGTCTATCTAAGAACTCTGTGAGCAGTTTTTGTATTAACATAATAATAGTTTTTTTTTTATTTGTATATGCTCTTTAATTAGTGGCTCTTTTAAAAATTCCTTAAAAATATGTGGCAAAAGGCTCTACAAAGTGTAAACAAAAAGTCGATAGCTAATCTAAAAGTTATAAAAGGTCAATAGGGACAATTAAAATACATAATTAGAAAAACTAATAAACAAGAAAAATGACACAAACAAAAGGAAAGCAAACAAGACAAAATTCTCAAAAGAGACTATAAAACAGATACAAGAATTTTGAAGAGGATCTAAAAGATAGACAAAAAAATTTAAAAGTCCCAATTTTGACAATTGGGTAAGTGGCAGATCCAAGAAGTTTCAATTTCCAAAATAATTGTAAACGAACGAATTTTCAACAAAACATTTTGCAATTTAGCACCGAGACCGAGACCGAATTAAAGATGAGAAATCGAACGAGCGTTATAGAGTCTCGCGAGGCCAGCCTGTAGTTTCATAGACCTCCACAAACTGCCCTCATTATCCCTCCAGCTTAGCATCTCTAACAGAGTGCTTGTCCTTCCCACAGCACGTGCAACGATTCCTAAGTGGGGAGAAGCCCCGTGGACTAGTGTTGCAAATGCTGTGGCCTGCTATCACCAGCGAAAGACAAGAGCTCCGTCTTGCGTTCATTGCCAGATATTCAAGACGTAAACGTCTCTTCAATCTGTCAACGAAGTGGCGCTTAAGTGCTTGTGTGTGGTGTTGTGGGTCAGTGTTCTGATTCCCATTTCGACTCTCATGTAGTACAAATGAATTGTAGATTTGGCCAGTGTCAACACAAAGCTAATCGAACAATTGACCCGACTACAGACCCATAGAAACGAAGTCCTAGTAATTCCAAAATTCGGGTGAATCAATTGACACATATCGTCATTAGATTTTGCAGAGCTTGGCAAGTGAAACAGGGTGCCTTCACCAGCACAAACTGTGCAGATCCTCTGAACTCGCCGGTCAATATGTGACAACGGATTAGGATGCACAAGACTGTGATGCAGCAATTTGAATGCTACATCAGCATCTTTGTAACTAGAAGAATAACTGTAGACTACTCTGCAAGTTATCCCTCCAATCACGCCCATATTCACCCCGAGGTGTTTTCGCCATCTGTTGTATCCTGTATACTACGGAGGTCTTATGGACATAGGCACGTCACGGAGTAGACGTGTTGTAAGTGTGCTGAAAGGTGTGTGAGGTGGTCTGTTCAGAACGAAAGCATAGTATATATATAGTATAATTAATAATAATTATAACAGGAGAGCTGGCGACCAAAATACTTACGTCATTTCATAAACAAAATTTTCCATCTTATCATAATCTCTTAACATCGTTGATAACTTATTCGAAAGTCTGCCTGGCTTCCATTAATGGAGGTCATTACGGAACGGTCACGAAAGCTTAAAAAATCAGTTGGAAAATGTGATACCATAGATAAGCCCAGATATTAAACGAGATAAGATAGTCAGTTCATGCCCCCGTATGTAGTGACATCTTCTAGATTTTTTATAAATTATTTTTGGTTAAAGTATTTGCTAAACCCTTTGAATATCTTGACAAAACTTCTATAGTTTCCACAATTTCTTCTTACTTTTCAAGCACAGGCTGAAACCAAATTTTTCGGCTGGACTGTAGGCTGGTTAATGTTCAGAGATTGTACCTTTGCTAAAAGGTAATGCTGGATAATATATATATCAAGCCTGGCTCATGAGAAGCAGATTTTTAACATTGGTTTCCACATCTGAAGGATATTACTTATCTGCGGTGATACCATAAAAGCTGCTTTTTGGTGTGACAACAGAGAATAATATTTCATGCTCAATGGCAAAAATGGCACACAATTTGGCTGTCGCGAAAGTGATGCAGACGACATTAAAGACGCGCGAAAATGTGTACAACTTACGTCATACCACAATAACTCTTGAACACATTAACTTAGGGCCGGTTTCACAGTTCATGTTTAAACTTAAACTCAGTTTATCTCTTCAACACAGTTTTACAGTGGTAAGTTAAACCTCGTTTAAACTTAGTTTAAACCTCCAAAATTGAGCGTTTAAACTCAGTTTATCTTTAAATGTGAATGAAGTGTCATTTCGTGCCTTTCAAAGAGTCCTTACTCATTTTCGTAGGTTTAATTAATTAATTTTTTTGTCACAACGATTTGGCCGGCAATATTTTGACAGTAAATGACTCACAATAGTTTGCTAGTTCACAATTGTACAGAAAATAGCTTGTTAGTTCACAATTCCATAATGCTGCCTTATTAAAAATGGTCGAACACTGTGAAATTCATTTTAGTTTAAACTCAGTTTAAACTACGAACGGAGTTTAACTAATCCTGAGTTTAAACTCGAACTGTGAAACCGGCCCTTAGAGTGCTGAAATTTTGTGTACGGTCTTTTTAAAAAAAGTAAATTTAATTTCGAAAATGGGACCAATCCTCCTCCGTAGGGTTGCCATAAAATAATTTCATAAGAACTGTAAATACAAATTCGATTATGAACCAAATCGTGGAAGCCTTTCTTGGTATTGTATGGCAACACCAAAAAGGGGTTGCCCAATTTAGTTCATTTTTGAAATTTGATTTACCATTTTTATGAAAACGTTGTGTACAAAATTTCAACTCTCTATGTCGACGTGTTCTTAGGCAGTGTCCAAATATGGGTACTATAGAGAATTTATTCCACATCAAAAGAATTACCATAAATAGGGGACGTCGCGACGTCTAAAGAAACTAAATAACCACACACTGCACTTGTTTCTTTTGCTCCCTTAGTTTAGTTTCTTTAGTCGACGCGTCGAGCTCAACTGATGACATCCCGCTAAGACTATAGTAGCGTGCGTCAACAGATTTTGGGTTTTTGAGATCATATTTGTCTTGTCTCGCAATTTTTCTCAGTTAGCTCTGGATGAATTTTTAGAAATTTATAAAAGTGGACGCAATAATATATATTCGGTGTTATTTTTAGTATTTCGTGCAACAAAATGAAAAGTAGAACCCTTATAAGATCGGTCGGTTGTGTAGTGGAGAAGTTCGTGGATGAGATCGTTGCATATTGGATGCCACGTGTTTTTATATGCTAGATGATGAAATTATTGGGTATATTAATGGCCGGTTTTACAGTCGAGTTTAAACCAAGGTTTAGTTTAAACCATCCTCCAAGTTTAAACGTAGTTTAAACCAAATCGGATTTCACAGTGCTTTCTTTTAGTAACGTTGGTAGTACTGATTAAATTGTGAACTATATTAGTTATCGCCACCATTGGGAAGCAATTTTTCTATCAATCAATCTGTCAATCGGAAAAAGTAAACATCAGAAAGTAAAAAATAAAAAATATGTAGTTATATTTGCTAATTTTAAATATGCCAACATTCAAAAAGGATGCAAATTTTAGCATAAGTGAAGTTGAGCTAATGCCTTCCCTAGTGCATAAAGAAAGATATATAATATTTTTTATTTATTATTTATTATTATAATGCTCAACATAATTAAGGCCAGAGGTCTTATAACTATATGTAGGTAGATGTAAAAATCGTATAAACAAAAATAGCTTAGTCTAACTTACGTATACTCTACAACTAATAATGTACTATAAAAACAAAAAATAAATTCTAAATTTATATTTAAGAGCAAAAGAAAATAATAAAATAAGAAGCAATAGGAAAAAGAAACAATTTAGCTTCTACGACAATGTTCAAACAATACACTCTTGAACCTCATACCAACGCCTAGGCTATTCCAGGTTCTGACAGTCCGAGCAAAATATTGCTTCTCAGTGACCGCGAAGTTAGCACCAGATACAGACAGACTAACACTACGTGACGATTGGGACAAACAAACTTTTTCATATAAATAAGTAGGTCTGCCAGAGGAGATAACACAATTGAGAAATAGCAAATCCTTAAACAGAAGATATGATTGAAGGGGACATCCAAGAATAGTCCTAGCAAATTCTGAAACATGGTCAAAACGCCTTAAGTTATAAATATACCGAGCAACGGAGTTATATGCAATATTCAATTTACGTATGGAAACAGAATCAGATTTGGACCAAACTTCGCTAGCATAAGTAAAAAGTGGTACTATGAGTGACTTAGCCAACATCATCCTAGTGGAAAGTGGAGTGTAGGAGGCCGAGAGTGAGAGCTTACGCAGACATCCATACACCTTAGAGATAACACTAGAAATCTGATTGGACCAAGAAAGTGTATTGTTAATAATGATTCCTAGATTCACTACTTTTTCACGATAAGGTAAGATGACACTATTGAGTACAACACAAGGCAGTGACGACGTATCCAGTCTGTACCTATAGATTAAAATTGCATTTGACTTGGTTGGATTCAAACGAAGCTTATTTGGAATACACCACTCATGTATAGAGCAAAGGTCATTATTAAGGCGATCGACAGCATCTTCAATTAAGCCAACTGGCCTTGATATATAAATTTGTAAGTCATCAGCATATAGGTGATATTGAGCATTATGAATAACATTCGGAAGATCATTTATGAATAGGGAAAATAGTAGTGGGCCTAGTATTGAGCCTTGAGGTACGCCACTAGTATTTGGTAAAAAGGAAGAGGAATTTCCATTACATGTGACTTGTTGATACCGATCAAAAAGATAAGACTGAATGAGATTGGATGCCGAGCTTGAAAAACTAAAATTAGTTACTAGTTTGTAGATAAGTAGAGAATGATCTATGGAATCAAATGCTTTTGAAAAGTCCAAGAGAACGAGAATGGTTACCATGTCACTATCTAATGCCAAACGTAAATCATCAGTGACCTTCAGTAGAGCAGTTGTACAACTATGCTTGCACCGGAAGCCAGACTGAAACTTATTCAAGTAGCTATGACGTTCACAATAGTCCACAATTTGCAAATGAAGGAGTTTTTCAAGAACCTTGGACAGGAACGGCAGTATCGCAATAGGTCGGTATTCAGTGGCGTTCGCTTGAGACTTTTTTGGTATGGGAATAACCTTAGCCAACTTCCAGGAGGATGGAAAATACGAACGAAAAATAACATTATTTAGGATATGCGTTAAAGATGGCAAGATTATAGGTATAAGTAATTTTATAAACTTAGGATGTACGTCACCAATACCTAACGAATTTGACTTTATTGAGAAAATTGCTTTAAACACTTCCTCCTGCGAGGCGCAAGCAAAAGAAAATGTATTATTGGTAGCTGCCATCGTACTATATCCCGCGACAGTGTGTGGAGAGGGTCGACTTGAACTGCAAGTGACGAAATTTAAGTTTAATTCATTAGGGTCAACGTAACTCTTGCATTCTAAAGTTCGCCCAACTCCAATCACCTTCAAATTGCGCCACAGCTCCTTTGAGGGTAGCTTCGTATCAAATTTCGATCGAAAGTAGTTCTTCTTAGATTTTCTTATTTCATTAGTCACAACATTGCGTAGATTACGAAAATTTTGCCAAGTTTCAGAAGTTCTGAAACGCTTCCATCTACGATATGCATTATTGCGCATTGAAATCAAAGTTTGAATTCGTGCGGTAAACCATTGACTACCGGAAGTTAAAATACTTTTCGTTCTGAGGGGAACATGTGTCTCAAAAAGGTATTGCAGTAAGTGCATGAAGTAATTAATTTGTTCATCAACACTTCTCATGGAATAGATCATTTCCCAATTACAGGCGTAAGCATCACTAAATAGAGCATAAATGTTAATACCTTTAAAATCTCGGAAGCTGATGGTAGACACACGAGGATCGCGTGACGGTTTAAAGTCATACGTTAGGAATATTAGGTCATGTTTGGAAAATGCCGGAAAAGATATTTGATCATTAAAGAGAACCATTTCATTGTTAGCAGTCAAAAACATATCTATCAAGGTCGCAGAAGTATCTGTAAAGTGCGTAGGATAAAGTCTATTTACAACAGATAAGCCAAATGTATCAATTAAACTGAGGAATTGGCTTTTTGGGCTATTACGCGCAAGCAAATTTGAATTGAAATCTCCCGCAATCACCATATGCTGATAGGACTGACTAACATCAAGCAGGTGAGGTTCAAATGAGCTAAAATTTGATATATGGGGTGGCTTGTACACAACGCCAACAAGACACCTTTCAGAGCCATTGCAGATTTCCACAAAAATAAAGTCAACCTCAGCATTATTTGCCGATTGAGCAACGAAACGTGCATGTATAGAACTGCGAATGTGTAATGCTACACCTCCCGCACGGGAAGCACGATCGTTTCTATATACAGTATAACCAGGAAGAGATATCATTTGGTCGCCGATGCTTGACTTCAACCACGTTTCCGATAAACATATCACATCTAAAGATAATCCGCAGAAGATTTGCCGAAACTCATCGATCTTGGGCAAGATACTCTGGGCATTAAAATGACAAACCCTTAAACCCTCATGTCGATTACAGAAAATATTAAGCATAACTCGGGAATTGCTCAGACTGTCAGATATACCGGAATTAGCAGGTTGCATTATTCAGAGACAAAACAAAATAAACCACAGAAAGAAGAAAAGATAAAGTGACAAAGTTCTTCACTTAAACGGAACCTAGCATAAGAATCAACGTCGTCCCACTCATTAAAATGATTTAGCCGATTTCTAATTACTGTCAGTTGTCGACAGAGTTGAAAATTTAACTCAAAAAAATCTTCTTCATCGCTAGAAATGTCTAAATCTAAATCCATGATAAAATTATTTTCTTGATACAAACAAACAATGCTATGTACCTACTGTCAAAATAAAATGTCACACTTTTCAAATACTTTTATCTTGAGTTTAAACCGAGGGATGGCATGGTTTAAACCAAACTGTGAAACTCATTCGTCGAGTTTAAACTAAATATTTGGTTTAAACTCAGACTGTGAAACTGGCAGTAAGTAGAGCAAAATGGATTTGACACTCACGCATAATATTAAAAGTTATTTTTGGACATTGCCGGAGAACATATGAACGTAGAGAGCTGAGAGCGTTTTCTTAAAAATAGTAAATATAATTTCAAGAACGGGGTAATTCAGGCAACTCCTTTTTGGTGTTGTCATATAGAAATTTAGGTTTTTTACGTATACTATGAAAACGATCAGTCCTAGACATTTGTATTGTACTGAAAGGTTCTTCAGAATATAAAATCCTTTGAAATTGGTTAGAATAATTTTTTTGGCGGACGAACCGCTCTAGAAATATATGCGAAAAACCACTACAAAAATCAGACTTGCACAGAGAGGTGACCATATGAAAATACATACGGGAATTCATCTAGGGTCTCATAAGAATAGGTTTTAAGGCCGCTACATATGCTCAAGCAAGCCGTACGACTTGTCCATGGCCAAGTTGTACGATTTGGATGAGCATGTGTAGCAAAAGTCCCAACTTAAGTTGAGACTGAAGTCTGGCATGAATGAAAACGGCCGAAACTATTGCGTATAAGCAAATCTTACGGCTTTGGTATAGAATTGAGCTAGACAAAATCGGATATTCACTTTTGCCTCCACACGCAACGATTTTTATGCAGACTTTAATTTAATTCCCGATTTCATTCATGTTAGACTTCAGTCTCAACTTAAACTCTGACATTCGCTATACGCGCTCATGCAAATTGTATGGCGTGGGTTGTGTATGCCAAGTCGAACGATTTGCTTGAGGGTGCGTAGCGGCCCTTAGACCAATTTTAGATTTGTTACTTGTTTGCTTCTGCTTCTTTTCAGTTGGTTAAACAATTTCACAATATTTTTCATTCTTAACACGTTCGCGACATTGGCTTTATAAACTTAATTCATATTTTGACGTCGTGTACCACTGGTGGTACATTTGTCATTTAGACCATTAGCCGTAGTGCGCCACAGGTGGTACATGGGCGCCTATAATGCATACTGCATAAAAACTTTCACAACTTTAATGTAATTGAGAGTTTTAAGCTTGCGACTGTTGGAGATATACACAAAGATACTATGCTATCAGTGTACCACCGATGGCGCACTCATGTTTAGAAAAAGGCATGTTTTACTCGGTTTAAATGTATTAAAACTTAAAAATAACTCAATTTATTTAACAAAAAAAACGTAAAAACAAAAAAAGACTATTCAGATATATTATATTATGTTACGTAAAAATAATACTCGTGTGACATAAAATTACTTGTGCTTTTCATTAAAACACTCCAGACACATTGTTGGTTGATCATCACAATTGTTGCAGAAAGTCTGTACTCTTTTTGTTTTACCGCGTGCTTCTTTTGCTCCATGTTCTTGAGAGATTTGCTCGTAGCACGGTAAGCATCTTTTCCTTGCTGTTCTTGCGCTGCCTTTTCGTTTGAAAAGTTGGTGTGCAGAAGGCTTCCTTTGGCTTAGGGGACCAGTGTTATTTGAGACTGTCGTTTCCTCGACATTCTTCAAGAGGCCTTCGATAATTTTTTCTCGAAAATTTATCATTGATACTTTGTTTGTTGATTGGATGTACTTGTTAAAAATAACCCACGAATTGACGATACTAACACCAAGGAGAAGCTCAAATCCAACTTTTTTATACCACTTAATAGTCTTGCGTAATGGCGAATAATAATTTGTCATTTGGTCCGAATAGTCTACACCTTTCTTTTCTTTATTATAAGCTATAATTGCTGGAGGCTTCAGTATATCTGCTCCGAATCTACTCTTTTTTCCAGTTGGTACTAAGTTAATAGTGTGATCTGGGTTGCTAGAAATCATAAGTAAGGATCTTTTGTCAGTCCATTTTAAAACACGTATTCCGTTTCTATTTTCTTTACCAAATACTTCTCCTTTTTTAACTTTTTTCATGCAAATTTCTTTGGGATTGCCACGTCGATTTATCCGGAGAGTACCGCAAATATATGTCTTCCTTTTCAATAATTCTTCGCTCAGTTGTACACTAGTGTAAAAGCTGTCGGCGTATAATGTTCTGCCTTGGTCCAAAAGTCCTTGAAGCAATTCCATTGTTACATCATATGAATGCCCATAACCGGAAGTACTGCTGGCTCTTCCAGCATAAATTTTCACGTGGTACGTGTAGCCGTCGGTGTTGCATAGCTTATACAATTTCACTCCGTATTTATGGGACTTACCTGGAATATATTGCTTGAAAAAAAGTCTGCCTCTCCACGGGATCATCAACTCATCTATGATGACTGCTTCCCCGGGAGTTAGAGATGATTTGAAGTTTTGTGTGATAATGTCAAGCAGTGGATTTATTTTCGCTAATCTTGTTTCTCCCACGGGAGTTTCATTGTCAGCGAAATGCACACATTTTAATAATACTTCAAATCGAATACGTGACATTGCTTTTACAATAACAGGATTTCTGTAAGTAGGGTTTTTCGACCAATATAATCTCATACTGGGAACAGGGCAAATACCCATTATTAAAACAACAGCAAGTAGTTTTTTGATTTCCTCTTCATTCGTGTCCTTCCATTTTGCCATAATTGAACGACGACTGATGATGTGCGATTGAATGAATTGCGCCGCATATCTGTTTGTTTCTGTCACAATAAGTTTCAGCACTGCATCACTTAAAAATAATTTATAAATACTGAAAGGATCAGTAGAACCTAAGTTACATCGCAAGCCAGCGTTTTCTTCGGCAAAGTTGAATTCTCGCACTAGACTTCTAGCTTCTTCCCATTCATCTGATAGAGAAGGAACAGTAATAGCTGCATGCTCCTGACAAATATCGTCCAATTCCTCAGCTTCACTGCTCTCAAGGTCAGTTGCGATATCACTATTACTGTCTGTATCATCACATTGTGAGGGTATGTAAGAAGATTCCGAGCCAGAAAAGTCCGAAATTGATTCCTCTTGTAATAAAGAGTCTTCAATTTCTTCATTTTCCATTTCAATTTATTTATAGCAAAACTAATTAATTGTGGTGTATTTACACACAATTTCTAACAGAAAAACAAATAGATTGAAAAAGTCTTGACTGTTGGTGATTTATAGGTAACAAGATTGTAAGCATAGCATGCTGAGTTAGACTTTTGCTTTTGGTTACCAAACACAATTAGAACTAAAGAATTGTAAAAAATGTAAATAAATTATGTATTTGAAATCCATGTACCACTCGTAGTACACGACGACCATTCTGCAGATCGTTTTCTATACGACGTCGTGCGCCACCCGTGGTACACTCTTTAAATGTTGTTAAAAGTATGTAAAATATTCATACTAATTTAAAAAAACATATCTGTGTTACTTAAAATAATAAGTAATTCACAAACAACCACGAAAACAATTAACGTCCAGGAAGAAAAGCACTTAACGCTGCCTTGTGTCTGAAAGCCGAACTCTCAATGTACCACCGATGGTACACGATGTCGCGAACGTGAAAAAAAAACACGTGGCGCCCATTATTGAGTTACGATCTTATCCAAGATTTTCTCCACTGGCGAAGTACCTTCGACTTACGCAAATTTTAAGTCTAATATGCTTTCAAGTGCGAAGAATGATAATAATTAAACTATCGATGAATATTTAACAAAATTATAAAAACAAAGAATTTCTAAAATATTTAGTAAATTTAATAGTCAAAATTCAAGTGCCAGTGAATTTCAATTCCTTGACCTAGAATTTGGTAAGTCTTTTCGACACAGAAGGAAATGTTTCCATAGTCGAATATTCTGCTACCGTGACGAATTTTGACTTTCTTCGAACATAGAAAAAGTTACTAGAAAATTTATTTATATATTTTGGTTCTGAAGGTAACTAATGTACATTAATGTGTCTGCATTAAAGAGTTTGCAATTTACGAAATTACAAATTCAATCTACTACATATAGCTTTCCCTCGAAATTAACCATTCACTGAAATTCTTCTTGAAAGTAATTTTAGTGCAAAAAATTAAAGAAAAGACTTCCAAAAAGATGCTTAAAGTAAATGCTGCGTGCCCTGCAAATTCGAGTAATACATACCTATATATAGGTATGTAATGTGCAATGAACAACAACATGCCATAATATGTACTCGTACTGTGTACGGCATTCGTTCTGTACCTATTTCTCCGGTCTGCTGGCTACCTTAACGAAGTGTTCATCATCACTTAACCTTAATTTACTTGTAAATCGGGTTTAATTATTCAAAATGTATGAAATGAGTTTCAATTTTATTACTTAGATCTGTTTTTGTTTTTCTCTCTCATTCCGAAAAATGTTCATGTCTGTCCGTAACGGAGATTTGATGGGGGTTCCGGATAATGAAGATGAGACCCAAATAAAAGTAAATTGTTGGCTATGGAGCACAGAGAATTAAGATGAAATGTGACAAGTAAATCTAATTAGAATTGTTTTTGCGGTAATTAAAAAGAAAATTAATTAATGCCACACAAATTACTTTATGTAACGCATAGTAATCGGTTGAATATGAGAAAATAAATTTATTTTTGTGGAACGATTTATTCTTTTTTCTTTTTTTTCTTAGATCAGTTTCTTATATAATTATATATCTATGATTTTTAAAACTTATTTTATCTTTTACATGAATATTTAGTCTAGAATGGTTCTGATTTTTCGTCACTCTCCTTGGGAGCATAGATACATATAGGCTCTTCATTTGACCCTATTTTGGATCATTATTCTGACTTCTATCCAGATTTTACTTTACTTACTTACTTATTTAGTTATTGCGGAGAGAGAATTCCTTTATCAACGCTTCAGACGTTTAAAAACTAATCAAGCTCGAATACTGTAAAGGGTTTTCCAATAAGAGGTGTTATTTTAATTAGCCCACTATTTCGGTAGATGTCACTTTTGTAGCTGTTATTTTTTGACATTTGACAAGTAGAAACTACGCCATTAATAAAAATGGAATGATACACGATTCAACAACGCACTGAAATTATTAAAATTCACTATAAAAATGGTGAAAATGTGGCAGAGACGGTTCGTAAAACTCGAACATTTTTGGGTCGTAGTGAAGCACCTTGTCGGACCGCAATACAGAAATTGGTAGAAAAATTCGAGCTGTCGGGACAAGTTAGTGATGTGAAGAATAAAACCCGTGCACGTCGCTCAAGAACAGCCGAGAATATTGCTGCTGAAGCCGAAAGTGTTGAAGAAAACCCAGGTTTGTCCATTCCTCGTCGTTCTTTGGAATTAGGCATTCCACAAACGTCATTACGCCGTATTTTGCATAAAGATTTGGGTCTTAAGGCTTATAAAGTTCAGTTAACACAAGAACTCAAGCCGGACGATCATCAACAACGTCGAGTCTTTGCTGATTGGGTCCTTGAAATGCATGAAAATTATCCGGAATTCCATCGAAAACTCATCTTGAGTGATGAGGCCCATTTCCACCTCGATGGCTTCGTCAACAAGCAAAATTGTCGCATCTGGGGCTCGGAAAACCCAAGAGTAATTGTTGAAAAGCCTCTGTATCCTCAACGTGTGACTGTTTGGTGCGGTTTATGGTCCCGCGGGGTCATTGGACCTTACTTTTTCGAAAATGAGGCTGGAGCAACAGTTATGGTGAATGGATTGCGCTATCGACAGATGATTAATGATTTTTTATGACCGGAATTGGATGGTATTGATCTGGACAACGTTTACTTTCAATAAGACGGCGCTACGTGCCATACAAGCAACGAAACCATTGATCTTTTACGGGAAAAGTTTCCGGACCGTGTTATCTCTCGAAGAGGTGATCACAATTGGCCACCGAGATCTTGTGACTTAACACCTTGCTACTGCTTCCTTTGGGGCCATGTGAAAGAGAAGGTCTACGCCACAGCCCAGCGTCGATTCAAGACCTCAAAGATGGAATTCGTGAGGTCATCGAGGAGATAGGGCAGCCACTTTGCGATTTGGTTATGGAAAATTTCATGAAAGGATATTGTCCTGTAAGGCGTGGTCGTGGTGATCATTTGGCTGATGTTATTTTCCATTATTAACGGCATACCTTCCTCTTTATAATGAAATAAAGATCCGATCATTTATCTCAAAAAATGGCATTTTTCTTTGAATATCAAAATAACACCTCTTATTGGAAAACCCTATATAAGGCTGCTCGCAATAAAGCAACGGTCGCCATAAGAAATGTCAAGAGACGCTATTTCAGTGCTAAGTTTAACTTAGACCAAAAACCCAAAGTACTTTGGTGCAATCTACGGATGGCTGGTGTGTATGGCGCATTTTGTAATTTTAATCCTGATGACCTGAATTCACAATTTTTGGCTTCAAGTGTCTCACCTATAAGCAACGTTCCTAGTTCCAATTCTACTTGGGTCTCACAAATTAACTAGAAATGTTTTTACTTTCGAAGAATTGATTTAGAGGAGCTGATATCTGCTATTTTCTCAGTTAAATCGGAGGCTATAGGACCCGATTCTCTACTACCGCACCTTATAAAGCTATTACTTCCCTTGATTGATAAGTACATTCTTCATATCATGAATACTTGTTTTACCTCTTCTACCTTTCCCAACAACTGGAAAACTGCTAATATCCTGCCAATCCTTAAGAAGGTTAAAGCTGAAATACCTAGTGACTTTCGCCCTATCAGTATCTTGTCATTCTTGTCGAAAGTTCTAGAGAAGCTCATATATAGCCAATTCTGGGTTGGATTGATTGTAATCAGATGTTATCTCCTTGGCAGTCTGGTTTTCGTCCGTTTCGCATTTGTGAAATAAGAATGGCCATGAACAACAATAATTTCAGTACGCTTGTCCTTCTTGACTTCTCTAAGGCATTTGATAGCGTTGGCCTAGAATTTCTGCTTTGTAAACTTGCATCCGAATACGGATTCAGTGCAACCCCTATTTCCTCCTTGATTAAAGAGATCCTCTGTAATCGCCATCAGCTAGTTAAGGTGAATAATAATTTTTCGGCCCTGCGGTGTACCACAGGGATCTGTATTTGGTCCTCTGCTTTTTAGCCTGTTTATTAATGACCTTCCTGATGTTATTGAAGATGCAAAAATTCACCTGTATGCTGATGATGTACAGCTCTACTTAAGTAGGCCTATTAGCTTCATTGAGGACTGCATCGAGCGTATTAATCGGGATCTTGAGAGGATTCATGAATGGTCTAGGCTGAATGGGTTACAGCTTAACCCTGCAAAGTCGCAGTGTATCTGTTTCTATAACCGACCACTGGAAGAAATTGACATACCCGATATATAGTAAGTCTGAATGGTTTTATATTGCCTGTGCACAATTAAGTTACAAGTTTGGGAATAGTATTGAGCTCAGATATGAAATGTTGCGATAATACTAAAGTCTTAGTTAGCAAAGTCTATGCAGTTTTAAGAAGGCCATGGCTCTCGGCGGGTATTTTAGACACGCCCGTTAGGCGAGACTGGTGAAGACATTAATTATGCCTTACTTCTCTTTTGGAAATACTATCTTCTCCAAATTAGATAGTGAATGCGCCCGGAGAGTTCAAGTAGATTTCAATAATTGCATTCGTTTCATTTTCGGCTTAAGAAGATTTGACCATGTTTCACCTTACAGTAGTGCCCTACTTGGCTGCTCTCTAGATAACTACTTAAAGCGTAGAATTTTAATTTTGCTCTTTGGTATATTAAATACCAATGAGCCTGAGTGTCTCAGAGAATTTTTCCAATTTCTGGTATCCCCACGTAACCGTAAAATTATTATTCCCCGTTTCAGCAGAACGGTCATGGAGAGTTCTTTTCCTGTTCAGGCTGCTCGCTTTTGGAATCTGCTCCCTTCTAGCTTGCAGGGGGCTCGCACCGTTAATGCATTCAAAGTTATTATTAAAACTCATGTTCTGTAATCTTGCGAACTCTTTTCTAAGTTTCAATCTGTGGAGTCTATTGTTAGTGTAGTAGTCTATCTATCTCTATTGAAGTCTTGAATTTTTCTATGTACTTTCTCTTATTTTCTTATTTGCATTTTCTCAGAATTTCGTAATTAATTGTCTATTAATTATTAACTTTTCTCTAATAGTTAAATTTGTTAATATTTGCTTACTTACCTCATTTATATATAACTATAATTTCTAGATTCCACTGTAATTTCTATATGTACGAACAAAAGATTTATAAATCTTGTGTACCACTTCTTATAAATAAATTATAATTATTATTAGAATTTTTCCATTTTTTCATCAACAGTCCTTTTGCATGCAGTTGTTGGTCTGTCTACATTTTTTCTGTGTAATCGATATTGTAATGCCTGACAAGTACATAATTGTTTGTGTAGTCCTTCTAAGTATGTGTCGTGAATATCCATTTCTATTTCTACGATTTATTTTTATCGTTTGGTATGTGTGATTACCAAAGTTCCGTATTTGCGATTTGACCTTGGCCAGAATATCTTGCATAATAATCGTTGGGCATTTTTTCATGAACACTTGGATTCCGTACGGGGTAGAATTGGCTTTACCCAAGAGTTGCCCAGAGTCTTCCCACAGCATTTTTTCTCTCCACATTTCGTTTATGGCATTACTCCCTCCTCCACTTGATTTAATGCTACTACTGAGGAGGTTGACTTCGGATACTTCCTTTATTATTGCGTTGTTGATGGTCTTCTGTTGGTATGTTGATTTTCGTGTATTTTGTTATCTCTGAATTTATTCTTAGGCCAGCCAACCTATAGTGCACATGCTTCTAGAATGTTAATTTTGTTTTGCATGTTGTTGAATGAGTACCTAGCTAGTACAGTAAAGTCTAATACCCTAGGCAAACGGACGAAAGCAATGATCATTTATTCTTAATTGATTTTTTCAAAAATCAAGTTAGCCAAGGTTTTGTAAATTAAAATGAAAGTCCTGTCAATTTTAATATGTAATTGACAGCACAATTTTAATAATTAAAATTCAAATTCAAAGGTAAAGCGATTTTTGAAAAATTCAATTACGAACGAATGATCATTGATTTTGCCCGTCTGCCTAGGGTATAAGTCTTTTAATTATGAATTATGAGTCTCATAATTATTGCAAGTGCTAGAGGATACCTAAGTAGAGCGAAACACGTCGCATAACTTTAATTAATTATTAAAAATTTAAGAAAATTAGTTTTGTTTAACGGAAACAAGTGTTTTATTTTTGAACATGTCTAATACATATTTAAAGTCCTAGGGGTAAATATGTCCATAAAGATGCACTTTTTACACGATCACCTCTCTTTTTTCCCGGAAAATATGGGAGCTGTTAGTGACAAGCATGGCCAGCGATTTCACCAAGCCATCAAAATAATTGAACAATGCTTTTCAAAGGAAAATGTATGAAAAGTATAATGGCAAACTACTTTTGGAACATATTTCGAGACGACTAGGATGTAGAATACCGTCGTGCTTCTAAGAGGCAACGAAAATAAAAGGTAATAATATTTAAGAATAACAAAAGAACTCGAATAATGTAGTGCAATCTACAATAGCTCTTATGAAATATCTTATATCTTAATAAAGAAATTGAATATTTTGAATAAATAAAGGGTTTTCCAATAAGAGGTGTTATTTTAATTAGCCCGCTATTTCGGTAGATGTCACTTTTGGAGCTGTTATTTTTTGACATTTGACAAGTAGAAACTACGCCATTAATAAAAATGGAACGATACACGATTCAACAAAGCATTGAAATTATTAAAATTCACTATAAAAATGGTGAAAATGTGGCAGAGACGGTTCGTAAAACTCGAACATTTTTGGGTCGTCGTGAAGCACCTTGTCGGATACAGAAATTGCTAGAAAAATTCGAGCTGTCGGGACAAGTTAGTGATGTGAAGAATAAAACCTGTGCACGTCGCTCAAGAACAGCCGAGAATATTGCTGCTGTAGCAGAAAGTGTTGAAGAAAACTCAGGTTTGTCCATTCCTCGTCGTTCTTTGGAATTAGGCAAGAACTCAAGCCGGCCGATCATCAACAACGTCGAGTCTTTGCTGATTGGGTCTTTGAAATGCATGAAAATGATCCGGAATTCCATCGAAAACTCATCTTGAGTGATGAGGCCCATTTCCACCTCGATGGCTTCGTCAACAAGCAAAATTGTCGCATCTGGGGCTCGGAAAACCCAAGAGTTATTGTTGAAAAGCCTCTCTATCCTCAACGTGTGACTGTTTGGTGCGGTTTATTGTCCCGCGGGGTCACTGGACCTTACTTTTTCGAAAATGAGGCTGGAGCAACAGTTACGGTGAATGGATTGCGCTATCGACAGATGATTAATGATTTTTTATGGCCGGAATTGGATGGTATGGATCTGGACAAAGTTTACTTTCAACAAGACGGCGCTACGTGCCATACAAGCAACGAAACCATTGATCTTTTACGGGAAAACTTTCCGGACCGTGTTATCTCTCGAAGAGGTGATCACAATTGGCCACCGAGATCTTTTGGCTTAACACCTTGCGACTTCTTCCTTTGGGGCCACGTGAAAGAGAAGGTCTACGCCAACAGCCCAGCGTCGATTCAAGACCTCAAAGATGGAATTCGTGAGGCTATCGAGGATATAGGGCAGCCACTTTGCGATTTGGTTATGGAAAATTTCATGAAAAGGATATGGTCCTGTAGGCGTGGTCGTGGTGGTCATTTAGCTGATGTTATTTTCCATTATTAACGGCATACGTTCCTCTTTATAATAAAATAAAGATCCGATCATTTATCTCAAAAACTGGAATTTTTCTTTGAATATCAAAATAACACCTCTTATTGGAAAAGCCTGTATATAAAATTAATCACAAAATTACCGCATTTTCTCACAATGATCATTAATGATATGAACTGAGTCCATTCGCTTACACCAATTACAAAACTAAATTTAAAATTCGAGACAACAATAAGTTCGTAATTGCTAAATTCACGTTACACCGATCCTGGTTTAGCGGCCAGCCCCACTACTCTAAGCACATAAGGAAGAATGTATTTGGAATAGGCTGGGCGTATAACCGCATCAGCAGCTCATATCTAACTACTACTTCATACAAGACAACATATAAAATAAAATAAAATCATAAAATAATTCAGGAAGAAATAACTGGAAAGGAAGGATTTTAATTCATGCATGTTTTTTTTTCCCTTTTCAATTTCTTATTTTTTATTATTATTATAAATATGTAAGCATATGAGCATGACTAAATGTGTAAATATATATTACTGAATAATAAATATAATATAAGAGTAGAAGAATTAGAAGCTGTTCCTGCTAGCTTGTCCCCTTCCTTCGGTGTCCTTATATTATCCGCTCCTACACACTTCACTGAACCTGCGTTTTGAATTTCACTTTTCCTTTTTCCCTTTACACTAACACTGCCCAAGAAGCATTTTGTGCCTAGCTGTTTCTTAATGTTTCATTCTGAACACCATGACGTTATGATAACGTCGAGGATTTAAAGCTGGTGTGGAAAAATTTGGTAACTATTCCTTTTAAATAACAATTACCAATTGGGCATATAATGGACACATTTAAGTAGAAATGTCTATCTCGTACCTAAATTGAAACAATTCCTAACTTAGTAACTATTCCTAATAAGTAGTAATTATTACGTTCCATTATAGGAAATGTTTCCCTTTTTTCGACTGAATAGTTTCTTGTTTGGAACTAGTACTCTTAAAGCAACTGTGACTAAAATGTTTCAAAATTTATAGGAGTCATTTTGAGAACAAAAGGCACGAACTTACTAAAACTGTTTCTATTTGGGAATACACAAATATTAATTGCGTGCTTGAAAATTTAAACGTCAAATGAGAATTAAAAGTGTTGTTTATAGAATGTTTAATCAAAAAGTGAAAGCTAGGAACTTTCGTAAGCACAAGGCGGGAATCGTGTCATATTAGGCACTTGCAAGAAAATACGGAGACCATTTCAGACACAAACAAGGAAAAGTTTGTATTCGGGAACTTATGGAACACAACTACAGTAATCGTGTCATATTAGTCACCTGCAAGGAAACAGACGGGGAAAAATTCTCATTTTGAAACTTTTGGCTAAAAGATTCTTCTAACATGGCGGTGTCTTAAAATGATTTATATTGAAAAGTTAAAAATTGATCTTGTATGAAATTAGCTAGAAATTCTCCAAAAGGATGTTAGTATCTTTCATTTCAAATTACGGGAAAAATACGAAGAGAACTTTTCATGTCATATGGAAGATAATAATTTTTTTAAATAAATATTAATTAAATTTTAATGTTGTTAAAAGTTAATTTTTCAGAGGGAGTAGCATTTTTTATCGAACTAATATATAAATATTGACGAAGAATTTTTCTGCGTTCAAATTTTTGATCTAAAGAAATAAACAAATTTTTTTAGGAAAGTCCCATGAAATAATTATATAAGAATATGATAATTTCCGTTTTGAGTTATTTTTTGATTCATATACATATTAAATATCATATGTATTTGATCAACATACCAAAAGAAAATGTAATGCGAATACACACATGTCAATTATGCATGAGTGTTACTCAAGGGGCACATTTAGACATATTAACGTCATAGTTTCGAAACAATAACTCCCTTATATTCCTAAAAGGTATCTTTTTAGGAATTGCGTTGCTCCACTTCCGTATCGTAGATGTCACATTAACGTAGTTGTTTTGAAACACTTGTTTCCAAATGGAAACATGTTTCGAAACAACGACGTCTCCACGTTAAATCAATGCTCCTTGGGTGGCTTGCCAATGTGCGCGAGGGACCCTTTACACTGTAATAACACACAATACACCACACAACTGCACCCCTGCGTTTTAACTTTACCTTTGCACTACACTTATGCTACATACACACTAAACACCACAAATGCACCCTACTCCCAATACACTTATAAAAGATGAGAGATCTTGCGGGTGTCTGTGTCTTCACGTGCTTCATGAGATCCTGTACTATGTATTACTGCCACTATTACTCTTGCAATTCACCTTGCTCTTGCGAAATGGCGCCTGGCGTCCTCACTATCTTCGCTAGAAACTCACGTTAAAACTAAACACTAAAAACAAAACCCAATCACTATTGAATTAATTTACATTAGATTCTCTCCCGCTCCAAATTCAATTCAAATCGACCACCATCAATCAAACAAATTAAACAAAACCCAATTGCTAAATTCATGTGATATAAACAAAAAATTGTGACGTGTAGGGAAAAACCTAAGATACGAAATCTGGGCAGATCAAGTTTTTGTATTTTTGAGTTTTTGGGCTTGTCGAATAGTGTTATCAAAGCCGGAGTTCTCTTGGGAGATTTTCAACAACTAGGAATCATATTAGAGAGTCTTCTGCAAACTAAAATATATCTGAAAAAATTTTCGAAAAGGATCCACGTTTTCCCGACAAAATGGCAGAAGATGATCCTCGAAAATTTAGTTAATTATGGTATCGCCTTTTGACTTTCCCTGGAAATGCCCTAAACTGCCCCGACTTGCCCTGATATGCCTTTCGACATACCTTGAGTTGCCCTGACTATCCCCGAATTGCCCTGACAAGTTCTTCGGCTTCTATTTCTACAGATTGTTCTGATAGCAGCATTCACTGGAAGCCTCTAATGTTGCTGATTCTTTTCTTAGGCTATTTGGATTTCTCCGACTCCTAAGAATTGCATATGTCCATATGAGCATTGAGGGTTTAAATCCTCTTTTGAAGACTGGTGTTTGTATGTAGTTGAACTTCTCAAATTTTTTCTCTTAGATCCTTTTAAATTTTCAATTATATTCAGACAGAGCATACCAGTACTTATTCCATGCTGTTGATGATCTTTCTAGAGTTGTCTGTTAATTTGTCCAGTTATTTGTACACCAAGATACAATATCCTTCTTACGCTTAATAGGACAGCTATGCTCATAGGAATAGATGATCAAGTTATGATCAAAGATGAAACAAGGTCTAAGCTTTCGCGGTTCTCTACAATTAACCTGACCAACTCTGATGAATTCCTTATGGCTTGCAGCAGTGAGATCGAGTCTGATGCGATTGTAGTTTAGTTGAGAAGCCTCATCTGAGACATGCCAATTAGCAATACTATTTACCAAACTTGGGCTAGCCAGTATTAGCTCTAGATCCAATATTTTTTTTTGCAAATGGCATTACAGGAAATCACTTCATTCTTTTTACTAGTTTGCCTATGTATGCCTAATTTACCTTTGCAAAGATTGGGGCTCATCGATTCGCTGATGAAATTGTTGTATCATGATTGCTTTAGACTCTGATAATTATGACTTCATTGCAGCATAGAGTACCATATCCTGTTTTTGACATGTATTCTAGATTTAGATTTATATATATAGCGGGGCCTTTACACTGCAGCCATTATTGACTTATTGTGCATCGCTTGCTTTACAGTTCCCCCAGCAAGCCCACTCTTCCCAGCAAGAGTAGTATTTTTTTGGAAGAGATTTCTTCGAAGTCGGCAGGCTTCAAGAAGTATGAGCCAAAAGCCTGGAATCTACATTGCGCAATGGCTTCGCTTTCATACAGCACGTGTTCCGACGTTTCATCCTCTTCGAGACATAGTCTACATACATCAGTGGGTGAGATGCCTATCGGATGCATGTGTTTGTTGAGTTCACAATGTCCCGTTAGGACTCCTGTAATGACTCTGAGTTGATTTCTAGATAGCCCTAAAAGATCTAGGCTCTTCTTTGAGGAAGATCTTTTGATGAATTTTTTGGCTTGTCTGGATCCGGTTAATGAAGTCCATTTCTGGTCTATCTGGTTCTGGATTCAGTTTTGCATGGTAAACTTCACGGTATTGTAGAAAATACCGCCAAAAGGTTTTGCTCCTACGAGGGGCATGGATGCTCCTTTTTTGGCCAGTAAGTCTACATTTTCATTCCAATCAATTCCCAAGTGTCCTGTGGCACCCACTGAAGTCTTAGGTGGTTGCATGTACCAAGGTTCGTTAATGCTTGGATTCATTCCCACTTTAACTTAGTTTTGATCTCAGGTTATGAGATGGCTTTCAGAGCCGCTTAGCTATCTGTAAAAATATAAATATTTTTATTCGTGTAGGATCGGCTGAGGTTTTCGTATGCACACCTAGTGATGGCATAAACCTCTGCCTGAAATATTGAGGCGTATTTTCCTAGGCTTTGGTATATGCTAGCTCTTGGCTTAACGTCATATATTACTGCTCCTACTCTTTTCTCGGTTTTAGACCCGTCGGTGTACCAGATTAGATTTGTATCTATTTCTTCCCTATCTGGTATTATGATCTTGTAGGGCAAACGGAGATTGTGCTCAACAACTGTTCTATCTGCCATCATATCACAGTATTGGATTTGTTTCAATTCTTTTGGTTAGAGTGCGTAGACTTTCAGAGTTCCATTCACTATATCCATCTGCCCAGGCTCTGTACACCATGAGTTCAGCCTCTTTTGCAACAACGTCGCCGAGTGCTGGTAGATTCAATAGTGCTTCTAGTGCGCTGGTAGATGTTATGCGCAAAGCAACAGTTACACTAAGACAGGCCATCTTTTGGAGTTTGTCCAGCTTCCTAGGTTTTCCCCGATTAAAATTCCCTAACTCTCCATTCGAGATTCTCTAACATACTTGGGGAGTTAAAGAACACGTGAGCAGTATCGATATATTGAAAGACGGCTAACTCTGTGTGGGAAGTCGTAGAGCATTGGGTTTTTTTTTTCTATGGATTTAGGATTTAAAGTATAACAATATAGGTGAACAATTTCTGGGGGAGGGTCTTTTGAGGATGGGGGGTCGTACCACCCCCAATTGAGGGCTGTCCAAAATACGTCATGTTTGGTATCAAATTAAAGAGGGCGAGGCCGGTAATCGAGTGGTGTAGTTTTTTTTATTGATCATTTTAATTTCATATAAACCCCAGTTCCTATATTTTTCATATATTTCTTCCGTTCTTTGTTTCACATCCATTAGTAATCTGTTGTGAATAGTTTTCTCATTGACACACCAAAATCCTTATTTATCTGTAAGTATTACAAGGATGTCCATAATTTGTTTTTGTAAACATAGCCAGGATATGCAGTGAATCCATAATTCAATTTGAAAATCCTAGGTACATCGGTACCTTCACAAAGGACAATAAAAGCAGATAATACTGTCAGTTGAGAAATATTTTTCTTACTTCTCCACAACTAACACAGCCGAGAGTTTTGCCGAGTGCAATAGAGAGTTTGGTAAACTTCAATATAAATTCCACGAGTTACAGAATTGCGAGTGGAGAGTTAAGTGGCAAAAGAGCTCTCATCTCCACAACTTCACAACTCTCCGAGTTAGTGAATCCGGCCCCTGGTGGTTGTCTTTTGTGTACATTTATTCCCCCATACTGCTGCAGCATAAGTGACCATGGGTCTGACTACCGTTTTGTAAAGCAAAATTATGATATTTGACTTAAGTCCCTATGTTGAGCCGGCTAGTTTCCAATTCAGCTTATCATTAAGAGTTATCCCGATATATTTAGCTTCTTTGGATATTGAGACCTCTCTACCAAAAAGAATAGGGCTAGTTATGTTCCTCTTTTTCTTTCTTTTGGTAAAGGGTGTAATTGTTGTTTTGTTAGGATTGACTGATAGCCTGTGTGCAGCACACTAGTCTTGAACTAAACTTAGGGCCTTTTTAAAGCTTTCTAGAAAGCAAGCACTCATATTTACCTCTGATAATGATCACAAGGTTATCGGCGTAACCTTGAGATTCAATACCTTGGTGGCTTAGTTGAACTAAAGGATCGTCAACCACCATGAACCATAGCAGAGGAGATATTACTCCTCTTTGGGGACACCCCCTGGTGGTGCGAACCTCCAGTATCTCACCAGACATATATTCTAGGTGTTAATCCATTATCGTTGCCATTTTTAATAAGCTCGCAACCTGTAGTTGTGGCCAACTTCTTTACGCTGTGACGGTAACAGATTCGCTCCCTGCAAAACGCTGGTCCAAAATGGACATAAAGAACGAAATTGAGGTTTACTTACAGATGATTGACATTATTGCCATAATAAACGTCACATTCGATAAGAGTTATTATTTTAACCGAACAACAAAAAATTTAACAAATGAAAATTGATTTCATTGATTGTTCGTAAGTAAGCTGCCTAAAAAGAACTTAAACAGATGCGTACGTACGTTTTTTTGCTGTTTTTGTACGACTGTTTAATTTAATAAAGGGCACGTTCATTGTCCTAAGTAACTTTACTTATGCATATGTCTATTTTGGGTAAGCCTAAAATCTGATTTCTGTCAGTATGATGCTGTCTCTTTTTATGATATTACTTCTGCAGTCATTGTATTGTAGAAGATCTCAGTCTTTTATTTCCTTAATGGCAGATTAATGAGCAGCGAATGCTGTTTTGAATGTGTTCATATATAGGATCATCTTTGCACTAAGTATTTTCCACGCTTTTCGATCTTTGGAATATAAATCGTCTTGACAACTCTCCAGTTGGTAATCATTTTGGTAGGAAGTTTGAAAAAAAGTTACTACCGTAAAGGGTAAAGTAAAATTGACAAAATCTAGCACTTAAAATTATTAGTAGTAAGTCCTAATTCTTGCCATTAGTGAAAGCAAAAATTCAGTCATCATCATAACGTTATCTGTCTGAAAGTTACTTTCCATGAGAATAAATTCTATGAAATCTCTCACGCCACATTATGATTCATCTTAGTGGCTAAATAATTTACCTGAACCAGTGCTTTACTTTGTGATTTATTTTTTCCAAGTCTCACAGATAATGAACTGAACAAATTTTGAAATCATATCAACCGCAACTCATCTGTACATATAACTTTGACCACTGGTCTGTCAAGAATTATAATTATAAATCTTGGGGAAATCACACATCGCTAAATGGTTGTTGTTCTGCGGGTTGTTGGAAGATTAATAAAAGACCTGGAAGTGGAAAAAGCTTAAGTTCAGTATGCTGAACGTCACACTAATATACTTAATCCACTGTCCACAATATTCACGGTCCACTAAAGCGTTAAAAACACAGTCAAGTCTTCATTGAAGATCAGTTGCGATCGGTGATATTAGACAGTAAGTTCTTTGATTCTCTTGTCACTAAGGATTTAGAGTTGGTTTTGTCAAGATTTGTGCTGCAGAATAATCATTCAGGCTCAGAGATGACAAATTTAATGCATTTTATGCTAATCGCTGGTAAGTACTTCAACAGCGTGGTGCAAGTTGACTTTCCGGTTTTGTCACGCATTAATATAAATTTATAATACGATCAAGGTTAAGGTTGAGACCTCTACCTTTATCACTAACGATAAGACGTGAGTAAATTGTTAATTCTTGAGAATTGTGTTAATACTTGTTGAAGTGGTAATTGCTTGGTAAATTCTCTTCTGTAATCAATGGCGATTGTGAAATTATTATTTGTAGTTTGATGAGTGTTGTTTTTTTTTTTGTTATGTTCCTGTGTTTGTTTTCTATAGAAAATTCTTTTTAGAAGAAGATTTGAGGTTTTGTTCAAATATTTGAAGTGAAATAGTTCGTCTAAAATTGTACATCGTGTAATATCCAAATTTCAATATTTCTTTCTCTTTTTGAAATTCCTTAAGGTGGTTTTTCCGGTATTATGTGGTAGGTCGACAAACAATGTAATTGGCGAGCAACAACAATGTGATTAGATCACTTCAGGGATTGGTTGGCTGACCACGTAACATTTGTGGATAAATTTTGTTATATTAATAACTTTAGTGATTTAGTGAAAACATGAATTCAGTTCAATTGAATTCTATTAATAGATTATTTCTCTTAAATGTAGGCAATGTCACACAAAAGTCTATTAATGCTAATTTTAAAAAGTTCTAATTTATTCACAAATCTTTCTAAGGTTTTCTTCATAAGTTGAAGATTGTTGTCATTTAATTTGATGTTAATTGTTGTGCTGATCGGTGTTTTCGGCTTATTAACTCATACACTTCTCCTATGAAAGGAGAAACCTAGAGCCCACTGAATCAACGCACGCTACATAGTTTTTCATATTGTTTAGGAATCTTATCCGATTCTTTAGATATTTTTCCATTTCATTCGAAGACCATCTACTGGGTTGCTGTTTTTGACATAAATTTAAAAATTTTGTCCACACTTGTTTAAGATATTTAAGTTTTTTGGGTTTTCATGGTTTAACTTTTTTCGCCGGAATGGAAACGTGTCGAGCATTTAGTATTTTGAGGCTGTGTATCATTAAGTAAACTATCACGTAGCGTAGTAGCAAGAAGAATACGGACACCAAAGCCAACACAGCTTTCCATTTTTCTCAGACAAAAAATACATAGTAATTTATCAAAAATTACAACCACATCTCAATTAAGAATTTCGTTAGATATTATTATGGCAATTTAGGAAGAAATTTGTGAATTACATAGGTGTCAAAAAACTATGCTATTGCGAATTTAAGATTTTCAGTTGTCATAAAGACTGAGGTAGGTGGTCAATTGATGACAGATAATTTATAATTTGTCTTCGAAATGAATTTTAGGAATTCAGGAATTGATGGAAAATCATTTCTTGGGGTCTGACATAGCCAAACCTAATAGCAAAAGCAAGGATTATCTATATGTTTATGTTCTTCATGGGTATGCTCTCAACACTAAGTTTTCCCTTTCCTCGGTTCTTATACTAAGTTGGAAAGAGCTAGAAAGAGCTAGGTGAACTTAGGAGACCACCAAAAAAGCTTTGCAAGTCATTCCACCGAAATTTGAACTTAGGATCTGTTGCTGCATAGATTTAATAGCAAGCCATTGAGGCATCTCACCCTTTAATCATGTCCATAATTTGTGTCAGAGCTGTAACCTGGGTTGAAATTTTTGAGTGTCGAACAAACAAAACATTAGGTTTGTTTAACGGGAGATTACCGTTCATGACGATGAAAAATTCGATTTTATTTTTAGACAATTATCATCCTTATGGTGTTTAGAATATGTGGGTAAAAGGATATTTTCATATCTAAAATATTTTGAATTCATATCCTGTTGAGAGCGAAACCATCCGCCGGCTGCAAATCAGCTGGTGGGGAGACCTTTTCTCGCTATCCGAGGTACCCTCATAAATTTTGGGAAACCATTAACCATCAGATTCAGCACAATCAGCTCTTGGAGGAAGAAGAAAAGTCTCTATATACGGCTGGAATAGCTGAAATAAAGGCTAAAACACAATGTGAGCGACACGACAAAAATGCCGTAAAAAACGCCGTAAAAAACGTTCGTGAAAATACAATGAGAACGACAAGAGCTGTCAATCCCCAATTAAATTTATTCTGTTATTTGTAAATAAAAAGATTACTGTTTTGGACTTTTTACCGGGTTAAACTTAATTTTGTTTTAGAAAGAATATTTTAGGATTCTCCGGTATATAGCAAAAGCTAAACAATATTCTAATTTGTTATTTCATCACACAACCTATTAATTTTTTGGTGACAATTTTCAAGTTTTGGTTTGACTCATCAACAGGTCCCAAATAGCGAAACTGGGTGATTTGAAAAACAAATGAAAAAAAATGAAAAAAAGCAGAAAGAATGAAAAGTTTGAGAAAAATAGAAAAAAAAAATTTTTTTATTTATTAAAAAAGTTTTAAATTTTTTTTTTTAAGAAACAGATTCAATCGAAGCGTATCGAACCTGTATACGCCACGCAGTGTGCTGAAAAATTAAGAAGAAAAGGAAGAAGAAGAAGAAGAAGCGTTTCGTTTCGTGTCAGCAGAAAACCTTACACTCATCGGTGCATCTTGGTTTTCTGCCTGCTGCAGACGCTTGGAAATAGATCAAACTGATCTCTTCTCATATAAACTCAGAATAAATTCTGGGTGTGAATTATATGAGGAAAAAACACTCCTATACAAGCCCAGGAGGAAAAATAAATACAGGTTCGATTCGCTTCGAATGAATCTGTTTCTTTAATAAAATTTTTAAATTTTTTTTAATAAATAAAAAAAATTGTTTTTTTTCTATTTTTCTCAAATTTTTCATTTCTTTCTTCTTTTTTTCATTTTTTTCATTTGTTTTTCAAATCACCCAATTTCGCTATTTCGGACCTGTTGATGAGTCAAACCAAGACTTGAAACTTGTCACCAAAAATTAATGGGTTGTGTGATGAAATAACAAATTAGAACATTTTTTAGCTTTTGCTATATACCGGAGAATTCCAAAAAATTCTTTCTTGAACAAAATCTGTTATTTGTGTTCTAAATTAAAAATAGAAAAAATTTTAACGAATAAATTAAAAAATATTATTAAAGTAGCATGTGTGGCCGTTTTGGGTAATGAAGATAACAAACAGAACCAACATAGAAGAAGAAGGTGTGTCCAAGAGTTATATATTTTCTCAAATATTTTTTTTGTATAATAAATAAATTATTTTATTCAAAATTTTAAGCATATAAAAGAGCAACATTTAATGAGTTTTTACAATTTTTTTTTTTTGAGTAGATAAGCATAGCTCATGACTGAACGAAGGGTTTAAAAGGAAATTGTAATTTGAGAATTTTGGCAGAGTTGTATGCAAAAATGTACAATTTTTGGTACAATTTACACTACGTATACTCTTGTAAAATTAGTTGAAATCGAAAGAAAAGAAAACCTTCGTTCAATCACTAGACAATCCTGTTTTGAAGAAGTGTGTAAAATTTCAATAAGATCGGTGCATTAGTTTTTGAGATATGATGTCCACCGAGTTGAAAAATAGTGTTTTTAGAAAAAACCGATTAAAGTTTAAAGTAGGAATAAAAGGAAAGAATTATTTTTTTAACTTACATAGAATCGTCATTTTCAACTACATAAAGCTAAGATCATGCTGCAGTTGTAATGACCGGGGCATATTAAAATAATATATTTAAAATAGGTGACCCTTAGAAAGTGAAAAAGAAAAAAACGAGCAAGAGAGACAGACAAACAATAGCTAAGCAGTTGCCTCAATATACTTGCGTCACTGAGCATAATTTCCAAAGTCTCTCTCTCCTAGACTTTTACTCCGATTGACTTGAAACTTCTGGAAAATATTCTAGACATATTGTACTATTTGATAAAAAATTTAAAAAAAAAGCTTTTTTTAAACTTCGAAACCCATGTATCCGCTTAAAAGGAAATTCAATTCGCGGGGTCATCAGGAAGCGATTTTTCTCAAAAAACGATTTGGAAATAGCTTTTTCGTCCGTTGATTCAAAAAAAAAAAAAAAACAAAACAGGACAAAAAATGTGTTTTGATTTTCAAACGGCTGACAATTTGTTATTCAGAAGTCTTTTGGAAAACGAAAACCGATAAGGCCCCCCAAATTTTATCTAGTTTAATCATCTTCAAGCCAAAACTCGCCGTGCACATTTTTGTTTGATGGGAGCTCGAGCCGTTGTTTGGAATTTTTTTTTGTATTAATAAAATTGGTGTTTACTCTCCATTGATAGAAGAAAAAATACGTTAAAACCCATTTCCAAAAGCATTTATTTTATGTAAAAAAAAAAACATTACAAAGTTCATTCATTTTTCATGCCTCTCGACGGTATCCCCTTAATGAAAGTACAGTGCAAAGCAATAGTGTAAGTTTTTCCCTACATAGCTGCTATTTATCCAGGTTTTTGTGCTTTCATCGTACAAGTTATATTTGAAATTAGTGTAACCCTAGTGTAAACAGACATTTCTCTGACAGGTCTTTTGAGTATATTTTAACTTCGAGTTTTTTGTAACGTGTGAAAATTTATTTATAATGTGGATGAAGAAATTAAAAATATTTTGTAGCTATTTATCTAGTTTCTTTTCTAATTTTTGTTATTTTTATATGCTGTACGTAATCACAAAAAAATGACAAAAAATCTCAAATGACAAATGTCAAACTCTAACCCTAAAAATTTAGTGTTAGTTCGGGGTACGAAAACAGAAACAGGCGGTTATTATCAAATGTTTTGATGTAACCCAGTGTAAACAAGATATTGTAGCACTAGGCTGCCCTACGTTTACCCCGTGCTTTTATGGAACAGACCTATTTTATTTTATAAATACATAAAAGAGATTCAATGAATTCGATTTGTAAATAGCATTATCTGTCTACAAGAAGGGACCTAAAGTCTCCTCGAATAGAAAACTATTATTATTTTTATTGAAATCGGTTTGTGAACAGCCTGTTACACTTGGAAAGTAAGAAATATAAATGTTTCTATTAGTTAGGTCTAATCATAGTTGCACTACTGCTCTTCTCAATTAACTAACGATGTTCGTCAGGATATTAATAATGGTAGACTTACTATTATTACTCTGCTGGCTTTCTCTAATGTTTTTGATATTGTTAAGCGCCAGCATCTATTGTGCAAGTTGAAGAATTTTTATAATTTTAATTCAACTGCTGTGAATCTTATTGAAAGCTTTCTGGAAAACCATAAACAGCGGGTAATATTAGAAAATGGTGAACTTTTCGATCCAGTGATCGGAGAGAAGAAGTTCGATGATAGGGTCACTCAATCAAACTTCTTTGATAGGCGATCAGAGATAACCATACTGATGAGAAATCCCTGATCGTTGGGTCAGATTTACAGAAATTCATAGAAATTATTTTCAGGAAATTTCAGTCTATAGAAACGAGAAATTGTTCACCTACATGTGATATTTAAATTCAAGACGTTTGTTTTCCTTGACGTACATTAGGTATTCCTAAAGGCTCTGTGAATTTTACCGCTATTGCTTACTCTTTATATTTTAACGATCTTCCTGACATACTCAAATTTGTCAACATTTTAATATATGCAGATGATTTTCAAATATATCTGAAGTGCCCTTGTGGGCTAATTAAATACTACATCTGACAGATGAATCAGTACTTAAGTGCCATTTTTAATTGGTCACTGAAATATAATTTAAAGCTTAATCCTGAAAAGTCTGAGGCTATAGTACTATTCAGAAAGTCTATTAACGCTAGTCGCAAACTTTGGTGCAGCGCATCGTATACACCACTTAGCGCCCGATTCATTGTAACTAAATCACTTGAGAGATATAATATGTGGCAACCCTGATTCTACCTCACGCAATATCCTTAATATCTGCTTTAACTCTATAGTAGGATATGTACATGTTATAGATACTTGATGTAACTCAGCACTTCACGAAAAGTCTAGGCACTTTATGAAATGTAGGCAGATAGTGTACCAGTTTGCGTTAAATTACTTTTTACACGAAGTGTTTGCAATTCTTTGTTCACTTCTACTTCATGAAGTGCTACAAGCATTTACGCCGATAGAGTAATACCAAAGAACTTATAACTAAACAAGAAGCTTCTGCACAAGTTGTATGGTTATTTGATGATGCGGTCGGGAGGTAACAGACGGTAAGAAGCAAAGATTTGAGACTGAGAGAATATTGCTCTGTTTACTCTTTGTTCTCCATCACTCCATAGCTATACACACGATGACGTCAGCGGCCATGCACAGTTTTAAGCCTGAGTTACAATTTGACGCTGTCGCGAGAAGCGGTCGCGAATGATGTTGCTGATGCTGACGCGAACGCAGTACCTGTTGCTTATGCTCTAATATGTGTTGAATTTTCGTTCCATTATTAAATAAAATTATTAAATCGTAAATAAATGAATTAACTAGTTATTAAAGACTGTGGCATTACTCAAAACTTACAATTTTCACTCACAATTTCAATGTTCTGCAGAAATAAATTGCCTCAACTGCAGCTGTCAAGGTGTTGCGCGTCCCAAGTTGAAATATTTTCAACTTTAAGAAACGCGACCAGCTTCAGCAACACCCTTAGCGACACAATGTACCTGCGCTTGAGTACTTTCATAAATTTTAACTTTTGACAGATTTAGTGACAGCGTCCGTGACTCGCGACAGCGTTACATTGTAACTCAGCCTTTATGTTTCACTATGCTGCCAAGCTTTAGAGCGAACCGGTTTTTCTGTTAATTTAGGTGCTCGAAAATTTTTCATAAGAACTTTTGCACAGCATATGCCCAAGCACAAGAATCAAGCAACTGAACTGACAGTGATTGTGACTAGACTGCTTGTCGCCCATCAATTCCTATCCCATCCGCTCATCTTACTATTCTCCCTTTGTTCTGCTGCACTGCAATGTAAATGAAAATTCTATTAAACAAAGTATTCTTGATGGAACCGGTTTTTTAGAGAAGAAGTAAAAGAAGCAAAGAGAGCACGAAATGCAATGCATGGGCATGATACGGAGTGCAAGCTCTGGTCTCTGGCTCTGGTGCTGTGCAGGTGCTTTGCCGATGACGACCCGCTAGCCCTAGCCACCACTCACCACTGGTGGCGACGGGCCATTATTCAAAGCAGAGTTTTCGTAAAATTTGCGAAAGCGGTTCGTAATATCACCACCGGTGAGTGGCATACGGATCGTTAACAAGCAGAGAGTTTTCATTTGTGAGAGCGGGTCGTAATGGAACGACCCGTCATATAAAACTTTGCTATATATGAGATGCGTATTCTTTCTGTGAGATGTTCTTTGGTAATACCAACCGACATAACCGATTGCTAGGAGAGGTAGAGGAGTGGTGAAGGCGGAGGTCATGCCCAGACCTGCGACACACACACATACCGGCGTTGCTATAGAGGTTGAAGCTCAGGAAAACCTAAAAAGGAGCTGCAACAACTCCAACATCTACATCTGGTCAGACAGCCAAGTTGCACTCCTAGCCCTTTCCTCTCAAGTTTTTGAGTCGAAGCTAGTCTGGAGCTGCTACTCGAAGCTCCAGCTACTTTATAGGGACAACCAAGTAACCTTGGTCTTGGTAGGAGGGGACGGTAATGAAAAAGAGAACGAACTGGTTAAAGTATGCTGGTCCCTACCCGACATTTGTCTTACCAAAGCTACTTTAGAGGGGAACTGCTTAAGTGGGAAAATAGGCACTTGGATCTCCTTTGGTTTGGCGCGCCCGATCAGAGGCAGACGAAGAAATTCTTCGACCCTTCTCTTATCCATACGCGCCAACTTATTGGAATTAGCAGACAGTCGCTTAGACTGTTTGCTAATGCAGTTACTGCTCACGGCCCCTTCCGTCATTTTATGAAGAATATATGCAAATTCGACAGTGTACTCTGTCGACCGTGCGAAGAGGTAGATGAAACCTCGATGCATGTTATACGTGAGTGTACAGCGCTTGCAGTTCTTAGGCTGCAAATCACTGGGGGAACACTTATCTCTCCAAATAAATTCTGCAGTCTAACCCCAAGAGCAATAATCGAGCTCGTTAAAAGACTTGATTTTGCCTAACCCCTTAGTGGTTTCCGTATGGTCCTAGAGCCTAATCTCCACAACTCTTAATACTAACACACTGCTGTTTGCTTTTCACGCCATTCAGATTCCCTGACATAACAGAGACATAGTAGTAGATTTTGTATATGTACTTCGGAGTAAATTACGCACGGCAAGATGAAGGTAGCAAATATACTTCGATTGGAGTATGGTGGGGATAATTGGTTCCAAGTGCGACACAATAAAGGAGATTTTATTTAGAGAAATTACTTCTCTCCTCTTCCATACCTCTCCATATTTCAGATCGAACTTCAAAAGCGAATGTTATGATCATAAGAAATAAATAAAAACTATTAAATACATGAAAGCTTTTTTTGAACTTTGAACTTACATAAGTGAAATGCATATGCGCATTTCTTAAGATGAACTTTGAAGTTGTAATAACAGTTGGTATAGAATAGTAGAAGTGCAAAAGAACATAGAAAAAAATTGTTATTTATGTTAATTAAAATCAATTAAGTTAAGTCAAGTATTTAAAAAAAAGTTTGCATCATGCAGTTGTTCAGACGCACCAAGAAATCTTACGCACGTGTGTATCTACATGTCATTTTTCTTACGATTTCAATTGGAGTGAAAATCCAAGGTAACAAACTACAAATTTATGACTTGATTGCCTATACAAAGCAAATTAATAAAGTATCAAGAATTTTATTGATTCTGTGCAATTTGCGGTTCTGAATACAAAAGCGTTGAGGTAGAACTAAAAATAAACATTAAAAAACCTTAAAGTCAATAAAAATCGCCACATTTCGGTTTCAACATAATATTATTCACAAATATACCCGAACTTACTAATCATATCGTTCTTCTAGGTTTCCTTTTTTCTACGGTCGTAGGGATTCCATCAAATCGATTCAAGCGACAAATCATATTTCCCGATCAGGCACAAAATTTTGGTCAGAATCAAGGGCAGTTTGGAAACAGTGGTAATCAACAAGATCCCACCCTTGTACGTGGTGTATCTCCAGGTTTTGGACAATTTCAACCAGGACAAGATTTTCAAGGACCAATTAGAAATGGTATAACAATTCCGGCAAATGGTGGAACTCAAGTATTTAGACCAGCTAATAGACCACCACCAATTGGTACACAGCCTGGAAATGGTGGATTAACAATTCCCGGACAAGGTGGTTTAAGTGGTGGAATAATGACTGCTGGATTCGGGGCTGATCAAGGTGGATTAACACAAGCTCCAGGAGATATGCGTCAATTTATACAAAGTACAAATAATCTTGCCAATACAACACCTGTACCACCCGCTGCACGTACTACGCCATCTCAAGCCTATCTTAGGTGTTTATCTAATTGTCAAACCACCATGGAATATAATCCTGTATGTGGTAGCGATACTCTAAATTACCACAATATGCAGAGACTGCAATGTGCTCAGAGGTGTGGAGCGAGTAAGTACCTACTAGTTGTAGCCCGTAGATGTTATTGAAGATTTTGTGTTATTTATTGAAATGTTTTGAATTTTAGGTGTGCAATTGATTAGAAGAGGAACTTGCCTACCGCTTTGAGAAGATGGCCATAGTTTTAAAGTATTTTAATATTACTATTACTTTTATTATTTTTAATTATTATAATTACTTTTAATTGAGTTATTAAAGTAATTTGAAAGTAATTGTTTTTATGTGATTTGGTTATTTCTCAATTAGTAAGATTTTATCATTTTATTTAGGCTTATGGTTTGCTCCTCTGTGGTTTAATTTAAAAATGGAATAATTTTATTTTATTTTGAGGCGTATCTAGTTTGGGAGATTAAGCACATTAAAAAAGATGGCACTGTGTATATATAAAAAAACTACTAATTTTAATCTTACTGCTATTAGAAAATCTAGAGATAATATGGTCAACCATAGGGGGAGAAGATTTCTAGAACTATGTGAAGAGCATGGCTTAATTATCTTAAACGGTCGCACGCCGGGCGACTTAGAAGGCGAATATACATTCATTAGTAGAATTGGCACCTCTACCAACAATATTGTAGCGGCTTCTTATAATTTAACACCATGTATCAAAAATCTCGAAGTTGTCCCTCAACCATACTCTGATCACCTCCCAGTAAGCTTAGTTTGCTCCTTAAATATCAAAACTAATACCGCGTCCTTAAGTACTGAATTAAAATTATTACCAAAGCTAGAATGGAAAAGCCAAAATGTGAGCCAATATAAAAGTAAATTAGAGCACGCAACTAACATGCTGCCGGACGAAGCGAATACAAATGATCTAATAATTGCAATAAAACAATCCTCAATAAAAATACAGGGAATGCAGAAAATTTTCAAGGAAAAATGGTTTGACGCGGCGTGTCTTAAAGCAAGGAAAAAATCTTTCAAATGGCTGAACTTATTTAGGAAGCATAATAGCGAGTTCGAAGAAGGCATGTACCTATCGGAAAATAAAAAATTTAAAGATCTCTGCAGAAAGAAAAAAAAGGATTATTTCGAAAAAATTTCTCTTAAATTAGAAACTGCGAAGGACACCAAACTCTTCTGGTCCCTAATAAAAGAAATCCGTGGGAGCAGTTTTACAAAAGGGAGCGAAATCACAACAGAAGACTTCAAAAGCTACTTTGAGAAGCTTCTAAATCCACCGATGCCATCTAATGCCATTTTATATGCAGCCCCTTATATAGATGATATAATCTTAGATAGTGAAATAACATTAGACGAGCTTCTTACTACTCTGCAGAAGGTTAAAGATAACAAAGCACCTGGGTGAGATCGAGTGCCTTATGAATTCTCCAGCTTTTTTACATAAGCTTGTGAAAATATTTAATGACATATACGGAAGCGGAAATAGCCCAGATAGTTTTTCGAAGTCGATCATATTTCCTATATATAAAAAGGGAGATCCAAACCTTCCAGAAAATTTCAGAGGCATCACATTTATGGACGCGATTGCGAAACTACTAACAGGTATTGCAAACAACAGGCTAGCTTTATGGGAGCAAGAAAGGGGCGTTTTAAATGAGTGTCAAGCTGGGTTTCGGCCTGGCTATTCCACAATCGACAATATTTTTAGTTTACTTAATATTGTTAAGATCAAGCTACATAAAAAAAGAGGAAAGGTCTATGCGTTCTTTGTAGATTTTAGGGCCGCATTCGACACAATTGACAGATCTGCTCTCCCTTATAAACTCTATAAACTTGGAGTATCAACAAAATTTATTAGGTTCCTTCAGGGTATCTATAGAAATACCAGCGTAGAAGTATGGAATGGTGAGAAACTATCTGAACACTTTTATACAAGCTCGGGGCTTAGGCAAGGATGCTCATTAAGTCCTTTACTGTTCTCACTATTTATTAATGACATTGAGGATGATATGGGAGGAGGGGTGAATATTGATGGACTTGTCATTAAAGCACTCTTATATGCAGATGACTTGGTTTTATTGTCTGAAGACCGGATAGAGTTGCAAGAAATGATATCGAAGCTAGAGGAATACTGTCGATGCTGGAACCTGGTGGTTAATTTAGATAAGTCCAAAATAATGATATTCCAAAAGAGAGGTGGTAGAAAAGCAAATAGGGAAAGATGGGAATTTCAAGGAAGAAATATCGAAGTAGTCAAGACATTTAAGTATCTTGGTATCAAGTTATCGCCAGGGCTTTCATGTAAGGACCACATAAGTGATCGCTTAAGAGCAGCCAAAGGGGTCTTTAACAGCACTTGGAATAACTTTATAAGAAACGCAAAAATAAGTCATTCAGCTAAGTATAGGATTTACTCTGCTACCTCAAGGGCAGTATTATGTTACGCTGCTCAAGTATGGGGCTTTGAATATTATGAAGAAGTTGAAAAACTGCAGCGTTTCTTTATAAAAAAACTTTTTTGGCTGCCTAGCCAAACGCCCAATTATGTTCTAACGCTAGAGGCAGGATTACCTAATTTATATATATTTACTCTCAAATGTCATTTTGAATATATGCGGAGAGTTTTGAGCTTATATGAAGAAAACAGACTACCACGAATATGGGCTTTAAAGGCAGTTGATAACAAGATCTACTGGTTTGAGGAATGGTTAAATCTAGCAGAAAAGCACGACGTACAACTTTGTACTACATGGCAAAACGTAGAAAATCTTCCGTCCATTCTGGATTCTATTATAGAAAAAGAGGAACGATGGCATTGGATGAAGGCGCAGGAACGAGCGAGGCAGATCGTACGGCATGGATTGTACGATAAGCTTAATTACAGTTTGGGAGAATGTAGCTATTTTAAGGACAACAATTCTACAATGAATATAAAGCTAATTTTGATGTACAGGGGCGGTATGCTACAACTAAACACAAGTCCATGGCGCACAGAAGGAAGTTCAATGTGCTCCCTTTGTAACTTGGAAGAGGATGAGGACTTTTTGCACTACCTAGCAATATGCCCAGTCTTGAAGGAATTTAGAGTTATAGCCATTGGTAAAACCTATCTCACGGAGGAGGAAGCTATCGCGATCCTGAATGGTAGCAATTTTGATGCCCTTTTACAATACGCAAAACTGGCCTGGAAATATAGACAGTTATTAATTCAAGAGTTTAATTATTAATATAAGTTCTCCTAAAAATTAATCAGTGTGAAGATTGTAATTGTAGCTCTTGGTCTTGTTCTTCTCCTGTGTATATAATATACCTTAAGATTCTTTGTTTTCTTTTCTCATTGTTTACTAGTAGGTACTTGTTTTTATTCCTTTTTTTCTCTCTTACATTAACTTTGCTTTCTTTTCTATTTAATCTTATTGATATACTTTAAGCAGGGAAACTTGCCAACTCGACAGACGGCCTCGGGGCCATTGTTGACGTTTATTATATTATATTAATGTGACTGTAGATTAAATAATTGAATTGGGTAAAGATGAATTGGAAATAAACTTATTATTATTTATTATTATTATTATTATATATAAAAAAAATTTAATCTTACCATGGATGATACCATTCTTAGTTTGGAAGCCTCTTAACTAGATGTTTTCATTCTTCGTAGTCTAATATCGATTCTTAAACTGGTAAATTTAAAGTAACTTCTATTTTGGAAGATTACTGTGTACAAGTCAGTGAAATATTTTGAAGAGTTCTAAATAGATAATTTTTATAAGCCTTAACATAGTCATAGCTCATCGAAATTTGAATTGTATAAAGTGGAGTATCAGTACAAAGTTAAATAATTTCCAAAATACACAAGTACCGGGGTACTATGTTAGTTACTGGCCTTGTAGCCGAAAATCAAAATTTAATAAAGAAATTTTAAAAGCATACCGTGTGTTTCGATCAGCAGTGCAATGCGATCTCATCAGGACAGCAATAAAACCCTGCTATCTACACTACAGTGAACTCAGATATCCTGATGAGATCGCCCTACAAAACTGTTCAAAACGCACAGTATGCTTTCAAAATATCTATATGAAATTTTCATTTTCGGCTACAAAGCCAGTAATTGACACAGTACCTCGGTACTTGCCTTTTAAAAATTCTCTGCTCATACGCAGTAGACTGAAAATTCCCTGTAAACTCTTATACGGGCATTGAAATAATAAAACCCTCTCTTCAAAGTTAAGTAATTCTTTCTTTTCCTTATTTTTGTTCGAATAAATCGCGCAGCTCTTTCAGCTTGCGATTAGCTTCTACAAAACTTATTTCATTTACAACATATAAAGATTTACATAAATTGTACTTCGATCGAAGAATCCTTTTAGGACTGCTTTATACTGCTGGAATCTGAAATTATCTCCAGATGGACTACATAATGAGGCAGTCACATTATGCTTGCCAGTTTCGGTTTCCTATTTCTTATATGATTCGTTGAAAGAAATTAATGGGATCGTACTAAAAAGGTAAGATCATGAAAATGCAATTTCAATACTTTGGCGTGGTTTGTTCGGGCCGAAGATCGAAGTAGTAATTTTGATTTTAAAATAACTTTACGGTTCTGTCGAGACCGAAATGTTTAAGAGTAATTATACGATAAAAGCTAAGTTAGAGTGGCGGCCATAGTATAAGCACGTACGATCAGCCACACTTAAACCATCAGGTGATGCCACTTTATTGGGACCTTACCCATATAGGAGGTGCGCTGAAACCGGCCACACGATTTAATGAGCCTTACCAGGTCTCCCAATTCTTTGTCTGCTAATTTCCCAGTTCACAGAAAAGATAGTTACCAAGCGTATTCTTCCTACTCCTAGCAAGATTAAGACATTTGCACAGCACGTGCTGAACGCTCTCAACCTCTTCCTCGTCCATACAGCTTCTGCAGAAGTTATTATATGTAGCTTGAATGCGCTCTGCATATTTTCTAAAGAGCCACTGTGCCGTGATAACTGCAATGAGATTACGGACATCAATCCGGTTTCTCCCCAGTAAAGATTAAGTTTTCCCAGGACAATCGCGGGCAACAGCTGTCTTGAAATCGGGCATGTGGTCAGTTCTCCCTATCTGCGATTTACCAGTTTACAGGTCTGTGCATATAGAATCCCTTTCACTGGAGGCCAACTTCATTCTAGGGGCCGACCTATGGATTCCTCTGCTAGACATAGCAGAACCGTTTCTGGCCAGAGCATCAGCACTCTCATTTTCATGTATGTCTCTTGATCAGGCATCCAGCAGTGAATAACTCTGTGGTTAGCACCCAGTTTTCCGAGTTCACAGCGATACCGTTGCACTAGGTGCAATCTAATGGTGCTTGATTCCAGAGCTTTGATTGTAGCTTGGATGTCAATAGAAATACTGATAACTTGATCGCTCATAATTTGTAACCAGTAGCCTTGCTCCATTGCCAATAGCCAGAACCTTCGCTTAGAACACACTGCAGTGGTCCAGTAGGTGTAATTTGAGGGAATACTGAGTACACCCTAGCTCCCACTCCTACATCCATTTTCGAACCGTCCATAAAGAAACGTAGAATCAGAGTCAATTGCCACGTGATAATCATCCCTCTCCTCTCTACTATGAATGCTAGTTGAGAATGCTTCCTCAAAGTCTAGTCTCGGAGCAATTCGTAGATCCGCGTATACAGTCCTCAGGATACATTTGCCATTGATGTCAAGGTCCAGGACCTGGAGAATATGCTCCATTGATGCCGTTGGTTTTGTTAGGAGAGCACCTGTAATACCTAGGCATGCAGCTCTCTGTATTTTAGTAAAACTCTTCATTTACTCTTATTTTGTCGCAAAAAAATTTCAACTCAGCGGTCAGAGATGGTTTCGTCATGAGTGGCTTATTCCCTGATCGATTGTCATACAATTTCAATGACCAGTCAGTAGGCCATATTAAAAAGACCTTCCTTTACTAGAAAAATAAATTTACAGTTATTAAAATGAGAAATAAATGTTTAAAATAGATTTTCGGCCAACCCCATAGTGTAAAATGTACATGATTACTTGGAACGTATGTTAATTTTTTTTTAAGGAAAAATATCGCCATTAAACTGTGCCATTATTTTTCAAAAGGAAAATGGCCTTACAAATGGACGAATTTTTAGAAATTTGACTTTTGAGTAATAGGCAAACATTTCAATAAAGAACAAAGCCGTACATTTTAAATTGATTCAATTTATAAAAATTCCATTAAAAAATTTTAAATAAAACTAAAGATAAATATATTTCATAATTAGTCAAAATATCAAAAGAAAGTTAATTGTCCAAAATATAACAATTTCCTTACATCAAATACCAGCCACACTTTTGAACGTCCAGCAATGCGAAAACTGGATCTATTGCTGTCAGGCATATAATTCGCCGAATATTTTGTTCCAAAGAAACCCAGTACGAAGGACAATGGATGTTGTCAAAGGAAAAGAAAATATTGTTATGCTCCTTCATGGACATACAGGGTGCCTACAACAACCACCGTACTTCATTCGATCAAGAGGGTAACTGAAGATAGAGGCATCGAAATCTGTATTGTCAGATGGATTGGCAAAATGCTGGAAAAATGCTGCATAATAGCTACTTTAAATGACTAATCCACAACAATTAGAGCCACTAGAGGTTGACCACAAGGCGGAGTTTTATCACCACTACTATGACTCTTAGGGGTGGATGAGCAATTAAACCTACTCGAAGAGGCCGGCTTTGAGGTACGCTGATGATATTGTAATTTGATTTAAAATGTAGTTTGAATCAGCTTTACCCGAGCTTATGCAGATTGCCTTTTATATTATCACTAGATGGTGTTAGGATATGGGACTATCAATAAACTCAGGTAAGACAGTGTTAGTCCCTTTCACCAGGAAAAGGAGCCTCCAGGTTTCAGCTCCTAGATTAAATGGACTTACATTATAAGCGAAATATTTAGGAATAACCTTGGATAGCAAGCTTACTTGGAGTCTCCACCTTAAGATGATAACTAACAAACCTATGTCGGTATTTCGATCATACCGGAGGCTTTTGGGGAAAAAGTGGTCGCCTACAAATATGCCGATAGGCACTAAGAGAGCCGTTGATAAGGTGCAAAGGATAGTATGTTTAGGCGTCACTGGCGCCTGCACATCGCGTTCTCAACGAACACTTGAAGCTATTCTTGGCCCCAAGCAACATTTCCTCTAATTGTGGTTAAGTTAGGATTACCAAATATTTATGTCTGATTTACGTAAGTGGAGAATGAGAGGAAATAACGGAATATCTCCCAATAGGGCAGAGGACAAATTTCCTTAATATCGACCTATTTTCTATTTAGTTTAACTCATGTTAACGTCTGTGTTAATGTAGAAGGAGCTGAGCTTTTATAAGAATTGTGTGTATATATTTTCCCTAGTAGGTAATATTTGTTCAAGAAGGAATTTATTTAGATTCTCCGGTATATAGCTAAAGCTAAAAAATATTTTTAATTGGTTATTTCATCATACAACCCATTTTATTTTTGATGACACAAGTTTCAAGTCTTGATTTTGACTCATCAACAGGTCCCAAATAGCCCAAATTGAGTGACTTGAAAAACAAATGAAAAAATAGAACAAGAAAAGAAATGAAAAATGAAAACTCAGAATAAATTTTGGGTGTGAATTATATGGTAATGTAATATTATGAACAAGGCACATAACTCTAACTTGAATGATTATGAGAAGTATTGCTTTAATAAAATATATAGAAATTATGGGCTCATTCAAAATCAATTTTCTCAGCTTCTAAGGGATCAATTTAAAACGACAAAAAATTGTATTGATTAATATGGAAATAATTTTTCGAAAAACACCAACGCGCTTAAAAAATAATAATATTAAATTTTCTTATAAAGGGTCTTCCAATAAGAGGTGTTATTTTGATATTCAAAGAAAAATGACATTTTTTGAGATAAATGATCGGATCTTTAATTCATTGTAAAGAGGAAGCTATGCCGTTAACAAATGGAAAATAACATCAGCCAAATGACCACCACAACCACGCCTACAGGACCATATCCTTTTCATGAAATTTTCCATAACCAAATCGCAAAGTGGCCGATAGCCTCATGAATTCCATATTTGAGGTCTTGAATCGACGCTGGGCTGTTGGCGTAAACCTTCTCTTTCACGTGGCCCCAAAGGAAGAAATCGCAAGGTGTTAAGTCACAAGATCTCGGTGGCCAATTGTGATTACCTCTTCGAGAGATAACACGGTCCGCAAACTTTTCCCGTAAAAGATTAATGGTTTCGTTGCTTGTATGGCACGTAGCGCCGTCTTGTTGAAAGTAAACGTTGTCCAGATCAATACCATCCAATTCCGGCCATAAAAAATCATTAATCATCTGTCGATAGCGCAATCCATTCACCGTAACTGTTGCTCCAGCCTCATTTTCGAAAAAGTAAGGTCCAATGACCCCGCGGGACCATAAACCGCACCAAACAGTCACACGTTGAGGATAGAGAGGATTTTCAACAATAACGCTTGGGTTTTCCGAGCCCCAGATGCGACAATTTTGCTTGTTGACGAAGCCATCGAGGTGGAAATGGGCCTCATCACTCAAGATGAGTTTTCGATGGAATTCCGGATCATTTTCATGCATTTCAAGGACCCAATCAGCAAAGACTCGACGTTGTTGATGATCGGCCGGCTTGAGTTCTTGTGTTAACTGAACTTTATAAGCCTTAAGACCCAAATCTTTATGCAAAATACGGTGTAATGATGTTTGTGGAATGCCTAATTCCAAAGAACGACGAGGAATGGACAAACCTGGGTTTTCTTCAACACTTTCGGCTACAGCAGCAATATTCTCGGCTGTTCTTGAGCGACGTGCACGGGTTTTATTCTTCACACTAACTTGTCCCGACAGCTCAAATTTTTCTACCAATTTCTATATTGCGGTCCGACAAGGTGCTTCACGACGACCCAAAAATGTTCGAGTTTTACGAACCGTCTCTGCCACATTTTCACCATTTTTATAGTGAATTTTAATAATTTCAATGCGTTGTTGAATCGTGTATCGTTCCATTTTTAATGGCGTAGTCAAAAAATGACAGCTCCAAAAGTGACATCTACCGAAATAGCGGGCTAATTAAAATAACACCTCTTATTGGAAAACCCTTTATTATTCTTTGGTTTGCCATTTAGAAGCTTGAAATTAATTTAAATATTCTTTAATAGTTCTGAAATTGAGAAATATGCATTTATTTGGGTGTTTTTTGCAGCAACTATGGAAAAAATTAAATGAACTATCTTGCAATTTTTCTATTCATTCCTTTAAAACATGGCAGCCATATTTTTGTTAAATAAATATGGCGCATATTACATTTATCGACCTAAAAGTTAGTTTGACTTAAATTTCTTCCTTATACGATGATTTTCCTGGATAGCAAGGCGAAATAACCAAAAATTTTGACTTTTAGGGCAAAAATTCCTGTTTAGGTAATTTTGTGTTCAAAGGCAATGATAATTTTTTCCTATAAAGAAATTTCGACTTACAATAAGCATTTCGCTCCAAATTATGGAATTTCGCCTGAAATAGGTAAAAGAAGTTTGATTGAAAGAATTGAATTGATTCGTCACACAGAGAGAATAGCAAACCTGTAATTAGTACCATCATTTGGATACAAGATTTGTTAAAAAACGGGTGAATGTAAACGCAGTTGAATATGTGTGTATTCCGCATGGTTGGGAAGCAATAACCAAGTGTATTGGCCCAACTCAAGGGTAGCCTCTTTGAGAAAAGATACAAATGGTTTTCCAGAGTCTGACTGGTTCTCATATGAATGTGTGGTGAAAAGGAGGAAGCGATTAACCAAAATAGGTCGATCGGCCTTCGAAGATAGGAAATTCAATCTCCAATGTTACTTGGGGCAGCTCCTAGCATGCTTCAAAGGAAAAGGTCAGATGATCACATTTTTTCCGGTGTGGGACAACTTAACACCCTTGAGAAGGTCAACATCAAAGGCGTAGAAGCTTCTACGGATGTTATAGCTAAAAGATTTTCCTTCGAAAAAGAATACTAGGTAACCATTACAGGAATGAAGCCAGATATTAGACAGATCGCTCCAGTTACCACAACGGGACCATATCCGGTATACTGACGGATCCAGGAAGGTTGACAAAATAGGCGCAGGGTGTGGTCGGTCCAGAAGTGGAACTCTCCATTTCGGTTGGTACGTCTCCTTCCATTTTTCAGACCGAAGTCTATGCTATAGAGGTTGGAGCAGGGGCTGATCCAGGATTCTCGTGAGCAGGGGGCGCAACAACGGTTTAAAAACGGTAGAGCCTGGAAACATGTCAAGGTTCCAAGACACTCGCCACCACTCGCAAATATCAAGTGCTCAAAATTTATCATTTAAAAGATTTGGGTCAAACAGATAAGCTACCACTCTCAAAGAAGAACGTTGCTCAACGTTCAACTTTTACCACTCTCGAAAGTCAAACGAGGTACTAAATTATTTATTTTTGGTTTGTAAATGGTGGAAATGTAAAGCTTCCGTATCATCCATTTTGGTTAGTAAAAATAGCGAAATACATTTTATTAAAATTCATGAATTCATTATAAATTCTAACTTTGCAAAATACAGGAATTAAAGCGCTACGTACTTTGCGTCTATTTAAAATAGCAGTCACAGAATAGATGCTATGCTGACCTTGTAAGTATATAACTTCATGCAAAAGTTAAGAAATAATAAACCAAGCTAAGATACCATATGATACAAAGCACAGCATGGTAGGAAACACATAAGGAAAAGAGCGAAAGACATCCGATACTGCGACGGCGCTCGAGTGAGTTGATCACAAAAATTATTGCCAAATCACCAATGAGCTTGAAGGCTCTAAAAGTAAAAACTGTGCGACCACTCCCGGCTCAGATATAGGAATTGTATTCCATTCTAGGTCTGATGTACGACTTATAGAGTTAGATTCGATGGGTTGAAATATTTCTTATACATTTTCAGAAATCTAAGACATTTTGATACTTCTTTGGCAACAGAGAAGATGTGATCTGTCCAGCTTAGTTTACAGGAAATATTAGTGCCTAGAATGCACAAAGACGGTGTACCATAAATCCGTGCTCCATCAAAATAAATGAGAGCGTTAAAGTCATGATTTTGTTTTAAAGATATGAGACAGCTTTGGGACTTAGATGCCTTGAATTCGACGTGATTCGCTTTACCTTAAGCGATGATATTACGAAGGTCGTTAATCAATGATCTAATCATGCAAACTTGCAAACTCAACTGATAGCTGTGGAACTCACTCAAGAGAAACTCACAGAAATCAAGGGTACTGTGATAGGCAAAACGATGGATAGACTTAAATGTAAGGAAAATCAGATGATTAAAGAAAATTAAGAAGACGGATGGAGAGATAACAGAACCCTGAGGCACACCGGCATTTATAGCATCAGGTTCTGGTGAAACACTATCTAGTACAACCGGTATTAGGCAATCAGATAAGAAGTTTTCAATCTATAATAAAAGAAGAGGGAGAGACCAGGTGCTTTAAGATTAACTAAAAGGGCTGAATGACAGATTCTATCAAAGACATTTGAAATATCTAGGGTAACGATTTTGGACCACAATAATTGTGAAGACTAGGGCTCCAACCTTCCCTAAGAAAATCCAGCACGTCTCCAGACAAGCGTCCGGTCCGGAAGCCATATCGGCGATCATTGATGAGTTGTTTGGTTTCTAGATACTTCATTAATTTTGAGCTAATAAAAGATTTAAAAAAACTTTGAAAGAATCGTAGTGACTGCAGTTGATCGATAACTTTAGGGAAGAATACCTTCTTCTTTCTTGGGACTAGGCTGAACGTGAGCTACTTTTCAACAAGTTGGAAATTTTCTTATCGAATAGGACAAGAAGAATAGTTTGCGCAGATGAGGCACACCTTTTAATTAACAGGGGTGAGAAACCATCAGGACCTATGGCTTTAGAGACGCGTATCCTTTTAATGATCTTGAACACATCTCTCCTAAGGATGTGTATTGGATCTTGTATACATCCACACGGGAGATGCAAAATAGGTGTTTGTGAAGTTAATAGAAAACGAGAATTTGAGGGGAATCTACCATCCAAAATATTAGCTTCATCCAGGGCGTCAACAAGCACTTCACAATTGTTAAGTAGGGAAGGTATAGAGGAATTGGCGAAGTTGTTCCTTATGGTGTTGACCAGGGACCAGAAGCTTTTGCTATACTTGATTCCAAGATTCTTAGTTTAACATTTCTGTTAAAAAGAAATTTTTCTCTCCGGATAATGGACTTGGAGGTGTTCTGTGCAGTCCTGTCGACTTGTTTCAATTCTGGACATGAATACAATCATAAATGGCATAAGAACTAGATGTCGCATGGCATACTAGCGCAGAGTATACAGATTGTGAAATGGGTAGTGCATGCTGGAATGGATCATAACATGTTTTAGAGAGTGCCGAAAGCAAATGTTTTTATAATAGCAGCTTTGTATACATTTAATCGACTTCTACAACACTTGAGATACGAAAAGATATGAATCATTCAACGTATACATCATTTCAAATGTTGAGGTCCATTCCGGAATTGACCACCCAGCCATATAAATTTTTTATAGTTTTTTGGTACTGCATGCGACATCTAGTTCTTGTGCCATCTATGATACAATTGATACGCTCGAAAAGCAGGCTCGTTCACCTTTATTACTTGGTTGAACTTATCGTTAAACCATTAACGACTTTGCTATTGTTGGGACCTGGTGTAGGAATAAGGGATGTATTCTTGCATGCTAAGACTTAAAATGTCACTAAGTTCTAATATGCATTCATCAACATCGCTCGAAGCAAAGCAGATCCACCAATCAATTTCTCTAAGATACGGATTGTAAATTTCCCAATCAGCATTTATATTTTCTTTTTATTTAACGTATGAGCTAAGCATTCTAGTAAAACTATTGCATTTTACGAAATAAAAAAGAAATATGTTACAAAATAAACTCACTACACCAATATACTGTGATTTACTTGCCGTTGTGTTTTCAATTAAAACAAACCTTCCATCGCTTTTACCCGAATAAGCTCTATTCTGCTTCAAACACCCCGAGAAAAGCCACGCCCATGTACATACATGAATTTTACAGGTATCAGCACTTCCTGTTTCCTCTATAGAATTTAACAGCCATGACTTAAAGTGGAGCGAGGGCTGCGCCGCTAGCCATAAGGGCTGCGTTCTTATCAAATTGAACGCTTCCAAAAATTTTTAATATTTTTAACAAAAAAGGCAGTAGAATAGATTTTGTTAGGAAAACTTCAGAAGATCTATTGGAATTTATTGTTTTACTGGTCTTCAGGGAGGTGCGCGCGCGCCCTCCGCGCCCCCTAGCTGGATCCGCCACTGGATTGGAGTTCAGGAAAACATAAATAGCGATAGCAAGAGCTCCAACATCTACATTTGCTCAGACAGCCAAGCTGCGCTCTTAGGTCTATCCATGAAAAACTTTGAGTAGAAACTAGTATGAAATTGCCTCACGAAACTCCAGTTGCTTTTCAGCGGGAAGAATGTAGCACTGCTGTGGGTCCCTGGACACTAAGTTAAAGGTAATGAAAAAGCAGAAGTCTGGCTAAAATTGGAGCCGACATTCCATATACTGATCCTAATAATTGGACTCCCAAAAAGTCACTTTAAGAGGGAGATGCATAAATGGGAAAACAGGTAATTGGATCTCCTCTGGGGTAGTGCGCCAGGTATGACGCACGTGAAGGAATTCTTCACTCCCTGTCCGCTTACAACGGCGCAAAATTATTGTTCTTAGAACACAATTTCACAGGTTGTTTATTATTGCAGTTACTGGGCATGGCTCTTTCCGTTATATTTTGAAGAAAATAGGCCAATCCGACATCGAACTGTGTCGACTGTGCGTGAGGAAGATGAAACCTCGAAACATATTATATGTGAGTGTCCCGTACTTACGCTATTAAGGTTGCAAATCACTGGAGAAGAATTTATCTTATTTAGCAAGGTTTGCAATCTTGCAATCTCGTCACGGTGTCCGCATGGCCCCAGTGGTCTAGTCACCCCTACCTTTAACCTAGCTTTAACCAAGCTTAAACGCTAGGGAATTTGCATTAAAACTCCTTACTTTTTACATAAAATTATCATTGTCGCTATTAAATAAGTTAAGTTTTTGAGAAGTTTCAGACCTAACATCATTTACATCTTTTGATGCCGTAAACTCGAGAAGTAAATTCTTCAATTTTTGCCAATATTACGAAAACTGTAGCACCTCCTGGTGTAATTACCAAAAAGCTAAAACGTGAAATCCAGACAAAGCTCTTCACAAATATTTCCGTAATTTTTCTGCTAAAACCGAACAATTGTAAATGGCTCTCTTACTAATAGAAATAGAAATTTTAACGTTAATGGTTTTTCAACATGTACTACGTGATAATGTTTGGGTTGACTTGCGAATTATAAGTGACAATAAGAATCTAAATGATAGTTACTACTATTGATAACACCAACAAAATTATGGTGAGCATAAACCCGTGGTTAATAAAAGTTTTGATGAAGGGTTGAAGGGTAAATAAACCCCCCCCCCCCCCTAGATATTTGTCAGCCTTAATGAATAAGTAATCGATGGAGAATAGACGAATTTTAGGAACTTTTATTAATAATGTTTCTAAATCAAATCATAAATACAAGAGCAAAAAACAACCGCCTCGACATATGATTTTCCCTCTTGCATTTCTTATGTAATTATAATTTGATTTAGAATTGTTAAAAATAAAAGTTCTTAAAATTCTTCTATTCTCCATCTTTGACCGATTCTAACAAGTGTGTGGGTTCGATTCCCGTCATGGAAAAATACCGGGAGAAGTGAAAGAAAGTGGTAGTTAGCCAAACTAAGGTTAGTTTGTCTGTGAGCAAAATTTTCAAAATTTCTCACTTTGTGAAAACAAAAATGAAAAGGGCATGAGTACCTAGATAACGTTCTTTGAGCTTACATGGGTTTCGAAGGCTGAAAAAAGCATATTCTCATTGTTTTTTTTTATATAATAAATAAATTATTTTATGCAAAATTTTAAACATAGAAAAGAGCAACATTTAATGAATTCAGCCGGTGGGACCTATTTTCCGGAGACCCACACCTAAAAAAAGTCTCCTTGCGGGGGTCAGGATAGCTTTATCAGAAATTAAAAACCAGTGTTTTTTTTCTGTTAGTAGATAAGCATAGCTCGTGATTGAACGAAGGATTTAAAAAGAAATTTAAATTTAAATTTTGGGCAGAGTTGTATGCAAAAATGTACAATTTTTGGTACAATTTACACTAAGTATAGTCTTGTAAAATTAGTTGTAATCGAAAGAAATGGAAATCTTCGTTCAATCACTATTCAATCCCATTTTGAAGAAGTGTGTAAAATTTCAATAAGATCGGTGCATTAGTTTTTGAGATGTGATGTCCACCGAGTTGAAAAATAGTGTTTTTAGAAAAAACCGATTAAAGTTTAAAGTAGGAATAAAAGGAAAGAAATTTTTTTTTTAACTTACATAGAATCGTCATTTTCAACTACATAAAGCTAAGATCATGCTGCAGTTGTAATGACCGGGGCATATTAAAATAATATATTTAAAATAGGTGACCCTTAGAAAGTGAAAAAAAAACGAGCGAGAGAGACAGACAAACAATAGCTAAGCAGTTGCCTCAATATACTTGTATCGCTGAGGATAATTTCCAAAGCCTCTCTCTCTCTCCTAAAGTTTTACTCCAATTTGGGAAAATATTGTGGACATATAGGTAAAAACAAAAATACAAAAAAAGTTGCGATTTTTAAACTTCGAAACCTATGTAACCCCTTAAATACATTCAAATTTTTATTGCTAGATGCCAGCACTTGCACTCTGCAGTGCAGAATATATGATTTTTTTTTTTTTTGGATTCTGTTGACGCTTTATATAAAACCCTTTAAATTTCATAAAATTCCATAAAATTTTAACTCCATCACTTAAACTGTAACACAAAAAATTAATTAAAAAGATCATTTCTACTATTTTCACGCTTATGGAGACAATGATTCCGCAATGATTCTCTGATGATTCAAATAATCAAAAACAAGCGAAAACGTGCATTTGATCGTTTTTAGCAGTCTAGGCCATCTGGTAAGTTTGTTTTTCTATGTTTGCAATGATTATCAAAGCCGCAGAGCCCAAGCGGAATTTCAATGACTCAATGACTTAGTGACGTTCTAAGCCTTACTCAGAGTTTGTAACGCAATCGCAATCTGTAATTTGTCTTCTAAAATGTTCTCGCAGGGAATGGTGATGTGATGTGATGTGATAATTACGCTCAAGAGAAGATTTATGGCTTTAGTGCTAAGAAAAACTTCTGAACAATAAGAGGAAGGAAGAGTAATCAGTCTTAAGCTAGACGGGAACGCTTTCAGTTATCACGGCGTGAAATTCGATCCGCTGTTAAGTTTGTTTTTTGTTTTTGTGAAATTTAATAAACATTTAGATTAGAATCATGAAGTGCTTTATGTTGCAGCCAATACTTTTTTGTAAGTTTCAAATTTATCATTTTGATTATTACAATTTATTTGCGTTCTGTATTTATTCGGTCGAATTGATTGCGGGAAATTTGGCTGCGATAATTTACTAGTTTCAAGGTTAACCTACGCCCCATAATTTGAAGGTTTTATCATTTGGAACCAGACTTTAATTTATGCAATTAATTTTGTTATTGTTATAGACAAGAAATATATAATTGTCGTTTAGTGGTAGAAAAAAAAAAAGATTTAAAAGGTTTACAAAATATCTAGAGAGTGACTAACTAAAATTTTTGTTTGTATCTATAAACTTGATTAGACGTTATTACTTTAGTGTCACATCAATACTAAGTAGAATCCATGTACCATGTTTTTACATATTAATTACTGAGATAATTATTATATTCATAAAACTGATTGTACAATTGTTGATTCCATGTGCTGTGTTTATTAAAGTTTGAAGGTCCTGATATAAATTATCGTTTAACTATATATATAGCATTTGTGAGCTATTATCGCTCTTTTTATTTTAATTTACCAAAAATTATATTAAATTTCACTCTTAGATTAGATTTTAAATGGGTCATGAAGATTCTCTTCCATATTTCTCTAGGTTTAATGCAAAAGTTGCTTAATATTGGTACGTATTTGTTGGAAAATTATGCGCAAATGCAAATTTTGGAGTTCCATTCAATTATTCACCAGCTCAGTGTTTTATCGAAACTTATGTAGCTGTCGAATATTCACACAAAACATTGTTATGGTAGTATTTGCGAGTGAGTACTAGTGGACTAGTGAACTCGCTCTGTGAATAGCTTGACGGCTATTTCGAAAGAGTTGTGAGGTGGGTTACCAAAATTCTGCCGCTGTTAAAGCCCATTACAAAAAAAAAAAAAAATTGTGCCTTATTGCAAAAGAAACGTAGCACTACATCCGGACCAAACGGGACCCTTACACCACTTACCTTGATTCACTTTGAAGACATAGATGACACGCCTACCTTGCCGTACCTCATCCACCCAATGACGTTGCGGGCAATCTTCTGCAATGTCCCTGTTATGACCTGAAATACAGCGGAGGAGCACGTATTCAACCATTGCTATCGAGAGAGGACTCCAGGAGAGTGAAGGAATTACAAGTCTAGCTGTTAATTTTATCACAATTTATTTGCACTTAGCATCTCATATATCTAGTATTAATCGTATGCTCAAAATTCTAATCGTATAGAAAAACAAACTTCAAAATGAATTTACATTGCCTAGTCTCATGCTCTTATATTATGCTTCTTAACTCAACATATTCTTGAGGAGTCCGAAAAATTGAGTGAGCACTATGTTTTATAACCAGTTAAATTGTTAATTACTAACTAAATCGGTACGTCCGTATATGCATCTAGCGACTCATAAAGCTAGAGACAAACTTAGTCAAATCTTTTACTTAAGTACAGTCCTTGTAGGTCATCTCTTTCTTCAAAGAGTTTAACTAGAGGAAAATCTTATACACTAATATCAAGATTCTATAATACAAAGTGCAGGCACATTGTGTAGTTTGGCCTCAGTGAAAAATAATGTGGAATCTCTGAGATTCCACCTCTGTTGAGAAATTATTAAAATTTCGTATTGTACACGGCCTCCACTAATCATGAGCTCCACAGGCAGCCTGGACCTGAGGTAGAGAAGCTATAAATTTTTTCTTAAAAATTTACTGGAAATAATTTATTTAGAACTCATATGCAGTATTGGAGAACGACAGCAATGCCTCGCTTCAATATAAAATCAACGATCCCATGTCTCGACTTGATGTAGAGAAGGCCTGAATTTTTCCTTGAAATTTATTGAATAGTTTTCTTCAGAATTTGTATGCATTTGGCTAATAATCTTTATGAGCGTAAACGAGACGCTAGTAAAGCAGAAAGCAGTCATTTCTTCTTAGAAATTTATGGAAAATGTTTCAGCAGAATTTTTATTCATTTAGTGGCCAATGGAGTTATTTATTTTCACAATACTTTCATGTTTGCCGTTGTCGGCCGCCAAAATTGCATACAAATTTTAATGATAAAACACCCACAAAATTTGTAAGAAAAAATTTGGGTGTGAAACACTGTGGAGTTTCAGAGATTCAATTCTATTTTAGAAATTTCATGAAATTTTCCATAACCAAATCATGAAATTTTCCACAACCAAATCGCAAAGTGGCTGTCCTATGTCCTCGATACCCTCAAGAATTCCATCTTTGAGGTCTTGAATCGACTCTGGGCTGTTGGCGTAGACCTTCTCTTTCACGTGGCCCCAAAGGAAGAAGTCGCAAGGTGTTAAGTCACAAGCTCTCGGTGGCCAATTGTGATCACCTCTTCGAGAGATAACACGGTCCGGAAACTTTTCCCGTAAAAGATCAATGGTTTCGTTGCTTGTATGGCACGTAGCGCCGTCTTGTTGAAAGTAAACGTTGTCCAGATCAATACCATCCAATTGCGGCCATAAAAAATCATTAATCATCTGTCGATAGCGCAATCCATTCACAGTAACTGTTGCTCCAGCCACATTTGCGAAAAAGTAAGGTCCAATGACCCCGCGGGACCATAAACCGCACCAAACAGTCACACGTTGAGGATAGAGAGGCTTTCCAACAATAACTCTTGGGTTTTCCGAGCCCCAGATGCGACAATTTTGCTTGTTGACGAAGCCATCGAGGTGGAAATGGGCCTCATCACTCAAGATGAGTTTTCGATGGAATTCCGGATCATTTTCATGCATTTCAAGGACTCAATCAGCAAAGACTCGACGTTGTTGATGATCGGCCGGCTTGATTTCTTGTGTTAACTGAACTTTATAAGCCTTAAGACCCAAATCTTTATGCAAAATACTGTGTAATGACGTTTGTGGAATGCCTAATTCCAAAGAACGACGAGGAATGGACAAACCTGGGTTTTCTTCAACACTTTCGGCTACAGCAGCAATATTCTCGGCTGTTCTTGAGCGACGTGCACGGGTTTTATTCTTCACATCGCTAACTTGTCCAGACAGCTCGAATTTTTCTACCAATTTCTGTATTGCGGTCCGACAAGGTGCTTCACGACGACCCAAAAATGTTCGAGTTTTACGAACCGTCTCTGCCACATTTTCACCATTTTTATAGTGAATTTTAATAATTTTAATGCGTTGTTGAATCGTGTATCGTTCCATTTTTATTAATGGCGTAGTTTCTACTTGTCAAATGTCAAAAAATGACAGCTCCAAAAGTGACATCTACCGGGCTAATTAAAATAACACCTCTTATTGGAAAACCCAGTAGTTCGCTTCTTCAATCGACAGAACAATTTCTCTCCAGTATATGAGATTTCTAGAACAAGGTACAGAAAAGAACACAGTTATAGAGGCTTTGCTAATACTGTGCTCTAACAGTTTTACACATCCCATTTAAGAGTGCATTCTACAGCAAATTGACTTCTCTATGGACAGAATATGTCACAATCCTGTTGGTACTCTTGGAGTATAACTGACAGTACTACTACTAGCGCTAGGAGTCCATGCTCGTTCTCAGCATTCATTGTACCTATATAATAAAACATAAAAAAAAAATTGCTTCTTTTCAGTCCGGCTCGACTCGTTCGTTCGAAGGTGCAGAAATGAATGGCTGCTGCCCTGAAGGCTTATAACTGTGGCCGCAATGCCAGAATGAAGCGCAGATGCGTATTACTGCGGGATGTAGCCTAAATTTTGAATAAAATTTCTGCTGCCCTGAAGGCGTATAACTGTGAACGCCAGAATAGAGCACTTTCCTCTATGTAGCTCATAGCCTGAATTTATTCGTCCAGGTCGTAATTTATTTTTCTTCTTGGGACCCTCTTTTCTGTTCGCGCTCTCGATGTCACCGATCTCATTGGATTTTTCTCCTCAATTTTCCACCTTTCGCATTTCAAAAAAAAAACCTACTTCTCTTTTCTTCCTTTTCAGCCACGCCAAATCAAAAAATCACAAAAGTAAGCTCTTCTTATTCCACTTCAGTTTTTGTTCGCCCGCCAGAGCATACTCGTTCAGTCGTGTTAAAAATGGCAGCACATACGCCGTGCGAGTTAGAGCCACACAATGCAGCCTACTGCCTCGTGTGGTCCTGTGACCATAACAACATGTAAAGAAATTTCAGAAAACTACAGACATAATATGCACTATTCAATCAGTGCCTATATCAAAGTGCATCTTCTATTAACCAGTTGACAGTAGCAGGTGATTGGACAAGTTTCGAGTCCGGCATCCGTCTTGCTGTTCCTAAGAAGCTATCACAACCTAAATGTGGTCCTTTTTTTTCGAATATAGAAGAAGGAGCTGCGGGCCGATCAAAGGTATAGCCGAGTATTTTCCGTTGCTAAAGAGCCCTAATGCTCCAGAAACTAGGGCAGCTTACTTCAATTCGATCTATTCAATACGTTCAGAACGCATCAACAATCCCACACAAACATTAACAAAATTGAGCAACTTTTAAACGATATCTAAACATCGTTTTTGTTTTTCTACAGAAATTGCGATATTTTTGAGCCACTTTCGATAAAAACTGTTCGTTCGTAAAAATATGAAAAAATTACGCATTATTAAAAGAAGCTTCGTTTTTTTCTGGAAACCTCATTCCTTTTCTCAGAAATTGCAATTGTTCTGATCGAAACTGCGATTTTTTTGACAGATCTATAGTGATTGTTTTTCTCTCCTTTAGAAAGCATCAATAGTACCGCAGGAATGAGCAATACATTGCGACTTACTCTGGTTTAACCTGAGCTTCTTTCGCAAATCCACCACAGTTTTTCAGAAAACGTGTTTGGCTAATGTCAAGGACTCGTAACTTTATCGGTATTAATATGAATGAAAATATCGCATATTTTTTTAGAAATGTTTTTTATGTAGTATTTAACAAGTAGAAAGCCTAGAATAGATCCTTGTGGAACTCCACAGAACACAGGGAATAAATCACAATTATTGCTCTTTTCCAGGGTAATCCTCTTCGATACTAAACCCTCTCTATCATGGAGAGGATGAGTGAAGAAAAAAAATCCTTTCTTAATGGTTATTAATGCTATAAAGGAAAAGTTTTGTATATAATTTTACCGATTTGGGCTATACGTTAATCTTCAGTGAGTCAGAGCACTTTTTTATCGATACTGATTGATGATTGTTGATTTTATTGTGCTGCTACAAGAAAACTAAAAACTCATTTGGTTAGAATACGTATAATTTTCTACTATATATTTACAAATCAGAATGACAGGACGGATTTTAAAAATCGGTTACATTTGGATTTCATGAAATACTTTTTAGTCTAAAATTCTGTCTAAATTCAAAAGTGTGTTAAAGTAAATCTCTTGAGCTCATGATTGATGTATGCGTAAATGTGCTTAATCTGGAAACTTATTAACTTTTATAAAAGCATACGATTTAATTGATATAGTTGCTAGAGAAATTAAATTAAGAACTGCTATACTAGTGCGAAACTTAGCTATTTGTGTAAAATAATAATAACAGTAAGATGTGCAGTTATCAGCTTAATGAAACCCGTTTTTTTTTTCTTATTTAATTTCAATTCTATTCTTTCCAACCCGATATGTACCTTTTTCTGCTCTAATGTCATTTCATTGGAATTTTAATTTAAGTTACAATTGGCCATAGAACCGAATCAATTGTCATAAGAAAAATACCTCTACCATGATAGTTACTATCATTTTTTTCAGTTACTAAGCTTAAATTGAATAAAAAGGATTAATTATATATATTGGAATATTTTAAGGTATAATTTTGGTGACAACTCAAGGAATTCCCCTTGAACCACGTAATGCGAATTATGCCCCTCAAGGCAACTATGGATCTGCCCCGCCATACAATCCAACATACAATCAAAGTCAATATGGTGGTGGAAATTTGTATCCAAATCTTAACAATTATCAACAGGTAAGACCAGGAACTCAAGGTACTTATGGCAGCCATAATAGCAATAACCAACCGCATCAACACCACTTGAACCAATACAACCAAACGCATCCTGGTAATAATGGTGCATTTGCTGGAGTTGGATCTAATACAGGAATTGGCCATGGGAACCAATTTCATCCTGGGTCACCTGCTGGAGGGCCAAGCTCATATCCTGGTAGCGGCTTTAATCAAAACAATTCCCCACTAGCTCCGTATCCAGGAAATTCTTGGAATAGAACAGTAGTTGGAGGACAATATAATCAGTCTAGACCTGGTGGTAGTTACCCTCCTTATAGTGGCTACCCTGGAGCAGGTGGTAATTATCCAGCTGGAAGTGGTGGTGCCTATCCAGCAGGAACTAGTGGCGCATATCCGGCGGGAACTGGAGGAACTTATCCAGGCGGTGTTGGTGGTAGCTACCCATCAGGTACCGGTAGTAACTATCCAGCTGGTGGAACTGGTGGTAATTACCCATCTGGTACAGGTTCGAATTATCCATCATATGGAAGCAGTAGTTATCCATCGCCAGCAAATAGCAGCTATCCGCAAAGACCTGCTGGAAGTTATCCATCTAATACAGGTAGTAATTATCCATCCGGCACGAATTATCCATCTGGCACGAATTATCCAACTGGCACGAATTATCCATCCGGTACTGGAACGAATTATCCATCCGGTACTGGTACGAATTATCCATCCGGTACAGGAACAAGTTATCCATCATATGGAGGTAGTGGTAGTTACCAACCGCAAGGACCACAATGGAATCAAACTAATTATGGACAAATAAATCCCACTCAAGGCTTAGGATTTAGTCCATCTGGTGGTCAGCAATCTCAAGAATTTTTGAACTGTATAAGCCGATGTGGGCGCAGCTTTGAAAACAAACCTGTATGTGGAACAAATCAACGTACATATCCTAATTTAACTGCCTTACAATGCGAAAAAATGTGTGGTGCAGGTAATATTTCTATTAATTTTAGTTATTTAGGAAAATTTTAATTTTTTTTTTTTTTTTTAATATCATTCTAGGCATTCAACTCTCTCATCAAGGAGCATGTTCTGCGTGAAATAGATGATAGATGTTTTGTGGCTCATTTTATTACAATATAGTAATCGTATGGTAATGTGTGTAAAAGGATGTGTAGAATATAATATAACAGGGACTTTTGGTGAGGTCGTTTTTAGTCTTAATGTTAATTTAATCTCTTGAAAACTATTACTCGAATTTTTTATAAATTTAAAACAGTTCACAAATAATTTGTATATTATAAAACTCATTTTGTCAGAAAAATATCAACTTGTTTTACTACATTATATGTAACCAGTTGTTTTTTGTTACTTATTTATGTATAGAAATAATTCAACAATCATTGTTAATGCTGACTTTATTCGGTTTGATTTTGATGACTTTGCAGTTTTATTTATTTATACATACTATATGTAGTCAGAAAATTACAATAAATAGCGTTCGATAATCATATATTCAAGGAGCAGCACTTGACATAATTTATTTATAGCTTCAAGCTAAGCAATCCATAATAACTTGAAACATCAGAGGAGTCTTCAGTAATAAATTCCGTTAAAGACTATTTTTATTTTATTTTTCTCTGACGGGAATCGAACCCACACTTGTTGGAATCAGTCAAAGATGGAGAATAGAAGAACTTCAAGATCTTTTATTTTTAACGATTCTAAATCAAATCATAAATACAAGAGAAAAAAACAACCGTCTTGTCCGGGGTTTGAAACCGGGACCTTACGCTTACCGGGCGATTGCTCTTACCACTATCTCGATTTACTCTTTATTGGGTAGGTTACCTTAAATAATATGAGGAGATTTTCTCTCATGAATTACTGCGATTCTCTTTTCTGTAACAACAATTTACTCATATAAACCCTGCTTATGTATGTAGTCTTATGTATTATTATAGTGTTTTAATATATATAGTATATTTATTTTAAGAAAATAAATTGAAAATAAAAACACAAAGCAATTAAATATTATCCCGTTGAATTCTCATCTACCATTTAGTTTGTGGTGCAGGATGTCCTCCTGGGCTTGTATACTCAGTACGTTTTTGTAAAGAATAATTAGAAGTTTGGGTTGTGAGTAAAATCAATATTTTACTTAGTGAGTGCCGCTTACAGTGACTCACACAATGCCTTCACGGATCCATTGTCATTTCACCCATACATAACAATACCAGAGCATACCTGTGTCCCAAAAATAAGGTGACATTGAATTTATATTGAAAATTCTTTATTTATTCTTCCAAATCTATTTCACCGCCTTCAATGTAATCCCCTCCCGATACACTTATGCCAACGGATTTTCCAATCTTCGAAACAGTTGAAAAAGTCGATTTCAGGGATGGCCCTCAGCTTCTTCCTCGCGGCGGCTTGAATCTGCTCTATCGTCTCAAAACGGTGTCCTCGGAGCGGTCTTTTGAGCTTGCTGAACAGCCAGAAGTCACACGGCGCCAAATCAGGTGAATACTGTGGTTTTGGAACGATATGAGTCGAGTTTTTGGCGAAATGGTCACGAAGAACGAGTGCAGTGTGAGACGGTGCATTATCGTGGTGCAAAAACCAAGAGTTGTCTTTCCACAATTCCGGCCTCTTTTGGCGGATAGCGTTACGCAAACGACGCATAACGTTCAGATAATATTCCTTGTTGACTGTTTGACCCGGGGGAAGGAACTCAGAATGCACAACACCACGATAATCGAAAAAAACAGTCAACATCACCTTGATTTTCGAGCGACTTTGGCGCGGTTTTTTTGGTCTCGGCACACCCTTGGCACGATATTCGCTCGATTGATCGGTCGTTTCGGGGTCGTAAGCATAGATCCAAGTCTCGTCTCCAGTGATCATGCATTTCGTCTTGTCAATGTAGTCAGAAAGCATTGTTTCACACAATTCAACGCGACGCCTTTTTTCCAAAAAATTCAATGATTTCGGTACCAGTCGAGATTTGACGCGCTTGAGGCCCAAAGCATCCTTCAAAATGGTATTGACTGAGCCTTTCGATATGCCAATATCATCAGCAAGGTCTCTAATCGTTAATCGACGGTTTTCAAACACCAAATTTTTAATTTTTTGGACGTGAGCTTCGTCGGTTAAGGTTGATGGTCGCCCAGGCGCTCCTCGTCTTCGACACGTTGACGGCCTGCTTGGAACTCACTATACCACTTGTAAACATCCTTTTTTGACATAGCCTCATCACCAAAGGCTTTCTGCACCATCCTCAATGAATCCGCAGCAGAAAATTGATTCCGCAAACAAAATTTAATGCAAATGTTTTGCTCAACAAATTTCGACATCGCAAAAAACGAGAAATTCACTTTTAGCAGCTCACAAAACGAAGCGTATTTCAAACACTAATGAATATTTTGACGTGTGATTTGGCAGGGATGTCAAAGACAGTCCTACCAACCTAGAAAAGAAACCAATTCGCCAACTCCTTTGACGCGCGCAGTTTAATTTCAAATGTCACCTTATTTTTTGGGCACAGTAGTATATGCCAGAATACTTCACACCAATGTAGGGCATGGACGTACCAGTGCTATTTATTAATGTACGTACGTATCTGTGCTCAAGATCGACAAGAGATCCACGAATATTTCTCACGATCAGACTTCAATCACATACGAAATATCACCTTTAATTAATTAACAAGTAAAAAAGCTAAAATTGGTCAAAGACGAAGTCTTATGATACCTTAGATGAATGCGAGTGTATGAGATTTCGTATGATCACCGATCTGTGCAATTTTGATTTTTGAAGTGGTTTTTCGCATATATTTCTAAACCATTTCTTCGCACAAAAACAAAAAATGATTATAGCCAATTTTATAGGATTTCATAATCTAAAAAAGTTTTTAGTACAATAAAACTGTCTTAGAACTAATCGTTTTCACAGTATTCGTAAAAACCCTGTATTTTTATATTTCAACACCAAGAAGAGCTTGTCCGATTTAGTCCATTTTTGATTTTGTTTTGCTATTACTATAAAAACACCATGTACCAAATTTCAGATCTCTATGTTGCGTTCACAGGTAGTGTCCAAATATATAGAGAAAAATGAAATTTTTGTAAGGCAACCCCACAAATGAGCTGCCCGATTTGTCTCATTTTCGAACTTAATTTTACTTTCTTTTTTAAAGTCCGTGTAGAAAATTTCAGCTTTCTAAGTGAACGCGTTCTCGAGTTATCGTGCGCAGGACGGGCATGCAAAAATCAAAATAACTTTTAATATTATGCGTGGGTGTCCAATCCATTTTGCTCTACCATCATTATTTCGAGGTGTTAGAAATGGAATGACAAACTTAGTATACCCTTTAGATTTCATCTATGGTAAAAAAATACAAAATACATATATCCACGAAGATAAGCTAATTTATGTAAGCATACACACACTGCATCCACTTTAATCACTTCAAAATATGTTTTAATTAAAATAAGAAATCTTAAAGTTCGCATTCCGTATCCGTTCAGTGAAACTTACTGGAATAACGAATTTTGTGAAGCCTTGGCCATTACTCTCTCATCCATTCTTTTACATTCTTTTATTTTTTAAGGAATATAATGTATTTCTATTAATCCCATAATATACCTTTTCTGGGAGCTCAATAAGGAACCGATAAGGAAAGGATGTTCATGTACTACAGTTATGCTAGTAATCATGTATACCCTGAATAAACCCTCATGAAATTCATAGGAATTTCAATGAAATTTCATGATTAATGGTTGTAGCAAGGTCATCATGAGCAGTAAATTTTTGTCTTACGTGTGCTCTTTCTTGTCTAAGAAATTCTTATCTTCCTCTTTGTGCATGTTGGCAATATCTTTTCAAGGTTGGTATGGAATTATGGATCATGAAATAAAACATTCTCGTGTAATTTAGATATAACTTGTACACTAGGAACGTAAGGGAAAAATAGAAAATGAAGTATTTTCAATATATTCCTCAATTTGAAAACGAGGCGAAATGTTGCAAATTGGTCCTTGGTGGACTTCTCTTGTGTGACACACTGCACATCTGACTCCATTTAATTAAAAATTAAGTCATTATGGGACAATCTGTCTAGCAATTCCCTTGGATCAAATTCCTCCACACATCACCAAAGAAAAGGAAGTTGACATATTTTGGCACAAGGTTTTTCGAATCCGCACTGCTGATGAAGACCACAAATATATAGTTTCCTCAATTTATGCTATCACATTCCAATGGCTATACTGAGAGAGAATTTTTAGCAAGAACAACCTAACAAGAAGAAAATTAACAGGCTTTCATCAAAGACCGTTATAGGAGCCTCCTTTCAGCTCAATGTGTTGAAACACAGACGAAAGAAACCTACCATCCAAATGATAAGTCGCACAACGTCGGCAAGATATAATAGAATAAAGCTGTTACTGCAGTGCGACCTGATGATGAAAATTTCAACCAAAGTGTTAACTCGGACCTAGATAATCCTAGCTAAATCTAGATGTATTTTATTTTAAGAATAAGACTATAAACAATTTTAATACAAAAATCGGTTTAAAAAATTTATCAAATAAAACGTTTTTAAAGATACCCATTATTTTTATTATAAAGAAAAATAAAATGAAATGTTACTAAATAATCGCCAGTTTTAATTAAGTCGCCATATCTCATTAATTTCGCGATAAGCTTAGTGAACGAGAATTTTTCATGACATACGAGATTTTTGTAAAGCTGGTACGAGAATCCATTTGTTGCAGTCTAGCAACCCCTGCATCACCTGCCTTACTCTCCTGATGTAGTGCCGTCTGATTAACATTTATTCAGAAGTATTGAACATATCCTTAAAAAGAAAAAAAAAATAAATTAATAAATCAGGAAGGATGTCTCCAAAATACTTGATTGTAGCAAGATATCATAAATAACCATGGAAATTATTTATCGAAATAAATATTATGGACTTTTTTTAGTAAACAAAATTTTCCATATTGTTTAAAAAAAACTGATACACTTATACTATAATTATTAAATAAGAATTTTGCATACCTAGCGAAAATGTGGTGGTGTTTTTAGTTTTACAAACTGGCTTATCCCTAGTAGAAATTTCTCATAGTTTTACCTTGTCTCTTGCCGCGCAAGGGGCAGTTATTATGTAAACCAATTTATAGAAAATTAAGTCCCCATGAGCCTCCTGATGAGCATTCATTAAATCTCATGGAAGGGCTCATTGGATATCATGAAACTGCTCCCTATATACAAAACCAGCAATAAATAAATATTTTTTTAGATGACATTTCTACTAGGAAAATTTGAATTGATTTTTGTGATTTATTGATTTAAATTTTTAAAATATTTATTTTAAATTAATTTTTTGATTTGTTTTTCCGCGGAAAAACTATTGCGCATATGCTGAACAAGACGTTATGATCATATTGTTACGAGCGTGGCTCTAGTTCGTTATTTAAAACACAATATTTCAGATATCAAAAACAAGATCTTCTTTTATTTAACTTCACTGTTTACTTTTATAACATTTACAAACAATTATCAAATCAACTCTTTATAGTTATCGCTAGTACTGTACTTCTAATTATCGCAATCCAAATAGTTTACTTCGGTCACTTCACTGTCTGAAATAAGACACGCCTCCTGGATGTGAAAGCGCCGTATTTATACTCTATGAATTATCCTAGAACCGTCCTAAATATTCCGTTCTCTGAACCCAAAGTTTACTAATGTCGTTTTCGTTTGAACATCAGTTTCGCTCTGGAGGCAACCTAAGTGCTGTCAAAGCGTTCGTTTGAAGCAAAAATGACGTCATGGGTTGCCTCTGGTGGCAATTTACTCGAGTACACTATGAGTTCACTCACACAAACAAACTCTAGTTGTGATTTGATATTATTTAATTAATTTTAAAGTCAACAATTATTATTAAGACCTCTACTATTATTATATTATCCTCAAAATTTTTCCGCAAACAAATTACCAACCAGTTTTCGCTAAAAGTTCATAGTACTTTGACGTTAGTATACATACACAAGCGAACTTTTTCAGGTGCACTCTGAAACCGTTCGATTGAAAGGGGTTGCCTCCAGAGCGAACCTAGATGTTCAAACGAAAACGACATAAGATAACACTAACCTAAAGTTGTTTTTATTTCTAACAGATGTCGCTTGTGTCTCTTTGTAGCGAGTAACAATATCCTTACGCCTCAGCGTCGAATTCGGAAAAATTTATGAAATCAATCGTAAAAGGTTCTCATTTATGAACTTATCATGACACTTATTGCTATGCTCATTAATATCCTCATCGTGACACTCATTGGCACGCTCATTAATAAATTGACTCTCCTTGATATGCTCATTAACCGTGGAATGCTAACCAGTTTTAAAATTCGCTTATTGGTAATCCTGAGTAAATATTACTCACACACGAAAAAATTGTGAACAAAGGACTTGAAATATTTTAGCTGAATATAATAACAGAAAAATTAAAAAAAAATAGGATTCCCGCAAAAATAATTTAAGATTTACATAAAAAAATTTAATTAAAAAGGTAAGGATAATTAGAAATAAAATTAATCACATTTTGTACATTTTTTTTCTCATGAATGGATTTTATACCACAATTTCAGCCTTATAGTGGGTTCCCGGCCAATGAGGATCATGAGGAATGAGGAGGTTTACCTGCTAGGAAGGCTCTCTCTCCCATAAACTAACAGTCACGCTTCAGGTAATGCACTTGGCAAATCAGGATGCTGTGGTCATATGTCGTGACAAGAAATTCAGCCTTCAAATATAAAGTGAGTAAAATTTACTCACGAGTAGAATTCCAGGGTTAATAAGCTCATCGTGACACTCATTATGTACTCATCGAAGTGCTAATCTAATATTGTAAAATGCACAAAAGAGAAGCTAAGTATAGATTTCTAAACAAGTGAAAGAGATGCAATATCTCATGCACACTATCTGTGAATAAGTAAATAAATGATTTTTTCCCAGTTTTGATTCAAACGCAAATAAATTTCATCAGTACGTTCATCTGATTGCTCATGAGGAGCTCAGTGATGAGCTCATCATGATATGTCTACCAGAAATTATGAGCGTGTGGCGTTTGAACAAGGTTAGACATGTAAGTACAAATGTATTGTACATGATCACTTATAACAAAGCATGCAGTCAATATTTAAATTAATTTGAATGTTACATTGTTTAGCCTGTGCTAAAAGTTATAGAAAAACTTTGTAATACTTTCTTGATAACATTTATTTAGTATTTAAATGTTTTATTTTTTATTCATTATAAATTGATAAAATTGTTTAATTTGCATTATTATATGAAATACTACGCTTATGGGAAATTAACCTTTAACATCTGACTTTAAGTGGATAAGATTAAAAGCAAAATTAGATCATATGAAATTTATGAAAACATTATTTGAATTTTATAGATTTGTCATTTAAGTGGACAGTTGCAAGTCTTACTGTGTACATCATAAGTATTTTTGAGTGTAATCTGATTTTTTTGACTTTGTGGAATTTCCATTACATGAATTATCCCTTCCTTTATTTTGTTACATATATATTTGTTATTATTTAATGTAAAATTTTAGCACACCACTATCAACATTTTATTATCTCTGTGGGTAATCATACTTATAAGGCATTCTCACTGCAATCAAAGTGCTGGAATAACCTAATCAACTGATGGATGCAGATATATTTTTTCAACTCAAAGTTTCAAGTGTTGTAGCAGCATTTTCTTAAAACCTTAGACCTGGAGAAGTAATTTCATGATGAAATAATAGTTACTTCTACCTATACACCGTTATTTTATGTGAGCATTACTACAACGGGTTTATTGTCACTCAGCATTTAAAATTCCTTAAAGAATGTAATTAATTAATTTTGTTCTCATAATTAGATAACACGATAAAAATTTCTAATTAGATAAAAATTTCTAAGTTCTATACAATGTAATTGCACATTTGTCCTAGATTTTTCTTTTTTTCACAGATGAAAGAGGGGAAAAGGACTAAAGTTCAGTAAAAGACAAATACAGGGTGTTTAATACATGGTGATGAATAGCTCAAGATGTGATTGTACTTACCACGGCAAATAATAAATTGTATGGCAGGGGGGGGGGACCTATCAACCGTTTATATATAGCCATTATAGAGTTATTAGCTCACAATCTATTCAGGTTATACTGAAAATAGCCGAATTTGTTTTTAAATTATGTTTGCAGTCACTAAGGGAATAAAATATCTTTGAGAATAGGTCTGAGAATAGGTTTGAAGGTTAAAAGTTAATAACTCCCGATGGCTGCAGATAGCACACATTAAAGAGGAGATTCAACAGTTTACAGTTTTCATAAAAAAAGTCATGTTAATGATCTTTTTGCGAAAATAATAGAGGTCAAATTAAAAAAAAAAAAGGTACAAGAATCCGAAATTTTTAGTTTAGACCACAATAACTCCTGACATAAGAGTTGTACCGAGCTGATTGAGCAGTCGTTAGAAAGGCCATACATTTTTAGGGAAGGAAGGAATTTCCTCCCCTTGTGCTGAGACATGCCAGTATAATAATATTGCCCCGCGTAGTTCCTTCTTATATGATTACCGAAATTAATTATATGCGTATTCAATTGTATTCAATTAAGTTACAATGTTTGATATAAACAATAACTGTTGGTGCCATTTACACCTGCAAGCCAAAACCCAGGATACTCTTACCTGAAACGTACCTATTCAACACATTTTGCGTCATCAATAGAAGTTCTGCATACACCGAACCTTTTTTTGGTCTTCTTGTGTTCAATATGCATTTACAGAAATTTATTGTTAGTTTAGAACAAAATTTATCTGTACATACCTACATTACTTTGTAAATATGTAACCCAAGCAAACTCGACATAAATTTGTAACCAGTCACTAGTTCGAATATTCTATTTTTACTAAACTTACAGCTATCAATTCCAGCTCAAGTTTTCTTGGGAACTAGCTATAGTCAGTCTGTTGCGAGAATTTGGAAAATAAACATCGAATTGGATAATTAGAAAACAGAGTTTATCATTTATTTTTTTATTGCTGGTATTTATTGGGAGAGTGACGGTAAGGTTCAATAATTTTATAATTAAAGGAAAAGGTCCAAGAAAAGGAGCAGTTTTATAGGGTTTTGCTGAATACAAGACAATCCAGAAGAAACATTAGTAGAAAGTTACTGTCAGTTTGCATACAATAACTATTTCAAAAATTCACAGCACATAATGAGAATTAAATTATTATATTATCATCTCAAATCGGAGGTAACGTGTAAGTAATATCACCTTCTGACAGGGTCGTGTCTAGCTCTTGGGACACCTGTGGCAAGCTGGGAGAATCCGCCTTTTTCGATATACTTACATTAATACAACCTTTTCCGATTAAATATTTTAATACAAAATTAAAGAAGAAAAATCAAATAATTGATAGTGGACCGTCACTTTCACTGTATTTATTGACTCCAAATCACAATATGTAATTTTTATTTGATCAAAAATAGCTGTCGCTCAAAATTTATTTTTCGTGCTTTTATTTTTGCAAATCCTCCAATCCTAGTAAGCGTTTCTGACTCATTGCAAACTTAACAATATCCGCAAGATAATGACAATGTTACAATCGACAGAATATCATTTTTACGATGAAATTCAAAACTTCAATTGGGGATTGGATTGGAGGGCAAGATCGCAGCCAGATTTGGTATTTATTATTTTGTTAAGTAAGGTATATAGTAAGTGTAGCCCTTGGGAAGATAAGGAACATAGCTTTAGATTACTGGAAGACTATTTTCTGTATGGATAGTAGTTTAGTCTATATAAATTCAATCTCTGGTACTTTTTCATAAATATCAATATAGAGCATTTTAGAGAACGGACTCCCAACGCACACATATAGATCTCTGTTTCATGGCTTGGGATATATTCTCGACGGTTTTGGTCTATCCCATGCATGTGTTTATGGTTTGGCTTATCTGGAGCCTATCCTTGAAGCTCATAACTTGTCCATTTGCTTGTGGATACAGTTTTGTATGGTAAGCTTCACGGTATTATAAGAGATACCACAGAATGGTGCTGTTCCTATGAGGTGTATTAATGCTTGTTCAGTCCACCGTCGAAATGCGCCCCAAATCATTCCATCGACGAAACAATTCCTCCTAAAAGGAAAAGGAAAAAAAAGGAACACAAAGTATTAAGACTAATTTAAAATGTTTCAGAATACTTATCTAATTAAATGCTGCACGTCTCCACCAGATGCAATTTCAGCAGGACAATAGTGAAATTTCCACACTAGGTTGGTTATAACCTCTCAAGTCCGCAGTCCGTGACAGCTTATTTTATCTAAAATTATCCAAAGAAATTAATTCTTTAAACAACCAAAATATCATAAAGCATACTTACATTTCTCTGTATATTTACATTCCTTATGTCATCAAATGACATTTCTCCAGTAAGCCGATTTCGCCCTCGCCTCAGTCAGAGCAATTGCAATAAACGTCGCTAGGGCAACACCGAGAGGCGAGAGCTAATAACTGGATGCGGCGGCTATAAAAGGCCGACGAGTTGCAATAGATGGCACCATTCTTTTATCAGAGTTCATCTGATTCAGAGTCTAATCTGAAAAATAAGAATCGTGTTCCTATCCTCCATACAGAAGTATAATTCTGTTCAGAGTTTAATCTGAAAATATATTCCTATCCTCCATACAGAAGTATAATTCTGTTCAGAGTTTAATCTGAAAATATATTCCTATCCTCCATACAGAAGTATAATTCTGTTCAGAGTTTAATCTGAAAATATATTCCTATCCTCCATACAGAAGTATAATTCTGTTCAGAGTTTAATCTGAAAAACATATTCCCATCCTTACTACAGAAGTATAATTCTGTTCAGAGTTTAATCTGAAATTCCCATACTTATTACAGAAGTATAATTCTGGTCAGAGTTTAATCTGAAAATATATTCCTATCCTCCATACAGAAGTATAATTCTGGTCAGAGTTTAATCTGAAAATCAATTTTCATATTTATTACAGAAGTATAATTCTGTTCAGAGTCTAATCTGAAAATCTTCGTCTCATTCTGTTTTGAACCTGCTACCATCAAACAGATTCATACAAAATTCTTGTGTGCGTCGCTCTACTGCCCTAGTGCCCACACGCAGTAACACCATTATTGTTTTATTCTAGTAATTTATATGGTGACAGAAACTAATTCCGGTTTTCTTCTTCTTTTCAGAAATAAAGAGACGGACACGTCATTTGGATCATTATTTTTTTTTATTGAATTTTTACATTGAATTGTTATTTGAATTTCTAGTTTTAAGTATTATTTGAATTTTGTGATATTAGGTTAAGGAAATGAATTATGAAATAAAATTTTATATTTGAATTTGGAAAACGACTGAGTTATCTTTTCAAAAACCGGCATCTCTCCCTTATTGTTTGAGACCAGCTCTCACATTGATCCTTCAAAGCCGGATAACTCAGTCAGTCAAATATAAAATTGGAATATATTGCTTAATACCACAAAATTTAAGCTCCGCCATTCAAAATGCCTACAGATGACGAACGCAGTATATCTGACGCCGGGGACGAAACCATTAGCTCAGTATTAGAGTTGGTTGAGTCTCAAAAAGAGGTCAAAGATTTAATAGAAGACCTCTTTAAAAGGCATCAAAGAGAAGGCAAGAAAAAGACTGTCAAATCGACAGAGAAACGTTTACAAACGTTCACCGAATATTGGAAAGAATTCCAAACGCGGCATAGGGTAATTCAAAAGAGAGCGACAAATGAAGATCGCAAATTAGAATACTTCACGAAAGAGACATTTAGTGATGTACAGGAGTATTATATTGAAAAAGCAGCAAGCATGGAAGAGGATATAGATAGACTAACTCCAAAGCCTGTTAACAATCCTCCTCATACTCAGACATCACATGCTAGCACAAATTCATGTAATAATGAAAGACTCCCCCGAATTAAACTTCCCACCTTCAATGGAGAATACTCTACGTGGATTTCATTCCACGATTTATTTAATTCAGTTATACATAACAACAATAATTTAAGAGACGTTGACAAACTATATTTTCTGAAAACTAATCTAATAGGAGAAGCTGAAAAGCTGCTCAGGCATTATGAAATATGCGACGCAAATTATAAACCAGCTTGGCAACTCCTAAAGGAGCGCTACTCAAATAAGCGAATTCTAGTCAACGTACAACTAAAAAAATTATTGTCTCTCCCAACTACTAATCATGATACCGCCGAAAATATTAAAAGACTACTAGACAACATAACAGAAGCATTATTAGCATTAAAGAATTTAGATGTAGAAACAAACAATTGGGATCCAATTATTATATACTTGACTGTACAGAAATTACACCCAGATACGCATCAATTATGGGAACAGAGCTTACATAGTAGCACTGAGTTACCAGAATTAAACACACTAAAAAAATTCCTAGAGTCTCGCTTTCGAACTCTGGAAATGATAGGAAATAAAAATACATTGTCGAACACGATACAAAGAAAACCTTCCTCACCTAAACCAATATATGGACTCTTGAACAATACTAAGAGTTCAACACGAACACACCCCCCCACAACTAAAACCTCTTGCAGTCATTGCAAAGGTAACCATATCATATTTCATTGTCCAACCTTTAGAACTCTGACCACGCGACAACGACACGAAGTTGTCTCGAATAAGCATTTATGTAAAAACTGCTTATCACCCAACCATTCAACCTTAAATTGCACCAGCAGTAAGAAGTGTTACCATTGCAAGAAAAATCATAACTCATTACTTCATTACGAGCAAAATCATTTGGTTTCAAAATCACCTATTCAGATCTCCCAAAATTCCAATATGGAAGCAAAGCAATGCTCACCCACCGATAGAAATAATGAACTGCAAGTCCAAAATTTTCTAACCTCAAACTTGAAAAGGGCACTTCTTTCTACAGCTCTGATTAACATTATAGCACCATCCGGAATCACAATGACATTCCGAGCATTAGTAGATTCTGGGTCACAAGTGTCCATTATGACCGAAAGAGCTCTTAAGCGATTACAGCTTAAAGGATCTCCGACCACCCATCAACTAATTGGACTTGGCACAACACTCACTAACACCGCTGTAAAACAAGCAACTGTCACAATTAACTCCTTATATACTAAATTCCAAATGGAGAGCAACATGCTCATTATCAAAAAAATTACCGAATTATTGCCAGCCCAGACAATTGCAGTGTCAAACTGGAAACACATCACCAATCTGACTTTAGCAGACCCCACCTTCTCAATCCCAGGAGAAATCGATGTTCTGCTTGGAGCAGACATCTACGCCGCCATTATTAAAAATGGAATAAAAAGAGGACCTGGCAATTCTCCAACAGCCCAAAACACAGAATTAGGATGGATTCTGGTTGGAGCAGTACCAGAAACAACAAGCACCATTACAACTGTGCTATCCACCCACACTACAATAAATACCGAATGGGATAACCAGTTGAGAAAATTTTGGGAGCTCGAAGAATGCACCATCCGACCAACATTGTCACACGAAGATCAACTTTGTGAAACGTTGTACAAAAATACAACAAAACGCCTACCCTCTGGAAAATACGAGGTTCATTTGCCATTTAAGAACCGTAATGCACCACAGCTTGGACAATCTAGGAATATGGCTGTTAAACAATTCCTACAATTAGAGAAAAAATTGTCCAACAACCCAGCAATTGGCAAATTATATAAAGATTGCATAGATGAATACACTCAGCTTGGCCACATGAAGCCTATTCCACCAACACTAGTAGAAAACAAAATATACGAAAACATTCCTTTCTACTATCTACCACACCACGCTGTGCTCAAAGAGAGTTCTACCACAAAACTTCGAATAGTTTTCAATGCCTCAGCTCGTACGTCAAATGGCAAATCATTAAATGAGCAACTGCTAGTTGGACCTACAATCCAACCAACACTTTGGACTACCTTACTAAGATGGCGTCTGTACAAGTTCTCTTTTACAGCAGATATAGAGAAAATGTACAGAATGATCCAGATGGCACCTCAACACCAAAATTTCCAGAGAATAGTTTGGAGAAATACTCCAAAAGAAGAGTTGAAAGATTATGCCTTGACTACGGTCACATTTGGAACAACACCAGCGCCATATCTTGCCATCAAAACGTTACAGCAATTAGCACAAGATGAAGCGACTAATTATCCCCTTGCAGCTAAGAGCATCATGAGAGAGTTCTATGTCGATGACTTAGTCTCAGGAGCCCATACTCTCAGTGAAGCAATACAACTGCAACGTGAACTTATCGAGGCCTTAGCAAAGGGAACATTCAACCTACGTAAATGGACTGCCAACCACAATGATCTTCTAAAAAATATACCATTGGATCATCGAGAATTAAAAACCAACTTGGAATTCTCTGATAACGAATCCATAAAAACTCTCGGAATACGTTGGTATCCAACAACAGACTTTTTCTCTTTTAAAGTCAGTGTCCCCGAACCAAAAACCACATACACCAAACGAATAATATTATCTGAAGTATCGTCTCTGTTCGATCCGCTAGGCTGGTTAGCTCCATGCATAATTACAGCCAAAATCATAATTCAGAAACTCTGGCTCTCCAAATGTGACTGGGACGACCCGGTACCTAGAGAAATTTTAAAAGAGTGGAATTATTTCAAAGACCAGCTACATACTATTCAGGACATTCAGATTCCACGTTGGCTAGGCTACCAGCCTAACAAAAGCGAGATGGAACTACATGGTTTTTGCGATGCCTCAAATAACGCCTATTCAGCCGTTTTGTATTTAAAAATACATCCTAATGAGAACTCCAGAGTACAAATCGTGACAGCAAAAACTAAAGTAGCTCCCATCAAACCAGTCTCACTACCTCGACTAGAGCTATGTGGTGCTGTCTTACTTTCTCGGCTTATTAAACAAGTTGTCAACGATTTAGAACTAGAGAAAGTTAAGGTTAGAGCGTGGACAGACTCTAATATAGTTTTAGCTTGGCTACGAAAGAATCCATCCACCTGGAAAACGTTCGTGGCCAATCGCATCTCGGAAATACATGAAAACATACCACAAGCTACTTGGAATCACGTCCTCTCCAAATCCAATCCTGCAGATGTAGCGTCAAGAGGCATTCTGCCAAACACTCTAGTCACAATGTCTATGTGGTGGAACGGCCCAGACTGGCTGCATCAAGATGAGGAATATTGGCCTCAACAATCTTTGGAGGTACATACTCAACTAGAGTATAAAAAACCAAAAGTTCTCACTACTACTGTCGATGAACAAATAATTGTACTAAATAAATATTCTTCATTTCAAAAAACCATTAGAGTAACTGCATACTGTCTCAGGTTTATAAACAGCATGCGCAAAATACAGTCCACTACACAATATTTATCAGTATCCGAGTTAAAAAAGGCAGAACTATGCCTAATCAAACTGCTCCAGAATATCTCTTTTCCTACCGAAATCAACCAACTGCAGAAAAAATTACCCCTTCCTAAAAAGAGTCGAATTCTGTCTCTCAATCCCATGCTCGACTCTGAAAATATCCTACGAGTTGGAGGCCGTCTCACCAAGTCTCAGCTAAGTTACGACCAACGACATCCCATAATTCTTCCCAATAACCATCACTTAACCAACATTCTCATTGATCATATACATCATTATACATTACACGGAGGCACTCAAATCATATTGAGTACTATAAGAAACCACTATTGGTTAATAAACGCCCGCAATACGATCAGACATCGCATCCATAAATGTGTTGACTGTTTTCGATTCAATGCGAAGCCCAGCTCTCAGTTAATGAGTTCTCTGCCCTCAGCAAGAGTCAATATATCTTTACCCTTCCAACACACTGGGGTAGACTACGCAGGGCCGCTTGTTATGAAAACATCAACACTTAGAGGAGCAAAATTAACGAAAGCTTATATCTGTCTATTTGTTTGCTTGGCCACCAAGGCCATACACATAGAGCTTGTCTCTGACTTGTCAACACCAGCCTTCCTAGCTGCCCTCAAGCGCTTTGTTGCACGGAGAGGTCTTTGCTCACACATCTACTCGGATCAAGGAACAAATTTTGTAGGAGCAAATCGAATTTTACAATCCAATTTAAATAAATCAATGAGAGCAATTGAAGCCAATTTGGCCAAAGAATTCTCCAACCAAGGCATAACTTGGCACTTCAACCCTCCTGCAGCACCTCACTTTGGAGGCTTATGGGAATCTGGTGTAAAATCCACCAAACGCCATCTCTATAAAACAATCAAGGACGCAAAACTCACCTACGAAGAACTATATACAATTTTAGTTCAAATTGAGGCATGTTTAAACGCCAGACCTCTCTCTCCTCTGTCCAATGATCCAACAGACTACAATATTCTCACTCCCGGACACTTCCTTACTGGTCGACACAATCTCACCATAGTAGAACCTTCCCCACTTAGTCCACAACAACATCCTCTCAAAAGATGGCAGCACATTCAATCCCTCTCCCACAATTTTTGGAAGCAATGGTCAAGAGACTATTTGCATACATTGCATCAACGACATAAATGGCAGACTGAAAAGGAAAATTTAAAAATTGGAACTCTCGTCTTGATAAAAGAAGACCAAACCCCAATAGGAAAATGGCCATTAGGTCGAATAATTGAAATTCATACTGGCCATAATAACTTAGTCAGAGCAGTCACTATTAAAACCGCAAAAAATATTCTCACCCGTCCTATCTCAAAAATTTGCCCTCTCCCTCTCACCAACATCTCCTGACAATCATCAATTATCCCCACCAAAATCCACTGCTCTCTGGCAGTACCAAAACTCAGAATACCCGTTACATTTGAATATAAACGGACTCAGAACCCGCCAAAAATCACTTCAGTTTCAAAAGTGACAAGTGAAAAGTGGTTATTAAAACTAGTTAATTTTTTCAGTTTTGGTTATACAATATTATCTGTATTAAGTGCAATGGAAGAATTGTTAGAAATTTTTAATTCAGAATCACTGGATTCTATGGATGTAAGCCTGGCACCTACTCCTCCGGAACTTTTGGCGGCCCCTACATCTATCAAGCCTATCAGCCCACTCCCTCCAACACCTACGAAGGGAAAAAGGATGAAATCTGTCGTCATACGACCAACACCTGTACACTCCTCGCCGATCAAGCGAAAGGCAAGACCATTTGAGGCACAAAGCATATCTCCTTCGGTGAAAGCGTTATGTGGAACACCCATTCCAAACAAGGTTTTGAAGTTCGGGTCAGAGCCGACCCCGAATCACCCCGTGATTCGAAAGTCGACAAAACCAAGACCGCCCCCTACAAAACAAAGTGCAGTGCTACCAAGTCTCCCAGTCCTACACGAAGAGACTAAACCGAGACCAAGTAAATGCTGTCCAGGAATTCGTATCCCAACGAAGCCACCAGTTCCTGAACGCAAACATGTTCCAAATAAAACAGCATCAAAGAATACATTGCTAAGTCTTCCAGATTTACCGACAACACCGACTCAGCAACAGTGTTTCACAAAATCTCCTGCTGAGACACAACCAAGATCACCACGAGACACAACACTCATGAACAAAAGGCAGTCAATTTGGCCTCGCACATCCCCAACTACAGTCAAACCACAAAAAGGACCTAAGGCCAATGAAATTCCCAAGCAGCCAATAGAGTGTCGCCCAGATGTATGTGTCCCAACGCAGCCACGTTCAATGCCGACAGTTTCACCTAGAGTTCCAGGATATCTACACAAAGTAGTACCAAGCACTAAGAAAGCTCGTGCTAGAAAAAACAAACAAACTGAATGCATCAGACATGAATTAGCTATGTCCAACACTCTCGAAGCAACGCCAACCACGTCAGCTATACAAACATCGAACGAGATCACGACCATTGGAATTCCTGCTGACTTAAAACATTCAATATGGTCAACCCCAGACGTCATGCAAATTCTACAGTCAACTTTAATACCGTGGAATATGATCAGAGAGGCAAAAATATTCTGTAGATGTCCCCTTCCAGGCGGCATAACCTTAAAAATGAAAAAAAAGGGAAATAAACTACACTTCTTCATTCAAAATTCTGTAAGTAATTTTATTTTTATTTGTATCATGATTTCTTTTTTTTGAGGCGGGAGGATGTTCAGTCCACCGTCGAAATGCGCCCCAAATCATTCCATCGACGAAACAATTCCTCCTAAAAGGAAAAGGAAAAAAAAGGAACACAAAGTATTAAGACTAATTTAAAATGTTTCAGAATACTTATCTAATTAAATGCTGCACGTCTCCACCAGATGCAATTTCAGCAGGACAATAGTGAAATTTCCACACTAGGTTGGTTATAACCTCTCAAGTCCGCAGTCCGTGACAGCTTATTTTATCTAAAATTATCCAAAGAAATTAATTCTTTAAACAACCAAAATATCATAAAGCATACTTACATTTCTCTGTATATTTACATTCCTTATGTCATCAAATGACATTTCTCCAGTAAGCCGATTTCGCCCTCGCCTCAGTCAGAGCAATTGCAATAAACGTCGCTAGGGCAACACCGAGAGGCGAGAGCTAATAACTGGATGCGGCGGCTATAAAAGGCCGACGAGTTGCAATAGATGGCACCATTCTTTTATCAGAGTTCATCTGATTCAGAGTCTAATCTGAAAAATAAGAATCGTGTTCCTATCCTCCATACAGAAGTATAATTCTGTTCAGAGTTTAATCTGAAAATATATTCCTATCCTCCATACAGAAGTATAATTCTGTTCAGAGTTTAATCTGAAAATATATTCCTATCCTCCATACAGAAGTATAATTCTGTTCAGAGTTTAATCTGAAAATATATTCCTATCCTCCATACAGAAGTATAATTCTGTTCAGAGTTTAATCTGAAAAACATATTCCCATCCTTACTACAGAAGTATAATTCTGTTCAGAGTTTAATCTGAAATTCCCATACTTATTACAGAAGTATAATTCTGGTCAGAGTTTAATCTGAAAATATATTCCTATCCTCCATACAGAAGTATAATTCTGGTCAGAGTTTAATCTGAAAATCAATTTTCATATTTATTACAGAAGTATAATTCTGTTCAGAGTCTAATCTGAAAATCTTCGTCTCATTCTGTTTTGAACCTGCTACCATCAAACAGATTCATACAAAATTCTTGTGTGCGTCGCTCTACTGCCCTAGTGCCCACACGCAGTAACACCATTATTGTTTTATTCTAGTAATTTATATGGTGACAGAAACTAATTCCGGTTTTCTTCTTCTTTTCAGAAATAAAGAGACGGACACGTCATTTGGATCATTATTTTTTTTTATTGAATTTTTACATTGAATTGTTATTTGAATTTCTAGTTTTAAGTATTATTTGAATTTTGTGATATTAGGTTAAGGAAATGAATTATGAAATAAAATTTTATATTTGAATTTGGAAAACGACTGAGTTATCTTTTCAAAAACCGGCATCTCTCCCTTATTGTTTGAGACCAGCTCTCACAATGCTCCTTTTTTCGCCAGTATGGCTGCGATATCATTCTTATCGATTCCCGAGTGCTCTGGCACCCATTGAAGTGTAAGGTGGGTCCTTGTGCCAAGGTTTGTTAATGCTAGAATACGTTCTTTTATTATCTTAGTTTTTACCTCAGATGATGAGGTTGCTTTTAATGCCGTTTGTCTATCTGATAGATAAGCTTTTAGCTTTACACCATATATTTCTGCTCTTACTCCTTTCACGGTTTTACAACTATCTGTTTACCAGATTAGGGATATTTCTAGAGCGCTGGTAGACGTTGTTCGTCAGTAACACTTAGACAGGTCATCCTTTTCAGCTTATTTAGCTTCCTGATGGTTATATTTTGTGGACAGTTATTCTACCACACTATTGTAGTATAGACGAGTTGATTTGTAAAGCCAAAACATTATATTTGGCTTGAGTCCTCATGCTATGCAAGCGCCAGCTTCCAACAGATTAGTGCACTTTCTGGACAGTCTGATCGACAAGTTTATTCCATGAGCTTGTCATCGAGATGTATCCCGAGATCTTTATCTTCTTTGAACATTGGGACCTTCTTACCAAAGAGAGTAATGCTAGTTATGTTTCTCAGTTTCTTTCTTCTGATGAAAGGTATAATGGATGTTTTTGGATTGGGATTCATTTATTTAGATAAAATGCTGCCAACAATGATCCTTAAATGCAATTCCCAAATAAAAGCTATAGTACAGAACAATTTTTCAAGATTTTTCTTAATTTGGACTTATTGATATGCAAGTCAATCGAATGAGAATTCAAATTTAATGTACAGCACATTCTAGATCAGGCTGAATGTGTCCACCGTTGGTGCAATGGGATCACAAATAAATGAAATCTTTAGATCGCAAGTGTCGAGTTCGTGAATTGAAATTGATTTTTTTAAGCATCAAAGGAATGTCGATACCACGCTTCATAAGTTGAAAAACAAAGCTTTTATCATATATTTTCCTACAAGTTTCTAGAATAGGAAAGTGTTTTAAATTTAATCTTTCGTTATAAGGAGGACGATGAACTCTATCCCCCCATTCGAGACCTCTTAGGGCAAAAAGTAAAAATCTCCTTTGCATGCTCTCAATATGATCGGAGTGGTTTTTGTAAGAGGGAGACCATACAGGACTGGCATATTCCAAAATAGGTCTAAAAGAGTGGTAAAAGGAGCTTTAGTAATGTAGACATTATCTAGTTCGCTCTATTAAGGCTGGATCTCAGGCATAAATTAGACAGCTCGTGGCATAATTAATGGAATATTTATTAAAATACCTAAGTCGACAAAATGACGTTTTCTAATATTTAAGTTCGTCCCACAATTTTTATTGAAAATAATTTAAAAATGAAAATTCAATGATTTTTTTTTATTTCTCTGGTTAGCGGAACGGGGCTGCCACAAATTTCAACCAAATTAAAGAAATTTTTAACATAAGCTTTTTAAAGTTATTATAAAAAAAATAATGTTTTACGATTTTTTTAAAATTCCACTTATTTTTACGAAAATTTTAAGCAATAGATTGTTTTACCTGCATTTTACCCATTACGAAAGCAATCTATTGCGTCAAATTTTCGTAAAAGGAAGTGGAATTTTAAAAGTCTGAAAACATTATTTTCTTTATGTTAATTTTAAAAAGCTTATGTTAAAAATTTATTTAATTTGGCTCAAATTTGTGGCAGCCCCGTTCCGCTAACCAGAGAAATAAAAAAAAAATCATTGAATTTTCATTTTTAAATCATTTTCAATAAAAATTGGGGAACAAATTTAAATATTATTATTATTAAATAAATATTTCATTAATCAATTTGCCATTTATTTAAAAATCTTGATGCCCTGCCTTATCTTGCAAATTGTGCCCCGAGCTGTCAAATTTATGCTTGAGACCCAGCCTTAATAATGTGATCTATGTGGAAGTTAAAAGTGAATTTAGAGTCAAAAAATACCCACAAGTTACATATTGTATCAATTTTCGCTTACCTCTCTGGTAAGTACCTTATATTTATCAAGATTTAAATAGAGAGAATTCTTTGTAGACCATTCAACAAGTCTGTTCAGGTCGCTCTGTAAATCATCTCCGTAAATTAGAAAATCAGATTTGGTAACTACATAAGAAACATCATTTATGAATAATATGAAAAGAAGGGGCCCTACGTGGCTATCCTGTGGAACACCGGAGTAAGCCGTTATTCCTTTAGACAGAGCAGAAAGGAACTGTATTACAAGTTTATGATCCTTAAGGTAGGATGATAACCAGTTCAACAACCAAATTGGTAAATCTAACGATCTCAGTTTAAATAACAAAAGAGAGTGGGGAAGCTTGTCTAAAGCCTTGCTAAAGTCTGTATAAATACAGTGAGTTTCGCAACCACGCTCAAACGATTTGATACAAGTATAGATGTAAACTGAAGTAGAAGATTGACTGATAACTTGTGTATGGGATACCAGTCTTGAACAAAACTTACGGCCTATTGAAGCTTCCTAGAAAGCAAGCACTCATATTTACCTTTGATAATGATTACAAGGTCATCAGCATGACTTTATGACTCAATACTTGCTTAATTGAACTAAAAGGTAGTCAACTACCATGGATCAGAGCAGTGGAGACAGTGCTGCTCCATGGGGACAACCTCTGGTGTTGCGAGCCTTCAGTGGGTTCGATCCACTCCATGTACAACCAGTGCAGGTATTATTGACTTAATAGAGGTGTTATCAATCGGTCCATCAATGTCCAGAAAGTCACATAGGGTGATTTCTCTATTGTCAATTTTTCTATACATTTCTCAGATTTAGTAAAGTGAACTCTGCTGATTTACCTTTTTGTCAGACAAATTGATTCGAATCTTGTGGATGCTCCTTGAGCGGCTTCGTCTCTAATATGCCTTTCCAATATTTTCAGCATTATTTTAAGAACAAATGAAGTCAGGCTTATGAAACGATACGACCGGGGCTGGGCATCAAATTTGCTTTCTGCTTTAGATATATTTTTATACATTTATTACTTTTCTCCATGCTTTAGAGATATATCTACCTGCAACTACCACTACTTGCTTGCTATGTAGATTATCTTATCAGAGTGAGTGCCTGACTAAGGCTGCGGTTACGCACCTTGCCAGCTGTCACCAGCAATTAGAATGCTTTTATAGTAAATGGTGTTGTTACGAGATAAAACTCTTACAAGTGTCAGGCAAGCTTGGTGACGGCTGCAATTTTGCGCTGGACTCATTTATATTTACGAATTGTTTAGATGCAATAAAGTTTTCGTACAAAAATGGATGCGAAAGAGATGGATGGGAACTATTACTTCCTTATCAGTTTTCTGCCTGTAATGTAGAAAATGAGTGATATTCAAAAATTGCGCATAAAAATGGGCGGGGTAACTTTTTGGAAGTTACGATTGATCTACGATGACATCCAATCTTTAGTTGGATAAGTTCCGTAAATGAGCAACAAATTTCTTTTAAGCAACGAAAATTGGGGAAATTTTACAATAAATTCAAGAGCAACTGACGAAAACATGTTTACAATATTTAATTTACATTAATTCTTATCGCTGATTCCGAGTTTAATTCATTGCGATTAGATTTCTTTCGTCATTTGTATATAAATAAAATATTTCCAATAACTGATCTAAATGTTTTGTGACTACACTAACCTCAATTTAAAACCAAGCCTTTCTTCTGGTAAAATCGTGGTAAAAACTGTTGGATCTTTCTGTATAATTGTGTCGTTTTTTACTCTTATTTTGTAGTATTCCAAAAAATGTTCTTCATTTGCTCTTCACATATTGTGTACCACCATCAATAACTACCTTAAGCCAGCTCGCCCTTATAGCCGATCGTATTAGCTTGCGCTAATATTACTAGCGGGGCTCGTAATCGCAACCTAAGTAAGAGGTTTCGAGCTGCGGAATGAACCCAAAGCAATCCTAAATGAATTACCCGAAAATAAACAATATTTACAAGTATGAAAAGCTTTTAATTGATTTCTTGAAGTAAAATCTTACGTTCAAACAAAATCAATGCCAAACTGTACCTGAAAACAGTAGAATAAAAACACTTTTTGTAAACAAAAAACTCCACAAATAGTGTAAACAGTAAACAATATGATCAAATGATGAATTTGCTATAATTTCTACACTCTTTTGATAAAATCTAAGATTAGACAATTCATTTCTATCTCGTTTAGCAAAAGATACGATAAATTCATATGATTTGGTTTATTTGTCCGTTTTCACTCTCAATATAAGTGGGTAGACGTTAAAAGCATCCGCACTTATCTTGTTTACCTCTATAAACTTGATTAAATAATACAGATAATAATATATTGTTTAATCTTCAAGATTATTGATTTAATTTTAAATAATTAAGTTCTATCTTGATAATTATCATTGGTTAGATCTATCTCTGTAGGGTCTCATCATGAGAGTTTAACAACCTCAATCATAGCATTGTTCTTGAATTGTGAGAGTATGTGTCCATACTACATACCCGACCCGTTAATCAGTAATTTTTCATATCTAGCAGTCTCATTACATTTCCTATCATCCAGATATCTTGGTGTCATTTATCTATAGAAAGATATTATCGGCCCAACAACCGGTCCTTCTTGATGCTCTTCTAAGTTTTCTAAGTCTGCAAGATTTTTTAAAACTTGCTACGTAATTGGAGGTATTGAAGATGTCATACAGCTCATACTCTTGGAATGCATGATTGTTAGATTTCAATCTTAATTTATCCAACGGCTAATGCACAAGAAGATAGAATATTTTCAGTATGTTACATCTAGAGCTTGCTATGGGGGAAATGCTACTAAGAAGATAAAAGGAGAAAAAAATAAATAAATAAAATAAAATAAAAATTAAATTAAATTAAATGATAATCATGAAAAATTCTAAAACAGCTACAGTTTAATACAAAACTAAGAAATGAATGTTTGTAAGTAAAATAACTACTTTTATTACATTTTAAAATACACTAGCGATTTATAAAGCTATTTTCGGACGTATGTGATATTCTCATACAATAAAGATAGGAAAATAATTGTCTTAAACATGGCGACTGATCCTGTGCGTTGTAAATTCCACGTGCTAGATATTAGAACAAATTGATTATTATTATTTTTAAAGTATATAATAGAAACCTTGGTCGTATACTGTACGGTAGCAGGGTATGTAGGAATCCTGTAAAATTACAAAATTACTTAGTGTAAATAATTCTATAAAGGAGAGCTGGTATTTATGCAAAAGATATGCATTAAGGGAACAGTCAAGAGTTATATTTCTATCTTGGCTTATGTAGTCCAAATCTCCAAGTCCTTACACACGAATCTTAAGCAATTATTAAATGCTATCTGTAATATAATTTTTCATAAGTAAAAAAGGGTACCAAAAGTGCTCTGATGAATTTGTGCTTCACATTTACAGAAACTAGTGTTCTGTATTTTTTCTAGCTGCACTGATTTCCCCTACTTTTCACTGGATATTTTCTCAGTTTTACAAATGCATATTCTAGTTGGATTGTTATCTGCTCTGACAAAGTCATTGAATAAATAACTAATAAGGAAGCGGGGTATCGCGCGAATACAGTGTACGTGTTTAAGCAATTCAATGACAGTATGATCTACGGTCGGGGGGGGGGGGGGGGGGGAGAAATGACATGATGGCCTAGTGGCTATTTTGCGTCAGTTCAACATTTCTGACATTTCATAATTTTGAAAAGAAGTTCTCGGATTTGAATTCGCGATATTCTAATAAAAAATAATTAGTGTGAAATAAGTGTAAAGTATTCTTTTGTGAACGATATTTTAGGTAATAGAAGTGCGCTGTGCTGGGAACGAACAGAGTTATTGTCGTGGGAAAGCATTCTTCAAGTAAGCTTAATAGCTTTACTTATTAATTATATTGTTTTAAACAAAATAAAAGTGCAATATCTATAAAAATAAACAGCCATGGCAAAAAATTTAACATTTTACCAATGCCGGTTTGTTTGTTTACAATTGAATTGTCATTGGTGGCTAAATTATGCCAGTCATACAAAGGCAACGGCAAGAAATATTATCTGAAAATAAGGCGGAGCTAAAAAATTTGTTTATTTTACATAGCAATTTGGATTATAAAAAATGTTCCCCTTCAGAATGTCAGAATTTCATTACTGCCATGACGAAACGAATACAAACACAGCACACTAATACATTTCGCCGAGTGGCTTAGGTTTTCACCCGATATGCCGTTTCCTTATTAGTTATTTATTCAATGGACAAAGTGTACTGTCGCGATTATTTGTGATATTTTTGAGTTAAATGAATTAAAGATTTTATTTGGGTTATTATAAGAAATTTGTTTCTATATATCATTTATTATATTTGACAGTTTCATCTATGTAATTCGTGTGTCCACCACAAATACAAGGAATATGGCAGAAATATGTTCGATGGATTTCAGTGCTCCCAGTTCTCCACTGCCAGAAAAAGTGCTACACTGAAATGGTCCAATCGAAATTAATTGACATAAGATTCCTTACACACGTTAAGTGGGTAGTGGTCAAGCGCCGATCTAGCATTGGAATTAGGGGGGGGGGGGGCGGCTTATCCTGTCCTGCAATTTTAGAAAAAAAGAAAAAACCTTAAACGGGGCACCACTTGTTCGGCGCCATAAGTAGCTCAGTTAACCACCGCAGTACCAATAGTGAGGTACTAGGAAGGTTTCAGCATTAAACGGTGTAGATTATTTTTCATTTTTTAGTTTACTTTTTCACAAAAAGTCATTTTTTTAATAGAACAATAGTTTAGGGTGCGAACTGCTGGAGTCATTCAAACCAAACTTTTCTCAGTTTTACACCCTCACATATACATACAATATGGACTGCTCGATATGTGATTTCATGCGGGTACAATTTTTAGTGTCAAAAATAATTCTTTCGACGGTGCCAACATTGAAAAAACCATTGACGGTAAGTTGAAAAGTGACTTTAATAAAACCCTTCAAATTTCTGTTGAGTATCTATGAATATATTGCCTTTGGAAAAACACTTTTTATCGCTAATTAACCCAAATAATTAATTTAAAAACGAACCCACTTATTTAATTGTTGTTTACAGTTCTCTCTCAGTTGGTATTTGGCGCTTAGACCGAAAGAGAACGCTATATAGAAGTGAGGCCACTTTTTGCAGAGTATTTCTATGGGCGTAGTCAGTCCATATTATACATGTCAGTGGTTTTACATAAGAACCCTGCAAATATTTTAGAATGTTAGGAGTTAGGACTAAGTTAGGGCTCTGATGTGGCAGTGAGGGAGTCTGTTTCGTGGCTTGGGAGTTTTAGAATAAATTTGTTTTTTTTGAAGCTGAATTATATAAATAAAAAGAATATGAAATAATAAATATGATTTTTAAAATAAGTGAATTAATTAAATATTTTATTAATTTTTTATGAGGGGGGGGCACGACCACCACCCCCGCCCTGGTTCTGCCAGTGGTAGCGGTATATTTCCAAGAACAATAAGGAAAAATATTAAAGGATACAAACCTCTATAATGCAGTATCAACTACAAGGTTGTTAAATGATGACTATCCAGTAAAACAACTCAAAAACATTTGCACGGCATTCGCATTTATTTGCTGATCTATGTATGTTGTATATATTAGCATAACGAGTAATTTTCGGTAGGTAATTAATATAAAAGATAAATAACAGCGGTCCCAGAATAGAGCCTTAGGAGATTGGAAAATTTATTGCATTAAGTGTAGTAGGGTAGTGTTTAGTTTCGCCAGATAAAAGGGTGTTATAATAACTGATTTTGCAGATGTGGTGCAGTTAAATTCAAATATAATTTCTGCAATAATTTACTCTTAGGGACAATGTTAATAGCTTTGGAAAAGTGCAATATTACTAGGATTCCTATGTTATCCTTCACGAATATGGGTGGGCTGGAAACAACTCTCAGTAAAACTATTTCACATAGGTGTTTAGGTGTTTGTGAAGAAAATAAGATGCCAGAATAACACTAACATTAAACGCTCCTCAATATACTCAAACATCTGAATTGATAGATGCTCCTCCAGGCAAAAACCATAATAGCCTGATTGGTTGGAAGTCAGACCTGTTTTTTTTTTAATTTGAGGCAAGGTAACAGGAGATTCCATCCCAAGCACGGAGGCCATGGCGGCCCATTGGGCTGTCCTGCTAGAAGACCTCTCACCAAAACCTTCCCATTCTCTTAATGAAGCGCATTAGGTCTTGATGATTAAGGTTTGTCACCTCATCTACAGATAGAAGAGCAGATCCTAGAATATCCAGCCTGCTCCGGGCGAAGGCCGGACAAGCACACAGAAATTGTTCGGTTGCCTCAGGCTCTTCTTAAAGGCACGACAGACATTTAGGGCTGACAACAACTCCCATCTTTGTTAGATGAGCGTGAAGCGAGCTGTGGCCGATGATGATGCGCCAACCATAGTTCTAAACTGTTTCCTTTCGAGTCCCATGAGAAAATCATATATTCCTATTTGGCCCATCAAGAAACAGTTTTGTGCACGTAAAAGTACTCTGGTTCGCCGATCTCTGCGATGCTTCCTATGAACATCCGCTTTGATGAGAGATCCGATAACCGGGGTGGCAACGCCTACGGCGGGTTCCGGTCCGAGGAACAGAGAATTAGACATGTTACTTGGCAAATTATTTTTAGCAATGGTTAAAATAACCGCCTTCTTTCACTTTGCTGAAAACTTTGACATAGTTAAGATAGTACTAAAGATATGCATGACATTAGATAAAATAGCACACACTAAAGTATTTACACGAATAGTGGAGGGAAGGCATCTGGGTTATTTTAACTATAATCAAGTTAATAGCATTAGAAACCTTTAATAAATTTACGCAGCTGAATTTGATACGAGCACGTCACCATGTTGTGATTGAGATGTTGTAAACACAGAGTCAGACGCGATTGGGAATGTCACAGCCGAAAACGAGGCAAAATGCTCAATGAAATTGCTGATGGCCTAGCCAAAAGAGGAGTGGAAGCTCCGTTTGTTGGACCAGAGCCATTTTGTGGTACTTCAAAGTGTTACTTCAGAGCTGCTCTAAATAACTGGGAGAATAAACAAAAATCCCTGTATTGGGAAAGGCTACAAGCAGTCCGTTAGGCAAAAAAGTTTATCGACACTTCTGGCGGAAAAACAAAAGGAACTACTTCTCCCTTGGAGAACAGAGCTCAAAATGATTACTGAGCTCTTTTTAGGCCATTGCCCCTCGAGATATCATGTAAACAAGATGGGCTTGGCTGAAACTTCATCCTGCCGCTTCTGTAAAGATGCTCATGAAACCTCGGAGCACCTGTTCTACAACTGCGATGCATTGGCCAGGCGGAGACTACTCCACCTAGAATATGTTTCTCCTCCACCAAACTACGTGTGGAGTTTCAATCCCAAAATGGTTCTAGACTTTATTAACAATCTGAACCTAGGAATGGAGTTCATTTAACTGGGACTCACAATTAATCTTTCAGGTTGCAGTTATTGCGAGGATAGCGCCTACACACCCCTTCACAAATCTAATCTAATCTGATCACAGCTGAAGCCGAGGTAAAACGCTCATTCAGAGCAAAATCATAAGTTTGGAAATTTGAACAGAACTCTTTTAAAGTGCGACTAGGATCGAGCTTGTGACCCAAATAGCAACGTTTTGTGAAATATCCTTTACTATAGTTACCAAATTTCAGTTCGGAAGTATTTGCTCCTCTGATAAAGGAACTTAATAATAATAATAGCCCGCTAGTTTTATTTTATAATTTTAAGGAGCTTTTCGAATTAAAATTTGTTTTTTAATTTCCAAAACTGCAATAAACGGAAACCTAGAGATAGGAATAGTAACATAGGAACATACTAGCATGCGTGAATACATACCCTATTCATAGAACAGATCTTAACAACAACAAAATTACTCCTGTCTTAACAATAAGTGCAACCAAGCTTTAAAAGCGAAAGAGTCTGCATTTCGTGCTAATTAATTCGATCCCTCTTAGAACTGAAACAAGTCTACAAGACTGCACGGAATACCGGCAAGTCAATAGACTTGGATAATAATTCAGAGAGAAAAATTTCTTTTTAATCAGAATATTAGACAAAGGTGTCTGGTCCCTGGTCAAAACCAGTAGTAAGAACTTCACCAGTTCCTCAATACCCTCACTACTTAACAACAAAGTGGTTGTTGACTCCCTGACTGTTAGATTCACTTCAAATTCATTCTTGGTTAAACCTGTGGGCAAACTATTCTATTTGTCTCATTCGACAGAAAAATTTCCAACTGCTCACGCTTAGCCTATTCTCAAGAAAGGAGAAGATATCAATCCCTGAAATTATTGACCAATAGCAATCACTTCTATTTTGTGAAAGGTATTTGGATCTATATCATGATCTCAAAATTTATGAAGTATATAGAAACCAATCAACTCATCAATATGGCTTCTAGGATGGACGCTCGTCTGGAGATTTGTTGACTTTTCTTACGGAACGCTAGAACCGTAGTCTTTACAATTTTGGTGAGTCCAAAATTGTTGCCTTAGATATTCCAAAGACGTTTAATCTAGTCTGACATCCACCACTTTTGGACAAATTTAAAGCTCTTGGTCTCTCCCTTCCTCTTCTGTTATGGATTAAAAGTTTTTTATCTAGTTACACCTGATACTCATCCTAGAAATGCCGGTGTGCCCCAAGGCTCTGTTATATTACCGTCTCTCTTTTTAATTTTCATTAAGGTTCTCTTTTCTCTTACTTTCAAACCTATCTATAGTGTCGATAATGACAGATATAGCTGCTGATGAATTCACACCTTAAAGCTAATATTTCTAGAGCGCAAAATACGTTGAAAACTCTATAAAAAATAGAGCACACTATATGCGCAAGCATTTAAACAAAAACATTAAATTAACGTCAAAATGGGCACAATAAGATTACTATGAGCTTTTGCAAAGGAACTCTATAAGGTGCTGGTTCCTGTGAGTAAATATACACCTTTTTCATTACAAAGATAACAATTGCAAATCATAGCATATGCTGAATACTGAGTCTTCCATTATCCAGGAAGTTTATATCAAAGATTAGTAAGCTATCCAAAATAGTATCACAAAGGCTTCTCAATTGGGCAATAACTTATAGTAAAGTTGGTACGGATGTACAATGGGAAGGGTGACTCAGACTAGTGAACTCCATGTGCTAAGAAGTATCATCCTGAAACTAAGAAGCCAACCTCAATTAATGAAGAGAGAGAAATGCATCAAAAAGATAAATTTAATTTTTTGATATTCAGATATCTACAAGAAAATATATGGCCAGAAATAGAGCATCTAAAGAGTTTTTCCAAAATATGAAGAGTTGGTGAGAGGAGCTCTATGCTGTACTCAAATCGTAGCAAACAAAGCTCTACTATATCTTCCAACTCTGAATAATTTATGGTAGCTGCAAAAAACATCCAATGTCAGGCCGCTGGATAACTTCAGACCAAAATCATAGTATAGGACTGCAGATATCTTCAGGATATTGTATATAGGAGAACACAAATTACACTGCTCAGCAGTTTAGTTTCAATAAAGAATTTGTTAGTGCTATCCCAAGAAGAGAAAAGCGGTAGGTAGGACAATCAAGCTGGAATCAAGCAGGATTCTAACAATATTTTGCTAACTATGCCCCTAATAGTGCCACTACATTGACTAGATTTCATATAGGATTACTCTTCTTGTAAACGAAACGGTAGATGATCTCACTAGGAAGGGTTCAAAAATAGATTCAGGATTGGTGGAAGTACTCAGAAGTAATCTCATCGGATCAATCAAACAATTTTAGACTTAGATGCATGCTAAATGGCTCATTGTAGATGTGTAGATTTAATGACCTTCGTCATCTTATGTTAGCTAGTGCAAAATATATCCAAAGAAAACATCACTTATGCTGAGGTAAAGTGGTACAACTGAGATCAATATTAAGGGGACCATACACGGTCACGCATGTTGGCCAACTCGAGTAGGACAACGATATTGTCACGCAGACTTGCCGTATATGGGCCTGTTTGCAGTTTGACACGTAGTATGTCAAGGAGTTGGACGAAAATCAAATTAGTTTGATTTTTAGGGCGGGGGCTACATGTTTGACAACATATTGAAACGTATAGGGCGATGTTTGTTACGCATTTGTAATTCTTGAGTGAACTCTATTGAAGAAATTATAATAATTAATAGTTCTAGCAGCTTCTGATATGTGTTCCTGTCCTAATGTTGGACAACATGTTTGACAGAGTGAGGAGAAAAAGCTTTCATGTGTGGTACACTAAGTTGGACAACATGTTCGTCGTATATGGGCCGCTTTAAGAGGCCCATACATGGTCACCCATATTGGCCAACTCGAGTAGTTGTCACACAGATTTGCCGTGTATGGGCCTGTATGCAGTATGATACGCAGTATGTCAAGGTGTTGGACGAAAATCAAATAAGTTTAATTTCTAGGGCATGACTACGTATTTGACAACATACTGAACTGTGTAGGGCGACGTTTGTCCTACATTCGTCATTCTTGAGTGAACTCTGTTAAAAAAAAAGATAAAAATTAATAGTTCTAGCAACTCCTGATATGTGTTCATGTCCTAATGTTTGACAGCATGTTTGACAGTGTGTGGAGAAAAAGCTTTTATGTGTGGCACACTAAGTTGGACAACATGCTTGCCATGTGTGAGCCGCTTTACGATGCCGTCATTTTTGGTAAATATACCGAGCTCATAAGGGCCCCATTCAATAACTTCTATGGAGTTATATGGATGAAGAGGAAGTGAAAAAGTTCAACATCTCTTGTGTAAATGCCCTAAGCTTACCGAACGAACAAGAAACTCATAACTTCCTTGAGTGGCAATAAATAACAAAAAAAAGATATAAAAGCATTAGTAGGTAACTTTCAGGCAGGCTCCATTGATGTGATATCAAAACAGACTCTAATGCACCACCAAATTAACTTCAATGTAACCAACTTACCTCTCCTTTATTAATTTCCTGCCCAACTTGATGTCAGTCTTGAAAGAAATGAAATTCTAGTGTTCAAAGAAGTTCACCCAATTACCTGATTTGCATACTTTTGAGAAAGTTCTTTAAAAAATTAAATGAACTCACTGACATAGACATAATTATGGTGCATGGCAATTATCTCGTTGGTAAAAGCATAAAAACGTTTAATTATTTTTTAGGTAAAGATGTGTCTAGAAATTAATTGAGAAGACACGTAATTATAATTAACTAATTTTATACGATATTAATAAAACCCTTAAGATATAATTGACAGACTACAAATAAAAACATAAAAAATCGAGCAGTTCAATCACCTTCGAATCATCTTCATCACGAATTTAAGAAATTTTGAAGCGTAGTTAACGAATTAAGCTCGAACTTAATTGAAAACAACTTCATAATTTTGCTCAATTGACTTATTGTCCTATAATTTTGATACTCTGCACTGTGATTGGTATAAAGTTACATTGAAGTTCTATATACATATGCGGTCATTCCTTCTTACATCCAGTATAAAATCAAAAAGATTTTAAAAGATTAAATTTTGTAATCTATCTGATCATGTGGTTTGAATAGAGTTCGTCTCGCTTTCTTTTATATGATTGGTAATGACGGAACTATTTGTAATTCTTTCCGAGAACACAAACTAGTTATTATAATTTGTATGTACATATATGGTATAGAATGTATAGAGATGTTACTGCGGCTTTCGTACTTATAAACAAAGTCAAAGAAATCCCCATATTTCTTAGAAATTGACAAAACAAATATTTCATAATCAAACTGTTGTCCGCCACCCCCTCAAAAGCTTCAAAATAAACAAGGAAATTACTTAGACTGTTCTTTGTAAGGTACTTATCTCTTTAAAAAAAATTGACCACAGCGTCGTTATCGCTGCTCATTAATATGTAAGAAAAAACAAAGCTTACGTCTTAAGACAGCATGCTTCATTTATAAGCTACAAAATATTCTCAAAGAAAGTCAGTTTGAGTCCTACTGTACGCAGTGCAAGTTGTTTTTTCTTATCAAAGGATACATTTTTTTTTATATACTTATAACAAATAATAATCGACAACATGAAGTTCACCTTAGTTTTGACAATTTTGGGTAAGTTGACAATTTTGTGTATGGGAATTTTCTGTGATAAGGTGTTAAAGAATATTTTAAGCGCATTTCCATCTAAAGAAAGTGTTGCTAGGCATAGAAAAGTTAATGAGATCAAATTGGTTAGAAAAGGTGTGGCAAATAGTGTTGTGATTTTTAATGACTTCGTGATTATATGATTGCATTTTGCACGTTTTGAAAATGTTGTTTTTCAATGTAGTATTAATAGAACGAAATATGTTTATAGTTTAAAAGTAATGGAAATTACGTACATAGCCTTGAGTAAAGGAAAATTGCACGATAAGAAAAAAAGTTGATCTTATAAATCAATATTTTTGTACTTGTTTCTAGAATGATCTGTCGCTCGTGTATTACAAATGGTCCTAAATCAATTTCAAAAGTTTTTTACATTCCGGACAACCCCTCGGTCCATTACAAACTTCTGTGAATGACTCTTTTTTCAGCATATATACTTGAAAAATCAGAATTGTTTCGCAACTCTATAGTTTACTTTTGAAGTTACAACTGGTTACAACTCCAGTATGCTCCAAACGTGCAAGCATGAACATTTGTAATTTTTGTATGGCAACTAAGCAAGCCTATGAAAAGCTAGTAAAAAATTAAATTTTTTGTATGGCAACTCTAATAAGGATTTGCCTGAGATTTGAAGGGGGGAGGGAGGGAGGGCTTGAGTATTTCGAGACCCATATAATTAATATTCATACAGGTCTACAGGCAACTTTCCGCCTACTGCGTGCAGTGTTTTTAAGACAAGTACCGAGGTACTGGTCAGTTAGTGGCTTTGTACCCGAAAATTAAAATTTTCATCTCATCAGGACGGCAATTAAGCTCTGAACGGCGTGCTACATTGAACTCGGATGTGAAAAAGTATAAATATGAATCATTTAAAGGAAAATGGATTATATTCACATTAAATGATTCTTGGACATCTCATTCTAATGAATGAGATTTTTTTTTTATATATCCATAACCAACTTTTGGAGATCTGAGTTCACTGTAGTGTGTAGACAGCAGGCAGTTCAGGGCTTCATTGCTGTTCTGATGAGATCGCCCTGCAATGCGGATCGAAACATGCAGTATGCTCTCAAAATTTCTTTATGAAATTTTTGTTTTCGGCTACAAGCCCAGTACCTCTCTAATTGACCTTTAAACATTGTTGCCTAATTTGTTTGAATTTCTGCGAAACACGTGAATTATATTCAACTCGTTTGCTTCATACCACCCAGATTCTTATAGTATGCTTCAAAAAATTATTTCTATATCTGATTCACAATGAAAATGTTTGCATCACCTTGTAATTTGCTTATAATGCACTTCGAGACACTTTAAGCTTTCCACAATTGGAAGCTATTAAATGTGAAAAATCTAAGTTTTAGTGGGGTTTTACTAAGTTATTTTTTTTTAAGAAGAAGCATTATTAATGTACCGTTGATATCATTCGTGTTTTTAAATTCGATCATCATGGGAATTTGACAATTTAATTAATTTTGAACGATCGTGAGATGGCAGAGTTTGCAATTTTTTCCTAACTAAAATAAGGCAAAATTTTAAATCTTTTTTCAACATTTTTACCACCTTTTCCTAACTTAACATTTTATGGAAAATAACTTCAAGGTATGATCATTTTGGGTGGATTTTTCAATTATAGTTTTGAGTTTTGTACTATTTCTTGTTCGAAATGATTTGAGCCAATCGTTATTTGTTTGAAAACTATTAATTCTTAATTTGTAGGTAATTTTCTTAGCTTTTACTTAAATTAGAAGTCTAGTTAACTTTTAAAAAAAAATACCACCGTTATCACGTTAATTGTTATTTCGACCAATCTTCATTATCGTTCTTATATCAACTGCTTATTTTTGATGATATTGGTAATTTTCAATATTATAATTATTTTTGATAAATACTACTTTTCCAAATTAGTATTATTCGTTGTTGGTTGAGCTCGTCCAAAAAGTGTTTTCTATCCTTCCAGGTTTAGTTCCACAAACTTCCTTCTATTCGGTGCCAAGATTTCTCTATTGTTTAACTAAATAATGGTAAAAGTTCTTATAAAAATAATGCACTAAGAGACACTAAAGCTTGGAATTTCATATTCAAAAATATTGTTTGGATTTGATTTCTCTGTAGCTATTGTTATTTGAGATGTTTTTGGACATACATACAGCACAAAATAAATACCCAGGGGATATCTCATTCTTTTCATATAGATGCTATAGCTTTCTCGGAATAAACAAGAAGTTTTCAGTATGTGCTTAGGACTTTATTTCTTGGAATTATTAGAAATTTCCCATAAATTTTTCCCTGGGATATCCTACAACTATTCTATATGGAACGGCTCTCAGTATTTTACAGATAAATACATACCTACGGGATGTGCTGACCATTTTTAGGCAATTATGGGAAAGTGGTTTTTTCCCTTCCAGAAGCTCCTTAAAATATGAACTTATTTCAGTATGTGCTATGGTTCTCACGGTTTGCGTGGTTATCTGGTGAAAGTGGTAGTTTGTCGCTTGGTGTGCTTCCGTGTATCGCTTTTGAAGCCCAATACCAGGGCAGCAAAATATGCATTGGAAGAAACCATATATGAGAACTGCGTTCTTTAAACCAGCTACATGCATATAGTTATATTAGAATTCGCTTCTACAATTTATTCTTGTTTTGGCAGAGTGTGTTGGTTGTACATCTTAGGACATGATTTTTTCGTATGGATTCCATTCAGGTGTTGATGTGTTCATATTTTGTTCAAGTGCATACACCTCTGGCATATACTTTTCAGCTATTTTTTGTAAAAATGGCTACCCATAAAAAAAAACTACAATTCCAGAAAATCTGTTTTCTTAACGGAAGATCACTTCTAATATTCATTCATAACTTAGTATTATAGATTCTGGTGCAACCAACCAAAGATTTAGACAATTTCTTGAAGATTTTCTCGTACTGATTCTATCGCATAATACACAAATAACCGGCCAAGTGCGAGTCAGACTCGCGCACGAAGGGTTCCGTACCATCGTACAAAATTTAACACTATGCACTTTTTATTTATTTTTTCAAATGAGAGTTATGTGAAAAAATAATGCTGTCAAAAAAATAATGCCTACCTATGATAATAATAATGAATGAGAATAAAACGAGGAAAAAAACGCTGAAAAAATCTGTTTTGGGGGCCGCCTTTAATTTTTAATTTTATTTTATTTTTATTATTCGTTGTTATTGCGGCAATAGAAATACACATTGTGTGAAAATTTCAACTGTCTACCTATTACGGTTCATGAGATACAACCTGGTGACGGACGGACGGACAGCGAAGTCTTAGTAATAGGCTTCCCGTTGTTATCCTTGGGGTATGGAACCCTAAAAATGAGATCAAATTAATTATTACAAAATAAAGAAAAACTATTGAAGACAAAAATGCAAATGAACAAGTCAATTTTGACTGTTAGTGGACAACTAGTGGATTTTTCTGATACAGCCCTTAATTTTTTTTTAAATATTTCAAAACATATCGAAAACTTTACAGAGCTGGACTCTTTCGGTCAATGGATAAATGTATTTTTTAAAAGGATTGTTTTTTTTTTTAAACATACGTTAGATGCGATAAACAATTGTAATTTGTTAGATTTTTAGCTTTTTCATTCTTTCAAATCAATTAAAAAAATATGTATATTTAATGAAACTAAAAATTAGTCTGCCTAAAGTCCCAACCGGACGCTTAAAAAAATTCAAAATTGGCCCCCAACTCACCTTCCTTACCGGCTTTATGCAGTTCTTCCAGGAGGTTTGAGCCAAAGAATATGTAACGTTTTCCTGAGAGAACCGGACAGTGTTAAAAAAAATCGTTGTGTAAATTGGTATTTAGGAAAATTATCTCGGTCACTCGTAGTTAGTATAAAAGTATGGGATTTGCTTAAATTTTCTTATGTATTCTAACTAACTATTAAAAATTTCAAGCCAATTAGACTTAGTAAAGTATGGCAAAAATTTATCAGAAGATTTTACCTGAACAATAAGGAAAGTAGTATGGTGAAGAAAAGGATGCGTAGCTTGTACTATGGTCTTCACTTAAACTGATTTCCTAAATGTACTTTACATCTCTTTCATCCCAATCTTCTACATTAAAAATCATGCATCGTGTAATGAGGTTATACTTAAATAGTCAGGCTTGCTGAACAACTGAATGGTATGGTCATAGCTTTATCTTATCATACAGACGTCTCCTAGGCAGAAATAGTAGGAATTCTACGCTTCAGCTAAATGTTAAATCTTCTCAGACAGTCAGGCAATCATTAAAGCGCTAGAATTAGTTACGTTACTCTACAAATTGGTAAAACAGTGTCATTATGAGCTTGCCAATTTGAGTGGACATTACAAAATTACTCTACAATGGATTCCAGGAAATAGAAGGGAATAAACTGGTGGACAAATCTTTGGACCTCTTAATTAGGACCCGTAAATTTTTTTCAGAATCATGACAACTGAAATGTACTACTAGCCGACAGGCAAACATGTTGCCAGGTTGGAAATTCCTTTTATTATAATACAGGGAGATCCATACAAGGAAACTTTCCTCCACTTCCATGCTAAATGCCTGCCACTATTCATAGGATCAGGCATCAGGCACTAGGTAGCTTCTTCTTTCTTAAACACTATTACTGAATTTTACTTGGATTATTATAATGTGAGTTGTGGTAAACTGGAAACTGCTCTCTTGAGATAGCTCCACCACGATAACACCAATCAATGTTAAATTCGAATGTTATACTACGACCGTTGTGAAACATTTTAGCATTCACCCAAAATCTTTTCGACGAGTTTGTCACGCCGAGGTGGTGATATCTAATATTGTTTTGTGTATTCGAAATTTAGTTTGTTGTCTAAAATATCGTGTTACTTCCTTACTGTTTCCTTAATCCCTCGAGGGTGATACATATGTAGCATAGAAATGGTATAGAATTCCCCATTAAATCCTTTTTCGTTCAAAATCTTTTAAATCAGTCCACTATTTTCCTATTGATGCGACTTCAGTTTTAAAATGGTTCAATTCCAAGTGGTTCTGGGTCTCGATGTATGACGTATTCCCTATACAGGCACAACTTTAAAACCTGCCGTTCAAGTGTAATTTTATTTTCATTTCTTCGGTTATCGTTTGGTATTGGTCATATTTTCAAAACTCTTCAAAACTCTTCAGAATTTGAGATTTGCTAAAAAGAGCAACTTTCATCTAGGCCTTAAGACAAGTTCATGGCTTAAAAGCTGTACTATGGACGTAGTGTTTGAGTCAAAATAAGTTACAATTATTTTGTTAGATACAAATTATCCATGATCTTCTGACTAATAGCGTTGACTAAAATAGCACTTTGACTTTGTTGGCTTCTAGTTGGGGAGCTAATTTATTGAAAAAGTTTTCCCCACAAGTTTCGATTATTTACAAATATTCTAACCGCTGGAACGGTTCACTGTCAGCAATAGTTACCAAGGAGATTTAATTTATGGATGGATACGGAATAGATTTCTTGCCGGCATCAGCTTTAGGCTGGGGTAGTCCTTGTCCCTAATCCTTCAATTTCTAATAAAAAAAAAAAGGAAATATGTTAAACCATTAGAGAAAGGATATTGATTTTTCATCGTTAATCTCCTTTTGGCAGAAAAGAGCTAAAATTAAATAATGAGCAATTTGTTTTCTAATATATATTTGCGTAAAAAAGAGTTGTCTAAAAAAAAAAACTCGTACATAAGATTTATCTCCGTAATTGTAAATAGCTTTCTCACATCACTGGACCTATTCATGGTAGAAAAAATAATCAGAACATTTTTCCTCTGGTTTTGTTTATTTGTTTTTCTCTTCTTGACTATTTTGTGCAACAGATTGGCACTATAATTACTAATAATTGTTAACTGTCCTATAACGTTCTAGATCCAGTGGGGTACAATTACTTCCGGACACTCGATAGCCATACTTATATAAGATTCACTAAAAAACTGCGAACAAATCAGTGAAGAAAAGAAAATTAATTGCCGTGAACTTAAAAAAAAAAAAGTACAGAAAATACAATTACCAGCGAGATGCAGTATACCAGGAGACACCGTACCTTCATTTTTACACCTTTAATAGCACTTAAACTTGAGATCTTCTGGTCTCTAAGATTTGTTAGCCTGGGTATAAAAAAAAAATAACTCCAATACGGAAGATTTTCCTTTCTGTGGGAGGGAATAACTTCACCCTTCCTTCTCAATAAAGTTTCACAATTTTGTTGGGTGTCGGAAGTGCTCACTCAAATTACGATGCGGATGCACTTGTCGGAGATTTGGGGCGAATTTTTGCCATATTATTGCAAAGGGACAGATTTTTTTTTCTTCTTATTTTGCCAATTATTTACAAATTGTTAGTGACGAATGTTATTTATGGAAAAACTTGTTACTGACAAATCCAATTAGGAACTGATTTATATTTTATCTTTATATTGTGTAATGCCAATTGATTTTGCCTTTTAACAGACTTTGTGATTTGTTGATGCGGAATTCTTCCAATTTGTAACAATATTGCTTTCCCTTTTGGTTTCAGTAAAAACAAAAAATTCCACATAGAATTGAGGGATCTATCTAAAACTCAATTGATTTCCAAAATTTTCTCTAGCTGTACAAACACAGTAAAACTTTATAATTATTATTTTTTTGTTTATTAAAATTGTTCCGTCTCGATTAACTAAAATTGCATTTGTGACTTTTAGCCGACACAATAATGATTTTCTACAAAGAGGAGTGTTCTAAAAAATTACGGCAAGCGGTCACCATTTTGTCTAGGATAGAGAATTTGTAAAAAAAAAATTGAATTGATTTCAAAAGATTATCTAGAACGATTTTAATCCAGGGTGTAAAAAGTCATGCATATAATGTGCAGTCGAAAGTTAAAAAAAAAATCATCTACATAGTTCGAAACTATATCTCCAAGTCGAAATTGCCAAACTTAACTTCGATCTAAGAGTCGTTTTCGAGTTGATTTCGAGTCCAAAATGAAAGAAAAAGAACTCTAAATGGAAACCAGTGAGTTGAGATCGGTTCAGTTTTTCGTGAATTTCGAAAAGTTTTGTGTGGTCCATAAGTTTTCGAAATGATGAATTGATCTTGAATCCTAAAAACAAATAAACTGCCAGAAAAATTTAAAAGCAAAATTGTAAAAACAACATTCCATTTGATTTCTTCGTTCGATTCGACAGTATTTCGAAAAATGAAAAATTCTGAAAGTTCCGTTTTTTAGAGAAAAGAATTCTAGTATTCTTCGATAAAACTAAAAATTTCCGTAAAAAAAAATGTTGTCTTCCTTTCGATGTTCTCTTAGTGTCTTTCGAAAAATTTTCGTAAATCGAGAAATAAACGTAATTGAAAAAAAAGATCTTTGGATTTTTCCTTACTGAATAACATTTTGTTTTTATTGTCGTAGGACATAAGCTACAATTCCTGCATGCAAAACTTCTCCCTTATTTACTAGATTAATGTTATTTAAAAAAATTTGGAGAATCTTACTATTTTAGTAATCGGAATTTTTTAAAAGGATATCATATCATATCATCTGCATATAGAAGATATTTGCAGGCAGAGAAGCTTTTGACAATATATTGATATATATGTAAAAGGAATATAATTGGACCCAATTGGGTACCTTGAGGTACACCTGACTTAGGTTCTATGACGTAATGTTAATCTATTCTAACTATTAATTTGCGATTTGTTAAAAAGGATTGAATTCACTCTAAGAGCTTAGAGTGAAAACCTAGAGCCTCTAATTTTTTTTATTAACATCACATGGTTGACTCTATCGAATGCCTTCGAGAAATCTGTATACACTACGTTAACTTGGATACCATTTTCTATTGAATTTAAAGTGATGTTAGTAAAACTTATTAAATTAGTTACGGTTAACCCTTTATTCATAAAGCCATGCTGATGTTCGGATATTAAATTTCTTATAAGAGGAAAATTTTTATATCTGACTACGGCATCAAAACTATATAAAACTGATTAATATGAGAATTCGGACTCGGTTCGAATTAAATTCAAAGTTGGAGGCATACTCTTAAATTAAAATTCACCTTGGCGATACGACGCAATATTTGATGGTTTGGTTTGTGATTGCTACGTCAGAGCTAAAGAAGAGCGATTATTCTTGTGAATTGTGTATTTATGAGTTCTTTGAATTTCAAATGGCATCGGTACTTAACATACCCAAAATTATTACTAATTTCACACACATTTTAAACTGTTCATTTCTTTCATCTACAGTTTAAGTTTATATTTTGTATTTGTTCAATTCATTCGATTAAGGAAAGTTTCCCAATATTATTCATTCATCAAGAAATATAATTTTCTGACTGGTTTAAATTATATTGCTTTTTTTTCAAATAGATACCTATTTACACTGATTTTTAGCAGTTTAAAAACTCCTGAAACTATGCAATTTTATTTTTAATTTGAAGATACAGGATTTAATTAATCAGATCGGTGATATTAACCGATCCATATTGCGACTGTAAAGATTCCATTATGTTTCATTACGGGATAGCTAATAACACGTAATAAATTGTTAGACATTAAAGTGGAAATTATAAATAATGAAACCTTAAATATGTGCCTTAAGTGTAAATTTAATAGACTTACGCCTACACGCGACAAAGAAATTCATTCTACGAGCGTGTTACTGTCAACTTACTTAACTCTAATAAATTGATATATTGCGACATTCGCTGAGATTTTCGTTAACTTACCAGTGTACAATTTCTTGTTCGGTAAATGTTAAATGAACAAAAATTAGTTTTGGAAATTCTTGTAATTTAAAATATAAACGAGATCAAAATGGTTTTCATTAAATTCTCGCCAGTAATTTAGTATGTACGAACGAAATGGGTGCACGAGAAGTTGTTAGCAATTTCATATCGTCACTGGACGTATTTTGATGTATACAAGAATCGATATGGTTTCATTAACTTTATATTTGTTATTTTTGCGTAAAAATATTATGAAAGAATTACGTCGTTGACTTTTATGGGCGGAGTGAAACGGAATTGAAGAAAAGTGACAAACAAAAATTATTTTAGTCATTTTATATCCATTAGAATCTTTCCATCGTCTCTGTATGTCCATCCGTTATAAAAATGATTCTTAACAAATTATAGTTTCTGTGGGTTGGTCATAATCCTTCTATATATTTTACATTGATTCTTCACAATGTTTTGGATCGAAACTTTATTAAATGATTTTACATTCCCAGAAACACTGACTTGAATGAGTTTCGCTAACTTTTGGTTTATTTGTTAAAAAGTGTGAGGTAGGAAGTCATAAAATGCTGCGGCTTGGGGAAACTGATAAGGCCTATTGTGCTCACCTTCGCATCTCCTTAAAGCAGTTCAGTCCCCTTGAGTAGGATTAAGAGCTCGCGGAGCGGTCTCTCCATCAACTCATCAAGGTCTAGCGGTGGGGTTTACCAAACGTTACTATTCTACGTTTAGCTATCGCGAGGTATTCAAACAAGTCATGTTAAGCAGTGACATTATCCTCCAACCACAGCCCGCAGGTTGGATCAGATCTCACATCAAAAGGAACAATGTGCTTCTTCAGTTGACAGTGGCCGGTAATCAGATCAATCGCTTACTGATAATACCAGCGGCATGCCTAGCCCTTGGGGCACCTGGAGTAAGCTGTGTGAACCCGATTTTTCCGATTAAATATTTTAATACAGAATGAAAAGAAAAATTAACAAATAATTGTTAGTGGACCCAACCCACCAGTTCACCACTTGCATACCTCATTCCGCCGAACGCGAACTGTGTTGTTAGGGGGAAATATCGACTCATCCTCCACCTCAGATGCTAAGTCTTTCGCTTCGTTCTAAACTGCTTCAAAAAATTGGTGGTTCTGTCTAGAATGTTACAGCATTCAACTATATTCAAAGTAGGACTTTGTAATAATTTTGAATCGACATTAACTTTGTTTAGAGTATCGAACCAAATGATCGCGCTACAAATGAATTTAAAATTCACGATGGTTGGGGTTAAGTACCGATCCTCATGTTTTGATAGATTATCTTTTCCTTTTTTTTTCTTCTAGTGAAATTTCCGCAAGTGCATCATTGATCTCTCCAAGCTGATAGCGCACGAGTTTGATGGTATCAACCCTACTTTTCCAACGCGTATTACTGACAGCTTTGAGAGCCATAGTCAATGATTGGATACTACAGCATCGCATTCACATGAAATATTGAGGCGTAATTCAATGGCTTTTGTAAAGCCATCTGGTGCCAAAAGTCGGAACCGGATCACCTGAAACACTTTAGAGATCTGGATCATTGAGTCGACTCAGATCGGAGTTACTCATATCTAATTTAGAGCGGCCTTATTACCAGAGCAGACGGTGCATATTGTTGCTTAAACATCGATACTCTGACCTCGTTATAGTGATAGTGATAGTGATAATTCCGGCATAACACTATTGATACTATCAAATATGTCGATAGTTTTTGTATATATACGTATAATCGTATATGCTGAATGAAACAGCACGATCGTCGTATAGACGTAATAAATATATTAGGTTGGATTTTGTTGGGTTGTGTCGAATAGATTTTTTGACGAATTGTCATTCGGTGAATTATTTTTGGCGAATTTGTTTTTTCGACGAATCATTTTTCAAATCAAATTTGAAGATAAAGTTTTGTTTATTTTATTAAACAAAACAAAAAAAAAAACAAAAATTACGCGAGTTCGCCGGCCCCAGGCACAGCGTTAGATAACCCTACACTTTGTTTTTGTATTGTGGGATTCTTATTTATTTTATTTATTTATTATTTTTATTTTAAATTGTTGCTCACATTAGAAATTGCGCTTTTCATAGTCAAAACCATCCCAAACATGGCCAAGCTTAAAAGCAACTCCACTTTTTCTGTTATTTAGGGTTGGCATCAAAACAAAGCGCTATGAAAATTTGATTAAGAATTTTATATAATCTCCATTATATGCTATCAATAGCCCTTTGTCATCTATTTATGAGGAAAAGATTCCAAATTTACAAGAGTTTTGAGTTCTGGACGCAAAAGAACTAGTCCAGGTGCGTTTAATTATTCTGGAATTTTCTTTCATTCTGGGAATTTTTTGTACGCACTGTCATGAAGAAAAATATCCTTTTTTATGTTACTGCTGCATTCAAAATCTCAAGCTGACGAATGTAGACCTCTGAGTTAACAGTATGGTTGCTTAGAAGCATCTTATAATAAGGCGATCCTTGCTATTCTATCATATGTAGAGCATCACTTTACGAGGATGTAATCCTAATTTGGGTTAGGCAATGGGGAGCTAAATATGTTTTTGCCAAAATGCTTTCTGTTTCCTTCCAGCCATTTTTATACAGGCTCTGTTTTTCATCCTCGGTAAAAATATTAGCTTCATATTGTTTGGAAAGCAGATGTTGATGCGATCTAAGGAGTGCGAAACCCAAAAATTCAATTTACTGATGAATCCATACTTCGATTTCTACATATTCATCATCTTTTCAGTTTCCCACGTCATTGATTACCCTCACCCTCTTTACTTATGTGGACACAAAAATTAACTAAAATAATTCGAGCTCTGTACCTTGGCCAACTTTCTTTCGGAGCTGTTCCGGGAAGCTTCTGAGTTCCTTAGAAAATTAATTACCGCACAGGAAACTTCGTTTGCACCTAAAGCCTCCGAGCGTTTCAGTTCACATATAGAATGTCACATTTTCTTTGTATGATTTTTTTATTATGCATTACAATTTCGAGATTGTAAAATCGAATTAACCTGGAGTAGAATATTTGACCTAAGAACAGCTTCAGCAAAGGTCGGTTGTACTAGAGATCAAATGTGCTAAGCATAGGTATTGTACCTTCTTTGGGGTTGCTCATTATTGAATGAAACGTCTTTGTCCATATTTCATGAAGTATTTTTTATTGCCAGGATATTCATCCACTTGTCTAGATTTTCCTTTACTTTACTTACTTAGCTGTGCCTCAAATAATTAATTAATACGAGGAGAATTTTTTTTATATTTTGAAGGTAAATGGAATTGGTTTCCGTTTTTCGTTCGATGTTTTTCAAATATTTCAAAAATTTTCACCGGTGATAACTAGATCCTTTTGATTTTGCTTCAGTAATGACTTTCTTGGCATAAACATGAAAATAAAACAAACAAACAAAAATGTTTTATATTGCTTTCAGTCATTTGTTTACCATTCATGCAATATACAATATCCTCATTCTTGTATGCAGTCATTTCATCTAAAGCATTTTAAAAAATTATTTATTTAGGAAATGTTAATGACAGTTCTGTAATATTTGGCATTTTATAAGGACTATTTGATGGCACACTAAATATTGATTTCTATGATTTATTACCGGGTAAACTTTATACTCGTTGAGGAAGGCTATTTTGAAAAACAAAAACAAAAATAAATTTTTTTCCATTTTTCTATTTTCATTTGTTTTTTCAAGTCACTCAATTTCGTTATTTGTGACCTGTTGATGAGTCAAAATCAAGACTTGAAACTTGTCACCCAAAATCAAATGGGTTGTGTGAAGAAACAAAAAAATAATTTTATTTCGTTTTTGCTGCTGTACCCGAGAAACTAAAATAGCCTTCTTGGACAAGTACTAAATATTGAGGTTAACGTTGATACCTTGATTGTAGAACTGCATGCAAATTTTGGATATTTCATCGCTTACCTAATTAGTAAATAAAATTTTGGAAATGCAAGTTATATGTATTACATAAATCTTCATCTCTCAATCAACAGCAAAAACTTAAACGATCAGTAAAATGCTCAATTTCTAATCTTTTAAAAATCCGAAAATTGTACATACATACGTATGGTGGTGATTGCATAGAAAAATTTACCTACCTTTTTTCGAAATTTCCTTTATCCTCACTGCAATCCTTCTGATAATGATAGTTCAACTAAATAGTATAAAGTCTAGCTCTAGATATCATTGCCGATCTTTAGTGCACTTTCTTTCTGTCAATATTCACGATTGTATCTCTATTAAGAATGAATTCTTATAATGTGAAATCTTTATGGCATACTTAGGCAAGTGCCTCACCAGATTACTGATATGGTGATGGTGAAGTTTTAAAATAATCAGCAGCTAATCACTTGAAGTGATCTGACCTTTATGTCAAAATCGCAAGCACTTAAAATGGAATTCAGCGAGGAGGAAGAGCTTTGCTGCTTTTATCAGTAACAAATGGAAGAAAAAAAAACAAAATTAATGCAAATATTGTGTGTGGTGGGTTACATATTAATATACACTTATTAATATAGTTCAGAGTTTTTGATGGCATTTATATCTAAAAAAAAAAAAAAAAACTAGCTATCATTGATGATAAACGATAAAGTCCAACTATCATTCATGAAAACTGATAAAATCCAAGAAGCTTAATGCCTCCTGAAATGTAAGTTATATTCCTTCTATGGAGGAAAGAAGTCATGTTAATGAAGATTGTCAATTGCAAATTTCAACTTCAAAAATTGATTGGAAGAGCGTTTCGTATTGGCAGAAACTCTCATACTCTTCAATATGGCGTTTAATTAAATAAAAAAAAAAAACATACAATGTTTTCCAATTTACGACGAAATTTCTATCCAAGCACACTTTGTACTAAAACAAAATTTCGTTCACTCATTTTTAATATTTTAAACTAACCCGAATTAATTAGTTTGCAAATAAAATATCGACTGATGTAAGTAAAAGTTAACAACATGCAGGTCACTTGCTGATTATCAGCAGATTAGTATCACATCAGTACATCACTACCTTTTCAATATAATATACCTCATTAAGATATTAGTGCTGCTGATAATCAGTACATCAGCTCATCCGTACATCACCATATCAATGGTTTGGTGTGGTACTTGCTTTAGTTGATTCGCTAATATTTCTTCGAACCTCGCAATATTTCTTATGAATATTTGCGTACTCTTTACATTACTGAAGTGCTTTTTCGACAAAGGTGTGACATAAAGGGAATAACCGCAATAAGGCACACCCATGTAGTACATTACTTAATAATAATATATAGCAGTAATACTGCTATGATTCAAATTATGACCTACATATAACCGGTTTCTATGACACAAATATATTATCTTCAATTTAAATAGGTTCATTGTATAAAAACGGTTAGAGGTACCTTGATGTAGGTTTTTTTTATCTTTAGAGATCACAAAAAGTTCTTACAAGCTGAATACGAAAATTGGAGATGACCAGGGAAAATCAAACAAAATCCTACAATTAATTTTATTGCAATAAAACAGGTAGTAACAAGCCCTACAAAATTCAAAAGCTGTTTTAATAATTTAAACTTAATAGAACTAAAATTAGCAAGACGTCTAGGAAGTTGTACGCGATTTTGACTACCAAGATGCTGGCAAAATCGTTTATTGCCAATAGCTCTAAAACTACTTTTCACATACCGAAGTTCCTTTACAGTTCTTTTTTGCCAGTACATAACGAGTAAGATTTACTTTGAGATACTCTGAACACGTTGAAATTTTTCTAAAAGAATATGCTAAAATCCACTATATGCAAACTGACGTAAGGAAAAGAATGATTGCGCTCGCTGCCACTTGGCTACCTTTTTTTTACCATCAAGATTGCCTATTTTCATCATATTTCCATCATAATAATTATTTCCAATAGTTTTTCACAAACTTTCATATGAGATCGGATTGTCTTAATAACTGAACTTAACCAGAGAATCACACAAGACCTTGGTTGTCAGCCCAGAAATAAATAAAAAGTGTGGACGCTCAAATCTCAGGCATGACCATTTAAATAATAAACTTAAAGGCAACTCTAATTTGCTACATTGCCTACATAGTAGTACTAGACGTAGGTACACTTATCAAAGAATGTAAATTGTTTTTGTCATAAGCTCTCAATTGGCAACAATTTGCATAGTGTAAAAATTTGAAAAAAGTGCAAAATCAAAATCAACAATATTTGGCTACTGAAAATTGTGAAAATGTTTTAAAATGTTAAAAAAAATGTGGATGACAAGTGAGAGTTTATGTTGCTTCTTATGCCGTAGAAAAATCTATGAACTGTGCTAAGTTTTTTTTATGCTTTTGCAATGTTGTTGCTGTTGTTGTAATTTGTCATAGTCACATAAGTAATGCGCATTTTTAATCACAAAAGGAAAGTAAAAAAAAAAATGTAATGTAATGCTTCTATTTAATTTGCATTATTAACAAATATTATCAATGTTTGTTTTTATCTTTTTCCAGCGCTAATCGTTATCGCAGTTAGCTCTAGTCCATTAGGAGAAAACGACCTTGAAACTTGTAGAACCAAATGCGTAGTATTCTACGATTATACTCCACTTTGTGCTAATGATGGAACGGAATATCCTAATGAGAGTTCATTTGAATGCGACAAAAAATGCGGCAAAAGTAAGAATTAAGAAATTTTATTATTTTCAATTATCCTCATATGTGCTTATTTAATTCTATTTATTTTCAGATATAGCGATTGCAAAATATGGAGAATGTTAGAAATGATGAAATATGTCTGGCGGAGTTTTTTACTTTTACTTTTAATTTGATTATTTTTTAAAACCAATAAATAAATTTTTTACTTTCTATGAAAATTTCAGTTTTTTTTTTTTATAATTAGTGTTAAAAATTATAAATTCGATTGCTCTGATTTCCAAAGTAGAGTATTTTGTAGAATATAGGCGGTAAAGATCTGCCGTATTTTAAAGAAAACATTTGAATCGGTTTTAATAATGTTTATTTATATTTTAATCGTTAATATAATTTATTTTTTCCTTAACGGGAATCGAACCCATACTTGTTAGAATCGGTCAAAAATGGAGAATAGAGGAATTTCAGCAATTTTTATTTTTAACAATTCTAAATCAAATCTTAAATACAAGAGGAAAACCAACCGCCCCGTCCGGAGTTTTAAGCCGGGATCTACCGCTTTCCGGCGATGGCTCTTACCAATGAGCTAACGCGATAGGTGATTTTCCATCTTGTATTTCTTAATTTGTGACTAGTCTATTAAGCCACGTTGCTTTTAGCTGTCATCAACCAATACCCATTAATATTATGTCTATTATTTCCAACCACTCGCTACCATCTTTCAGGCAACTTGTCGATCCCCCTAGCGTAGAGGTTCTCATCTTTGGACCCAATTATATTTAGCTACTGCTTTGAAGACAGCTTCGAAAGAAGTAAATTTTCCTCTCAGATAATTTTGAAGCGATCGGATGTCAAGTGAATATGGTGGGTGATTAAGAACTTGCCATCTAAGCTGCTTATTCAACCATTGTTGGGTTACCTTTGCTTTATGTGATCTTGCATTATTCTGATGGAACACAATTCCCTTTTTGCTCGCTAATACTGGCCGCATTTCCTATCAATGCATTCAATTTATCAAGCTGATTACAATAGGTTTTCGCATTAATGATTTGCCCCTGTTTAAATAGCTTGTAGTACACTCAACCTCTTCTATCCCACCAAAAACAGAGCATCGCTTTCCGTTGATGAAGATCTAGTTTTCCAATAATTGTGGCGGATGTTGGTTTGCAGTAAACTTTTTTTTTCACATTATCGTAAAGGAACCACTTTTCATCTCCCGTAATGAGCTTGACCAACAACATTGTGTCTAATAAGGAGAGATGAACAGATTCCAGCATGATCCGATAAATTTATTTTAATAAAATTGTGCGGAATTCAAATACTCTACTTAAAGAAAAATCCAAGATGTTTGATGTGTTCCTCAGATGTCGAATGTGGATGTCTAATTATTTTGCATTTGCTCTAAAGGTTAGATGTGGTTTTTCTCCAATATGGACCGCAAAATGTCTTCATAAACCTTGGATGGCTGCCCAAATCGACGATCTTCTTTGAGAATGAAATTTCAAGCAACGGTTGTATTGCTTCCTTTCTGGAACTCGTATCAAATGTATTATCTTAAATACATTCACTGCCATCTTATTCACTCTGAAATTCGCAACTAACTGATGAAGGATAGAAACATTTTTTTTTATAGAAATAGAGTCTGGCATCCAGCCCTTTTAGCCAAACTTAAAGCACTTGGTCTCTCTCCTCCTCTTCTATTATGGATTGAAAGTTTCCTACCTAGTCGCCAAATACGTGTTGTATTAGATGGCGTTACATCTGAACCGCATCCCATAAATACCGGTGTGCCTCAAAGCTCTGTTATCTCTCCAACCCTCTTTTCAATTTTCATTAATGATCCGCTTTCCCTTACTTTCAATCCCATCCATAGTTTCGCAGATGACAGTACTCTTGATTTCGCGTACTCCTTTGACACTCTTGTGGACTCCAGGGGGAATGCCGCATGTGTTAAAAGAGATTGCATGATTAGATCATTGAATAACGATCTTAACAATATCCTCGCTTTGGGCAAAGCAAATCGCGTCGAATTCAATACATCTAAGACCCAAAGCTGTCTCATTTCATTAAAACAAGATCATAACTTAACCACACCCGTTTCTTTTGATAGAGCATTAATTTCTGATTCACCGTCACTAAACATTCTTGGCATTAATATTTCCAGTAAGTTAAACTGGACAGATCACATCTTCTCTGTTGCCAAAGAAGCATCGAAATGTCTTGGATTTCTGAAACGGTGTAAGAAATATTTCAGCCCGTCAAATCTAGCGCTCCTCTACAAGTCCTACATTAGACCTAGAATGGAATACAACTCCCATATATGGGCCGGGGCTGGTCGCATAGCCTTAGCTTGATTGGATATTGTCCAAAAGAAATCCTTTAAGCTTATTGGCGATTTGGCAATAACTTGTCATATCGACTCAGTCGAGCACCGCCGCAATGTTGGATGCCTTTTGCTCCTTTATCGCTATATGCATGGTCAATGTTCTGATGAAATATCTAGTCTAATCCCTTGTAGAATGATTCTTGCACGCAATACTCGCGCTGCAAACTGCGCACATCCTTTAACCCTTCAAATTACTTTCGGCCGTACAGTAAAAATTCGTGATGCTTTTTTATCCCGAACAGTGCGAATGTGGAACAGCTTACCATCTTCTGTTTTTCCCATACAATCTGCGGAAGTTTAAGGGCGGCATACAGCGGCACCTCCGCCACTCTCCTCATATCCCCTAATACTTTCCCTATCTCCTTCCTGCCATGCTGTGCTTTGCATCATAGGGTGTCCCCTGAGCTTGGCTTAATAATATAAAAAAAAAAAAAAAATTATTGACCTATGTACATTACATGGCAGTGCTAACTTACTCTTAAAGTTATTCTAAAGTGGCTTATAATTATACAGAGACCTTAGTGCTCTTTACCCTAATCTCTACTTATATTTATCAGCTTAGTTACTTGAAGGAAAATTTTATATAAAATCTATTCTAAATTTAGCTATGAGAAAAACGCCATCGAATAAAACTCATAAGGGAAAAGGGGCTTAAAGTAATTTATCCTATGGACTTAAGGGTAACAAATTTTATCTTAAGTAATTTAATTCTAGCTTAGCTACCTATTTATATGGCCGTTTAAGTTAGTTAAACATAATTGGGTATGTACCTATCTTTGTTTATTAGATATGACATAAGACAATACATATATGGGAGCTTTAATCCCCATGTATTTATTTTGTTAGGTTAGGGATTACGCGGCGTCTTTAAACTATATAGGTACCAAAAAGCCTTGCGCGGTTTTATTAACCAGATGCTGCCGATTAAGATTGTTTGGTCTATGGTAGTATATTAGTTGATTTCCGTCGTTATGAAGAGAGTTCAGGTTATTGAGGTGCGGATTGACGAATGGTAATGGTACCGGTTATGTGCGGATTCCAGGTAGTGCACGTGTGTAATAGCGGATTATCGGTGTTACCTAGTCTGTTGAAAAAGTTTTCTGTTTGTTTGATTATTTCTCGGTCTACTCTAGAAATATCTGTTTTTTCGTCTAAGGTTTTGTTGTTGAAGAACTGGTAGGAACTAGGTTTTCTGTACAGATCTTTCGAGTTTAGAAATGCGTTCGATTTGATTCGAAGAAATATCGGTCCAGAGAGGTCAGACGTATATGTACTTATAAAAGCAGTCCTCTTATATCCCGCGAGAGGTACGCTAAATAATAAGATCGCACACGACGCATTCTAATGCTTGTTTTGTGATCTATAGTCAGATTCTGGTTGTGTTGAAAGTTGTTGCTTCTGTAGTTGATAGGCTCAGTACAGCCGTGTATTAGTTATGCATCAACTTAAAGAGTGGCAAAACATAGACATAATTTCAAAAGCGTCATTTGTGATATTCTGATACTCAATCTATTTTAAATTAGATTAGATTATGTAGTGAGAGTAGTTTTATGTCCTATTCACTGCGGTCAACATGGGCTCATTGTGATTCCCTAATTTTTAAAGATCATTGAGGGAAGTTATTTCAACGATCTCCAGTATTTCTTCAATAAGCTGGACATTACTTCCGTTGGTGTTAAACAGTATTGCCCAAAAATTCTGAATCTTCTGTGGGCTAACACTTGAAAGTTACAAATAAAGTACTCTGCAGTTTCCTCATCGTCTTCATATAATCTACCAGAATTGTCTGTATTGGCGTGCAGTTGCACCTATTCAATTGTAGAAGTTCGACTGTTCGCTAGCTCTACCTTAGGAGTGATTTTTCCGGAATAGTTTTGATTATCTGAGATGCTTAATTTCTCTTCACTGGAGTTCGACTTAAGTTGTTAGCCGCTCCAAGAATGTCGTGATCGAGATTCCGCAGAAAAGTATTGCGTTTGTGAAGCTTAATGTAGATCTTTTTCTGGCCAACTGGTCTGCATTGTGAATGCCTCGAATGTTGCTATGGCCTCTGCATCTAAATTGGGTATGGCAAAAGAACATATAACTTAAAATGATCTTAGATGTTCTTTGATAGAGTACGCCAGTTTTATTAGTTCTTGCAAGCAGTCCCATCCCATGCCAACATTGATTCAAAATGGTACGATCTGACAGTCAATATTGCGGCTAGATCCCCTGGTTTCTTTAGCCTCTACTGATATTTTCCCTGATGCACAGCTCAATGGCGTTTATTTCTGCTTGAAAATCAGTATTGTTTGCAGTGTCGAGGTTGGCATATAACCTGTTTTTAGATCTTTCACTGTATACTCCAGCCCCAATTACTCGTTTATCTTTGAACCTTCTTTATACAATTCCAGAGCTCTTTTTTCAAATTCAGGTTTATTTGACGCCCAATATATTCGCTGTGGAAAGAGTATTTTGAATGAGATGTCAAAGTTGTACTTTGGTGTAGTGTTGTCCTTTAATGGACTGCTAAGGAAGTTTTTTGTTTTGTACCTGTGTTACTAAGGTTGATCTCTTTTCCTTAACTCCTTATCTTTAGAAGTCCGAAATCTTTAGGTTATAGGCCTAGCTTCTTACTGTACGCTTAGCTGTAAATGTTATGGGTATAGCAATACCTCTAGAGCTGCAATAGTAATTGTTCGCATGACCCCTATTAATCCTACAAAGGCTAATAAGTATATGAAGTTTATTGAGTTGTGCATGTGTTGTTTTTTGTATAGTTTTGCGATATCATGGAGATGACATATATAATGACTGGTCTGGCTATTACCACGCATGTCCAGTGGACTATTTTGGGTTTTAGTCCCCAATTTTCCCGAAAAGTTGCTATAGATCCAGAAGGAAATCCTGACATTATATATGACTCATATCGTATGAGCATTCCAGTTTATTTTATCGTTTAGAATTAACCCCATGAATTTAATCTCTTTGCAATACTCAAACACACACCAAAGGATATTGGGCTTATCAATTTGTTCATGTATCTTCTCTTTGTGCAATCAACGGTTGTACTTTTTTGGGTTTGTTTTAGCCCAACTTCCCTGCACCAATTTTTCGCTATATTTAGTGTTTTCTACTGGAATTGAAAGAGTGTTTCATTAAATTTACACCTCTGGCTAGTATGGCAATATTATCGCCATACCCTTGAACGTCCATGCCAGCTGAACTGGTAGCTCGCGGACTACAATTGATCACAACAGGGGATAGTACACCGCCTTGTGCGCAACCTTTAGCAGCCAACCTGGTCAAAGTATCATTTGCTAACTTAATAACAAGACAGTGTTATTTGCTTTTGTGAAATTCTAATTAATAACAATTTCTGGCACGAGTACCGAATATTGGTATTATACATAATAAAATATCTTATGTAGATCAAATTGTTCTGCATATAAAATTTGTCCTAATGGGATTGTAACTACTTGCTTATAGTTACAACTTAGAGCAAAATGGATATCTGTTTTATGACTACTGTATGAATTGGTTGGGTCAGATTAGGTTAGTTTATGTCTCAAATTCTTAGACAGAATCATTTAAATCATTGTCGAAATCAATGTACCCCAGAAGATAGTTTTGGATTTTTCTGAATTTATATCTCATCTTATCTTATCTTACAAGGACCACGAAGTTTTAACGGTTACATTATTCTTACTAAAATTAAAACAGAGTCTAACTTCATGGGATGCATTGATTTGCGAAAGACTATTAGACTGTATTTGCAGCCAAAGCTCTCAAAACTCTAGTCCAGTCACTAGTTCGTTACGTATTCTTCTGGTACTACTAGTTCTGGATACGAATGTTATGGTTTTCCCTCTTCAAATTCATAATCCTCCCACACTACATATCTTCGATCCCCATGCACAGATGCTTGTAAAGTAGCGGAATGTTCTTCATATATGCTATTAGAATTTGAAATGCTTTATCTGAGAATATTCGGGATGCTAGGTGTGTGTCTCTTCTTTCAGAGGCATTCTTGTTGATCTTCTGGAATCGTAATGAGACCTTGCTTTTGATCATCTTGATCTTGGAGCGCTCAAGGTTTACTAATTTATGAATATTCAAAAATGCTAGATTTTGTTTCTTTAGTTTTTATTATCTTTTTTAATCAAATTATTTCTCTTTCCTCTAATTTTATTTATATATGCTTGATTTACTAATAGTGGTAATTTTTGTTAGGTAATCCTTTTTAGTTTCACTGAGCTATGTAAAAGGCTGGAGCTTCAATGGCGAAATACATAGAGTCTGTAATATACAGAATCCGCAAGAAATATAATCTAAATTCTAAAACATTATTTACGTAATTCTACACACAAAATCTTTATAAAATAATTCTCACGTCGTATCTTCTTCATTACATTTTACAAAGAGCTCACTAATTTCCAAAACATTGCCCCTATTTTTAGAAGTCTGGTCTCCGCGGTGTCCCCTCAAAGGTAAACTCTGATGTACTAGGCATGATATAGTATCAATATAGAATCATATAGTCTTTATTCTGCACTACTTTCTCTGTATGAATAGGTGGGTGGAGACGAGGTTTGCATCCGGACGGAGTCCCTGGAACGTAGGCCATATTGTTCAACCTCCAGACCTATCAGTAATTGCCCATTGGATCCAAACGCTCTTTGCTAACTTCATTCAGTTCTCCAGGAGGTTTGAACCGAAGAATCTAGAACATTTTCCTGAAAGGGCCGGACAGTGACAAAGAAAATGAGTCACCGTTTTCGATTCCTCTCCGCATCCTCTGCATGCCGGATTGTTAACTAGTCCCATCCTATGTAGGTGACTTCTGAGAAGAGAGTGCTCCGTAGGAATTGACACTAGAGTTATCAGAGTTGGCTTGCTTAGTCCGAATCGCTTTTTCCTGAAATTTGGGTTATGTTTGCCCCACAGTTCCTTTGTTCTTCTAACTGAAGGGTCACCTAACCAAATATGACTGCGATGGCAGTCGGCTCAAGCCGAAATATTAGAGGCAAGGTATTTTGTTGCGATCCCAATTGTGGACGAGGACGCCTCCGGGTCTGCATGAAAACGAGCAACTTCGTCCATCTGTTTGCTCCAGCTAATATCGCTCCGGCCTGACACCCAAAGCACCAGTACTCTGTTGTTCCGTGAAAGGAAGTTCAGGGTGGTTTTACATCTCAATACGAGCTTGGAGGTTATAAAGGGTTGACAAGGACTTATCAGCTTCTTGGCTAGAGAGCAAATTGCAATCTCCTTGTTCTAAGTGTCTGAGTTAAAGACATACCTTCCCGTTTCAGGGATGATCTTGACTTCCGCTTGGAAAACCGTGATATGGTTTTCAAGGTGTATATAGCAAATTTATATGAAGTTCCTCCCAAAATACGCCTACTTCCGTGTTTTTGTTCAGATTTGGAGACGTCTGTCTTGTTTGTCAATGTTTGAAGTACAGAATTTGACTCCCATTCTACCCTATCTAGAATTTTTGATTTAAAGTTGCTCTTCAGCATACTCATGAGGAGGAGGTGATCGCTGTCTCTGTCTATACCAGGTGCGATGGACTGCACGAATTCAAAAATGGATTTGTGTTGAGCAATTGTTCCAGTGTGAATCTAGCTCTGATTGAGATGCAACCTCAGCACGGTGATTGACGCGCACTTCTTGATGTGTATTTGCACGGGGTGTATGTTGATGATGACCTGAAGACCGCAGTGCTGTTTGTGTTAAATCCGGTACTAACAAACTTTTCACTTTGATCCTATACAGTTCCTTTAGAGAACAGTCTGCATACAAAGAAATAAATTTTGTCGTCTTTCTACCTATATTTAACCCAGCTATATATGCCGTAGTATTTTGATGAAAAATATCGTTGTTTGTCCGAGGTCGCAGTGGACCAGTGTCAAAGGTGCCAAAAGATCTAAGTTTCTTTTTCCCTCAACAGCATTGGTTCCAATTTCTTCATTTGAAATAACAGCGCACTGCTGAAGTTGTTGTTGGTGACGTATAGGCTTGGGTAGTAAGACCTAAGTTCTGTCGTCCAAACTACCTCTGCTGATTATGTTGATGCTAATGCCTTTGGTTATACACTGGTATTTATCTTTTTCCTGTTGATTGCGAGAACATTTTCAGTTTTTTCTTCAGGATGAATTTTTGTACTTTTAAAAACATATCTTATGTCTTTGGGTTATGTCTGATACGTTTGACTTCATTTCCCGAAGTATCAATTGCTTAGAGCTGCTAATATAGCTTTATTTCATAATGTGTAATAAGAATATTATTAATTTTTTTAATTACGCACTAATTATTTCGTCATTATAAAAATGATCAGCCTTATTATTGAATCCGGTGGGATCGGAATCGAAAAACGTAAAAAAGCCTTTTTTTTCGAAAAATTAAAAAAAGTTTTATGAAATTTTCAAAATTTTCATTGATATCAAATGTCCGCATCAACTGTTAGTTCCGCATAATTTCTCCTACGGAATAAATTTTCACACGTCTTTGTCAAAATTAAGTGGAATCAGAGCAATCTCAGAACATTTTTTAAAAACTTTAGAAAAATTTCGATTCCGATCCCAACGGATTTATAGTTAGACTTAAAATTGTACGAATATTTTTTTGTAAATTTATATAATTTCCTGCGGGATGGGGGGGGGGTATATTTTATATTCTGGGGGGCTCCAGCCCACCGTGGCACCTATCTTGTTACGCCATTATGGGCCTTATTTTGTACGAACTTGGTCATGGAATCAATAAAATGAAATGAGTGTGGGTTTGGGTTATAAGGAAAGTAAAAAAAATTTAGACGTCATATATGTCAGGATAACTCCTTACATAAGGATACATTTGAATGTCAACTACAAAATAATTCAATTTATTGATAGAAATAGTTGAAACAAGAAGGTATAATTTTACACTGTCACCTCCACTATTCAGCCTCCTAAATTTCTATATACAAGGGCAAATAACCGATAACGACTCTTCCAGCTTTCCTTTTTTTTTTTTTACAGATCCCTATCTATCCTCTGTTACCGAATCTCCTTTTACACGTGCTACGGAAACCGAAGGCTAAACCTCTCAGTGGCTTACTCTTTTCATCCTTTTTCTCTTTTACCTTGGACACGTGCCTTAACACACTTTTGGGTAAATTATTTAGACGTTGCAGGATGCTTATTAATTCATTTTTGATTATTTATTTATGCTTTATGAGAAGAGGAATTAAGACATTAGGGAATCTGGATCACGTTTCCAATTATAATAAAACTTCGTCTTCCTTGATAAGTTTAGCAAATGGGAAAAAAAAGGTTCGTTTCCTTCCGTAGGAATCTAATTTTCCAACCTTGGGCTCTATTGGTAACTTTGGAATGTAAAAGTACCTAGTCGTCTCGTCGAAATATGTAAGTGATTGAATTCTTAATGTTGACTAAATTCGCAATTATCATCTTAAGGGAATAGAATAATGTAAGTGCTGATTTTATAGTCAAGTATCGTAATATTCTAATTGCGTGTATACTGTGCACCGGTTGGGGTAATTATGTGCAGATTTCCATTTCCTACAAGCAAAATCTTCACATAACAACAACCTGAAGATGTGTTGGAAAGTTTTCGCTTAATGAGCATTATCACGCATGTTGAGTTAAGGGAATTGGCCCATGCATGACAAACATGTTATCCAAATTGGTGTGTTACGCAAGAAAACTTTTTCCCTATGTATACACATTGTTGGATAACATCAGTATTTGATTAGAAAAAAAGAACTTCGGACGTGACCTCTCTGTGCTTTAACTATTGATACCATTCTCATTAAAGTTGGTCAAGGGCGAGAAAAAAGAAAAAAAATTTGGACAAAAGAATTTCTACAGAAAAGATATCTTTCGGGTGGTTTCCATGAACAAATTTGTTAGGAAAATTGAATGACGCATTGCAGATTGGGTTTGGAATTTAAAAAGTTTCCTATCGGGGGTTTTTTAGGTTTGGTTAAAAGCCACAAGAAGTTTGTTTTGGATTTTTTTTTAACATTCTCACAACTTTTGAATGTGAAAAAAAAAATTGTTCATTGAATTTTTAATCTTTACTGTAGCAGAGCGAAAGAAAGCGTGTTCTTTCCACACTTATATTTCGTATAATTTTTAAGATATTAACCAGAGACTTGTGGAAATTTTTTGAATAAATGTTGGATTCAAGTAATTTTTTTTGCAAATTTCGAAAATGAGTAGATTTTGACTTCCACGTAAAGAAAAATATCGTAAAAAATACACAGCAAATTTCATGATTTTTTAAATATGGGCTTTCCAATCATATTTGTAAATAACACCGCACTGAATTTTTCAAATATATTAATATTATTAACTTTATACAATCTATCATCTGAGCTTTTGTTGTTAGTAGGTACTTATTCAGGCTCATGTTTTTTTTTAATGTGATTTCAACTATACGATTTGAAGTCATCGGAGTCATCGTAGAGGTCTGAAATATTTTTTACAATATAAGCTAAGATGTGTGGATATAATTAGCCCACTAAAACTCTTCTTCATTAAATTCAAACTGGAAGGATTGTATATTTACTTATTTTAGTAATATAGGTGTTTTAGTGGATTAATTTCACGGATATGCTTATTTTTTATATATGGGAAATCTATGTTACACAAAATTGGACGACCAAAATGACTTGACTATTTTTTTTTTAAGAATTTTATGTATTTTTCAAATTTTGAATAAAAATTTTATTGGTTATTCCAATTGGGATGCACCGATTCAAAATGATTCAAATAAATAAAAATAAATAATGTATTGATTTTTGAATCCCTTCGTCATATAAATATATTCTTGTCCACCAAATAGACATTTTTTAAAAATTAATCAAAGCTATTGAATCATCTAAATTATACATATTGTTACGTGCGTGGCCTTTGTTCGTTATTTAAAACACAATATTTCGGATATAATTCAAAAGTTCTTTCTTTATTTAAGCTTACTGTTTACTCTCACAAATAATTATCAAATCAACTCTTTATAGTTATCGCTAGTACTGCACTTCTGATTATCGCAATCCAAATAGTTTGCTTCGTTCACCTCACCGGCTGAAATAAGACTCGCCTCCTGAATATTCCGTTCTCCGAACCCATACTTTACTAGGATGTCACTAACGTAAAGTTGTTTCCATTTCCAATAGGTGTCGCTTGTATCACTTTGTGGCGCGTATCAATACATACTACATCTTCTGACAGCTGGATTTCAAAAGTTGAAAATTTCTAGTTTAAGCGAAAACTTAGGCGACTTTTTTATTTTTTAATTCCGGGGCTGATGGTGATCTACAAAAGCTGCCTACTTCAGTCCCATGTTCCATGCATCTGTAAGCAAACCAAAGTGATCTTCATTCCTAAGGCAGGTTGTAGCGGGCATGTGTTTGTTAAGGACTTTAGACCCATCTGCCGTACCTCGTTTCTTCTGAAGACTTCTGAGAGATTGTTGGAGGCGTCCATGGACAGCCTTTTTAGAGGAAATGAGATTTCTAGCACGGCACAAATATTTAAAAGATAAATCGGTTGAAACTGCATTACATGTCGTACTAGGAACTATTGAAAAATCAATCGAGAAAAAAGAATGCATTACTTGATTTCGGGGGAGCCTTTAATAATGTTAGTTTAGAGGCAAACCAGGATGCCTTGATTAGTTTAGGAGTTGAACCATATATATGTAGATGGATTAACTCAATGCTCAGTAACTGTCTAATAAACGCAGAATTTGATAACAAAAAGGTTGGCGGGAGGGTACCTCTAGGCACCCTTCTCCCAAGGAGGAGTACTTTCGAATGTGGTAATTGGTGGTTAATGGTATTCTCATCTCTTTACAAAGAGAGGGTATAAAAGCGGTAGTATATGCTGATGACTTAGTTATCCTAGTCTCTCGAATATTTCTACAGACTATCAGTGAACTAATTCAAAGAGCATTGCAAAAGCTTCTTAACTCTAAAGCATACGTGCGGTGGACATATGTCCGCCATTGTTTTGTTTTGCTGCATATTATGACTTGCGGTTAAGGTATCCTCCTAAACTCCTAGATAGGCTTAATTTAATAACCAGTCTACGCAATAAATAACTTTTGCTATTGCTTGGTGTGTTTGTAAGACTGTGTGAAGCTCTGGCTAGGGGGACTGGGGAACAATAGCCCCGCGCGTGTGATTGTGGAAAATTTTTAAAAGGTAATAGATATTATTAAATTTGTTTTAAGTGCTTTTATTTTTTAGTTTAATTTTAGTTTAGTTATATAGAATAAAAAAAAACGAGAGCCGAGTTACTTGCAGTGCGATGGCACTCTTTTCTCCCCTGTGTGTAATTAAATGAAAATATCCACGAGAAAAAGGAATACTTCTTGTTAATGTACAAGAACTACCTACCTTCACTAATTGCTCGAAAAACAGACCAAATTTTATTGCTAGAGACATGCAAAACAGTGATATTTACTGGAGCTGACCATATGATAACTACAATGGTTGTTTGTGGCCTACGACTAGGGACCTCATGTAGTATAAATAATTCTTTTGGTACCGGGATAAGAAGATTCCTTTTCGCATAGATCTCCGAATTTTATTACCCACAGCTGGTGATCATCAAGTAGTTATATGTCCCGACTGTCAAAAAAATAACAAAAATAATGAAAATAATGTCTATGGACCAGTTTATTTCTTTTTTAGTTAAAGAGATTTATATTGATATTTTTCGTATATGTTCTAGTTAGTATATAAGAAAGTTTTAAAAACTTTTGTTATTTTAAATAGCTGCAATAAAGTTCCTCTTTTATAATTATTAACACTCGTTTATTGACCACTCTGTTTGATTGAGGAAAGCCACTTCAAAAATGGAGTACTCATGTCGCCCACGCGTGCTCCCATGAACTAAGTCAGGGCACGTGTGCTCTAGTATTAACTGGACTATAAGCTGCGGTCTAGGGCTTAATTCCGCAAAGACCGAAATAGTCCTTTTCACACATTGCACCGTATGCCTGCAAGAATTTTTTTAGCAAGAGATAGGGATTACACCCTCCTATCGTGCACTGGATATACACCGCTATCGTAAGACCTATCCTTACATATGGGGTTCTGGTGTGGTGGAATGTTCGTGAGAAAGCGACGCACCTAACAAGTCTTATTAAAATACAGAGAGCTGCCTATTTATGCACTACAGGAACTCTTCGAAAAACACCAACGGCAGCAATGAAGATTATGCTCCGTCTCCTGCCCCTTGACATCCATGGGAAATGTATAGCTGCAAAACGTGAACTAAGGCTTAAGGAGTCGAGCTGCTGGGTAACAGCAGACATTGGTCACAGCAGAATACTGAAGATCTGTCGTGAAGGCTGTATGCGGAAAGCTACGGATTACACTATTCCAAAACTAGACTCTGAGAAAGCGTTCTCAACTTTCATTCCTAGTAGAGAGGAATGGGATGGTAATCACGTGGGTGGCAGTTGACACTGACATATGAGTCTTTACGTGTCTTTATGTGTCTTACCTGTAAACTAGGCAATGGATGCCCTAGCCAGAAAGGGTTCCGCTATGAATATATGTCTAGCAGAGGAACCCATTGGTCGGCACCATAGAATCAGGGAAGAGGATTCTAGATGTACAGCAGACAAAGAGTTGGGGGATCTGGTAAGGTTCATTAACCCTTGTGACTGGTTTCATCACACCCATTAACTTTTAAATATCTTTTCCAGGTGGGGTTCCAATATGGTGGTATCACAATGGACCACAAATGATCTAAGTGTAGTTGATCGTACACCTTATTGCGATGGCCGCCACTCTAACCTAAGTTAAGCAACGTTTTCAATCTTTTTCTTTTAATTTTCAATTAATTACATAATTAACATGAATCTACTGTCTATATAAACAAAGACTGCACAATTAACACAAATTAGCTATGTTTTTAAAAGATGTCTGCATCTGCATAGTATCAATGTTGATGGGATATTAAATAAAAACGTAATCTCTGAAGAACGCGTTTGTATAATTTCATCTTTAATCTCTTATTAAATAAATAATAATAATAATTGCAAGAAACAAAAAACTTGCGCCAATAAAATAAAAAATTAAAACAATATCAAATAAAAAGATTGTTGATAAAACCAGATAAAAATGATTAAGGAAAATTTCAAAATGCATGCAAATATCACAAATTAACTACTACCGAGGAAAGAAAACAGCGAAACTGTCCCTACGAGTCATTTGTTGATTAATAAATTTTTGATTAAGGTAATAACATTTTTGTAAATATTCTTAAAGCAGAGAAAAAAAATATTTAATTTTTTTTTAACTTTTTCTGCGATGAATTCAGGAGCTTGGATTAAATTCAAAGCTTAGTCTGATGTGAAGAAAATGTTTTGAATAATTTAAAAACTCATGTTTCGTTAGCTTATTAGATCACACCAATATCTACAGCCATCAGTTTTAATAGCAAGGCAATGATTTAAATTTCAATTCAATGATGAAGGTCTCGGTTAAAATAAAGAGGCAAAGATACTGAAATTTTTATTAGAATTTGAAACAACTCAACTTCGGTTTAGTTTTACACTAATAAATATCAAACAACACACAATTGGTGGCCGATAAGCAAAACTTTTCAAACGAGCTTAAGGTCATGTTTTTCATAGGAATTTTTGTAAAACATTTTCTTCAGAATTTAGTTTCCAACAAAAGTTCAAAACAGCTGAATTTATAGGGGTGCGCTAAATTATTTTATGAACGCAGATAAGACTTTCTTTTTTCTTGCGAATTATTATATTGTGTTTGTTTTTTTAATTAAAACTTTTCTGTCCATTATGTAACAACTTTACATTTGAATTATTTGAGTTTGAGCCCCGACATTTATTTCATTCACAATGTTCTTGCTTTTTCTTAGTTTACCTTAAAATTTTCTATATATACGGGTGTTTAATAAATAAGTACCTCGGGACCGGGACTGTTATGGAACTTTTGGGAAAACTTTTGAAATAACATTTAACTAATTTTTTTTAGTTCTACTTTTATACTGTAGGGTTATAAAAGACTTCTAAAATTATGAATCATAAGATAATAGCTAATGCACAATTTGTTTTGTTACAGTCATTACTAAAACCGAAGAAAGTTATTTGATTCGGGCTAGGATTTAAGTTTTTAATCTTTTAAGTGTGATAGTAATAGTTTTAGTAGCCTTTCATATTTATAATAAAGTGTTAATAAATTTTACAAACTCATACAACTTCTGTATAACTTTTAATTTTTTAGTCTAATCATGAGTGTCTTAGCCAATTTTTATAATTTTCAGTCAATTAGGACGGTTATCAGAGGTCCTAGTATAAAAGTCCCATAACACTTGAACATTTTCAGTTTTTCGGTAAAAATTTCATTGGACTTTTATATTTCATAGACAATTATAACAGCTGTAGAAAACTCTTATTTATTTGAGTCATGCATGTAGCGATATGGATGTGAAATGCATCCTACTTTGGGGCGGTGCTCGAGCAAATCGATCTGACAAATTAATGCAACATCGCTAATGAGCTTGAAGACTCTCTTTTTAACAATATCAAAAATCCAAGACGTTTCGATGCTTCTTTGACAACAGAGAAGATGTGACCAATCCAGATTAAATTACTGAAAATATTAATGCCAAAAATGCTTAAGGTGAAGCTACACAGAGAGATATTTTGACCTTCAGTACAGAGACCAATTTTTTTGTCTCTGAAATTCAGAGACATTTGAATACACTTCCGAAACCTAGTGTCTAGAGACGTTTTTGGTCTCCGGTCTCCCGTCGTGTATTTAAAACCACATAGGTCTCCAGGTTCGGTCTCTGGTTTTCGAAGTTTGTTCATTTGTCGTATCCAGGTGTCTCCGGAGACAATTTGTGTATTCTTGTCAGTTAAGTGTAGGTCTGTCGAAAAGGAAAAGGAACAAAGTAGAGTGAATTTGACGAATTGTTAGAAAGAAATTAATAAAAATATTAATAATTGCTAATATAATGGATGTAGGGCAGAAAATTTGTTTAATCAATGGATCACATAAATCACATAAATTTATTGTGTTTATCCCGTAAAATTTATACTCCAAAGACATATTTTTTGAGATTTTTCACTTTTCCCATAACATAAAAATATAAATAACTTTTGAGATAATTCTTTCTAACAATATTTTGCTTGACAATTACAAAAATCTCTGGAGATCTCTACTACATATTTCATGTATACAATCCGGAGACGTGACTTTTTTATTATTGTCGTAATTTTTTGGTCTCCAGAGACAAAAATCTCTTGCCGTGTAAACATTTCGGAGATTTTAGTCTCTGTAAACCGGAGACTGGAGACCGAAAGTCTCTCACCGTGTATATTTACCTTTGGTGAAGGTGTACCGGAAAATAATTCTCAATGAAAAGAATTGGAAGTGGTTAAGTGATTCAGTTGGCTCCAAGAGTATATTGTCAGTATATTTTCAAGATGATTATTCTATGATGTAATCATGCAATCTCGTTTAGCACATGCGCCATTCCCTCTGGAGTCTGCAAGAGTGTCTAAGGCGTAAGCGAAATCAGCGGTACAGTCATCGGTAAAACTATGAATGTAATCGAAAGTAAGGGAATGCTGAGAGATAACAGAGCCCTGGGGTACACCAGCATTTATAGGGTGGCGTTCAGATGTAATGCCATCTAAAACAATCAGTATTAGGTGACTAAATAAAAAACTATCAATACGTAATTGAAGAGGAGATCTTTTACGGTTGTAGTTGAGAAAATTTAATAAATAAACTAGGAACAGCGAAAAAATCAATGAAAACGCATACTTAATTAGCTAGTCTAGATATATGTTCATATTTTGAATACGACTTTCATAAGAACTGCACTCAGTTGCTAGATTTTATGTGTGTATACAAGCATAAAATAGGGTAAATTAATTTACATGGGCAAGTGCAACTTAGATTTTAGAAATGTCCCATGGAAATCAATTTAAGACAGCACACATATTAAGAGAGATGAGTTGAGTTTAAATTCGACGATTTAAATACGAAAACGCTTTGGTAAATTTATTCTGTAGCTGCAGGATGGAAATGTGTAAATCAAAATTAAATTCAGTCCTATTCAAATGGAGTCATAAACATTAATGCTGATTTTTTTTTTCAATGATTAAAAATACATGAAGTTTTAATTTTGGGAAATAAGCCATATTGAGAGGCCAAAGTTCTTCGCACTACTAGCAGAGATGATAGACCGCAAAACTTTACTAAAATCGCATCTACTAGGTGTATCGCTAAGCTAATAAAAAAGGGCGGCTAAATGAAAATTGGGGACAATTTAATAACATTTTATTTTACTTTTTTATAACAAAAATTATGGATATCATACAGAAAATTATATTTCTTCTTCTTCTCCCTTGATTTCAAAGTCGAAACTGTGAGCTCCACTAAATTTAGTGGAGCTGGAATTTCTTCTCTCCTGACTCTACCTTATGAGGTATAACGCCAAAAAGTTTGTTAAATATAACGGTTGGGAACCAATTAACTTTTCTTATAATATAATAAAAAATGGAATGGCCATCAACACGCATAATATCAAAAGTTATGTTGATTTTTGCATGTCCGTCCGTCAGTCCATTCATTCGTCCTCACGATAACTCGAGAACTTGTGTACCTAGAGAGCCGAAATTTTGCATATGACCTTTAAAAAAAAGTAAAACTAAGTTTGAAAAGAGGAAAAAATCAGGTAGGGTTGCCTTTAGGGTTGCCATACAAAAATTTCGATTTTTCACTACATATTTGAGCACTACTTCGAGAGCTGAACTTTGGTACATAGTGTTCTCATAAAAATAGTAAATATAATTTGAAAAAGGGACTAAATCGGGCAACCCCTTCTTGGTGTTTCAGTATAAAAATTTAGAATTTTTACGTATACTGTGAAAACGATAAGTCCTATACGGTTTTAATGTACTGAAAAGTTCTTCAGAATATGAAATCCGATAAAATTGCTAATAATCATTTTTTCTGTCCAAAGAACCATTCTAGAAATATATGCCAAAACCCACTACGGCCACCATATGAAATGACATACGCGCATTTATCTAGGATATAATTTGTTTAAGTCGACGGAAAACAAGTATGTTTTATGATAATGAAGTCAGCGTTAGACGCCACGTTCAATTCACTGTTAAAATTGATGGAGTCAACAGAAAAGTAAATTTATATTTTACACGAATTAAAAACAAACGAACACTGAACAATGAAATATATCCGTGAGACTACAAGTCTAATGATGATGTAAGGAAAACATAACTAGGGTTAAAGCAGTCTTTGGGAAAAACAATAATCTGGTCTAATAGCTGAAATGAACGGATTAAATAAAAACATACGATCGCGATGGAGGACAACTTGGAACTCAATGTATATTCTAAACAATTTTTAATACAATTTTTTGTACTCAAATTTTTGTATAGTCTTGTCTGAGGGTCACTGTTCCTAAAATAAAAAAAATAATTTGGTTATTTTAATACAGAATCTAGATCTAGGTCAGTCCACCGACGTTTTTAATTCCCGCGACGAAATATTTTCTTCCTAAAGAAAAGGGGAAAAGACACAAAGAATTTAATTCTAAAATAAATAAAAAAAAAAAAACTACTTATCTGAACCAAGAACTTCCTCACTTTGATCCAGGGATGTCTAGGTACTCCAATAGATGGTTTTGACACCTAAAACATATAAAATTATCATTATTTGCAACAAAATTGTACAAAAATATCATTCTTGGTCCAGAGCTCATCTGGTTTAGAGACTTATCTAAGTACAAGAATATTCCCAACCTCATTATAGAAGATTAATTCGAAAGTTCCAATATTCCGTCCCACACCTAAGCAGAAGTTTAATTCTGCACAGATTAATCTGCTGCATCTCCTGTCCACATATAAGCAGAAGATAATTCTGACCACGGGTAATCTGAGTGTCTGATTACTTCCTTGTGCCCTCATGCACCAACATAGGCAGTTTGTCAATTAATATTAATCGATATTCAAGTTGTTGACAATTGCTTAATTCTGGTCTTCTTCTTTTTCAGAAGTAAAGGAAGCAAGAGGGCGTATCAGCACTAAATTTAAATAAGTCTTTTTTTTTTATTTGAATTTTTAATTTGTTTGAAGTTTTTTGTTACTGAATTTTTATAGTGAATTTTTACAAACGTAGTCTTTAAGTGTTTTACATGAATGTTGTGATATTAAGTTAAGCAAATGAATTTATAATACTTGAAGTATTCATAAAAATTTTATATTTGAATTGTATGACAGACACGTCCGAGACTAGCTCTCACATCTAGGATTATCTGCGTCCGATTCAAAATTGTGGTCAAAATTTTCATTGTCAGGTCGTACTGCAGTAGTAGATTTATTAGCAGAGTCGACGTGATACGACTTATCATTTTGGTGGTAGGTTTGAAAATTCAAACCAGCAATCTTTAAATGTGTTTCATACATTGAGCTGAATAAATCACTTATTCGCCGACTTTATTGATGCGACCCAGATGTGTTCTGCTTATTTTTCTCAAATAATCTTTTACTGCTCTATTTTCGTAGTAATAATGTGAAAATTCTGTTTGGAAAATATTTGACTTCGAAATTCTGAAATTTACGTACTTTCGTGTACGATAATACATCTTGCCTCGTACATTATACCTGAGTAGAAATTCATGTGCCTACTAACACGTAATTAGTATTCTAATTACCAAAAATACCAGCCTCGTGTATACTTAATTTTTTTACTCAATTTCAGTTCTTACAATTTTTGCAACATCAGCTGATACTTTTGAAGAATGTACCAAAAAATGTGCAATCACTTTGGACCTTAGACCTGTATGTGGTACCGATGGTCTCACATATGACAACCTGAGTGAATTGAATTGCAGAAGAGGATGTGGAACTGGTAAATCAAATTTTCTCTCTCGATGTTTTTATTTCTATATTTTATTCTATTTCAAATTTTTAATTCCATATAGATGTTTCACTTAGACGTAAGGGAGCCTGTTCACCAGGAAGTAAAGGTGCACCGAGTGTCTTAGATTTTGATGGTGCAGCAGGAAGAGAAATTTAGTTAAGTTAAAATTTATTTTGATATGATATATTTTTTACATTCAACTGTATTAAAAAGATCTAAAAAGAGAATAATCGTGTTTGGTCTTATATAATCTGCTTGACAGCAAATAAGTGTGTTAGCATTTTTTATCACAGATATGGCACAAGAAGTAGATGTCGCATGCAATACCAGAATAGAGTAAACAAATTGTAGACACGTCGTAACTCTTGTGCTATCTATGCTTTGTATATACCTACCTATGTATGTATTACGATAATATGTGCCTTTCATAATAAACAATATTCCACAACAAGAAATTGCACTAGTGAAAAGCTTCATTCTTAATTTGGAAATTCAGACATAACAACCATCCAAGGATCAAGGATGTCAAGACGGTAACCTCGAAAACCTTTATGCAAACAGATAAAAATTTGTCAAAATCAAAAATAATTCCAACCATTAATAAACGAATACAGTTTATCTACTCCGATATGAAAGATTATAGTTCTATTTCTGTACTTCTGTACACCAGCAACTATTATTTTACACAGCACCATAAATAGTTCATGATTAGAATTATAAAAATTACTTGGTGATTTTTATTTGTTGCCTAGAAAAATAAAAGTCACTTCATGAATTTTATTCTTAATCGAGAGCAGTAAAAATATAGTGTTATGTTATGTTAGGCGGGTGATCTCGTGCTGCAGAGGATGTGGTAGTCCGGATATAAAAGTAAATTCGCAACATAAAGGGAGTTATATTTTAGTGTATATACATATGTGTACATTGTCGTCTTGTGTGTCCGGCAGCAAAATATTTGAGTGATTCTGCAAAGATATTCAGTGATAACTTCAGTGCCGTTATGCTATATATCCACTTGTCGCAAGAGGAAAGCCTCAATTCGGATTTTAAATAAGACACTACACCAGCCGTTGCGATGCTCGTTACTCATCGGAATAGGAAGAACAGCCAATATATATATAGTATATAACCACATCTACCAGGCTTACATGATTGATAGCGGCCAAGAGCACAAAAAAAAATTATTTATCTTCATTACATGCAGACTCGGTAGTGAAATAGATTGACTTACCTCGTTCAGTCTACCCTGCTAAAGCATAACATCACTATCACTATATGTGAATACCACCATATCACCAACAGGAAAGCGACAATTTTTTTTTGAACTGCAATTCCCCGGCAGTAATGTTAAACATATTGGTCCGACCGTAGCCCAAGGCATGATACGAAGCACATTCGACCAGAACATATTGGAAAAAGTGAAATTTAAATGTACTTAAAGTTACCGGTCAAAAGTTGAAAGCCCTAATGACATTCAATTAATTTACGCAAGTCAGAATTTTGCGGACTGAGCCAAGTACCCAGGCAACTGGCGAGAACAATATTTAACTCAATACAACGCAAAATATTATAACCAATGTAGACCGATTCGAACCGATTGCAAGAATTTAAAAGCTGCTAGAAATTCGAACCGATTACAAAAATTAACAAGCAGCTAGAAATAGGGGGCCGGAAGTAGCAAATAGGGGGTGTTGATAAAAAAAAAAAGTTTTGGTAGGTGAAGCGGTCGACCATATATTTTTTGGGCTATTAAGTGCGGAGTTGAAGAAGTGTCGAGGTGGAAGCAAAAAGTGAATAGTAATAGATTAGAAATAAAAAGATTGAAAAAAAAAAAACAAAAAAACGGAGAGGCTAACGAAAAAGGGGTTAAAACTGAAAATGGGAAACCGAAGGAAAAGCGGAGGCAGCGAAATAAAAGAAAGAAAAGTAGTTGAGGAAAAAGGCAGAAAAGTGCTCAGGGAGGATTGAGTGAATGTCCAATAAATATATTTAAGGAAAAGGAAAAGAAAACTGTTACGAAGATAAGTACTTTTTTTATATGTTTTCTTGGGGATTATTCCCCGAAAAATTAACAGTCTTGGTGATCAGTTGTTCAGTGATTCGCGCTACCTTGTTTCGCCATCGAAAGCTCTTGATCAGATCATTTCATTACATGTGTTTTAATTTTTTTTTATTATTAAAAAAATTCAAGTTGGATTTCGAATATAAGGATTATAACGTTTCTCTAGAAAAGAAAAGGGATTTTTTTTTTATTGATTTCATTTTTATATTTTATCCTTGAGTTCGTGGACTCTAAGAACCACGTGGCGCCCAAAGGTATTTAAGTTCCACCCCTTCTCTATCATCAGCCGGGGTAGCGATTGCGCGCAGCTGAGGCGTGTAACATAGATCAGGAAATGATTTTTATTTCTTATAAAAAAAATATATATATATTAATCATCTTGTAACGATTATGGATGGCTTAAAAAACAAAATCCTTTCATAAGCATTTAAAAAATACTGAAACCCGTAAAGTTTAACTGTTTTGTTCGGGACTTTTAAAGTAAAATTTAAATATAATTAGTTTACTAGAATTTTTATGTTATTAATCACAAATTTTGTAATTTTACTAGCAATGAACAGAGCCCCTTAATAGCGTAGAAGAGATTCGAACTGGATAAATATTTCTGGGTGATTTTTTCCATGAGAACTAATGCAAGAGTAATTTCGCTAAAACTGAGAAGTTTTGTGGGAACAATTATTGCCCATTTCACTCTATCTTATAAAATTGAAGGGTTTGACATGTGTCGTCACTCGGCTTTGTTTACCAATAATTCGCTACATATGCTTCGATGGAGGTCGGGAAAATTTATCGCGTTAACAATTTATAGCCTACAATTGATCGCTACCATATGTTTGTCTGTACGTGTTATTTAAGAATTAAGTACAGTTAAAAATGCAAGTTATATCCTAGGTATAGGCAAAGATAACCTAATAATAAGGTAGGAAATGAAACGAACGATCTGATATATAAGAAGTTGAAATTTTGATGGCTTAGCTCTTCCAACGCAGCGTAGGGACATAGTTTTCACAAACGAATATAAAACATCATGCAATGGAGAATTATTTCTGCAATTTGATTCCGGACCTGAGGACAATCGCATGTTAATTTTCAGTACGAAAGAAATTTGCTGTTGTTAGCGCGAAGTGAGCAATGGATGCCGATGGGATTTTCAGAACTGTTCCCTTACTTTTTTATCAACTGTATACGATACATAGATTCAAGGACAAAATATCGCTTCCATTAGTTTATGCATTATTGCCTATCAAGTCTGAAGAATCATATATATCCCTACTGGAGCAGCTGAAAGTATTGGAACCGGCTATGCCTCCGCAAACAATATCGATAGATTTTGAGATAGTGATGATGAATGCTTGCAGAAAAGATTTCCCTGGCGCTTCTCAACGAGGTTGTTTTTTCCACTTTTCGCAATGCATTTTTCGTTCCATTCAGAATAATGGATTAAAACAACGTTCTGAAACTGATGCTAGTTTTGCTTTAAATATACGAATTTTGGCAGCAATTGCGTTTGCTCCCACCCAGGCGCGGATCTAGCATTGAAATTAGGGGGGGGGGTCATCTTACAAATTAAATCGAGCAAAAAAACAAAAAAAAAACATCCAACGCCGTAAGTTTCGCATAGCCACCGAAATCCGCATTAAGCGGTGTGGATGAAGTGTCATTTTTTAATATACTTTTTTTTTTACAAAAACTAATTTTTTTAATAGAATAGGGTGCAAACTGCAGGAGTCATTCAAGCCCAACTTTTCTCAGTTTTACACACTGTTATATATAATATGGACTGCTCGATATGCTATTTCATGCGGGTACAATTTTTTGTGTCAAAAATAGTTCATACGTCGGTGCCAACATTGAAAAATCCATTGGCGGAAAGTTGAAAAGTGAAACCTCTCGAATTTCTAATAACCCAAATAATTAATTTAAAAACATTTATTTCGACAAACCCACTTATTTATTTATTGTTTACAGCCCTTTCGCAGTTCGCACGTTACATAGAAAAGTGACCCAACTCAAAAAATGCAACTTTTCAGGAGAACGAAAAAACGAAAAGCTGTACATAGAATTAATTCTAGCTTAACGTAGTAATTGTTTGCTAAAAATAGTCTGAACTCTTAAATTTGTTAGTAAATATATTTCTGAAGATTTACATAAAAGAAATTTTAAGTTTTTGTTACCCCAGTTGGCGAGGTTAGCTGTTAAGCCCGCATCCTCTTAAGTTGTGTCGCTTTTCTTTGTTGCGAAATAAATATTTTTACAAGTTTTTTTAAGTGGCACAACTCAAAATACGATTTTTGAGAATTAAATTCCGTACTTTGAACTTTGTGGAAAAATGTCATAACTCATAATATAATTTGTAAGAAATAAATGCTGTTTTGTGGAAAAGTGACACAATTTAAAATAATACTGTTAAAATGTCGAAAACATATTTACGTTTGTTATAAAGATCGTCACAAGTCAAAAAGTGACACTGACACACTGTTCTATAGAGAATATCTCTGTTCTTAAGTAACAGAAAAGTGACACTATCGCTGTCTAGCGGCAAAAACAATCAGACAGAAATATACCAATTTCATGGTGTAATTAACTCAAAAACGAAAAATTTTGAGTTAGGTCACATTTCTATGTGACGTTCGAATTAGTAGTTGGTGCTTAGATCGAAAGAGAACGCTATATAGAAATGAGCCCACTTTCTGCAGTGTATTTCTATGGACGTAGTCAGTCCATATTTTAAATGTGGTTTTACATAAGAACGCTGCAAATATTTTAGAATGAGTGTTACATGCCAAAATTACCTGAAAAGGGCCTTATCTCTCTTTAAGGCGAAGAAATTGCCATCAGCAATTGATTCAAATTCCTCAGTTAAAAACAAAAAGTATTTCCCATAGAACGACTTGGGACAAATAAAAGTTTTAAATTTCAACCCAAGTCGTTTCAATAGAAAAAAGCCCCACGACAAATCTTACCTTCAGTAAGATTTGTCGAAAATAAAAATACGATATGTATGTACATATATACCTACATACATATCGGACGCATAAAATTTACTCGGTGGAGATTTAAATGATCAAGTCTTCCCCAAAAAGCCTCCTTTCAGCAAATTGTCGCGAGCGGCATACATTCTGGGTGCAACAATGTATGCACGATAGTAAGACGATGGTTTGATATTTATGAAAATATCAAATTTCATTTCAACCATCATCCGCCGCGGTAGGCTGAACACTAATTGTAAACAGGTAAAGAAAATAGAAGTTGCGATAAGAAAAAAAAATAAACGTTTTGTGAAAATAACCATAAGAGGAAGTTTGTGAACAAAGCAAAAGTAAAAAAAAATATATATATAAATAAGATAAAAGTGTGTGAGTTGTCTTCATCATAGCTTCCTGAAACGGCGTAGAGTGATTTCCTTCGGCTAAGGTAAGCCCCGAAATATAACAGGAGTTGGGACTAAGTTAAGTTAGAGCTCTGATGTGGTAGCGAGGAAGTCTGTTTCTGGCTTGGGAAGTGTTTTTCTGAGGTCCGAAACCCAAATTCCGAGAAAAGCCTATACACATACATCACATGCATACAATAGCATTCATTGAAATAAATTTTTGTTTTTTTAAGTTTTGGAATAAAATTTTTTTTTAAGTTGAATTATATAAATAAAAAAAGTATAAAATAAAAAATATATTTTTTCAAATAACTCAATTAATTAAATATTTTTTCTTCAAATTTAGGGGGGTCATGACCCCCCCCCCCTCCCTGGATCCGACACTGCTCACAGCCCTATTATTACAATCGTTTTTGAATATGTGTGTGAAAATGGTATTTTTCCTTCAGAATCGCAAGAGCTTGTTGATTATTTTGAGGATACATGGATTGGACGCCCAACCAGACGACATCTTCTTCGATTACCACAGCTTCCCCATGAAATGTGGAACGTACACCAGTTTTGTTCTTGAAGGATTACCAAGAACGAATAATTTTATTGAAGGCTGGCATATAGGATTTTAGGAACAAGTCGCTGCTTCTCATCCCAACATTTGGGAATTTATCGAGTGTATTAAAAACGAACAAAGTATTAACGAACTGCGCATTGAACAATATCTAAGTCGAAGTGATATGGGCAACAACAAAAAAAATTATCGCGACTATGAAGAACGAATTAAAATGCTGATGATGAGCGGGATTATATTATTGGTTATCTCAGAGCTATAGCGCATAATCTATCTTATTACTAATGTTAATACTGTCTTGTGAAATTTATATATAGTCTCTTAGTAATTAATTAAGTCTGAAGATCGCATTGAGTTTTTACAGTGTACTACGTCTTAGTTAATGTTATTATTTATTTAGTTTAAAATTAACCAATTATTATTGTTTAAAAAATGGATTTCTTAAATTTATGTAATACATGTAACTATTATAATACATAATCTACCTATTAAATTATATATTTCCATACATGTGTTTTTTATTTCCGTACTACACCCTTATAGTTTATATTCCCTCATAGTAAATTGTTATATATTGTATATAAATGATACAATACAATACATCCTGGCCATAAAGAACGGGACTATTTTATGATAGTAAAATCTGAAAACTTTGCCCCTTCTCATTTATTTACGAAAATGAAACATGAGTTTCTCCCTTTTAATCTCTTCGGAGCAGAACAGAACCAATTCGCTCAATATTTCAGAAAAAAAACTGTTTTCATAAAAGCGCGGAAACATTTTATTTACGATGATATTGTTAATTATCTGAGAAGTATAGCGCTTAATCTATCTTTTTAATAATTGAATACATTTCACATGTTTGGTCTTTATTCGTAAAGGTTTTAAAGAGTTTTTTCCTACCTTATTCTTAGGTTATCTTTCCCTATACCTAGGATATAACTTGCATTTTTAGCTGTACTTAATTCTTAAATAACACGTACAGACAAACGTTAGTTGCAAGTTATTTATTATATTATTACTATAACTATATATAAATTATATGTATGGCTAGGCGATAAAATATGCTAGCGATCAATTGTAGGCGGTAAATTGCTGGCGATCAATTACGGGCGATAAATTTTCCTAGACCCGCTTCGATGCTTGATATGTATCACATATCAAGACCAGGAACGATATCAAAGCATGCGACGCATACGCTGTGTTACAGTGATTCCACAATTTCTTTTCCACAGTAATTAGCTCAAAAATTTAAATGCCAATGTTCTTGTGGAATAATTTGTAATGTGAAAAATTCAATTCCATTTGGTGATGTTGTGAATAATAGAAAGTATGCGGTGTACTTATGTTATATATTATAATGCCGCAAGTCAGTGGTATTTGTCATGTATCTATATGGATTAAGCTATTTCACCCAAACATATTACTAAGCCGAACTATGTAGATTTAGTATTTCTATTAAATTAAACACCAAATTGATCCAAATTATTTATTAAAGCTTTTCATTGAAAATTCAAAAAATATTTGCACAACAGAAACATAAGACTTCATGGGTTTGCTGATGACTTTTAGTTTTCTTCATCCTTACAGTTTCCGTGATAAAGATGTTCAACGGCTGAAATTAATTTATGAATATATGGATAGCGTTTGTACGTAGAAATACGTGCTAGAAATCAACAAAATCTTACTTTTTCCACATTTCGTTTCACAGTCAATGGTGCTTTGATTGGGATAAGTTCGAACTTTTCCATTTACTCGCACACAATGTGGTGACAATTCCTGAGTTGCTATGCATATGGGACAATCGTCATCCTTTTGCGGATTTGGAGCAGAGTAAACTCCAAATACGGCAACAGCTAAAATAGAAAACCATTTTTTCATAGAAATTTATGTAGAATTTTTAAACAGCATCAAACTTGTATTTTATTTTACTTATTATGTATTATAATAATAGTAGCGCACTACTAAAGGAGTATATCATTTTTTGAATTATTTTAAAGAAAGAACTAAAAAGCTAAATAAAAAAATAAATAAAAAAACCAAAGTACGAAATTCATTGAAAGATATTGATATTAACGCTGACATAGTTCAAGAGGATACCGAGTAAGAAAAAATACAAAAATAATAATGTGGTTTTTCTTAATTTCAATATTGTTTCTACTGTTTCTACTATTTATTAAAAATATTCCGCACCCACGATATTGCATGTCAGGTGATCAGAAAGATTCATTTTAAAATTGCTCTGATAACTGAGCTGACCTGTTCAATAGATGGAGGAAGAAGGGTCTACAGCGAGTAGTATGAAAAATGCAAAAAAAAAAAATCAGAAGCAGATTTTGGTTTCTATTTGGTCTGATCAAAATACCTAGGCCTCCAAGAGCATAGAGTTGTTACGAGAGGGACGCGGCTCTATAATTGATACTATAAGAAAAAAGTGGATAAACTAGAAAATACTTACGAGTAGTTATGTTACGGATATGATCAAGTTTTGATAGTTCATATATAAACCTGATACAATTATTAAAACCAAATGTTAGCTGTAGTAGCGTCTGTATTATGGTAGATTAGGCAGCCGTTTAAAACGGCTGTATTAGAAGTAATTGGAGTAATTGGAGGCTAATAGAAAACGATAATAGAAATATAATACACTGCCATAGTCATCTTAAACAATCAAGAATCCTTCAAAATAGGGAAGAAACACCAAGATTTTTTACTTTAGGGGCGTAACTTGGAGTTATAGCAAGCAGGCTGACATTATAGTGCTTCAATCAACTATGTCATAGGTGTAGTTATTGCGATTTCTTAATATTAGGTTTGGACACATACCATTGAATATTGGCAGAGTTAGACCTGCATATACGCGGAAATAAAAGTCAATCGCAGCTGAAGGCAGGCCGTTAATAAAATATAGTGAAGACGAATGGACCAAGTATGGAGCCTTGGGGTACACCAAAGCTTAATGGAGGCGACTCTGATTTGTTGTATTAATAACATTAGGACAAGAAACTTGCGAGGAGTGAAATATCTGAGGGCTAAAATAAATTCTAACATTGAGATCCGGTTATTAAATTTCAAGTATGATATTATTTGTTACTTTAACGATTTTTCAAGAACTCTACCAAGAAAATAGAGTAAACGATTTGGGTGGTAGTTAGAAATGCTCAGTTCATAAGTATATGGAAATTTAACCACAAGAACATTTTCAAATGCCTTAGGAAATTCATAAGCCGGTATAGTGTAATTCAATATAATTTCTAGAAATTGTTGGTGGAAATGTTACCCGAACAGAACGAATAGAATTTTATACTTCAATAACCTCAATCTATCGAAAACAGAAGTTATTGATATTCAGAGGTGATTCATTCATTAATTCTTTTTATTTAGGAAATCCAATTTATCAATTCATATACTTCACTAACGTACTTAACTAACAATTAAAAAATATAATAAAACAAATTAACCCGTATACTTATAGATATGAAAAGAGAAGCGAAACTAAAATAAAATAAGAAAAATAAAAAATATAATATATAAAGTAAAGTAAAATAAAGTAAAGTAAAAATAGTAAAGTAAAAGAAAAGTAAAAGTATGAGCAGAGCTGTTAGATTCTTTCATCAAGAACCTCCCTAAATGTACCCACATTCATGAACTGTAGCGTAGCTGGAAGAGTATTTTATATATGAGGAATTGCCATCGCTGAGCTTTTTTTCGTAATAGGTATGACCAAGATATATAAAATACAAGTTATTCCCATTAGGAACCACTTCATACCGGAATATAATTGGTCAAATAACTCGTAATTTTAATTTCAAATTGGGCTTGGGCCCTATTCCATGAAACTGTATGTATTATACTAATAGCCTTTAAATTTTAGTACTAAATAAAGTATGAAGTAATACTTAGTATAAAGTTCAGTTTACTTACTGCTTTACTAATTATATATGTGCATAGATAAATAATTATAAGTATGGTAATGACTGTCATATTGCGTAAGCAAATTCAATTAGACAAGATAATGAACGTTTGGTCATTTTACAAAATCATTGAAAATATTTTGAAAAAAAAGGTCAACAACAGATAAAAATGATGTCATTAGAGGAATCATGTTGATGTAGTGCAAACATAAATAATTTTAACTCATATATATGTAGTTTTATCTGGGATAGGAAAAAACTTGTTATCCTGCAACATTGGAAAGATTTCCAACTACACTTACGTATATTAAAAGGATGGAAATGTCTTACTTTTCGCAAAAAATATTAACGTCCCTTTCAAAGTTCTTGAGAACGAAAAATAGGGGAGACATTTGCCAAAATGGAATATTGATGTGTTTGGCAATTTATTTCTTTTAGGAATTATGACATTTCGAAATAATAAATCAAGACAGTAATGATTTCCATGCCGAATACTTATTTTAGGATCAGAATAATAATCTAATTAACTTAAGTGGCCAAGATGGGAATTAGAGCGACGTTAATAGTGAAATCAATGGGAACACAGGTGCACATGAAGACACATCATATCACTTACTTACATAAGTCTCCATTATTTTTGCCAGCAGTAAAATTTTTCGTGACAAGTTTGGCAAAAATTCCTAAATTTAATTCTATTTCACCACCGTGTTCTAGCTTTAAATTGGAAAATTTATTATAAATTGTGCTAACCTATAAGCTTTTGCCACGTTTGGTAATGCAAACTTATTCAGTACTGAGAAATTCTAAAACGGACTTTTTCAGAGAAATGCTGTATAAAAATTAAACACAAAATTTTGATCTTTCTCAGTTTCACACTTGGCTGTTTGGAATTTAAGTTTTTTAGGCTTGTTTAATTCTAAAAGTTAGCAAACATTGATTTTAGGGATTCACTTTTTCCTTGATGCTATTGTCCTTAGTTACAAGTACGTAGGTAATTATGTACAATATACATAAAAAATAAATAAATAAATAAATTAAATTAAATTAAATTAATATTAAATATAAAACTTACCAAGTACAATACAGAACAATGCAAACTTCATGATACGAGTGGGATTATAACGACTAGGGTACAGTTCTAAACACAGTTCAAATGAAACTGATTGCTAGTACAAAACTTTTAGAACTTATGCATGCGATAATGGTTTCACTCCCAAATTTAATAAATGATAAAAATGTTTAATTACAGAGATAAGCAAGTAAAAGTAGATTTGTTTGTATTTTCGAAAGTACTGGGATCACTAATAGATAGAAAGGCAATTTATTCACTGATCCCAAATAAAACATGAAACTTTGAATTCCCGCTTTTTGATAAACAAATTAGGTAAATTATGAAAAAAACAAAATTTAGCTTATTTTTATTTATTTTATAATTCATATGCTGATAAAAAATTTGAATGCTTATGTTAATGAAAAAAGTAAAACTAAAGCAATCGCATACTCATAAACTATAACATGACCATTACCGCATGTTTTAATTTTTCTTTTTACATACTTGGAGAGGGCTTGTGAAAACAAAATTACAAATAAAAATTTCTCCATATTTCATGAGTTATGGCATTCTTAAAATTTACCAAAAATGCTGTCCTTTTCTTCTTTAAAAATTCATATATATTTTTCTATTAATACTAGTAGGACAGTGAAATATGGTTCATTTGAAAGCTAGTGAAATCAAGTTATCTTGAGAAAGAGCTGCTTAAAAATATTATATGCAAAAAGAAGTCAGCGATAAGGATTTATCCTTTGTCCTTGAATATCGTGGAAGACGTATTTTCGATTTTATTATTTTTTTTTTTCTAATTTCTTATATTATAATCCACAAAAATATATTAAAATTTAACTTGTGATCTTAACGGGTTCAAGGAGTAAAAATCATCATTTCAGCAATCTTTTCTATTTTCTTACAATAAATTTTTAGTTTCTTGAAAATTTCATGAAAGTTTCTATAGAATCCAATAGTAGTAGTAATAACAAATGGTTTTAAATTTTATGAGATTTATAATGCGTTGTAAAAAAAAAAAAGTTTCCTTTAGAGATCGTCACGACATCAACTCGCTTCCGAGCCCGGAGGTAATCTGAAACTTTCCTCTAAAGGTATTCTCACTATATACCCTAAGATTCATGGTGCCATGCTAATTAACAAGTTTTCCTTAGTCCCGTGACACACGATGATACACACTCGACACTAGACACGACGATGTAAAACCGCCTTTTGTATCGAATTTGTATCAGACCATGGTACATGTAGTTTATACACGGTTGATACACGTTCCTGAGACAGCAAAGAAAATTCATCATTTCCATATGTCCTATACGCACACAAACCGAATACACGCATAGGTCTATATGCAATAAAACACTCGTGTATCATCTGAGTCTAACCCTCTGCTCTAAATTGTGGTATACACGAAAATGTTCTAAAATAGTTTTTAGTACGGTGTTTCGCGTGTGTATCATCGTGTGTCACCGGACTTAGTAATATTTTCTCGACATAATTATATAACGTGTACTTATATACGTTTATTTCTAGTCATGGCTCTACTCACTTACTTCCTTTGACTAAGTCGCTTCCCTGAAGTACTTTCCTTTTGCAATGTCCTTGTCATAATCTTATAAAATCTATACCTCTTAGCATCAAGGAAGCCGATAGAGATTTCATTGGCTGTATCATAAGACATTGAAGTCCTTTTCGATTTATAATACTTTTAGAGTGATATCCTTGTGTATAAAAATATAGTGATTGTGAAAATACTTCCTTGTTATAATGTCAGATGGCTCCACTTGTACCATTTTGAATAGTTTTTAGGGAAAGCCGACAGCAATGCCTCGCTTCAATATAAAATCAATGATCTCGACCTGATATAGGAAATCCTCCAATTATTTATTAGAAATTTACTGGAAATTTTTTCTTAGAATTTTTATGCATTAGGAGAGACCGACAACCGCACACATGAAAGCATTATATCTGAAAATAACTGCAGTCGGCCACCAGACTGAATAAAATTGCTGCCAAAATATTTTTTTGTAAATGCCGAAGTAGAAATGAATGTTCATTGTTCATCTACGCTCATTAAAATTATTAGTGGCTTATGCACCCGTTCTTGGCCTCCAAAATGCATAAAAATTTAAAAAAAATGTCAATAAATTTCTAAGAAACAAGTAAAAAAGCTAGAATTGGTCTAAGACCAATTCTTATGATACCCTAGATGAATGCCCGTATGAAATTTCGTATTGTCTCCCTTCTATACAAGTTTAATTTTTGAAGTTGTTTTTCGCATATATTTCTAGAACGGTTTGTCGCACAGAAAAAATGATCATAACCAATTTTATAGGATTTCATATTCTGAAGAAGTTTTTAGTACAATAAAAATGTCTTGGACTGATCGTTTTCACAGTATACGTAAAAAACCATTTTTTTTATATGGCAACACCAAGAAGGAGTTGCCCGATTTAGTACATTTTTTAAATTTTATTTGCTAGTACAATGAAAACACCATGTACCAAATTTCAGCTCTCTATATTGATGTGTTCTCAGGCAGTGTCCAAATATATAGTGGAAAACGAAAGTTTTGTATGGCAACCCCATGAAGGAGTTGCCCGATTTGTCTCATTTTCGAACTTAATTTTACTTTTTTTTTTAAAGTCCGTGTACAAAATTTCAGGTCTCTAAGTGAACGCGTGTTATTGTACGCAAAGACGGACGGACAGACGGACGGGCATACACAAATCAAAATAACTTTTAATATTATGAATGGGTGTCCAATCTATTTTGCTCTACCATCATTATTTCGAGGTGTTACAAACGGAATGACAAACTTAGTATAACCCTATGATTTCATCTAGGGTATAAAAATTGAGATCTTGCCTATATCTGAGGTTTCGTTGATTTTATATTGGAACGAGGCGAGCACCGCTACAATACAGGAAGTAACTAAGTCAAACTTCGTTTCGCAATCACTATATATTTTGGAAGATATGCTTGAATATAGGTGAGCTAACTCCTTCCATAACTATCATAAATCCATCCTTCTTTGGAATAAGTTCTGTGGATATTTCCGGCACTTAGGTATAAATTGTGATTACGCTTAATATAGAATAGGAGAATCACTAGAATAGATGTGGATGCACACACTCCCCGGAGAATAGAATGCGGATGGTTTTCTGTACATATAATCGTATATAATGACACATTAGTTCCCAGTGGGAAAGGGATTGCATACCGCCTTATCATCGAACTATTTCTGCACGAGAACTTTGATGAATTTTACACAAGATGTCCTAGGCAGCGTAGTGATGCATTCTATAGGAGTAAATATCGAAGAAAACTTCGATGAATAATCATCGATGATAACATTGATGAATAATCATCGAAGAAAACCTCAAGAATATTCCCCGATGAAAATATTGACGACTAATCAATGGCTGGAGATTTAAGGGTGATACTAAGTAACTCGAATCGAGTAAAGTCGAAACGCTTCCTATAGCTAAATTTCATGTTAAATTTTTAATTAATGGAATTATTTCAATTTTAATTTATCCAACGGCTAATGCACAAGAAGATAGAATATTTTCAGTATGTTACATCTAGAACTTGTTATGGGGGAAATGCTATTAAGAAGAGAAAAAGAGAAAAAATAAATAAATAAAATAAAATAAAAATTAAATTAAATTAAATGATAATATCGAAAAATTCTAAATCAGCTACAGTTCAATACAAAACTAAGAAATGAATGTTTGTAAGTAAAATAATTACTTTTATTACATTTTAAAATACGCTAGCGATTTATAAAGCTATTTTCGGACATATGTGTTCTTCTCATACAATAAATACAGGAAAATAGTCGTTTTAAACATGGCGACTGATCCTGTGCATTGTAAATTCCACGTGCTAGATATTAGAACAAATTGATTAATTTTTTTTTTAAGAACATAGTAGAAACGTTGGTTCTATACTATAGCTACCGTACAGTGCATGTAGGAATCCTGTAAAATTGCAAAATTACTTAGTGTAAATAAGTCTATAAAGTCAAGAATTATATTTCTATCTCGGCTTATGTAGTCAAAATCTCGAAGTTCGTACACACGAATCTTAGGCAATTATTAAATGCGATCTGTAATATAATTTTTCATAAGTAAAAAAGGGTACCAAAAGTGCTCTGATGAATTTGTGCTTCACATTTACAGAAACTAAATTATGATGGGAGCCAAGCCGTCGATGTCCAACATACAATTTTTCCAACACGCTATTTATTCAATCACAGTAGCTCATCCGTGAGTTTAATATATTTGACTACTGTCGATTTTGGTAGCACTTTAGTGAAACACCAATGTTCTGTATTTTTTCTAGCTGCACTGATTTCCCCTACTTTTCACTGGATATTTTCTCAGTTTTACAAGTTGGATTGTCATCTGCTCTGACAAAGTCATTGAATAAATAACTAATAAGGAAGTGGGATATCGCGCGAATACAGTGTACGTGTTTAAGCAATTCAATGACAGTATGAACTATGGTTGGGGGGAAGGGGGGGGGAGATGACAAGATGGCCTAGTGGCTATTTTGCGTCAGTTCCACATTTCTGACATTTCATAATTTTGAAAAGAAGTTCTCGGATTTGAATTCGCGATATTGTAATAAATAAATAATATATATTTATATATAAATAAATAAAATATTTATGTAATAGAGACTCCGGAGTCTTAAATAACCGTTATGAAGTGCGCTGTGCTGTGCTGCAGGAACAAACAGAGTTATTGTCGTGGGAAAGCATCCTTCAAGTAACTTTAATAGCTTTACAAATTAATTATAGTGTTTCTAACAAAATAAAAACGAAATATTTATAAAAATAAACAGCCCTGGCGAAAAATTTAACATTTTACCAATGGCGGTTTGTTTGTTTACAATTGAATTGTGATTGGTAAGTAAATTATGCCAGTCATACAAAGGCAACGCCAAGAAATATTATCTGAAAAGAAGGGGGAGCTAAAAATTTGTTTATTTTACATAGGAATTTGAATTATATAAAATGTTCCCCTTCAGAATGTCAGGATCAGGATTTCATTACTGCCATGACGAAACGAATACAAACACAACACACTAATACATTTCGCCGACTGGCTTAGGTTTTCACCCGATATGCGGTTTCCTTATTAGTTATTTATTCAATGGACAAAGTGTACTGTCGCGATTAGTTGTAATATTTTTGAGTTAAATGAATTCAACATTTTATTTTATTATTATAGAAGTCGTATAAATTTTACTCGATTCAAGTTCCATAGTAGCGCCCCCGCAGAAAGAAATGGATTTTGGGTAGAAAAGGAAGTTTAATCGGTTACCGATTACCAGGAAAACATTTGGAAATTTGGAAAATTTAAATAAATATTTTTAAAAGAGTTACATGTATGTTTCACATAATAATAATAATAAAAATTAATTCTCTCAAGAAAATCACTGAAGAAATGTGTCGGGTATAATTAAACGTGAGACTCCAATAAACTAATTATTTTTATTCAATTAGCGACAATTTAATATAATGTCCGAATTAACTACCGAGACCAAAACTAATTACAGGATTGCAAGAAGTGCTTATTACACCGGTTTCCAATAACCTCTACCTCGTTCAAGTTCAAAAAACCTCATAATAAAATTCATTGTACTAGGTACCGACAACCAGCCTCTGCTCTGGCCGTGATAAACTCTCTGTCCTAAAACTGATCGATGACGATAAAACGACATGATTGATGTATGAGTTCAAAGCATTTTTTTTCTGCCTATTTTTAATCTTGATAATGCTCTGACGTACCCATGAAAATGCAACAATATCGTGCAGTGGCGTTGACTTCGGTTATTTAATTAATTTACAAGAGTTACAAGAGTTGTTGAATATGTTTTGCAAATATATGTAGTAAGTTCTATGATATCTCAGATATGTTTGGTTTACTAATATATAAGTATTATATTAGCACTCTGATAACAACATTACTATTATAACAATTAGTCTCTTGTATTTGTATTAATTGAGTCAAATGCCCTTTATCGCAGAGTTCTAAGACAAGTAGGCTTTCAATATGTTAGAACCCAACATCAACTATGTACACGTATATACGTAATTATGTTTTTATAGTTGCAGGAGCAGAAACTTGTTGTATTATGTTATATTACTCTCGTTGAATTTCAAGTATGTAACAGTGAATTAAAAACTATTATATAAAGATTAATTCAAGACTAATACAAAGGATTATATACAAGATTAATACAAAACTACGTAACTAACTATAGCTACAATGACTAAAATTCTAATAGTATTTAAAGCTTTTACTTGTTTTTGTCTGTTGACTAAACAATCACTTTCTAATCACTTGTTAACTTTCTCAATAACACATAACCTGATTTAAACTTGAGAATTGAAACTGCAACGGTATTTAGGCAAATAATTCTTCAACGAAATTCCAACTAGAAAAGAATAAAAAAAACTGGTCCTAACATGATTTGAACTTCAAACTCGGGTTTCGCTGCTTTTCTGCAAGACATGTACACATTTTTTTCATTGATACTTATTATCCTCGATGAATTCTTGCATGCCTACTTTCATACATGATCATTTATCCGCTGGGTTACTTCAGCATTTGCCTTCTGTATGCTTTGAATGGAGCGGTTTATAATGAAGGCCAAATTCATTGGAAGCAAAAGTGGACTTCGTTACAATTTAAGATCATTTGTCATCATTACTACGAATTTCGATAGAAACTTTCACGAAATTTTCAAGAAACTAAGAATTTATTGTAAGAAAATACAAGATTGGTGAAATGATGATTTTTATTTCTTGATCCCGTTAAGATTCCAAGTTTAATAAAATCAAAAGTACGTGTTCCGCGATATTCAAAGACAAAGGATAAAATCTTTATCCTTGATATCCTTTTGCACATATACTTTAAAGTAGTATTTTTCACAATAGCTTGATTCTTTAGCTTTCAAATGAGCCATACTTCACTGTTCTAGCATGAATAGAAAAATATATATGAATTTTTAAAGAAGACAGGACTTTTGCGAAATTGGGAGAAATTTTTAATTTGTATTTTTATTTTTACAAACTCTCTAAATATGTAAAATTTCAAAAAAAATTTGTGATGGTTATATCACTTGTCGCCTATTTGATATGGAATGACCCGAGGGGCCATGTTGAACAGATAAAAATATTTTTAATGTAAATTTAATAAAATTCGTTAAGTGATTATATAAAAATTTCTTTTTAATTTCTTTTTATAATTACCTTTTTACCTTAATCTTTCTGTGTTTATATTTATAGCAGATTCAATTAATTTACATAATTGAGGTTATGTTATGGTAGATTTTGGGTAGGTTTTCAAAAGGCATATAAAAGAAGATGGCATGTTGTTATCGAAAGTGTGGGTTTTAGTATAGTAAGTTATAGATGTCAGGATATTTGGATCGTTTTGACACACTTCAAAATTGTATCAATTGCATTTTGTCATGGAAATATTGTAAAAGCTTTCCGAAATTTTTCCTAACACAATTTGAAAACGGCATCCAAAATTACTGGATTTCAGTGGCGTAGTCAACTCTGAGGGTATTTCCCCTTAGGAGATCAATAGAGCAGGAGGTGATAGCACTCACCTATGCTAACAAAAAATTATATGGCAGGCGTAGGGAACAATATCAACCGTTTAGGAGCTATAGGGTGATTAAGAAAAAAAGCTAGTTTTTAACTAGTTTTGAGGTAATCACTCGTTAACAGCTACAGATAAGTCATAAGACATAATAGGTCAAATTAAAGAGGAGAATCTACAGTTTATAGTTGTTATAAAAAAAATTTATATTAAAGACCGCTTTGAAAAAAAAGAGTTTAAATTTAAAAAAAAAAGTAAAAAAATCCGAAATATTTTATTTAAACGCACGTAACTCCTGTGACGAGGAGGTGATGGTTGAGCAGTCGTTGGAAAGGCCATGAAGTTCTGCAGGGTGTTTTGTGAAAAACTAGTTTTTTTTTCTTAATCACCCTGTAATTCCTAAACGGTTGATACTGCTTCCCCCCCCCCCCCCCACCGCTTTACAATTTTTTGCTTGCATAAGTGAGTATATCACCTCCTGCTCTATTGACTTCTTAAGGGGAAACAACCTGTATAGTATTGGTATACAAAAAACTAAACTCAAAATGGGAATGTATTTGTATTATATCATCAAGATTTTAGTTTCTCAAGTTCTTCTCTATTTATGAACAGTATTAATAAGTTCGACAGCCGTTATCATCCCATAAAAAATAATATTTGATGAGTTTTAATTTAGAAAAACTAAAAAAAAAATAGGAAGCATACTGTTATAACCTCTGGGAACTGGAAGCAAGGCTATTGAAATTTTGCAATAATAATTCTAAGAGTTCCTTAATGGTATGAATTTTCTAAATTTTTCATTTCAATTTCTGTACGTCTTGTTAGATTTTACCTAAGTGTTAATGACTTAGAATTAAATGTAGAATTAGCATGAATATAACATTTTAGAGAGGGATGCATTTTGATTCTCTTGTAGACATGAACAGAACAAGAATGCAGAGCATAAGTTTTGTGTAAGTCCGTTTGGTATGGCATATCAGTAATTAGATATAAATAGTAATAGAAAAATCTGCTTTTGTACATTTGATATAAAGGCGCTAGGGTTAGAGTAAAAAGGTGCTAGAGATAGAGTTTTTAATGCTAAATAGAAAGAAGAAACATAAAGATAATTTTTTCCTAAATTATAAAAAATGGGAAAATTAACTACAACTAATAGAAATTAGTTAGAAATTAGTTAGAGTTATATTTAAAATTTAAAAACGTTACACATAAATTCTGCTGTGGAGATCTTGAATGCAATTCATTATAACGATAAAGTAATATTACACTATAAGTGTTTCAATGTGCCGCGTAAATGCACCGACAGTGCCTGCAGTTTGGACACTCAAGGGCAGGTTATTCCATAAACGGGCAATTTGGACAAGATAAGCACCTTCCATGTAAGATTTATAAAAACGTGGGAGCATTATATTCCTATTGCGTCATGATAATGTGAACTGGAAGAATTCTTGAAAGTATCTAGGTCTATCGCAATTAATTAGATTATATAAGAAAACTAGATCACGTCTCCGCAAATAAGGAAACAGTGAACACCCAAGTACTCGAGATCGAAAAGGCGAAACATGATCAAACCTGCGAAGTCCATAAACAAAGCGGATGAAGTCGTTGAATGCTACTTCCATCTTGCGGGTATAACAACTATCCAGTTTAGGAAATACAATACTACCATAAGTGAAGTGAGGTAAAATTACTCTCACGCGATTTTCAGTAGATAAGATACTCGCTGAGAGCCAGAGACTCCGAAGCACTGCATAATTTTTTCTGATAATGTTGTTAACGAAGTCACAACACCTCATTTCGCTGTTTAAAATAATACCAAGGGTACTGACTTTGTTTTGCATAGGCTGCAAAACATTGTTTAAGACTTCTGGTGGTATATCAGAAGTAAATACAGTGAGACTTGACAGGATTTAAAACCAACTGATTATTCTTTGACCAGACATAAATTCTGTAGAGATCACAATTCATTCGTGCAATGCAATCTTCTAAAATCTCAATTGGTCTATTAAAATATAACTGGACATCATCCGCATATAAATGAATATATACATCCTGCAGAACATCAGGCAAATCATTTATAAACAGACTGAAAAGCAAAGGACCCAATATAGAGCCTTGAGGAATCCCACTTAACAGCGGTAGTACGATAGACAACATTTCGTTGGCTTTGACTCGCTGTTTACGACCAGTTAGAAAATGTTTGATCGAAGCAACGGCCGATTTGCTAACGTTTTGAATCTTATTATTTACGCTTAATAACTCTACACTGGAGTAATAGTTGCATGTGTGTGCTTATTCACTCTACACTGGAGTAATGGTTGCATGTGTGTAAGTGCGATCGTATAGTTTGAATTCGATTCGATTCATTCGAATGCATCGGACCATGGTACGTTTACATGCAAATTTTACACAGTTAAGAGTTTTTGTTACGGGAATCGTAGTCATTTGATTAAGATAAATTTTTTTCTAATAAGTTTTTGTAAGAAAGGTTTACAAATTTGATTAGGTACGGTTGGGAAGATAAGAGCAAACTTAAGATTATTATAAGACCATTTTTCTGTATGAATAATTTAGGTCTTAGTAGCTATTCAAATCAAAATTTTGCTAGTTTTACATAAGCATATATACATACTTTTTATATTTCAATTTCCTATACCTTAAAACATATGGGAGATTGAGGTGTTTTTTTAATTTATTGGCGTTTTTATGTATTACGTATAATTATTATGATCCAGCGTTCGTAGCAATGATCTAAAAGATGGAAATATGATCCGGCAAAACCTTCATACTTAGATATATTCATTGGTATTTTTGGAAACTAGAAATAAAGTAAACTTTATGAGAAAACGGGTGGTATACATAACCCCGATTTCAAGCAACGTGACGTTACCCTCTGGAAAAATATCCAAAGAACAGATATTTTAAAAAGCAGCTCATGAGAAAGTTACGATAAGAATATTTTTGCTTTTCCCCCAAGAGAAATATTGAAGAAGTTAGTTGAGTTCTTACTTTCATCACGACTGGCGGTTTATTTTTGTAGAGGTCCTTGTAATAAAAATTGATTTGAATATTATAATTTCAATAAAATTGTGTCTTCTTTTAATTTACTTTTGTTTTATAATTTATATTACTATTTTGATCCTCGAAATTGAATGATTTCACCCAGCATAAAAACACATCATTTTCGAGAGTGCCAACATGAAGCTTATGTTTCTAAAAAAAAAACAAAAGAGATTGAGACCACTATACCAGTTCCATAAGCAAAACTCTCATGCATGTACATTTTGTAGGGTATTACTAGCGCCAGTATGCCGTGCTATCTATTGAATGGATGGATATCGTCCTTTGAAAGCCGACTACTTAAGTCTATATTCAGTCCAATATAATATCACTGCTATTTTACACAAAAATATTATTAAGCTGAACATATATAAATTTAGTATTTCTATTAAATTAAACACCAAATTGATCCAGTTTCGTTATCATCTTATTTATTAGAATTTTTCACTGAAAATTCCAAAATTATTTTAATAACAGAAACATATGATTTCATTGTTTTGTTGAAGACTCTTATTTTTCGTCATCCTTACAGTTTCCGTGATAAAGATGTTCAATGGCTGAAATTGATGAATATATAAAATTACGTTTTAGAAATAAACAAAATCTTACTTTTGCCACATTTCTCATCACAGTCAATGCTGCTTTGATTGGGATAAGTTTCAACTTTTCCATTTACTCGAACACAATGTGGTGACAATTCCAGAGTTACTATACATGGAGGACAATCCTCATCCTTTTGCGGACTTGGAGCTGAGTAAACTCCAAGTACGGCAAGAACTAGAATAGAAAATCATTGTCACAGAATTTTATTTGGAATCCTTGAATAGTATAGTATAAAAAATGTATTTTAAAGTACCTAGTTCTTTCTTTAATTATTATTAATATTAGGATAGTGCTAAATGAGAATAGCATTTCTTCATTTTTTTTTTACTAATAACCTAAATAAAAAAAAGGAATTCATTGAAAGTTATTGATATTTACGCCGAAATCAAAAATATTATAACATAAAGATGTCGCATAACCATGCTTTGGTTGTACACACTAGAAAATTGCTTCTGGGATTTGTTAGCAGAACACTTATGACTCCTTCTCATAAATTAACAACGCTACTGCACACATGTCTCTCTGTTTGAAATTTCTCTAAGGAATTTATTTTATTCTTTAAAATATCTTGAATTAAGAAATAAAAAAAAACTTTTCTTGCATAGTTTACGTTGAATTTGGTTTTTATGGGTGATATTATATGTATGTAGTATAAGTGCGTATGTATGCTCCAATTCCAATATAAAATCAACTATGCCTTGACCTGATGTAGAGAAGGTCTGAATTTTTCCATAGAAATTTACTAGAAAATTTTTATGCATATTATTGGAAGCGAGCACAGAATGAAAGTACAGGGTTTTCCAATAAGAGGTGTTATTTTAATTAGCCCGCTATTTCGGTAGATGTCACTTTTGGAGCTGTCATTTTTTGACATTTCAACAAGTAGAGACTACGCCATTAATAAAAATGGAACGACACACGATTCAACAATGCATTGAAATTATTAAAATTCACTATAAAAATGGTGAAAATGTGTCAGAGACGGTTCGTAAAACTCGAACATTTTTGGGTCGTCGTGAAGCACCTTGTCGGACCGCAATACAGAAATTGGTAGAAAAATTCGAGCTGTCGGGACAAGTAAGTGATGTCAAGAATAAAACCCGTGCACGTCGCTCAAGAACAGCCGAGAATATTGCTGCTGTAGCCGAAAGTGTTGAAGAAAACCCAGGTTTGTCCATTCCTCGTCGTTCCTTGGAATTAGGCATTCCACAAACGTCATTACACCGTATTTTGCATAAAGATTTGGGTCTTAAGGCTTATAAAGTTCAGTAAGTTAACACAAGAACTCAAGCCGGCCGATCATCAACAACGTCGAGTCTTTGCTGATTGGGTCCTTGAAATGCATGAAAATGATCCGGAATTCCATCGAAAACTCATCTTGAGTGATGAGGCCCATTTCCACCTCGAAGGCTTCGTCAACAAGCAAAATTGTCGCATCTGGGGCTCGGAAAACTCAAGAGTTATTGTTGAAAAGCCTCTCTATCCTCAACGTGTGACTGTTTGGTGCGGTTTATGGTCCCGTGAGGTCATTGGACCTTACTTTTTCGAAAATGAGGCTGGAGCAACAGTTACGGTGAATGGATTGCGCTATCGACAGATGATTAATGATTGTTTATGGCTGGAATTGGATGGTATTGATCTGGACAACGTTTACTTTCAACAAGACGGCGCTACGTGCCATACAAGCAACGAAAACATTGATCTTTTACGGGAAAAGCTTCCGGACCGTGTTATCTCTCGAAGAGGTGATCACAATTGGCCACCGAGATCTTGTGACTTAACACCTTGCGACTTCTTCCTTTGGGGCCACGTGAAAGAGAAGGTCTACGCCAGCAGCCCAGCGTCGATTCAAGACCTCAAAGTGGAATTCGTGAGGCTATCGAGGACATAGGGCAGCCACTTTGCGATTTGCTTATGGAAAATTTCATGAAAAGGATATGGCCCTGTAGGCGTGGTCGTGGTGATCATTTGGCTGATGTTATTTTCCATTATTAACAGCATACCTTCCTCTTTATAATGAAATAAAGATCCGATCATTTATCTCAAAAAATGGCATTTTTCTTTGAATATCAAAATAACACCTCTTATTGGAAAACCCTGTAGATGACGAATCGTATTTTAATAATGATTTTTCTACTTTGCCTGGATGTCAGTTCTATTACGCGAAGGATAAAAATAGCGTTCCTGATTCGGAGAGATGTATTGAATAGAAGTAATTTGAAAAAACGATTCTGGTTTGGCAGGCAATTTGTCAGTGTGGCTAGCGCAGTTAAACTTTTTTTTTTGTAAGGGAGCAATAAATACGGAAATTTACATTAGGGAGTGCGTTTACAAAGGAGATTATTACCATTCATCAGATTTTACAACATGTCTACGCTATTTTGGCCAGACTTAGCTATTAGCCACTATGCTAAAAAAAAAATGTAGATTGGCTTGAAAAAAAATCACATTGCCTTTGTGAGAAAGGACATCAACCCTCCAAATGTGCCAGAATTTCGCCCCATTGAATAATTTTGGGCTTTAGTAAAGGCAGTATTGAGGAAGGAAGGAAAATCAGCCAAAACCTACAAGAATTTAAAAGGTTGTGGATCTCAGCTAGCAAAAAAGTGACGTCAGAGACTGTGCAAAAAATAATGGCATCCATTAAGAAAAAAACACGATTATTTTCCTGGAAAAAGAAAATTGTTTAATATTTTTATAGTTTTTTATTATGTTGATTTAATGAATTAAACGGCCCAGATAACAAAATGGAATATGTTCTGAAAAGATACTTTTTGGACACAGACGATCGGCTCCAAATCGGTAAACTTCATTCACTTTCGGTAAAAGTATTCCACTGGATATGAATAGAACATATTTTTAACATGCTTTGGAACAACGAATTTTCATTTCTGCCTCGATCCAGCAGCGTTCGGGTTTGTGTACCGTCGGACATAAAAATGATACGTTTTCGATACCTTATTTTATATCGAATTTTCGTTTCGCAACGGAGTCGCGATTAGTGTCCTCAGTCAGTTCTAATGTGTAGCTTGTGGTGGCTTGTGTGAATTTTAGTAATTACTGTTTTGAAATTTTAAGTGGAAAAATTTTCTTGTTTAAATTTGCTTATTCAGGTGAGTTTCATTAATTTATGGAAAATTCGTGACCGTTTTGAAAAGGTATCATTAACTCAGAGTTTATAATTCATGATTTAAGTATACAGAATGAATTGTACTAAAATTTGTGGTGTGAGAAAACGACATCTACGAAGAATAGTTGCTCAAAGAAGGCAACTTCACAATGACCTTAACTCCCAAACTCAAAACGACAATGGCGTTTCAAATCATACTCCCTGTGAAGTTCTTGGAGATTTTTTGGAAGGTGATAAAATCGACAATGGTTTTTCAAATTCACCTTCCTGTGATAAAGGCTATAAATAAAATTTTGTAAGAACATTTTAAAAAGATTAATGATGAAATTTATATCATTTCTTATTTATTAGGTTTTGTATGTTAAAGAATTAAAAGGAAGAAAGGATTTTAAAACGTTTTTCCGAAAATTTATGACGGATCAGCTGGCGAATACATACAATTGGAAGGCAAAAGCGGGAAACAAATCATTCGAAACTTTTAATAATATTGTGGATTCTTTTTATCGTAATTCTTAACCAATTCTAGTTTTATATATATGTCCGTTAGTTAGTTATCTTGTTATAGATATTCATAACAATTATCATTTTAAATACTTTTACAGATGCACAAAAGTCCTGGTGTGGTGGAAGCGATAATTGAATCTTTAAAAGACGCCAATAGGCGAATAGTAAAAAATAAGTACGTTGAATGTCAAAAAATAAAAAACTAATTTTTTATTTGAAAGTTAACTTATTCAAAATTTATATGTACGAAACTTTCTGGATCATGCCATAGTATTAGGACTAACACTATTAGACTTAATAGCTTATGCATCTCTTATTAATTCAAATGAATCATTGAAACGGAAAGCTGATGGAATATTGAGAAATAAATCTGGCTGAAGTATAGTTAAATTTGAATTAACAGGGACAAAGACTTTGTTTAAGTCATCGGGATCTAACATATGCACTACCTTCTCTTCACGATGGGTCCATGGTTTTTATCTCAAGGACTTGGATAGGGATTAAAAAGCATATTTAACTGATCATCACCACTGCCGGTAATGAAAAATTTCACTTATACCAATTCTCACCCTTTTTCTCAACAATCAGAGCACACTGACCGGATTCCAATTTCATTAGGTCCACAATCAGAGCTGGGTAAGTACCAAAGAAAAAGTACTTAAGTACAAGTACAAGTATCGAAGCTCTTCACGTGAGTACAAGTACAGCATGTATGGAAAGTACTTTTAACTAAGTACTAACTCTATAAAAAGTAGGTACTGAGTACTTTTCAAAGTACTGCCTTAGAATCTTTGTACGTTTTCAGTAATATAATAAAGTATATAGAGTTCAGTTAATAGAAATAAATAAATAAATCCATTTGAAAACTATAATATGTATAGCAACTCAGTGGCTACTATTTATAGTTTTTTATAGTTTTCGGCGCTGCACGTAGAGTAAAACTTTCACCTGTCATTGCTACACTCATAAAAACTATTAGAGATCCTCCCAATCACCCATTATCGCCTCCAATAATGCATAAAAGTTCTAAGGAAAGAATTTCCAGTAAATTTCAAAGAAAAAATTGAGGCCTTCCATACATCAGGTCGAGGCATCGTTAATTTTATATTGGAGCGAGGAATTTCTTGATTATGCTTGGTCGAGGCATCGTCGATTTGATGTTCGAGCGAGACATTATTTATTCTATTTACTCAGTCTTGTTTGTATGTTATTAGTTTGTCAAAGGTTCTCCCTTGACGCGTGAGTGTGGCACATCCTTTGACAGTTCTTTGCCAACTTTAAAACTCAACAAAAAGGGAGTTGCGCTAGAGATTGTGTTTGCTTTTCAACTTAGAGTTAGATACTTGTAAGTACTTAATAGACTCAGATATACTTAAATAAAAATATTGGTATTTAAGTACAAAACTAAGTCTTAAGTACAAGTAAGTAGAAGCAAGTACTTATGTTCAAGTACTAAGTAGGGCATTTCAAAAGTATTAAGTAATAAGTATTAAGTAACTTAAGTACTTAAGTATTGCCCAGCTCTGGCGTTATGCTGATATAATTGAGATATAAATTAATAAAAAAACAAAACTCCGATGGTATCTAGTAGATTTGATCAATGCCATTCTAATTAATAATTAAAACCATTTTTTAAGACTAATTCAAACTATGCAACCAGAATGATGAATTTCCATCTTGGGCTATTCGCTGTTCTTGTTTTCACTAATTTTTATAATATTGGGAATATCAGAAATTGTTGAAAAGTGCTTCGTACCGGAATATAATTTTGGTCAAATAATTTGTCGTTTTAATTTCAAAATAGATCTGAGACCTTTTTCATAGTATTAAATAAAGTTTGAAGTAATACTTAATAAAAAGTTTATTGAACTTTACCACTTTACTATTTATCTGAGTACAAGTAAGTATGCTAATGACTGTCATATTGCACAAATAACTTCAATTAGACCAGATAATGAAAATATTTTGTAAAGATGTGTCAACAACAGATAAAAATGATGTCATTGGGAGGAACAATGTTGATGTAGTGCAAGCATAAATAATTTCAACTCATATATAATATTTACATCTAGGAGGAGTAAAAAAACTTGTTATCCTGCAACATTGGAAATATTTCCAAATACACTTACGTATATTAAAAGGATGGAGATGTCTTATTTTCGCAAAAAAAATGAACGTCCCTTTCAAAGTTCTTGAGAACGAAAAATAGGGGAGACATTTGCCAAAATGGAATATTGATGTGTTTGGCAATTTATTTCTTTTAGGAATTATGACATTTCGAAATAATAAATCAAGACAGTAATGATTTCCATGCCGAATACTTATTTTAGGATCAGAATAATAATCTAATTAATTTAAGTGGCCAAGATGGGAATTACAGCGATATTAATAGTGAAATCAATGGGAACCGTTTTTTATATCTGGGCGAAGCCTCTTCTTCTTTGTAGTTTTATTTCCCATTTCCAAATCCCCAATTACAGAAAATTACCGCGATATTATAAGTAAACTAATATAATTTCTGTCCACCTTTATTAGCTATTTACAACACTAAAGAGATACACAGGTGCACATGAAGACAAAGCATATCACTTACTTACATAAGTCTCCATTATTTTTGACAGCAGTAAAATTTTTCGTGACAAGTTTGGCAAAAATTCCTAAATTTAATTCTATTTCACCACCGTGTTCTAGCTTCAAATTGGAAAATTTATTATAAATTGTGCTAACCTTTTGCCACGTTTGGTAATGCAAACTTACTCAGTACTGAGAAATTCTAAAAAGGACTTTTTCAGAGAAATTCTGTATGAAAATTAAACACAAAATTTTGATCTTTCTCAGTTTCACACTTGGCTGTTTGGAATTTAAGTTTTTTAGGCTTGTTTAATTCGAAAAGTTAGCAAACATTGAATTGAGGGATTCACTTTTTCCTTTATGCTATTGTCCTTAGTTACAAGTACGTAGGTAATTATGTACAATATAAATAAAAAATAAATAAATTAATAAATGAAATTAAATTAATATTAAATATAAAACTTACCAAGTACAATACAGAACAATGCAAACTTCATGATACGAGTGGGATTATAACGACTAGGGTACAGCTCTAAACACAGTTCAAATGAAACTGATTGCTAGTACAAAACTTTTTAGAACTTGTGCATGCATTATTATAGATAATGGTTTTGCTCCAAATTGAAATAAATGATGAAAATGCTGAGTTTCAAAGATAAGCAATTAAAAGTAGATTTGTTTGTATTTTCAAAAATACTGCGATCACTGATAGCAAGGCAATTTATTCACTGACCCAAAATAAAACAAACTATTTTGAAATCTCGCTTTTCGATAAACAATTTAGGTAAATTATAAAATGGAATCAGAGTTAATTTGAAGTTATAAAAAAAATGAGTTTATTTTAATTTATTTTATGATTGATATGCTGGTAAAAACCTTGAATATTTATGTTAATGAAGAAAGTAAAAAACTAGCCATACTCAGGATTGTTTTTTTTTTTTGCGAATCGAGTTGAACGAATAAAAATATTTTTAATGCAAATTTAATAAAATTAATTAAAGCTGAATAAATTTGTAAGCATTTTGCTACCCCTTTTTAATTTCCCAAGATGTTAATGACATTGGCTTGAAACCTTCGGCAAAATATTAGAAACTCTTAAGTTCAAATGCTACCGGACCTAAATTTTTGAAAAACATGTTGCGTTTTTTCTTAAAAAATCAAAAACCTAAAAAAAACGTGTTTTTTCCCACCCTTAAACATATTTTTCGTACATAGGTTTTCCAAACATATTTGTAAATGCTATCGGAGCTGTTTTCAAAATTTGTTAACATTTTTCATGTTATAATTATTTTTATAATATTAAAATTGAGATTCCTGTAACTTAAATAAAATTTTTTGTTACACGTTTATTTTAACACAAGAATGAAGACTGAGCTAATTTTATTCAGTAGCCCAAAAACCGGATAAATCCAGCAATTAGTTTATTTTATAAAAATCAATTTGTAAACCTCTATTGTGATAAAAAAGTGAATGATTTATTTCATTTAATTCTCAAAAGCTTTTCGTGCTGACGACAGGATCTAGTAGTCCAAGCAAATACTCGGTTTTGTATAAATTTGCATAATTTTGAATAGTACTTTATAGGTATTATTGCTAGGCATTGTTATTAGAATGATCCCTAGAAGACATAACATGATGAGCTCATCAATGAGCTCCTCATGAGCAATTAGATGAACGTAATGATGAAATTTATTTGCGTTTGAATCAAAACAGGAAAAAATCATTTATATACTTATTCACAGATAGTTTGCATGAGTTATTATATCTCTTTCACTTATTTAGAAATGCATACTATGATTCTCTTTTGTACATTTTACAATATTAGATGAGCACTTCGATGAGTACATAATGAGTGTCACGATGAGCTTATTAATGATCATATCAATGAGTGTCATGATGAGTTTATAAATGAGAATCTAAATTTACGATTGATTTCATATATTTTTCCGAATTCGACGCTGAGGCGTAAGGAAATGGACATAACGTTTTGTTCAGCATATGGGCGACAGTCTTTGAATTAATCAGTCAAATTAGTATTGGTTTACATAATAACTGCCCCTTGCGGGGCAAGAGAAAAGGTAAAGCTATGACCAATTTCTACTAGGGATAACTCACGCTACTACTACATAGTCAAAATTTTAGAAGCTCGGAATCGAGAGCTTTATTTTCTGCCATTCAGCCTTAATTGATTATATAAAAATTAATTTATTATTTATTTTTGTCAATGAAATTCAGTTTTTTCTTTCTTTTTACAATTACATTTTTACCTTAATCTCTCTGTGTTTATATTTATAGCAGTTTCAGTTCGTTTAATTGAGGTTTTATTATGGTAGATTTTTTAAAAGGCGTAAGAAAGAAAATGTCTTTTCATTGAGGCATGTTAATATCGAAAGCGTTGGTATTAGTAAAACAAGTTATAGATGCCAGGATATTTTGATTAGTTTAACACAGTGCAAAATTATATAAATTGTACTTTGCAATGGAGATATCGGTAAAATTTTTTGAAATTTTTTATAGCACAACTTGAATTTAGCATCCAAAATTACTGGATTTCAGTGGCGTAGCTAGATTAGAGCGGTGCTCAAAAGGGGGGTTACTTGGAAAATTTTCCGGGAGTTTTGAAAATTGGTATTTTATAGATTTCGATGTGTTCTTTTCGAGTTTTCACTTTGTCACCTCGTATCTTTGCTGCTCGTTTTGCCATATTGGAAAAATTACCTTGGCCTTGGGCTCAATCTATGGAACATATGTATGCCGACAGAGTTTATATATTCTACCGAAATCATCAGTACCTACAAGTGTATCTTTTTATAGTATCGTTCATATTTTCTTAGCCATGGATTTTAAGGAAATGAACTGTTTTATTTGTGAAAATCCATTGCAAGGAAGTGAGGTGACTGAAGCGAAGGAAAAAGAATTGGAGACATTTCGTCAGGCAAATGTTAATAGAAAGGACAACAAGGGTAAACTCTTGGAGGGACTGAAATCAGTAGAGCTTCATGATGTGTGTCGAAAATGCTATAACAATGAGAAATTAATCTCTGCATGTTTGCGTAGAGCAAGCGATGTCGCACCTTCTCATCAACAACTGTAATCCACTACTACACCAACATTCTTATTCAGAGATCATTATTTTTTGTGCGCTGCTGAGATAACAAACCAGGAAAGGAAAAAATTTTCCAACAAATATATTCAACAAAATGTATCATAGATAAAACAGCCTCTTACACACCTTCAGTGGCTGTGATATAACATCAGCAGTCTTTAATCAAGAAAAAATAAAATGTGTCAATGTGCTTCGAAAAAAAGGAGATTTGACCTAGGTATTCAAAAACCGAAATGTTGTGGCAGAGATCATTACTGAAACTGGAGAGCGTTTACTCCTTGCATATATATATTATATTTATATAGATATACATGCTTTATAAAATCATCATATAAAAATAAATTTAATATTGCATCGCTGTCACCAATAAAAGCCGCAGCACGACAACATTCGTTCCGAACCTATCAAAATTGGTCCAGCAGTGGTATGAAGTTGAACAAAATGCAGAGCAATGGCGATGGGAAAAAGCAAGAATGGGCTATTTCTTGTCACCACACTCAAGCCCTAAGCTCCGAAAATCTTGTTGAAACGGATTTCTTGCAAATGCAAAAAGCGAAGTCGCGGAGCCTACAAATTTGTGATGACAACCAATCAGTCAGCTGTTTTCGCCTCAAATAAAATTCAAGTAAACGTCGCTAAGCCAACACCAAGAGGCGAAACAGACATAACTGGTTACAGCGGCCGACGAAATTCAGTAGATGGCATCATTCTTTTGGCAGGCAGTGTTGATCTGTATCAGAGCTAATCTGAGTTATAAAGAATCGTGTTTCCTATCTTTTTCACAGAAGATAATTCTGGTCAGGGTAACCTAAGTTTTCTATTCTTTTATACAGAAGATAATTCTAGTTAGGAATAAGCTGAGCATCTTATTTTTTCTATAGAAGCAATTTGCTACCCTTGTGCTGTCACGCACTAGTACCGAGCATTTTGCTACCCTGTGCTGCCACGTACTAGCACTGAGCATTTTCCTACACTTGTGCTTTCACGCACTAGTACCGAGTAATTTGCTAGCTTCGTGCTGTCACATATTTTAACAAGAAGCATTTTACTACCCTTGTGTTGTCACGCACTAGCACCGAGCATTTTGTTACCCTTGTGCTGTCACGTACTAGCACCGAGCATTTTGCTACACATGTGCTTTCACGCACTAGTACCGAGTAGTTTGCTACCTTCGTGCTATCACACACTAGCACTGAGTATTTACTACACTTGTGCTGTCACGTACTGGCAAAGGGCATTTTTTGTTTTATATATTTTGTTGACAGATGCTTAATTCTGTTCCTTTTCTTCTGTTTCAGAACTAAAGGAAGCAAGAAGGCGCAACACATTCCTGAATTTTAATTTTATATATATATTTTTTTTTTTAATTTTATTATTTTGTTCGATGTTTTATTGAATTGTGTTATTAGGTTAAGCTAATTGGATTATTAAATCTTAACAAAAATTTTGTATTTGAAGTATTAAAAAACTGAGTTGTCCTTTGTACCGGCTTCCTCCCTCACGAACGAGACTAGATTTCTCACGTAGACTGTTCTCTTGCAAACCTATGACAAAATCGAAGAAGAAGTTAGCTATATCGCGAAAAACGTGGAAGAAATTTCTATTTGTGACGTTTCGCTCGGTTCTGAAGACGATCAACTCGCAAAACGTGGTCCATCAGTGATAGCGAAATGAATTTTGTGCATTACATGTGAATTAGGTCTACTGGAGATAAAAAAAAAAAAATGCGTTACTTACTCAGCCTCATGGTAGTATGCAAATGAGCTTTTCGCCAATATGGGTATTGGAATAGACTCTGTGGCGCTTTTACGCTAAAACTGGTCGTTTGACCAAAAACGAAATGGTTATTATTTACTTATAGGAAATTTTCTCTAGTTTAATTTATCACATAATCATTTTTATCGTGAAATGAGTCGGAAAGGAGATATTGTCAAAAAAACTGTCTTTTTGGTGCAATTTTTTCAATTTGGCGGCGAAAGTGGATATCCCATCAAAATCTATAAAAATACCAATTTTCAAACTTCAAAACTTTCCAAGTACAGTCATTTGGTAGTTTGCAATGGAAAAGTTTCAGTCTGTCTTTAATTTATTGGGATTGCTAGTAGATCTTTTACTTCTATAGACGCCAGCGTTGCATAGATTGTGCCAGAGTACTTTTAGTGTGACCTTCACCTTCAGGTCAAATTTTCTCCTATACATATAACATGCACGTTTAGCTGCTCGAATTTTAAAATTGATTTTGTTTCTTATTATATTTGCACGATTTATGACTTTCAGCGCGTTCCTTCGTCTTGGATCTCGGAAATAAAGATACTCCCTAAATTGGTGGCCAATGAATGTCTTCTCTAATTCTTGGACATATCACTACTCAATACTTTCATCCTATTTACGAGTATGTGTGACCAGACTGGTCCAGAGTGGAATATTTAAAAAAAAACCATAGAATTTGCTTGCAGGGTCTCAAAATGCTCGGCAACTAACTAATATTTCAGCATCTGCTAGCCAATGAACTGAAATATCTACTAAGCTACAACAATTACCTAATGTACCATTAGAACACAAAGGTACTTTAAAGTTCCAAAAGTAGGTATAATAATCTTGTATGCAAACTTTACAGGATAGTCTCTTGTCTATGTCAAAATGGCACACAATACTATACATAACATCAAAAACCATTTTATTTATAGACAAGTACCGAAGTACTTGTCAATTACTGGCTTTGTAGCCGAAAATCAAAATTTCATAAAGAAATTTTGACAGCATAGTGCATGTTTCGATCAGCAGTGAAGGGCGATCTCATCAGGACAGCAATGAAGCCCTAAACTGCCTGCTATCTACACTACAGTGAACTCAGATGTCCAAAAGTTGGTGGTGGATATATTAAACATTTATTTAAAAATTTACATTTGAATCATTTAACGGAATAGAATAGGGGGTTTTGAGTATTTCGAGACCCGTATATTATGCAAATCTGCAGGTAGTAGACTTGATAATATATGGGATTCGAAATACTTAAATCCACTCTTTTAAATTTTATTTATGTTTTTATTTTGTAATATATATATATATATATATATATATACTATATTATTTGCCCTAATAAAATTATTATAAATAAAAAATAAAAAGTCTTGTTTTTTTAATAGAAAATAAAGAATGGATCAAGAAAGACTTTATACATATGCGAGGAATTGAAATCTCTTATTATATACATTCAGCTTAAATTAAAATTATAATGATTTCAGAGCTTATAGCAAAATAAGTCTATATACTTACTTTGGAGGTGGCCTACTTTTTTTGTTATTTACTTACACTTATAGGACATCCTGCATCTATTATTCAGTTATCGTTAATCTGTGTAGATCGAAACGTTTTTAACAATTTGTTCGCATTCTCTATGCTGGCCTCTCCAATAACTCCTCATGCAGATCCTTTAAACTTTATAGAAGAAGCAGTGATCTTCATCTTCCGATGTGTAACAATTTCCGAGATATTAGAAACTATCGATAGTATTAAATCATATACCACAGGTGATGATAGTATCTCACTTAGGTTTATAAAACTTCTCCTTCCAATAATATGTAGTTTCCTCTTATATAGGTATATTCAATTCATGCCTTACGTAGTCTCAGTTTCCTCGTAAGTGGAAAAATTCTATAATGTTACCACTGGCAAAGAAGAGGAGGAGAGGTCGATGGGTTCGCAATGTCGAGCCCAATGACTTCCTTTTCAGATTGTAGTCTGGGCTTCACCCTGGGCATGACTGCGAGTCTACTCTACTGAAAGTCAATACAGATATTCGAAGTGCAATCAAAATGATCAGATAATTTCTATCCAATCGCATCCAACAAGTTTTAGTTGATGAAGTTAAATCTGACTTCCTTCCAATCAATTATGCAGTTTTACAAGGCTCTACTATGGGTCCTTTACTCTTCATTTTGTTTATAAATGATCTTCCGCTTGTTGTAAAAGATGTAAATTTGCCCATATACACTGATGACGTGCAGCTCTATTTGTCTAGATCTATTGGATTACAGGAGGACTGTATTGCTCGCATTAATAGAGATCTAGCTCGCATATCTGCTTGAGTTGAATCTAAACGGTTCTTCCTAAATTCGAAGTAGTTGGCTTGCTTAGCCTTTTATAGTGGGGCTATAGATACGCGCAAATTGCCTCCCACTACTGAATAATAACATATTACCTTTCTTTGAGTTGCTCTTAATAGCAAACTAATCTGCTGCTCTCAAGTTTGTAGTATAGTCAGCGAAATCTATGAAGCCTTTCGCAGGTTATGGATCTCATCTCTGGGACGTTATTGGCAGTCGGTCTGCGACTAAAACTAGTCAAGGCTCTGCTTCTTCTTTAGTTTACTGCAGCACTATCTTCTCTTCCCTCGACGCAGCTTGTAATCGTAAGCTAAATGTAGCGAAATGTAGAAATACATTAATTTACTAAAACTAACTTAACTAACTAAGCTTAGACAAACTAAACTAACGAATAATTATAGATTTAAAAATAGACTCTATTTATATTAGTATTATTATGAGTAAATGGAGTAAATTTATAGAGCTGAGAAAGGAATAGGCAAAGAAAAAAATGTATATCAGTTAGAAAAGAAAAAAGTTGTGGCCAAAATGTTTAGGATAAGTTTAGTGGCAATATTGATTTGTAAAAGATTCCGTTGGATCCTGCTCTCTGTATGTTAGCTGGCAAACGATTCCACAAACGAATGCCCTGGCCGAAATAAGAGCGCTCACCATAGCGTGATTTACAACGGAGGATCGAAAGGTTCATGTGCCGGGATGACTGTAACAAACTTAATCTCTCACATAGGTATGAGGGCTTCTCGCTGTATATAAGTCTCTGAAGGAATTTCAGTCTTATATCGGACAACCAAGCAAGGACGTTACATAAGGAGAGATGTAACTATATCGCGGCAATTTTAAGAGAAATCGGATTATATCATTGAAAGCAACCAAGAGTTTCCTACGACATTGAATCGAGAGCTGGAAATATCGTACAGCCATATGTGAAATAGGGTAGCAAAAAGGATTTAGCTAGTCTTATTCGTAAGTAATGCATTAAGTAGTCAGAGTTCAACCAAAGCTGCCGCAGGCATCCATATATTTTCCGTAGTATAATCCAGATATGCTAATTTTGAGTTCAGGTGAAACCCTAAACACTTCACAGAATTTACATATACTAGACTATTGTCATTCAAATAAATCGGTAGTAAAGAATTCTCATCAATATCACATCTATGGATCTCCATACAGTTCGATATATAATGGTTAAGAGCTAAGTTATTTTGCTCAGACCAGCCATATACACGTTTGAGATCCTCATTTATACGACTTATGTAATATTCCACTAATCCAATTGGTCTACTAAGGTATATTTACACGTCATCAGCATACAGATGAACGAAGGTATCTACAATAACATCTGGGAGATCATTTATATATAGACTAAAAAGCAGGGGACCAAGTATGGATCCCTGGGGTACGCCCACTTAGAAAACTTTTAATGAAAGTTATTGCCGATGAAGAGAAGTGAAATTTATTACCCAATTTAGCTAGTAATTGCGAGTGATCTATGGAGTTGAACGCTTTAGTAAAATTAAGTAGCGCAAGAAAAGTCAGACGGTCTTCGTCAAGGGCCATGTGAATATCCGATGTTACATTCAGCATAGCGGTTTCATAGCTGTGATAAGAATGGGACCCAAATTGCCAGGTTGACAGTAAACAGTTTCGTCTTGTGTAGTTCATGGTTTGCTGGTATACTATTTTTTCAAATATTTTAGCCAAGTAGCATAGTAGGCTAATTGGATGGAAGTCACTTGGAGTACATGCAATAAACTTCTTTGGAATAGGCACCGCCAATGCTTGTTTCCATTGATTGGGGAATTGAGATGTAGTGATACAATGGTTGAAGATGTGCGTTAGAATTTTCACTATTGTAGGCGCAATAAGTTTTACACATTTTGGTTGCAATTAATCGGGCTCTGCTGCATCTGATTTAATAGTAGATAGAGTCAGCATAACCTCAACTTCATCAACTCAATGAAAAGCAAAACCGTCAGCTGAAAAACCTTTAGGCCAAGGAGACGAGCCCGAGACACCTGCCGCAAAAAAAAAAATTTAATTAATTTTTTGATATTCTTGATTTACAGTTGGTATCTCTCGCCCATGAACTCCAAGTTACAAATATTTCTCCATAATTTCTTGGAAGGTTAGCTTACATCTTGCTTCTTACAAAAATACGCACGCTTCGCAGAACTTATCATGGAATTTGCCTTATTGCGGACTCATTTAAATTTATTTTTCGCATCAGCTGAACGGATAAGTTTATATTTACCATGTAGGTAATCTTTTTCCGATAATATGTTCCGTATTTCATCTGTGACCCATGGGCATCTCTACGGCACGTTCGTAACGCTCTTACTTTGTCCATATTGCACGTAAATGGAACTCTATTCCCAAGGACATTAGAACAATTGGCTCAACGAGAATTTTCAGGGAGAAATTTATTCAGTAAAAAGTCAAAGTTAACTTAACAACTACTTAAGAAGCAGGCAAGATTTCCAATTGTTTTACATTTAAATTCCCACGGCCAGAAAAGGAAAGAAACAAGAAGAAAAACTAACTAGGAGAAACTGATGCTGAATTCTCTGATATTTTCAGGAAAATGAGAATTTTATTTGAGATGAACTTTACACATCCTTTCAGCACTTTGGCCAAACTGAAATTTATCTTTTTCTTAAAAATGGGAGATAGTGTGACCCGAAGTATATTATTATGAATAGTTTGATAGGATTTTGTGGGATTCAATAAGATTTTGTCGTTCGGGTAATCCTACGTTCTCTCGAGTTTTGTTTTTAACTCGTTGTCTTAGTCGCACTACAATATTGCATAGCCAAGTTCTTTTCCTCCATTCATGCAAAAGACGAAAGTATATCAGATTACCTGTTTCATTCTAAAAAACGCGAGAAATTTTCAATTTTGTTCGGCTGATTCCTATCTGCGTATATTCCTCAAGGCCTTAAGGTCATATACTGTCAAGTCAGGGATAGTCTACGAATGTCTACAAACCCTCAAAAACTTATCAAGGAGAAAGAAAGTTATCCTCAATTGGGTACCTTGAGATGAAAGCCACAAAGGCAAATGAAATTGCTGATGGCCTAGCCAAAAGAGGAACGGAAACTCAGTTTGTCGGGCAACAGCCATTTTGTGGTGCTTGAAAGTATTACGTCAGAGCTGCCCTAAACGACTGGGAGAATAAACAAAAATCCCTGTATAGGGAAGGACTACAAGGACTTCGTTAGGCAAAAAAGTGTATCGATACCTCTAGCAGATAAACAAAAGAACTTCTACTTCTTAGAAAAACAGAGCTCAATATGATTAAAGAGCTCTTCTCAGGCCATTGATCCTTGAGGTATCACCTTAACAAGCTGGGCTTGGCTGAGACTTCATCCTGCCATTTCTGTCAGGATGCTCACGAAACCTCAGAACACTTGCTGTGCAACTGCGAAGCATTGGGCAGGTGGAGACTACTCCACCTCGAACATGCTTTTCCTCCACCAAACTACATTTCGAACCTCAATCCCAGAATGGTTCTAGACTTTATTAATAGTCTAAACCTAAAAAAGGGAGTAAATTCAACGGGGACTAACAAAAGATCTTTCAGGTCGCAGTGATAGCGAGGCTAATGACTACACACCCCATCACAAGTCTAATCTAATCTTCCTATCTTTGACATAGTTGTAAGATAGCTCAAGTTTTTTTTTTTGTTTTCCGTTTTTATTTTAATTCTCACCGCATTCTATTTTCGTATACATACTTAAAAGTAAACATTGCATAAACCATTTGAATTTAAATTTTAATATCTCTACTAAGACGAAAACGTGTACAAAAGACAGTCAAGAGCCAGGGCCGCATTTATACTTTTGGAGGCCCTAGGCGCAAAATCATTGTCATTGTCATAAGTCTGTTTCAGTTAACAAAATATATATTGGACCTACGTATGCATTTTTTTAGTTTATTGAAAACAAAAGTCGACATTTCCATAATAACGCATTTTAATAACATAAAAATAACACTACAATGGTGTTTAAAAAAACATTTTGTTTTCTGGCTTTTGTTTTAGCAATTATGTCTATAATGTCATCATAATTAATCGAGTCCATTACATCTGATTCAATCACTGACATATATAATTTTTGGGCTATATATTAACATACACTTAATAATATAGGCGAGATTTTTTGATGACATTTATATCTGAAGGAAATCTAACTATCATTCATGATAAATGATACAGGAGAATATCTAACTATCAATCGTGAATAATAATAAATTTGAGCCATCATTCAAGAAGAACGATAAAATCCAACCATCTCTTATGATAAGTTATAAAATCCAGGAATCCCAACGCCTGCCTCCTAGAAGGTGGGTTATATTTCGTCTATGGAGGAAAGAAACTATGCTAATGACGATTGTCAATTGCAAATTTGAACTTCTAAAATGGATTGGAAGAAGCGTTTCGTATTGGCAGAAAACTTAATACTCTTCAGTACGGCTAAGTTTCTACTGGCTATTGTATGAATTTTCCGCTGTTGTGTATTATAGCTGCTGTTACTCCTGAGCAAAATTAACAATACTTGGAGTTCCACCGCTTGGTTAGTTGGCATTATAACTATTAAAGTCCTGCTGCCGTTACTATTCCTGCTGTCACTTGTACCGTCACTATTAGTATTGTTAGTCCTACTATCCTACCACTTCTCCATACAAACATGTTGCTTTGTAAATAATTTTTTATTCGTTTAAACACCGAAAACTATTCAGTACTTGCATTAGAAATAGGCATCGTCAAAAATATTTTTAAAATTGTTTTTACATTCGGAAAAGTAGCCCTTAACTCATTCTTTATAAATTTATACATATTTTTAATTAAAAACTTTTCTTCAATAAATTTTTCGGAGTCAATAGTCAATAGTCTTATAGGTACGTGTATATGTCTTTAAAAAAAAAAAAAAAAAAAATTCATACGTATCTAACATGTCTGAATTTATTTCCAAAATAATTTTTCGCAAATGACATTAAAAATATTTAACAATAAAATTTTCTTTGCCATGAAATATAATCTCATCGTTAGATTTTGAGCTTCGTCAGACATTTTTTTCATTTTCTCAATCTTTTCTTCTCTCCTTAAAATTTTGTTTCATCTGTTAATAAATTCGCTTCTTCATTTAAAGCAGCAAAACTATTTCTTATATTTAAAATAAAATCAACTAAATACTCTAACAAATTATTAGCTTGCAACAAATAAATAAATAATATGTTAGCAGAACTCATGAAGGCGCAGGCGCACTCATGTACGATATTTGCGCATTTCAGCATTTCTGTTTATTATAATATCCGTATGTTCTAGCAAAGTAAGTATACATATTATAATATGTGTTTCAAATGGAGGTAAATTTTCAGTAGGCTCTAGTTTTTAAATTATGATTTTAGCATTTTTTTATATTGTTGTTTGCGGGAAGTGAGGTTTTAAATTTGGGGCCCCGTAGTGAGTGAGGCCCCAGCTTGCGCCTAGTGCGCCTTGTGGTAAATGCGGCCCTGTCAAGAGCCATAGAGATCATCTCAACTATAAAACCTATTTGTCGTTATGTTTCTTTGTCGGCACAAAAGAATAATTAAAATTTCTTCAGCAATAATTGAGTCAGGCAGAAAAGCAGACTCAAGCTAAAACTTTTCCGTGGAAATACCATAATTTGCATCATAAGGTAATCCCTGACCTTAAGTGGTTTAAGGTAAAAGACAGAAATTCCCAAAGGTCAACTTATACAGCAGCAATGGCAGGTATCAATTTGATTGAAAATAATTTTGAATAATATTATAAAAAAAGCAAAAAATAAATAAAAAATATTGCAATATTACAGCTTACATTTTTAAGAAGCTTCAAAAAAATTAGGGACTACATCTGGACAGAATTAAATCAGCCAAAGACATTTTAAAAGATGACAAACAGCATACCTACGAATCATGCGGTGTACAAGTTCAAGATCAATGTCTTTGAAAATACAGGTATCCGCTATTGAATCGAAAACCTTGTGCTATCCAAAAATATGGGTTTTAAGCCATCACATTTTACTGCACTAAAAATTACTTAACATATTTTTGGCATTAATTCAATAAATGAATATGCTTAAGGGAATCCCTCCAAAACGGGTGACTTTTGAGACTTGAGAGTAAGTCAACCGTTTAATTAATTTCCTGTCGTATACGGAATGAATGAAAGTGCGATGCTCTTATTTTGTAATACAAAAAACATGACTAGAAACCGGTTGTCATGTCTGAACTCACCTCACGACTCCAGAAATGATCGATTTCTCACTTTTATTTTATTTATTTATTTTCTTATTTAGCTAGACGGAATTTTGAAGAGATTACGTGACATCGCGAGATTACTCTGTTTTCCAGTAAGTCACTGGCTTTTGCAACACATCAAAACTTGAATGACAAGTTTCTTTAGCGAATCGAAATGGTCAAGATTGGGGAAAAACGCCTGAGACGATAAACATAATTATAAGAAAGGCGAAATCGTTATGGGAGGGATGGCGTTGTTTCCAAATGTCTTGACAATGACAAATTAAGAATTAGTTATCACCTGTAGTTCTGAAAGAGAAGAATCAATAGAAAAAAAAATTCTGTGATCAAATATTACAATTATCTGTGATGTCGCGCATATCGTTTTATTTATTTTGCTTAGGTGAGAGTATTTTTGTGTTTTACGTTATTCTATGAATGATAAATATTCAGGAAAATTGCATTTCTGGCGGAATTAAAAATTTTATTGTTTGTAGTTTTACTTAGTGGTTTTTATGCCAGTACAGCTGGAGTGCGCAGAAAACGGCAAGATTTCGTATTTCCGGACGATGATGGTGGTATACCTGCTCGTTTTACTACACCAATTCAAGGAACAACAAGACCTTCTACAACTGCATTTTCGGTAACTCGACCAGCACCCACACAAACTACTACGACTGCACCAGGTGTTATGAGAAGTACTCCTAGTACAACACCTTCCCCACAACATTTGGAATGTTTGAAAGGATGTCCAACAACATCTGAGTATAATCCTGTTTGTGGAACTGATCAGCAACTCTATTTCAACGAGCAGAAATTGATGTGCGCTCAACGATGTGGACATGGTAAATTAATTTATTATTGTTCTTGTAATATGGCATTTTTTTTATTACGTTATGTAATTCATGAGACTATAATTAAGTGAAAATCACAAAATAATTGTCATGTAGAATTTAGAATGCAGACAGATCACCGGCTTGTCAGTATTACTACTGTTGACCTTGTCGTGAATTTTCTTTCTTAGAGTTCATAGTATTTCGTTGCGCTATATACTTAGAAAACCGGTATCAATATGAATGTAGTATATGACTTCGGCACATATTATGCTAATTACCACAATTAATGAGTCATTTTTTCAATAGTATTTTGTTAATTTTGTCACGATCATTATTCATGTAAGCGTACTATGACACTTGGCAATTATTGAGTGCATTATGGTCATGCCAATCAATTTTCCTGGGAAGTTTCGAGAATGAGATTTTTTTAATGTAAAAAATAATAATAAAATCAAACAAGTCGTTTTGTAGTGAAACCAAAAATCTAATAAAAAAAATGAAAGGCGTAAAATAAAAAAATTTTGTAAAAAAAAAATTAGATAAAAAATGCGACACAATTGGTGAATTTGTTACTCATGCTAGATATGATCTAAAACTGAATTTTACGGAGTTTGACTTTGATTCCAAGGTTGTGCCAATGATCTTAGATCCGTGATAATAAATCAAGAGGGGAAATATGAAATTTTGTGTAAAGAAATGTTTAGAGGTTAAATAATATTTGCAAAATATTATATTTATGTTTTCAATAACATAGGGAAGGAAATTAAAGAATGTGCAGGTAATTAAAATGCAGAAATAATTTAATTTCAAAATTCCCATTGTTTTTTTTTTTTGCATATGTTTGGTGTTGATGACAATTTTGCAATTCTCGAGAGCATTTCTTAATTCAAAATCTTCAATGTTGTCATTGGTAATATTTTTCAAAACCTATATCAGAATTTTCACTGCTGATAACAACATTTTTTGAAAAAAAAAAAAAAAACTATGCTTAGCTTAGTTTGAAAAATGTTTATGGATGGATACAGGTAATTATAGTGAATTGGAGGGGCAATCAAAAAATCAAAATTACTTTTTTTTTTATATTTTCGCATCTTTTTGTCGCTTATGCATTACTCAAAACATTTTATGACAATTGTAGTTTAATTAATTTGTAAGTTAAATATTTTACAAAAAACCTGGTATTGGAGTAGATATGAAACAAGCTTTATATCATCTTATAAAATATTAAATGCAGACGCAATTCGATTGAAAATTTTAAAATTCATTTTGAATTGGTTGGAACTAGGCTGTTGATCGACAGACCAACATTCAAGATTTCATTGGTCATAGGGAGACTCAGATAAACTGGATAGATTCAATCGAGTCAATATATTCTAGATACCGGATATCAGGGCATTATTCTCAATAAAAAAGAAGACGTGCTTGCTAAACATAGCTCGGATACACTTATAGTCGGCGCAAGGCCAACACGCGATTGTTGATATTCCTGTGACCAAGCACCCACAGAACGACTACCCTGTTATTCCGAAAGAGGGATTTCAGGATTGTTTTACATTTCAATACTAGTTTAGAGGTTATAAAGGATTTAGGTAAAGCCCTGTTAGCTGCTTGACTGTCTGAACAGAAATAGCAATGGATTTTTGCATCCCCAATTTTTTAAGGTTTTTTTGTTTTTTTTTGAGGGGGGGGGATTTTTTTATGGATTTGGGCCTAATCCCCTTTTTATAGTTCGTGTGAGTGTCAAATTCATTTGGCCGTACCGCCACATAATAAAGTTCAAATGGAATAGGAAACTTAATATATTTCATCTTGGGTATAGAACTATGGAAGACTGTAACCGTTTTTGTATTACTGCATTAAAATTCAATTCCACTCTGTGTTGCATCCGCGCACCGTCATATCTTCACAATATTTTTGAATGATAAGTATTCTTCTTCCATTATTAGCAATTCCTAACCTACACGATTACTGGAATCTGTAGAACTGACGCTCAGTACTTACGTCGTCTGTCAATTTTACTGACTACAAAGGCATTGCGTTCGATCAACTGACTAGTCAGTTCATTTTAAAAATATCGTCAAGTGGTGTAGAAAGACATTTCTCTTCTGTATGCATTATTGTCTATAAAATATAGATTTGTATATTAAACTCTTTTCAGTCATTTCCCACTCAAAAGAGAGAAGATTAGAAATATAAACACAAATTTCCACTAGCATCTACCTTCTATTTTTAAGTTCTGCCATTTTAATTTTTCGTTTGACAATTAACTGGCTAACTCTGCAAAAACACCTACTCAGAAGGGGTTTAAATGAGTCTGTGGCAGTATCAGTGTTAGTTCTACTAATTCGGGTAATCCTCGGGTAAGTCTTTTTTTCTGGCTCAAATTTTCAAATTTTACATTCTCACAGACAGCCTTAAGTACGCTCTGGCTATGGTGTTAAGGTTGCCGCCATCTGTTTAATCCAATCACTAGTCTCTGGGTGTAATCGTAAATGGTTGACAACCAGCACTAGGTACAAACTAAGACAGTATCGTAAATGCACGTTAATTGAGTTAATCTATTTCGTCTAACAGAAATGATTTAATTATTAAAGACGACGTTTTTACAAAGTAACCGTGGGGGTATTTAAAGTCTAGACAGCAGAAGAGAGCGGAAATAAAATAATAATAATTTTTCGAAACACTAGTTTCAAATGCACCACTACATTCCTAAAAACTAAGGTCTTTTTCTCCTAATCTTGTGTAGGATGAGAGTATGGATATTTTACAGAACATCTAATTAAATTAACAAACTTATTATAAGTTTTCGTTGAATAATAGTTAGTAGTAAGTTCACCGCTCAATTGCCCTTGCCTTTCTAGAGTTATGCTAGGAATTTTTTGAAAAAATAATCTCTTTAAAATTTTCACCTGAATATTTGGAATATGTATTTTGGCCACTTTATAGTATTAGTTTTCTTTCCCGTGACATGACATTTTATATTTTACTATAGTAAAAATATAATTTAATATTTTTTGATTTATTTTGAAAATTTAATATATTTCTTTATTTTTTCAGACGTAGAAATACTCCGAAGAGCGAATTGTCGTAATCTATTTAGTTAAGCGCATTAAAATTGTAGAATTCTAATAAATTAATTAATTACTTTTATAGATATATATATATATATATATATATATATATATATATATATATATACACATGTATGTAAATTTAAAGTAAAAAAAATGTTTATCTTCCATTTTAATTATGTTTTACTTTAGTCCTGTCTCAAAGGAGATGCCTAATTTCAATATGTATGTATGCAGATACTTTCAAAAATTACTTACTTAATTTTCCTTTCCATGGATATTGGATTCATAGAAATCTACTCCAATAGCTTTAGTTGGGTACACCTCAGGATCTCTCAGTGGATGCGGCACAGTATAAACAATACAAAGTATGCCAAATATAAATTATGGTTTTACATACATATCATTTCATACCGTCTAATTAATCGCGATTCCTGTATGTTTTTGTGATTCCTGGCGCTCCATAAGCTACGATGAAAAATTAGTTAGAATGACGTCATGACTTAAACGTTAAAACTTATTAGGCACACCTTATAGGCTGTCGTCAGTGTTGATGCATCTTCTGTCAACCCCTGGTTTCCGCATCTATACCAAATTGTCCTGATCGTTTGTAAACTTTTACGCTCAAATGCTTTTGTAGAAATTGATTGATGGCTTAGTGTTTCCTAGGATGATGTTAAATAGAATTGAAATTTATATTTTTACTGAGATAATTTCCGTGCAATCAATCCGTCGGGAAGGAATATATTTTGTTTTTTTTTCTTTTTCATAGATTGAGAGGAGGATTTCTACAGCTAACTTTTTTTCCTCGTTCTAAATGATGCCCGAAAAATAATTCTCTGTACAGGGTGATTTGTAATTGGGAGTCATATATGAAACAGGTGATAGATTTTGTATGGTTGGGGGGAATAGGGGTAATCTTAACCATTTCGCAGTTAAACGATGATTAAGAAGATATCCTAGTTTTTTTAATTTCTCTGTAAATCAACCTATGAAGGTGATTTTTCCCTTTGATGATAGTACACCATCTAAGCCTTCCAACGAATTTCGACCCACTCCCACTGCCTGAAGTCGCCAGTTGTAGGACGTTAAAACAAATGGAAAAACAAAGAATATTTTTATTTTTTATTTTAACGTTTGTTCCGCCAAAAGCTTGGTAATTGTTACATTTTCTTGTAAGATTTTGAAACCGCAGAAAGTTACCTTCTTTTGATCCTCTACAAGCACTTACCTACCTAATGTTTTTTACCTGAACATGTTTATATGATGCATAATTTCTCATTTTGCAAGTTTCTCCTAGACTTTCATAAATTAGGCGTAATTTCTATCGTCAGTAGAAGTAGAAAAATTAATGAAATTGTGCATCATAAAAACAGGTTTATCTCAAAAACCGTTGTATGTAGGTAGGTGAAAATGAAAGATAATATTCTGAGGTTTCCAAATCTTGCAAGAAAATGTAACAGTTATACTAGGCATTTTGGTGGGATAATAGTTAAAATTAAAAAAAAGTCTTTGTTTCTCCAATTTTTTTTTTATTTTGGCTAGCGATATGAGATGGGTGGACTTGTTGGAAAGATTAAACGGTTTACTATCATCTGAGTTAAAAATCACCTTTATAGGTTGTACTATAAGGAAGTTACGGAAGTTACATATTTTCATAATCGCCCTGGAGCTACGAGAAATGATTATGACTGCCCCCTCCCTTCTAAACAAACATTTTTTTGGTCCTGGCACGTGAATCCAACTGGTTTCAATTATGAACACCAATTACAAATTACAAGGCAACGTGGAGAAAAACTTTGAATATCGCGATACTCACAAAATGCGGTTTTAATATAACGCGGTTTATACATTATAGGCAGTACTTACTTATAGTATATAAAGTGGTCTAAGGCTGAAATTTTGCACACGGGCTTTGAAAAGAAAAAGAAAAGTGAAGTTAGAAAATGATAACTCCTTCGTAGGGTTGCTATACAAAAATTTCGTTTCAATGTAGAGAGCTAAAATTTTATACACAGGATTTTTATGAAAATAGTAAATACGATTTCAACAAGTAAAAAAGCTAGAATTGGTCTAAGACCAATTTCGCATGGTCACCCATTTGCCAAATTTGATTGTTGAAGTGGTTTTTGAATATATCTCTAGAACGGTTCGTAGAACAGCAAAAATGATTTTAACCATTTTTATAAGATCTCATATTCTCAAGAACTTTTCAGTACGTTAAAACCGTATAGGACTTCTCGTTTTCATAGGGTACGTAAAAACCTTAAATTTTTATATTGCAACACCAAGAAGGCGTTTCCCGATTTAGTCGATTTTTGAAAATATATTTACTATTTTCATGAAAACACTATGTACAAACTTTCAGCATTCTACGTTGGCGCGCTTTCAGGCAGTGTCCAAATATGTGGTGAAAAATGAAATTTTTGTATGGCAACTACACGAAGGAGTTACTCGATTTGTCCCATTTTCGAACTTAATTTTATTTTTTTTTTAAATGCTCATGTGCAAAATTTCAGCTCTCTAAGTACACGCGCTGTCGAGTTATCGTAAGGACGAACAGACGAACATGCAAAAATTAGAATAACTTTTAATATTATGCATGGGTGTCCAATCTATTTTGCTCTACCATCATTATTTCTAGGTGTTACAAACGAAATGACTAACTTAGTATATCCTTTAGATTTCATCTAGGTTATAAAATTGGGCTAAATCGGGCGACCCCTTCTTGGTGTTGCCATATAAAAATTTAAGATTTTTAGGTATACTGTGAAAAGCATAAGTCCTATACTATTTTAATGTACCGAAAAGTTCTTCAGATATAAAATTGCTTATAATCATTTTTTCTGTCCGACGAACCGTTCTAGATATATATACGAAAAACCACTTCAAAAATCAAACTTGCACAGAAATCGCATACAAGTATTCATCTAGGATATCATAAGAATTGCTCTTAGATCAATTCTAGCTTTTTTACTTGTGTTTATTATAAAAATACCGAAATACTGCCCCCAAAGGAAAGAAACCAATATTGAAAAGAAAATTGATTTGTTTGGCAGAAAATAGGGAGTTGTTACAAAAATAATCATCATGCAACAATCAAAGAGAACGAAAGAAAATAAGTTAAAGATATTTGTGATAGATCCTACTGCCTTAAGGCTGAACTACAATAGAAGTAAATAACTTTACGAAATTAAACGAGACTGAGGATTACTTACGAAAAATTGATATTTTTAGCCTAAATATATATCACATTCCGTATCTTGATATTTAATGTTTTCAATTTTAAATAGTGGTAAAAGTGAAATAATTAGCAATTGGAAGTTGATTTAATTGAAGATTTGTGCTTTCTATTAATTCACAGTACCATTTTTATTCCATTTTAATTTTTACATTGCACTTTTAATCATCTAGTAATAATTTAATTGTTTGGACACATTGCGTTCTTACGGAATGAGCGTTTCTTAGTGCACTCTACTTACGGAAAATTGGATATTTAAACTTAACGAAAGTTCTCCTCACACGAGTTAAAGTCAATTTGTGTACGCCTGTTAAATTAAAGAGCGCGTTTGCTTTACGTAAGTAAATGTAATTACGTATACTTTTATTGTAGTTCAGCCTTTAAATCGCAAAAGGGCACATGTAGCGGTTACTACATCTTTTAGTATTTTATAAATTCCAATGGACGTTACAGTTTTAGAAATATGAATGATTGACCACATAAGAATATCTGTTCGAACTTCGAACTGTATTATCACAAATAAGTCTACACTCATAAAAATTGTTGTCGACCTCCAAAAATGCGTATAAATGCTAAGAAAAAATTTCCAGTAAATTTCTAAGAAAATATTGAGGGCCTCCCTACATGAGGTCTAGGTATCGTTGATTTTATATTGGATCGTGGCCTTGCATTGCTCTGGTAAAAGATATAAGCTGAGGTGTGTGCCTGAACATTAGGAACATTTTCTGTTAATAACAACTAACTACTCAACTACTCAGGGTTGCCAGATAGACTATTGAACTTTTCCCTGTCCGAATAAAAATTTTCGCCAAACTACTAAGGCAGAATAATCAAATTCCCCGGGCTTAGTTATGAAACTAATTCATTGTATTCTTCAATTTAAAAGTTTTTTTTTAGATACTTATTTAAATATATTTTGCACATGTATCCATAGATTCCATATCCATACATATATTTTTATAGATATTTTAAATTATAAATTCCTATAAATAATCAAAAAGTACCTATTGCATTATTTCACTTCAGTATAGACCAAAATAAATTACCTAAATGAAAATTACTTTTGTAGAGCTCTTCAGAGTTAAATGTTTGTAACATCTGTTTGGTGGGCTTTAAATGTGTATAACCAAGAGGTCTAATTGAAAATCATACCCGCATTATTTTATCTGAAGTTTAAATAGCTAGTACATTTCTCAACTTATTTTTTACACAATTGAGTTATAGAGAAAGACTTAATAAAAACCTCAATAAAATTTGGAGCTAGTTTAGATATGTTACCAAATTGCAATCGATACCAGCGGCATTTTTTTTATTGAGACATAAGTCCAAAATTGTTCAGCTGTATTGAGTTCCGACCTTTGGTGAAGATGAATCAAGTTCCATTTATCGATTGTGGAATCAATACTTCCTACGCTAAGGGCATTTTGAAATTTTATAGTAGGTAATATCTAATATATTCGCCATCGTTTGGCAAACAGCTGTAACCAGAGAAAACATACAAAGTTTTTCCAGCCATAGTATATTTTCGGGAACTCTACTTGTAATTGTTCGTATAAAATTATTTTATTTACTGTTTACAAATTAAAGCAAATTTATGTCTTTTCATACTTGAAATATCCCCATTTTTTCGCAATTTTAAAAGAAATTCCCCATGATTTTCCGCAGTGTTATCATTTCCGTCGTGGAAAAAATGATTCCCCAAAATGGTGAAGAAAACCCCAATCTGGCATCCCTGTAACTAATGCTTATGACAGACATGGGGTATCGATATCTAGATATTCAGAATATACCATTTATATACCATGTGTGTCATCAAGTAATCCTAATATACCCAGAAAAACTAGTGGGTATAGACAGAGCTGGGCAATACTTAAGTAAAAAAAGACTTGAGTGCTACTTAAAGTACATTTTCGTTACTTAAGACTTATTACTCAATAATTTTGAAATGCCCCTACTTAGTACTTGAACATAAGTACTTGCTTCTATTTACTTGTACTTAAGACTTAGTTTTGTACTTAAGTACCAAGACTTTTCCTTAGGTATTTCTGAGTCATTAAATACCTACAAATAACTAATTTTTCGTAGAAAACCAAACACAATCTCTAGCGCAACTCCTTTTTGTATTGAGTTTTAAAGCACGCAAAAATCTGCCAAAGCATGAGCCGCACTCACGCATTAAGGCAAAACCTTAGATAAACTAATAACATACAAACAAGACTGCGCAAGTAGAACAAAAACCAGTAACGTCTCGCTCGAATATAAAATCGACGATGCCTTGACTTGATGACATAACCACTGACATGTTTAATATGGACTGACTATGTTCATAGAAATACACTGCAGTAAGTGTGCTCACTTCTATTTTGATGACTTTCGGTTTAAGCACCAAGTACCAAGTGAAAGAGAACTGAAAACAGCAAATAAATTAGTGGATTCGTCGAAATACATGATTTTAAATAAATCATTTAGTAATATTACTGATAAAAGCTGTTCTACCAAAGACAATATATTCATTAGATACACACAAGAAATTCTAAATGTTTTATTAAAATCACTTTACGAGCTGCGTGCTCACTTTTTCAACTTCCCGCCAATGATTTTTCAATGTTGGAACCGATGTACTCTTTTTGACCCAACCAATTGTGTCCACGTGAAATCGAAAAGTAAGCAGTCCATATTATATACGTCAGTGGACATAACTAAGGGTAAGCAAGCAATGCCTCGCTCTAATATAAAATCAACTATGCCTCGACCTGATGTAGGGAAGGCCTCAATTTTTTCTTAGAAATTTACTGGAAATTTTATGCATTATTGGAGGCGACAATTGGTGCTTGGGCGGACCTCTCATAGTTTTTATGAGTGTAGCAATGAGAGGTGAAAGTTTAATTCTACGTGCAGCGTCGAAAACTATAAAAAACTATAAATAGTAGCCACTGGTTACTATATGTAATATAGTTTTCAAAAGGTATTAAATTTATTAATATCTATTAACTGAGCTCGATAAAATTCATTATATTACTGCCAACGTACAAAGATTCTAAAAAAGTGCTTTAAAAAGTACTTCAAAAAGTACTCAGTACTTTTTATAGACTTAGGACTTAGTTACAAGTACTTTTCATACTTTTCATACTTTTTCTTTGGTACTTGCCCAGCTCTGGGTATAGACTCGATATCTAGATATCAATATCCTCAAAAATTAATGGGTATACCCTGATCATCGGCACTTCTTACTTTGCGCAGCGCCATCTTGTTGTTGATAATAATATGATAATGTGTCTAATTAAGCAAGAATGTGTCTGTGCTTATCCAAAAATGCGAAAAATAAGAACCAAATATTTTCCGAGAAAAGTAATAAAAAAAAAGCAAATATTAAACTCCGCAGAGTTATTTTTAAACAAACCGTCGATCACCTTCTTCTTCGTTTTACACAAATTTGTGAATTGAGAAACCACTTCCGCCGATACATTTTACACCTCAACCAGAATCTTATTGAAAAATAACGCAATTTTTTCTTTTTTCGTTCCAATGTTTGAATTTGTCGTATATTTACAATTAATTGTTGCAGTTTAGCCTGCGTAAAAGCTCATATATTTGTCACATCCATTTCCAAATTTGTTATGCTTAAAGATTTGTGAACTGAATTGAAATGTCAAGTACGGTTTGTCACATTAATCCCCTTATATGTCTGTCAGGGGTGGTGTGATACCTAGATATTCGGAATATCTAGATATCGATACCCCATGTCTGTCATAAGCGGTTACTGGAAATGTTGAAAAGGTTTTCATTTTTCTGATATGCGTTCTTCATCTGTATATTTACTTATTTGTGGTATTACATTACGAAACCACTTTGCGAAAGTTTTGCTGTAATTTCATAAAACACTGTATTCATATTAAATAATTTTTTTATTATAGCATCCTGTGAAATACGAAAAATCAAAGTAAGCAAAGGCAGTTGAATCAGTTGTTTATAGACGTTTAAAAGAGAAATTAGTGAAATAAGTATGATCAAATAAAATTTAAAATTAATTAAAAATTAAACTAATTTAGATATAATTTATTAATATTGTGTGTTTTTCCATGTAGTATAGATCTTTAGGAAAATTCCGTTTCAAAATAAATTTGATTTTTACTAAAGCACTCTTCCACGCTATAATTAAATTCTAGCAGCCACTTAACAGATTTTAATGAATAAAATATACCAAACTTTTTATACATTTTTTGTACTCTTTTTTAATTTAAAGTTTAATTAAAAGTCTTGAATTAAAATAACTTTCGAATTCCGTTACAAGACTTTTTCGAGTAAGTGATCCGTGTGGAAGAAGAAGGAATCCTTTCTCCTTATTTCCCTATGTACCTGTATGCGTACATCTCTATTCTTTGAACATATCCATCTACCCATTCAGTTGTTTACTGTATTTTAAGGTTTGGCGCTGACTACTTTAATTACAATTAGACCAGGCAGACAATAACACTGCTTTGGTGGCGGTATACTTTGCCGCCATATGATGACGCGCTCAATTTCTTCATTGCAACCAATTAAAAAATACTTGTTCTGCATATTTATCTTTTCCAACTAAATTAAATTTATTTATATTTCGTTTACGACTAAAAAAAAATGTTGAGGGAAGAACCTTTTCTTAGAAATTCTTAAAATAAAAAAATCAGACCTTTCATTTTTGTTTTTTTCTGGTAAGCTTTGGGAGATATGTTATCTTTATTTGATATTGGTTAAATAACCTCCGATAAATGCAATAGTCATTAAGATTTTATATGACTAAGTATAATACTAAATTATTGTGAATTGTGAACCTACCCACTCGACAGAAAATAATGTATACTGCAGTGTCATAACTTTTCATTTGAATATCGGAACCAAAATCGTGGCGCCATCTTTCCTTCAAGTTCAACTTCCACAACTTTATTCAATCGCCTAAAAATCTGCAATCGGAAATCAATCTCCAAACCCTCTGCCTTAACAGGCAAAATTTGAAATAACTAGCAGTAATAAAGGTTTTAAATGCGTAAATTGGCACCAATTTTGGCACCTTTCACTTCAGAGTCTTGTGCTCTCATTGTGCGTATTCTGATTCAGATTGCAGAAATTCTTAAGTTCTGGAAGCAGTGAATCGTATGCCCCAAGAAATTGAAGGTATTGCATTGAACCAAGTGGAGATTTATTGAGTTACTGGTTTTAATGAAAGTAAAACAAAAGCTATAATTTTGGAGGAGCATAATGTAAGTAGAAAGACATTCTAAAGGGCAGGCTCCGATCTTACAGCTTAAAATTTAATGTGTAAACTTATAAAAAGAAAACTTGAATTTAAATAAAGATGTGCTTAAACTTTCATTAACTGATAGCAACGCTGTAGGAGCATATCATTCGGGATGAAGATTGGCAAGTATACCACTCTTTCTTAGTTAATATAATTCAGATTTTCACTGATCGTCTGCGGCGGTTAATTAAAAAAACAAAAAAGACCTTAAAGCAATATATTTAGAATTCTTTACAGTTAAATGTAAACAGTGATGGTGGACTCTTTGATGAGTGCTATATTGTGCACTAAAGGAACATAGAATGAAATGCATATGACAGTATACTTTCAAAATATTATTGTACAATCTTTAATTTTAGTATCAGATTCTGAAATTATGATTTCGGGTGATTTTAACGTATACTGAATTTAAACTAATCACTTGATACTAGAGGGCGCCACGTCAGGAACGCAAAAAAAAACAAATAAATAAGTGAGCGAGTGTATTTTTAATGGTAGTTAAAGTCCGAAATCCAGTGATGTCGACCTTATGGCAATACCATGCTGCTGTAACCAACTGTACCCAATGGCTCCGTCCGAATTTGTCGCCGTAATTAGAGTTGAGAATAAATTGAACTTTTGTCGTTGTAGTTTGAGTTTAGCAGTTCTAATTGGAAATTGTTTGCTTTCCCACTAGTACTTAATTACTTTCCCAGAAATGATTTACACGAAGAAACTAAAGTTTGTATTAAATATTTAACCCGGGTTACAAACGTAAAAATGTCACTGTCATTGGGTTAAATCGTCGTTATTACGACGACAGTGTCGCAGTAAATTTAATGTCGGCCACAGTGTATTTCGGCCTAAATGTTTTACTAAAATGTCCGCCAATTTCCTTTGGGACTATGTATGTACACCTTTGTTCTTTTTATGAAGTTTTTGATGAAGTTTACGCATATATGGGGCTCAATCTAACCAATCACGCGTTAAATCTAGACCTTGAGTGCGGAAATTGTTGCTCTTGTTGCTGGTAGATACGAGACAGGAGGTCTCATATATCCCTAGGAGTTGCATGCCATGAAATTACACGATCTCGCAGAATGGGGCAGTTGGGGCACCAAAATTAGAGGGTGCCAACCTTTTTGGGAAAATGCTCGTATTATCGCATATTTTGGAGAATTAAAAATTGTTGCCCACAAATCATTATGAGTAGCTGTTCATTCTAATAAAAAGCCATATATTTACCTATGGTTCCAATTTCAAATAGTCATAGTAGGCTTATGGATTCATAAATCTCAGCAACGAACCTTGGAACTCTTGACCTGACGAAATCAAAAACTTTCGAGGCCAAAATTATAGCAAAGCAGTTTTGATGAGGGGCGAGCACACTGGAATACAGCAATGTATTATGGATATTTATTTGAAGGCTAGAGTTGTTGCGTGCTGCTTAAACTGTTCATTCAACCTAGCCAACTTTCATGAGGTTAAAGTTGTAGCCAACTCCATCAGTTCTTCAGGACACTTTATCGACAAAACTGAATTTAGCTTGAAGCGCCTGGTTGACACGAGATGGAGCGCCAGAGGAGATGTAGTAAAAATATGATCAAAACGGACTTCTCAAAAAATTTTGAACGTTTTAAAGCAACTTTTAGGAAAGAATGAGAACGCAAATACCAGAACTGATGCCACTTCGCTTTTGGTGGTCATACTACCTTTCTCTTTCCTCAATTTTCTTGGATTTTGCGAACAAATTCCGATCGAGAGCAATAGCGTCCAAATGAATTTGCAAACGCAACACCTCAACTTGCAGAATTGTGCCCAAAGATTAAAAGCGCTGCAAAATTATCAAACGGAGAATCCAGAAGTCATTGTGCAAAACAGTGTAGATTTTGCTGAAGAGAAGTGTAATCAGGTTGGCATTACAACCCAACCTCAGAATCGCAGAAGAAGAACATGCCTGTCGAAAATTACGAAGATGCTGGGTTTGCTTTTAAAAATAACCGACGTTGCGAAATACTTCCTTCACTTGATCGAATCAATCAGGAAGTAAAAACAAAGATCCAATGGTTTCATGTACTCGCAAACAGTTTCGAGTTCCTGACTCTAAGCAAACTTTTGGACCTCAGAATCTACGTCGATTCAAGCAAACTGGATGCAGGCACGCACAGGGTTGATAAAATTTAATGAAGCTTCTTAAAAACATGAACATCTTGAATCACTGAAGACGAAAGAGCCCTTAAAGCTTCCGTCAGAGTTCATCCTGCTTGATTTAGTCCCAAATATCGTCATTTCTTACTGTGGCTATCGCGACTATCGGGAGAACTTTTTTCAAGTTGAAACTTATAAAGAATTATCTACGGTCAACGATGGATGATTCTAGATTGAAAAATCTACCGATTTTATTCATGAACTAGTCCTGATTGACTCAATCGACTTCAAGAGTATCATCAACGACTCTGCTAATCAGAAAGTTCGTACAATAGATTTGTAACGATTCTAACTTTTATTTTTTGTACAGATTTTATTTAATTAAAATTTTCACGCACCTCTTTGACGGCTCGTCTTAAGCCCCCAAAATCCTTTGCTACGCCACTGGTGACACGTCAGGCCATCCTGCTAAAACCAGATCTCATTAAGATCTAAAGTCTAAACCCACAAAATGATATCAAAAGAACTCAGTAACGAATGCCATTGATAATTAGTTACACTTTTTGGGATCATTTTCGAAAAACAGAAATGGTTCAATTACTCTGTCTGCCCAAAAACAATATGAAGCAGTGGCTCGCTTAGGATGTTTGGGTAGTTTTCCTGCGTAAATCTGGTAACTATGTCCGTTGACATTGCCATCCAGCTCAAAATTAGTGAGGATGATTTTTTTTCCTAATCGTCATCCTCGTTTTGCTTAATCAGAGAACCCAGAATGAAATTATCGGCACTTAACAAGCTAAGGCCATGCAGGCGAGCTCATTGTTTTCTACACAAACTGCGGTAATTTCTCGGGAATTACACGAGTCAGTAGAACTGACACAGCCTCGTATAAACTACTCTTTTTTACTGAATAGTCTTTTTTATTTACCAGTCAGTACTAGCTATATTTCTGTCCGGTCAGTACTGACTACTCAATAAATTGTCAAACGTAAAATTAAAACGACTCTGTACATTCTTATAATGAACTGACTAGTCAGTTGATCGAACAGTCAGTAAAATTGACAGACGAATTCAGTACTGACCGTCAGTTCTACAGATTCGGTAATCGCGTGTAATCGTGTAATGCGAAAGCATTTGACATAAACCGTAGCAAACACGTTCTCCAGCAACACGTAAAATGGAATGGTGATACATCATATTTCCACTGACATAAACTTTCTCTCGGAGAAGAGATACATCCTCTCTTCTTCCACTTTTGTGCGGGCAATGTAACTTGCTAATTTGTTAGCTATTATCTGTAGCTTAAAAAGAACTTTAAGCTATACCTTAAATTGCTACCTAAGCTGCAGCTTTAAAGTATATCTATCACAAGCTGAGATATAATCAGTACCCCGAATTGAGCTACATAAGCTTAGATTTAATTCAGTTATAAATTTGAGCTTAAATAACTTACAATCTATAGCTGAAATGTAGCTTAAAAATTTAGTTTTAATTGAGTTGTGAGCCATACCTAAAAATGAGGTATGAACTATAGCTTTGAACTGTGACTAAAAATGAGCTATAAATAATAGCTCAAATTGAACAATAAACTGTAGCTTTAATCGAGATAAAAAGTGTAGTTCAAGTTGAATTCCATCCAAATTATGTTTTTTTACAAATTGAGCTACAAGCTTAAAGCACATTGAACCATAGCTCATAGGTTATAATTAGCTCTATTCTGTAATTTGCAAGTTAAAGTGAGCTATAAAAGTAGCTGGAAATGAGCTCAAATAGAATTACTAGCTACAGCTCGAACTGAGTTCCATACTACTTTTATGATATGAACTATTTGCTGAAACGTAAATTGAGCTATAAGGCTTTTTTTTATTTTAAAGACAGGGGACAAAAGATCCCATGCCAGAGTGGCCCATTGTGCTTGCAAATATGACTAAGCTTAATGTTAGCTTTAAAGTATATCTCAAATTGAGCTCTTAGTTTTATACATAATTATGCGCATAATTATAGCTTAGCCATAAACAAAATAAATATGCAGTTGAACTTCGAATAAAGTGACTAAGTCTGATACCTAATTTTTCTGTATTTTTGAATTTATGAAATGCTAATTGAGAGAGAATGACTATTTCAACCACCATAAAAAAAAAAAAATCTGACCAACTTCCTGAAATTGGGAGAAGATGAATAAAAAAACTTCATGGTCGTCCATTTGAATTAGTTATATTTTTTTGGTATAACTGTCTACATTAATCATTTGCTTTGGTTAGCTCCAAGTTTTTCACTCTTCAGCTGCTCTATCCAATGAAAATATGATTATAAGGACGTTCTGCAATCCTATGACCAGGCATTGTAAGGACTGGTGATATGTAACGAGTTGATCGTTCCCACTGTGCAAAGCGGTTAGGTAGCCAACCAACCATTCCTGAAATACAAACACAAATTTTCTTAGATGTCGGAGAAGTTCAAAACCAGAAAATTTTGATTTAATGGGACGAGTAGTAATGGAGTTGTATTTTTTGTAAATGGAGAGAGAGTCAGCAATAACAATATAAATCAAAAAAAGCGCACAACTTCCTCTTCCTAGTTCCTGTACATAGTCCAATTCTAGTTGAATAAAGTTATATATCCCGCGGGTTTTGAATTTCATCTCAACTCTTTAAGCAACAGCAGCAGCAGCAGCAGAGAAAAAACCAAAGGACACCATTCATTTATGGCAAACCAATAGTCGTCGTCCTCGTTGTCGACTAGACAAAAATGCAAAGTCCTCAGTTTCTACATAGTCCGCGAAGTATTTTAGCTAGAAAGCCAATAAAACTACCTCGTTCATCACGAATGGCAAACAAAAACTCAGTTGAAGCATGAAATTAATTACCGCCTGACGTCTCGGGAACTTTTCCGATGAAAAATGGCTTCCAACTGGATGAAGCGTTTCCGTTTTTCTTAGAGTAATCGCTGCTGCCATAATCACCGATGTTATCGTATGTACCACTTCGTCCTGCAGGAGTGCACTCTAGCTTTTCCAAATATTTGTTTTTCACCTTCTGCAGACATTTAATTACGTGCCCTTCTGATTTCGGCCGTCCGCAACGACACGTTGCCACTAATGAATTATACATATCCTTCGAGACGAAGTATGAGTCACCTTGTCCGGTGTATTTGTACGGGTAGTACCCTGCAAGAAGATGAATTCAATGAATACAACAAGTTATGTGTAGATGACTATAAAGTCCAGACAAAATTTTCAGGGGGATGTAGGATTCATATAGACAGATTGGTAAAATTCACATGAAGGAGCTGGAAATGTGATAGTCTCATGTAAATTTGGAGGTTGTATTTTGACATTACACCGGATTGGGATGAACTGTGATGGATTTTGAAAGGACGTTAGACATGAATTATTTACCTTTCATATCGGTGCTTTTATGAATTTGTTCGTTGATGAAGTTTTGATTGTAGAATTTATTTAGCTCCGGTTTTGTTAGATCAGCTAATGTCTGGGTGAATCTTCTTCTTGCTGCTCCTTCCTTTTCAACTTGCTCTCGACTAGAATGTTAGAGAAATGTTTAATTTTCAATATTTGCTTTGATTTTCAAAAGAGCTGTTACTATAGTCGTCTTGTATATTTAATTGTGTTTGGCTTGTGGAGTAGTGAAAATAAGTGTATCTACAATATAAATTTGACGGTGGTTTCTTTAGGCCTTAGTTCTTCCGAATTTTGAAAGAAAAGCGCTTAAAGTTCCTATTGACTTACAAGAAATCAGCGAAGTCATCAAACACGAGAAAGTTGAAATTTAAAAATTATCTAGACAACTTTGCAGTATTTAACAGAGTACTCACTAAAAACTGTAATTAACGACTGGTTTCTCCACTAAAATTCAATTTCGGAGCTTGGCAAGAAATAAACGATTTTATTTATGTGGGTCAATATGGGTCAATATGACGGAATCCGTAATTTTGTACCCGAAGTAAAGCGTAGAGATAAGCCTTACCCGCATTGGTTCTCCCACTCGTTAATATTTGATCTTGAGACTAAGGATAGATTTCGTCATCTCTACAAAAAAGGACATAACCCTGAAATTTATAGTACTTTCCCCTACCTAAGAAGGGTTTCTAAGAAACTTCTACGTGATTGTTACAGAAAACTAATTAACACCACTGAAAACTCATTTGATGATAATCCTAAAGCATTCTGAGCATTCTGTAAGAATTTAAAGAAGTCCAACACCTATCCAAATGAAATGGTCTTAAACGATGAGGTGTCGCGGTACCCCAACCAATCGTGTGAAATGTTTTCTCGTCATTTTAAATCAGTCTATACATCAGATGATCCGAGTGCTGGACTAAATTTGTCAAACGAAGAGAATGGCGTCCTGAATAATATTAAACTGAATTCAACATCTATTGAGGAAATTCTCAAGGTTCTTGATCAACTTGACACAAATAAGAATTCTGGTCCTGATGGAATCCCTAACATTGTCTATAAAAAATGTTCGCACTCTTTAGCTCAGCCATTATGTGAATTGCTTAATTTTTCTATTGCCCGGAATCAATATTGAAACGCTGTGTTGTTACACCTATTTTCAAATCAGGAGATCCCAGATTAATTACTAATTATCGTCCTGTTTCCATTACTAGTAGCCTAGTATTAATATTTGAAAAAGTTATTTATAACCAACTCCTCCCCCTAACGAAGGCACTTATCTCGGATAATCAGCATGGTTTCATACCTGGTCGTTCCATTGTCACGTACTTGAATTTATTTACAGACTTCGTTGCCACTTCCCTTGATCAAGGGAAGCAAGTTGACTGTGTTTACACTGATTTTTCCAAAGCCTTCGATAAAATTAGTCACAAAATAGCATTAGCCAAGATGGCGCGGTTGATTTTCCATGCGAATACTATCTCCTGGTTCTCTTCTTACCTTCTCAATAGGAATTGTCTCGTAGTCTTCAATGGAAAGAATTCTAACCCGTATGAACATCTATCGGGTGTTCCGCAGGGAACCGTACTTGGTCCATAAATTTTTTTGATACTCGTTAATGACCTTTCTTCATATATCAAGTCCAAGTGCTTATTGTATGCTGATAATGCTAAAATATTTCTGACTATAGATTCAGTCCGGGATTGTCTTCACTTACAAGAGGACTTACGTACCCTTCTTGGCTGATGTACTAGGAACAACTTCGAAATCAATACATCTAAGTGCAATGTCATCTGGTTTTCTCGTAAAAGTTCTCTTACTTTGTTTGAGTATAATATCAATAATGTTCCCTTAGGTCGAGTGGATGTTGTCAAGGACCTTGGTGTGCTTTTTAACTCGAAACTACTTTTTAGGTCCCATTTGAATCATATTACCTCAAGAGCTTTTCGATTGGTGGGTTTCATATTTCGTGCTGGTAAATCATTTTCGTCTCCATCCTTTTTTATTATATTGTTTAATTCTCTAAGTAGTAAAAAGTATTTTGGAATATGCGTGTCAAGTTTGGAATCCATTCTATTCAACCTATTCAGATCAGCTGGAGGGTGTTCAGAGAAAATTCGCGCGATTTCTGTTCTTCAAGTTTGAACATTCATATATTGAATATGGTGACAGACTTGCTAGACTGTATTTGGATGTAATGTTTTTATTTAAATTGGTTAACGGTTATATAGATTGTCCCTACTTGTTATCTAAAATTAATTTTAATATCCCGCCCAGGACATTAAGGCAACAAAACTTGTTTTATTTAGCCACCCATAGAACTAATTTAATAGAAAAATCTCCATTATTTAGACTTCAGAAATCATTCAACAGTAAGTTTCCCAATATTGACTTGTTTGGCAATAGTCCTCTGGCATGTATTAAACGAGCTCACACAGCCCAGATAATTTTAATTTTTATTTAACTCGTAACCCCTTTCATTTCCTTCTTTATCTTTTATATAGTTTTATTGAGACTCTCAATGTCCTTTTCTCCTATGTTCTGGATATGAAAACACATAGTATAATAAACGTAATTTTGAACTTTGTTTTAGGATCTAGTATTTAGTAGTAGTTTTAGTTGTACCTTCTGTACTTACTTAATTGATAAGTCGTTTGCTATCGTAGTATTAGTATTTGAGTTCAGATTTGGTAATGAATTGTAGCTTGAATTATCTAATTATACCAATGTTTTCCTATTTTTATTATTTTGCATAATGTTTTATACTGTATCATATTTAACTGGAGTTAATTTTAATTACATTAGCGTTCTTCTATTCTTTGTACGTTTGCATACTGTTTGTATTCCAATATATTTCTCTAGTTGCACGATGCGTATGTAGCTGTACATGTAGATATTTGCAATTAACCGGTAGAATATAAGTGGATTTGTCAAGAATCTGTAATTTCTCGGATGAATTTGAAGTTAAATAAATAAATAAATAAATAAATATTCAGCGAGAGATTTTAGGGAATCGATTATATACCTACTCTATAACTATAAACTTTTTAAAAACTTGGCTGTACTTTCCTTCCACTTCTCCTCAATACAGCAATAATGTCTGATACTACCAGTTCCTCTAAAAAGTCATAATATAATTTTAATGCCATTTACGTAATGTTACATAAACATAACACAAGCACTATCCAAGTATCGCCAACAAACTTGAACAAGATCTTGAAAGGCTCCCAATAGTGCAAGTTCTTTTGCACTTTTCGATAACTTACTGCTAGTTGATATCAGACACCTGACAGCCATGAGATGTTGAAATACCATATTAAGTACCCATAAAAATATGCGACGGAGAACATTCCAGAGTCAGAAATAATTATGGGATTCGGGCTTTTAGGATGCTTTTTTAAAGCTGATACTGTAATCTTAAGGAACGAAGAAGCAATACCAGGTATTTGGGGGTAGAGTGGGGTGGCGTATTTTCTATCAATTGAAAGGGTGATAGCACAGATAAGAAATAACCAGATATCGACGGCTTGTTATGGTACATATGAAGAGTGATTTGTCTTTGGACGTGAAGTCCCAACTGTCAGCATGAGCTGACAGATCAGACGGTAGACAGCGTTGACTGCAAAGTGGCACGTTAGGACCTCGGCTATTGCGGGAGAGTTATAGGGGGGGGGGGGGGTTAACCAAAAACCTGGCGCTGCCACCTGCCGTAATCAAAATTTTTCGTGCTTACAAACAAACAAGCCGTAGCACACACTCTAGCCCTGAAGGGGCCTTTTCACCACTTACCCTTACCTTAGTGAAGGCGCAGTTGATATGCCTTCCACTGCATTGCCCCATCCACCCAACGACACTGAGGGCAGATTGTTCACAGTGTCCCTATTGACGACCTGAAAGAGAGTAGAAGGGCGGACCTATTCAACCTTCATGACAAGAGGGCTCCGAGAGAGTTACGGAAAAGTAATAAAGAAACTCACTGTGCCATTACGTTATAAAAAGATTGTTTTAATACACAGTATTCTATCAGTAATCCTAATACGGAGGAAAAATATAAAAGTTTTAAAAGCTACTCTCTAATGAAGTTAACATTACTGGCCTTCACGATTAATTATAAATGAATTGTTTACATTTACCAATCCGGTCTACCATATATATATATATGTATATACTTTTAAATTAGTCGTCAGGTGATTTTGAATTTATTCCGTAAATTTCCTATCTCTCATTAACCTTGCTTTGTTCTTTTGCCTATATAGTTTTATAGTCATCTGTTGTATATAATGCTTTAAATCTTATTCAAAAACAAATGAGAAGAATCAATATAATTTACACACAAAAAAATTGAAAAGAAGGCTTTAACTTACATTCGTTTTGTGTTGAGGATTCACCACAGAGGTGCCTTCGAGGATGATCAGCTTAGTCATTATCTAACAACGTTAATTTGGTTCTTATCGTAAAGGTACACAATTCAACTTATGATATCCTACTAGTACTGTTGATTTTCTTATAAGTTTCATCAGTTAGTATAACATCACCACAGGAGTCCGATCCAATCTTATAAGATTTGAGAATACTTCTCTATTTATACTGCTTATATTATTTCCATTAAAAAAAAAAAATCTCCATCAAATTAGTGCAATTTGTAAAATCATATTACTAAGATCTAAACGTACAACAGTTTGAGGAATACATTTTTTTTTGTACTTGCTGTCAATTTCTACTGAAATAATTTATAATTTGATTTTCATCTGAACATTCACAATTTTCTGGACATTTCAAATCAACATCATTTGGGAATTCACCTATATCAGTGGGCAAGTCTCTCATTTGTTGTATTCATGCCAGGGAGCAATCCGGTCGTGCAACAAGTTGCAGGCAAATCTTCAGTTTTATTACAAATATGTATCCTCAGCATACCAAAAATCCAATAATCCTTTAAATTCCCCCCTTACCATTATCTGTTTTATCCCATCAGATATTCCAACTTCATTTTGTCAAGATATTATTTGGTTATTTTAACTAAATAAAACAAATGAGGAGTGTCTTTTCAAAAGGCGATATTTACGTCCTAAAAATAAAATCGAAAAAAAAAATGACTGTAGCAATACCAACAGCTTTACAGAATAATAGGAGGAATATATGGAAAGGATATGATAAGTTATCTAGAATATATTATTTTGAAAAAAATTTGACTATTACTTCCGGTAATATTTGCTTGCAAAGTTTGAAAATATCCCCTTTTGAATAAAAATCTTTATAATATCCCCTTTTGTTCTGTACCATTTTGTAAATATCCCTTTTTGCGTTGTACGTTTTTGTAAATATCCTATTTTGATTTGTACATTATACTAGAATAAAATTATTAAAGCATATTTTGAGTATTTTTATCAGTTTTTATTTTTTAATTCTTACTTCTATTTTTACGCAAAAATATAAAACAGAAACTTCTCCCTTAAAAATTTATTTCGACTATTGAAATCGTACTGTAAATATCCCTTTTTGAAATGAAACCAAAGTAACAGTAATAATGTCATATTTTTTAATGTAAATATCCCCTTTTGTTCGGAACAAGTGTTTTCAAGTAAGATTTCCTATGACTTTATTGCGTTTTGTTTCGGTTTACAGTGACGAAATCTTGAATTTCAGAGTAGAGAATATAATCTCATACTTAACTTAAAAAAAAATGAAAATGGTAAATATCCCCTTTAGAAAAGACACTCCTCAAATTATTGAATCATGAGCAATTCACCCGCTAAAAAACTAAGATTATTAAGGTAATTTTCGATACCATATTTCGACAAGATCCAACCACTATCAACATTTTTCGACGAATCACAAGGAAATCGCTTAAAAATAACCTACAAATAAAACGTGAGCCTTCTTCCTCTTTCTTTTTTTCGGGTGCGTTCGGCGCGTCTCGATCTTCATCCGCACAGAAAACAGTACGCGGAAAGAGATTTTGTCAAGTAATAGCGGGGAATCAACATTCGCGTTTAATAGTTGGTGAACAAAAATTATATCGGCAACCATGCGACGTTTCTCAAGCGAGTGCATATTCAAGAGCTGCAAGAGATCCTCATAGGGTGGAAGAATCAATGAGTTATTCCAGGGTAGGTCCCTAAGAGCAAAGCGCAGGAAGTTTCGCTGAACAGACTCGATACGGGCGATGTGTGTACCGTAAAAAGGAGACCAGACCTGGCTAGCGTATTCAAGAAGTGGTCTCACAAAGCAAGTGTATAAACGTAATGTTATGGAGGGATTCGAGAACTCTCGGGACCAACGTTTTATAAAGCCCAGCATAGAACTACTCTTAGATACCATGTAGTTTATGTGGGAGTTAAAATTCAATCTATGGTCACATTTGACACCCAAGTCACAGACAGAACTAACGCGGTGAATCGAGGAAGCCGATAACCCATAGATATAAGAGATAGGATTCAGATTCCTGCGGAAAGTCATCACCTCACATTTGTCGATATTGAGTACCAAATTATTGCTTTTGCACCAATCATAAAATTTATGGAGGTCATCCTGTATCAGTTGACAACCATTAAAAGATTTAATCTGAGCGAAAAGTTTAATGTCATCAGCATAAATTAAGACTTTGCAGTGCTTCACTACGGAGACAATGTCGTCAATAGATAGAATAAATAGCAACGGGCACAATGACTCCCTTGAAGTACGCCAGACGAAGCTTGCAAGACTCTAGAGATGGAATGGCGGAAATAAATTTGGTATGTTCTGTTATCTAGATATGACTCCGTACATTTTAGGAACGTTGTGGGAAACCCATACTTTCCATTTTGAACAGTATCACGGAGTGAGATAGCTTTTCGAAAGCTTTACTAAAGTCTGTATAAATACAATCTGTCTGGTTGCCTTTTACAAACCCGTGAATGGTATCAGAGACAAATTCCAATAAGTTAGTGATTGTAGACCGTTTCAAAATTGCCCACCGTGGTTCATAGCTACGATGACTGGTTCATAGCTATGATGATTGCTCGAGTTTTGGTTTAAGAACAAGGAAAATACAGTTAACTATCAACGAAATTACGAAAAACACAGTTAAAACAGGGTCTCGCAATTTTGAAGTTTTTACTCGAAATTACGTAACTTGAGACATAGTGAAAACGTACTATAATATTTCGGTTAATTCGTGTGCTCAGGCAAGTAAAAATTGTTTTAAATGTAGGCAAAAATTTATTTCCTTCTTAGAACTTTCGTCGACCATATTCCTTCAGAATTCGTGTGCATTATTGGTGGCGGCTAAATACGATTCGAACAAGTTGTGTCTACGCAGATAAACCATAGCTTTTTCTTAGAAATTGATGATGTACCACAACAGAAAGTTTGCGTAGTTCAATTTGTAATGTGAAGCTGTTGAAATATGTAGTTGTCAAAGTTAAAATTTTTGCCTTTAAAATTACAAAACTACGGGACGACTTTTCAGCTTAAATATTTATTTACCATCTTTTACCGTATATAATTCAAAATCTTAGCAATACCCTGTTGACCAACATTTCATCCACACTTTAAAGCCTCTTTTCATCGACCTTTCTGGCATATATTGTTTAAGATACGATCTTCCTAAAAACTGTATAATGTTTTCATCTATAGCAACCTTTGTAGTACTCGTATAATTTTTGAAATATTTCGCTATCATGCGATCTAGTAATGGCCTTATTTTATACAGTTTATCGTAATCAGGATTATATTCTAGAGGCTAGATTATTCAATAACCAACCAAATCTTTTTAGTGACATGAATGATGAGGAGCAGAAGACCAATATTATTTATAGCTAGAACTCTTCTTTAATCCCATTACTAAATTTAGAGCAATTAAAATGTCCATTTCCCTCTTAATTGTAGCTCTTTTTGAGTAGCATGTAAATTAGTCTGAGAAAAATAAAAATCTTTTCCTGTAATTCATGTGTCCAGAAGATCTGAAAAACTTAATACATTGTGACTTAGTATCCTTAGGAACAGGAACTATCTTTGAATATTTCCAAACTCTAGGAAAAATGGATCTTGTGAAGCATGAGTTGTAAATGTTCTGTAAGGGAATTAAGGATCGCAGGTGAGCACATTTTTATAAATTTAGGGCTTAGGCCATCTACACTATATATTTCCTAATATTATGGGTATGGGTATGCATATTATAATATTAATCCTCTTACTAATATTATAATATGCATACCTTACCTGCTTACTAAAAATTACAAAAAAAAAATCTTATTTAAAAATAATAAAAACCAACTTAAAAATTATAAACTAGCACCAGGATTTCATTTATTTCATTGAAACGGCAGATTTTACTACATAAATAAAAAAATAAACTTATCTAAGATCCTTTGTTGCTGTCACTTATCGCACCAAGCCTTAGATGAAAGATAACAGCTAAATTATATGTCAAAAACGTATTATGTAAATGATTTTCCCATTTATTTCCATGTGTAGTCTACGAGTACATAAACCAAGCGTACTTTATAAACCAACACTTCCAGCTGTAAATCGTTTTTGTTTCTTTACAAAATTATCGATTCACTTCGTCTGCATACCGACTTGGGAATGTTAAAGACTTTTCAAAGATAAATCTTTGTTTCTATACACATAAATAGCCATCTAATCTCCAGTAATGGGATTAAAAGGCCTTATCGGTCCAACGATCATGTAAATGTATTATACGCTCTCATATATATCACCAAAGATAAGGGGAATAAAGAGATACTATGGATCCCCTTAAATATAACAAAATCAAGAACTGTAGAATCTGTGCATAATATTAGGTCACCATCGTCTGGTTCATCCGCAAAGAGCTTTAGGGATTTCCAAAAATAAAATTTACCTCGTACTGGGAAAGGGCATATATCATCGGTTAATCCGCATTCCACGAAGTGAGAAAACTTTGTTAATTTATCACTTCACTTAGCCACCCATTCCATTCTAGAAGCTCTAGACTTTCCATATTTAGTTCGGGCAAAGTCTTCTCTTCGGTGGCGAAATCTCTGCCTCAGCATAGCCCGATAAGCATATAACTAAATATATCTTCCTAGTTGGGTCAAATGATTGCGAACGAATTTAGTCCATGGAACATAAGCGCATAGCCTAGCATAGGAGTGAAAAAAACTGGCTGCACATTTTTTAATCTTATTTTCGAATGAATACGACAAAAGGGTGGTGGCACAATCTGGGCCAGAAGAAGGATGAATAATTGGTCGGTGCTCGGGATAGTATAGGAACCCGAGACTATATACTTCCGCTGTGCCCGTCGCGCCGTCTAGAATAGCAGGAACACCGGAATAACCACTTCAAAACTGAAAGGAATTCGAGCAGTTAAAAATTGCACTTTTCGCATTGTGCACACGTCCTGGCCCGTACTGGTCGCCTCCTGACAAACAGAAAACAATAAACAAACCACCGCCAGGATAGTCCTCCTGAGACGAGAAAAATAAAATAAAGAAGAAACTACTCCTGTACTCTTCCTCTTGCTCTATATGTCACACAGTTTGAAAATAAAACGTACACGGAGAGTTTTCACCGCAATTTGCCTCCACCAATCTCCAACACTCCCAGTCTCGTGGGTGCTATATATTTTCCAGAACTTGCAGACAGGGGGGGGGGGGGTGAAAATTGTAAAAAGATAAATTATAGAGCACGTGAATGGTTCTAGCTGCATGTAGGTATGCAGCCGTACACGCTCGCGTAATTACTTAGTTTTTATTGCATGCAAATATCATCGTAAATTTTATTTTAATGCAAGGGGATAGGTTACCTTTCCTCCTCCTTTTGCTGCTCGTACCATTTTGATAGAACTTAAGACCTGCGATTCTAGATAAACCTAAGAATTGAATGCAGGGATGAGTTATCAATGGAGAGTCCATTACATAAATCACTACTTTCAAAGATAGGATTTATGCTTTTTTATATTATGTAGATGCAGTTCATGTTATGTAGTGTAGACCTTCGTCCATACATTATTTGACTAGGGAATTGGAAGTGTTTGCAAGGATGATTCGTGGTTGCTCGTTTCGACCTATACATCCAAAGTGATCTAGATGGCATATAGCTCGCGTAAAAAGATACAGCCTCACCAGAATATGCACATAATTTCCATTCCAAACAATGTATTTATGAATTTAGGTGAATTTTCCTGGAATATGTATGCCCAAGTATAAACGGCTAATATTATACAGTTCAACGATTTAGGACCACGTGCAATTCAATTTTATCGTTTTTCATAAAATAACTTGCGAAGAATAGGGGAAGTACCGGAATTTGATCTTTTCTCATGACCATAAAGGGACATTTCTACGTTTGAAGTAACTCTTTTCGCCGCTATAGCCAGTCTTCTAGCATGGCCCCCATTGGCCCAGTAACCCGTAATGACCTCTACTAAATTCCTGGTATTTGATCTGCTGCCATTAAGCAATTCTCTTGTCCTCTTCCTGTCATATGCAGTCCACAATTGCCTCGCAATACGGCAGATATCTCTGCTGGTCCAATGGAAGCTTGCGTTTCTATACGCGCCCATGATTTCCTCCTTTAAAGGTCTGATTGGAATCCTCACATAAGCTACCGCTGCGGAGTTATCCAATTCAGAACCTTTTATGGTAAACATCTTGTTGCCTGAGATATGCTTATGTCAAGGTACTAAGCATGGGATCACCTAGTACCTTATAGTCAATTCCTCAAGGCAGGTCTTGCATAACTGCACCAATTTTAATTTTATCAGCACAGCATCCAGTACACTTCAACCTCTGCGCCTGCACTCGTTTTGGAACCATCCGTAAGGCCGCTTACACATTAAAAAACGAAAACGAATGAATAAAACTTTGGTTGGGTTTATATTAAATGCAAATAGACGGAAATGAGATTATGTAAGACCGAAAAGAATATTCGTTCGTGTGTGAAACATAGTATGGAACGAAAATTGTCTTTCGTACGAATAAAGATAAGAATGTGTTTTAATTGAAATAAAGCTTTAAATATGGATAATTTTTTATTAAAGCTATAATTACAATAAATATCCAAAATATTTTACTGCATGTATTGCAGCAAATTTTTGTTAGTTTAGGACAAAATTTGTGTTTTTCGGTTTAGAGTTTTCGTTTTTCGTTGTTGTTACATACAGGGCCTAAAATACGGCCTAAAATTGGAAATATCGGATGATACGATCATCTACTTCCCATCCCAGTCACTCCTGGTGGGCATCACTGTATTGACACCCCCACCAAAAGTCAAGACAAATACTTAGTAGTCTGCTTCTTCCCTGCAATCACTACGGTATATCTTCTGGAGTAAATTGGAGTGCTGAAAACTAATCTCCATACACCAACCCACGTCCTAACGCGATTTTTTTGCGATTTTCGGCGAAGTACCTCTAAACCGGAAAATGCCCCACACAAAATTTGTAGATAATAAAAAAACCTATTTTTCAACATAACCAATTTTTCGTTTTTTTATTGTTTTCTTTCATAAAAATAATTCAATTTACATAAAATTTTGTGAAATTATACCTTTTTTTTTGCATTGAATAAGCATATTTTTTTGGATTCTTTAGTTTCAGAAATATTTACATAGATCGTTGGTCTATATACATATGTTGGTGATTTATTTGTCAGGAATCTGCTTAAAATTGAGAAAAATCAAAAAGATTACTTTTCTGAATAACGAATTTTTCAATATTTTTTATGATTTAATTTTTTTTTATTATTTCTAATAATGAATGAATGAATTAAATTGCAATGACAGAATTGACTTTAATGTAATATTACTAAAGTTAAATGAATTTAATTAAAGAAAGTGGCGAAACCCATCTTGAGATCTAAGTTTTTCATGGCAATGTCCAATTTCTTTAAATAGTGAAAGAAGAAATGGAGCAAGTGCATATTCCAAAAACTTTTTCATATCAACTTTTCTGTTAATTAATATTTGATTAAATCCTTTGGAATAATAATAAAGGGTTGATCACAACTTTTTCACCGTTAACTTTTACTGATGATTGAAGCGCTTGAGAGATAATATGTTTTCTTTGAAATTTAATGCTGCCAAAATTATTTCCAATAAGAGATTTCATAGATTTTTCATCTTCTTTGTGCGCTTCATAGCAGCTAATTGTTTCATCGACAATAATTCCAGAATAAATAAACATTGTCCTTTCAGTAGCTGGAAATGGGTCATAACGAACGAAAAATTCAAATAAATTTTCAAGGTCTACCGCATCTCTTACAACACGATATTTTTTGGAATCTATATGTTGTTCCGTTGTTGCAAAAGAAACATTGCAAAGATCTTCCATTTCGTTGCATACTTTAAATAAAATTATCATAGTAAAAAACCGAAAAATCTATTTTTCTTCATTTTCTCAGAAAATTTGAGGTTGTACTGAAAATTGTCTTAGATGACACTTTTGGAATTTTTATTATCTACAACTTTTATCAAGGATATTTTCCGCTAAGAGGTAACGTTTCTTCGAAAATCGCAAGATAAAAATGTCAAACATGAAACACAGCCCCTTCCGCCATCCTTTAATTACACAATCTCGTGTTTAATTTTTTCTTTTCCTCTTAATTATAAATTAACGAAATTTTCCGTCTGCTCCTTGTCTGTTAATAATTTATTTTTATTGAGGCCAGACCGTCCCTTTAACTCGTACACGAATTTCTCTGTCTGTATCTTTTTTACTATTTTCGACACTCTCGTAGACCCACTTTTCGTCATCACAGCGAGCTGAAATTTGGCACACAGGTTCACGTCGCGTGACAATTGAATCTATCAAAATTTGAGCCTGAAATTTCCATGGAAAATCCGGAAAATAGGGAAAAATCATTTGAAAATTTGGTACAAATTTGATTAGTGATAAATCCGTTTCAGGAAAAATGAAGAGTTTTCCGTTTTTTCCGGTAAAAAGGCTTTCTAAATTATGCAGGATCAAGTTCCCTATCAACTGGCATCATTACTTTCTCTCCGACAATGGTGAAAACTTGCAGAAAAAATCGAGGAAAATTCATGTAAAACGCTTTTCAGGAGTTTTTCCGACCAAGGAAGCGTTTGAGCATTTTGCAAACTAAGACAAAGTTGTAGGGCGAAATGAGTTGCATAAAGTTGCTTTTGTGGAAAACTCCATGGAAAACTCGGAAAAGCGGGAAAATCATCGAAAAAGTTTCTTCGATATGATTAGTGATAAATCTGTTTCAAGAAAAATGCAGAATTTTCCAATTTATCTGGAAAAGTTTCCGAAAATTTCCGGAATTTTCCGACTTTTCCGGAAAAGTTTTCCGACAAAAAAGTTTTATAAGCTATGTGGAATCATTTTGTTCCCGTCCTACTGGCATCAATATTTTCTCTTCAACAATCATGAAAACTTGCATGAAAAGTCGAGGAAAATTCATGTTATATGGGATCAAGTTGGAATACAACTAAAAAGCGCTGTTTAAAATATAATTTGAATTTCAGAAAACCGTTGCAGTACTTCAACGATTTGATGCTCGAATAAATTTTTTGAAAAACTGATAAATCAGTGTCTTTTCAGCTGTCATAAAATTGTTTTAAAATATCTCCATGCAGCACGTAATAAAAATTTAGTTAACGTGAAAAGGCAGAAAATAAAATAAGTAAAAAACGATTTTTCAAACAAAACTGAGGCCAAGCCGCATGAAAAAGTAGAAAATACACTTTTCTTCACACCCAGAGGTGGACTCAGATTTTATTCGCTGACAATCACCGATATATTTCAGTATGATCAATCAGAGGTAATAAGTGATTTGATTCATGAAGAGAAAGAATATTCAAGAGAAATGTCCCAATCAAAAAATCTGAGTCTCTGTGTGTGAAGAAAAATTTATTTTCTACTTTTTCATGCGGCTTGGCTTCAGTTTTGTTTGAAAACTCGTTTTTTACTTATTTTATTTATATATTTTTTTTTTCTAAAGGAACTGACACCAAACTAAAATGCCGACATTTTTATACCCGTTGAATTATAAAACTTTTTTTTTAAATATGAATCGAAATCATCAGAAATGTTTTTAATATAATAAAGTATTTATTGAGGTAAAAGTTTTTTAAATTTGCAAGTACGGAAAATGTACTGTATACCAAACAGGTAGGCAGTGTTGGGAAAAATGCAATCCGATTGATGATTAATGATTACGATTACAATCTGTAATCTGTAAATCTTGATTACAGATTGATAATATTAGAAAAGAAAAGTAATCATTTCTGGCGATTTATGATTAATTAATCGTAACCGTAATCATGATTACATTTTTTGATTACAAATTTGCAAGATTTTTAAAATTGTAGTTAAAAGAAAGTAAACGTTGTTGTATTTCTATTCCGAAATCGCGGTAGTGGCACATAAACTAATGTTTGTAGGCACATGTCTGTAGTGAGATGGTTATTGAATATCTGATATCTGTGCATTGGTAAACGGATCCTATATAAAAGGTGTGCAAAATCAAAGCTTTAAAAGGTATTATTGCATTTTCCGTGCCCAACGACTTTTTTATACGGACCAGAAATCTAAATTTTTTCGCTATCTTTTTTCACATATAATCAAGATCCTCGAATTTACATAAGTTGATGATGAGATATATTCGAGTCTATATCAATAGAAGGACCTATATTCCTTACACTAACTCGAATTAATACATAATTCAATTGTGTATTGGTGTTTTCTATACTTAAAATTCTTACGATCACAGATTCATTGTTCTCTTAGAATTAAATTTTAAAATCTCCTGATAAGTTTCATTTGCAATAAAAAAAAAATATAATCAAGTAATTATAATTACGCTTACATTTTCCTAAGATTCCTAAGATTACTCGATGTAATCATGATTAATGATTGATGGAAAAACATGATTGATGTAATCATGATTGCTTTAATCATTATTATTAATCTGATTACAAATATAGTTAATTACGCCCAACACTGCCGGTAGGAAAATTATTTTGTAATTTTTTTTTGTCAGTTTCAGGCGTAGAATATACGTTTACATTTATAATCGCCGCTAATTATTAATTTGTATGGTTTTGGATTTCTTTTTGAAATTTTGCAAAACCGCCACAAGTTGCGTGGGTTGTAAATAAATAAATAAATAAAAGGATTCCATTGTTTATGAATAATTATGATTAATTTATTGAAGATAAAAAAAATAAAATAGGAATTGGAATCAATACAAGTTTTTCCTAGAACGAATATCCACTAGTACTATGTATATAATCAGGGCATGCGATCCACACATGCATTCACATGCAAGAGTTACAATTCTCTTAGTGTAAGAACCTAATTAGGTACCGACTTTCATTCTTTCTGAATTTGTTCTTTAAGATCGCAATTTACTGCTTGAATTTAATCCATATGAATATTTCAAACAAGCACACTATAAATAGATTTCGATTTAATAAATTCTTTTTTGTTGAAGAAACGTCGAGTCTTTCAAATTTTGAGCATAATTATTTCACACTTTTAATCTTGTTATTTGTTTTTATCACTTTTGTTTTTTAAATTGTCCAACACTTGAGGGTGGCCGGTAATAGGTGCATTTACCTTATGCATTATGTAGAATATGTATATTTCTATACATAAATATAAACGTGCAAGTACATTAAGGATAATCTAATAACAGGGCATTTTTCTTAGTTAATCGCATTCAAGCAACCTTTTTAAACTTTGGAGACTCCATAAATTTGCAATTTTTTCTTAAAATTCATCAAAAAACGAGTAAAAATCTGAAGAAACTCAATTTCCCAGTGAGGAAAACTTCTCGAAAAACTTCTTCTTCGTAGTCTCGTATTCATCTGATGGAAGGAAGTATCTGCACGCTACCATACCATACCGCACTATATACATACATACTTCCAAACATATAAAAGTGTATAAACGAGAAAAACAATCAGACAAACTTCTTCGCTTGTTTAAGCATAGTAAAGACAAAAAAGCTTCCCGGTTAGTTCGAAAAAAAAAAAAAAAACTTAACTAAGAGGAGTCAGTCGGACAGTGTGGCTTGAGCCAGAACAGAAGCCAGCCGTTTTTATTTTACGTTTTTTTTTTCTTCATCCGAAGCTATAAAAGACTTCAGACCGAACAAGACTTGCGAGGATGGGAAACTTTTTACCGAGTCTCTTTTCTTTTTTAATCGAACTAGGAAATTTCGTAAAAAACTATTCACAGTAACTTTCAATTGTTTCCGAAGTTTGCCTGAACGCGCCCCATAAGACATGTTTAGGCATCGTCCGTACCTCAACTCCAACTCCTACTATATTGTATATGTATGCAGTTGAACTTTGGTAATCTTGGCTTAGAAGTTCCGGGAGTAATTTATAAAGTTTTTGCTGTTTCAGTAAGATAATTAGATTTAGGTCGCAGCAAAGTGCCCCAAAAGTTTGGGTCTAATTTATCACTTTCATCATGATTTGAGTATAGTTTCTGTCGTCGGTCGTCTAAAAGGTTATTTTCGAAATAGATTTGAAGTTTTTAATTTGAATTGTCAGACAAAATATTTTGATATAAACTTTCAAAATATTTAATTGGTAAGGTAAGATAGAGATATGAAATTGGTAATTTTGTACAAAGAATAAGAAGAATAAGAATGAATTTTATTTCGGTAACGTACACAAGATTGAAATCTGATAGAGTAGGTACAAAAATTGTAGTGGTGCTAGAATCACATACACCAAAATTAACAAAAAATCATAACTAAGTAGGAATTACAATTTAGAAGAAAGAAAACACACACAAAAAAAGTATGAGATTTAAGAGAACAAAAAATAAACACTAATTATGTATAGGTACTATAAAATATCAACTAACTGTATCTATACTGACAAGGAGATCATTCCACGGACGGATGCTTTGGATAAAGTAGAAACTTTTCATTACAGTCTTATGAAAGCGAGGCAATATCAAATCTCAATATCCTTGGGAGATAGTATAGTGGAAAAGCTCTCTAATGTACTCTGGCTTATTATCTTTTAGCAAATTGAACAAACCAGACCGGAGATGTGAGACATGATCAAACCTGCGCAACCCATAAATGAATCTCTCACAGTCGGCTAGGGAAATTTCCATCTAGTTTAGGAAAGACCAAATATCCAAAAGTGCTTTTACTAGCTTTAGACGAAAAGGACTTGATAAAATATTCGGTGAAGGCCTTAGTTTGCGTAAGCCCCCGTAGATTTTTCTGATCGCATTATTAATATTATCACAGCATTTCATATTAGGCTTTAATTCTAGCCCAAGCTTGATGACCTTATTTAACATAGATAGTAAAACGCCATATAAAAGGATTGGTGGTATATCGGTTTCATTGAGTGTGCTATTATAAAAGATAGTTCAAAATGGCTTCTCAGGATTAAGTAGCAGCCAATTATAGTTGGATAAGGCACATATTCGATCCAAATCAGAGTTTATACGTGCAGGAGACCAATAGTTCTACTTAGATACAGCAGTACATTATCAGCATATAGATGAATTTTCACATCACACACAACTCTCAGTAAATCGTTGATAAATAAGCAAACGAGCAAAGAACCCATTATTGATCCTTGGGGAACCTCTCGTACAAACGGTCGATCATGCAAGGGATAATCTTTCACCTTGAATTGTTGTCAACGGTAATATAGGGTACTAAAATTACAGAAGGATAACAGCTTCTGAAAAAGAATGCGATGATTTACGTAATCGAAGGTCTTCGAAAAATCCAAAAGAACCAGAGCAGTGAGCTTGTCTCGCTTCAAAGGCAATCTTATATGGGAACATATTTTTAAGACTATGGTTTCGCAGCTATTAGAAGAGCGGAAGCCCGTTTGTCAACATGTTAAGGCATTTGTATATCGAACACCGAAAACCGAAAAGTTCTACACAGGAAATTCGAATCAAAAACCGAAAACTTTTTTCCGAATAAATAGCAGTGATATTTAATTTGCATAAAAGTTGTATGATAAGGGGTCATACGAAAAGCGTGTTTTAATGTTATCCCTTAAGTGATGGTCCCTATCCATTTTACTATATATAAAAAAAAATAAATTGCCGCGATATAAAAAAATTGAAGTTCCAAGTCCAAATTTTCGGTTTTAAAAATTTATTAAAAATGGAAGAATTTAATTTTCTGAAACGTCTTTCACTGCACCAAGTTTATAACTAAGTTCCCTTAAATTTAAAAAAGAATAAATAAAACATATTGTCAAATTAAAAAGTTGAAACAGTTTTCCTGTAAGTCCAATACAGCCAAAAAATCATTATTTTCGATTTGAGTGGCCGTTAGAAATTAATGAAATTCACTGCAATTTTGCATAAAAGTTTTAAATTACATTAGCAACAAATTCTGAATGAGCATTCAGACAATTGAACACTTTTGCAAATCCATACATTTTTTGGCCACCATAATGTACATATATATAAATATTACCTACATTACCATCAATATGACGCTTTTCGAACGAATGTATATTCAAAAGTTTTAACCTATCCAAATATGAGTGCCAAGATTGACCAGCATATTCACTGGTCAAACGAGGCAGTTATATTTTAGTAATTCGCAGGATAATTTTAAGATTATGGTAGATTTCTGTAGCTGCTTTGTATAATTCTTAATTCAACCTATTTAGGGGAATATCGTCAGAGTTGGACTGTCGTCTAGATCGGCCAATTGCAATTTTTTTAGTTTTGGTCGCTAGCGACATCAATTTACGTACGCGGAAAAAATTTTCTCAGTGATAGTGAGTTTTTGGTGATATCATAGATTTGGAGCGTGTACGTAAAGCACGTATTGTGCACTCAATGGTTTGAAATTCCAAAAACTGTTTTTTTTTTTAACAGCACTGAATACGGCCAGAACGTGCAGAGAAAATATTCAATCGTCATCGTAAGTATTGTGAGAGTGTTCTGTGGTTCATGCTTGAAAATAAACCAAGTGGAAAATTCAATCCTGTAACATATTTGATTGTGGTGTCATATTATGCGGCAATTGTTCTTGTCGTCAAGTTTGGCCACTTTGAGTAATAAAGGTTGGCCTTGGCCCACTGTGATTGTAAGTTTAGAATACAAAAAAAAAAAACGTTCTGCACCAATCCCAACGAAATCCGCCAATAAAACACCAGCTAAAGGAAGATACTGCCCCAAAAAAGAGCAGAAAAATCCCTCTTTGGATAATACAAGAAAGAAGTGTATTTGAAGTAGGTCAATATAACGACGATTGCCGGAAATGCGATTCCATGCCATTAAAATTTTGCTAAATCGAATAAAAGTTAGAAAAATTCATGCAACAAACTCGGCTTTTGATTTCATTCAATTAATATTTCCAGGGCATTTTCAATCATTTTTAATCACGAAAAATGTGCTGAATTCTTCATCGACTGACCAACCTAGACAGCCTGACTGACCTTCTAAGCATTTCACTTTTTTTTTAAATGCCTAAATTTTTTTTTCATTTTTCACCCAATCAATCCGCAATGCTCAGCAAATGTTATCCTTTTTCCCAGACCTTTCCAAAAATTGATTGACTAAATTCTTCCTTAAACGAAAGTTATGAGCAAAAGTATAAAAGGTGGCATACCCTGACGACATTCCCCTACTGTCTAAATCATAAATGAAAACGTAAATTGCACATGACAAACAAAAAAACACAAAAACAAAAAAGGGAAAAGAAAAAGAAAGTCCATGTAGAGATTAATATTTATCAATTGCTCTTGCAATTGGGGAGAAAAAGGGTAAAAATACTAAAAAAAAAAATAATTAACTCAAAACTATTTCACTTAATTTTAACAAAATCAATTTCTTTACTTGAACGAAGTGCATTAATTATTCCGCGGCCGTACCGGATTATGATAAGAATTAGATTAACTCACATTTATTCTAACTGTTCTCATACCCTTTTTAACTCTACGAGCTTTTCTATGAAAATTGCAGTTGGCGGACTATATTTCACTTAAGGGGAGGTTACCGTTGAGAGGCATGAAAAATTCATGAACCTTGGAAATTTCTTTTTATATAAAATGAATACTTTTGGAAATGGGTTTTAACGTATTTTATTCTTCGATCAATTGATAGTAAATTCCAATTTTATTTATAAGACAAAAAAAATGGCGGCTTCAGCTCCCATCAAACAAAGCCGTGCATGGCGCGTTTTGGTCTACGCGGGGCGCTCCACAGCTCTGCCAGTTCATTCGAAACAAATAGGGTTGAAAGACAAAATTTGGGGGTCTTATCGGTATTGGTTTTCAAAAAAAAAAAAAAAAACAATATGCCGGCTGTTTGAAAAAAAAGAACATTTTTTGGACTGTTTTTTTTTTGCTTCGACGGGTGAAAAAACTTTTTCTAAATAAAAATCGCTTCCTGAAGGTCCCATAAATTGAATTTCCTGTCAATTGCGCAGAGATTTATGTGAATCGGTTCATCCGTTGAAGCTGTAGAACGCCCCGCACGCTGAAAAATGTTGTTCTCAGAAAAACTCATATAAAGATCAACGTTATAAAAACATCTTTGACAGCTTACGTCAGCTATTCCAACACCATACAGAGGCCCTTCTTCTTCCTCCAAAAACTGATTGTGCTGAATCTGAAGGTTAACGGTTTCCCGAAATTTATGAGGGTACCTCAGGTAGTGAGAAAAAGTCTTTCCAGCAAGCGCTCTTCGAGCGCCTGAGCTACCTATTTTACAGCCGGCTGAAGGTTCCGCTCTAAACAGGCTGTGAATTCTAAAATACTTTAGATATGAAAATATCCTTTTACTCACGTGCTCTAAACACTTTAAGGATGATAATTATGTAAAGAAAATTAACGGTAACCTTCCCTTAAGTTTGAAAATTTACCCGTGTGAAAGAATGTGTGCGCGACAATTTTAAGTTTTTCAGTTTTGTGTAAAGGGGAATATTTCGATGATGAAAAGCATAACGTCGTAACAGGCGCGTATACAAGGGGAGGGTCACGGGAGTCATGACCCCTCGAAAGCGCCACCTAACCTTCGAGGTGAATTGTTTTCGGCGCTGGACTGTAGAGTGAGTTGTAAAAGTTTAACAGGACGATTTTAGTATGGTACGGACGCAATGTGTAGCTAACGCCGGCGATTAATGCTGGTACTGTAACGCACTTTTCCAATATGCGACGAAAACTAGTGCTGGGTTGATCGTTTGTCTGTCTTCCTTTTGTCTTCTTTTGAGTAGTAATGGTGGAGTCTGGATAGGGTATAATAGGTAATCGCTCGTAGGATTGTAAGTAATTTTGGAATACTAAATGCTTATTTTAGTGTTTGATTGTTTAGAAAAAGGCACGCAATTCATGCAATCATTAACACAGCAACACTGATTCAAGCCTGAATTGTTCAAAAACTTTACGTTCGTACGGAAGCATTAAATTTTTCTTGCAAATTATTCTTAAGAGTTTTAATGAATAACTATTCACCGACAACTATCTAAACAAATTGGTGAATTGATTCTGGTGGTTCACTCTTTCGGACAAGGGCATTCATTTTTTTTTTTTAGAAAAATTTGGCATTTTTTCTTTAGATTTTTCATGCACTGGTGGCCAAATATGGCTCCAAAGGTTATATGGATTCGGGTGCCTTGGCCGGTCTTGACAGTTCTGTTGTTCTTAGAAATTTACTTGAAAATTTTTCTTTTGAATTTTTATGCACTATTTGGCTGAAAACCATCAGTTGGTTTGATTCGAGTGCCGCTAAAATTGATTCAAAAATTTTCTTCAGAATTTCTACGACAAAACTATAAAAATAAAATCCATTCCCTTTCCTCTGCGCTAGTTGACGCTGCTCTGCTTGTATACTTTCGTATTAATTCAAGTAGTGTTGTTTAATTTACCTTCATGTTTACTTTTAATTTGTAGGAGAAGGATAAACTTGCTATATTAGTTAGAGATGGAGGTAGAAATAGTAGCGAAAGTCTAAAGCAGAAGACTGATTAGAGCATTGACAACTGTTTTTCAGAAGAAAGCAAGATCAGTTAAGTTCCGATCAGAAGAAATAGTCAGTAATATATTATGCACTCCCTCTCCCATTCCTTTAAGTGTTACTCAAGCTGCAAGCTCACTCTCAGTCATTTAGCTCAGCCATGACAGAATCGCCTGCGACAGCATCTATTTCTACAATCTGTACACGGGAAGACATATCTGGTTATGAGTCCTTAATGTCCACCCTGAGGTCGACATTGGTGTGTATAATATTATCGAAAATTGGATTTTGTGATAGAACGTATATATGATTAAAAAAAAAATTTTTTAAAGCTATTTCTTCCGACCCTTTCCTCCCCGCGAACATTTTAGTTGTGACCGCTCCTAGGATGCAGGTACGGATACGCGCTTGCGTCGTAACCAAAGCTTTTTCAAAATCAGATGGAAAATCACGACTTCTAAACTATTTGTGATAGAAGTGCTATTTTGGACAGTTTTTTTTTTTCTTAAATTATATCCACAATTTGCAATAATTAGAATTACGCTAAAGTTAGTATAAGTATTAGTTTTGCCAGTTACATCAATCCGTTTTTTGTTTTACTGACCTCAAGAATGCTGTATCTGAATAGCTGTATTGTATGGAACGAAATCAATGTTAAAAAAACGTATAGCAACTAAAATGCTGTATGAAATTCACCTTATTTATTTGTATGATATATGTGAGCTGTATCCGAGTACTATGTTTAAAACAAGATCTAACTTTTGATGTACAATAGCACAGAACAAGACAAGTAGTTTAAATAAAAGGCTGTAATTACAATTAAGGTTTTAGTTAATACTCTTTTAACGTACTAACACCGTATTCTGAGTTATCTATAAGTTAAAAAGAATAGAGTATTTGCGTCTCTCATGCAAAACTAGGCAATAACAAAATGCATTAGAAGCTATTTGTCATAGTCAATAAGTCCTTGAAAATTGTAGTAACTTCGAACAATGTCGAGAGTTAATGACAGCAAAAATGATGTAAGCCTCTCCAGCCGTCAAACCTCAGATGCTGTCCTGTATGTAACTCGCTTAAAAATTTGCAAACCACAGTACACACGTTTTCAATGGCGTAAATTATTTTATTTTTATCGTAAAGATATGAGACCCAAACAGTATTTTTTTTTTCTGATTCAAATAGTGTATGTAACGAATTTTCGATATTTTGGTCGGTTACAACGTTTATGCTTTCCAGCGTCGATATTATTCGGATTCTTATATAAATTGCATTCAACAATTACTTCTATGATAATATGATATTTGTAATTTTCGGACGTACCTACCGGATTATGGAGTAAGGCGCCATGGTCTGATCGTGGGACAATTAGGGCAATGAACGGAAAGTTAATTGGTTATATGTAATTATTATATAATTGATTTATTTATTGTAACAACTATTAACATCACAAATATTGTAATCTCAATGAGTAATTAGATATGTTTACTACCGACCACGGCAACTATATTGAAAGGTAAGCAAAGCATAAACAGCTGACTATGATCTTAATTTGGTAGACGAAAAGTACGATATCGGTACTTCTGCAATCCTTCTCCCTCTCTTTTGCCTAAATGTCATTCTGAAAGACTCCAGACTACCAGAACTACATTCCTGTATTAAGTTTATTACGGTTGTACTCTAGTTAAGACTTAATACTATAACTAATAACTTTTATCTGATCACTTTGTTGAATAAAATTATTTCTTATTCCTTAACACGATTGTGCAGGCTTCGTTTTCCTCTTTTATTAAAAACGGAATACTGTAAGCTTTGGCTAGTATCTTCTGGAACTTAGACGTTTCTGCATCAAATTCTATAGACGTGAAAACTCCTACATGAAGATCTTTTTGCTAGTCTTATCGCCTTCTTGAAAGATCTTAAACTGTTTTTATAGCTGGGCCAGTTTAATTGATCCCCGCTTGACTTGGCCACATAGAACAACCTTTACGAATTTTCACTAAACAAAACATAAGTGTTCTCTTAGAATATCAATGAACTGGGAATTAGTCTTTAGCTCTCTTGAAGCCAGTTAGCTGTGATGAGCTTATTATAAATTGTATCGAAAAATATGAAACAAGGACGAGTATACTCGTCATAACACAAAATATTGCCATTTCACCATGACTAACTCGTCAATCACAGCTAGCTGGTTAATAAGGTAAACAACAAATTGAATTCTATCATTGAAGTAAATGTACAGTCTCTAGACAAATTCCGAATGAATTTCACATAATCTAGAGGTATTTTACTATACCTACACATAAAAAAACTTTCTGAGCTATATCAAATGAAATTGTCAAAAACATCCCATTTATCTCACCTGCTCCACTTAAATCAAGTCTAATTGAGTGCCTTACACTTGGGTTAATTAAAAAGTGACTCGTCTTTTATATGATTTTCGTCTAGAAAACCTTTTGCTGTCAACTGATGCGCTTTTTTCAATTAACACTCAACCGAAAATTTCCCAGCCCAGCATCCATGGACACTGTACATAATATGTACGTGAAAGTCAACTTAAATATCCAGCAGACCGAATAAATCAGAATCCTTCAAAATATCAAACTTGCGCTCAAAGTGGATTTTTTGCTCTTGGCACATATTCCTATGTGGAAACTGTCTGCAACCCTTGTGCAGTGTAACTTCTTGCAACAAATCCAATTGAATTTTCATCAAGCAAACCCATTCTGAAGAGTGTTCTCTTAGTCCCTGTTTGGGATGTTTGCCTATTCGATCATAGTACATATACATATATAGGTTCTATACTATATACAGCGGCTATCATCGGTCCACCACCACCCACTCAGCGGGAAGCATTGATTTCCCAACAAGACCTATGATTGAGTTTTAATTCGCTTTGTAGGGGCTCCCAATTTTTCCTTCAGTGGCTGTGGCACTTGATTGGTTTCAATACAGCATATACGGATTTTCAACAGTATTTCGAATTTCCGGAGAATGAAGCTATTTTCACTTTGATGATGACGATGGGTGGTACTGTTGTGGGGGTTACATTTAATTACTAACAGTTTGCATCCTAGAATGGAATATGCATCCTAGAATGGAATATACATACTTGAATCCTAAAATTGCTTTGTATGCATCGCACAATTTTCTACACTTCCTGGCTCATACACTTTTGTAAGTAAAGGAAAACACTAAGAAAAAAAAAACACTTCACTCACATTTTTCCAGCCTGTTTCGTAGGATCCATTCTTCTTTCGATTGACACCAAGCTTCTGTTTACCTTTTGCAAGAATCTTTTGCGTTAGTCTTCGAATGAGGTGTGTTGAAAAGACAAGTCTTACTAAAATTTGGAGATGTGCTATTGATTAAACTTTTGCGGAGTCTTAATTTAACAGAAGAAAGGTTGACATGGATACAAACAAATGCAGGTGACTAACGATCGACCCTTTTGAGTGGGTTTTATGGAGACTACATTTAGGCCTCCTTCAAGTATTCTAATATATGCGTTTTCTATTCTACTTCTTTAAATCAGAATGGGTAGCTGTTAGGTTGAGCTATTCCCTTACAAATGCGCTTCATAAAGTTTGGTCATGTACTTTTCAATGTGCATTGAACCATTGCATAATAAGTAGCTCAGCACCTGTTTTTAGTTGAATTGAAGCTATACGTCGACTAGACTTTGGCCTCCAGAGGCCACTTTTTCAGTTTCTGGAGACAATTTTGGTCTCTAGTCTCCCATAATTTATTTCAATGCAAGAGTGTCTCCATGTTCGGTTTTCGGTCTCCGAAGTTTGCTCATTTTTTGTCTCCAGGTCTCCGGAGAGTATTTGTGTGTTCTGCTCTATCAATTAACTGTACTCAAAAAGAAAAAAAGAATAGAGTGAAGTGAGTTTGAGAAAGTTTTATGTTAATTTTTATTTGATTTATTATAGAATCATTCCATAGAAAATCGAACAATATGAGCACTTTCCCAATCCGATCATCGTTCTTCTTTTCCTGAAAGTTAAGTTTGTTTTTTTGTCCTGCGTTGAACGCTACCTGAATTAAAGGATTTCGAAATTCTTACAATTTTCCGATTTTTGGTATAGTGAATTATATTAATAAAAACACAACTTTGGTTCTTATTATCATAGAGGTATTGATTGATTGAAAGTTCAGGTTGAGGCCCCTCCGGGATTTCTGGAACGTAGGCCATAATAAGGCCCATTTCAGACTTATGAGCAATTGTTCATAGGTCTCAAGAAGACGCTCTTACGTAATGGATCCCAACACTCCTTGCCAGCTTCATGTAGTGCATCCAAGAGATGTGAGCCAAGGAATCTGTAACGTTTTCCTGAGAGAGCCGGACTGTGACAAAGAAAGTTCGTTATCGTCTCGGATTCCTTTCCGCATCCCATGCATATAGGATTAGCAACAAATTTCAACCTATGTAGATGACCCCTGAGAAAGGAGTGCCTAGTGAAAATTGACACCAGAGTTCTCAGGATTGCATTGTTTAGCTCCAAAAGCTTAGGTTTGGGTTAAGCTTACCGCACAGCTCCTTTGTTATTTTACCCGAAGGTTTATCTAACCGGAGGCGACTGTGTTGAAGCTAGACCCAAGCCGTAATACTAAAGGCCAGGTGTTTTGGTGGAAGCCCGATTGTGAAGGAGGATGCCTCCGAGTATACATCAAGACGAGAAAACTCGTGCGCCTTTTGGTTGCCACTAATATCGTTGTGAGCTGGCACCCAAAGGACGATAACGCTGTTATTCTGGGAGAGGGTGTTCAGGGTAATTTTGCACTCCAACATACGTTTGGAGGTTGTGAACTGTTTTTACAAAGGCTTGGCTGTAGATGCCAATCTCCTTGCTCTCAATATCTGAGTTACTTGTTTCAAGGCCTTGACTTCTACCTGGAAAACTATGATATGGCTTTCAAGTAATATGGCGATTTTTATATGTGGCTACTCCCAGAAAATGTCTGCTCCGGTGTTTTCTTCAAACTTGGTGCCGTCTGTGTAGACAATAGGATTTGTCAATGTCAACCTTAGAAGCATAGAAAGTTATTCCCCTTCAATTTAAAGTTGCTTTCCAGCATGGTATCAAGGAGGTGATCGCTATCCATGTCAATGTCAGGTGAAATAGATTGCACCAATTCAAAGATGGATTCAAGTGCAACTCTCGTTCCTGTGTGAATCCAGCTCTAATTGAAGTGCAGTCTCAGCGCTGCGATTTCTGCCACTTTCTTGATGTATGTTGAGGATGATCTCAAGAGCTTGATTAATGGTTGACCTGAGCGCGCCATTTACACTGAGGAGGCACAGTTTTTGAATGCTTTCCAAGATCTTTCGATGTGTGGCGAAATTTATTGCTTTCCACCACATAGAGATTTTTTATTTCATATGTCGCGTATGACCCGTCTTATGTTTAAATTATATGTATAGGAAAAGAAGATCAAATGATACGCAAGGACAAGCATATATAGCATGAATTGAGTCTAAGTCCTTTCCCTATAGAAAGGATTAGTATCAATTTTGAAACTGTCTCTTTCCGTTAAAAGGATTAAGATGAACGTGTTGATGCGTTTTTATATTTTTTAATTGTTTACTGTCGGACGTCACAATTGTGTTTAAAGGCAGAAACACATCCAGGCCTTGAGACTTCTTCGAGCCGTTGTCGAAAAATTCCAACAAGGGGTTTTCAAATGAGGCAATACAAGACCAAGTTAGCAGCTAGCCTCAAGGCAAATCCACAAAGCGCGTTTTGATAAACGTTGGAAGTATTTCACTCTCAGGGCTACTTCTGTCAACAGATTTCTCTGTTTTTTAATTTGTTCTGTCAAACGAGATATTTTGCAAACAAAAATCACTTGAAATTTATAATCAACATTTTTGAAAACCGATAATAAATTTTTTCGCCCAGAATGTAAAGGAATTGACGCAAATACTATCAAAATTATAATGACAGCACCGAGCCTGATGGTGTCATTTTATTTTCAATTCTCTGAGGCAAGCCTTGAGCCAGAGTTGCGAGGAAGTCTGAGAGAGGCGAGGCTTGAGGCTTGTTTAGAAGTGTTTCTGCCTTAAGCTTTTATATCGATGTGCGGCTGTCAAAAAACAACTAGTTTCGTTTAAATTTTCTCGATTACTTGTCTGAAATTTTGTGTCTTTGAACTTGATACATACGCCTGAAACATAATAATGTTTAGTTTTCGCCCAGGCATTATAACAAATTGTAATTACCCATCCCTCAACATCTTGGACGATCTACATCTCGAAGTTGCAGAAAGGAAAATTTATATAAATCTATCCTTAAAAACTTACCAAATTTATGAAAATTTGCTTATTAATATTTTTAACAACAAGGCAGCATGCATCCATTAACAGCTTTCCCTAATTATCTTGCTCGTAAACAAATAGGACTGGAGTAATGGGAAATGCTTAAGTGTGACTTGTAGTAGTTTCGGTATATGAGGAGGTATGCACACCACCTTGCTTGCAGTTAGTGTGGATACCATTGTTAAATTTTCAATTCCCTTCAACAGTTCTATAGAAAGTTTGGGAACTAGTCTAAGAATTTTAAGGCTTTGCTAGCTATGAAAGTTTGATGAGACTATTAATTTCGAAACTTCAAAGTAATTTCTCCATTAGGACAAAAATTCAATTACGAAAATTTACAAACACTTTAGATCGGTTTCTACAGCTCCAAGTTAATTCAGGCCGCAATCATCCTGAAATTCGTAGACGGGGGAATATAAATACAGCCAGACTGGTGAATTCTTAGCCTTTTGTAGAAATTTCATACATGCCGTTTCCCATAAATTTTGGTCAGCCCAAATAGGATAGCCCCTACGACTTGCCCCCACCGACACCAAGTCCTGACCAGCACCCTTTCTGGGAAACTATTCAACCAGTAAAGTTTAATTCTCAAACAATGTATGTAGTGTTGTAAGGCTTTATAGTTAATTCAAATTCCGGATCCAAACCAGGCTGGACGGTGACTGGTCTGGTCGGGAGCGCTCATGGTATATAGCTGTATCCTGAAAATAGAAAAGAATCTTCAAATTTCGTGGTTACTTGTCCTCGTATACATATGCAACCAGGCTTCGCCATGTGTAGTGCAACTGGCTATGCAGTTCAGAAGGATATAATATGCAAGGACTGAGAAATTACTGCCCCTATCTCTGGTATGCAGGATGCACAATGTGCTCGGAACTAGCTTGGAACATGACGGTATGGTCTGGCCCTTATGTAATGCTATTGAGACAGGAAAAAATTGAATTTAACAAGAGACCCCTCCGGTCTAAGGGATTTAGGGATTCCGGTTTATGTCTAATAAAATTCAACCCGGCATTTGCATGTCGACATTTTTCTTGTCTTTGGCACTGGTATGGAGATGAGTTGGCGCTTTTACCACTGTCACTTCACTTCCATAGCCGACCAAAGCTGTGAATGTGACACTAAAGAGATGGATCCAATCCAAGAATTTTTGAGTACCACGGAACAGCATGTGAAGGTATGATAATAAGAAGTACCAATTTGTGAAAATTTTAAGACTCTGTGAATGTATTTAATGCCGTTGGCTGTATAAATTGCCATGGATGAAAAATGCGATAGCTAAATGTAATGATCAGTTTAATGAAACTAATGGGTCTCACTTTAGTTGATTAGTTTTACATAAATATCTATTTGTGAGCTAACATTTATGCTGAACATAAATTGCAAATTTGCATCTCCAAGCATCTACAAATATTCCCAATTAGTAATAATAGTTAGGTAGAGTAAGGATATAAAGAGTATTTAGTGAGTCAATGGTCACTTGTGAAGTAATTAGTGTAAGAATTTTAATTTGTTGAAGATACGAGAGAAGAATTTAAGTTTTGATCAACGTCTTGCCATATGAGTTCGAACATTCGAGACGAAGGACATAAATTCCCCAGAGTTTGAAAATTCATCAGATCATGTAAAATAAAAAAAAAAAAAAAAATCAGTAAATAAAAAGTCACGAAAAACATAAATTTTATATATTTTAAATATTTCGGGTCTTTGATGATATACCGACAATTAAAATGCTTTCAACGAAAATTCCGATTAATTTTTAAATCTTTTGTAAAATGCAATAGATGCAAAGTTATTAATTTTCAAATCCTGATCGATCACACTTCCAATAGTTGAAAAATGATAACAAGTTAAAAATATTGTAAAAATGTAACATACAAGTACATATGCAGTTATATATCTGGTGATATATCAGTTTGGGGTGGATGTTGCAGTACTGATGTAGTGGTAAAGAGTCCTCAATTAGTATGCCTTCTTAATTTATGCTGTCCAGCTTGGATATCCGGTTCGACGTAGGTTGGATATGGCGGGGCCTTTAGGCCACAGTCCGTTTCTGACTTGAAGGATAAGGGCTACTTCTTGTTACAAGTATGTTGACCAGCGTGAAGCTATTGGCTGGGTTGTTGCGCCTGGAAAAGTAATTGGCCAAAGTTTATACCGTGGAATTATCACAGTTGATTTCGTGTGAGACTGTTAACCTTTGGTGGATCGACGTGAAAAATTTCCAGTAACCAGATTGAGATTAGCATCGAGATTCTATACAATTGAAAATTAAATCATTTAAACAGTGATGTACTGTCAAGTCGATAACAATAAAACGTTGCCTATTAGGTTAAGGCCAAAGCATACTGAAAACCGTAAATTGGATGCTGTTAATTATTCGAATATATGGCAATCCCAAGGTACAAAGATAACAAGTATGGCCGATTCGAGAGACATTTTTTGCGTTATTACGTCACTTGGACACAAATGTCATTTCCAGCGAGTTTGTTTTGAAATTTTCATATTACACTGATTGAAATACTTTTTGAATATATTCAATTATTCAACGAAACATTAGTTTCTACGTTTAAATCACTTTGAGAAAAGTAATTATGTGCTACTGGGACAGCAAAGAATTTCTAAATAGAAATTTTTTCACTTTGATAACGGTAGAGTCGGTACTGCATGCGTGGTATCCGTTGTTGAGAAATCGCTAGAATATGAGGAATACACTTTATGTGCCTTCCCGGATATTGAGGGGACTTTCAATAACGTGAAGACGGAGGTTATATATAATGGATTGAGAAGGGTGAGAGTGGATAAGGGTCTATGTGACTGGATCAAGTCAATGCTACTCAGTAGAAAGATTAGCTCCTACTCATGTGACACTTTTGGGAGAGGAGCAATCTATAGAGGTACACCGCAAGGGGGGGATGACACATGCATCCTGGTAACTGGCAAATTTCTCTCTACTATTAGTGAAAGGCTCGAGTATACGCTGCTTAATCTGGATAACTGGGCCAATAATGCTAATTACAAGAAGGATACGGGTACAAAGTTTTAGACTTCTAATGCTGGGTGGATAGGATCTTGCTCTCCCCAGCGCAGCCAAGTATTGGGCAATCTTACAAGAAGAATGCGTAAGAAGGCCAGTGTGGCCTTCTGCACGTGTAAGGGAATATTTGGCAAAAGCTGGGGATTAAAACCCAAGGCGAATGTACACAGTCATATTTCGGCATATCCTCTGTTACGACTCCTAAGTCTGGTGGACAGCACTAACGAGGAAATGTAACCTGGATGTGCTGTTAAAAATCCAGAGGGCTGCTTGTATGGGTATAACTGGGTGTCTGCGCCTCACGCCCACGGCAGCACAGGAGGTCATGATAGATGTACTGCCGCTGGACCTCTATTGCAGGGATATAGCGGCAATTAATACAGTCAGGCTTACGGCAGGGGGGGGGGGGGGGTTGGTGAAGGGAGAGGGGTGTTGGGCACTCCAATATACTCCAGCAGATAGATTGTAGTAATTGTAGGGAAGAAACAGACTACCAAGCACCAATATATACTTTTGGTGGGGGTGTCAATGAAATGATGCCCACCAGGAGTGATTGGGATGGGAAAGAGATGGTCGTAGCAGCCGATCATTCTATTTTTACAGATGGTTCCAAGACAAATACGGGCACAGGGGTTGGAGTGTATATGCATATATACTGATAGCCAGTCAGGTTAAACAAGACTAGCCTTGAGGTATTGGCTATAAGGCACAAAGTGAACCTATGCTTGGTACTTGGCCATAAAGATACTGTGCAGAATTCCTTTATTCTGCCTTGCAGTGTCAAAGCACATAAACCTTGACCAATGCAAATTGAACTGTAAGACCAAGGCACATAAACCTTGACTTCTTGTAGAAGGTGTAAACGGTGCAATGTACCGCTACACTAAGATGATACGTAGGGCGGAATCACTAGTACAGGATGTGCAAAGATTGTAATGGAACTTGTTAAATGAATACGCGAATGTCTTTTACTATACAACTGAATATTAATTTATTTCCTCAATCTTACTCTATATATATACAAAAGCTAACTCTAAGTCAATGCATAAAGTACAAAATGCTTACACTGCTGAATTGACATTAATTTTCTTGCAAAAATCGCTCGTAAGGCAGTGACCCTAGTAAAGAATGTTTTTTTTATTGGATTGCAATACAATTTTGTGAATTATTGCAATGTAAGTATTATTGGGTCACCGCATTCCTAAGCAATGCAGTTTTACATATGTAGCAATTATGTACAATTGTTTTTATTTCTTGTTTTATACGTACATTGACCTGAAGTAATTCAGTATGTACACGGTCAGCTTAATAAATAATATTCTACGATTTCAACATTCTCCCCCGCGTTGAATGGTAATTCAACTAATTTTCCTTATACGTTGAACCTAGGGTTGAATTCAAGCTCAGTGTTAGCACGTCTTGTTCCACATTCAAGATCAGCGTTGACACGTCTTGTCCCACCCTGCCGGGGTGCAGCTACTGGTGTCTTCGTCTTGAGTCGACTTCGGCATACCTTATCTCGGCATTTCCACATCATACACAGGAGTATTATTATCGTTAGTAGAATGCCCCCATAGCCGACTGCAAATTGATGAACATCATGATGTGTTAATGTTAGCGGGATGTTGTCTTTGAATTGTATCACTTCGTTCCTTATCGATTTAATTTCAGCCAAATGTGATTGATAATGGCCAGTGTCATGCAGTCCAGAGCTGAGTTTGTTGTCGTAGATGTCGTAAACAAATGCTGTCAAATTGCTCGACGGAATATAAGATGCTCTGCTGTTAGATGGATATATACTATGCCCTTGAATGGTCACTAGTGGTTGTTTGATGAGACATCTATCTGTGATTTTTAAAATTCCAGCGCCTTGTATGCTGTGTTGCGTGGTGTTGTCTCCACATACAACGTTGATAGTGGTTCTTTCCGTTAGTACGTATATCCACTGATTAGGACTATATAATTGAATCCAATGAGGTCCATTTCCGGTCTTGATCAACTGGCATGTTGGTGGTTGTGGCAGCTGATTTATTAGGCTTACTTCACATGCGCTAACTGTTGATCCCCTTTTATATATTGGATGTTTTTGTTTACAAATGTGCTTGCTGTCCTCGATGATGATGCATGACTGTAATTCTTCTTCACTCAGTGGGTAGTATTGATCTCTATGTAAGTTGATAACTAGGAACTGGGACGAAGGTTTGATGGTGACAAGTGAATTATTAATCTGCACTGGAAATGGTGTAATTTTGAACAGTTCAAATTCCTCCAATGACATTAAAGGAATTTGCAGTTTGAAGATTAAATATCGTGTAGCGACTCTTCCCGCGATGGTCATGAAGGTATAATACCTCAAAGCGTCGTCCTGTGATATTGGCAGTCGTAATGATGGGGATAAGTGTGCTCTTATCTTTGTGAGTTCTTCTTTTAATTGGATTGGAGAGATCAATAACGGGCTAATTTTTCCGTGATGAGTGTCTGTGAGTACGTCTAGAATTGATGTTTGAATCCGTAAGAAGTTAGAAGCGGCAAGAGTGGTCTGCATGGTGAGTGCGGTGAAGGATTGGTGCAACTTCTCTTGATATAGTTCTTCTGCTATGCCATTTACTTGGTCTGCAACATGCGAGAGCTGGGTTTGCAGCTGCCGAAATTGGTTGTCGATGTCCTCTTCCTCCTTCTTCATGACATTTAAAGTAGCATCCATAATCGAGGTTTGATTCTTTATCAGCTGCAATAAGTGATCCTCATTTTTGTGAATATCATCTATGGTTCGCGACATTCTTTCAGCGTAGTCTGAGTCTAGCACACCAAATAAAGTGTTGGCGATACTTCCAACGAAATTTGCTACCCCCCTTTTAGTTCTCTTGGAATTGTTATTGTCAGAGAGAAGCATGTTGTTTGTTGTTAATTCTGCCAGCAGATGTTTCACATGCTGAATGATTATTGAGCAGGAGACTCTTTCATTTATATGCTGGCACATTTTTTCGAGTGTTTGAGTACAGTTTTGCAGGAACTGATACTCTCTCCAATATGGCATCATATCATAGAATATGACGAGGTTCCATTCGTTGGCTATGAGGTTTGTTACCCCTAAGTTCTCAAAGTAGATCCCTGGTTGATGAATAAATGGTTTCACTTCAATAGAGGATGCTTTGACAGGTGGTACAACTAAACAAGCCAGAAGTAATGTCACAATTGCGGATCTCAGAGAACTTCTTAGTTTCTTCCGAGGGTTAGCCTTAGTTCTGCTGTTGTCGCTTTCATTAGAGTTTGTAGGTGTTTCATTGGTGATTTCAGGATGTTGCGATGCTGTAGTTTTCGATGTTCTTTCGCTACCTTGTGTGCTCCCATTATCTTGTACTGAAGAATGATCTGAGCCTTCAGTTGATATAGGTAATGGTGCGAGACGATGAATCGGTCGCCGGAGAATGCCAGTCGAAGTGCGAATGTCGGCTACACGAACCAGTCCATCTTCGCCTTTAATGATATTGATTATACGTCCAAGTGGCCATTTCAGTGTGGGTGTATTGTCTTCCTTTATTAGGACCATAGTCCCTAGTTCAATATTTTCACAACGCTGCTTCCATTTGTACCTGTGCTGTAGTTGACTTAAATATTCAACAGTCCATCGCCTCCAGAATTCGTTTTTAATGTGAGAAACGAGTTTCCAACGGGTTATGAGATTGCTCTTTGTTGGTTCAGCAGCTGGATCAATGGTGTTTATCAGTGGTTCCCCGATGAGGAAATGTCCTGGCGTCAATGCTGTCAGATCATTCGGATCCGAAGACATTGGTGTAAGTGGTCGAGAATTTAATACTGCTTCTATCTCTATCGCAGCCGTCTCTAGTTCTTCATAGGTTAGTGAGGCGGCTGCTAGTGTGCGTTGTAACAGATGTTTAGCTGATTTAACAGCAGCTTCCCAGAGTCCACCAAAGTGTGGGGATCTGGGCGGAATGAATCGGAAATCAATGCCTTTAGAGCTACATGCTGTCCTTATTTTATTTTGCGATGTTGTAGATTCTAATATTTCCTTCACTTCCTGCAATTGATTACGTGCACCTACGAAATTGGTCGCGTTGTCACAATAAATGGTTTTGCAATGTCCTCGTCGAGCCATGAAGCGACGTAAAGCTCCCAAGAATCCTTGTGTCGACAAATCACTTACTACCTCTAAATGCGTGGCCTTTGTCGGGAAGCAGCAAAATACAGCGATGTAGGACTTCTGTGGTTTTTTCCCACGCGTCTTAAAGTGAGTCCATATTGGTCCACAAAAGTCCACACCACAGTTCACAAATGGTCTGGCTGGTTGAACTCTGTGTGCTGGTAGATTTCCCATCATCTGTGTTAGAAGTTTCGGTTTTGACTTAGCGCAGTGGACGCAATGTTGTACTACTGAACGAGCCAAAGTCTTTCCTTTAACTGGCCAAAACATTTGTCGGCTTATTGCTAGAAGGGTTTGTGGACCTACATGCAGATTTTCCTTATGTATGTCGTTCAGTAGGCATTTCGTTAGATGATGGGAATGCGGCAGAAGTATTGGATGTTTTGCTTGGTATGACAGGTTTGAGGCTTCAAGACGACCCCCAACTCTAATGATTTCGTCTTCAATGAAAGGTGCCAGGCTGCTGAGACAACTATTCTTAGATACTTCTCCAAACCGCTGGAGATGCTCAAGATCTTCCTTGAATTCTTCTTCTTGCATCAGCTTGATGATCAATGTTTGAGCATCGATTAGCTCTTGTGCAGTCAGGACGAGTGTGTGCGAGCGATGTATGTTGCGCGTTCTAGCATGTCTTACGAACCGTAACACGTAGGCTGCAATGCGTTGGGCCTTGCGAAAGGAATTTCTATGATACAAAGCTTCAAGTAATTTGGTGTGTTCCCTTACGACAGTAGATGTGATTACTGATTTTTCTCGTCTTCGTTCAATATCATTATCTGCACCTTTCTTTGTATATGGAGGTGGCCATAAGGCTTCTGAGCCATGCAGGCAGGTCGGTCCATAAAACCAAAGTGTGCACATTCCTAATTTTTCGGGTGCGATTCCTCTCGAGAGAATGTCTGCCGGATTTTCTTTGGATCCTATATGTCGCCATTACTCAGGGATTGTTAATTGTTGTATAACAGATACTCGGTTAGCCACAAATGTTTGATACGATGAAGATGACGAGTTTATCCAGGCAAGGACAATTTCCGAATCAGACCACAGAAACATAGGTGCATTTTTGACATTCAGGTCCTTCTTGATTCGCTGACCGAGCTCAGCTGCAAGTTTTGCTGCGCACAGTTCCAATCGTGGTAACGTAGTCTGTTTAATTGGGGCAACCCGAGATTTTGCACACAGCAGTCGCACCCTTATGACGTGCTCTTTATCTATCGACCTGATGTAGGCCACAGCACCGTAAGCCTTCTCTGACGCATCAGCAAATATGTGAATTTGAACTGATTTGGTGTTCTTGTGAGCAAATACATGTCTTTCAATTTTCACATTGTTGAGAGCCTTCAGACCTTCCCGGAAGTTGAACCAATATGAGTGAAGTTCTTGAGGGAGTGCTGCGTCCCAATCACATTTCAAGGCCCATAATCTTTGTAGAAACACTTTAGCTGTGACTACCACTGGAGCCATCATGCCTAATGGATCGAAGAGTTGTGCGATGTCTGAGTATGCCGTACGCTTAGTGATCTTGCTTTTGTGACACCATACAGTTTTGATGCACAGTTCATCACTTTTTGGTAACCAAGTTAATCCAATTGTTTTGATATGGTCCTCTTCTTTACTGCCAAAGTTTAGTAAAATTTCTTGATCCTCTTGTGGAATATCCTTTAGCAAGCTTGGATGATTCGCACACCATTTTCTCAACTTAAATCCAGCTGATTGTAATATGAACCTCAGCTGCGTCTGTGTTTCGATTGCCGTCGACAGGCTATCAGCTCCAGTGAGTACATCATCCACATAAAAATCGCGTTTTAGTACTTCAGCTCCTAGCGAATATTGTTGGGTCTGTTCTTCCGCTAGCATTTGCAGACATCGGGTTGCTAAGTATGGAGCACACGTTGTGCCGTATGTCACAGTGCAAAGTTTATAACATTTTAGTTGATCCGTAGGGTTCTTCCGCCACCAAATAAGCTGGTATTTTCTATCTTCATTGTGGACTCGTATTTGCCGATACATCTTTTCTATGTCCGCAGTAAACACAAATCTTGGCATGCGGAATCTTAGTAAAATTGAGAAGACATCATCCTGAATTGTTGGTCCTGTCGCTAATACGTCATTCAATGAGATATTTGTGGAAGTTTTGGCAGATGCGTCAAAAACGACTCGAAGTTTGGTAGTGCTGCTTTCAGGCTTAATCACACAGTGGTGTGGAAGGAAGTTGTATGGTTCCTCTATATTTGTGAAGTTTTCTTCTTTCATGTGCCCAAGTTCAATATATTCTTCCATGAACCGTACGTATTGTTGTTTTAGTTCTGGGTTGGTGGATAACCTTCTTTCCAAGGCTGTTAATCTTTGAAATGCTATGTTCTTAGATTCTCCCAATTCTACTGGGTTATTTTTGAATGGCAATTTGACTATGAAGCGACTATGCTCATTTCTTCTCGTAGTTTGAACGAAGTGTGTCTCACATTGTTTTTCTGCTGACGTAAATGCCCGCGATGATTGTTCTGAGTCGTCCAGTATCCAGAATTTTTCTACTTGTCGATTAAGTGTTTCGTCTTCTGAACACACTCCACAGGTTGTTTGGTCGGTGACTATTCGAGGAGTCTTTCCTGCTGCTGTCCAGCCAAAAACTGTGTTTTGCAAAGTTGGGAGTGCGTCGCCCAATCTAATTTGTCCAATTGACAAGATCGAGTAATATAGTTCAGCACCAATCAACAGATCTATCGTGTCTGGCTGATTAAAGCGTGGATCCGCTAATTGTATATTTGTTGGTATTGACCATGATGAAACATCTATCATGTGTGCGGGCTGCGGAGAGATGATCCGTGGTAAGATATGAGCTTCTAGTCGAGTGTTAAACCCATTAATGCGGGATTCTAGCCTTATGTTGACTCGCTTCTGTGCTTGTTGCCTGCGTGAGCCAATACCTTCTATGTTGAGTCTGTCGAAGGTTCCCGAAAGTCCAAGTCTTTTAACTAGTCTTTCTGTTATCAGATTTATTTGAGATCCGGAATCTAATATGGCTCGACACTCGATGCTTTGACCAGAGTTGTTGCTCACCCTTACGATAACCGTGCTTAGTAGGATATAATTCCTAATATTAGCCGTGGCCTTTGCGGTAAGTGAGTTCGATCGTTCAGTCCCATTGCCTGATGGTACTAAGCTCTTTCTTGATGATTGGGCCGTAGTTGCTGCAATATTGTTATTTTTTGACAGTGTACTACTCGTCGGCAGTTGACTTATATGAAGCAGTGAATTATGTCTTTTTCCACATTTAGTACACCCTCTGGATGGACAGTTGGCCATCATGTGACCTTTCTTCAAGCAGTTGAGACAAGAATTAATTCTTTTTACTAGTGCAATTCGTTTGGATGGCGATAATTGAAGGAATTTTTGACACGCGAAGAGTTGATGATCGGTGTCATTGTTGCATGATGGACAGTTTGTCTTAACTGTTGTGGTTAATGCTCTCTGCGTGTGCTGCCTTCTGTTTTCCATCTTAGTTGCTTCGCCGAGGGCCTCCAGAGACTGAAACCGTGTTTCTAAAAAGTCTAGAAACTCTTTTATTGTTGAAAGTGATCTAGGCTGAGTTAGTGATTGTTCCCACAGTGTGTGTGTGGTCTTATCCAACTTCTTTATCAAAATGTGTAATACAAGAGCATCCCAATGACTTGTATTGACATCTAGGTTCTCCAGGGCGAGAAGGCACTCTTGTGTAGTGTCATGGATTGCTCTTATTGCGAAGGCACTCTCAGTTGTTGCTGCTGGTTGCGAAAGTAACTTGTTGAGAAGTGCAGTGACCAGTAATCTTGTATTTTCATAACGGTCCTTGATTACCTTCCAGGCTGAGAGATAATTTGCTTCGGAGATACTTAAATGTCTGACCAGTTTCTCAGCTTCTCCAGTTAGGCTACCCTTTAAATACCACATTTTTTGACATGCGGCAATGGGTTGACTGTGAACCAGCTCAGTAAATAAGTCGCAGAATTGCTTCCACTTTAAATAATCGCCATCAAATTTGGGTAATTCTACCTTTGGAAGTTTCATCATTGGTCTTGCGCTGTGTTCTGTTCTTAATGGTGATCCATTTCTATCAGCTTCTATATCTGATTGACAGCGACTTAAGCATTCATGCAGTTGTATGAGCATGTCGTGTGTTTGTTCTTCCAGATCAAAATAGCCTTCCATATTGTTCACGTCATCTTTGTTATTCCAATGATTCAAACTTTGATTGTGTAAATTTTGAATTTGCTGCCAGTGGTCTTCGATGGCCTTTATTTTAATCATGTAAAATCGCTCGGAGCGAAGAGGCTCACGCGCTTCCAAATTGGTCAGCATCCTCTTTAAACCTTGCATTAACACCAGTTGTTGGGGCATCATTCCAATAACAGTTTCTGTGACTTGCTTTACTGGTTTTGATTGTGTTTTATCATTCTCCTTCTGAGTGGATTGGGCTTTCGTCTCTGTGACTTGCTTTACTGGCTTTGGTTGTGTTTTATCATTCTCCTTCTGAGTGGATTGGGCTTGCGGCTCTGTGACTTGTGCTATTTCTGAAGATCTTGCTTCTTCTTCTTCCTGCAGCCGCTGCATTCTAGTGACCATCTCGCTTTTGATTTTCTCGTAGCCACTTCGAATTCCTTCGTAATACTCATTCATGAAGTATGCGTGAGATAGTTCAGAGCCATGCTTAGTGCGTATCTCGGTGTCCACCCTTTCAAAGTCATCCCATAGTTGGTTAAGGGACGTAATACGCTTGGTTAGATACTCCAATGTCTTGCGGTATTCCGAATCCTTTCCGTAGTTCTCCGCTATCCGCTTAATTTCGTCTCCCGTTGTCTTTTGACGAGCAGTGAGTTCTTTTAGGCTCATCTTGGTTTACTTTGTACTTGAGTGAGCGAATATAAAACACTTTTGAAAAGTACGTGAATGTTAATCACGTCGGGGTCACCAAAATGTGCAGAATTCCTTTATTCTGCCTTGCAGTGTCAAAGCACATAAACAAGCATTCCTAAGCATTCCTAAGCAATGCAGTTTTACATATGTAGCAATTATGTACAATTGTTTTTATTTCTTGTTTTATACGTACATTGACCTGAAGTAATTCAGTATGTACATGGTCAGCTTAATAAATAATATTCTACGATTTCAACAGATACCTCAGGCAACGAGATGACTGATGAGTTGGCAAAAACGGCTCTGAATTGGATAGCTCCGCAGCGGTAGCTTATGAGAGGATCCCAATCGGAGCAATAAAAGAGGATATCATCAGGGGCGCCTATAGAATCGCAAGTCTATATTGGCCTACATTTGACAGGAAAAGGTCAAAGGAACTACTTAAAGACTGAGTATAGCTGCGAATGATTTCTGCAGGAGCTGTCGAATCCGTCCAACACGTCTTTTCGAAAGCACCTCATTGCTGAATAAGAGAAGTAGGCTATTGGGTAGCTATTTATTTTCATGTCTAAGGGAGCTGCAAAACAAAGAATTCAGATATCCTGAGTTCTCTGAGAGAAGCAGGATGGATCTAAGTAAAGAGTCTTGGAAATATCCTGATTTCCTTAAGGGAAGCAGGATGGATCTGGGGCGGCTTGGAATGGTTATCCCATGGGGCCTAGGGGCACAATATACCCACTAGAGGTCTGAGTTATTCAGCCAAGTTGTCTTGTGGCACCCCTCTTACCAAACCTAACCTTACCTTCACTTTGATAAGGACAATTGAGAAATTTATGACATTTGTCCCCAAATATACCAAGTAACCAATTCACAGATAATTCAGCCATACCTTCTTAATTTTTGCATCATATGATAATTCCATATTACTAATAAAATAGTAGGGAAAATCTTTAAATTTATCGCGGCAACATGATTAAAATTTCAGTCTGACAGTTCATGTAGTTTGAATTTTGGTATATTTGTGTGGCGGATCTCTTAGACCATTTCGTATTAATAGGTAAGGCCTAATACGTTGATCAAGCGAAAATTTCGTTTCCTATATAAAATATAATAAATAAAGTAGTACGCTGTTCGAAAGACACGATCAATTCTTAGGGGGTGGAATGTAGATGGCCTTAATTAGAAGTGAATACATTTTTCCTCGGCGATTTAAACAGGGTGTCCCGTATGTGGTCTGGCACCCGAAGGCTACGGATAGACGGATAGGTCATGCTTAGACAATCGTAACGTTTTCCGAGATAACGGTACTTTAAGATATTTGGGTATGTTTTTATAGATCAAACTGTAATTTCTGAACGTTACACCTTATGATGATGATTGAAACATTGGTAGATAGATGATCGTTGGACCTTTCTAATCTTGAAGTTATGGCGGTGCAAATTTAAAATTTTGGAATTTTTACTAGTTTTTTTTTATCTAACTATTATTTTTATCAAAAAACACGTCATCAACCCTTTCTGTGTTTCTTGCACATTTTCTTAAGCATAAGTTTTTATCTCGGAAAAAGTTTTGTTTTGATATACTCTCGAAGTTTTTTCTATGGAAAAATTATACTCCAAGAACAATTTCTGACCCTCTATTGAATTTTGCTCATCTTCACAATCTGAATCCCAAAATGCGTAGCTTGATTGTTATTCTGGAAATAGTCCATTTTGCTCTACAAGAATGTTTTGACAAACTTAGTAGACAGACACTATAGTTTTAAATGGAGTATAAAAATCAGACAATGACAATTATAATGGTCGTAACAAAAGAACTTTTCAAGTCTGAAGTTAACAGTTATTTTCGGCTGTAAAATTTTAATACAATTCACAAAACTGAGTTTCCTCATGTGCATATTACTTTCCCTTTATTTTTCACAAGTATTCCTATGGATAATTGTAAGTAGAATCGTCACAAATTGAATCATATCATTTATAGTATGGGAAAATACCATAAGGTCTTTACACATTATTGAATAAGTACAGTTGTACATTATATTGAGAGGAAGAAGAATTGTTGGCTAAGAAAATTAACAAAAGCTAAATTAATATATAACATAATGAATGAGTTTTTTATAAGCTTTTCTTATTTGATTGAAATTTCAGTTCCAGTTTCAATTTTAATTAAATTAGATTCTCTTTATGTTATTTAAAACATAATGTGAGTCCGCTCAACTCTAATGATGAGCCCGCTCAAATAGTCAGTCCGCTTAAGCTCCTCAAGCAATGAGTCAGCTCAAATTTCGAGCGATAAATCACCGCTCAAGTGTTGAGCGGACTCAAGTTCTGAGTTGAACGATGAGTTGATATTGCAAATGAGTCCGCTCAGTTACAACCCTGGATTTAGGGCGACAAAGTTTCAAGTCTTAGTTTGACTCATTAACAGGTCCCAAAAGAAAAAAAGAAAAAAGCAGAATGGAAAATTTTTTCCATGTTCCCATTTTCATTTTGTTTTCAAGTCACTAAATTTTGTTGTAAAAGATCTATTGATGAGTAGAACCAAGACTTGAAATTCTGCCGCCCTAAATAAAATAATTGTGTGATAAAATAAATAAAAATAATCCTTATTTTGCCTTTCGTTTGTTCTGGAGAATCCTAAAAACAACAACAAATATTACTTCATTCAGTAAAGTTAATAAAAACAAAAAGGAAAATAAAAAATATCAGAAACAAAATAAAATATAGAATAACTCAATAATACTCTTTATTTGAGCATTAAAACTATGATAATAATTTCTATTTTCATCTGGAAGATAAACTGAAAGAAATTTTATATCCTTTGCCTTTAAATCCAGCTTGGTTGAGTTTAATCGGTACATTGTTTTGAAATAAGGACTGTTTCAGAAAAATCCCGTCCATCCGCTTCCATTACTCATCAGCAGGTAAACAAAATTAGGGATCGCTGGTAAGACTAATGCAGAAAAAATTGAAGTCAGCCAAGAAGAATGCTGCAAGTTAATTCGTTCTATGGAAAATCGTAATATGTTTCAAAGAGGATTAGCAAAAAAATTTAAAATTCCGAAGACGATTATTCAAAACACTCTCAGTAAATTTCGAGAATCTTGTAGTGTCCAGAGAAATTCCGAGTCAGGAAGGAAGGTTCAATATACCAAAAATTGGCCAAAGAAGTGGCAGATAACTTTAAACTAAATGTCAATATGTCGTTGAGAGACATGGCTGATAAAACTGCTGGAACGTCATATGATACAGACCATCGAATTAAAAGAAGAGAAGGTCTACGAAGTTCCATGCTCAGAAAACACCGAGCAGAACAACAAAAAAGAACCAATTTGCAAAATCCAGGAGCCTAATTTTGTAAGAAAATTTCCTAACGAAATTCGGCTTAGATGAAAACGAACTTCAACCAGTTTCTAGGACAGGATTTTATGTGGCAAAAAAGAGAGGTGACACAAATCGCAAGTTTAATAATCGTCGGTGCACCAAATTTCCCAGTAAATATTTAATATGGCAAGCAATATATAGACGTGTGACCAGAAATTATCACCTTTCATGACAACAGACACAATAAATATGGATGGGTACGTTAAGGAGTGTCTTCAGAAGCTCTTTCTTTCATTCTTTAGAAAGCATGATGAATCAGGTTTGCTTTGGATGGATTTAGCAACTTGCCACTACGACAGAAAAGCGAGAGATTTGTACGATGCCTAATGTATACCCGTAGTACCGAAGGAAGCGAATCTTCCAAATTGTCCAAAACTACGACCAATCGACAAATATTGGTCTAATATTGATATTGTTCAAAACAGAAACAAAAAAGCATTCCGTTAACATAGATATTAATTATGGGTTGGAGGTTCGAGATTCACTTAAAAACTTTTTCTTTACGTTTTAAAATAAACTCTTTATTTAAGAAATGACACTTGCTTCTAACACAACTTCATTCAATCACTTTTAAAATTTAACTTCTTCATCTGACTGATTACAAGCGATTTTTATATGGTTTCTTATCTTATGTGAGATTGACTAATTACATATTCGTATTCTTATTATCTATTTGTATTCTTACTAATTTTGAATATTTGTTTAGGGCTTCATGTGCATTCTTATTATCTATTCGTATTCTTATTTAGTTTACATATTTGTTTATGTGAATCAAAACATGTTTTTTGGACTTTACTTGGATTCTTATTTTATCGCATATGTTAGTCATCAGACTTACATGAAGATTGGGTTGTCTGGTGTTTTGTTGGTGGCGATAACGTTCTTTGATATAACTTATTTTTAAGTGCCAGTATAAAAGAGCATTCGATTCGTTCGATATTGTCTGTACAAAATTTAATGAAGGACGTAAAGCAAAAGGTTCACCAATTTTATAGCATGTAATAATTAAATCATGTTGATTGTGAATAATGTCGAATAATTAAGCAATAGATCAACAAAAAAATATTTAATAAAAACAAAAGAGATTTTTCTTGTTGATTTCATTATTCATAGGTGTTCTTTTTGCTTTTTTTTTTAAACAGTCCTTAAATTGTTCAGTATTCCAAGTTTATTTCTGCCAGCTGTTATCAAAATTGACTCCGAAATAAAATGTGCCCGTGCTGTAGATATTTTATAATATATACCTTAATAGGCTTCTCTTTTTTTTTTAAATACAACAACTCTATTTATATAAGGCAATATCGATACAACTAAATTAAGCAATCCAAGATTTTGGCAAAATTGATTATGATTTACTCTACGTGGCAGTGTTCTTAGCCACGTTGACAAATCCAATTTTAAATAAATTTTTAAATTTTCGCACAATATTTAAAAAAATATTTTAAAGTTTTTAATGTAGTAATTCATGCCCCATGTATAAACAAATTTGATTTGGGGTGAATCAATACTAACTTTTCTAACCAAAATATGATATGTGGCAAACATGACATGGTTTATCTCGTTATATAACTTCGAAAAAATCTGATTGAAGTATTTAATTCAACTTCAGCAATAATCTCAAAAACTGTACTTAACTCAAAATATCAAATTTGGCGGATGGAGCAAACCAATATTCAGGCGACGATTTGTTATAGGTATGCACTTGTCAAGAAATTTTTAAGGAAGAAATTTAAAATTAAATTAAATATTATATTAATGTTGCTGACACTTATATGGCAATATATGTAGAATCCTTTTAATTACGAAAGCCTCGTTTATGTAAATAATTACTGTACATGTCAATTTGGTATTTAAGTGTAGCACCTGTCAAACAATATCATCTCAGAGGTATTGAAAACACCTGACAGCGATTTCGAAATCGTTTCATCAAAATTATATGATTTCGATGTAGTGAAAACGTCCTATAAGTTCGAAAATGGGTGATCTCGAATAGTTCCTTCGAAGGTTATCATAAAAAAATTTCATGTTTAACTATTTATTTGAACACTGCGTGAGAACGTATCGTCGTAGAGAGGTGAAATTTTCAATATGGTGTTTTTATAGACATGGTAAATGCATTTTAAAAAATTGACTAGATCGGGCAACTCCTTTTTGATTTTGCCATATAAAAGTTACAATTTATACGTATACTGTGAAAAGGATCAGTTCTAGATGTTTTAATTGCAAAATGGTGAAAATTCTTTATAATATGAAATCCTATGAAATTGGTTGTAATCATTTTTACTGTCCGACGTACCATTTCAGAAATATATACGAAAAACTACTTCAAAATCAAACTTGGATAGATGGGTGACCGTACGAAATTACAATGGACATTCTAAGGTATCATAAGAATTGGTCTCAGACCAATTCTAGCTTTTGCTTACAATTTTATTTTTTCACTTTAATCAAGATCTATCACCCTGTTGTGTACAGCTGTTTACTAATCAACTTTTGTATAATAACAATCAAATTTCCTGAAATGATTAGCTTATCAGATTTGCTGACATAATTTTTTATGAATTTTGTCCAAAATACAATTTCCTTCATTCGATATCAATATTGCTCTCCACTTCTGACTACAATATTTCCTCTTTTCGTGATTTTTATCGCTTAAGATGCACAAAATCATCCCCGCCGCAAAGAACACTTCTATGATTTATGTACATACATACATAAGTATTCAGCTACATATACCTATACATTGAACTTAAAATATAAAAAATTAAAAATGATGGAGAGAAAATAGAAATATAAGAAAAATCCATCTTGACGTCTGAGTGGGTCTGGCGGAACACTCATAGCCAGACGACAAGTGCACCATCAACCATTGAGTAGGAATAAAGGAAGGCTCAGCTCAGTGGCGAAGGCATTTGATACGAATAAAATTTTCACTGAAATCCCTTTTCTCTGCACGTCTTTCCTTTCTATATGGCACTCTTCCTTCCACAATCATTCATTCCATTTACTCTTTGGTATAACAAAGGATAAATAAAAGCAGAAGCCAAAAATAAAATTCTTCACCTAGTCATGGATGGCATTGGTACAGAAAGGATGGGGATTTTACGTTAGCGTAACATTGTGATGCGGAAAAGACGCTGTCTGAGTCTGGCTGCATCCCACATCTATTTTGAATCAAGCTTATTTCTACAAGAAAGAAAAAAACAGAAAAAAAAAAAACAAGAAAAATGAAATCCTTAAAACGGACAGACTAAATTATAGAAATTTTCCAAATAATGACATCCTTGAATGAAGGTTCGAATGTCAAGGTCATTTATGTTGATTGGATAAATATTTAAGGGTAGTGGGGGAATCTCTGCATATTTAACCAGTAAATTAAGGAGATATTGAGATGATAGCAATTTATAGTGGTCATTCACTATAAAATTTGATAAGCTATGTATGTCATCCTTAAGTTGCCCTTGTCTATCAATTTGTTGAATGGCATCTGTGTCTTAATTTGAATTTAATCTAGAGCAACTACACAGATTTAATCGTGTGAGCATTCAAGAATTTTAACTATTTTATGATAAAAATTAATATTAAGCCTAGTTATGGACAAAAAAGTCGAGCATATTCACGACAAGAAGGGGACTGTAGATAAAATATTGTGGATAACTGCTATACAAATTTTATAACTGAATACTTGTGAAGAATCAGAAAAAAGTTTAAATTGTGTAGAGCTCTAATTATAGGTAATTATAGGAATTTTAATTAAAAACATAATTACTGTAAGCTTTTGAATTCCAATTAAAGTAATTGTACTTGTATAATTAACAAATACTTCATACTTACTGACAACTCAATTATTCTGGTTTCAATTAAAAAAAAATAAAATAAAATGGAACACCATTATCTATCGGAGATATTATGTTCTTTCATCTTCATATTATGGTTTATTATCATTAAAGCTAATATTATAAGTTTCATTAATTATAAAAGCAACAGCGTTTTTCAAAATTTTAATATTTAATTTGGAATAGAACCATTTTGATGCTCACCTCTTGGAATAGATTTGTTTTCAAAATATTTAGTAAAAAATTTATTGGAGTGAAAGAAAAACTATTATTGCATTTCAATCTCACTATTATTTATTACGTATTAAAAGAAATAACAGAAAATAAAATTAACTTCAGTTTTTAACTATTTGAAAAAATTAACTTATCACAAATTCAGGAGGAGTCAGTACACAACAAAAGTTTCAATTTAGATACCAGCGAACCTGTAGGCAATAAAATTTACTATACGTAGGTTTGTGTGTTGTGACAAAATTCATATAAAATTAGCCTAGACCTAGACCACAGACAATATTAGAGACATCTAGCGAAAAAGACAGAAACCCAACATGCGACAAAATTATACAATTTAAGACGAAAAATGAATATTTCAGTTCAAATAAATTGAAAATTTTTAACGAGAATTAACTCTCCTAAATTTTTTTTGCACATATTTTGCTTTGTATTTAAGGAACATTCAAATAAATATTGCAATTTCTAGTCGGTGTAATATCGAGACAAAAAACAAGTACTATTAGAGTTAAATAATTAAAAAAAACGCCACTAAAAATGAAAAAAACTCGACGTTATTTGCTAGATACAGGCTTTATCTTTCTAAAATAGTCACAACCTAAAGAAATGAAAATACCTACTAAGAGGAATTTGATTTAAAAGACTTCAATTTTTACCATTTTTACAAGCTTGAGAGCAGATATCTCCATTCCGATATTTTTTTTAATTTTTGCCAACGTTATTTATTAGATTTCTTCATTACCTTTAATTTAAAATATAAATCATTACTCTGCTACTATTAGTTTGCCAGAAATACGCATTGAAAAATGTATGAAACTTGCAAATCTTGCTACTGACTCCTCTTAAGAATAAATTTTATACTCTTAGACCCATTGCTTGTATAGTTCGTAATTGGATCCTCTTCTTCATTACTGCACTCTTTAATTATTGCAGCATCAATAATATATTTGTAAAATTGCAAGTCTTCAAACTTTTTCCAAACCTGGATTTATCGCTGAAGTATATCAGCCATGCTTTGTAACCGAGCCGGTGCTTCCAGTATCGGATCTATAAGAAATTTCTACTCAAAATCGACACAAATCGAATGATGCTTTTTTTATTCATTAAATTTAAAATGCCAGTTACCAGATAATTATATTACTTCAGAGGTTTCAGTCTTGATATCTAACACTTTGCAACACTCGTCGGCTAACTGAACTGTCGTTTCGATTTCGTTATAAATGTCGAGATAATCTACAACCATTAGGCCTGAATTATAATTACGACTTCACCTTGATTTTCAGTCAAAGTCGACGATGAGGTGAAATTTGTAATTAAATTACGACTTCGACTTTGACCAAATGATAAATGCAATTGCTGTTTCTATCATTTTGTATTTGACGTTTGCTTGAATCGCGTATTAAGAATGGATTTTTGTGATTAGCTTCAATTTTTGTTCTTAATTTATTCTTTGTAGTATAAATCTTTTGTAAATTTTTGTGTGATTTCGCAAGGCCAAAGGACGATATGGATACGGAAAATAGTCGATAAACACAAAAGGGAGCAGATGTTCTTGAACTGAAGTTGGCCTCAGGCGACACGTTTGAGCAAAGTTCACTTTATGTCGAAGTCGAAGTTGCAATTTGATCTTACCACATGCATTTACCATTTGAGCAAAGTCGAATTCGAAGTCGTAATTGTTATTCGGTCTTAATTTTTTTCTCAATTTAGGCAAAAACTCGGTCTGAAGAGACAACAGGGAAAACCAATTCGATGGATTTAGTATTATGCGGGGCCAGTACAAAGACATCCCAACCATAATTGTTCTTGTGCTGCACTCCACATCCATCGGCTACCAGTCTTACAGTTTTAACGCCTTCAAAATTCGTATTACATAGGCGATGATATACTGCCGAAGCTATTTGAAAGGATCCTTTTGGAAGAGTGCCAGCTGACTAACTACTGCTCAAGCAATGTTTCTCCCTTGAACTCAGATGGCTAACTATCTTCTTTCTACTCACGGTCAAGCATTGGTCTTCTCCCTAACTCAGATGACAATAACACTGACTTTTCGAGCCACAATAATTATAAGAAGGAATAGACTCACTTTGATTCTCGGATGATCGCAAATAATATGAATTCTCATGGGAATAGAAGCACTTTGCTACACAATAGAAATACTATGAATTTCAACCGCATTTTCCAACCCGATTTATAAGGAACTGGGACCGTTTTGGTGCTCTATACATTTTAGTAAGTTGTACAAACCTACAGTAGGCGACAAAATCAATCGTTAACTATTTTTTTTTTAAAGAGGACTAGACCCGTTTTAAACTTAATAGACCACGCATAAGCCTTTAACTGATTTGAATTAAAATGATTTTCTTTCCTCTTTACTTTTGATATTAATGAAAAATTCCCAATTTTTATGTATGAATGACACTTACTTCTTCAGTGCCTTTTAACAGGCTCTTTTCATTTGCTTGTTTGTAAGAAATTATCTTCCTTACAATAATTTGATACGTGTTCGGTAAGTAAAAGTAAATCTTTAAAAAAATTAGTTACTTCAATATATTTGCAGTCTATGCTCTACACACGTTATATGATATCCTAGCGGCCTCACTGCTTCTACGAATATTAGCTAAATATATTTTAAGGTTAATTTGTAAGTTAGCATGGGTTAAACTAAACTATAGTGCTAGTAGAGTGGACGTTGGGGCTCATGAGGCGATTACTTCCCAGGTTTTCGTTTTTAGGTTCCTTAACCCCACATAGACAGTGCTTCGAATTTACTTGTTCTGTCGCGGATATTTATTTCAAACTGATTTGCTTCCTAGTAGTAGTTCTTGCTGTTTATCTTGCTTTCGCTTAATTTATTTATAGATTTTTTTTTTCATTTCACTTCCAAATTCTTTTAAAGATTTACTTCAATTGACTTATACTTGATGCCTTCGTCCAATGACTGACCGTACTCTGTCTTTTTCGGAAATCTTCCAGAAGATCCTCACAGATATTATAGATTTTATAACAATCGTGATACGTTCGGCTATTGGGACATTTATTTATTTCCTTTACGTTTTTTTTTAATGTTCATTAATATTTATTTATTTATTCTTGTTTAATATTTAGTTATTTATTTACTTTACCTTTCTAGTAGACTAATTATTTATTTACTAAAGTTGGGGAAGAGCACAATTTTAAAATATATAAGAAAATTTTAGTGGCTCAGAAGGTAAGGATGTATGAATAATGTCAACAGAACTCATAAAATTGTTTGATTCAATATCGAGCCTTACATGTTCAGTAAATGAACCACGCAGACATGCCCATCCTGATGCCATATTTGAAAGATTAATTTTAATGCATAGATTATCTCGTACTACATATTATTTAATCACGGCTAAATTTACCACCTCAAACCTGTGCCGGCCGCTCTATCTGATCTTCGCGTTGATCTTGACTTTGACCTTGGTGTTCACCATAATTTTGACCTTTACCTTTCCTTTGACTTTGACTTGGACCTTGGCGTTGACCTTAACTTTGATCTTTACATTGTCATTGACCTTGACCTTGACTCTGACTTTGACATTGTCCTTATATTTGACCTTCACTTTGACCTTGACTTTGAACTGACCTTGACTTTTACCTTAGCTTTGACCTTAACCTTGATTTGACCTTGACCTTCACCTTGACTTTAACGTTGACCTTAACTTTGACTTTTCCCTTGTCTTTGACCTTGAATTTGACCTTGACCTTGATTTGACCTTGACCTTGCCTTTGACCATGACCTTGACTTTGGCTTTGACCTTAACTTTTACCTTCACTTTGACCTTAACTTTGACCTTTACCTTGTCTTTGACCCTGACTTTCATTTTAACGTTACCTTTGTCTTTGCCTTCTAATGTTCCATTAACTTTGCCTTTAACTTTGACTTTAACTTTTCCTTTAATTTTGCTTTAACTTTACCTACAAGTAGGCTTTTCTGGCATTGTAAAAATGCTGATTGGGAAAGTCACAATCAGTATCTCAGAGCGATAGATTGATCGCTCGGTCTGCTTTGAAGCATCGAGGGATATCGATGAATGCATATTCAAAGTTAGTAACATACTGAATCTTAATCTTAACATGCGTAAATAGACTCCGTATTCATATAGGGAATCTTAATAACAGCAAGATCGCTCTGGGTTTAATTATAAGTGCACTCAAGCTGTAATAGCTAAATCACTTTCCTCCAAGTCCAGAAGTGAAACAAGTGTACAAGACTGCACAGAGCATCCGCTAGTCCATTAACCATAGAGACAAATGTTGCTTTGACCAAAGTATTAGACAAAGAATTTTCGTAAGCCATAAGGAATCTAGTCTCTTGTCAAAACCACCAGGAAGGACTTCAACAGTTCCTTTAAGTGAAGTGAAGTGGTTGTTGACTCTACGGATAAAGTTAATATTTTGGCTGCTATGTTCGCTTCTAATTTTAATCTTCCACTTTACACACACATGTTTCGCATCTTCAATTTCAAAACCCTCGACAAATACCTTCCAGAGCTAGGGGAGCAGTCACGGGTTGAGCCAATATTAATATTATATTTTAATCGTCTAGGATCCAGAACTGGATAGTTCGGATTCGGATACTAGAATCCAGATTATCCGAATTGAGGAATCGAATCCAAATTATTCCGGATAATCCAAATAGCAGTTCTAGTCTGAAATACATACATATGTACATACTTACATACATGCAAAAGTCGTTTCTATATGAATTGCATAATAGTCATTGTTGTTCAAGCTTGACGAAATAATAGAATTAAAGTGATACTCAACATCATTGGTTGGAGGTAAAACAGATTAGCTCAGTTAAATTCTCTAATGGATCTTTTTTAAACGAGAGTTTCGTCAAATAGCATTTCAGAGAAAATATTACTAACGCTGAGCACTTTTCGGAATATTATTGGCAGATCCAAGAATGTAGTACAGTGTTCAATTATATTCGGTGTATGTGTGGCGTTATTAACCAAACGACAAGTACGCTAAACTCATTAAATAGTTCAGTTTCCTAATTTTAATTAAATAATTTATTTATTTTATTATCTCACACCTTATCCTAACTCAGTAAGATCTGTGATAATAGTTTTATAGTTTTGAAGATATGTATAAAATGTTCGAATGGATTTCTAATTCAAAAAATTATACAGATTATACTTTCTTCAGCTGGTTATTTACTATTTCGTTGACATTAAGTCCTCAGTATTAAGAAATACTTAAACGGCCGAATCCTACTAGTATATGGACATCTTTCCACATTAACTGATCAAAAGATGTGAATCAGTTTTGATTGATTTCTGTTTCACTGTTAAGGCATGTATTATTAGAATTTACGAGACATATATCTTCCTCTAGATTCCCTTCAAACAGTCAGTAATAAAATTTTCAAAAAAAAAAGGTATTTTATTTCTTCCATACTTGCAATGAATTTATATACCTAGTTCTTTAAAATTTGCTGCGGGAATAAAGTCTCCTCAGAGATAAAGATTTTTATATTTCACAAAACAATTTTCCAATACCCTATAATATCCGCCTCAATATAATGCGACATTCAAAATTTAAATAATGTCTAATGGAAAACACAGTCTAGAAGTGTCACATATTAAATTGTATGTCACTTAAAATTTGATGAGGAAACATTGAGGCTTGACTACGTCCAATAATTCAGTCTAGACAGTATCTCTGCACGAGACGGTAATTACTTAAAGTTTACTGGAAAGCGAGAAACAATAACTACAAAAGTACAGACGGGCACTTGAGTATGAGCACATAGAGAGATAGATATGTACATAAAATATTTTGTACCTATAGTCGAGCTACATATCCCATAAAAGTTTGTCCAAACTTTTGAAAGCGTCACACGCGCCACAGTGAACACCTTCAAATAACCTTCTACTTGTATATATAAGGTTTTGCAGCTTCTTATTATAACCGTTGTGTAATCCCTTAAAGGACAGAAGGCTATAACGTATTGCACTCTGATCCCAGCACGTGCACAAGAAATCTTTTGATCCAGACTTTTGGGGCCACAGACTCATTCCTCATTTATATACGCATCAGTAGAGAACGGATACGGGTTTTGTGACGTTTTCACAGAAACTCTCCGAATGAATTCCTAAAGGATGTGGCAGACGAAAAGAATGAGATCGAAAAGGCTTCCACATTTGTACACTTCTAAGGAAACGTGAAAGGATTAAATGAAATCCTTCATGCTTGGTTCTGACATAACAGCCAGTACTCCGTGGAGATTAGAATGTTGTTCGATAAACATGACCTGACTCCTTTCTGAGTGCTGTATATTTGCTTTTGTACAAAGGATTCCCTCTGTATGTGTACGAGTCCTTTGTATCTAAGTAGTAACGAATTTAAACTGGGTCGGACCATTTTCTGATGAGCATTAGTTTAAGGAAGAATATTCACATCGAGACTGTATGTAGTTTCTATAATAACGTGCAGATCTACGTGATTCTGAGATATATTTACCTTCAAAGATTTGTGTGGTATGGCAAAGAAGAAGAAATATATTGTTTCGTCTATGCATTTATCCATTCGATGTTATGGAATTGGTCTACACAAGGACTTAGTTCTTAATGTAAGCTGCTTATCATTTGACAATATTCTTTAAGCCATGCATACCAACCATTCCTCATACAAATGTTTTCCGATTTCGGGCCTATTCATAGTTTTCTTTGCAATTGATAAGGTTTCTGAACTTTTACAGGAATTCGAGTATATTTTAGGATTGATGACATAAATATGGTCGTATTATTTAATATTTATTCTTATTTGCGAGTATTAATTTATTTACATCATTCTCTGCCGTTAGTTCTGCTTAATTTTTTTTTCCTATACTCAGCATTCAAACCTCGGAGAAGGTACTTGTTTCTTCTCTTGTAGGTATTTAATAATTCGATTTAGAATTATAAAAATAAAAAGTTTTCTAAAAATTCTTCTATTCTATCTGTGACCAATGCTAAAATTTGTGAGTTCGAGTCCTGTATGGGGCAAGATAAATATAAATAAAAATTGTTAAAAAAAATGAACAAAATTTTCTTTGATAGTTTGTTAATTATCTAATATGGGCGATTTGTTATTGAAAGCAATTCTCGCTTAAAATAATATCTTAATTTATAAAAGCTTCAAATATAAAATATTATGAGTGCTTTACATATCCAATTTCTCATGAAATAAAATTGTCAGAAACTATTCAACCTATTCGAAATCAATTTAATCACAATTAAGAATTTTAACTCAGATAGTACCAATTAATTTATTTTCCAGTTATTTTGTTATATGTATAATAGGGGAAGCCCTTCGGCGTTGCCCGGTGGTAATATAGATACCTTGATGGGCCGCATGGGGGTGGTGTGTGTGTCTGTGCGTGTAAGAGGATGCGAGCATATATTCATATGTATGGGAAACATGACAGCGCCGTGTACAAAATATGACCTCTCCACCTCGACACATTCTCAGGCAGCTACCAAGTATGTAGAGATAAACAAAAGTTTTATATGGCACACCAAGAACGGGTAACCCGATTTAGTCTATTTTTGAAGTTTAGTTACCATTGCTATGAAAACACCTCGTACCAAATTTTTTGTATGGTAACCCTAAGAAGAAGTTTTCCGACTGGTCCCATTTTTTAACTTAATTTAGATTTTTCTTAAAAAAAACAGGCGCGCCTACAAAATTTCAGCTGTCTACGTCGACGCGTGAGGCAGTTTCCATATACATATATAGTGAAAGTCTAAAGCTTTGTATGGCGACACATTAAAGGGGTCGCTCGATTTGGTCCATTTTTGAACATGTATTTGCGATTCTCATGAAAACGCCGTGTACAAAATTTGAACTCTCCACGTCGATGCGTTCAGTGCATAAACAATATTTTTTTATGGCAACACCAACAAGGGGTAACCCGATGTAGTGTATTTTTATGATTTTATTTACCATTGCCATGAAAACACCATGTACCAAATTTTTTGTTTGGAGTTGCCCAATTGGTCCCATTTTTCAACTTAATTTAAATGCTTTTAAAAAAGGCCAATGCAAAACATTTCAGTTCTCTACGTTGACGTGTGAGGCAGTGTCCAAATATATAGCGATAAACTAAAGTTTTGTATGGCAACATCAAGGCAGGGTTACCCGATTTAGTCCATTTTAGTAATTTTATTTACTATTGCAATAAAAACACCATGCACTAAATTTTAAATAAAAATTACATTTTTGTATGGCAACCCTACGAAGAAGTTGTCCGATGTGTCCCATTTTTGAACTTAAATACACACTTTATTAAAAACGTCGTGTACAAAATTTGAGCTATCCTCGTCAATGCATTCTCAGGCACAAATTGTTGCCACAAGGTTTAGGTATTTTTCAATAAGATTGGGGAATATTCCCTACATTTTAAGGAAAATAGCTAAGCTTTATGGCAACAATTTGGGCAATTCTTACAGTGAATTAGCGTTACCCTCGATCCACTGAATTCCCTTTATTTTATTGAGGATGCTGATTCTAACTTTTTGTCGTACTTTTCATCCTTTTCATCAAGCATAAAATGATCTAAATGAATTTTCAATATAGGCATGACAAATTAGTCAACAGCTACAGAGGCTGTGACGAAAAATTTAAATTATGGTTTATGGATATTCTACACCCACAGAGCATTAGAATTGCTTAAATTCGAAATACTATTTTTGCATTTGTAATGCGAAGTGTCATTTTCAGTTCATTCTACATAGTGAATAAATGAATAAATGAATAAAAGCACCTAGGAACTAGTAGAAAAGTTCATTTAATTTTGTCGTATATTTTGATATTAAAGTAGGTATGACAAAAGATGAAAATCAGCACCCCAGGGAGGTGATTTTGATCTTTTGTCGTTTAATATCAAAATATACGATAAAATTAAATGAACTTTTCTACAGCTTTTTTATGTTTTTATTTAGTTCAGCAATCTTTGCATTACATAGAATGAATTGAAAATTAAACTTCACATTACAAATTCAAAATATTATTTCGATTTTAAACACTTGTATTGCCCTAATTAGGTGTGGAATATCCGTTTACCACAGTATAAAATTTTTGTCACAACCTCGGAAGCAGTTGACTAATTTGTCGTACTTTTAGACGTATATTCTGGCGTTTATTCATTGCAAAATCATTTTAGTTTATTTTGTAGTTGATGGAAAGGATAAATCAAACTGAATATGGAAAATATAAAAGTACGACAAATTTGAGGAGAAAAGTCAAAATAAGTATGTGACAAAAATATACGACAACGAGATCAGAATCTCCCCGCAGATCTTACTATTGCTAAAAAAAAACCTTTCGTTCTGTAATAATTCGTGGACATAATAACACCAACATCATAGGTACGGAAAAATTAATATCTGACCATTCCTCTTAGCTAAGTCATTACTCCATATTGATGGTAAGAACATACTCATCTCTACCCCTGTTCTAGGTTAGTTATTTTATTTTAATATAAAAATTTAAATAGGTGGAAAAACGTTTCTATTTTTTTACAGCCTTTTAAAGTAGGTGGGTAGACGGCTTTTTTATTTCCTTATTATAATTTTACAGTATACGCGGGGGTATAACGCAGTCTGACTTTATCATGAAAGGTTCCCCTTTCTTTTAAAAAATATTATTATTATTGCCTGTCTGGGGTATATTATAATTGCATAGCAACTATGGGGGAGAATGTTTTATAGAAATATAAGTAGAAATGCTCGACACACATATCTAATGACATACTTACAAAACTAACAAAGTATAGGAAGTATGTTCTAGTATTGTTTACCTGATAAAGCATGCACCCTCACAGTGAATAGAAATGGCTCCCCCTTTTTCAATTCACTACAAAAATTTCCTTGAAATTCAATGTCCACATACTTAACTACATACCGTGCATAGATCCATCCTGTCTAGTATTTTCTCGTTAAAATTAACAATGTTGATTTAACCTACATTAGCTTACAAGGAATTAATCAATATTGGTTAACATTAACTTTCAAGAGGCACATGATACAAAACTTGTTGCTATTCAATTACTCCAATGGAAATCAAATAAATCAATCTAAATTGGAGACACCTACGGAATGGAGTAACGAATTGCACACAGGTTTTGGTAGAAAATAAATAAAAATTCAAACAATCCGGAACGAATAAGGGGATCACAGGAACCAGACTCGACCGGATTGAGCGTAAACAGAAAATGTTTTGTTGTAGGAAAGTCATGGCGAAATCGTATCCTGCTTGCTGTTTAAAAAAGGAAGGGAAGTTGTAAAGGAAGGAGCCAGAACACACATATGGTTTCGAAAAAGTCATATATTTTTTATTCTGCAAAATACACCCACACTTATGAATCAGACGTACGAAAATGAATATGTGTACAACTGAAAGTGTGGAATTTTATACAAATGTTAACAGATAGAGAGAATGTTGGAAATTCATGGAATCGTCCATTGAAACGCTGAAGTTGTTCCATCGCATTTGATTTTCGTTGTACTGTTTTAAATCGTTATTAGTCCTATTGTTCGGTGAAGTAGGATAACATTTTTGGAATAATAACAGTGAGTCCTTTCCTAATCCTATTGTATTTTGCTTTTATAAATTGCTTGGATATGGTATTGACGTTAAAGTCATGACTGATATTAAAGCTTAGATTTTTCAATACAATTTAAGTGAAATTGTTACAATGTCAGCGTTTGGAATTTTTCATTACCAATTGACTTCTTGTTAGGTTTTCATGTTGAAACTAAATTGGAAAACTGAAAAAAAAAAGAAAACTCTAAAGAATAGAAAAACAAAAAAACAAGCGGAATAGAGGACAAATAGTCCAATTAAGCAGCTCTATATCTTTTTGGCTTCCATGCTAATACTATTGTTCAGCGTAGTAGATATACTAAAACTATATAAAATTATAAGAAACAAGAAAAAAAAAGAGAAACATCGTCGAAATTCAAAAATTAAGTACGTCTAGCATATCCAAATTCATGGTCTAATTTTGGAATATAAAACACGCAACGCTTGATTAAACTCAACCCTGTTTTTTTTTTCAATTGCCTCCCTTATGTGTGGTTTTCTGAATCAATTCATTGCAGACACTATCACCTCTCTCGCCAGACGCATTAATTAAGAGGTTATAACACCATTATTATGGTATTTAAAGCGCGTCACTTGATTATCTTTACATTGAAAAATTCATTCAAAAAACACGTAACAATTACTTGTGAAGAAAACACATCCATCAGTAATCTCAATTCAGCTTAAAGCCTAAATACTCTACATTCTACCCTTTACTAAAATTCCATGCGGATGCTATTAGATTCGTAAACCGAAATGAATGCAAGGTCGGCTGCTTTCTTGACATTGAAAATGCTTTCGCGTCAGTTTGGACGGTAAGACTAATATTCAAATTAAACCAATTCGATTTTACTCTACACCTCAATAGACTTCTCTACAGTTTCCTAACTTCTAGAAAATTTTATGTGGGGATAATCAGAAATCTCGGCTCAAAACAATTACAGCTGGAGTCACCAAAGGCTACATATTGGGGCCAATACTCTTTAATTTTTACAGCTTATATCAACCACTGATAACTCCCTCACATACGCCCAATTCCGTTGCGCTAATTTGACTGCCAGTAAAGCTAACCCACATCTCAACAAACTCCTATCGCAAGATATGGGGAATCAAAATCAACGTTCAAAAGTTCGAACTTACTAATTTGTATTCGGATACCTCGTATCGGCCAAAATCACTAAATCACAAAATCAAAAACATTTATGTCCGTCTACAATGGGAGAATAGTAAAATCCACGAAGGAAGCGAAATACCTAGGCTTAAATTTTCATGAACTCCTAAGATTTGATTACCATACAAAGCGATCATTAGTAGAGCCAGTTTCGCATACAGCCTTCTAAGCCCTATAATTAACGTCAGGGATAAATTCACAACACAGACAGAACTATTTCTGTATAAGAAACTCATAAGGCTTGTAGTCATATGGCATTCAATTTCCCCCACCTATATGGAACACCTTAGTAAACTTAAAAGAAATATTCTCAAAGCTTGCACAAAACTTCATAGAAGAGCCAGCGGAAAATACTTCCATAAAGAAGTACTGTACGAGGCAGAAAACATTACTTCCATCAAAGAGTATCTGTTTGATTTAGGGAAAAAATTAGTTGAGAAAATCCTTATGCAACCAAATCCACATATAAACTATTGGATTGGATACTTACTCCTTTCCAGTTCCTCTCAAATTAATTAAAGTAAAGCTCGATTGGCTATAGATTGAGAATTACTTCCAATGAAGCAGTGGATGTGTTACGTAGGTGTACAGTTACATGCAGAAATACCACTCCCCAGACTCTCGACAACTCATCCAATTTATATTTCTTCTTGAGTGCCATCTACTAAACCATGAAGTCGGACCAAAAGATAGGTGTATATTATCCATCGTACCACTTTGGTTTTAAGCCCCTTAATACTAAAGATAGTCTTTACTGGCTGCATCACGCATTCTAGTATATTACTCCTCCAGCTCTGCTTAGAGCTTAGTATGATACTTAAATATACTTAACCTCGCTGATTAAGGCTAAGTTTTTTTCTGTTTGTTTTTTCTTTAAGGCAGGGAGACAGGTGACTCTATCCCAAAGAACGCAGGCTGTCCTGCTAGAAGGCAATTCACCAAAACCTTCCTGTCCTCTTAATGAAGCACATTAGGTCTTGGAGATGCAGGTTTTTCAGCTCGTCCACAGATAGAAGGGCAGACCCTAGAGTATCCAGCCTGCGCCGGGCGAAGGACGGACACGCACACAAAAAGTGTTCGGTTGTCTCGGGATCTCCTTCCAGGCAGGACAGACACTCAGGGCTGTCAATAACTCCCATCCTTATTAGATGAGCGTAAAGTGAGCTGTGGTCGGTAATGATGTCAACCACAGTTCTATATTGTTTCCTTTCGAGCCCCATAAGAAAATCGGAGATATTCTCATTGGGCCCATCAAGAAACAGTTTTGTACACCTGCAAGTATTCAGGTTCGCCCATCTCTGCTAATGCTTTCTACGAACATCCACTTTAATGAGAGACCCGATAATCGGGGTGGCAGCACCTACGGAGGGTTCCGGTCCGAAGAACGGAGAAACAGAGCCAGCCCTGGCTAAAAGGTCAGTCCTTTCATTCCCCATGATCACCATGCGACCAGGAACCCACAGAAGGGACACCATGTTGTGGTGGATACACATCTTATCCACAGAAGCCCTGAAGTCCCCCAGTAACTTAGATGTTATCCGAGGGCCACTCAGAACCATCAAGGCTGCCTGATTATTCGAGAGGATAGCAATGTCCTTCTCCTTTATTTGCATGTCAAGGGCTAACTTCGCGGCCATCGATATGGCGAAGACTTCAGCCAGAAAAACAGTGGTGTATCTCCCAAGTGAGTACTACACTCCAATATCAGGCTCCGTCATTAATGAGAGAGCCGGCGGTGAATATTAAGTTGGTATTACCCAACCTTGGAATTACTCTTGTATTAGCCATTTCCTAATGAAAGGTACCACATTTGTCTTAGATGTACTAATACTCAGTCTACTAATAGTGACTCAACTATTGATTTTAAACAATGCATATCCGAATTTTTCACTAATAGATGAGATGAATTTTTTGGATACAAGGTTATGCGTCGTTATGTCGAGAAATCATGGTCCTCTTATGTATTAGGAGTTTCTTGCATAACCAGTATCGATAAGTGTGTATACTTCTGCATACTGCTCTTCTTACCACTATGTTTCCTGAGGGCATGAATTTATCTTCCTACTAAGGAACATGGAGTTTATGCAGGCAGATGGGTTCTTATCCATTCCTATATTTCTCAAAATCAGATTAATCACCTCCGTCTTAACATTATTCAAAGCCCACTCGACAACCAGGAAAACTAGCTATGTATATTCCTCTTCCAGGGATCATTCAATAACTGACACCACTGCACTGGGTGCAACGCAGACTCTACTCAGTAATCTTTGATATAGGTATGTTGGCAATTCGAGTGAAAGCTGCCCTGCCGATTTCGAATGAAGATTACCTACACTTCCTATCAGACCTTAAAAATGTAACTATGCGAAAGGTATCTTCTATGAATCGAAACCAGCCATGATTCCATGTACTTGAGTGACTTTTGAAGCATTATCGGCTTTATCCCACCTATTGGATTGAATGAATAGCCCGTTTTCTTATTTTATCATTGACTATGGAGTTTATTAACTCCCAAACTTTGTCAACTAAATTTCGCTATAGAGAGCTCGCAAATTTCTGCATTATATTTCAGCTTCCTGAGAAGTTGGTGTGGAGAGGTAGATTCATCAACTCCTTATTTTGGTTGCCCAGGGACCGTTCCTTCCTTTTATAAAGGACGGTCACCAGCCTTACGGAGTCTGAAAACCTCAGCATTTGACTCTATGGACTGGCAGAAACTCACCTTCTTTAAAAACCTAAGACCATCCTTATATTTGGACCAAACTGACTTCTATCTGCTTAATTTAGCCGTATTAACACTAGATTTACCGAAAATTTTACTATACCTAATTATAACAAAACCAGCCATTTTGACTGGATATGAAAAATTAATATTTTAAATGCAAAAAAATGGTGCGCACAATGTAAAGTGATTTATAAAATTAATAAATGATAAAATATAAAATTAATAAAAATTCATGGTTATTTTGGATATTAGGTTAGTTTTTATTCAAAATAATTATAGCTTGCCACAATTTTTACAAATACAAAATTTTCTTTTTCTGTGCATTTTCCACACACACATATTTCGTGCAGACGAAGCAGTTTGTTGTGGTCTTGTTGTTATTGCAAAGTGCTATTTGGCACCATTAACGTATTGGGCGGGGTATCGTTGGAAAAATGATTTGATGGACGTTGAATTTCACCTTCCTGATAGCCAGATGTAAGTTTTTCAGCCAAACGAATCAAAAAATCCTTCCTTGAAACTTTCTTTCCCGTTACATTTTTATACAAAATCCAGGAATTTATGCCGGCTAGATCTAAAATATTAAAAAAATACCTGAAGTGGCCACCTTCTGGATCCTGACTTAACAATATGTTTGCGTGCCATTTGATCAGTCACATCGACACCAAATTTGGTCTTATTATAGAAAGACACAGTTTCAGGCAGTTTCTTGTAGTTGTTTTCAATTTTGACGCCTTTATTATAATTTTTTTATTATTATAATTTTCGGAAGCTCCCGTTTGTTGGAACGTACTGTTCCAACCAATGTAGTGTTTTTGGCCAATAATTTAGAAGTCAAAGGAAGACTGGTAAAAAAGTTGTCGGTTGTTGCAGTCCTACCTTTCATTGTATAAGGCTCCAATAGTCTGATTACTAATTCACTGAGAGGTGTTGACAAATTTCGTGTCTCATCTTTTCTTAGGTAAGGAAACCCATTTATAACATACTTCGTTTCAACAACAGACGCCAGCCAGAATTTTATCCCAAATTTACCTGGTTTGTTTGGAATATATTGTGTAAACCTACATCTAGCCTTCGTTGGAAACAATTGCTCATCTACTGTAATATATGCTCCTGGTTTGAAACAGTCTTGGCTATTGGCAATAAATTTATTCCAAACAGTAGATAATAACGCAATTTTATCGGTTTGCAAGCGTTGATTTCTTTCATTTAGTTTATCAAAACGAATAAAACGTAAAATTTCTGTAAATTCATTTCTACTCATACTATTTTGAAAAAACTCCGGCCCCACTTTTTGTTACATAAATATGATAATTTCAATCCTTTCGCTTCGTATCCACCACGTCCATACAATATTCCAATGAAAGTCTTCAGTTTTTCCTCTGAAAGTGTCCACTTCTTCTCCAAAATACGTGAGTCTTCTAATTCGATGCAAACTCTGATATGCTCTAAAATATGGTGATCAATCAATAGTAAGATGGCACTGCTTACTTCCCCTTCCATTTTTTTTTTTTTAATGTAATCAACAGATTTTTTTGTTGGCACTTAGTGAAACCTCATTTTCAATTAAGGAAAATTAAAACACTTGTTATGTTTAACAGAAAATATATAAAATGGTTTATTTATTTAAATTTATGCCTAACGCGTTTCGATCTCAAAGATCATCATCAGAAGACTCTAAATATTCCATAATATTCCTTCTGGCATGTGCTATAGGCCCAGATGAATCTTTGAATATGCAATAACTTGGTAACCAACCAACAGCAACTCCTTCTTTTAGGGGAATCAAAATAGTTCCATTTGGAGGAACTTCAATTTGTGAATCTTGGCTTCTATCATTTTCCTCCTCAGAACTGGAAGAAATCCGCATACATCTTCGTTTTTGTATATTATGCAGCAAAATAATATTGTTTTCTTCGTCGCTCGATTCATATTTATTATTTTCACCAAAATTTTCGTCATCACTGCTTTCGATATGGACACTTTTATCACTCGTATCGCCTTGATTTTCGAAAAATTCGTCCTCAATATGAGAAATATCATCATCTTCAAGATCTGAACATTCCAAAAGTATGTCTTGTATGTCTTGTAATCTCAAAGTAGCTGGTTTTAAAAGTTGTATTATATAAAATGTATGATACAAAAAAAAAAACAAACTGATCAAAACTCTATCACTGACATAAAAAAACACACCAGTCAAAATGACTGGTTCTGTTATAAGTACCACAAACAAAAATTATCTCTTTTATGTTAGACATGGAAATAAAATAAGTCATCAATGTTTAATTTAATTGTTATCTTAAAAGTCATAACATAGTTTCAGAAAAAAATATTAATAGAAAATGCAAAAACAGTCAAAATGACTGCTTCGGTAGTTCTAGTGTTAAATATTTTATATGCCAGCACTCTAGCATTGCTTCATTCAATATATTTGTGACAGTATTGACCACACTGTTCACTGCTGATTCTGTCTGCAACTCTACAAGTGAAAGGGCATCAATCCTTCTACCACTGATCACCTCACAGAATCCTTCCCATTTCGTATAGCGAAAGTTCCTAAAAGTATTGATGAGTTTTGTGGCAAAGACAACATCGAAAAGTATCCAACCACTTGTTGTAGAATATTCCAGTTGCATACCTCAAAGTTGGTCGAACTTGAAATGAGACTTGGGTATAAGACCTCATTCCTGTTCATTGTCCTAAACTTTGACGTATTTCCTCTATTGCATATCATAAGTTTAGTCTGAGAGGATAAACTCATCTCTTGGATTAGTATTGGTGCTAACCTAGATGACATTCTGGGCGTTGGAATCGCATCGAAATAAGAGATTAGTTTACAACATATATGCTATAATATGAATTAAATATTATTACAATAACTCAAGATTGCATAAGTAATATATATCAGACATTACATCAATGAGATAAGAAGGGAAACAAAAATCATTTTACGCCGAAGAGTAAGCTTATGTAAACTAAGAGAGAAAGGAGAAAGAAGAATTTTTAAGAACTTTTATTTTTAACAATTCTAAATCAAATTCATAAATAGAAGAGGAAAAAACAACCGCCTCGTCCGAGGTTTCATCGTTACTGGTTAATGCCAGCTGAAAGCAAACGTGGCTTAGTAGGCTAGTTACAAATTGATAAATGCAAGAGGGAAAATCATCTGTCTCGTTAGTTCAGTGATAAGAGCAGTCGCCCGGCAAGCGGAAGGTACCGGTTTCAAACCCCGGACGAGGCGGTTGTTTTTTCCCCTTGTATTTATGAACTTGATTTAGAATCGTTAAAAATAAAAGTTCTTAAAAATTCTTCTTTCTCCATCATTGACCGATTTTAACAAGTGTAGATTCGATTCCCGTCAGGAAAAAAATAAATAATAATCTAGCATCATATGAAGGTAAGTCACCGGACTAATTTAATTATCTTAGAGCAAATCTAGTGAAACTCATTTGCCCACTCTCCAACCTGTTCGAATGTATCTGATAGCAAGGATTCCATATGACAGAAAAATATCTTGGAAGTAGTTTAACGAATGATGAATGTAAAGAATGAAAGTGTAGGGATCAGACATCCGAGAATTCAGAAGAAAGCCGTTTCACAATCCTCAGGTGGGAATTAACTTTACTGTTAATACAGTCAAAATGAAAGCATAATGAAAAGTGACTCTAAGATCCGAGACAACAAAGAATTTATTAATGACAATGCCGTCGTTCTAATGATCAAAAAGTTTACAATGAAGATCTTCTTGTAAATATGAAATGTTTGCACTTAGGAGAATTCACAGTTAGTCGTTTGAGAAAACACCATAGAATTGAATTTATCAACTTCAAATTCAAAATTTAAACCACCAGACCATAACTTAAAATTTTTTTTTTCATATCAGAAAAAAGAATATTGAAAGAGCAGAAGGACGTCATTAATCAATATAAATAAACAAAATGGGTTCTAATGGGTACTTTGAGGTACGCCTGAAAGCATCTGAATAAGGAGACACATTAATTACTATGACTTGGGATCGATTAGACAAGCAAGATCAAGATGATAACTAACCTTATCGAAGGCTTTAGAGAAACCACTATACAAATTATTTAATTGACCACCATCCTCCAATACTCTTTTGCATAAATTAATAAAACCGACTAAAGTAGTTTCAGTAGAGCGCCCAATAATGAACCCATGTTGGTTTATTGAAATATGTTCTTCGAGATTTACCTTCAAAGCATTCATATATCGGATGTTAATTTCCGACTTTGTTTCTGGCATCAGATTTGAATATCGGAGGTGCATAGGAGGTTTTCCATATTTCGAGAAACTTTCTTAATTAAAGGAATAAGTTAAAGATTTATGCAAAAAGACCTGCCAAATACTAACCACAATGAGTAAGAAATACACAGTCTAGAGAAAGGACTCATTTTAACACCTGCTAGAGCTGTCTGTCACTATATACTACTCAATTACATAGAAACTCATCAGGTCAACAACTGGTGAAATATATATAACTGAGAGTAGACCCTTCATATGATTAACCAGAGTCCTCAACATACACTGACTCAAACTAGTCAATTTAGGAAGCAGAAAATCTAATCCTGATAAATTCCCAGTCATTTCCTTCAGACCAAATTTTCATGCCTGTGTATTCAAAGTTGTGTGTTCCACAACTCTCTCACATAGGCAAAGTTGAGCATTTCAGCAGACCCAATTTTACAGGTTGCCCCAAACCATTTATAGAAAATCTGGAAATTCAGCAACTGAATACCACCAGAACAAGTTTTATTTGCATAAAATCAATTTCCCATCTAACTGTTGATTTGGGTTCTAAAAACAAGACCCTGTAAAACAAAATGCTATCACAATAAATTTCCTCAAAATTTCCGAACACACAAAACACAGAATTTTGACACAGGATTTCGTAACTGTCACTTATTAAAATTTGATAAACAGGTAAAATACCCGTAGACTTTTCATAAATTTACTGCCAGTCGACAATTTAATTTGCTTCGAAGATTAACACACGTTTCATAGTTATTCAGGAACGTTGCTAGCACATCTAAATGCAGAATCCGATGTTATCTAACGATCTAAAAGTCTCTTCATTAATTAGTTCTCCTGTCATAGTCTCAAGTTTACTTTTCATTCATTAAGCTATTTTGAATGGGTTGAAAATTTTCATGTAATTAAACTTTTGCCACAGTAAAACAGAAAATGGAAGGAAATGGAAAGTTGGGAAATTCTGTGAAAATCAGAAGACAGCATCAGACAACAAAGTTTTCTTCAATTGAATTAAGACGACTCAACTTTCAGAATGTTGGCACTATACAACTTCTGATTCAACTAACCTAATCCAGCATTATCGCTAGATGAAAGTCCAAAAGGAAGATTTACCAGACATTGGCGCCGGTATTCATTTGTTAATAGCTAAGACAAAGGCGATAATTAAGTTCTGTATTAAAAGGCAGATTAGGTGAGATTGGTTGAGAGTGCTTTTAAATTGATTTTAGTTTTTTTTTCGTATGGGCACATCAAATGGGTAAAGGATTGGTAAGAGAATTGAATAAAATAATAATTACAAAATTGTCCAATTTTATAAAACCACAAATTCCAGTTTATAACTGACACATAATTTCTATACTTTCGTCTCCAGAATAAAAATAATTTGGCATTTCGTTGTGGAAAAATTGTTGGTCCTCACAAGACTTAAATATTTATTATACTATAACTTACCAATGTCACTTGATATGTGATTCGTTTCTGACAAGACAGAGAAAACAAAATGATTCAATCAGTTCTGACAATCTACGTGCAATACGGTTTTACAAAAGGGCCACGATCTTGACCATAGTCGCGAAATGAAATAGATTTTTTCAATATCTTAAAAAATTTCAAAATCTTCACTGTAGTATAGAACTCTAAAGGAATTATATTTAATTCTGGATAAATTATGAAACCAAATTAGTTAAAATCTTGATTAAGTGTTAGATTATGTTAGAGTGGCAGCCATCGGGAACAAAAACATGCGATGAGCAACCCAGCCTTGTCTGCTAATTTCTCCAATTCGCAGAAAAATATTTAATTCTTCCGTTGGCAAGGTTAGGTCATACATCCAACAGGTGCTGAATGCTCCCAACCTCCTCTTCGTTCATATAGCTTTTATAGAAGTGTGCATGTTTTCCAAAGAAGCAGTGTCCCGTGATAACTGCAATAAGATTCCGAACATCATTACGGTTTCTCATTAGCAAAGTTTATGTCATCCTTGAATATATCCTGAACCACAGATGTCTTGAAATCGTGCATGTGATTAGTTTTCCCCATCTGTGATTATCCAACTTATAGGCTTGCAAATCTAGAATCCTCTTCGGTGATTCTACGGGCCTACTTTTGGATCTTTTCTGGTCAGAGCATTAGCTGTCTCATTTCTTGGTATGTGACTGTGGCCTGGCATCCAGCAGAGAATAACTCTGAACCCAGCGGGAAAAAAAGTGCTTCAAAAGTCTTTTTAAAGCGCTTCTGAAGAAGCACAAAGCACTTCGATTGCGCTTCAGTTTCATATAAATTTTAGCATTGCATGTCCGTAGAAACAAGCACTTCCTTTTAGCTTCGTTTTAATTGCTTTTAAAGAACTTCGTGTGAAGCAAATTGGAAGCTCTGCACGATTTCAACTGCTACAGTGTCGGCACAAATAGTTACCATTGTTTCTCTTTTCATCACAGAAAATTTAAAGTTTGATGATTATGAATGTGTGAAGTAAAAGAAAATCTTAAAGTTTAATATTATATATAAATATATATATTATATATATTGTTACAAGCGTGGCCTTAGTTCGTTATTTAAAACACAATATTTCAGTCATTAACAAATTCTTCTGTTATTTAACTTCACTTTTTACTTTCACAAATTCACAAACAATCAAATCAACTCTATATAGTTATTGCTAATAATGTACTTCTAATTATCGCAGTCCAAGTAGTTTACTTCGTTCACTTTACTATCTAAAATAAGACTCCGCCTCCTGTATGTGAGTAGCGCCTTATATATACTGTACAATTTATCCTAGAACTTTCCTGAATATTCCGTTCCCTGAACTCAAAGTTTACTAGGATATCACTAACCTAAAATTGTTTCCATTTCCAATAGATGTCGCTTGTATCACTTTGTGGCGCGTATATATATCTTATATTCTAAATATATAAAAATCCCGTGTCACTGTGTTCCTACACGCTTATATCCCAAAACGCGCAACCGATTTCAATGAAATTTCGTAAATGAGTTTGTTTTGCTCCACGTTGAAAGATAGGATACTTTCAGACATCATAGATGGCGCTGTTATCGAGATCTAACAAGTTGCCTCAGAACGCGTCGACTTGGAAAGCTGAAATTTTGTACAAGGCGCGCGTTGTCATGAAAATTGCAAATACAGGATCAAAAATGAACTAAATAGAGCGCCTCCTTCGTAGAGTTCCCATACAAATATTTCGTTTTATAGTATATATTTGGACACTACCTGACAACGAGTACACATAGATAGTTAAAATTTGTAACATAGTAAACAATAGTAAATGAAATTTAAAAAATGGACTAAATCGGGCAACACCTTCTTGATGTTGCCATACAAAATTTGCTTTTTCACTTATATTTGGAAATTTTCTGAGAACGCGTCGACGTAGAGAAAATGGACCAAATCGAGTGACCCCTTTTTGTTGTTGCACTACAATACTTTAGTTTTTCACTATATATTGCAACACTGCCTCACGCGTAGAGAGTGAAATTTTTTAAACGGGCCTTTTTTAAAAAAAAACTAAACTAAGTTAAAGATGGGACCAATCGGCACGTGGTGTTTTCATAGCAATGGTAAATAAAATTTCACAAATCAACTATGTCGGGTTCCCTTTATTAGTGTTGCCATACAAAATATTCGCTTTTCATTATATACTTGGTAGCTGCCTGAAAAGGCGTCGAGGTGAAGAGCTTATATTTTGTACACGGCATTTTCATAAAAATTTGCAAATACAGTTCGAAAATGGGACCAATCGGGCAACTATTTTGTAGGGTTGCTATACAAAAATTTCTTTTTTTACTATATGTTTTGGCACTGCCTGAAAACGCGTCGTCGTACAGAGCTACACTCTCCCACACATAGGAATGTATGCACGCACACTCATACATGCACACATACACATACATTTACAAACACACTCACGTATACAGGCACAAAGTGAAACCCTAGCTATGGAATCTCGTGATATTATGCATCTCTAACCACCCCAACCCCACCCTCACCAATCTAAGTATTTTCCAATAAGAGGTGTTATTTTAATTAGCCCGCTATTTCGGTAGATGTCACTTTTGGAGCTGTCATTTTTTGACATTTGACAAGTTGAAACTACGCCATTAATAAAACTGGAACGATAGACGATTCAAAAACGCACTGAAATTATTAAAATTCACTATAAAAATGGTGAAAATGTGGCAGAGACGGTTCGTAAAACTCGAACATTTTTGGGTCGTCGCGAAGCACCTTGTCGGACCGCAATACAGAAATTGGTAGAAAAATTCGAGCTGTCGGGACAAGTTAGTGATGTGAAGAATAAAACCCGTGCACGTCGCTCAAGAACAGCCGAGAATATTGCTGCTGTAGCCGAAAGTGTTGAAGAAAACCCAGGTTTGTCCATTCCTCGTCGTTCTTTGGAATTAGGCATGCCACAAACGTCATCGTATTTTGCATAAAGAGTTCTTAAGGCTTATAAAGTTCAGTTAACACAAGAACTCAAGCCGGCCGATCATCAGCAACGTCGAGTCTTTGCTGATTGGGTCCTTGAAATGCATGAAAATGATCCGGAATTCCATCGAAAACTCATCTTGAGTAATGAGGCCCATTTCCACCTCGATGGCTTCGTCAACAAGCAAAATTGTTGCATCTGGGGCTCGGAAAACCCAAGTGTTATTGTTGAAAAGCCTCTCTATCCTCAACGTGTGACTGTTTGGTGCGGTTTATGGTCCCGCTGGGTCACTGGACCTTACTTTTTCGAAAATGAGGCTGGAGCAATAGTTACGGTGAATGGATTGCGCTATCGACAGATGATTAATGACTATTTATGGCCGGAATTGGATGGTATTGATCTGGACAACGTTTACTTTCAACAAGACGGCCCTACGTGCCATACAAGCAACGAAACCATTGATCTTTTACGGGAAAAGTTTCCGGACCGTGTTATCTCTCGAAGAGGTGATCACAATTGGCCACCGAGATCTTGTGACTTAACACCTTGCGACTTCTTCCTTTGTGGCCACGTGAAAGAGAAGGTCTACGCCAACAGCCCAGCGTCGATTCAAGACCTCAAAGATGGAATTCGTGAGGCTATCGAGGACATAGGGCAGCCACTTTGCGATTTGGTTATGGAAAATTTCATGAAAAGAATATGATCCTGTAGGCGTGGTCGTGGTGGTCATTTGGCTGATGTTATTTTCCCTTATTAACGGCATACCTTCCTCTTTATAATGAAATAAAGATCCGATCATTTATCTCAAAAAATGGCATTTTACTTTGAATATCAAAATAACACCTCTAATTGGAAATCCCTTTATATGTATAAGTCTAAAACAAATCATGTATAACTAATTTTATTCCATACTTATTTTACACCCTAAATGAAATTAAAATGTGTACTAAGATTGTCATTCCGTTTGTAACACTTAGAAATTATATAGTTATTAAATCGGGTAACTCCTTCATAGGGGTTGCCATACAAAAATGTCGTTCTCCACTACATATTTGGGCACTGCCTGAAAACGCCTCAAAATAGAGAGCTGAAGTTTTGTGCACAATGGTCTCATATAAACAGTAAAGATAGTCTCAAAAATTGGCTAAAGCGTGTAACGAAGTTACATATATTCTAGCTAGAAACCAGCGAAAACGAATCGTCTAGCAAGAAAGTAGGCCAGCCGCCGAGAGAAGAGCACACTACTGATCAGTAGCTGAATAGTGTCCCGTGATGGTGGCGTGATAGTAGAAGAGAGCATTCTACACCCGACACCATCAGTAGTCCCTTAAGCTTTATGCTGATGATGTCCAGTTGAGCCTATCTACAAGCTTAGATGATCTAAATCCTGCTAAGTCGCGATCTATAGTTATTTTTAAAGATCATATCGATAAGTCTCATATGTCTTGTGTGTCTCTTAATGATGTGCATATTCCGTTCGCTGACTCAGTTCGGCATCTCAAGATGTATTTTGACACATCTCTTAATTAGAGGAAGGACACCAATGTTCAGGTTGAATAAATTTATGGTAGTTTAAAGGGTTTATGGCAACATGCAACCTACACTCACAGAGATACAAAGATTCGTCTTGTGAAGACTCTGTTACTACCAAATATAACTTATGGCTGGCAAGTTGAATAGTACCTATATGTCGTGATAGGATAAATGTGCCAGATACATCTATGGGCTTCGTCGACGTGAACATATCTCATGTCAGAGAGCAAGACTACGACTCTAGGCGTTCCGCAAGGCTCTATATTGGGACCATTATTTTTTATTATATAGATATAAATGATATTAACAAAGTTCTTGAACATTGCAAGATAGTCCTCTTTGCTGATGATGTTCTCTTGTTTCTATCCGGTAATGACATTTGTGCGTGCGAAGAAAAAGTTCAAGGAGATCTGGTTAGATTGAGTAAATGATTTCAGTATAATCAATTAAAACTTAATATAAATAAATCTAAGTGTATGGTGTTTAAACACCAATGTAGTGTTAACTTAAGCATAAACAGTGAACGTATTGAACAAGTGGAAGAAATTAAATATCTTGGTGTAATTTTGGATTGTAGACTTAAGTTTAATCTTCATGTGAATTATGTTGCGAAAAAAATATCGAAAAAAATAGGTTTTTTTAAAAGAATAAGGAATAGATTAGATACATTACAAGCAATAAATGTTTACAATGTAATTATCAAGCCCCATTTTGAATATTGTTCAACTGTGTTGTATATGTGTGATGAAAGTGCGTTCACGAGGCTACAAAGGTTGCAAAACAAAGCTATGAGAGCTATACTGAAGTGCAGCAGGTACACAAGAATTTCAGATATGTTAAGTGCATTGTGTTGGTTAAGTGTCAAACAGCGTGTAGCTATGAATGTTTTATTGTTTGTGGACAAAATTAGAAGAGGATGTATGCCTAAATATTTAACATGCCTAATTAATTATGTTAGAGATATACAGCCATACTTATTAAGAAATGCAAATGACTTTCGATTGCCATTATTTAGGAATAGATTAGCCCAAAATAGTTTAGTGTATAGAGGTTTTCAGTTATTTAATATGTTGCCATCAAATGTTAAAACAGAAACGAATACTAAAATTGTAAAAAAACACATAATAGAATTTGTTAAAAATAGTTTTTAGAATAATACTGTTATGATGTTGTATAAAATAGTAATTAACTAAATAAATCAAATCAATCAATCAATCAATCTCCGAATACTCCTAAAGTATACTGGGCTGCTCGTTTGATAATTATATTCAATTTAGAATTGCCTCTATGTTGTTGAGGATAGTAAATTCTATGTGACCTAGTTATTTGCGTGATAATGTTATCTTTCTCACATCAGCTCGTACCAGATTGCTACTCGTACCGTGGCATAAATTGCATTTCACCACTCGTCTATTTTTCCTTTAAGATGTTTGTGTGTAGAATGCCCTCCCATTTAAAATTAGAACTACCCGCTAACTTCAAGAGATTGCCATTTAATTACTTTTCTAGAATGTAAGCTTATCTCATTAGCGTTCATTGTTGAATTCAATTACTTAATTTCTTTAAATTCATTTTTTATTTGCATTTAACTCATCTAACTATTTTTAGTTTTAATTATAGTAAGTACAACATTGATTAACGTCTAACGAAATTTTTGTGAGACTCATAATTTTCTATTATCACTGAATTCACCTTGGAGTAGGTGCAAATTAATGAGCTTGATATCACTTGTGCCCTTTTAAAAAACATTACTTATTATTTATTTAATTAAAAGGGTAGGATGCCGACCTCTATCAAAACCTGTTGAAATATTCAGGGCAACCATGTTGAACTCACCAAAATTCTGAAACCTGCGGTTCCTACGTTCCGTAAGAAAAGTTAGCAAGTCTACAGATGAGCGTCCAGCTCAAAAGTCATATTGGTGATCGTTGATGAGATGATTAGTTTCAGGATACTTCATTAATTTAAAGTTAATGATATAGATTCAATAACCTTTGAAAGAAGCGAAATGATTGCAATTGGTCGATAATTTGCGGGATCGCTACCCTCTTCTTTCTTGGAAATAGGCTGAGCATGAGCTAGTTTTCAAGCAGTTGGAAATTTTTCTGTCGAATAAGATTAGTAGAATAGTATGCGCATAAAGTGATCCTTTTAATTAACAGTGTCGAGAAACCATCAAGACCTGCGACCTTGGAGACGTCGTTCACTTTAAGCACCTTGAACAAATTTCTTATACAGATGTGTATTGGCTCTTGTACACATCCACACAGGAGATGCAAAACACGTGTTTGTGAAGTTGGTGGAAGACGAGAATTTGAAGCGAATCTAGCAGCCAAACTATTAGTGTTATCAATAATCACTTCACCATTGTTAAGTAGTGAAGGCATAGTGGAACTGGTGAAGTTGTTCCTGATGAGTTTGACCACGGAGCAGAAACCTTTCTTCTTTGAGGCTTGCCAAGATTATATGGCGGTCGGAATCCCCGAATCTATATCTATTGTTAGCTAAATAATTCTTTACAAAAAAAGTCGTGAGCGCTTGATGCTTATTTTAGATGCTTTACAGTTTGAATACGTTTTCTTTCATACTGATGAATTTCTTCTCGGTTCTCTTCCCAAAATTTCATTTTGTTTTTTTTGCTAGACATTGTATATTCCCCCGAGAAAACGGGTTTAGTTCGGGAGAAAAATGATTTCTATCTTGGTGTCTTATTTGAGCCACTCTTTTTCTAATCCTATTAAAAAATCTTTACATAAATAATTAGTCTCAAGCATGGTATAACATAAAGAAAAGTTGTAATACTTCGAGTCCTATTTTCGGAGCTGATTAAGCTAATATCCATAGCTGATATATACAAATTTAAGGTGGGGACAGTCACCTTTAAAACATGCTATGTACTTTTCATCTATACATCAAAATTAACAAGGGAGCCGAAAAACAAAAGAGAATTCTGCAATCGTCACTTTCATAAATCTCAAATAACTTCTCAGGGATACATTTCCGTCCCCCACATGGCTATTTTAAGGAATAGATTTTCATATGAAACACCCTGTATAATATTATTTTATTCTTCTATTTCTTTTTCCAAAAAATGTTTGCACTACTTCCTTTTCACATTCTGAAGTTAAAAAAAAAAATAGTGCATTATTCGTATTCCTTCTATTCCGGAATTGAGAAGGCCCGAGAGGGAGTGAATAATTTTCTGAACAATTGGCATGAAGTTAAATTTGAATTCGTATTTAAGGTATTATCAAGAAAAAGAGAATATATCATATAGTCTGCATTATATTCATTGAGAATTTTAATTGGTATACTACAGTAAAAAGTATTACTCGAACATTACAGCATCCAAACTCCTTTTAAAAACGAATCCTGTTGCCAGACAACTATCTCGACTATTAGTGAAGCTTCATAACGACTCAGACCCAGACCCATAGAATAATGAGCCAAAGTGCTATCCATTATATGTACCACCGACACTTTCCTATACATTCAAAATATTATAAATAATCCTGAACTCATCCTTCGCATACGTATGATGAACACCGATTTTCCTCTTGGAAACGTATAAGCTTAGATACTCAACCCTTTCCGCAAATTGCTTGAACCCATGCATCCCTGTGTATCTTATCCGAGCCCTAATACACTCAATAAAGATGGCTTAACTTAATAATAGTACACAGAAATCCCATTAGAGGCACTAACAGGATATCTCATCTGATGTCCTTGCACTGTTTTTAATACTTTCGAATGACAACAGGACAAGACTAAAATTTAATTAAAACTTCTGTGTAGACAGCAACAGACCAGATAAAATGTATCTTGGCACCAGTTGAATGATCATAACTAAAGACTGAGGCCCACCCACACCATATTCCATTTACTCTGTCAGAAAACTGGATGGGGATGTCCTGAAATCACACACGAATGAATACGCTCTCAGCTGGTTAAGCAACAGAAAGCGGATCCATATCCCCACAAATCTTCGCCCGCCTGACCAAATGTAACGAAAGTTAAAAAGTCAAATTGAAAATGTTTTTTTTTTGTCGTCCACCACCCATCTACTGTCTGCCTCCTGTCAGTAGAAACATTACGACGGCAGAGAGGATACACTACTTGCAGTAGATCCACAACCAGGATCCCCAAAGCCAATACTCTGGCTAAGAATAACGAACGGTTTGCTCTGTGAAATTGAATTACAAGTAACGAATAATTAAGGAGGAGCCGCATGTGGGGCCAACTTTAAATGAAACTCCTAGACTTCAGGAGAGCAATTGGAATGGGAGAATGCTCAAGACTGAGTCTCGGATTAGGTCCTGAGTATTTTGCTACCATTCAGGATTGTATAACACCATTACTTCAGAGTTCCGCTGAATGTCCTTTTTTCATATTTCATTCCCCCAGGATGGCGCAAATCTCTGGACCAGAGCAGCCACTGTTTCAGCGGTTAACAGTTGGTAGGATGCACTTTTGTTTGTTTGTGAGAGCATAATGATTTTTTAATATGCAAATTTCGGCTGAAGTGCTTCGAGAAACACGTATTTAGTGGCCACCCGCGCCCGGGTTCTGTTGGCATTGCTGCTGCTGCACTATTAGTATAGGCAGCGATTTTTATGGTGCTCATGGGTTTATCAGGAGTCAGGACACAGTAAATATAGACATGATGGACAGACGGCAAGTACAGAACATGTTTAGAAAATCTTTTTGCTCCTCTAGGTATTTACGTAGGTTTGAGGGCGCCGAGGTTCATAAGGGACAGAAAGAGAGCAGCATTTCGGATCGATTGCAGACGGCTAGACAGTAGCGACAAACGATGATGATTACGACAACAGAGGAGACGACGACGTCGGTCGTCGTCGTCGCCGTCTTCTCCATGAACACTAAAGCTAACTACATGATGCACACGGACTTAGGTAAAAAGGAATAAGGAAAGGAATTGAGACCACATTTCTGAGGCGGTTTCAATGTCTGTGCAAGGGATTTATCCTATGGTGTGAATTTATTTTCGAAAATGCACATATTCTTGGAATTTATATAGCAATTTACAGATTCACTACTGTTTACTTGTTGCTGAAACTGGAAGTCCGTCTTTGAAGGCTAGAAGGAAGTCAGTCTGGGTGGTTTTATACAAAGTTCAGTTCAAATTTGTGGTGGAATATAATTATTTTTCTCATTTCTCTCTAGGATATTTAGAGAAAAGGAGAAAAGGATTTACGTAATAAATGCAGTCGCTGCTTACTAAAAACAACTATAGAAGTTATGTTTATGGAACCCATAACAGTTGAGCTTCTGTGTTTATGCGAAGACATAGTTTCGGTAGGAGGTTGTTCGATGGGCAAATACGTTTTCTATATTGGTGTTCAAAATATCTATTGATTTTGATTTTCTAATTGTCAATAGAGTTTTAATGTGGCAGGTCCAGACTAATGTCGGCTCAAAGTCTTGAGAGGACAGAGCCTGGAGCACAGCTTGGCTGTTTGAACAAATATATATATTGGCATCTTCAAGTTACTGTTTAGACTTTTGCTGAACTCTAAGCTCTACATCATAGAGTTCCACTTCAAAAATGAAAAGTAAAACACCAACCGGAATGGAAAGTTCTACTTTTAGAACTACTACCCCTGCGCCTGTTTTGCCAATCTTGCTGGATCCGTCAGCAGGTATACCAGCCTGTTGCGTGAACAGGATGCCTCAGTCTAACATCTCGCTTTTCTTGTTAATTCCTACCTGGCAACCTATTTCGATGGAAAATTTATTGGTCATATTGTTAGTATTCACTGGGGTCACAATATTAAGGAGCCAGTGGACTGGTACAACACGAGGAACAATTAAAAGTTATTTTCAAGCAACCATGTGCTAGTTTTAGACAAGTTAAGTTAGGGTAAGTAAGAGCGGTGCTAGAGATATTCAGCCTTCTTCTCTTAGACTTCCAGCAGGTCTAATATGTCCTTGGAAGTCATGCGATAACCCCTTTGAAGCCTTCCGATATCCATCCTGGTTCCATAAGGAATCTCCGGATATATCCTAGGTCTTTAATTTGCATCTCCCTCAGATTTGAAAAAAAAAAAAATTGTTACCTATATTGGCCTACCTCTTTTATTCATCAGAGGGGGGACTCACAAGGTACGTGTTGGATGGATTCGATTTCTCCCGAATCCTTTCTGCTCCTGCAGAAATCGTTCGCAGATATTTCCTGTCTACTAGTATAGTCTCCTATGGCCCAATGATCCCCAATGACCCCTACTAGATTCCTGGTATCAATTCTACTACCATTAAAAAGCTCTTTTGCATTTATTATGATCGCTTAATTGACGAATGGATTTTGGGTCAATTGAATATTGCAATAATGCAGAATGGGCATTCTTGCATTTTCAATTGGTTTGTAATATGTTGGTTTTGTTATATGTGTATATTCACATGACAATACTAATTTTGAGCAAAAAAATTTCAAATCTTGCAGAGTCGCCAAGCTCATCCGTCACAATGGCAATATCAGTGAAATTTAATAACAAAATAAAGGTCTTATTGCCATGCGACTATTCTGGCCGTACACTGTAAAAAAATGCACAAATTGTTGCCACAAAGCTTAGGTATTTTTCCCTAATATGTAGCGAATATTCCGCACATTTTATGGAATAATCCCTATATTTTAGCGAAAAATACCTATAGGCTTTGTGGCAACAATTGTGCAAATTCTTTACTGTATAGTTAGAGCGAGTACGCAAATAATGAACAAAGAATGATGAAAATCATAACCCTCAAATTCCAAGAGCTTCATTCCACTTAACATAATCCAGTGAAAGATGTACATTGTGCAAAGAGCAACATCGCTTATGTCCTAAAATTATATTTATACAGGGTGTCCCGGAAATAATAGTAAAAATGTTGAGGGCTAAATGTCGATATCATTTGCAATCAAAAATGCCATATAATTTTTATATAATTTTTTTCTTTATTTCGAGTTTTTTTTTATCCTATTTCACATTAGTCAGTACCCTGTGATACATTTCGGACCATATTTCAATGCAGGATTTATACACATCAGTTTTTTTGTTGCTAACAAAATGATCTCTGTCTTGCTAAAGCAGCATTTTCTAAAAGATGTAAAACTAAATTGAAAAATTTGTAATTTACTTAAAGAGTTATACTTTGTATGATGATGAGATGACTCAATTTTAAAGTAAAAGAGTTCTACAACTATCCACATGACTCACTCTGTCAATCCTTTCTCATTGTCGGCCACCCCATACTTTTATATGGCTTTTGTATGGCTTAATCCCACGGCACGTTTATCATGCTCGGATTGATAAACGACAATCAACGTCCTCATGAAACACGAGTTCCAGTATGCCAATAGAGCATGACATGACATCAACTTACTGGTAGAAGCGAGACCTATCCGTCCAATCTCTGCCGATCTCGGGTCACGGCGCCCTACCTACCACAGCCACTACGATGCTCCCATAAAGGGGCCATCCTAAGTTGAGGTGGATAAAACCTTGTTATCCAGGGCTCCTCAACCCAGTGGTACCAAGTTAGCCAATGTCGGGCCGGACATTTGGTATAGCTTTCGTAAAGCATGATCAACAGACCATAAATACTCCCAGTTTCATATCTTCATGCAAGATATTCTTTTTTAAACGGTACTGGTAACTCCGTTCGGGCCTAGATCTTATTTGCAACACCTAAAAGAATTGTACTTGCCCTATACAGGTAATACAATCCTTATGGGCGCTGTCAGGGGGATCACGTGAAGGTTAAGATGTGCCCAATTCAGTCTGGAGAGGCTTCGAGATTCACCATTTGGATCTTATAGCTGACCATGCATACTAACCATATAAGCACTACTAACATACATACCTGATTTCCGTTTTAGATAATAAGTAACAGTAACAGTAGGCATATGTATGTTGAACACAGCTAAAAAGAAAATAAAGAATTAGAATATTATACTCTATGTAATTATTACTTCCTGTTACTCTAACCCCTGGAGCGAGCGTAATTTGGGCTCCTGGCCCCTTTTTGGCTGCCTAGTGGAGATGGTGTGGGTTCACGTTGAATTATAAGTTGGGCGCCACATGATTTTTATCATTGGATGGTTTAACGAGTGAAACCACGAAAACAAACCACTGCAGTTATCGAACGCTATATTACACAGGATGATTCAGATCAAGATACCTTCCGGTATACCACACGATTCCTTGAGTCAAGCTGATCAAAAAATTGGTCTACATAACCCCCCCTAGAAACCTTCATTTAGGAGATGTGACGAGTTGAAAATTACTCCAATATTCGTGAGAATAAATGAGTATAACTTTTGAACCACACACTATAGATTTTGGTTATGATTGGCTTATTAAATAGCCAAGAATAGTAGCTGTCGAAAAGTGTATTCCTCTGTATTTTTTAATTTAGCATCTTTATTTATTTCAAAAACTTAGTTAAGCTATGATTAAGATTGTTTAAAAAAATAGTAAATTTTTAATCTAAATTCTGCAGCATAAAGGCTAAATATATGCCACGATTTGGTATGTTAGCGATACATGCTCGTAGACATTAATTAAGTAGTATAAGTAGAGTGAATTTAAAAAAAAAAAGAGAAACGACATAAAACATCAAGTGGAGCATACGCATCATATGCAATTAAGCTATTTGCATACATGATCAAATTTGGTTAACGTAGAATAAGGCGTAATTTAGGAATTTATTAGTCAATAAAGTGACATTGAACACAAGTACCCATTCTTCTTCTTATTTTAATACACAGCTACACTAACCTCCCTAAAGTGCCGTAATATAGCTGCAGTTGTTCAATTGCCGCTACAGTACAGAACAGTATACGAAACATTTTTTTTTATTACATGCTTGCACATAAATGTAATAAAGGTGTGCTTTCCCAAGTTTAAAACAATTATTTTCTCAAATAATCTGAATTACAAACTAAATCAGCGAACAAAAGCTCTTGTGAGACGCACACGAAGTTAATAATAAAACGGGTTTAAGAAAAGAAGTCAACTACCGTGGTTGCTTTTATTTTTTTATTCAAATTTATTATTAATACAAGTTGCCGTTATAAAACATATTTACACCAACATAATACATTATACCTTGATAATATTTTTCATTTTAAGACGGTAAACTATTTATTTTATTTTCCGCTTATATTGTCCAGGGGCCCCACCCTCTCACATATCATGGAATATGGTTTAAACTGCCCTCTCGTAGGTCCAACATCAAGCAAGATTCGCCTATCTCCAGAATTTTAAAATCATATGAACTGTAATTGTACTGATATTTTTAATACCAACACCTGGACACAGTGGCGGATCCAGGATTCTTCTGGGGGGGGGGGGGGCACAACTATGGTTTAAAAAATGTATATGCTGAAAACTGAACAGAAGTTTGAAGACAATCGCCACCACTCTAAATGTCAAATGCACAAAAATTATCCTTTAAAAGATACGAGTCGAACAGATTAGCAAGTGGCTACCACTCGCAACGAAGAAAGTTGCTCAACGTTCTTTGCCACTCTCGAAAGTCAAAAGAGATGTTAGATTATTCATTTTTTTTTTTTTGTAAATGGTGGTAGTGAATTTACTTTTAATGCTATAGCAGTTACAGCCTGGTGGTTCTATACACACGGCTACAAATTCGGGGCTTAAATTAAGAATTTCGGGTTTGTATATAATTCCATTCCGAAAAAGTTTAACATTAAAACTTACACAAAGTCTTAAAATTATTAAGACGAATCAGTTTTATATTGATATTTCTGCATAGTCTGAAATTAAAACTTTTAATTGTCTTAGGTTTAAACCGGCAAGTTTCATTCAATTTAAATAAATTATTTGGTTTTATATTTAAACTAAAAATTTTCTGTATTTGAAGCTGTCGAGTTTAAATTTTAGAGAGGCAGTGGAGTTTGAATTTTGAAGAATATTTTTTTCAATGGTTTTCATTATGGTAGAATTCTACTTCAAATAATACATGGGAGTTTAAAAAAGAATGAAAATTTCTGTGGTTTCAATTTTATTATTTATTCTTTTTTTTCTTCAGCTTTAAATTCATGTATGTATACATATTAATTTGACATCTGTAGGTATCATTGGTTATTTTATGTAAATTCAAAATATATGTTTTTTTCATTGTTTTCAATTTTATTTTGTAAATTCATTAGTTGAACATTTATTTACTACTGAAATTTGTTCAGACAAGTGCATTTTCTATACGCAAAATAATTTTGAAAATATGTTTTGAATTTCAATTATAGGCGTGGTTACTTGAGGTAGATCAATTTTGTATATAAAATGTTGTAAAAATATAAAAATCTTCTCAAATTTACTTCGTATGTAAGATTAAATACAAAAAAAAAAAAAAAAAAAAAAAAAAACAAGTCCATTGTTTTAATAATATTAAACTATCTGGTACCCTTATAAATTGCTTGTCAACATAAATTAAATAATATGAAATTGCTAATGCGTTCGGCTCAATTGCCAATTTCGAAGCTGGAGGTAATAACTTCAGTAGTGCTATAAATGATTTATTTGAATTATTCCATTCTAAAACATTGAAAAGAAATAGATTTATAGCAACCAAATTTATTGTGATAAAATTTTATTATACCTTCACAATTCTGTAAAGACATTTTGGAGTCATCTAAAATTTTGAAAATAATATTTTCATACATTTAAAATCATTTTGTTACTATTATCTGGATACATTAGCTCAAAATCAAATAATATCTAGAAAGTAAGATAAATATAAAAAATTGTTATTTATTATTTAATATTTAATAAATAAAAAGAGATTACTCTTTTGGACTTTTTACCGGGTTAAACTTATTTTTCTTCAAGAAAGAATTTTTTGGGATATCTCCGGTATATAGCAAAAGCTAAAAAATGTTCTAATTTGTTATTTCATCACACAATCCATTAATTTTTTGGTGACAAGTTTCAAGTCTTGGTTTGACTCATCAACAGGTCCCAAATAGCGTCTGCAGCAGGCAGAAAACCAAGCTGCACCGATGAGTGGAAGGTTTTCTGCTGACACGAAACGCTTCTTCTTCTTCCTTTTTCTTCTTCATTTTTCAGCCCACTGCGTGGCGTATACAGGTTCGACTCGCTTCGAATGAATCTATTTCTTTAAAAAATTTTTTAAATTTTTTTAATAAATATAAAAAAATTGTTTTTTTCTATTTTTCTTAAACTTTTCATTTCTTTCTTCTTTTTTCATTTTTTCATTTGTTTTTCTAATCACCCAATTTCGCTATTTGGGACCTGTTGATGAGTCAAAAAAAGACTTGAAACTTGTCACCAAAAAATTAATGGATTGTGTGATGAAATAACAAATTAGAACATTTTTTAGCTTTTGCTATATACCGGAGATATCCCAAAAAATTCTTTCTTTAATATTTAATATGACACATGTACTAAATATCTATTCAATTATAGTTTGACTTAAATTTTGACAGCTACTTATCAGTTTCGAATTATAATAGCAAAATGGAAAATAAAATTTGAAATCTCTTCTGAATGTTTTTCCTTTAAGTTTTTACGATATTTGACAAAATATATTTGGAACAAAACGACTTTGAGGTAGATTATTGCACTTTTCTAAACAAGTTTTAATATGTTTCGATAAGCTGCTATAAGTCGCAAATGTATTCTCACATTGATGTGATACTATATGCACTTCAAACAGAAATTTTTAATATCATGATGTAAGTTGTGATAATTTTTTAAATGCACGAGAGTAAAAGTAATGCTACTAAATGAATTACCACAAATACATATAACAAAAAAATATTATTTTATCTTATATGTAATAAATAAATATAATAAAAATACTTACATGAAAAATAAAGGGCGACCACTAAATAAAAAATCAACTTCACTCACGGATGCGTACTTCTGAACAACTGATTCATTAGCAAAAGTCGCACCTGTTCTAAATATTAAAACCGTTTCGGTTTCAAAAAAGGTATAAAAATAAAACTTCGTGGGTTATAAATGGATGAAAAGTTTCGGACTGATTTTTAAACTTTCTTAGTTTAGAAAAAATCGAGACTTTTTTGAGTTTTAATTAAGTTAAGGAAATAATTGTTTGATATAAACGTGACGAGAAAATTAGACCTAATTTTAAACTTTCAGATTTACAGAGAAGTTAAGACATTCGCAAAATTTTAAATTAAGACGAAACTGATATAAAAAGTTTTAAATTTTTACGTTTTCTTGTTTTCATACAAGAATGTCTTAAAATACATTAAAACTTTATACGGGTTTTGAAAATAGACTCAAATTTTTAACCGTGCATCTTAAAGAAGTATAGACTGATTGTATAGAAACTAGAAATGTGAATGGGGTTTCTATTGCCATGTGACTCTAAATCGTGGTGTCTCAGCTATGAGGAATACCATAAACGTTAGTGTGGTTCATAGTTCCCTCACAGTTGCAACTAGTCTGCACTGCTTGGTAGTTTAGTAATTTACAATATTATCAGTTGTATACGTGAAAGCTGTGTACGGATGTTCCAGCTATGAGGAATACCAAGGTTGTAAATGAGCGGACTCATTTGTCATATCAACTCAACGCTCAACTCAGGACTTCAGTCCGCTCAATCATTGAGTCCGCTCAACAATTGAGCGATGGTTTATCGCTCGAATCTTGAGCGGACTCAATCTTGAGCGGACTCACTGCTTGAGCTGACTCACCGCTTGAGCTGACTCACTGCTTAATCAGCTTGAGCGGACTCACTGCTTGAGCGGACTCATCATTTGAGTTGAGCGGACTCAAATCATGTTTTAAATAACATAAGGAAAATCTGTCTTAATTTAAATTGAAACTGAAACGGAAATGTTAATCAAATAAGAAAAGCACACAAAAAAGTCATTCATTCAGCTGTACTTATTCAATAATGTGTAAAGACTGTATGGTATTTTCCCATACTTGAATATGATATGATTCAATTTATGGCGATTCTACTTACAATTATGTGAAATATAAAGAGAAAGAAATATGTACACGAGGAAACTCAGTTTTATGAATTACATTTAAGTTTTATAGCCGAAAATAAGTCTTAACTTCAGATTTGAAAAGTTCTGTTATGACCATTATAATTGTCATTGTCTGATTTTTAGATCCTCGATAATATCTATACGCTCTGTCTAACTTAGTAGACATTCATTCCGTTTGTGACGTATAGAAAAACAATTCTTGTAGAGCAAAATGGATTGAACACCCACGCATAATTCGTTGAGAAATTTATTATTTCCAGAATCAATGAAAGCCTGAAATGTTTCGACAAGCTACGCAATTTTGGCATTCAGATTGTGAAGATGACCAAAATTTAATGGAGAGTCAGAAATTGTTCTTGGAGTATAATTTTTTTCACAGACAAAACCTCGAGCGTATTTGAAAACAAACGTTTTTCGATGAAGTATTTTTACCGAATACAACACAGCACTGCATAGTAGTGCTTCGGTAGAAAAATTATTAAGCATAGAAAAACTAACGTTAACTCCTAATAGATGTCGTCTAAATGACGAAAATTTTGAAATGCAAGTGAAGCTACATATCAATGGAAAAAATATAAAGTAAGACGTTGATTCTATGGAAAAATATAAGTACAATTTCCTTGAATTGAATTATAACATTTTCAAGTATGGTATTTCCCTTAGAGGTTTTATAAGTCGTTGAATTTGTATATTATATTGCGAGGAAGAGAAATGTTGGCTAAGAAAATTAGCAAAAGCTAAATTAATATAATTTAATGAATAACTTTGTTGTGAGCTTTTCGTATTTGATTGAAAATTCAATTTCAGTTTCAATTTTAATTAAATCAAATTTTCCTTATGTTATTAAAAACATGATTTGAGTCCGCTCAACTCAAATGATGAGTCCGCTCAAGACTTGAGTCCGCTCAAGTCGGTGAAGCAGTGAGTCCGCTCAAGATTGAGTACGCTCAAATCCATTCAAGAATTGAGTCCGCTCAACCAGTGAGTCCGCTCAAATTTCGAGCGATGAACAACCGCTCAAGTGTTGAGCGGACTCACTGCTTGAGTTGAGTCAAAATTTGAGGAGTACCACAGAGATTGGCAAATTGTATCGATATATCCCGATTATCGACATTTTTCCATAAAATTCTGGAAATTTTTTATCGATATTTCCTAACGATATATCGGAAATGTTAATTTTTGTTTGTGTTTCTTTTCAAGTTCTGAACCAGCCCTTTCATTCCGAAAGTACAAATCTAGATCGGAATTCGTTGATTTGGAACCCGAAACAAACAGAAACATCTGACATTCCCAAGCCTTATGAATAATGCATTTAACATCAACCACCCACCCACCACAAGGCGCAAACAGACAGGAAAGCTGTAAAATGTAAATGCGTGAGTTAAGTGTTACGGCTTAGGTCGGACGGGCTAATGTTGTTTGTTGTTGTTGGGCATATTTTTTCTATTGTGTTGTGAATGCCAGAGCACATTGCAGGTATAAATAACAAGGAGAACTCATGAAGGGGCCGTCCAATTATTCCAATTATAATGGAGACATTTTCAAACATTTCTACACGCTGCCATTCATTTATTTAAAAAAAAAAAATCAGCTTCTGCTGGCTAGGTTACTTGATTTGTTTTGTCTTAACGGCATCTCATTTTCTACTGTATTTTTTCTTTCCATCACTCTTCCAAATCCAAAATCTTATTCACCTATCATTTTGCCTAAACTACTAACGAAGTACGATACGATTTTTGTAGGAAGAAAGAAACCGCATTTCTCTTCGTTTTGTTCTATGTTTTTGTTTTAGTTATGTCGGTGAGCAAAGTGTAATTGTGAACTTTAGGTAAGTATTGTAACGATTTGTTGAAAATTGTGTCAATTGGAAATTCAAGTCAAGCATAGACAACAATAATGGTGAAACGCGATCATTGCTGGGGAAGTTCTTAAGAATTTGATAAATTTCTTCATGGAAACTTTTGTGTGTGTACGTACGTTTTTTTTTTTTTTGTTTTTATTGAGACTTTGAGTGCCATTTAACCACTGGGAGGAAAATATTTTTGTTTCTAGATTTAATTCATTTAGATTAATTGAAAAAATTAACAAAATAATCACGTGTTTTTTTCTTGTTTTATGTTTATATTTGCCGGTATTAAGGGCAGATAAAGACAAAAAAAAAAAAAAATAAAAAGTATTTTTGCTGTGATCTAATCTAAACGAATAAAAAATACAAATATCGAACTATTGATGTGATGTCGATGAATTATCATTTCATTTCGGTGACACTGTGGCAGCAGTGAACATATTACTACTTATCTTTAGGAATAATGGCACTTTGGAAATTTTTTGAAAAAGTTAACAAAAACAGTGCGAAATGCCGCATCATCAAGTGGAAATACCACAAATTTATTTTCCCATTTATTGAGAAATCATCCTGATGCATATTCAACTTCAAATTCAGATGAAATCAGAAGTTCCACTGAAAATAAAACAGGCTCAGAGAGTAACTCAAAGAATTAGAGGTAATAAAATTGCATGATTAAGCCACATTGTTTAAAAATGAAATTCAGATTTTATATTCTCATGTGCAATCTGGGAACAACAACAGAGTACAGCCGCGTGGAGCAATTGCAGACTCATTTTTGAAAATTGAATCATCAAGTTAGTTTGACACATGATATTAAATTTAAATATATATTATTAATTTTGAAATAAATTTTTAGCTGGAGGTCATTGTGAAGCTGAGCTTACAAATTTAATACTTTTTATGATCACAAAAGACAACCTGCCACTTTCTATAGTTGAAAAGGAAGGATTTCTAGGAAAAACAAATTAGAGGGTAAAATGTTGGTTCTCACTACTGATATATGGACGAAACCATATAATACACGAAGTTTTTTAGACTTAACAGGCCACTTTATAGACGGAAGCGTATTGTGCTCGATAATTTTAGGAGTTCAAGAGATGACTACCAGTCATACTGCTGAAAATATTGCTATAAAAAAAAAAAAACAAGGAAATTTTAAGTACGTGGGATATTCTACCAGATAAAATTATATGTATAATCGGTGATAATGTAGCAAATATAAAAAAAGCTATTTACGATGGCTCTGAATCAAAGAAACATTCGGCCTGTCTAGCCCATACAATAAATTTAATTGCTTAAACTTCCATTAAGAGAAATCCTGATCTAGTGCATATAATCACGAAAGTTAATTCTATTGTTACATGGTTTAAGCAAATGCGTAAGTGCTGCTGATGCGCTTCAGAAAATACAAATTCCTGAAGGGACACCTTTAAAATTACTGCCGCACATACAAACGCGATGGAATTCTACATTCTATGTGCTAGAGCGTTTTTTACAACTAATAGGTGTTGTTAGCACAATAATTTTGGAATACACATCCGCAACACAAATGTTGTCTGCTTCTGAAATTCAGGTTATTAGGGATGCTATTCCTATTCTTCAACCACTTGAGCTGGAGCTTAACGCAGTTAGCAGTATTGCAAAAACTTTACGCGGCAACATACTTCTGAAGGGAATAAGAATTATTTTGAATTCACGGAATTAACTTAAATTCGTATATTTAATACTCTATACTGTATTTTTTTTATCTGAATTTGGACTTTGCGTTATTTTGTAATAATATTGAAATAAATTTGATTTTTCTAACTCCTTGACAGGCTTCTTTTTTAAATCATTTGTTTGTAATTTTTTCCAGGACCTGAAAGTGAAAGTTGGTATTCATATAAAACCTGACACTCTAGAGCGGAAATATCTGAAATTTTAATTTAAAGAGTATTTCTGAAATTAACGATTCAAGAAGTGAAGTGTGAAGAATAATATAGTGTTGACTATGTTAAGCACAAATTTTTGGATCCGATAATCGATAATTTTTGATCCGATATATCGCTGTATCGATATTTTATGTAGGCAAGGTGTTCGATACAGTATATCGATATTTTTGTAAAAACGTATTCAATACCATAAACTTTAGAGCGGTCTATAGTTCCTGATAGCTATGACAATTCCAATTGTATAGTTTACAGCACCATACAATTGGTGGCAACTAAGTAGTTTAAAGCATCGCTTAGCAGGTTGGTAATTTAGAATATTATCTAGGTCTGTTCAGGAAGGACTGCAATGATCCGAGCGCTGCTTCGGTTTATATAGCCAGGTGGCTAATTGTAAAGCCTACTTGAGGTGCAACAAAATATCTCTCGTAGCCTTGGTAACGATTCTATTTATTTTAATTGAATTGATGTACGACTGTACATAGAGTATCTTCTGAGCTTGGCTTATTAGTCAAACTTTCTTAACTTTTCCATGAAGTTGTATATTTACAAGGTCTGTATTGCATCTGTTCTGTGACTGCTATTTTAAATAGACGTAAAATACGTAGCGCTTTAATTTCTATATTTTACGAAGTTACAATTTATGATGACTTCCTGAATTTGAATAAAATGTATTTCCCTAACGCAAATGGATGAAGCTGTACACTTCCACCATTTAGAAACCAAAACAAAATAAATAATTTAACAGCTCGTTTGACTTTCGCGAGTGGCAAAAGTTGAACGTTGAGCAACTTTCTGCATTGAGAGCGGTAGCTTATCTGTTCGATCCAAATCTTATAAATAATAAATTTCGTACATTTAATATTCGCGAGTGTCTTGGAACTTTGACATGTATCCATCAGGATATACCGTTTTAAGCCATAGTTGCGCCCCCTTCTCACAACAATCCTGGATCTGCCCCTGTACGAAACGCTTTTAAAATTAAATTAATAAACTTTCTTATACTACTGAAATTTAATGAAATAAATGTTGCAATTTAATGTTGGCAATCAATAAATTTTTTACTAACAAAATTCTCAAAATGAACTGAATCAGGTAAATACAGAGAAAATATATTGCGGCAATATTGTGTGTATGTAAATAAAAAGTTTTCATCTAAATCTAGGCCATTGGGAACTGCCTTAAAGCTAATATAATACCTAGGTAATATCTTGAAATATGTAAGTAAAGTACATTTTACACTGCCCCAGAGGTCTATTAAGAAACAAATTAGAGAAGTTTTTCTCATAATTTATTTTTTGTTTTAACATTTCTCCTCTGCCACGTAACACGGTGTCATTATTAAGCCTGCGAATGTCTGACATCTTTGCAAATTGCTTTGGAGATGAACTTCCTTACAATTTTCTTGGATAACAATGGTATCAAGGTTCTAATACGAAGAAGTGAAATTTTCTCAGAAATTCAATAAAAAAGTAATTAACGTCTGACAAGAATGTTGGGATTTGGTTTCATGTTTTGTATGTTTACAGTAACTGCAGAAAGTCCTTTAATTTAACTCCCATTGCGATGTCCTCTGTCAACAGCAAAACCTTGGGCAAGAAGCAAACAAATTGTAGCAGAGCTGACTTTGTGAAAGTTTGGTGAAAACCCAATTAGGCCTGAAAATTAATTTTAAATTGACCCGCCAGCAGCTATATACATGCAAAGTCCAACCTTACTGTCCTATGTGTAAAGGTCTAAAGGTAAAGCAGAACGTGAAACAGTAAAATTTGTAATTAATGAATGGATACAGATAAGCCGACAGGTTTCGTAATTATGTTTTTTGAGCAGGCCAACAAAAACAGCACGTGCAAGGACCTATAAACAACAACAAATTCATTGTGAAATCCATGTAACGGAGCCCATTGCGTCTTTTAATGACGTCCCAAGGTCACTTATAATTGTTGGGTTTGTGTTTGGGGTCAAAATAAAATTCTAAACATAGAGGACAAATATTTGAGGTACACTTATGAAAGGCCTTTGATAGATCCGTATGGGAAATGATGCAGTTTAGATAATCCTTTTGTATAAAAGAACAAGAATTAGAGGTAGGTAGGTATATTCTGTATATTGTCAAGGTCATTGATTTTTCAATTAAGAGTATGATATACAGCTCAGATATATGAGCTTGCACAAAATCACAAATATATCAAAGTCAAGAATTTGCACACTGATTAAGGTTTTTTTTTTTTGTAGTTTTTTTTTTGCATACTAGAGAGCCTAAATAAGATTTGAATTCTTTTTCCTTTTGAAAGGCTTTCAATACTTCCGCCTACAAATTTATTAATTTGTGATATTTGTGTGCCTAATCCAATCAAATTTTGACATCATCTGTGAATAAAGTTGTCGCTGCAAATTAATATTTTGTTTACTGAATAATAGTCCAGAAAATACTTAGTACTACGCCTACCGTAAATATGACTTTAGCGAATTTCAAGTTTAGGATCATTATGTAACACATCCTTCTAGGGAATTTGATCCGGAATCTATAAGGATTCTTCAGCACGCATATGTATATTAATAGTTGTACTTAATAATATGTAATAAATAAAATGTAATATTATCTAATATTATTTAAGTATTATGTACATGTTTTATTAAATTTTTAGCTGACTTTAAAAAAGGAGGAGACTTTCAATTTGACGCATCTTTTTTTTTTTGTTTTGTTTGTTTGTATTAAGATTATTCCAAAATGTCTACACAGAAGTTCTTAGGAAAATGGAGTTGAGATTTTATGTATGATTTTGGATAAAAACGAATAGAGAAATATGTTTTTTTTTCTAGTTAATAATTGATGAATACATCGGAAAAATTCTATCCTCTTGTCATTCCCAATATAAAAAAAAAACGATAGAAAAACGATAAAAAAACGATAAAAAACTAGAAGAAGTAAAACTCACAAAGACGAAACGTTATTCAACGATGTATGTTTAATTTGACGGAATGTTGAACAATAAATTTTGTGCATTCCATTTTGGGCATCTGAATCCTCAGCTTAGCGAGAACCGGAAACTGGCAAGGTTGTTGCATTGTAAACAAAGTAAGACCATTCCTCCTTAATATAAGTCGCGTTTCTTCCTAAAAATAAATGTAATTTTCTCTGATAAAAAGGGAAAATCAGTTTAATTTTCCCAAATCAATGGAACATTCAATGAATTTAGGTATTTGGAACCTATATAGTACATAAAATACCGGAAATGTTAAACTTTTCGGATATCAGGAAGAGAACATTTAAAAAATTTGGTATTACAAGTTTTTCACATCAAATTCACCATTTTGCAAATTAAATTAATTCAAAACAAGTGCAAAGGCCGTTTTCATGACTATATCGCCACTTGAAATATTTCAATTTTCTGGAATTTTAGTGCAATTTTTCTGGCTTCAAAAATATTTTCAGTATTTTGTCGGCCCTTCTCAACTTTCTGCTATTACTAAAAGTCGGTCTGGCATGCTACCCACGAGTTTTTTTAGCTTCTCCGTCTCAAGACTGTTCAAGGCGCCTTCCATGGCTACGCGCTGGTCATTCACATTGCTGAACTACCTATTGTTAGCGTACACCTCTCGAACTAAAATACCCGAAAGATTTTCCAACGGGCCAGTCCATAACTGTAATCTGGTGATGACTAAACCAGGTTTTCGTCGCTATTTTCATGTAGACAGCGGCATTATCCTGAAGGATTGTTCTTGATACGCTACCGTTACATTCCAAGAATGGAAGGACGAAGGAGTTTTCTTTTTAAGATCCCACCAGTGTACTTCTTGCTGTTCATCCTGGTGGACGGAAAAGCTAAAGCAAGGGTTCGTTTACCACAAAAGGCTCCCCAAATTATTAAGCTTCCTCCACCGAAATGGTGTGATTTTGGCTGTTTTGGACTTTCAGAAAAACTGTTTCAACATTTTTTATTATAACTTTTTAATTTGACAATATTTTTTGTTGATTCTTTCTTTTAAATTAAAGTGAACTTAGTTATGAGCTTATTGCAGTAAAAGTTGTTTTAAAAATAATTAAATTGCTCTATTTTTTATAAATTTTTCGAAATGAAAATTTGGAAACGGAACTCCACTTTTTTGATTTCGCGTCAGTTTTTTTGTACTTTTTATTTATGAATTTTGTGCGTAAAAAATCAATGTTTTGGAAATATTTGCGAATAATTTAAAGATGCTTAATTAAAAAATACAGAGGAATACACTTTTCGACAGCTACTATTCTTGGCTATTTAATAAGCCAACAATAACCAAAATTTATAGGGTGGCTCAAAACTTATACTCATTTATTCTCACGAATATTGGCGTTATCTTCAACTGACCACAACTCCTAAAGTAAGGTTTCTAAGGAGGTATGTGGAACAATTTTTTGATCATCTTACCTCAGGGAATCGCATGGTATATCGGAAGGTATCTTGATCTGAATCACCCTGTATATAAAGTAAATTAATATCGATTAAATTTAAAACATCTGGTATGAATTTTTGATTATATGCAACATATTTAGCATAATTTGCAACAAATAAATTTGGAACATTGCGTTCTATAATATTTTAAATCCTTTGTAGGCGAAACTCGGTTTGGGTCAAATCTCTCCTATTTTCACTTGTTAGAATATGTGGCATCACAGTTGCTAAATCCCATTTAATACAAGCCTTAGGAGCCGTCCAAGTAAGTTCTATTGGGTTTAACATGGGACTGTAAGGACCTAATCTTAATAACCGATGATTGATGAATTCACTTTCAAGAAGCATATCTCCAATAGACGTATGACACGGAGCATTATCAATTACCATTACGACTGGTGATTGATATTTGATTATAGCATTACGTAGACAATTGCGTATGAGCTCATTCGCTTGTGGGGTTTTAAATGCTTCTCTTCTTACTTCATGATGAATAAGCCCCAAGTTACCTATGCATCCATGAACATTGCTACCACAACGGGCTGCTGCAAAATACCTACAACGACTTCCTTTTCTGGATCGTCCTTTATTCCTTGATATGAAAAGATTGAAATTCGTTTCATCCATGTATATGATTAGTCTATTTTCAGATTCATATGCTATAAGTTGTTCAACATATTGACGTCTTTTTCTTTTCTTAATTTCATTATTCGCATTTCAGGTTCCTTTCGAATATTCTTTAGTGTAAAAAGCACACCATCCAAACGTTTGCTCACACATTCCACGGAGACATCAATCTGATAAGTCTGCATAAGTTTCTCTTTCATTTTCTCATTTCTCCGATTGCCATCCAGTCATATTAATTATATTATATTAATCTAACTTTATACAAGTCATCCGCTACCGTTTGGATGCATCGCATTGTTTTTAATCACCATTTCCAATTCTTTCTCTCATCAGCAAAAGTAGTTTGTGATTTCCTTCTATTATTTCCCTTGAATTTTACCTCATAAAGAATTTTTTTAACCTTCCTATTACTCTCGGTAAATTCAACTTTTTCTGACAAGACTATACTTTTCTCTTCTTCTTCTTCTTTTCTTCATTATTCCTAGTCCGCCAGAGCTTACTCGTGTAGACGTGTCACAGGTGGCAGCACATTTTCGTGCGGCACAATGGTCATACTGCTGCTAGCTTCAGTGTAGCATACTGCTGCATGCAGTATGCTACGATCATAACATTAATGAGGCATGCTACTACATTGTATTAATGATGTAATACTGTGATCTGCTGATAATCACCAAGTGATTTGCATGTTGCTCATTTTTACTGACATCAGTCGATATTTTATTTTCAAACTAATTAAGTCCGATTTAGTTTAAAATATTAAAAATAAGTAAACGAATTTTTGTTTCAAAATTAGCGCAAAGTTTTGAAACCACGAAGGTGCCTGTGGGAATCAATGTGTGCAGACTACTGCAAAATGGTTAACTTGTAAAAGGCTTGAAAAGAAATTCTGTTGTAAATTGAAAAAGATAATATGTTTTCTTGTAGAAGTTTTTATTAAATTATATTCCGGGAGTATTAGGGTTTCTGCCAATATGAAATGCTTCTTCCAATTAATTTTTGAAGTTCAAATTTGCAATTTACAATCGTCATTAGCATGGTTGCTTTCATCCATACACGGAATATAACTCACCTTCCAGGAGGCGTTGGATTTTCTGGATTTTATCACAAATCATGAATGATAGTCGGACTTTATCCTTTATCATGAATGATGGTTAGTTTTCCTTCGGATGTAAATGCCATTAGAAAATCCCCACACCCAATATTGGCGTTTATTTTGCTTTTTTCTTTCATTCTTTAATAACAAAAAACAAAATTTTCGGCGCATAATGGCCGTGACGTATTAAAAGCAGAAAGCAGCGACAGAAGCAGATTTTTTTTTAAACAATGCAACTGTTCGAGAGCACTAACAAATTTAACGCAGAGGCAGCGGCAGCAGAAACAGAACTTGAAAGTTGATCAAATTACAAAAATTCTGCTTCTGCTCAGTATTGCCAATATAAAGTCATCTAAAATTTTTATTTTTTTATTTCATTGTTGGCGTCATTTCTTTTGCAAGAAAAACAAAATATCTATGGAGGAAAAATTAATTAAATTCACAAGAAATAACAAATTCATTCACAATTAACATAAATTTCTTGAAAATTATAACAACTGACACGTGTAACTGACAAGTAACTATTTGCTGCTGCTGTATTCAATGCGATTGACAAAGCAGAAATGTCAGATTTCTGCTTCTGCTTTTGTCGCTACTGTCTACTTTTAATGTGTCACGGCCTTATCTCGTCTCTCTCAAATAACATTTGTTCGAGAAGCTTCGCATACAGTTTTAAGAGGAAGAAATGCCAACAAGTCCTGCTTCCTGACTATTCTCATAATAAGTCCTTTTTGATGATCACTAAGCTCTCTATTATGATCATGAGTCCGGTTTTTCCATAAATATGGCTAAGAAGTAAGAAGTTTCGGACAACTGCTTGCGATATGTTAATTTTAAGTGCAATTTGCCGCTGAGTGAGGCGAACACAGATATCAACTGCTATTTTTCTCGTCTCTTCCTCATTTAATGGGGTTCTTCATGGCATTTTCCCGAAATTTTTCTTAATACCTAATAAAATACTACAGGAAAGCACAAAGTAGTACAGTTCAAAAATAAAGGAAAATTGTAAAAAATCACCTTTTTTCAAACATTTAATAAATTCGTGTTGATCACTTCTGATTTTATAGGAATTTCGCAACAACCTGATGCACATGCTCACAAAACTTAAGCACTTTGCTACTTACCTGACGGATTTTCTAAAAACACAAGAGATATCAGAGAATAAAATCGACAGAAATATTTTCTGCTCAATTTGAAGATAAATTTACTCCTACAAAGAAAATTATCTTGAAATGGTGCGCAGTGATTTTATGGGAATCTCGCTCACTGTATTTTATGAATACACTGTACGGTAAAAGGATTTTCATAAATTTAGGTAGAATATCGTGGAATTGCATCAATAGCACCATTCATTATCTTCAAAGTTTTAGTCCTTTCATAACTAACAGCATCTCTTAAGGCTCTGAATTGGATAGCTCCGTAGCGGTAGCTTATGTGAGGATTCCAATCGGAGTAATAAAAGAGGAAATCATCAGGAATGCCTATCAAAAGGCAAGCCTCGGGTGGACCACCAGGGATACCTGCCGTCTTGCGAGGCAATTGTGACCTGCATATGACAGGAAAAAGACAATGGAGCTGCTTAATGGCAGCAGAACAAACACCAGGAATCTAGTTCGGGTCTTTACAGGTCACGGGGCTATAGGTGACCATGCTAGAAGATTGGGGATATTTGCGAACGATTTCTACAGGAGCTGTAAGGACTTGGAGGAAATTGAATCCGTCCAACGCATGCTTTACGAATGCCTCGCTCTGATGAATAAAAGAAGTAGGCTATTGGGTAGCTACTTCTTTTCAAGTCTGGGGGAGATACAAAACAAAGAATTCAGATATATCCTGAGTTTTCTGAGTGAAGCAGGATGGATATAGGTAAAGAGTCTTGGAGATATCTTGAGTTCCCTAAAAGAAGCGGGATGGATCGGGGGCGGCTTGAAAAAGTTATACTATGGGGCCTAGGGGCACAATGGACCCACTAGTGGTCAAAGTGATGCAGGCTTTTCATACAACCATAGGCCCGACATGAATAGACATGCGAGATGTCTTTAATGATGCATTATGATACTCTGAACATATTTTATTAATAATTTTTACTTCAATTAAGCGGAAGGAAAGCTTTGGCGATCGGATGTAGTTTGAGTGACTATCTTGGGTAAAATGGTGGACTTCTCTACTTCTCGTGATTGTGCGGAATTGGTGCGTCGTTGAAAATGACAAAAATGCTTACAATAGATCAATTGTGGTCTTAAAAGAGAGAATTGTAAAAGTATATGTGAAATGTAGTAACTGGGTGTGTGCGACCCAAGTGCATGAAAATTTGTTTTACGGCAGTAAAAACGTCCCGAGAAAGTTCTCTGAATCAGGAAAAACGTACACCATCCGATAGTACTCGGCGAGACCTTTTGATATGCAACATGTCATATTGGAGACACCCCCCCCCGGGGCTTCTTCCCACACATTTAAATTATCAAGAGAAAATTTTTCTTCTGCGAATTGTAGCTGGTAATAAGTTGAGGCGAATAGTGAAACCCTTTCCCGACTGAACATCACGTTATCGAGTTAGAGCCGATCTAAAGTACGAAAAATTTCATACCTCAATTCGAATAAAAAAAAGAAGGAATTAGTAATATGGGGATCGTTACTTAAACCTCAGAGTATAGGAGTGTGGGTACTCAAACTTCTTCTCAGGACGTAAGGAATTCGATTTCGTACTAGATTTACCAGAATATACTAGATCAAACTTTTACCCGCCATCAGTTTTTGCCCGCTAGATAGTAATAAACATTGTTAATAAAAAATGTTCCGATTATCATAATGCATCTTTTAAGCAGACCTGTAAAACTGCAAGTACAAATACCAGTACAGTAACAGTACTTGGACTTGAAATATTTCAAATACAAGTACAAGCCCCGGTACTAGTACTTAAAAATATTTCCAGGTACTGGTACTGATACTAGTACTTAAGTACCAATATACTTAATTAATTTACAGGTCTGAATTTTAGACATCTCTAATGAATGTTCATGTAGAGCCTAAAATGGGCATTCCCATTTCAGATGTTATCACACTTTGAATTATAAAATATTTAGCTCGGAGTAATTGCAATCAGCATAAAACAAAAATTTAATGTAAAATTCAAACACCATATGATTTCTTTTATTTAATTTATATTTCAATTTATTTACTCAGCATTTTCTCTTTCGTGTTTTCCACTTTAGTTGTATTGTTTCTCCATTTTTTCCTTATAATATGTTTCCGTCCAATGGTCATTCCATTTTTTTCTTTTTTCTTTTTATTAATTGCATTAATTTAGTTAAATTACTATAATCGAAATTCTTCTTTTGGTTATTTTTTTTTCGGTCTCGCTCTCTTCATTCAATATAATTTTTGTTCTTTTTTTCTTTCTTTTCTTTTTACGGTATCGAAAAATCTATTTAAATTAAATTAACAACAATAATATTTTTCTTCACATTTTCTTTTCTTTATTTAATCTCTTAAAAAAATTTTACTAAATTTGTGTGTGGCTTGGTGTATATATGTGTGTGTGTATGTGTGTATGTGTGTGTTTGTAAGTTTTCATCATTTGTTTATCATCATTTCTTATAATTCTCCTCCACAATTAATTAATTTACTTTGTTGAAATTTTTGTTTAATTTTCTCTTTACAGATTTTTTTTTTATTCGTTTCTTAATTATAAATAATAATTTACATATACTTTTACAAAAGAAAAACCAAATTTTTACATATCTACTCTTATTTAATACTTTTCTCACGCAGCAATGTTTGCCGTTGTTTTAATGTCAACTATTATTTTTAATTTTTTTAGTTTTTTTTTTATACAATTTATCTCACAAATTTTAAATTATGTATTTTTTTAATTTTTAATTTTTTTTTTCGTTTGCTTATGAGTTTTAATCGGAATTATTTTATATTCAGTCGACGGTATTTCTTGTGTTTTTGTTCATACAATTAATTTTACAAATGATAATAAAAAATTTAACTAATCAAAAAAATTTGGCTTTAGCAGGTTTTTTTTTGTTTTTTTGTTTTTTTTTTAAATGATTTTTCAAACAATTTATAAATAATTACGAAAATTTAGCTAATTAACAAAAATGGATCTAAAAAGAACCACAAAACTAGACAATCAACAAAATATTTGTTGTATACAATATTGCCTTTGTGTAATAAGAAAAAAATGGGATTTTATTAGAAATAATAAGAGTGAATAATAATAATTGTGGATGATCCAGAAAATTAAATTGGTGAAGTAACTAGTGTTACCCAATTCAATTTTTTAATATTCAATATATGTTTTTTTTTCGTTTTTTTATATAATTTTACACTTTAATATAATTACTAATGTAATTTACATATGTGTAGGTATATATATAGATATATATTCATCTTTTTAAATTTGTTTAAAAATTTGCGTAATTTATAGTGTAAAAAATAAACATTTTAAATAAATTACTTAGTTCATCTGTTTTTAAACGATCTTTTTGTGTTCGCCTTAAGTTTAAATTTAAATAAATGTTTTCTATCAATATAATATATATTCAATTTACTCTCTCTTTCTCTCTCTTTCTCTCTCTCTCTCTCTCGCTCTCTCCCTCTTCTTTACTATTTTTATTTATTTACTTATTAAATTTTTATATAAATTTCATGCCATCACTTTCCTTTTTCTAGATGGATTTAATGTTGAATTTTGTTCTGTGTGTGTGTGTGTGCGTGTGTGTGTGTGTGTGTGTGTGTGTGTGTGTGTGTGTGTGTGTGCTTTGTTTTTATTTAGATTTATATTTTCATCTATTGTTAAGGACTGAAATGGGTTAAGTTTTTGTAATTTATTGTATAGTTTTTTTTTTTCGGAACACGATAAGCAAAATGTGTGGTGGTGTGCAAGTGAGTGGTATGTTTTGATTTTTCAACTATGTTTTTTTTTTAATTTTTTTTTATGTATATTTTTTTTTTTAATATGTATTTTAGTTGGTTGCGGTTTTGAAGAATGTACATGAAGTTTCAGGATAGTTTTAAGGATCGTTTTGAATTCTTTAACGTGTTTATGCATACCAATTTTATGACAATGTTTTCTTTTTCCATATTTTAGAAAAAATAATTATGATATTGGATGAATTCAAATATTTTTGATTAGTGTAAAATTTCATGATAGCATAGATTAGAGTTAGGGGACTTATTGACACATCTTCAATAAGTGGGGAAATTTAATGGGGTAGTCGTCCAAAGATACTTGTTTTTTTTTTCTGAATTGTTAATCGTTACTAGCTTTTTGTATGAATTTTGAGGAACGAATCACTTTCGTTTAGGTAAAAATATTATTAAACCATTTGCGTGGCAAATATTGCATAGAAAAAAATTGAGTTTTGTTGAAAATATTTTCTTCTAAATGAGTTTTCTGCGCACGCTTAGTGGTAGAATTTTAGAATTGCTGATCGACTTCATCAAACAACACAGCTCAAAAGATTGAATTTCATTGGAAGTTTTGACATTTACCAAGTTTCTCGTATCAAAAGGATTTCAGTTTTAGTTTTTTAGTAAACTGAAACGTCCCCACTTCATCACAAATCACCTCATCCATAATTTAGAGCTCATAGTTTTCTCCATATTAAAAACAACATTTTCAAACTTGCTATGATTTCAAAGAGCAAGGCCCGCCTATAAACAAGCCTTCAAATTGTGTTGTTAATAGGTTTATTCCTTTTCTCTATGGTATGAATTCATAGAAAAATTCAGAAAGCACTTCAATTACTTATTCAGATATTAATTTTTTTCTAATGATAAGTCTAGTACTGAGGTATATGTTAAACAAAATTTTCGTATAATATTTAGTACGGTAAGAGTTATTGGAGAAAATTTATCCTAAATTTTATCAAGACCAGTACTAAGGTCAACACGCTAAATTTAGTTTGTTGTTCTTGATTAGAGGTGGCACCATCTGTAAGTCTCCTACAAATTTAGTTTGCATTTATCGGCCGGGCCGTTTTATAGAACGCTAAAAATATTTCTTCATAGAGTTCTGAGAAATGTCAAAAACGAAAAAAAAAAAAAATATGTAAAAATATCAATATATTGAAGAAGAGTGAGTAAAATAATACAAATGCTTCTTCTTCTTCTTTTGTTTTTACTATCTATCATCTCTGTGTCCCCGCTCTCATATTTTAGCTAATAAAAAAGAACGGCCCGATGATGGACACTCACTAAAATATTATTTTAGCTAGGACCTCAATATTAAGCTTTAGAATTAACTATCATGCAGAAAATTAGGTGAACAATAAGCCTTTTATGGTCTACGTTCGAGGGCCCCTGTAAGGGGTCACAACCTCAATGTTCAATCAATCAGTCATGCAGAAACCCCTCGTTTTCTATTTGAATCATAACAGGTTTACAACACTGCAAATAAAATTTTCTAATGATATTTAATAATACTTAGTCAAAAAGGTCGAAATGCATTCCATCATTCTACATACGAATGAAGACGATTTAATTCTGTTCGAATTTACATTTTCCCGGTTTTTATACTGAGTTGACATCGGATTCGAATTCATTGTCAAAATTCGCTTTAGTCGAGTTACATTCATTTGAATCTTACATCGTAAAAAAATTTCAAAATAAACCCAGTTGTTTACCTTTCGCTAGCAAATTGATTTCAAATCGAGCTCAAGTTTGTTCTCAGAAATACAAATAGAACCAAACATTAATTAATTATGTTTTAAAGGTAAATAAACAAGCTCAGATGTCATGCCCAATGGTGATGTTGTAGTAGAGTCTAGTAAAAGTAGACTTAATAGATAGTCTGCCAGTTAGCAACAAAGCTCAATGGATAACGAGAAATATCTGTGGTGATATCGCTGTCAAATGCTTTTTGAATAGAATTGTTCAATAAAATGCATGGTGTAAGAGCGGCATAAGAATTAGTATAACAGTTCGAAACGTTAGTGTAAAATTTCTTGCCTCAGTTTCATTCCCAAACAAATCATCTCACATGACTTGCATGTACATATATACAAGACAATCCTAAGCTTATCAAATTTTATTTTATTCAGAAGAGGCTTCGTCCTTCGACTAATAGACTTAACTTTGAAGTCCATGTGCATATACTATATCAACCGTTTAGCTACATAGCTCCTTACTGAATTCTTAGAAAAAAAAAATAATTCTAACATTAATATTTTGCAGTCACAGAATAAATGTGTACCATTGAAGCCCTCGCACCAAAAAATCACCCAACGTTCCTTAACTTGGAAAATAGTAATTTCTATTGTAATTGGTGGTTCAAAAATGTACCGTATTGGAGCTATAATCGTAGAAATGAGTTCGGTATCAAGGATCAAGTGGAATGGAATGAAAATCTAAGTTAAAGCTTTAAAGATCAAAGTAAAGAGTAACAATGATTTGGAGGCGATTGACACAGTATAACAGTTACTAACATCAAGTCTATAGCTACAATGCAGAAGTTATATGAAGTTAACTCATTTTAGTATATTGATGGCTTAATCGAGATAGTTTAGGTGGTTAGGACGTAGTTCGAAAAAATTCTACAATCATTTTGCAGAATCCTTCAAGCTCTATCAACTCCAACAATATTAAGTTTACTTGAAAATAATGAATTTATGATATTCAAATGCACAAGAGGTATAAAATTAAATAGCACAGTTAGAAGTTAACAACTGAATTGGAAAAAATTAAATTAATTCAAGCCTTCTAAAAATCACTGTGAAATTAATTGCACGATTTAAATGCATGTGAATGTCTGGTTTAATACTGTTTCCTAATACCTATATAGAATAGCCAAAGAACAACGGTTTAAATTAAAAGAATGTAAATTTTAAGAGCATGACAGAAAAGCCATTCAGTGCCGGCTCAGAATTTTTAGAGCTGTACTAACATTCAAAAATTTATACGGCTTGAGCAAACAGAGGAGTTGAGAAAGCTTAGATTAATTTCCACCACTGGACATGTATAACATAGACTGTTTCATTTTCTATTTCATGTGGAACCAATTTTGTTGGCATAGGTGTGATTAGTATTTTAATTTCAAGTCTCATTTTCCTTTTAATAATCACATTACAAGTTCAACAAATTCCAAATACATTCGCGAAAATATTAAATTTAATTGGAAGATAAAATTAATTACATTTTGTTTGCTCAACCCTAAAATTAGGTATGCGAGACAGAGAATATAATAAAAATTTTGTATTGCCATCTATTTCTGTTCTATATATTCATTTGGAATATCCACTGATTGAAACTGAACTATGGTGGATCTTGTAATGAACTTATTATCTGTAATGTGTATAAAGCGTTTTGTATCAGCTGGAACCAATACTCTTCAGTATGGCCAGTTCCTGCTTGTCGCATACGTCAGAAGAAAAAGCTAAACAGACCTTTCGTCTGCGCCAGCCTGGAACTGACCGTACTGAAGAGTTTCTGCTGATACGAAACGACTTATACACATTGGCATTTCAGTGTAATTTACCAATTTTTAAAAATTGAATTTTGTAAAAGTCTACATGACTTTTCTTTTACTTATTATTTCTGCTACTATGAAAATATTATAGAAAAGCAATGCCATGTAAATGTAAGGAATTTTAATAGTATCAGCGGTCTATGTTATACATGTGAGTGACTTCAACCCATTTCGAACACCAAGTTTTTTCCTTTTGTACAAGTTTGAAACATAGTTGACTAAATTTGAAGACAATCAATCAAATATCGACTACTGTGAAGGTATTACTTTTATTCTATCTATGAGATTAGTTAGATCTAAATAGACTCTTCATCTTTTTTTGGTGGAATTATATAAGCTACAATCTGTATCGTAGGACATTCTCTAGATTTTAAAGGCCTACCTTAACCCAAGTTTTGTACTTCGTCTTAGTATCTATATAACAGTTAATTTAATTACATCAAAGCTGATATAAAAGATATTATAAAACGTGATTAAATATCCCAATTTATTTCCTAATCTCAATACTTAGTATAACCAGTGCAAGCATAACACAAACATTATATTTCTTTTTAAGGTAAGTCAATTGCTGACTTATTTATTAAGATAACATTTAATTGTTATACTTGGATAGGTGTGATCGCACATAACTATCATGAAAATGCTAAGAGAAACACTTGTATTTGAATAGTTCGTATAACATAAACTATTATACTAGTTAGAGGGAAGTTAAAAGGGGTCCTATTATAATAAGGCGAAAGTGCAATGCAGGCACAGATTTGGATGGACTTTTTACTTTACGGGGGAAATTATCAGTACACGTCCTTTTATATTTAATGTACTCAATCAATATACACACTAAGAGGAGTGGGATCATGGAATTTGTTTGAAAAGTCGGTAAGAATGCTGAGCTCAAACCAAACTACATCTGCAATTCAAAGCTAATATTTAATCCTAGTTTTCGTCATTTTTCAGTTTGGTATAACAGTTATGATTTTCATTGGTATAAGAATATAGATACGAAACGATGAAATTACTGTCCAATGCATTTGATTAGAAGAACAGGCATAATGTGGTAGATAATCAAGACAAAAATGAATTGATGACCACCTACTGTTCCAATATCTCTATAGCAGGGCTATTATAAGACGAATATAAAAACAAAATATTATCGGAATTGTCAGAGGCTATTAACACCCGTTCGTAAACTCAAGCTTTGATGATCATTAACTAACTAATTTCTTAACTGTTATACATAGAATGAATAACCATAGCTATATAGCATAAACACAACATGACGAAGACTTATATTGGTGTATATAGGCACTAGAGTAAATCCAACAAGCAAATACATTCCTATTCTTCTTCTTCTTCATTTGATAGTGTTGCCAGAAAAATAATACGAAATCGTATATGTATAACGGAAAACAATAGTAATATTATTTATATTCATATTCGAAATACAGGAAAAGCAGAAGAAGAAGAAGAATAAAAAGAAGAGGAAGGAAAAATAAATAAAAAAAAATAAAAACATTTTACGTCAAGTATGTATATGTATAAACCGTCGATCCTTAAAACTGTTATAAATAGAATAGTTTACATTAATAGGACCATTATTTTGTTGTTGTTTTATTTATGAATTACTGTAAAAATATTAAAAAATAAAACTGATAAAAAGTAAACATGATGATACATGAAATTTGTCTTTATCATTTTCATCTTCAATAATCATATTATCATTATTATAATTATCATCATCATCATCAATTTCAACATTGATCTTGAGGATTTAACAAAAAATTCGCATAAATCATTTCAGCTAAATATCACTACATTTGTATGTTGTCAAACATGATCACGTTGTAATAATTGTTGATTGTTATTATGATTATTATTATTATAACTGGCACCATCAGCTGATGTTGATGTTGGCATTGTTGAATTATTAGAATATATATTAATAGCGTTTGGTGTTCTAGGTCGAACACTTGTTGCTTGTGTATAACAACAATCAGTCGATGGTGATGATAGTGAACCCATTGATGATGATGTTGATGATGTTGATGATGACGTTGATGATGATATCGACGCCGTTGATGCTAGAGATGTTGTTGATATATTACAATTATTACTGTTACCAGCCACTACTTGTAATGGTGTTGGTGTTGTTGTTGTTGTTGTTGTTGTTATTATTATTGATGATGGCGACAGCGATGATGACGATAATAAGCTATGATGATTTGTACTACCAACTAACGGATTTTGATGGAAATGATTATTGCTGCTAGTAGCGCCAGTTGTTGTCGTTGTTGTTGTTATTGTTGCTATTATATTATTTGTTATTGTTGGTACTGTAATAACACCAGTAACTGGTGATGCTGTTGTTGCTGTTGTTGTTGTAAAACCGGTTAATGATGTTGTTTGTATGGTTGGTGGTGTTATTGATGTTGATATCCCTGATAATGTTGATAACGATGATAATAATGATGGTCCTATACTTGTCGTTCCTAAATTACAATTAGTTGTAGTTAAAGCTGATGCCGTTGAAATTGGAAGTGCAGGCGTTGAACATAGCGATGATGTTGAAGATGATGAAGAAGTTGAAGAAGAACAAGAAGAATTTGAAGAGTTTGATGATAAGGAAGATGTTGGCGTTATCGTTGTATTGGACGATGAAGATACAAATGATGGTGATTTTGGACTACTCTTTCTAGAGAAAAATTTTGTGATAACATTCGGCTTTGATTTTTGTTGCTGTTGTTGCTGCTGCTGCTGTTGTTGTTGTTGTTGTTGTTGTGGATGATTGTGGTGATGATGATGATGATGTTGTTGCTGTTGTTGTGGATGATGATGTTGGTTAGAATGTTGACTACTATAATTAGGTCCTAAATTGCACGATGTTGCTGCCGAAGCTAGTGACGACGAAAACGACGACGATGAAAATAAATTATATGATTGTTCTGGAACGTCTAAAACAGTTTTGTTTGGAGGTGGCTTTATATAGGATCGGGTAATTTCTGCTTGCTGAAAATAGAAAAATGAAAAAAAAAATAATGTTAGCATCAAGTTCAAATATATTTTGCTATAAATATTTTTCATACCTGATATCTTGTCCTTATTTGTAAATCTCTATCCTGACCCCATTCACTATCTGGTAATGGAACATGGTGCGGACACCGTATTACTTCAGCATGACCACCTACACAACTATCAATTCCCCGATTATTACCACAGCCACCTCGATGATAATGACTACTCCTAACTTGTCTATCACTAAGTATAGTTGCATCTCGTACTAAAATATCACGAGCCTGTATTGCATCGACACGCATTCTTCGACTAATGTGACCTCTGTAAATATATAAAAAAATAAATAAATAAACAAAATTTTAAGTAGAGGTACATATCGAATATTTGTTGGAATAATTTTTTTTATTTTTATTTTTTATGTGAGGAATGTTTTCATTTAGTTAGTCATTAGTCATTACCTGTCGTCTGGCGGCGAACTAAGAGATGTGCGGGCCGGAACGCCGAGCCGCTCCATTCCCGCGCAGCCGGCAGACTGTACCGATAGCATCTGAAATACAGAAAAGAAAATTTATTTTAATATGATAATAGAGAAAAATATAACTTAAAAAAAAATACATGTGTATATATATTCAAGTAGAACTAACGTTTAGAGATAGAGAAAAACAATTCAGCACAGATGGAAATTATTATTTGAAATACGAGCACTAATTTCTTGGCACTTTTTTTTCTTCTTTTTTTTTTTTTTATCACAACGCGTCTTATTAGCACACGACTAATGAATTTTATTTAATATCTGCAAAATCTGTTTCCAATCTGCTTATAAGCTTCTATCTTGTGTCTTCATATACGAGTAGGCATATAGTATGTATAAAGACTGCTGCCTGTCTGACTCTTATATGATTCCGCGACAACTCCGAACACTTGAGACTCCAGATAATGACTGAAGTCAGGAGTGTCTGGTCTGACTGGCTGGCTAGCTAGCTAGCTAGCTTTTTACAGCTTAGTCCACTTTCGCACGCATCAAGGGCATAAGCCAGACGATAAAGCACCATAAGCGGAAGCAGATATCGATAAGCCAGACAATGTCTACTCAGCTAGCAAACAGCGGACTATCGCCGTTGGACGCAGACAAGACCATATCTGATTGGTGGTGAGAAAGCGGTTTGATAAGTTTTCGAAATTCATAAGAAAATAAGTAAATCTCTCGCTGAAGTTGTCTGGAATTCGACATAGGTATCACGATGAAACGGTATAGCGACGATCGTGAGTAAGCTTTTTATACGGAACAAATTAATTGTGTCTCGTGTGAATAAAAATAAAAAAAAAACACAGAAAAAAAACAACAATGTGGGAAACTAATAATAGCAGAATTTAGTTTTTGATTGACATTTTTCTAATTAGCGGATTTCCCGAGCTTTTATACTAATTTGAATACCATTAACTGTTAATATTTCCGATTTGTGATCTGTGATTAATTTTTGCTTACGAGATTCAGGTTCTCTTAAACTGGGAGAAGGTCTTACAAAAAGCGAAAATGGTTCATGCTGTGATGGATTAATTATGGAATCATATTCCATTTGCAAAAAGTCTAGATATTTTTGTGGTTTTATCAAATTAAGCCAAGCTGAAGGATTAATGGTCATAAGGAGAGCAGCAAAAATTCTGATGTTGGACATTTGCTTAGTTCAAGATGATTATTAATTATTGAGGTGAATGCTGGAGACACCTTTGAGCAATGTGCTACCTAAAAAAATCTTATCATATTAGGTCTAATCTATACGTAGGCTCTTTTTATGAAGATTAAAACTTCATTGGGATCAGTATTCTCAGACGTCAGATGGGATTATGGATATGACAATCATTAGGGAGCAACAAGCTTTGTACATTTACTGGTTCTATAATCGTTGTAGAATCGGCCAGTATTTGTTGACATTTTGAACAATTTCTTATCTAACTCGACACATTTATATTAGATCGTTTCATATGAAATGTCAGAAATTTTATAGGAAATTTAAAAGACTGTTGCTCGTTTTTACATATATTTATTGAGTGGAAACAAAACTCTGGCAATCGAAAAATCTTTAAAAAAAGCGGGCGTTTCGTAATAGCAGGCACCGTATTACTCATCAGTATGGGTTGGTTCTTGTCTGCCGCATACACCAAAGTGCTCAGCCAAACTGATCTCATAAATATATGCACTTAAAATAATTTTTAATTCTAAATTATATACAAGGCCAAGTACTACGTATTTACTTGGATGCCTAGCAACATTACCCGTATGCGGGACTAGCATTTCATAGAGAGTTCTGTCATGACAGGAATCAAGCCGTACTGATGAGTAATACGGTTCCTGGTATTACGAAACGCCCGCTTTTGCTTAGATATTTTTTTTTTTTAAGTTTTTCCGATTGCAAAAGTTTTTTTTCACTTAATTCTCGATCTGTGGATTTGGCAGCAAACTCAGTCAATTTTATATTGACTAAATTCGCTAGGAATTTATTTCATGGCAAAACTTATTAAAAAAACAATAGGCACCATTAGATGCAATACACACTGCTCCCAACATGGTACAAGCGCGTTTATGCTAGTTTTGTAGAAATCCGAATTTCTAGACAAAAAGTGATCTATGTTTGAAGAACTGGTAGTCGGTGGATGGCGACAAGTCCTGTGAATAGGGCGGATGGGAAAGAATTTCAAACTGCAACGCATCTAATTTTTGGATCATAGCTCTTGCCACATGGGGTCATGCATTATGGTGAAGTAGTATGATTCCATCTCTGTTGACGAATCTAGGCTGCTTAACGCTTAGTTTTTGGTGCATTTTTTACAGTTTTTCTCAGTGTTGATAGTTTCACTGCTGATTACGAAGGAATAGCGAACAATTTAAAAAGCAGATAACAAACAGTCACCATTATCTTCCTCGGATGTATATTCGGCTTATGCATGTGTTTTGTTGCCTCGTGAGCATCTAACCATTGTGCAGTTCGACGACGATTTTCATACAGAATCAACTTTTCATCTCATGTCGGGAGAGCAGAGAAATGCAAATTTCCAGTCGATTGATCATGTTTCGCTCAGTCAGATCATTAGGGACTCACTTGTCGAGCATCTTGGAAAACTATCGAATAGTGCCCATTCAATTTTTTTGCGATATCCCTTACAGTATAGCGAGGGTTAGACCTCACTACAGCTAGCAGTTCGTTGTTGTCACCCAACTTAACTTCAAACCGGAATCCGACATTTCATGTGCAACAACCTAACATAAGAGTGTTTTTAACCGACAAAGCAGATACCCATTCCTGGTTGACGTTGGAAAAACAATACTTGGTTGTTCATAATAGAACTATATGGCAGTCATATTGTATTGTACCAGAAACTCCTCATTAGTGTTATATAAAATATCAGACTTCAGCACGGCTGCTGACAAGCTTCCTCACTCTCTTTTGATCTTTAAATTGAGATCCTTATACGTTTTCCAATTTGTTTGTTAAATCATCATCTTGAGGATCGCAAACTTAGGATACAGCTCCTTTCTGCTCTGTTTAAAGAAATAACAAATTACTCCAGTGTTCCACAAGGTAGCCATTTAGGGCCCCTTCTCTTCATACTATTCATAAATGATGTTTCCTATATAGTTACCAAATCTGATTTACTATTTTACGCAGATGAAACTGTATTATAAATCTATTGATCTATCTATCTATTTAACGTCCTCATTGATCACATTATTAATAGGGCGAACCCAATGCTGGCGCTTTGTTAAGCGCTGAGCAAAAGAATTAGACGCTATCTATCCGAAGGCTCTTTTTACCACTCTTGTTAGACCCATTTTGGTATATGCCAGTCCTGTCTGGTCTCCCTCTTACAAAAGTCACTCCGATCGTATTGAGAGCGTGCAAAGGAGATTGTTAATTTTTGCTCTAAAAGGTCTCGAATGGAGGGATAGACTTCATCTTCGTCCTTATAATGAAAGATTAAATTTAAAACACTTTCTTGAGACTCTTTAGGACTCGTAGGAAAATATCTTATACAAAGTTTGTATTTCAACTTGTGAAGGCTGACATCGACATGCCTTTGATGCTTGAGGAATTAATTTCAACTCACGATCACGACACTTGCATCTAATTATTTTATTTATCTGTGCTCCTATCGCACCTACTATGGACATTTTGATCCTCTGTCGAGATTTGCTGTACTTTTAATTTAAATTTTCATTTGATAGATTTCCGTATTCATAAGTCCCAATTAAAGAAACATTTTTAAAACTTGTTCTGTACTTTAAAATGATGTGTAAAAAAAAGAAGAAAGAGAAGCTTATGGATGAATGGATTGAAAAGTAATTGAGAAATCTAAGCCGTCTCTAGAACGTAGACCACAACAATAAATACTAGCTGAAAAGATTTACAAAATTGAATATTTGTCCCCAACCCTCCCTACTCGCTTCATGCAATTTATCTCTCTCTTCCTCTTGTTCTCGGCACCATGCATGTCAACTGACCTCATCCTGTGTAGGAGACCGTCCTGAGAAATTAGTGTCCAGTAAGAATTGACGCTAGGGTTCTCAAGGTAGGCTTCTGCTTAAGTCCCAATACCTTTTTCGTTAACTGTTGTGGGTTAGATACATATTATTGTATAGTTGTTTTGCAGTTGTTTTGCAGAAGTCATCTAACCAAAGATGATTGTGTTAGTAGTCGGCCCAAACCAAAATGTTAGAGGCAAGTTGTTTTGGTGCAACACCGATTGTGGAGGGAGATGCCTTCGAGGCTACCTCAAAGCGAGCCAGCTTGTCTACCTTTCCATATCAGAGCTAATATCACTGTGACCTGGTACCTATGGGACAAGTACCCCCTTACATCGAGAAAGATAGTTCAGAATGATTTTACACTCCAGTACCAGTTTGGAGGCTTTAAAGGTCTTTGACAAGACCTTGACAGTCGCTTGGCTATCCGAGAAGCTAGAAATCTCCTTGTTTTTAGTGTCTGAGTTGATAGGATCCCTTCCCGCTTCATGGATTGACTTAATTGCCGCCTAGAAAATCATGAAGGTCCTTACAGAAAACGGTAATAGATTGAGTTCGACACTTACACTAAGGATGCACAGTCTTTGAACTTTTTCCTATATTTTATCACAACGCTGTAGGTTAGCATGGGTCGGATTACGCTAAATATTTCTCTCAATATTTTTATTCTGACTCCAGTACAAATTCTAGTGGCATATTCAATAGAATCTTTTTCCAGCATAAATGAAGTTATCAATTTCACATTTACTGGATTAAAAGTCAAAAAATGAAATTTGATGAATTAAAGCCATTACTGCCATCTTCTTGAAGGCTATTTGAAATTTTGTTTGTAAATTAAATAAATAAACAAATTTTTTACTTTTCTATAACGAACTTGATTGATTGTATAGTTTACAATGTCAATTTCGTACTTACTAAAAAAATTTGTGAACAATTCTAAAAAGATATTTCAACCATAAATGGAACTTGGTTTTTAATACTCATTGTTTGTTTTCATTATTGGCCATTTTGTAACGAATTGCAACAAAACATTATATTATCGTTCATAACATGTTTTTTATTTTATTTCCAAAATAAACTTTATTTGTAAATCAAAAGTCTACGCGATATGTGAAAACTTTATGCAATTGTTTTTTATTGTCGTAATTAATCACAGATAAAATTAATTTGTAACAAAAGTTTGGACGTAATTATAAATAGCATCAAGATTTATGATTATTTTACAAACGTAAAATGGTTATTTGGGCGCTAGTATTGTCAAATAGTTAAACAAATTTAAGATCAGTTACAGAAGTCACCATATAGATTGACAGTCTTTAGTGGTATAGGCTAATTTTAAATTGACTGAGGATACGAGAAACGCTACTTGTCCTCGACAGAAGGGATGTATTCCTTCTGTTTGAAATATACCGGAAGCAAAATGAATTCTAGAGAGGTTGATAGTCAGCCAAACTGAAAGTCTTCAGCCAAAGTAATAGACGGCTCGTGGAGCTGAAGCCCAATTTCAGTGGTGAGTCGTGATTACTGGTTTAATTTGATCAAACCATTGATAAATATTTGGTTGAAGAGCCGATCCTATTTCTGAAACTCTAAAAAGTTGGGAAAGCTACTTTTTGTGACCCGGATTGTCCCTATAATAGTCCTGGCCAAGCATCTCGGACAGGTCGAGCTCTTCTCCTCTTCTTCAAATGAATAATGATTTCAAACCAAGTCTATCCCTATGACGGTTCGGATAAACGTTTGAGAGAGATAATATTGAAGAATCACAACACTAGGTGGATCGCAGATTAATAAATGTGATTTAGCAAACTCGACCCAGTGTCGACCAGGTGAAAGACTTATCGGCTGCGCAATACGTCTAGACATGGACAATAAAAATAGAGATTCACTTCAAGTCGTGTTAACCAGAAAAACACACGCCTTGCTTCTAAGGCTCTAAGGCTGTCCAGCGAACTGACAACTTCAGTTCTACTAAATACTAGTAAACAATAGACTCTGAGCGTATTGAATATCTGAAACTCTAGTATGCACCTAGATATCGATTCTCTTAGGTTTACCTAAGAATTGGATTCATGGACGGGTCTCCGTTTTCTTTAGAAGAAGTAAATCCTTATTAGAATTACGCTTTGACAATGGTTATTATAATTTTTTTTTTTTTTTTACAGAGAAAGGGTTCAGTCGTAGCTGAATTATTAACGATTGAAAGAATAATTAATTTTTGTAATTTTGTTTTGTTTTTTTTTTTTTTTAACATTAAACTCGTAGAGTAGACTCACATAATCTTTTCCAAATTCTCAAGGTAGCTTTCGAATTTGATTTACATTTACGAAAACCCTACAAAAGTCAATGCTGCCCGAGGCGGATATGTCTTATAGGGGGCTCTGTCAAGCCACCACAAGTCTCTGTGCCTCTGTTAAACAGGACTATTTTTCAACTACTCACATTGAAAATTCACTTGGAATGACGATAAATGTCAAACGAACAGTACGACACCATCAAACTTATACCAGTGTGTAGATGCACATATGCACGATAAAAGTCATCGCAGTATGCTTAAGCAACCAAAAAAATTATATTAATATATAACAGGAACATAACGCGAAAAGGCGGTCAGTCCTGTTAGGCGGCCAAACACACACACGGCTAACATGTTGTCCAACTTGATGTGTCATACATGAAAGCTTTTTCTCCACACACTGTCAAATAGGCTGTCCAACTACAGGACAGGAACACATTTCAGGAGCTGCTAGAACTATTGCACTGTTATCTTTTTTTTTTCAATAGAGTTCACTCAAGAATGACGAATGTGTGACAAACATCGCCCTACTTGCCTCAGTATGTTCTCAAACACGTAGCTCTACCCCTAAAAATCAAACTAACTTGATTTTCGTTCAAGTGCTTAAGATCTGCATGTTACGATGTCAAACAGGCATGCACATAGTGAAATCTGCATGACAACATCGTTGTCCTACTCGAGTTGGCCAACATGTATGACCGTGTATGACCTCCTTTACAGTTGTGCTTAGAGTTTACAAACTTCCAGAATTTCATCGGCTCATTATGCAGAATTCCAATATACGTATATATGAGATAGCCTGAAAGATACACATATCTACAGTTCACCAGATTCAAACATGTTTAGAACATTCGACAAAAAGTACCAAGTACCCAAAACTTCAACAGGACCTTCCGAAAGACAAACAATGATGGTTGTAGTATAAACTAGAAAGTTTTGTATACGCAATCTTTGCGCACATCTGAAATAAGATCAGGAAGAGACTCAGTTGAAGCTGGTATTAGTTGAACTAGTAAAAATGTGAGTTGTACTAGAGTGCAAATCAATCAAACATTAATTAACGTTGTAGATTGAAATTTATCTCAAATTAGATACAAAAAGTTTTTTTTGAAATAAAGTCGAATGCAGAATGAAAATGCTGAGCCGAGTGTTACAAGGAGAAAATGGGTTGTAATAGATTTTCAGACACAAGAATCTTGTAGGCAGTATAAACATCTCCCTACAACCAGGGGAGTTTCTCACTATTTTTAATAATGTCATCCTCAGTATCGGTAGTCTCAGGATAAAATCTGGCTATAAAATCACATGACATCTGTAATTCCATATTAATGGAGAATGTATCCAATATAAGCATAAATTTATCCCATGTTACATTTGACTTATTCTCAATAGCGCTGCGAGCCTTTTCTACCAACTTAATTGAGCTATAATTTTCCACTCTGTTTATTATATTCACTGATGTAGCAGAACAGTTAGTTGCCATCAGATTTCTGATATCAACGAAATGGGCAATGTGGGATGCGACTTCTATGACTATGATGTCTTCTTAGCAGTCTCCTCACTCTGCTCGAAATGTCCGCACAATGTAGGTTTTTGTACATTGACAATTTCTTTTATGGAAACTAAATTGGTGCCATACCACAAGTGATGGGCAATATAACTGCACCACAGTAATGGGTTTATTAAACCCTCATATCTGAGTTGTTGATTCTTTTTGCTTTTCCAAAATCATATAATTTTCTCTGAATTGTAACTGCACAGGCGCAGCAGAATGATTATTGTGTCATGCCCATATAATCTGAACTAAAGGAGCAAATATCACGTAAGGAGATAGTCACAATGGAATGCATTCAAAAGAAGTCACAAGCAGACATGAAGAGAAGGGATAATTTAAATTTCAGTGAACAGTTAAATAAATAAGAAGGGGGGCAGCAAATAACAGTGGCTGGGTGGTTTAGAGTTTGTAAGGGGGGGGGGGCGGAAGGTACAAATACAAAAAAATCCTCATACAATTTCAAGCCACGCAATTGCTTAAACCATAAAAGTCAAGAATACAAATGATGGAATATTGCGCCGACTGACCGCGCACCGTACTATCCACCAAATGTCCACACGGCATGCCCTCGCACATCTAAGAGGCGCACATAAGTCGGCCACGACCGACCAAAGTAATTTATTAATGATAATTGGTAATACAATAACAATAACCATAAACATGCCAACATTACGAGAGTCCGCGCGTAGATGATATTATATTCAAATTGGTCTTTTGTGCTGCTTGCAGCCATAGTTATATGATTATTGTGGGCACTTGAGACGTTCGGTTGAGTACCGTTTTTGATCGTCCAGAACATTAAAACGTATTTTATATAGTACGTTCGTCATTCCAGCTTATACTATATGCCTCTGGTCATCAGAAATCACTGGACGAACGTTCACCGAATTCTGAAGTAGATCCGTTCGTGCCTATATAGTAGGGTACATTATTCTACCAGGCTTTATTTCATACAGACCGACCGACCTCCTCTTGGAAGCCCCACATTGAGAACATTTCTATATTTTGCTATCGGTCCTTGCCGCTTCTATGTAGCACATACTCCATCCATTCCAGATAAGCTTTTGAATACTAATCAATTGCTGTTTCTCTGTTTGTTAATAAATTTATCAAGTGAACACCTGTCACCTGCAGTTAAGAACCCAAAACTAAGGCGTGTGTATTTGTTCTTTGTGGTTTCACAATCAGACCTTTCAGCGAATAATAAAATGGAACCCAAAAGAAAGTCGACAATTTGACCCAACATGGATTTTGTGTTGTGCTAAAACAAAAAAAAAACAAACAAACTGATGATTTTGTTTGTTTTCATTTTTATTGTGGTCATAAATGGCAGAGGAATTTCTACTATAGTTTTCAGGTAAAATCCACGTAACACGCTGGGGATAATAATTTCATAGAAAAAGGATGGGCATGAGTTTCATAAAACAATCGTTTTGGGACTTGTGTACGAATTCAGTCCAAGTTGTACGTTCAGATTGCATGCAAGAATGTGGTGGGAGTGTTTGACGGTGGGGAACAATTACTTTGATTAATAAATAAAATCCCCATTAAATGCATATGGGAGCAGATGGCCGCGTGATTACAATGTTTTGTAGATAATAACACAGAAAGGCCAATATACTCTAAATTGGCGCTGATTGTGTTCCAGATTTGGTATATGAGTCTCCGTTTTTAAAGACTATTAGAATAAATTTTTATGGATAGAAGGACTAACAGGAAGAAAATAAGGTTAAAAAAATTATAAAGACTGAACAGAAAATTAGTATAAAAAATAATGGACCCCAAAGACCGATTATTTTCAGCTTGAGATTAATTTTCTGGCCTGTAGGATGAAAATATGTCTGAATGTGAGCACTTTGTCTTCTGTTAATAGTTTGTTTTACTTAAATTGGATGGTCTGAAAATATGAAAATTTCTATTTAAACTGTGTTCACACCTAAAATCTGCAGATCCAGATGGAATCTTTTTAGACCTATCAATAAACACAGAGACTGGGTGCAAAGACTGACAAATATGCTCAAAGCTGTCTATTTTATTAAATCTAATGCGAGTGGTTCAGATAAGTTATCACCTCGTTTTATCAAACTTCTATTTCCTCTTATTCATCCCTATACTCTTCATATTATGAATATCCTTACATCTAGAAAGTAGCTACAGTTCTCCCAGTAGCTAAAAAGCGACAGCCTAATGCACTCTCTGATTACCGACCAATAAGTCTTATCTGTTGTCTGGGCAAGACCTTGGAAAAGGTAATGTAGGTACAGCCAACTCTTTAAATTATTAGATGACAATACGCATTTAACTAAACGGCAATCAGGTTTTAGACATCATCACAGCTGTGAAACAGCCTTGCTAAACATTACTACTGATTTAAGAGCTGCATTAGATAAAAATTTCTTTAGTGCTCTAGTTCTGTTTGATTTTTCTAAAGCTTTTGATTGTTTTAACCACGTAATTTTTCTGCATAAACTCTCCATTTATTTTCAATTTCAGCAAATCTGCAATCACTCTAGTAGGAAATTTCCTTTGTGATAGTTCCGAAGTAATAATAATATATAAATTTATTTAATATCCAGCTAATCCGAAAACATATATAAAATTTCAGATCCCAAGTAGATAAAATCGGTAGTAGATTACCTGATACGTTAAAGCTATCAAATGGTGTACCACAAGGGTCAGTTTTGGGTCCATTGCTTTTTTTTAGTTTTTTTTTAATGATATTTACTACTTCAAAGGATGTAAAGGTACATTTGTATGCTGATGACGTACAGATGTATTTAAGTAGACGACTTCTGGAGGATTCCATTGAACGAGTAAATAGTGATCTAAATAGAATTTACGAATAGTGTCCAACCAATGGATTACTAATTAACTCATCCATTCGTTTTATAAAAAACGGCCCTTTGTGTAAGTCAAATGTCCTGCCAATATATTTTAATGGTGATATAAATACTACCTATTCTAAGCATAGACACAAATCTTGGAGTGATGATAACCGTAGACATGAAATGTTGTGAAAATGACAACTTGATCGGAAGCAAAATTTATGCTGGGTCTTCGGAGGTTATGGCATTTTGATAGAATTTTGTCGCTTGATATGAGAATAAGTTGATCAGAGCGCTTATAGTTTTCATTTTACTTATGGTAGCCTGGTATACATGAAGTTGGACAGTAACTGTAAGCACAGAATTGAAATGGCTTTTAACAATTGCATTAAGTTCATCTTTAATTTATGCAGAGATATGATCAGGTTTCGCTTTTTAAATTCAGGCTGTTGGATGGCTCCATCGATCTTTATTTACAGCGCTCATATTTATTCATACGCCCCAAACCAACTAGCCTCTAATATTTCAGCTTGGGCCGATTGCGAAAACAGTCGTCTTTGGTTAGATGACCTTTCAGGGTAGAACTATAAAGGAACTGTGGGGCAAACCTAACCCAGTTTTAGCGAAAAGCTATTGGGACTTAACAACCTTGAGAACTCTACTGTCCATTCTCTTTTCTCAGACAGAATCTGTGCTATAGCAGATGGTCGGATCTCATAGCATCATTTAAATTATTATGCTGTTCATTTCCTATGTATGAGTATTTGTGTTGTAGCTAACTCCTCACCAGACATTAGCTGAATGTTGTCTCCTTAGATCTATGCAATACGGTCACCGCCATTAACCATTCCTTGAGGGATTTCGATTATGTCATCACATTTTAGTTCAGGAATTGATGATGGGTTTCCTTTTCCAACATCTAAGAACCAACTGTTGTACTCATCCTGTTCTTTGTTACGCATATGTGTTGTGAAATATTACCACAATCTATTTTATTCAATTCTATTTGCGATAATGTCCGGGCGCGCATTCCTCTGAGAACAACTGGTAGAGTTTGTAGAAAATTGCCTCCCACAATTACCACTTTTCCTCCAAACTCAAGCTCATTTGCGGAAATTTCTTGCAGAAGCTTATTTTAGCATCTGAGTTCATGCTTTGAAAGGATTTTTATCTCATCTATGATGATTAGGGTTGCCTGTGTCAAAATTTCAGCATCAGCTGAATTAAGCCGCATCGATAAAACGGAAGTATTGAGAAACAGAACTGGAAGCTTAAATCCGCTATGTTTCGTCCACCCCTCATCAAAGTTGCGACTATTCCTGTTATAAAAAGAAAATCTGCTTAGATCTATTATTTTTTAAGGATTATACTTAAACTTTTGAAAAAAAAAACTGCTGGGATTCGTCCGGGTTACAGACAGAATCTGGGCTTTTCTTATATTTATGGATTTTCTTTTACTACTTTTACTTTTTGTTACTTATCGAATCTATTTTTCTTGTACTATTTGTATATTATCACACACCTTTTTGTTTTAGTACGATAAAGGATTGTACATCTTGTGTACGTAATCACAATGAATAAGTTTATTATTTTTTATTACTTATTATTTTAATTATTATTATAATGGTTCCTTTGCCTACTTCAAAAATTCTAGTAAAAATCGCAATAATCGAACACATAGAAATTTTGTTCTAGACTCGTAGTCTCGTACTCCTGAATGATTCTTTGGAGGTTTAATAGCGAGTATTCATGTGCTAGAAAAAGGGCTTTAACTGTGGACTGAAGGTTAGCAGCTGTATATAGGATCGATTTAACGACGAATGTGAGAACTTTAAAATACTTATGAATTTAATAAGCTCCTCCTCGCCTCTCTTTATTATCTGAAGGGCTTAAATAGGAAAAATGCCAACTGGCAAAAAGCCTATATACATATGTAAAGAAATTGAGAGAAACTCTTGGGTCATTTAATCTCATCCACTTGTGTGCCCTCTTGGTCTCGTCTGGTACTGACTAACTGAGTTGGGGCCATTCTATCTACGTAATAATTGACGTGCAACAGACAGAAAAATGACGAGAAAAATGAATGTTGTGCCTTGTGCGCGCTCTTGTCATTTTCTGTTTATGACAGTGAAAAATTTACTGTTGTGGTGCAATAAGAAACGCGGCACGCAGACGAAGTACATACTCAGAACCCCCCTAGTATATGATGATGGGGTCGGAGTACTTTAACCTGATTTGATTTATGTCGGACCAACAAACCGCGCCGGCCGCCAGTTGGCGACGATGGCGGGACCCACAGACCGGGAGTTTAACCAATACTCCAGAAGGTTCGTTGACCTCTATCAGAGATACGAGTGTACATGTATTAAATCCATATAGAGATATGCTTTAGCCAGAGGCTGGTCAATAACCTTTAGCAGTTTTTTTTTTTTTTTTTGTTTAATAAGTTTCCATGCGATCAAGAATCATCGAAGTTGCTCATTTCATTTCGAGAAAATAAATATTTACCCTTCCTTAGGATATCGATATACACATGCACACCAGTTTTGCCAGCAAAAGCGATTTCCTCACAGCTCAGAAGAAACTACTTATGCTGCGAAGACGATAGTCGATACCCGTGTCTTCTTAAGTCTAGACCTAGAGCATTGACTGAGAGTCCGTTGAATAAAATCAAACCTGGATTGTCTGTCGAATTCGTCAATTCGGCAATAATTGTGCATTGCAGGCAGAAGGTATCAGCAGATGTCGATTTCCGGTCTTCCCCGAAAATGAAGTCTTATTTTTGGAATTCAACACCAGTCGAGGGTGCATAATGTCATAAGGAAGGGATTTTTAGGGTATTTCCCGCGCAATGTATTATGAGCTTAGCCTTTTCAAATTCTATGACTCACTTGCTGATTTATGTACATATATGGTAGACAGGATGTAGATTAGATTACAGGGTGGATAGCAATCGATTTTTGCTTGAAAACAATCGAAATTTGTCACTGATAAGTGTATACTTATTCCATACTCGCTAGACGCTAATGTAAATACAAAATAGTTTTGCTGATAAAATAGAAAGCAAATTAACGATTTCGAAGAATTCAAGAGGTACAACAAAAGCACAACTTGAAATGGTGAACGACACTCCTAATTACGATAACAATTTAAGGTTCAACTGTAGGTACATTAAAGGCTTGCAAGTATTTTGTTTATCTGCAGACTTCGAGGAAATAGTGCTCTACATTCATAGACTCCATTAGTAGGATAGGTATATATGGATGTATGTTCATATTATGGAGTAAAATTTATCAAGGGAAATGAGGTTTAAGCAAGAACTACGTTAGTAAACTGATGCTACCTGAGTTTTGGGTTGTAGTTAGTAGATACTTAATATGTATTATAAAATAGAAAATGACTCATCGAAGGCTATATCGTAAAATAGGCGGAAGAAACATGTAGAGATGTATGTATGACGAAAATTAACAAAGAGCTAATACAGCGCTTTTCCTTGCTATATAAGTTCGGGCATTCTGGCTGGGATTTGATGATCTAAATACCAGGGACGCACTGCTTCCTGACATAATGGAAAACTCCAAACATAAAAGAGAAATATGCTTGCATTAAAATATTCTCGGATTATAAAAAAAAAAACAAAAAAAAAATATGTAAAATAAGTGGAAATTTTATCCTTCTCTGGCAGCCCTTTTTGTATGAAACGCCTAATCATCTGCTACAGTCACACGGGTGAGACGCTGAAATATTTGTCGTGTCTAAATCATCTTAACATCACATCGCAATCTCCTATTCGGATCGCCCAGCAAGTTACATATGCTTAAGTGAGTGGTATGGATGGAAATGCTTTCACCTGAAACTTCCTGGTCGCATCGCAGAAACAACAAAGTCAACGTATCATAGTCATATGTATTTAAGGGTTTGCGTATGTATACACGTACAGGGTGTTCCAGGAAAAGTATGCAATACTGTAAGAACCTGTAAAGGATGAGGTGAATTGCAATAGAAAATTTTATATAACTTGCAACACTTTTTGATTGTAACTCAGCTCATTTTACTTACTGAAAAGCCGTTTTGGTCTTGTTTTATTCGAATTACTACTGGCTTGCATTTGTTTAAGCTTGCTTTCAAAAAAGTTTATAAGTATGTAAAATATAAACGAAATAATCTCAAAAATGTTTTTCCCTTAGACAAATTATCTTCTTTGATGATCAAAAATGTCCTAAAGTAGTCAATACCAATATCTCCTTATCTGTAAAGTTTTTTTTTCCATGCGAATCACCTCATCCTTAACAGGTTCCAGTATTGTATACTTTTCTTGGAACACCCTGTTCATTGCCATGGGACGTTTTACAAGACGTAGCGTTTTCAGAATTAACTAAGCCCTTTCTAGTACTATCTTTGAATTAATTCTAAAGCTGTATGCGTTGGCGGGGGGGGGGGGGGGGGGGGTGTCGATCCCACTCTCGATACATTTAATTGTTGTGTTGTCAGAAGCTAATAATTTTGTTGCGTTTTTATATTGTCCAAGGATAAGAAGAAAATGACTGTCTTATAATACGTGAACGATTCTAACTGTAATTGGATTAAATAATTAAATAAATAACTAAACATCAAGCGACCTTACAGTGTGTCTGAATAAGCCACTCGTATGTCACTTATTCACTTATTTTAACGTCTCTGAAATTAAACAGAGTTCCGGGAGTTCAGGTTTAATATAGATATTAGAAATTTGAAATAGTATTGCTTTCTAAGCTTGAAGTACTAGTTTTATTGAATTTCAATACTTTGTGAGATTACTGCGCACTAAGCCATTTAAAATTTCGCGAGTGGTTTAAGTTTTCAGTTCATATGCCACTTCCTGTTTAGTTATTTATTCAATGGATAATTGGTTAGATTGAATTAGATAGTTAGATTGGATTAAAGATAAAGAATGATTACCAGGACTGTATTGGATGTATTTTATATTGTATGAAATGTTTAACTGAATTCTTGTAATTGTAGCGGGCAGTGCATGCTAAGATTGCTGAATGAAAGATATGACTGCCAGGATTAGAGTCTGATATATAGCTCCTACTTGGAGGTGTTGTTCTAAAAATAAAGCTTCTTCCGAGCTGTTATATTTTTTTAAGCACTTATTGGTTAGCTCCTTCTGGAGAAAAATTCCATCTGATTTGAAGTAAATACTCCACACTAAAGTGTTAGTGTTACTCAACGTGGTGTGGTGTTTTTGTAATGCTGCAATGAATTTTAAGTCCCAATTGGTCCCAAACTTTTTGTTCACAAGAAATATAGCTCTTTAGAAAGACAATGAAAATAAAGACTTAAAGAAACCTATTGGATAATAAGTGACGTAAGAAGGTATATCTGATAAATCCTAAAGCTTTAAAGTAAAGATTTATTGAAAATCTTAAATTTGGCGTATTTCTGAGTTAGGGTCTCTTATATTTTTGCTCCGTATCTCGATGGTCTTAGTGGCGTTAAAAAATATTTTGCTCAACTAGCAAACTAGTATGGTTCCAACAAGTTTTTTTTTTTTAAAGATTTAACCGCTCCTTCTCGCATAGCAGAGCTCAGTGCATCACTATTTGCGGAGTGATATTTAAAGCCCTGGGCAAGATTGTAAGTATACCAAAAATGAATTGCTTCCTTCTTTCGGAGTCTACCAATTGCCATTGGTAAATATAGGACTGTAGCCAGAAACTTCTTTTACATTCGGTCACAAACAAAGATTTCAACCGAAAGTGAGGTTGCGGTGTGAATTTGGATTATTAAACAGTAGTACAATGGATTTCATATGAAATCTGACAGAAAAATATAAAGCGAAGCGCAGGACCCTAAACGATTAATCGATAGATAAACGAGTAGACATATTTGAGACTATAGACACAGGAAAAAAAATCGGATTCATCTACATATTGCACTATATAGAGACCCTGTACTAAAAACAGGCTTTTTAGTATTATTTTAGAATACAAGTGCTGGTGACGATAAAAAATGGTAGGGAAATTAAGTCTATAGGTCAATACTTGCTATCCACAGAAAGTAAGGTGTACTCTACTTCTTCTGTCATATTTTACCTTCATCAGTACTTGCGTTCTATAAAAGTATACTAAGAAAACCTATTTTTATTATGGGTTCACTATATCGACACTCAAGTGTGTCTATTAATGTTATCGTATTATTGCATTCAGACAGAAATATAAAAAAGTCTCCGTCAAGATAAAAGAGAGTACGTAAATAACCTTACTATCCTAAATAGGTACTTTATAGTACATACATATAGTAGCTTAGCCTTTTGAGGATAGAATTCCCGCCCGAACTTTTGAAAACCTCCGAATCAAGTCATCGGATTTCTAGTGAAATACGAGTATAAATAGAATTCTTTAGATTTTGATTTTAACTAAATTTGTAACTGCTTTACTAAAAATAAAAATATTAAGTACAGTATAAAGTGTCGGTAATGTAGCTACTACTATTTAAACTGTAAATATTTACCCTTCACCAGCCCTTTTCTTCTGAATCTATTTGTAGTTATAGTGGATTGTCAACTATACATTCATAAAACACCCTGTATAATAAAAGAGACAGTAGATCGAGCGAAAAGAAGACATCAGAATAGGTTTAAAAATTATGGCTCGGGAGTTGATTACATTAAATATTTGCGAATCAATTGTTAGATATGGAAAGGCGTACGCAAAATTCTCTGAACTGAAGTTTTTAGATAACAATGGGGTTTCCCTAAAAAATAAACGGTGCCCTTATCAGTGCACTCGACAGAATACAATAGGGGAACTGGATTACTTCAAAGGCTTAGAGTATGGTGATCATATCTATTTCGTAGACGAAATTAAGCATTTGATTATCGTACATATAATGGAACTGCAGACATGAATTTCACCGAGACCAAAACAAAACGTTGGTGTTATCGCGCGAACCGATTTGTCTCGCGTTCTTTTCTCCTTTCAAGATGTTCGCGCGTAATTTGAAATTAAAACCGTAAACTGCTTTTATACCGTAGCGCAGCTTTCGGAAGAAAGGAAGAAGGGGTAGGGAATTGAGGATTATTGGGATGAACCAAGGAGGTGACGGTACGTATTACGCTTGAATACTTGTAGCTCATATCTTAGGGGGGGGGGGGGACTGAGGATGGCAAACGGTTCCACATTCGTACTATTCTGCTTCTGAAGGATTCGCTGAATTTCACAATACGGCCGAATTGCCTTCAAGGGTGTAAGGGCGAGCTCGGGCCACAGCTCATGTGGTACTCATAGGAAGAATTCTACAAGGAATCAAGCTAGAAATTTCGTCAGAGCAATGGCCATAGAAATAGCGATAAAAGTGAGATAGATATTCGACATTACGCCGGTGCTCTCTAGAAAAACAAGAGTTGTTATTGATATGTCACCTCTAACACTTCTAATAAGGCGGAAGTCCTTTTGTTTTGGACTTTGTCTAACGCGGACAGTGCAGTGCGTTCAGCCCCTACCTAAATATGGAAATTATATTCTAATCTAAATCTAAAAAACTTGTAAATTTGCGCCAAGTCTAATGGAGTAAAATATTCTTGCACCTTTGCAAGAAGCCCAGGAATATCATTGGGTTTTGGCAATACCAAAAATATATAATCGAATCAACTGGGATTGTGGGATATTTCAATGACTATAATGTTTAGAGATGACAAGTTCAATCTTCTCCATCAACGGAAATAGGTTGAGCTGGTTTCGGAGTTACGTTTGAGTGATAACAGACAGTTTGATTTAGAGCAGACAACGTTTAGGAAGCATTAAACAAGACCCAATCGCTCTGCCCTTAGCTAATATTGTTATTAGGTTATAGTTTAGTGAACTAAATATGTAGCTTCGTTTGTCAACTTCCAACGAGAATCAGCTATAGAATCGAATGAGTACACGTACAGTGTACCTAGAATTTTTATATTACGAATACGGAGATGTTGAGATAGTGAAAATACGCCAGCAGTTCATAATACTGAATGTTTTCTGGTGAGATATCTAAAGAAAAGGAGGTGATAGTACTCACTTACACCAACAATGAATTGTATTGTAGGAGGGGATGGGGTCTCGCTCAACCGTTTTCGTTTTGGAGTTACTCGATGATTTAGAATAAATGCCAGTTTTTTAGAAAACACCCCTAATTTTAAAAAGTGCAGGGTGTACGACCATTCAAAATTCAAAGTAAAAACAAAGGTACAAAATCCGAAATTTGTTGTTGGAAAGGTCATAAATTTTTACATACAATGAGGTCTTAACGGTGATCGTACAACCTGTGAATTTCAAGATACATGGTGTTTTATGAATAACTAGTATATTTGCTTAATAACCCAAATGGTTGAGATACTCCCCCCCCCCCTGCCATACAAGTTATTGTTTGCCACTCCTTCCCTTGAGACCTCTTTCTAGGAATCACCCTGCATAAAAAGTACACATTATTTTGAACATCCATTTTGATCAAATTTTAAAATCAAGCTAAATAGCTAATAGAACAGTTCAACATACATTTCTGTGAAGCTAATAAAATGATACTCATGCGACAACAATTAGTTTTTCATAGTGATGAACAGACAATTGGACTCGCGCACTATTGCACGCGCAATCATTTTGAAGCTCGTGTGAAATTGAGTCTAAATCTATCAAACAAAAGCGAAAATATTTGAAAAACATTAGCATCAGCACTAGTCACTGTGTCATAAAAAATAACCGAAACCTGAAGTTTGCCAAATAGCTTGTGTTACTTTGATAGCATAATTATCAAAAATGCCAGACATGAGCAGGAAAACACGTCAGTTCTAGAATAAACAAAGAAATTGATGAGAGCTATTTTGTAATTATTTATTTACTTATCTACTTACGTACACGAACATATGCTGATAGAAAAAAAAAAGTTCAATAAAATTGCAGCTGTTTAAATCAAATTGAAAAAAAAAAAAAAATTTGTATGATTTCGAAACGTGGAAGGTCATCTAGTCTATCATGAGGCGCCTTCAAATATTGATCAACATATGCTTCCGGCATACTTTAAAAATTTTCTAGTCGAGCATCGAATGTCATATGACGACCAATGACGTCTGTTGATGAAATCATTTTAAATTGGATTGGTTTCTTCACGGATAATTTGCCATAATTTTTGATAAATTTTGACTTACATTTCGAAAGGTTTTGGAATAAATTGGGAGTATAATTTAATTGTTTAAAAGGCAACTTTCTTCTAGTCTTTTTAACTGAACTTTAATTTACAATTAGTGGACTTGGAATATGATGCTAATCTTCTATGGAAGATTGTTGAAAAACATTAGATTTTCCTTTAGACTTATATTCCTTAGGAGAATAGAAGGAAATATTGTTAACTCTTGTTTAATCACAAAAGACAGAAACGGTAATTGTACTCATTGCATTGAATTACCTATCTATTTTATAACCGTAGTAGTAAGTTAATTAGTTAGGCTATTTCCTGCCAGGTGTCGCTTTTGGAAATATTATTCTTTGATTCCTAACGCGATTTTTTTTTCGTTTTTGTTTTTGTTTAAAAAAATGGTTACCTATGTTTCTATTCACATCATCCATTCAAGATTTAATTTCTTATGATTTTAAAGATGCTTTGACTAGGCCGTAGTGTTCTTGGATACTGTAGCAAACATAAATAATTTCCCTCACTTACAAGAGCCTGTTTCAGGTATACATTTCTTTACACTAGCTTTGCTGCAATAATTACCTACGGTGGCTGTGACGATGCAATCATTTACAAAATAAAATAAAGAGATTATTAAATATTTTCACAGTTTTGAGAATACGAAATGTAATCAGTTAATCAATAGTAAAAAATAGAGTTCAACCGAGATATGCTAGACTGGTTTCCCTTGGCTTACCATTTAAAAAAATTAAAACAAGGAACACAAATAGTCTACTATATATGAACAGAGGAATAGTTTTTCGATACCTATATTGAAATTCCATTTCTATTCCTTCTTTTCCTATTGCCTTCCAATTATGAAGGGCCCTATCTGAAGATAACATTTAATATCATCGTACCGGCAATCAAGATGTAGATTCGTGTGTTGTCCATGAATGAAAATTGAAGTTAAACACAGAATCGGTGAAGACGCTGCTGACCGTTTGGATAATGCTTATGATAGACGTGGGGTATCGATATCTATATATTCATATCTAGATATTCCGAGTATCTAGATATTTAAGTACCCTTGACAGACATGAAAGATGATATTGATGAGACAAACCGTACCTATTTTGACATTTTAATTACCAATGAAAGTGGGAGTTTTAATGCAAGCTAAGCCGTAACAATTAATTGTAAATATGCAACAAATTAAATATTTGGAGCGAAAAAGGAACAAATTACGTTATCTTGCAATAAGATCCTGGTTTAGGTGGAAAACGTATCAGCAGATGTGGTGTCTCAATTTACTATTTTGTGTGAAAAGAAGAAAAGTGTGATCAAAGGTTTGTTTAAAAATAACGAAATTGTAATGGAATAATAATAAAAATCATTATAGTAGTTTCTCCATATTTCAATAACAAATTTTTGGTTCTTCTTCTTCCTTTTCGCTTTCTTGAGAAAGCACGGTCACATTTTTGCTTAATTTGACACTTATCATATTTTTGCTAGCAGCTAGATGGCGCTGAGTAAGGTAAGAAGTGACAATGATCATGATGTGCTCAGTATTTTTTGAGTATATTGATATCTAGATATGTAGTCTATATCCACTAAATTTTCTGAGTATATTGGGAGTATTTGATGGCACCCATGGTGTATAAGCGGGATATTTCGAATATCTAGGTACCGAAACCTCGTGTCTGTCATAAGCATAAGACAAAAAAAATTAAGTCAAAGTATCAAGGCTGAAACCTCGACATTAGTGATTTTTTAAGATTTCCGTATGTGTGCCTTGAAGTAGTGTGCGTGGGGGAGGGGGGAGGAGGGGCACGCGTGGAGTAGAAAGTCTTAATCGAGAGTTGATCTAAAAAACTTAAATTTTTTACCAAATATTCCTTCTTAGAATCATCCGCTATCTGAAAACTACCTATAGAAAACAATTTCTTCTACAAACTAAGCCGATATGTAGCTGAGTCGAATGAAAGAAAACATTTTGTATTCGGAATGTCGAAAAAATTAAATTTTCAAGTTGAAAAAAAGAGCAATACTAAAAAATGACAAAGGAAATCGACGACGCGGACGCGGAATATCAACCAGAGATAATAAGAGAAGCTATTGAGGGCGGTTTTTTATACCCTTGATGTAAACATACAGGGTATACTAAGTTTGTCATTCTGTTTGTAGGTAACGCACATAAATAATGCTAGTTGAACAAAATGGTTTGGCCACCCACGCATAATATTAAAAGTTATTTAGATTTTAAGTTTGAAAATGAGCCGAATCGGGTAATTCTTTTGTAGGGTTGCCATACCAAAATTTTCGTTTTTCACTATATTTTTGGACACTGCTTGTGAACACGCCGACCAACCTAGAGATCTGAATTTTGTACACTAGGTTTTCGTTTTAATAGAAATAGTAAATATAATTTTAAAAATGAGCTATATCGGTCAACCCCCTCTTGGTGTTGCCATACAAAACTTGTGGCTTTTACTTTATTTAATTTTTATTTTCATCTAAGGTATTAGACCAATTATACTATTGCTCTTGTTTTTATAAAGAAAATTACCAAAAAATCTGCGATAGCCGCACATCAGGTCGAAATGATGAATCTAGTACATTTTCAAATAAAATCCGTCCCTTCGGCCGTACTATCGTGAATTTTTTAATGTATATATATTTTTTTTCAATTTCTAGCGTTGAATGTTTGACAATTAAACAACTTTTTGAAAAATTTACATTGTCGTGATCACATAAGGATTAATACCAGATATAATAACACGGTACTGACTTTTTAATCGAGGAAGAGTATTAATATACTTAAAACAAGACGACGCCAAGTTATTAGAATATGCAAAATGGCCGGCATTTTATAAAAATAAAAACAGATAGCGTCATATTGATACTTAGTGCTTAACTTAATAATTATCTGAGAGGGATCGGAAGTATCAATTTCACAAACATTTAATCAAAACTAGGAAATTACGATGATTGAAGTGTTTATGGATTATACATAATCATGTTGTGCTTGTATTTTATATTTCTATGTATTAATGAATAAAATACATATATTTGGTGATGTGATATATCGGAAATAGGAGTACCTACAAAACCTTTTTCTGAATTTATTAAGTTAAGATTTGTATCCAAACCCGAAAGCGGATGCTCATAGAATTTCATTAAGTAATTTCAGTTCTAATCTACTCAACGATCTAAGCAACACAACTCCTGGCTAAATAATGATCGTCAATATTCAAATGAAAATTACTAATGTTTCAATGTTATGTAACCTACCTAGTACCAATACTCATGCCTATAAGTACTAAAAAGAGAACAAACAAGTTTACGACTTATAAATTTCATCCTTTGGGGTATACATCTACCTACTTACTATCCTTTTATAAATTTTCTACTTAAGTAGATCAATTTATACCCCTATGAAAAATGAGATTTACTGCTGAAACTTACAAAGAACTCGATAAGAAATCCTCTCAATGAATAATAAATTCTAAAAGCCTTTCAACATAGATTACATGCATACCTATACCTATGTATGTACATATGCAATATTTTTCTATGAATCGAATTTCTTTCAATGAATCACTTCAAAAGGTTCGCTTATACTATATTCTTAGGGTATCAAGCACGCACAGAACAAAAAAAAAAAAATCTCAGAAGTCTATATCCAATAAACTACGCTCAAGAAATCTGCATATTTCAATAACAAATTATTATTAATCTCATGACCCTTTTCCATTATGGCATACCATCCCTACACATACAGCATCTCCTCTCAATTGAAATATTTTTGCCTCATTAAGAATATCGGATTTAGGGATATAATTACAAGACCGTTTCGTTGATAGAGAGTACAAGATATCGCATCTGAAAACCTTCGCGATATATGCATTAGAATTGCTGGGATTTTTATTTTTTTCGCTGAACTCCTTTAACCTTAATAACAAGAACGAGTGTTGACAGGCTAGCAAAAGGGCATTCGTTATATGAGTATAGTGAATAACTCATTAAAAAAAAATATAAAAAAAAAAAAAAAATAAATAACCCAAGAGTTATGGAATAGAAGCAGCACAAAAAAACATGCGTCCATATTCGCCCTTTTGTGCGTACCTATACCCGAACGCATAATATCAAACGCATTTGCACTCTCTCTCCTTGGGCTTCTTACTGCATTGGGGGCTTTGTTCAAATCGGATGGCTGCATTAAATGACGGCGCGGCGGCGGCCCCAGATTGAAAGAGGGTAGCAAGCAAGCAGGCATTGTATACATATAATAGTAGGTAGGAATATGAGATCTGCAAATAGCATCGTCTTTTTTGTTTGCGCCATATCCTCTTCAGATAAAAGTGCATACACTGAACACTCACTCATTCATCTGCACGCAACGTACCATATCCTTCTTGGCATTTTATTATTCATCGTCGCCTTCAATAATAATATGAATATCCAAGGGGAGTTCTCTGTACATGTGGAATATGTTTGCATTTATGTAAGTCGTCGATTTTCGTAATCATTCAAGTGTATACACGCCTGCACTCTGGATAACATTGGCGACGAGGACGACGATGATGACGACGAGGACAACGTTGGGCTAGCTAACTCTACTACACTATACCCCCCTCATTTAAAGTCGTTTAATTTGCCTCCCTTGCAGAAATGTATACTGCGAAAGAGTACGGAGAGAGAGAGAGAGAAAGAGTTATAGAGAAATAGAGAGAAAGAGAAAGATATCGAGACAGAAGGACCGCGAACATAACCTCCAAATGACATTCAATAGGCATTGCTGCAACTGCACTCCCATCAAAAACCTCCTGACTTTACTAGTGACTATAAATTTGAATCCTTTGATGCCTGCCTTTGGTTTGGGATAATCTTTGAATTTGAATAGGTTGGTTGGCTCTGCCTGGCTGGCTGGCATGGCAAGGAGCGCAACGGTTGAAGCTCTCTTTTAATCAAAAGTGTCAACCTGAAAGGCTGTCTAATGTCACCGCTATTATTTTCACTAGCAGTTAACCTAAATGCGGTGGCACTTCCAGCATATGTATAAGCTGGAGAGCTTTTCAACCCCCCCCCCCCCCCACACCAACATCAAGAGATTGTTTTCTAAAGTTACCAGACAGAGTATTATATGAAATGAATCCCACACACACATATCATGGTAATTTCATAATGATTCAGTTTCAGCTTGTACCGAAAGAACGAGGCGAGGACCCTTAACCCAAAATTTTAAAGACAAAAAAAAAAAGAAAAAAGTTACAAAAGTCATTGGAGAGATGTCTACTCGGTTTTTGTCATTTCGATCGAAAATGGAATCATGAAAGGGAAAACTGTTGTAGAGATTCAATTCAACAGAAAACTTGAAGAGTAAAAATTTTATTCCTTTTATTCGCCATTTTAATGGACTTTAACTATACACGATTTACGTATACGCGAATCGGTATGTGTTTGTAACCACCTCTCTACAAGGATACGCGATTCTACAAAAGCTTTTGTATTGCGCAATTTGCAAGGATGAGTATACTTAAGCTTTTTTTCACCTACTAACACATTTGTGTGAGCAAAAAACAAAACGCAAAAAATGTTTTCCTGGAAGTATATAGACTTTCGTAACACACAGCCAGAGAGCGAGCGAACAAGCGTAAAAGTATTGAAGTCCTCTCTGACTCGATGCTGAAGAAGGAACACTGGACAGGATACTTACCTACATTCATGCATATGTGTATTACAACACACGAGGACCGGAAGAATAAAAGACGAGGGCTGCTGACGAACACCCTTCAGATCCTTTTTATTCCGTTTATTTTGCTGACGTACGTCTGACCTAGTCTGGGTTTTATATAACCGCAACATATACAAATCGAGTTTGGTGTGGCTAAATTCGTACAAGCATAAAGGACTTTGATGAGAGTTATCCTTCGAAGGATATTCTGTTTTTTTTTCGGATGTGAATGCTGTTACTACTGTATGTATATGTATGTTTATATTACACGAATGTAGCTATTCGAAATCATCATATCCAATACCCATTTATATATATAGAAATGTGTATATAAAACTCGTGTAGCTAAGCATTTACGCAATAAAGCATTTCTCTCTGCATAGTTAGGCAAAAATGCACATAAATTACGATATTTTTTGGACGAGGGAAATGAATTTTCGATTCATTGACTTTCTTTGGTTCCAAATTTATGGACTAAGGAATAATCTTGGAAATATGTCGTCTAGTCTAACTGTATAACTGCGTACACATACATATATACATATATAGCTTACTGGTGCGAAAGATTATATTATCATCGTAATTTTAGGGCGATTCTGAAAGCTTGTGAACCTTATTTCAGGCATTTAGATCACTTTCGGTAGGTACTATAACTTTGGCTCCCATGCCACGCAACAGGCTTGTTGGAGAATTTTTATTATGCCCAGACGATAAATTGAATTTCGGTATTATGTCTGTCGTGTGTTCGTATTTTTATGGCTTTTCCACACGAAAGAATATAAAAAAAAAAACAAAACAAAACAAAATAAAGGAAAAGATAGAATTTCTAAATTGAAAGCCGAGATAAATTGTGATGGCACGTGTTTTGAAAAGCTTGGAATCAAATTATATAGAAATGGGCGTCTAAATTGGATGTGATGTAATTGCTAGGTGTTTTCTTTCACTCACTTATAATTTGACCTAGATTGTATCCGTATTATTAATCCTTAAGTTGTTGATGTGTAGTTAAAAGAAAACAAAAAAAAAGGTTTACCGAGATATTTAAAGGACTCTACATCGTTTTGTAATGGAAATCTCCTAATATGAACAGGGTGGTCTATCAATTTTTATGATTTCATCCGAACTTCTATGAACGATATAGAAATTGTAACCCTATCTCAACATCTGCTTAGTTTTGATGTATTGTACCTACTATATGTATGTTGGTAGTATCTGATCACAAAATTTTGCATTTTTACATTGCATAGTGTAACTGGAAGATTAAACAAATTAATCAGAAAACATGTTTCTGTCGCTTTCATAGGTGCAATTTAAGTCCAGTGACATGTTGATTGCTTGATATGTTTTTTAAATTTCATTTCGAATTGTCATCAACGGGAAAAAGTTGATAATATTTTTTCTTGCGAACCTATATGGTGTACCATAGGGATTAATTATAGGACCGTTGTTGTTTTATCTGTTCATTAATAATTTACCTTAGCTAGTTCGCCTGCATTATGTACATTATATATTTAACAAACACAGATAGCATCTTATTAAAAATAACTCGAAGAATACAAAACTCATTTCACGAGGGGCTAAATGAATTGAAAATGCATGAAATTTCTGTTTTTCAGTACAAAATAGTATATTCGAAGTTATTTACGAACAACAGTTTATATATAGAAATAATGTTCACTATTTTACACTTACCCCATGGAAAAACAATAGTGTATTAATTGTATTCTACTACATATGCTCGTTAAGGATGTTTGAGATACAAACGCCCCTGAGTACAGAAAATAAAACTGCTAAAATGTGGTGTTTTACCTTGACTAGAATCAAGTTTATACTAGAAACTAAAGGCGAAAAATCTGTGCATGCTTTTTTTCCTTTTTTTTTTATAGGCAAGGGAACGAAGATAAGGCAAGGGAACGAAGATAAGGCAAGGGAGCCAACTAAAAAAAAACCTTCTTGTCCTCTTAAAAGCGCATCAGGTCAAAGTTTTCAGCTTATTCACATATAGGTAGGCAGACCCAATCATATCCAGCCTACTCCGGGTAAAGGCCGGCAGAAAGTGATCGATTGTCGCAGGCTCTCAGCTTTATTAAATGAGCGTGAAGCGAACTGTGGCCTGTGATCATGCCAATCGCAGTTCTGCATTGTTTTCATCCGAGGGCCCAGAGAAAGTCGAAGAAATTCCTATTACACCCATTAAGAAAAAGTTTTGTAAACCTGCAAGTGCTCAGGTTCGCTTATCGCTGCTGATATTCGATTCGAACATCTGTTTTAATGAGAAACTTGATTATCGAGGCGGAAATGCCTGCAGCAGTTTCCAATCTAAGGAAGAGAGAACCGGAGACAGACCTGGCTAGAAAGTTAACCCTTTTATTTCCCATTATCCCTGTGCACTCAGGAATCAACTGAAAGGATACCTACTTGTGGATACACAACTTATCCATAGACGTCCTACAGTCCCCCAGTAACTTACGGCCACTCAGAGCTATCAAGGCTGTGTAGCTACCCAAGATGATACCAGTTGGCCATCCCAGACGAGTATTCTTAATGCAATATGCATACCGGTTTTCGAAGGAAGAGGTAAGAAAAGCAGAGAGAAATCTTTACAATTGTGCTGCACTTTGGAAAGAAATTTTACATCAAAAATCAAACAGTATTCACTTGTTGTGTAATATATACAAACGCAACCTAATATTTCTTGTTTAGAACGGGTCCGAAAATTCACGTCCTAGCTTTCAACTCGAAATGAAATAATTCACGCATACATTCAGTCCCTTATTCCTATATGAATGAATGAAAGCCTGCAGCAAAAAAATAAACCGATATGCATACTGCTTCAAGAATACTCTTCTAGGATGACCCAATGACCTTTCCATTGATTTCCATATCAAAGGTTATCTGCTATTTACTGCTCTCACTGTCTTTCGACCTTTAAAAATTAAATAGCAAAATTATGAGTGAAATAATTGTTCGTCATTGCAATTTGGAGTTTGGTCTTAAAATACTAAAAGATCTACAGAAGAGTTAGAGTTAATTGAAATTTAATATTTCCTATTTTCACAACAAAGTTATATCACATTCGACTCTCTATTTCGGACTGAAACTGAATTATAGTTTTTGATCGAATTCGAGCTATTGAGGGGGGGGGGGGGGGGAGGGGATAAAAAAAATTAAAAACAATGTCCTGCTACGTGCAACAGAAAGAGACAAGTGACATCTATTGGAAATGGAAACTTTGCGTAAGATGAGTACTAAGGTGTCAACAGTAAACAGCTTTAGGTTCGGAGAATCGATATTTCTAGAATAGAATCTTCGGGAAGGTTCTGGACAGTTTTTAGAGTGTATAAACGTCATTTGTCACCGCCAGGAGGGAATCTTGTCTCAAACAGCGAAGTAAACGTAGTAAACAGGCGAAAGTGTTCTATTTGGATTGCGATAATAAGTACAGTACTAGTCATAATTAAAGTAGAGTTGATTAGTAATTGGTTTTTGAATTTTATAAAAGTGAACAGTAGGGTTAAATAAAAAAAAAACAACTTGTGAAATGTTGTGTTTTAAACAACGAACAAAAAGCACGCTCACAACAATACATTCGAAAACTTCGAAGATATCGTAAATAGGCGGACAGGATTACACTAAAGAATTCGGTTCGAATATGTTGTAGTTTCGAATTGGCCCGTAGGTATTACTTACAGGGTTTATAAATATAATAGACATAATTTTACATGCATAAATTACATATGTGAGTGTATGTATACAGCTACTAGAAAGCAATCTTAAAACAAACAATCAATCTATTCATGCTGCTCCCAAATCGATAAAATGTGTGTTCAGTTCAGTTTTGGGATTGGAAACAAGCACTCTAATAAATTATCTAAAGAAATACGAGATCCCTTAAATGTCCATCAAACAAAACGGTTCTCTTTGCTGAAAACTGAAACTGTTGAAAATCGATAGAAATTTAGGCTTGCAAAGGACAACAGTGGCTGCAAATGTATGTTATCCATGTATGTATGTATGAGTGCATAATATTGACCTAATTTCCATTACTAGAACAGAGCCTATGTAGCAGGAAAAAAAAAATTCAAGTCGATTTAATGAAACTGTTCTTTTGCAGACGATGAAGACGAAGACGATGATGACGACGACGACCAAATAAAAAATAAAACGAAAACCATTTATCAAAATTGAGTTCATGCCAAAAGCACGTTTTTCAATAAAATGCCTCCATTGCTCTGTTTTTGTTTTTTTTTCTTTTTTTCCTAAAATAATAGAAAATTTCGTGACTCGAGCAGATTATATGGCGGCAGTCTGCAATATTTTTACTGTTTGTTGTTATACTTGTATTGGTCTTACTCGATTGAGGGCATAGACACACACACACACACACACACACAAAACACAAAGTTACTACAGAAACCCGAACTGTGCCGTTTTGTTACTTCTGTTCTGTCTCCTCCTAAGCGGCTTGACATTGACCCGAAGAAACTGAAGGCGAGCTTATCATGGTCTACACGTGCCAAAATGGCAATCGGCGAGCGCAGGCGCAACTGGTTCTTTGTAAACATTTGAAATGTGCACAAATTTTTTTGCGTGTAAATTTTTGATGAGTTTCGGTGAGGGTTATGAACCCGTTAAAATGTTTAATTTTCGGGTTAGCAAGGAAACCACTCCTTACTTTATCGCGGTATAACTGACTGACAAGCGGTCGTCACGATGGGTTTTTGTGGTGAAGCTCTAATGAATTTTACATAGAAATTCAACAAAGCTGGGCGCCATATATATTTTTTTTTTTTTTGTTTCTCGTTACTCTTTCTCTATTTAAAGCGGTAGCCTTGTTTCTAGATTGATTTTGATATTGTTTTGTGATCATTTTATAAATTTATTCATGAGTCTCTGTTGATTTTTAAAGTACGCCTTTTATGTAAAGATTGTAGAGTAGATTGTATTGACTAAATTGCAGGAAATTTTTTACAGTGTGAGTGAAGTACAGAATTATTCATATTGTTTAATTTTTTGCATACCTATTTACCTTTTTTTAATTTAATTTTTGATTAAATCAATCCCATTCCGATTATAATGAGAATATTGCAGAGTGACATTGAGAGCATGTCGATGGGGAACTGAACCAAATATGACTATTTTTTTTAGATAGTGGTGTCATTCTCCATTCTATGCCCAGCCAATAGACACTGCATTCAAGATAATGAATGGTGACTTGTTTTATTTACTCAGTCCATTACTTAAAAACTGCTAGTCTTAAACTATCCAATATACCATAACATTCCTATTCACACTTCCCATTCCCGCCCCAACTAACTCAATAAAAGTTGGACTTGGACTGTTCTATTCAATGAAATATGTTTGCTTATCCTTAATAGAGACGTGCTATTAGAAATCTTCAGAGAAAAATAATGTAAAAATTAATAGATAGTAACTTAAGAAAGAATAAATAATTTCAGGATCGGATAGAATTGTCTGGGATGGAACTTAAAAAAAACCATAAATTTGTTTAGTTAATCGATTTTACCAAAATATCGATTTACTGAAGTAACTTCGCGGTTCTTTATTTTAAACATGAAGAAATTATCTAATGACTTTGAGGTTGTAATACACTCCTCACTAAATCTGTCCTTATGAAAATATGAGAATATTTGTCAATACCTATGAATTTGAAGGGAGGTTATCTAGAGTGGTTTGAAGCTTCATTTTCCCAACTTAAAATAGGTTGATGAAGTAATACAAAAATTAATCCAAAAGTTGTACTATGTATGCGGTCAATGTGATCATCATCAATTTCGTTCATATTTTACTGAAAATTAAATAGTTATGAGCTAAAAATACAATTTTTAATGGCGAGAGTTCCTTAGGTTATACACAATATTATATGAGATAAGAATACAGCTCAACTGTTTTGTCTTGCATGAATTAAAGGACTTTGAAATTCTTAAAATTCGCCGATTTTTGGACTGCTTTAAAAAAATCATAATGCTTTAATTATCACAAAGACATGATCCTTAGCCTATTTTAAAGTAAAAAGTACAATCAGGAAAAATTGGATGCTTGTTAGAAATAAAAAATTAGGGATAATAAATATATCCTTTATTCTGCGTCCTGTAAAAAAAAATCTAGTTATTTTTGAAGAACAAAAAAATAATCATACAATGGATGCCAGTTAATGTATGGACTCTGGTGCTCCAGTAGAATTAAGTGATTAATCATTGAAAAGGAATTAATATTTGGAACAAGAATTCCCATGGAGCTTGTCTTGATACCCTGTTCGATTGGAGTAATGCACTTCTATTTATATAGATGCAATATTATAATATTATTTCTGCATACAATGTCCAGTCCTACATCAAGGACAACGTAGTCATTGATGAGGTATTCACGTGCTATAGCAATCCACAGCTCAAGGTTTTGCCTGGACATATTAAACAATGTCACAAGCCTCTCATTGGAATCACCAGCTCGCAGTTTTGTGAGAAATATGTGAGTACATAAAACGGTTCTTGAATTTTTACATATCTGGCTTAGTGAGGAAGTTTGCTCTAATATCGAATCATATTGATCGCAATTGCGTCCGGTCCAAAAAAGCAACTTTTCATTAGTCACAGAACCTCTCGTGTTAAAATCTAGTTTAGAGCCTCCTTGTAAAGCGTTGCTAATCGTGTCACTAATATCACTAAGCTGGGTTGCATTGAAGCCATTGTAGAATGGAGGTAGTTCGGTCCAGTAATTACTCTCTATAGGTGTTCTCGATACACATGTAGTTTGTATTCTGGTATTCTATGACGGATTTGATTAGGACTATTGCCTGGGAGTGTTAGGTCCTGCCTCTAACCTAACCGATAGCGGGGAGAGAAGAAGAAGGAAAGAGTGAACTCTAGACGGGTTTCTGGGTAGCATGTCATGCTGACTTATTTCTGATGATGCACAAAATGGCAGCGGATTATGAAATAACTAAAAAATACGTTATTTGGCTATTTCTAAAACTTACATGTATAGTACAGTGTAACTCTGAACGGAATGGGATTTGGAACTAGGTGCAATGCTAACTTCTATTCAGCTCAAAAAGAGCTATCCAACGAGGTATTACACATGGCTATTGTATGGGAGCACCAAAATTTGCATCCTTTATCCCGTAAAATTTCTACATCAAGCATATAATTTTTTCTCTCCTTAAAATATGCCGCGTTAACATTCATTTTAAATTTAAAAAGAATTACCTCAAAATCTACTTCCACTAACAAATTTTAACAATTTTTATATTGTGGGAAAAATGAAAAGTTCAAATTTCGAAAGCAGAAATGTGCATCTTCCAATAGGATGGAAACGCGGAGCATTTATTGTGCCCGGTAAAGAAAACTTCAAAGTTTTCATATAACATAAAAATTTTATCAATTTCCTGTGCTTAAAAGGACTGTTAGCAAGTAACAGTAACGTTTTCTGCTCTCGCCACAGAGCTTCATCAGCGGTTTTTATTAATCTTTGAGTGAGTGTTCATTTCCTAAAATTATATACTTGATGTAAAAATTTTACGGGACAAAGGATAATATAACAAATTTGTATGACTTTATTTTCTTCTTCTTTTTTTTCAAAATTAAATAGACCTCTATTGATGAAACAATTCTCATTCCTAAGCATGTTGAAATTCTGCTTGGATAATTTAATAGTTTCACTAATAACATTATGAGTAATAATTTACAAATAAAATAAGAAAACTTTAGTTGGAGACATTTTAAGATATCCAAGGATAAAGATATATTTATTAGCTTTAATTTTTTTCTCTTTCTAAAAGGCATTAGGTAAAAGAGAATGTTTGATTTAAAAAAAATATATATATAATCGTTTTCATTCTTATAATAAATTAATATTGCAAGAATTAAATCAAATATAACTAATATAATAAAACTCCTCTAAAAAATACATAAATTTCAGAAGCTCCATGAAAAAAGCTTGTTTTTCAAAAGTAGTGAGCACTTTTGAAAAATGTGCCAGTGCCACTTATCTTTGATTATCTAATTTATATTTTCACTTTTTTCACCAGCAGGCTTCCAAGGAGTTTTATACTAAAATTCACGTTAAGTTTCCGTTCAACTTTTCTCCGTTTTTTTTTTTTTGGTTTTTTGCCGAGTGTGTACAGACAAATACAGAAAATAAATTCAAGGACTTGAAGTACTGTTGTAAAGCTCCATTAAGTTCATCCTTGAGTTTCTCTTTAGAATCCAATTTCATCTCACAGCCTCCAAAATCTTGAGAAAGATGTAGAAATGAGCTTAAAACAGTAAATTTGAAAATGTTCTTTCTTTTTTTTTTTTTACCCGTAACCATTTCTAAGTAAGTACGATATCGTTTCAAAAGTAACTCATAAGATAAAAAAAAAAAAAAATTATAATTTAGAAGAATGTCTGTACTAAATTTTATGAATCAGTTATAAAAGAATTCCAAAAATAGCTGAATGGCCTTTCTACATCGAAATTTTTGAATCGAAAATGACAAATGGGAAAAATTGTTTCCATGAATAGGCGATCATTCGTATTGCCATTAAAAAATCGAAAGCCAACAAAAATAAGAATTGCAAATTGTTACGTACATATATATTTGTATGTATGTACAGGAAGTTAGGTATTGATTGATGCTAAATAATTCCCTTCATTAGCAATTTCTTATGGAAGAGAAGAAAGTCTTCCACTTGAAATTGCGGGAATTGTCATATCTGTTTCTGAATTTCTCATTCCAAATTTTAGTCAATGTCTTGATTTTTGTAATTTTTGCAAGATTTTCAAATACTCCAGAACAGCTGCAAATAATTCTTACGACTTTGTAACAAGGAAAATTTAAAGTGAAGTTGAAAAGTAAATAAAGGTAAAATAATGAAATGAAAATTATATACGTTCACAAGCTGTTGTGACATTTCACTGCATAACAGTTACGTGGAAATATTTTACCGATATTGGATAACTATGTATAGGGATTGGAATAATCTTATGACATTGTTGACGTATTTCTTACGTAATGCTTACAGAAGTGATCGGAAAAAGAGGTATTTCTAATTTTATCATTTTAAAACCTTCTGAAATCTGGCAACGTTTTTGTAATCTACGTAATTCTTTGGTAGAGTGAAGTCTTAAGAATAGCGCTACTTTGTATTGAAATTTGAAAGCGCTATGGCATAATTTGAGAGAGATTGGGGCTTATAAAATCCTCGGAATGCATATATGTAACATTCACCATTATGAACTAAATATGATTTTTGACTTTTGAAATCAATCACAAGTTTATAAAATTACTTATAATTAGAAGCTATACATTTCTAATGCATGTATGTATATTCAAAATATTTTCCATTCCTAATTCCCTTCCTCTTCGAAATCAGTTAAGATTATTCCTGCATCTAAACAATCCAACGACATCGAATATCAACCAATTGCGTGCCACGTTAACATCACTGGTCAAGGTTTTCGAAAAACTTCTTCAATTGCAAATCATGGAACGACAGGTCCAAGTTCAAGTTTAAGTCCAGCTATTCATATAATTGCATTACGCATGGTCACCCCGAAGCCATTAGATATGACACGATGACTATAATTCTCGTTCTGTTGGACTTTTTAAATGCTAATAAACACTTTTACAGAAAATTTTCAGTTTTTCACAGTAAGCTTTCAATTTCATTCAGTTTTGCTACTTTAGTAGGCATTAGCAGGTCATTTGTAATGGAAATTCTGCTAACATATTGTTAAAAACTGGTGGAATACCTCAAGGCTCAAAACTGGGTCTCATATTTTTTTTTTTCGCTATTCATAAATGTTATTACCGATATACTCAATGGCCTACTATTATTTAATCGAGATTCATCATAGTTGATTCAAGAAAAAAAAAAACATTCTAATACAAAATAGACAGAAAGCAAAAACTATGAAGCAGATAAACTTAACTAAGGGCAAATTTGAGCTGATTTGTCAATTGCAATTTAAGATTGGTCAAATTATTATGGTCGAAATGCTCATCCACAACATTATGAATTGAATTTAGAGCCTGTTGTGAGCAAAAACTATTTATGAAAAATGGCTAAGTTTAAAAAAGCACAGTCATTATTAAAACTAAAAATATGAAATATTTTTGCATCATTCGCATAACAAATTAATCTGGACTTGAGTAAAAGTCATATATAAAAAATAGTAACAGGCCAAGAATACTGCCTTGAGGCACACCGGAGGAAAACAAAAGAATCACTGTTTTTCTGTCATTATGCTATACGCGTTTTAAATTTTTAATCTGACTTCTCACAAAAGAATGATTTCGAAACATCACTTTTATTATAGAATTTTTTATTAAGTATATTCAAATATTTTTGATATTTAAATGGCTTTTAATATACAACAGAAAAGCAAACATTAGGAAGTTATTCCTAAAAGAACAAAGTGGGAGTCCCCCCCCCCCCCCCCCCAAATCCGCTCTAACTTTTCGCTAAAAGCATCAAATCCAAACCTAAAATCTCTAGACCCCCATACTTATTTTGGTTTATTTATTTTTTTCATAAATATTAATTTCCTTTTGAACTCCAGACACTGGTCCTTTGGGAGCTTCCGTACCCTTCGGCAATACTGACATTGAATATGTATCTGACAATGTCAAATAAAAAATTCTCTTTTTGAAGGATTATAGCATAATTTTAGTTCTATCTCCTCTGTCCCCTGTGTCGTTTGTGACGAGAAATATTTTATGAAAATTCATAAATTTCCACTCAAAAAATTTCAAGACAAGTCGGATCGGGTAGGTCACTCTTTAATTTTCTACCCTTAATCCTCGTCACTCTGTGAGCGATAATATCAAAACATTTGCTACATCAAGGAGTATTTAAGGACATGTATTAAAGTTGCTAAACAACATACTTACATACAATTTAAGTACATTATATTTATACAGACGTGTATTTGTGTGTTCATCAAACAATGTTCTCTCTCCTACTACTCAAGCTTTATGCCTACGCACCAAAGTATCTCGAGATTTACACTTGAAAGCGCGTAGCCCTTTGTCATCACATTTCGTTTTGATCTCTCTTTAATTCTTACACACAGCTCCCTAAGGCAGAATAATAATTCTCTCAAGGATCCTGGAATACATACGTATACATGTATAGGTACATTCACAATAAAATGATTTATCTCTGAATGTCCAAACTGTGCAAAGGAAGGACTTTCCAAATGGTGAGAATAGGTGAGCTCTGGTAGTAGTAAATATATTTAATGACATAATTAGCCAGAAAGTTTTTAGGTTCTGTTTTATGTAATCCTCCGTCCGTTACGTAACATCAGTATTAAAAAATAAGCTTATCACGTCTAATTCTATATATATATAGGTATTTGGTCGTTTCTCTATCACAGGCACTCTTATCTCATACTGGAAGTGTACTACTATATATATGTACATGCATATGTATGTATGTAGCCCAGCGAAGCATTAAGTTTTGTTCAGGGGAATTAAAGCTTTGCGTGAATACCTCCTAAACGGGGCGTGTAAGACATACTTCACCACCAGACATTTTTCGAAATTTAGGCTAAAGCGAAAATGTGGGAGACCTTTAGCAAGATTTTCTGTGGAATTTATTTGTGTTGGACAAGAATTTACTGCCTTAGATTAGGTATGTCTCAATATAGGCGTATCGTACAAGAGATACCGAAGAATTTAACAAATTTTCTTTTTTTTTTGTGTATAGCAATTGACATTTAAATCTAGCTAGGGACAATGAGCATTCCGTTGCTTTTTAATTCATAGAGATTACACAGATACCTTGAAGGCAAAAATAGGATTTGTTGTCTTGTTTACATACGAGACTCGATCTATCGATTAGATATTTAAGTAATCATATCTATAGTTTTGGCAGTAGTGGGACTCGAGCCTTGATCCCAAATTGAGCTTGAAGTCATGCTTCATTTTCAGAAAGCTTTTAAGACTATATGCGAGTACTCTAAAATTTATATAATTAATTAATAAAACTTAGAATCCATAGTTTCTTGTATTACTTGAAGAGGGATTAGAAAGTTCTACTACTTATACTGGACTACTGGGACTAATTATCTACTAAAGAAGGAGATAGATTTGTTGTTTTACTTATGTACTTGAAGCCAGAACGCGAAAGATCCAAGGTATGAAGATCAAGGCGCCCAATATTGCTAACTTTTTCAAAATACCACACAAACTCTCACCAAAACTAGGTCTAACTGAGGCATGCTTTTCAGTTCATTCACAGATAGGTGAACAAACCCAAGCGTATCCAGTTTGCTTCGAGTAAAGACCGGACAAACGCATATGTTGTGTATCAGGTTCCCCTACCAGACAGGACACACACTCAGGTCGGTTAACAATTCCTATATTTGTTAGATTATCGTGGCCGATGATGATGCCAACCACAGTTCTCCATTGTTTTCTTCCGAACCCCAAAAGTTGGTCTGTAGGCTCATCAAGAAAAAGTTCTGTAAACCTATTCGTCTATCACTGCTGATGTTTCATGCGAACACCCGCTTTAATGAGAAATTTGAGCATCAAGTTGGTAACACCTACAGCTGGTTCAGGTCCAAGGAAGGAAGATCTAGATCCGGATCTGGCTAGCAGGTCAGTCCTTTTAAAGGAAAATAATATATAAGGAAAAGGTTTGTACATAAATGACATAGCATACGACAAAATAACTAAAATTTAAGGTGGATTTTATTGGAATTTTTGACGTGAGGCTAGTGACACGTGTGACGCGTTGGAAAAAATATCCTGTCAGATTGAAAGCTTCAACATTTGAGATATATCAACTTCAATTTCTATAAATTGGTCGCATTTTTCCACTTCCTAATTTGACTTTTCATCAAATTCTAATTTTTAATTTGGAATTGAAAAACAAAACAAAAAAAACACTAAAACATAATTTGTAATAGAACCATTTCTCCTCAAGTTTGAGGTTAAATTGAACGCTTTTGTATATATCAAGGATATAATTGATTTTACCTGTCAACTCAGTCCAGAATTCAAAGTGTAATTTCCTCCAATATAGGATTTATCGATATTCAGAAGACAAAAGCAAATATACCCAAATGTCAGGACTAATGTTAAAACTATAAAAACATTGGAGTGGTTCAGACATATTTGCACGCAAAGCACTAAATCCTTAAAATCACGAATCATGAATGTGATTTCATTCTATTATTCAAGCGTGAGGAGAGTATTTTGTTTTTGTGAAACAATATTTCAGAAATAATGCTTCAATGAGTTAATAAATTTTTGTAGAGCTTTTGAGCCAATATTTAATCAATATCGCCATTTCCATATGGAATCGACAATGTGGATGCTTGAGAGGAAGGAATTTCTAATTGCCATCATTCTGACAAACTCTAAGCCCTCCATCACAATGGCCATAAATTTGACATTTGTTCACAGTAAAAATGGCGTGAAGGAAGAAATTCTTTTGCAACAGTCTCATAATGGCTGAAATTTAAAATTTCAACGCTTCTCTCATTTTATGGGAACATTTGATCTTGATTTGGAAATTCTGTTTGTACCATTAAATTTCAGGTGCGATTAAGAATTATGTCTGCTCATATAGATGGCGTGAATGATATTAATTTCATTCAAGGAAAGTGCTCTTAGTAGGGTTCCGTATCTCAAAAGAAAATTATGGTAGAGCAATTTTGATTAGGACCCACGAATAAAATTAAAAGTTATTTTGAATTTTGCATGTCCATCTGTTCGTCTGCCTGTCTGTCAGTCTGTCTGTCTATCCGCACGATAGCTCGAGAACGCGTTAGAGGGCTGAAATGTTGCATTTGGCGTTTTAAAAAGGAAAAAAAAAATTAAGATTTAAGTACAAAAACGACACAAATTGGGTAGCTCCTTCGTAGGGTTGTCATATAAAAATTACGTTTTTCATTATATGTTTGGGCAATGAATGAGAACACTTCGATATAAGTTAGGTTAGGTAAGAGAGGTGCCGCTAGAAGTACCTAGATTGCTTCAGTTAGACCTCCAGTGGATCCATTGTGCCCTTTGACCTCAGTCACATATGCATAAGAAAAAGTGCTAAAAACACCGAAAGGGTTACATTTTCGGTACAGAGTGTGATAGGTTAATTTAAAGCTAAGCATTTGAGCTTCGTAAATCCAATATGAGAAGTTGGTGTTGATGACGTGTTTTTTTTTTTAATAAAAGTGGTAGTTAAATAAAAAAAAAACGAGTTAAAATTTCAAATTTTAACTTGCTGAACCATAACTTCAAAATAAAGAGGAGGACGAGAAAAATTTATAGACCATTGGGAAAGTCGAACGATTGTCAATCTAATTTTAAGTCATCATCATAGGGTGTAACTTTCAGCAGTTACAGGTAATCTATAAAATCATATCCAAATATCTTCGAGTCCCGTTCTTTCCGAGATTGTTAGAATTTATCCCCCACCACCCGTACAATTTATTGCTTGTTTAAGCGTGACCTATCCATAGCCTTCAGGTGCCAGACCGCTCACGGGATACCATAAATATCTCTGTTAATTTTATTGTGCCAGTAAAAGAGTACCGAAAGGTTATCAGTCGTTATGGTTGCTTTAATTCAAATCAATAACCCAAGGAACAATTCTATATAATATATGATTTCTACTCTTAGAATATAGAGACTCTTTATATTCGAAGTTTCTACTAGATAAAATTAACTCCCTTATGTCAATAGTAAGTGCCTAGATCGCAGTCTAGTTTTCCATGCATTTGTTTCAAGATTTTACTCAAAAAAGTCAAAACAGACTGACATATGTACACAACTCTGGAGAGAATATTATTTGAATATTGGGATGAATTCATCAGATTTTAGTACAAATTTTATCCGAGCATTTGTTGCAGCATTAGTATCGTTTCCATCATTGATATTAGGATTCACGGATGAGTTAAATAAGTCTATAATTCTAAAGCCAGGCCAAACATATTGTGACTTGAAATGTAAAGAAGATACGGAGCATACATTGTGCAAGCCTGTAAGCGGATATAATTAATGACTGATAAACTTTTAAATTAATTTTTATTTTTTTCTTTCCTTTCAAGGATTTTACCAAAATCTCACCCGATTGCGGTAATAGTTTTTACCAATATAAAGAAAATGAGCTCGAATTAAAAGACGACCTAATAATTGGCCTGAATGGAATTAGGAATCGTATCGCTGAACGAATGCGAGTCGCTAATATGAGGAAATTGGTAAAAGAAAAAGACAGTTAAATATTTATGTAGTATTAGGGGAAAATATTGTAAATTTAAAGAAAAAAGTTTATTAATTTTTTTTTTTTTTTTACAAAACAGAAGTGGGATACTGAGTTGGCGGATATGGCTTCAATTTGGATTAGAAAATGTAAGCCTTATGAAATGGATCCTTGTACCGAAAATAAAATCGGAGACGGTGAGCAACTCCCATATAGATTGTTCTAGAATAAGCTTACCATTTTTTTTTTGCGTTAAAAATGGATTTTACATTTTTATTGGTAGAGTTGTTGCCAATAATATTATCAGTAACTTTTTGGCGTTTCAGCTTTAGTTAGTCAATTTTCATCTTCCGTAGATTCTAATGGTGTAGCTAAAAGCTTTTGTAATTCGTAACTACGTATAGAAAAGTTCTTGCTGAAAGGATAAAAGAAAGGGAGATTCTACATGATTACCAAAACCTTAAATATGAAGCATTTTCAAATTGAATATTTCGAAAATGTCAAATTTTTGGATTGAATTGAATTGAGAAATTTTCGAATTTAATTAAAAATTGTCACAAAAAAATAGAAGAATTTAGCAAATTCATAGTATGCCGTATTAGTGTTAAAATATTAAAACATATGATCCAGATCATTGCCTTCTTTATTACAGGCGCTACAGCGCTAATATCGATTTCCATTGATCACGTTTTCTAGCAGAAATGTTACACTTTTCATGCAGTGCTACACCGAAATCGTTCTATTAACCTGCATCGATTGAAAAATTGTACGTCAAATGTTCTTGGTGCTACACTAGAAAAATCGGCGGTGTTACACCGTAAAACGCGTGAGAGCATACTTTCTGAATTCAAAACTGGTGCCACAAGAAACAGGCGGTCAGTCAGTCCATTTATATACATGTCAGTGATTGACGTAGAGTTTTTGTAAAATATCAATGGAAATCGACACAAGACTTTCTTTTACTCGCATACGTATGAGAAACATGTGTCGTTTGAAAGATGTCAGCATTGCCCATTATGGAAAAACAGATACGTTTCATGTTTAAAAATTGAAGTCCCAACAAACAAATGTCATGAAATTGAAAAAAAAAAAATATTGTATTAAAGTAATAAGTTTAATTATTATGCTTTTAAATTTTTCATTTATTAGAAAATCATATTCATGATTTGCAGGCAAACTTAAAAAAAAAGCGCTCGTCTTAAGCGAATTCATTTCGCAGTGAATTGGGTTTAATAAAATTCAGAAACTCTTCATAATTTTGTTGAAAGACTCACAATTATTTTTTTTTTCTCATCTTTTATCTACCTATAAATAGGCGTTAAAGTTATCGTCACCACCAGAAGCCTTTTTCTTATTTTACATAAATTTTTAAACATGAAACGTGTTTGATTTTTCCTAATGCGCAATGCTAAAAGCTTTCTCAAACGACACGTTTCTCATACATATGCATTTTATAACGCCATGGCCTATAGTAAAGAAGGCAATGCCCAGATACATTTGTTGTTATATTTTTGAGAAATTATGTGGCAGAGCTTCCAAATATGTAGAAGAAATAATTGGCCTAAGATGTATGTCGCAAATATTCACACAAAAACGCAGATGTCCATGAATACGCGAATACTGGCCGCACTAACTAAATCAACATTTCCATTAGGTACATGAAATTGTGGCTTTCCTTAAAATAATTGCAAAAGCTTATGTTGTAAGGAGTTTTATTGATGTTTTTCTGTTAAAGCTGATTATTTGGGGACTAAGAAAGCAATCATTCAAAGAGACATTTGATACCTATTTAATGGACTTAAAAAAGCTCTGGATTTTAAAGTATTAAATTTTATTATTATTATTTCTCCTGTTGTCATGTCCTAACTAACACACGAGTCCAGATACTAATTTCCACCTACTCCTAAGGGCGTTTGAAGGCATTTTTTCAGGAGCGTGTTATTCTCATATATTGAAACATTATAAAACAAAAATTATTTCAGATCACACGTCAATAAAAACTAATTTTCACTAAGAGAGGAGAATATTTGTATTATATATTAAAAGTCAGATCCTCAATAGCCTCATCGCGACGACTTTTTCAATCCATAACTCATCAATTATCAGAGAATTATGCCCTGGAACCTGATTACAGATCCTGCTGCATTTAAATCCAAGCTAAGAGCGTAAAGATACACAAGCGATTGAAAAATAAATTGTAATAAAAAAATCACTAAACGTACGATGACTGCCCGGAGGTCTCAAATTTGGTATGTTTGTGCAGCTGTTTTTCAGAGCGTCCACTGTCTATCTATCCGCACGATAACTTAAGAAGGTTTGATTTCCAGACTCCCTAATATAGTGGGAAATTGGTTAATCCCAGACGTGGAGGAATGTGAAAACATATAAAATTGATTATAGCCATTTTTAGTTACCAACAAACTGTTATAGAAAGATGTGTGAAGAACCACATTTAAAAGATCTACATATAAAATTAGCACATTTTACAAACATTCATTTAAATTGATCTTGGTTCAAAATGGTCTATTTTGCATATTTTGAAATAGAAGTGTGGCTATATTTACAGGAATGTTCATGTAGGTTATTTCTAAAATTGGTTTTAGATCAATTAGAACTTCTTTCCTAGTTCCAATTAGAAAATCCGAATAGGATACCCATTCCAAAAATACGTGCTCTTCCAAAACTTATACAGTATGCAAAATACTAATGAACATTAAATTCAGGAGAGCTGTCCTGGATGGTTGAAAGAAATCTTTCAATGTAAACAAACTTTAAAAGCTGTAGGACTATTATTATTTTTTGAATGAACAATTGTTTTGAATTATTTTTAAAGCTAAAGCCTAGTACGGAGTTCGAGTAAAACAGTACGAAACACAGGTAAAAAGTGACATTTCCATACAAATTTTACCGCTGGTAACATCCCAAGCAAAATTTTACTGAGGTCTTTACTAGTGCAGTACGGAGTTCATTGGTAAAAAGTGCCATTTGTTCTATTATAAGATAGATGGCGTTTTGGAAGTCTCCGCTCATTTTACTGATCATTTTAATGTGCGGAGCATTAAAATGCTGGTAAAACTTTGACATTTCTTCGATTATTCACAAAGCGAGTTTATTTAGTTTTTCCCGTGGATTTCCTTGACGACGATACACACTTAGACCTGCCGCAGAAACAAATTTGTCGTCGATATAATGATTTATATCCTTTATAAATAATAATCACTTAACATTTTTAAAAATATTTCCGATTAATTGTAAATTTTAACAGCTGTCATTTCATTTTCTCTACATAACACGAACTTTTTACCAGCGTTAAAATGCAATTTTCTGGAGACCGCGTTAAATTTTACTAATACCCGAACTCCATACTAGGCTTAAAACTAAAATTTTGTTATGACAATTTTAATTTAGAATGAGAGACAAGACTGAACTCGTATACCAGAAAAAAAAGTCCACAGCCATGAAAAATTGTCAAAAGTACTGCAGTTGCGTTTACATTAACTTTGTCAAGTAGCTTGAATAAAAATTTTGTAATTTACTTGATTCAATCAAGTATACTTGATGTCAATGCGCATTTACATGATATTTACTTGATCAATACTTGAACTATACCTCAAAAATTCATGTAAACATACTGACTGTTACAGAAGGTGCTAAAAAATTTTCCAAACGAAAACCTTAACACTTATAGAGAATAATGAAAGACCAGGTAATATTAGACCTCATAATCTAACATAAATGTCGGTGGACGCTTTTTCGGCCAGTTTTTATGTCATATGCCATCAGAGGGTTGAACTAGTTACATTTTCGAAAAAAAGACTAGTATATCGGGCTTAGTTACAAGAAAAAAACACTATCAATGTTGCACATTGTCTATCAGGCGATATCAATTATACAAACTTCATTGATCGACGACTACTTTCCAACCTGGAGAAAATCTAATGAAAATCGAATCAACTAATCTGCATCTCTCGTATATTGTGCAGGGGGTAGGTCGGCAAGACTTTGTTTCTAAACAAATTCTGTAATTGATTTTTACATAGTTGAGCTTCGAACTATATTGAGATGAAAATATTATTTATATTACAAAATCACAAGAAATATCTTTTGTAATGCAGACTACCTCAAATACTGTTTTCGGTGATGTCCCCGAAATTAGACTTAAAAGGATTTCATAAATTTATTTGCCAGTATGTAGTTTTGTTGTTGTTAAATGAACTTAATAGATCACACCCAACAGTTTATAATTATTATTCATTAATTATAGGTTCATTATTCAATCAGAACACGGCATACATAAAGAGTAAATTTTTCCCGCCAACTTTTATCCCATCAGTGCTTCGTAATTGGTATTTAGAGAAGAATCGAATGAATCCTCCAAAGCTAATTAAAAAGTCTAACAAAAAGTACGGTACATTTGACGATGCGGAAAATAATTTCACACAACTTGCTTGGGCATCAACTTATCGATTTGGTTGTGCTATTGCTAGGTAAGAAAAAACCTATATGGTAGAATATAATTTTTTTTTAGTTTAGTTTGCTTTCATATTTTTAATTCTTTTAAGGTATAAAGAAGGATATCAAATAATTTGTAATTACTATCCTTATGGTGAAACAAAATATGCATTTCAAAGAGGAAACCCAGCTTCTTATTGCCCCAATTTAGCACCACTTACAGATGTTTTCTTTACTAGTTTATGCACCGCTGGTAAGTTTTTAATGAAATTTATGTATTGGTACATATGCAGGCATTCCACATGAAACCGATTACATGGGAATACAATCATATTCGATTTAGATGAAACTTTTAAGAGTTGGTATGGAATAAGTAGGAAAATAGCTCACCCATATTTTTTTTCTTTCCACCCAAAAGAAAAGCGCATCTTGTGAGTTTACGATGAAACGTCAATTTTAAAATAGCAGATTTTGAGAATTGAGCAACTGATTTTTCTGATCCATATATCAAGTGAAGCTAAATATTTCATATTTTTCATAAAAAATACAGGACGAAAATTTTTGGGTTGGGTACGAAAGATAGAAAGACAAAATTCAGAGTGACAAAGTCCAGAAAGATCAAATCTAGATGAGACAATATCCAGAAAAGACAATATCAAGAAAAGACAAAATCTGGAAGTAATAAAATCTGGAAGTAATAAAATCTGGAAGTAATAAAATCTAGAAGTGGTAAAATCTAGAAGTGACAAAATCAATAATTGTGACAAAATCCAGAAGTGACAAAATCCAGAAGTGACAAAATCAAGAAGAGACAAAATTCAGAAGAGACAAAATTCAGAAGAGACAAAATTCAGAAGAGACAAAATTCAGAAGTGACAAAATTCAGAAGTGACAAAATTCAGAAGTGACAAAGTCCAGAGTAAATCCAGGAAAAATTCAGAAAAGATGTTTTTTGGATTTTCTTCTAGATTTCCTTTTAGTTTAAATTCTTCATGATTGTTTATAAATTGTAATTTGGTGATTGTAGATTTACATCTGATGGAAATCTGTGTCATCCAGGATGCAGATCTGATCCAACCCAACTGTGCCCAGTTTATATGCATATGATGATAGATATGGCTCACGGACTCCATTAAATGTGTCCGTAACCAATAATTGTTGTGTTGTAAAAAGTAATTATCGAGTCACACTTTTCTTCATATGCATATAAACTGGGCACAGTTGGGTTGCACCAGAACTTCATCATGAATGACGCATGTTTCTATTAGATATAAATCTATAAGTACCAAATCCAAATACACCCATCAGTACATACATATATTTAAGAAATTTGTCTAACTCATGTGAATTTTAAATAATGATATCTTTGTAGAATATAATTGTAACAATTTCTACAATTCCCGGATTTTGACATTTAGGTATTTTTTGTCACTTCTGAATTTTCCGTGCATTCAAGTGTACAGTAGGTTTCAGTACATCGGTGTGCACATCACATGATTGAAAAGTAGGGATAGCTACTGAACGGTTCGTGTGCATTGCACCCTGCGAATACAGTGGGGGGTATGACAAGAGGGCCTATCGTGCATCAGTTCAACATTTCTGACATTTCATATTCTATAAAATTGTAATTGCTGCCTAAATTATGTCAGCCATACAAGAAATATTATCTGAAAATAAGGCGGAGCTAAAAAATTTGTTTATTTTACATAGCAATTTGGATTATAAAAAATGTCCCCCCTTCAAAATGTTAGGATTTCATAACTGCCGTGACGAAACGAATACAAACACAGCACACTTTGCTGAGTGGATTAGGTTTTCATCCGATATGCCGTTTCCTTATTAGTTATTTATTCAATGTATGCACTTCGATTCAAAATGTCACTTTTAAAGCTCTTTAAGAATAAAACTACGCTAAACGTCAAAACTATTAAGCGCGCCGACACACTACGCTAACAGACCGTGGCGTACAAATATCTTAGATTGTATAGCAAAAAGGATAGTCTATGCTGTGTAAAATTCGTGTTCATTTGATAATGTTTTTTTGTTTAGTCGGTGGGGGGTGGGGGGAATTGCTGAATTATTCTGAATTTGTGATCAAAAACATGCTTAAAAGTGATTTAGTGAGAAAGAATAGGAAAATATAATGTTTTGTCCGAGAGATTTTATATAATCGAGACTCCGGAGTCTTGAATTATGGTGATGAAGTGCGCTGTGCTATGCTGCAGAAACAACCGAAGCTATTAACCGAGGAAATCATTTTCCAGGCAAGTTTACTTTTTTCAAAAATAAATTATAGTGTTTTAAATCAAATATAAGTGAAATAGTTATGAAAATAAATAGTCGTGATAAAAAAGTTTAACATTTACCAATGCCGGTTTGTTTGCTTTCAATTGAGCTGTTTTCGGGTGTCAGTTATACAAATGCAACGCCAAAAAATATTATCGCAAAATAAATGGTGCACCAAAAAAATTCTTAAAAATGTAAAAAGTTATAAAAAAAAAATTATAAAATTATAAACTTAAAAATGATTATTCGAATCACGGTGACAGGAAATTATAAAACTTATTCAATACAGAATATAGTTTCAACCACTAATTTATTTGCTCGCTTTGAAAATATCGTAGTTTACGACTTCCATGGCTAAACAAACACATCAATTCGATTCTACTACATGAAGAATATTGCTAAGTTTTTCTTCCTCATAGCCTATCCTTTTTACAATATAATCTAAAACAAATGTGCACACCGATGTTCTATGGAAATGACAACGCTTCGGTCGAATAAACGACATGGTGTGTAAAAATGTGACAATATGTGACATTTTGCGTCCGGCTAAACGCACGGTTTATCACTTCTGGATTTTATTACTTCTGCATTATTTCATTTCCGGATTTTTTCAGTTTTTCTGGATTTTGTCTCTTCTGGATTTTATAGTTCTGGATTTTGTTATGTCACCCAAAATTTTTTTTTTGTTAATAGTATTTAAAAAAAAAAAAAACAAATGGTATTAATTACAATCGAGAACATCTAGCATTATTTTCTTATATTTTTATGTTGAAGCCATAAGCCTTATTTATCTATATGTGCCAAAGATATAATGTAGGTGAAGCGTGGTGGTAGGGGGAATAACATAATGTGGGTGAGCTATTTGCGCATTCCATACAAATCCTGAAAGTTTCATCAATAAATCGGAAATGTCGGGCCCATAATCACCTCAATCTTTTCAAAGATGAGAGATATGGAGAGAAGTTTTACTAATTTAAAAATCATTGTCACCTTTTTCTTCAAATAAAATTTTTCTGTTGTTCAGGATCAAAATTGAATTCATTTCGTTTTATTACAGAAAAATATTGAAATAGAAAAATCTGAATTTTATTTAAAGCCAATAGCTTCATACCTAGAGAGTAATATAATTCATTTTGTCTTCTTTAAGGAAGTATGATGGAATCTCTCTAGCCTTAAGAGAATTAAATATAAAAATACATTTTTTTTCTTCAACTGGAAGTCATTTTCTTTTCCGTATTTTGATTACTAATCCCTTTTAATGGGTATGAATCCTTGCAAGATTTTCAAAAAAAAAAAAATTAATTAGTTCTAGAAAAAATACTTGGATTAAAAAATCCGTTAAAATTCGTTTTCATCTGAAACTTTTTTATATCTTAACATCAAAAATCTTTCAGTTCGGGTAATATATGGGCGCGATATTGTTTTGGACGGTTAAACACGAATAAGATCGAACGATCATTATTATTGATTTTTCACTAAGAGGCCATTGGTTAGATTAATAGTATATTCTTATTACAGATTGAGATTAATTTTATCTTTAAAACATGTGAATTTTATTTTTTTAATCCGTTTCACTTAAAATAAAACTTTGTTTTTTTTTTGCTTTTCCAGATGACAGAGCGTACTCAGTACACGTCAACAGCATATTTATAATTTTTCTATTAATTTGTATTGTATGTAGGTAAAAAACTGTATTCTTCTTTTTTGTATAAGTATAGATTAAAAATAACGAGAAATCTTTCCAAATTTTTGTGTTTCTTATGTATATTAAAAAAAAAAACAATCAATGAAATTTCTTAAAACTTACGGGTACAGGGTGTTCCGGCTCCGCGTTTAAAGGAGTACGATCTTCTGGCAAGAGTGGTATTGGTAATGCCAGAGCCCCTGTGGCTCGCCGTGTTGCTCTCAAGCAACGTAATACTATAACCAAAGTAATTGTTACAGCTCCTGTGAGCGATATAGCAACAGCTAATACTATGTATCCTGTAAGAGAAGGATAAAAGAAACATTAAGAAAAAAAAAACTGATAAAAATAGGTATAAAATCTAAATTTATATTTCATATTTATGATTCTAAATTTAAAAGGCCAGCAAACAAAAGCGCGCGCTTAGTGCATGAATATGCAGTGCGTGAAACAAAAAAAAATATTTATTTTTTTCTCTCATCAGCTAAACTATAATCGTCACGAACATGACCCACTTTGTCACCAGCTAAAAAAATTTTTCTTCAGCATTTTTAAAATAATTTCAAACTTTTCAAAACAACACTTAAAAATAAAGTTGTCATTTTTATTGAAATGTTTCATGAGAAGATAGATAGATGCCCTTGAAAGCAGCAAAGCATTCCACAAAAGCTGTTGGATTGTTTTGTTTTTTTTTCTTGTTTTTTTTTTTTTTGTTTTCAATTAACAAGAAAACAGTTTTTTGTTTTGTCACATACCTAGTAAGAGTTACATAAATATAGATTTATTTTAACTGAATATTTCTTAGAAGTAATGCCAATCCCAAGTGTCGTTGTCACATCATGTCCAGATAAAGTTGATTATATAAATTTAAATCACGATTCCGATGTATGATTTTCTGTTGTGAGGGGAGAGTTCATTGTCACCCCCGGCCAGTACAGATTTATCTCGATTGAATTAAAAAGTGCGGATGGATAAAGAACGGTTGCAGCAGCCAGCCAGCCATATACAGATTCAGATTATGAAAACAGCAAATTTTATATAGCAGATGTAGCGATGCTGCTACAGCTACAAATTTAATTTGCCTGTAAATTGACTATTAATGTCGTGTCCATTGAAAATTTTCAATGCATATTTAAGATTATAAGAAGAAGAAGTACAAAAAAAGCCGTGCTTTTTACATTTTTCAACACTTCATGCCCATACGAGCAATTTATTGCATGAAAACTTTAATTGAAGACAAATAAGCGAGCAGAGATTTTTGTGATGTTTATTACCACCCGTGTAACATATTTAATGAATACGAAATATATAGCTGCTATAAAAAGCCTCTTTGGTATATGGAACTGTATAATCAGCACATTCTGGACACGTTCTGGTAACAATTTTCATGCTATGTTGAACCTTAAATGTCCACCCCAATCTATTTCAGATTCTAATTAGAACCAGGGATTAATACAAGACATTTGACATCTGTCTAGTGGTGCGCTGCTCGACTAAAGAGATGTGGAAATGTTTATCCGAATGAGGATGGTGACATATTTTATTAGCAGAGGCTTGACAAATCTTGTGCTTTCTGCCTACATTTTATCTCGTAAAGTGATGACACTGTGGAGCAGATCCTCGTATAGTAGGCGCCTTTTGGAAAACATATGGCCTCAAAAGATATTTTTTGAAGTTATTTTTATAGGGGGAGCCAAGTATAGAATAGAAATATGTTTCATATTTTTGAGGTTATGATTAATTGATGTGTTTATATATATATATATGTATGTATGACATTGGAATTTCATAAAAATATGAAAATTTTTTGTTTAGCACACATTGGAAACTTAAATAGCCTTGGATTTATCATGTTTTTTTTTGTAAATTCGTCGTTTTCAAGAAAAATTTCATTCGCGTTTTAAGTAATTTCATAAAAGTTTAGGACCAGTATTCTCAGGTTGATGGACTTTTCCCTAAACGTGGGATTTTTAAATTTTTTGTTTGATAAAAAGTATTTGTATATATTTTGAAAACATTTCAAGACTTTGGAGTGAATAATGTTCATTTTTGAAGTTCAATCAAATTTCGTGGCACAAATTTCATTTTATAAACATATCTAAGAAAAAAATTAAATAATTTGCTTTCTTTCATTGAGTTTTATTATCATTTTATTCCCAAGCTTAAGGCCCTGTATGCTAGAGCCAAGGAATTTTTGTTCCTATACAAAAACTATGTAAAAAAAAAGTCATTGAATGCTCAAGGAAATTTTTCCTTTGCCGATTCCTTGAAGTAGTATGCCTAGAAACAAAAAATTCGAACAGAAAAACTCTACATCTCGATTGACAAAAAGATATCGTTCTTGTCGAAAAATCCATTTATCCTCAATATTTCTTGAAGAAATAAATACCGATATACTTATTTCTGTAAGGGATTTCAATGTTGGTGGAATAATTGCAAAATTGAACGAAGGAACGGTGATTTTGCAATAGAATTGATGCACTTATTATCAATTGCAGTTTTCCGAAATAATTTATTCCGCAATGAGCAAAATTGAGAATTATCCATTTCTTTATTTGCTTTATTATTTTTATATTTATTTTGAGATATCTAAACACAATTGTCAAATATTTCTTGACCAAATGTCAATTTTTCTTTAAGAAATAAGTGCATAAATTCCTTGGTTCTAGCATACGGACCTTAAGCAATGTTTGGTTGTTTGTTAACGAGACAACTTGGAAAGTTGTGGATCATATTTCAGTAATCGAATCGATAAAAAAGTTTGTTGATATTAGAGCTGAGCAAGTACCAAAGAAAAAGTATTGAAGTACAAGTACAAGTATGAAAACTTGTAACTAAGTACTAAGTTTATAAAAAGTACTGAGTACTTTTTGAACTACTGTTTTTAAAATCTTTGTTTATCGAGTTCAGTTAATAGATAAATAATTAATAAATACCTTTTGAAAACTATAATATGTATAGTAACCAGTGGCTACTATTTATAGTTTTTAATAGTTTTCTGAGCTGCAGGTAGAGTAAAACTTTCACCTCTCATTGCTACTCTCATAAAAACTATTGCGGACCAAGCACCTACATATTATCTTCCAATAATGCATAACTATTCTAAGGAAAAAATTCAGGCCTTGCCTACAACAGGTCGAGGCATCGTTGATTTTATATTGGAGCGAGGCATTGCTTGCTTACCCTTGGTTATGTCCACTGACGTATATAATATGGACTGCTTACGTTTGTATTTCACATTGGCACAGTTGCTTTTGTCAAAAGAGTTCTTACGTCGGTGCCAACATTAAAAAAAAGAAAAAGTGAGCACTCAGCTCGGAAAGTGATTTTAATAAAATATTTAGAATTTCTTCTGCGTATCTGATATATCTTTGGTAAAACCGATTTTATCAGTAATAACCCTAAATGATTAATTTAAAATCATGTACTTCGACGAATCCACTAATTTATTTGTTGTTTTCACTTCTCTCTCAGTTGGTCCTTGCTGCTTAGACCGAAAGTAAGCAATATAGAAGTGAGCCCACTTTCTGAAGTGTATTTCTATGAACGTAGTCAGTCTATATTATACATGTCAGTGGTTATGTCATCAAGTCGAGGCATCGTTGATTTTATATTCGAGCGAGACGTTACTGGTTTTTGTTTTACTTTCTCAGTCTTGCTTGTTTGTTATTAGTTTGTCTAAGGTTCTGCCTTGCGTGCCTTAAAAAATCAACAAAAAGTAGTTGCGCTAGAGATTGTGTTTGCTTTTCTACGAAGAGTTAGATATTTGTAGGTACTTAATAGACTCAGAAATACTTAAGTAAAAATCGTGGTACTTAAGTCCAAAACTAATTCTTAAGTACAAGAAAATAGCCGCTAGTACTTATATTCAAGTACTAAGTAGAGGCATTTCAAAAGTAGTCAGTAATAAGTCTAAGTAACGAAATCGAGTCCTGATACTGAATGTGGCAGTTCCGCCGGTGGATGGAAAAATCGCATCGCTAAAGAGGAAGTGAATCTTACTTGGATTGAATACGGGCCCCCTGCTAGATTATCTAGATAAAATTACCACCCAGACCGTAAAGCCTAGTACTAAGGTCCGCGCTAAGCTAAATTTTGTATGAAAATTTAGCAAGCTAAAAGATATTGGCGAAAATTTATCCTGAATTTTTGCGAGAGCAATACTAAGGTCAACGTGCTAAATTTGCCTTTAGGTTTTGATTAGAGATGGCACTACCAGTAAGTCTCCAAAAATTTAGCTTGAATTTATCCGCCCGGGCCGTTCTTTACTGCGCTAAAAATATTTATTGTCAGAGTTGTGAGATTTGATAAATTTACTGATCGGTAGTTTTTTACGTCTTTGCTGTTAGTACGGATGAATTTGATTTCTTATCATGGCCGTATTTTCAATATCATTGTTAATATTTTTTTTTTCTTTATTATTGTATACATTATGCATATTATTTTTATATTTTTAATATTTCCAAATAATTTTAACTACCTGTTTTTAGAAATATTATGACTGCGCTTTATATTTCCGTAAAAAAATTGCAAAATTCTTCTTCTGCCTGTTTTTAATATATATCTTTCCTCTGAGTCTCCGCTGTCATATTTTAGCTGCTAAAGAATGGCCCGATATTGAAGACTCGCTAAAATTTAGTTTAACGCAGACCTTAGTACTAGGCTTAAAGCTTAAAATGTAATTTTCTTAAATTGAATAGCTAAAATTTTTTTATGCTCTCAATCGAGTTCAAGAGTAATAAAACGAAACCAAATTAACAAGCTCTATCGAATTGAGTTCTGGCGGTGGATTCTGATAGAAATAAAATGACAAATGAAAATAACATCGTGACTTTTCTTCGAAAATGCGATTCTTACACCATCCATGCGTTCAGGTGTCGCACACCAATGTGCTTTTAAGCGCTGTGATGTGCACATCACAAGACTTGAAATTGTGGGGATACACACAGCACTTCAATCTATTAACTGATCGGTTGGTGTACAATTCGATTCGAAATGTCACTTTTGAAAGTTATTTAAGAATAAAACTACGCTAAACGTCAAAACCACTAAACGCACTGAGACACTACGTTAGCAGAACGTAGCGTAAATATGTGCGTAACGATGTGTTGGGGAAATGAGAACGCTTCGGTCACCTGAACGACACGATGTGTAAAAAAGTGACATTATGTGACATATTGCGTTCAGCAGGACTTCAGCCATAAAAAGTGACATTTAGCGTTGAAAACTAATTTTATTTCATACTTATTTTTATATTATATACTTCTGATTAATATGGTTCCGATCTACTTCGGAAATTGGAAATTTTTAACATCATGCGCGATTCCATACGCGCAAACTTCTTCCACACATCTAGAAAACAGAAAATCTTGTCCAACTAGCCGCTGATAAGACTCTAGTCGATATTAATTAAGTTGATACTAAATTTGCATACAACTTTGCATTAAAATTTGCTCCATTTATTTTCAGGAATATATTCAATTACCTCGCAGTTGTCAAATTGTCACTACTATAATTTAAAATACATGTCATGTCACCCAACAATCGGAATTTCAAATTATGGTATAGTGACACTGTCTTTCCTTCGAAGTCATTTTGTCATTTTAATTACATCAGAATCCACACCATGGAATACGGTCACGGCTATGTATTTATAGGTTTGGCAGAAGAATTCATCAACAGACGTCAAAATATTAGTTAATAAAAGGATTATTGATTTACAGACTGTAGAATGGCTAACTGCAAGTAGAATACTTAACAACTATGTGACTTCTGTAGAAGTTGTATGGACAAAGGTGAGGTAGAAAACATTCAACATATGTTATTTGAATGGCTCAATTTACTCAAATGAAGATGAATGCCGCAAACTTATATCACATAAAGAAAAAATTCGCTAAAAATTTATTTCCTCCATAAATTGGGAGAAATAGTAAACCAAAAAGTAGAAAAACTGTTGGGAATGCTCACCATCCATTTCTCAGTGATAACCAATCTAACCTAACGTGATAATTATATTTTTATTTTTCATTAACCGTCCCATTTTAAGTTACTTTGCCTGAAAGTTTATAATATACAGAATAGTCGAAAGAATTCAGAATTTCTATGAATTTATAATTGACAGTGTACAACTTCAGGGAAAGCAGTTTTAGTAAAAATTAAAAATAAACAAATTTAGTGTTCCTCGCTAAAATTGTAGAAAAAAATAAAAGCAACGAATCTTGCCACATATGTAAAACATCATTTCTAGGCTTTCCGAGATAAGACACGACTTTTAGAATAATGAATTATTAAAAAATATTCAGACGTCCATAATTTTTCGTTAATTTCAAGATGCTAAAGATAATGACGTAAGCAATCATTTGGACTAAGTTAAAAATATAAAAAATCATGTTAAATATAGTTTATTTTCCAACCATAATGCCTCCTTTTCAATATGTGATGAACTAAAAAATATTCTAAAACAAGCCATTCAAAAATTCTGAAATCTAACAACTGCTGCAAAATTTAAGAAGGAAAATGAGATGAAAAAACTTAAAAATTAATTTAGGTTATGATCTCAAAGATTTTCGTTTATTTGTAGGCCAAATTTTTTTTTTATCATGTTGATAAAAGTCGCATAAATGAATGATTTAAAAAAAAAAATTGCATTCCTGTCTGTAACTTTGATTATCTTAGAAAAGAAAATATTCCACGAAATTACGACTGTCTTTTGGAGATTGAGTACATAAAATCCCCTGCATATTCATAATTTAGGCATTATTTGAGGGTCGTAATAAAATTCACAAGAAACTTTGTCGCACTAAACCAAAGCTTGTGTGATAGAAAAACAAATAAATTTTTGCTTTGTGGCTGCTTTATGTTGTAAAAGTACTTAGTCTACTTTAGAAAAATATATCAACTCAAATATGCTTTAAGGAGGATTTACATTACGATGGCATGCATTTTTCCAGATATTATGAGAGAGGTAGTACATACATCGTATATGGATATTTATTAATGAGTGACGAGAGAAGCAAATGCCATTTGCATTTTTTTCGGACCTCGTTTTCTCAATGTGTATGTGTGTCCAGAAAACCTAAGTCCCATAAAAAGCTCTCAAGCATAAGTACAAAGTTTTTATGGGTGCTACAACTAAAACATTGTTACTGATAATACTAAAGTATCACTTTTGACTACTGGTAACACGGTTTACTATAATTTTATAGCAAATATTTATTAAATTATTAGTTAAAAGAAAATAAAAATACATTTTTAATTTGTAATCAAATACTGTGAAATTGAAAGGATTCAAATTATTTCGAAGGTAGTGTCCCTAATCTAGAAAGGGAAAGCAGCACATTCACAGATTCGTGGCAGTGGTCTTTTTCGAAACTTATTTCAGATGATTTGAAAATAGATATTCCATTTTGAAAATTTGACTATTTGACAATTTGCGATTCTTGCCATAAAATCGAGTGAGGAGTGTGAGATATTGTAGTGATTGCTTTGGTAGCATTTAAATTTCAATAAACTATAAATCTGCCTTACAATATCTGGATAAAAATGCATGCCATCATAATATAAATCTTCCAATTCGGCTAGGCTGTACTACGTTGGTAGACTTTAATTCAATAGAGGACCAGGCCAGGTAAATTCGAAGAAATATCAACTATGCTAAATTGCTATATTTCAGGAAGTTCTAAAAGGTGTGGTGCAATTAATGAAAATTCAAAATTAGTTGGGTAAGAATGTAAACATAAATTTGACTTTAGAAAATATTTGCCCGGTTTCATATTACTTCACTTTAGGTCCTCTAAATTCGAACATAACCTTCAGTCGGCCTACAGTAGACTAACCTCATTAGGTGAAAAGACTTATTTCTTACTATATTTCATTAAATTTATTTAACTCGTTTTTATAATTTATTTTAGCTGAAAAACACATCATTTACGAGTACATAGAAAATCTAAAATCAACTCAAATAGAAATGGAGTTGTACATATGCAAAGTTGCAATGCTGGAAATAAACAAAATCTATTGTTTAATAATTTAAGTGGTTCCATATGAATCTAAATTACTTGCTGCCTGATCTTTTTTTAACATATCTTTCATACAGATTTTGATTGCATACACATCCTTCCTTCTCGCTGAGAGACTTTGGTACTTAAAGACTAAGGAATTATTTCCAATTTTTTAGTCTTAAAAAGCCGAGAATCCAGGGTGCGGATTCTAATCTTTTGACTTCTTAAAGAGGAGGTACTCAATTTGACCGATTTTTTTTTTATATTATATAGTTCACTTCGGTTTTTATCGCTGTAATTTTTGATTTATCATTCTCATCTACTACTCATGCGGTATACAAAGATTCTGCGAGTGATGATTCGTCTGAGATTTGTAACATGTTTGCTTAATTTTTTGATAATGCATTTGTGTCACCAAACTTTCAATCACGAAATAATAAATTCAGTCATATGAAGGACTTCCATAACGTTTCATTCACTATCCCTTCAATTGAACATAAGGATATGCTCGATCATGTTAATGGACTTCCAAATGACTTCATACCTGTTCCTGACGGGATCCCTCTTACCTTTTATAAGTCATACTGCATTTTCCTGTCAGTACCTAACTATATTCTAAAATTCTCTCGATAATGGTTGTATCCCGCAGCTATGGAAAAATTCTTTTATTATACTTATCCACAAAAAAGACAGTAAAAATGAAATTTCTAACTATAGGCCTTATTACAAAATTATCTTGTATGCTCAAATTATTCGAATCTATCATTTAATCTCAGCTATCAATTTCCTGCAAGAATTTTCCCTCTTCAATCCAACATGAGTTTATTTCGAGCAGGTCTACAACCACTAAATTGTTGGAATTTGTCTCGCATATTATTGGCGGGTTTGCAAAAGGCTACTTGAGATGTAGATTGTATTTATACAGAATTTAGTAAAGCCTTCGAGTAGTTATCTTACTCTGTGATACGATAGTAAGTATTAAAAACGAAAAGGTATGGGTTTCCCCCTTCATTTCTAAAATGGACGAAGTCTTATTTAAAAAACAGAATATACCAAATCGTTTTCCGCCATTCGATCTATAGAGTATTGAAGGCTTCGTCTGGTCTACCTGAAGGAAGTCACTTGGGTTTATTGTTTTTTATTCTATCTACTGATGATATTGTCTCTGTTATGAGACACTGCAAAATCTTGATTTATGCTGATGACATTAAAAGTTTCTCTCAGATTAAATCTTTGAACAATTGTGACCAGGTACAGGGTGACCATCACAAATTTTACGATTCGTGCAAAAGCAATAATTCAGTACTCAATATCGACAAATGTGTGATTATGACTTACCACTGGAATAAGAAACCAATCACTTAGGATTATGAGTTCTCTGATTCCTCGCAACGTGTTAAATGTGACCATGTATTGAATTTTGTCTCCTACAAAAAGTACATGGTAACAAAAAGCAAGCAGTTCTATGCTGGGCTTTATAAGACGTTGGTCCAGAGAATTTTCGTATTCGATCGTACAATTTTTCTTAAGCTTACATACATTTTATAATCTTTACTTGTACTGTTACTGTCAATAAAACTAAGTGATGTTCTATCGAAATTATCGCCTGTCGAAAATGTTATAACATACCGAGTTTGTTTCCCACTAGAAGAGAACATGACAAAATCCAGAAGTGACAAAATCCAGAAAAAATAAAAAAATCCGGAAATGAGAAAAGTGACAAAATTCAGAAACGACAAAATACGTAAATGTCAAAATCCCCAAATTGTAAAAATTGTTATAATTAAAAATTTGTTTAAAAGTTTTTATAAAATGGCATGAACTTCGCTTTCCAGTTCTTATATTTACACTCATCGTTGTTGTTATATTAATCTGTGTTATTAATATAGTTGGGAGTTTTGTGATGACATATTCATCTGATGGAAACCAAGCATATTTGTGAAAAACAAACTAACCCAACAATGCCTGTACATGGATCACGAAACATTATATGAAATTTTGAAGTATTGATCGCGATTTTGTGATGGTCAAGGTCCAAAATGTGGGATGGGTATGAAATCCAGATAGACATAATCCAGAGTAACGAAATCCAGAAAGACAAAGTCCAGAAGAGTCAAAACGCAATAGTGACAAAATCCAGTAGAGAAAAAATCCAGAAGTGACAAAATCAAGAAGTGACAAGGTCCAGAAGAGACAAAATTCAGAACAAGTCCAGTTTCTGGATTTTTTTCTGAATTTCCTCTTAGCTTAAATCACTTAGCTTGAAGCATTAGTTCATACATTTAAGAACAGGATAATAACTTTTCTATGTATAGTGATTTCCAAAATTTAGAGTTTTTTAATTTAATTCTACCTTGACCCATCTCAAAATCGCGATCAACACTTAAAATTTTCATATAATGTTTCTTGACCGCCGTTCACAAAGCGTGGATTAGCCTGTTTCGTTCACAAAGATGTTAAGTTTCCATCAGATGAACATGTCATCACATGACTATATTACTAACACAGATTAATATAACAACAACGACGAGTGTAAATATGAGATTTTCGAAGCAAAGTTCATGGCATTTTTAAACAAATTTTTAATTATAACAATTTTTACAATTTCGGGATTTTTATATTTATGTATTTAGTCGTTTCTGAATTTTGTCACTTCTGGATTTTGTCAGTTCTGGATTTTGTCACTTCTGGATTTTCTCAATTCCGGATTATTTTAATTTTTCTGGATTTTGTTACTTCTGGATTTTGTCACTTCTGGATTTTCTCATTTCCGGATTGTTTTATTTTTTCTGGATTTTATACTTCTGGATTGTGTCATGTTCCCCAAAATGCATGATAATTCGGATTATAATAAAAAAGTTTAAATTTTGGAAATTACTAATACATAGAAAAATATTTGCGTTGAGGTATTATCCTGCTCTGGAATGTATAAATTAGTGCTTATATCCAGGTCTGTGACGAGGTCTCATTTATTAATGAGTGAATAAATAAATAAATGTGTGTGTTGAAGTGGTAAGCGGGGGGGTGAATAAATTTAAAAAATATATACAATTAGTTTGTTTTTAACATAAACGAAAAATTTCCGAGCTCATAAAGAATTCAAACTAAGAGGAAATCCAAAAAAAAAAATCCAGAATATCTGAATATTTTCCTAAATTTCTTCTGAATTTTGTCTCTTCTGGATTTAGTCACTTCCTGATTTTGTCACTTCTAGATTTTGTCTCTTCTGGATTTTGCCTCTTCCGGATTTCATCACTTTGGATTTGGTCTTTCTCTGGATTTCGTACCCAACCCGTCTACATAGTTGTCCTTCTAGAAGGCAACTCCTTCCAGAAGTCATAGAGACAGTCGTATGTATTCGTTGAAAACAAGAAACTAACATTCATCTACGTTGCTAACTGTCATAAGGACCGTCAGCACAATCTAGTTTAATTATCCGTACAAGAAAATTATCTACTTACCTCAGGTGAGGTAACATCAACTATCTGGCATAGCTCAATATTGAAGATTCTTTGGACAGCTTAGCTCATTGCCGGTCATTGGTGTTGACAGCAACTAACTTACACGCAATATTGAAGAATCATCATTGAGCTTATCGAATTTGTAACAAGCGATATCAAAATCTGTTGACCGCCTTATATATTATAAGGGTTCAGATTCATCAATCAACTTATCCCATTAATGCCAATTAGTGAGAACAAACAAGCGATACCGAATGCAAGATTGGATTAATTAGTAACTCACTGATTATCTAAAGGTTCACAACCCATATTCCTATTCATAGAAATAATTGAAACCATAAATAATACAGGGTGATTTTTTGTTTTTTCATTCTGTTACTTTAGGTAGAGCTCAGTTCCAATTAGTGTGAGTGCAATTGGTTTAATCTTTTACAAATATCAAAATTCATTGAACAGAAATTGGATTGGTTGTAATAATCCAAATATATACCAACTGTGAAGTCAGAAAATGCATAAATAAAATTAAATCTGATAACTTGAATTCCGTTAATGGTATAATAGCTATTTTAGTTAACTCAAAAATAAATTATACTTATCCTTAACCAGAAGGCATTTTAAAATAAGACATTAGTCATATGGATTAAGTATGTAATAAATCTTGTGTAAATCATCCGATTTGATTGAAAAAATTCATTTCTTTTTCAGCAATTTTAAGTGGTTTTCCAACCACCACTCGAGATACCTATCAAAATTATATTAAATTATATTAGTCAACATTCTGTTAACCAGGTGGTGGGTGCCAATGCAACTGAACTCAGTCAGACTTTCAGAAGCGTTCACGAGTAGCTTTTTCATTGTTATCAAAACTGTTGTCTTATTAGGATTTTTTGAGACCTATATATACTTATTATACCCTTCCATCTAAATATTATACGTACATTTATATTCTTTCTATGTTCATTAATATTTTCCTTATATGTGTAGCTCTTTTCTAAAATCCTAAAAAAAAAAACAATTGGTGCTAATTTCGTAATTTAACGACATTCAATGTAAAATCATGCTTCTGATGAGACAAACCATCATGTAATCATCTCACGTCTATATTGAAAATTTAGAATAAATTTGCTTCTACTTCCGATTTCTGATTTACTCGTCACTGGGGCGCCGTCGTGCAAAATTGGTATAGTTAGAAAGGATAATGCAAATGAATACCTACAGAAGTCATATCAGAGTTAAATTTTACCTACAACGTACAACTTTATCCCAGGATTATATATACTAAATGTTCCATGTAGACAAATATGGAAGTAATCAATTCAAATTAAATCTTAAAAGTTACACACATGAAACAACATGCATAAGAACGTGTCAGTCATCCCCAAAGGCTCTTCATGTTATAGAAAAAACAAAAAAAAAACCTAATGATAAATTAAGAGCACAAGTTCAGATCACATTTCAGTGTTTTATAGCACTTCAATGATATAAAAATATATAAAAACAAAAGAGCAAAATAAACACTTGACAAATTGTGGTAATTTTTTATATAAATTATCATCATTGTACTACATATAACTAATTAGCGCTGCTTAGTCATTCAACGTATAAAATGTACTTGAAATGTTTTTTGGCATCATTCCCTAGAAAAGTTCCAGGTCATATAAAATTGTCATCTTCTCTTCTCCCAGCCGTTTATGTTTACGGTCTACAAAGAATTCATTCGGCATTACGAGACATTTGCAACAATGTTGCCGGCCGACGATATTATAATACGAAACTTCTCAACATTAAATCGTTCTTAAAATGGGGAGAGGAAGATTTATTGCAAAAATAGTTAGGTATACAAAATACCCGGACTACAGAGACTTGGCATTTATAGGGATAGTTCAAAGGAGCTCAAGCACTTCATTTGCATACGAACATAAATCTCTTATGCTGACATTTTCAAAACATCCATATCCGATGCACAATCAACATGTTGGCGAATTTTCTTAAATGTAATAACTTACAAAGTTGTTTTAATCGCTGACGCTAAAAGTCAATTAAATTTGTAAAGCCCCGGTACTTTTATGGTCAGTTTTATTGTCGAAACTTGATTGGTGATGTGATCACAATATATGTAGTGTGCATAAAGCATATGGGGCATGATATTTTCTACTATAGTCATAAAGTAGCAGCAAGTTTGGAATATTGTTTCTTGTTTGGAATAAGGAATTTAACACACAAAAAGAAAAACAAAAAATACTTAAATTGCTTTTTGAATACAAATTTAAAAAATTTCTTAATGGCTGTATAACAGACGATGATGGGTCATTACTTTTTGAAAAGATGGATTTTTTTTTTTTCTTCTTCAAAGGTGATTTATTATAAAATCTTTAAAATGTAGCATTTGCTATTGCCTGTGCTTACAAAAAAAAAAAAAAACGGAAAATAAAAATCGCTTCAGACTGTTGCAGATTTAATTATTTCAGGACACGGCTGTTATAGTTCTTATGAAATATACCATTTCCTGGGAACTATACATAATTGGAAAAGTAGAGAATGAAATTTTCTGCAGAATGGACCATCATAAAGAGGAAATTATTACTTTTAGTTTTGAAAATTTTTAATTATGTACCACCATTAATTAACAAAATTTTGCAGATTCAAATAATTTTCAAATTAATCACTTCAGTTTCGCGAGACAACTGCTCAAGTATTTTGTGCTTTTAGTAGAAATTTAATTAGAACCGTTGTTTGACAGAAAATAAAGAATAGATATCAGCGCATAAATTTATACACCTACTTAGAAAAGATAGAAAAAAAAAGTGTAGAAAGTATAAAATTAGTAGTATTAAAAATATGTGCAATAGGGGAAAAGGTTGTAAAGTAGCAATATTTTTATAAACTCAGAATTAATTACAGTATACTCAATTTCCTATAGCACAACAGAAAATTGCCACAACGATTATCAATACTGAGACCCTTGATTTATTTTTTGTTATACTAATGACAAACTATAGATTTTACGTAACCCAAGCATTCATACTTACACTGATGATGTTTAATGCTATCAAAGTCATACTCATACTATCAAAGCTATCTCATACTAGACTAATTATAAAACTGTGCTGCAGATTGTCTTAACAGAATCTTGAATGATACAATTGTCTGGCTGCATAATAATAATAATAAGGTTAATTTGAAACCCGGTAAATCGCAATGTTGTACTCACTGAGTTTCCACGTTGTTACGTAGGAAGAATTAGAAATCTAGCTGAAATTCTTGCTGTAGTTATATTAGCCATTCCCACTGTATCCTTAATACGGTGTTCCTACAGCGGGTACCTGGAAACATGGATCTACTGCTAGCCAGATTCGGCTCTAGTTCTCCATTCCTTATACCAAAATGTCCTGTAGAGGTTGTCACTTCAGTGGTTAGATATCTCATTAAAAGCCGATGTTCGCATAAAGCATTAACAACGATGGGGGAAGCTGAGTACTGATGTACAAAACTTTTTCTTAATGGACCTAATAGGAATTTCACTCACTTTCTCTTCGCCTTCGGAAGAAAATAATTGTAGAACTGTGGTTGGCATGATCGCTCGCCGCAGCTTGCTGTATGCTCATCTAACAAAGATTGGAGTTGTTGACATCACTGAGGGTCTGTACTACTTGTAAGGAAATCCTGAGACTTCTGCAAGACTTTCTGTGCGCTTGATCCGCATTCACCCAGCACAGGCTGGATACGCTTGGGTCTCTTCCTTCATATCTGCACATGAGCTGGAAAACTTATCTCACATATATCTGATGAGCTTTGCTAAGAGGACAGGAAGGGTTTTTTTTTTGTTTTAGGCTGGGCTGGGGACAGAAGACCCCATCCCATGCACGGAGGCCATAGCAGCCCATTATGCTGTCCTGCTAGAAGCCCATTCACCAAAACCTTCCCGTCCTCTTAATGAAGCGCATCAGGTCTTGATGATGAAGGTTTTTCAGCTCATCCATAGATAGAATGGCAGACCCTATGTAGAGTATCCAGAAAGGTCTTAGTGAGAGATCGTTTCTTCATTTTTTTTTAGCAGGTTAGGACAACTGGCCGCCTTGGTCTCCGTGCTCGGAATCTTCCGTCCATGGAATGAAAATGCAATTCTACCAGAATTAATGCTTTATTCCATCTGAACTGATATCCACGATCTCTCTCTCCAACTTAACGATAGTGTGTATTTAACCTAGGACTCACTTTACTTATTCCTACGAATAATATATGTCAGCAGGTCATTTTTTCTAGATACTCCCTTTAGATTTTTAAGAAAGCAGAAGCGATGTTACTCTATATGATTACCATCCGTATATAAAACGTTATGTCGTAGGCAGTGTCATCTTTACGCATGGGTCAGCTGGGCCCACGATCCATGCGGCACCCTAGCCCCTGCGATAGTACCTAGACCAACCCCTACGATAGTAGACCAGCTATTAGAGTTTGGATACTGAAAGTAGACCTTGGGATTTATTCGAACTTCTATACATGACAACAAATTTTCATATAACTGACTGTGTTTGCAGCCCCAGTATTTTTTAAATTTCTAGCATTTTTTTTCCTGGTATACTTTCAGTAGCCAAACTCAATTTATTTGGTAATCAGCGAAAATTTGTATAGGGGAAGATGGGGCAAAATGGACAGAGACAATGCTACTCAAATATTGCAGCGAGCAATTCCAACTGTCACTTCGCTTTGTGTTTTTATGCTGTTAAGAAATACTAAAAGTTGGTGGCACCTTCCCTAGTTGTTTTTAAACCTTTTTTTATTTCTTTCACTACTAAAAGTTGATTGATCTTATTTTATGCTATATAGGGAGAGTGATGGTTGCGTTCAGTACTTGAATTGCAGGAAATTGGCGCACAAAAGTTGCATTAAATGAAATGAAGGTCACTTGGACAATTTCGAATGTGATAAGTACCTCCGAAAGCAGTTAGACAAATAAACAATTTCTACAACGCATAATTTCCTATGTGATTATGCCGCGCATATAGGGGCAAACCGGACAATTTGAATTCTTATTGTTATTTTAAAATTGTTGAAATGTATTATTTTAATTAATATTTTTTTGAAACATAAAGAATATCATATTCCTTGCTTTTATTTCATTTTTCAATTAATATAAATAACTACTCGGATATTTGCCTAATTTTCTTAGGGGACCGGTATTGCCCCGTCCTCCTCTACTCTTGAGTGATTTTAGGCCTATCAACTACTGGAGACTGGAGACTTTTTGGCACTCAAATTTTTGCGTCAGAGTTGTCGTCCTGTCGCCGTGGGCTAGTTTAGTACGCACACAGTGAGTAACTGTCACGCCAAAAATTCAAGTTTTATATCATCACTTATATATATAAATTTCGAGGAGGTATTTCCCTCCACATTTTTATCTTGAAATTGCTAACAGAGTATTCCATCAAATTTTGTTTGTATTTGGGAGGTCTCATTTGTACTTCTTGTATTAATGCTGCATTATCCATATCTTCCCCTCACACTATCGTGACAACAGAAATTTAAAAAAAAAAAGATGAATAAATTAGGTTCCCCAATCAATGGCAGTCAAGCGGTGACAACTATATTACCATTAATGCGTACAAATACATATAAACGTGATGTCGCTGCGATAGTTTTGTCACCCAAAGCTTCCTAGCTGGAGGAACGAAAATGTCACCTTGCTATCACGTCACTGCATGCGCGCATTTACATTAGAGCGTAATGGAATTGACGGTGGTGACAAAACATTTACGTGACAAAAAGTCTCCAGTGCAGAATAGGCCATAACATACTTTACGTTATTATTTCTGTTGATAGTCCCAAGGCATTTTAGAAAATAATTTCTGTTACGAGGGCGGATCCCCCATATCCAAATGGGCCCCCAGTAGATTTTGTCTAGCACACATGTCTAGTTGAATACGTCTATTATATTTTTTATACGTATTACGTTTTGTCTTCATTATTCAGACTCTCATAGTCTAAAAAAAAAATTGACTATATTATTAGGTAGAATTCTACCAACGATGTATAAGTTATTAGCACATCCACAAATGATTGGATTTCATGTAAATGCGAAGTCTCTGATGACAATAACTTAAGTTTCTTTTTTTTTCTCAATATGAGTTCTAATGCCATATATACCAAAATCTACACAAATTATTCCAAAATTTGAGCAAAAACTATGTATAAGCGCATGAAAAGTGCAGATTCTCTGGACCACATGAAAGTCGCAATTTTCAAAACTTTTTGTGATCTCTCCCCACTAACGATTTATTTTTGTATCTCAAGAGTTAGAGAAAGTCGACTACTAGAATTTCACTGCAATCGTGGTTGGGGCTAAAAAAAAAAATAGATCTTGATATATTTTTTCCTCTTCCTGTCGAGAATTTTCAATAAAGTGTACCGTTTCTCTTTAGTCTCTCCTATATTAATAATTTGAGCTTCTTCACAGAACAAATCCAACTGCGCATGCCATCTTGATGAACAAAAAACAAAAAAAAAACAACTATATATCTACACCTTAGAGTAAACATTCTTACTATACTATTACTAGACACATATACATAGAATATCATTTGTGAATTGCACCCAAAGATTTGAACCTATGCGCGCATAATCAAAATACTTAGTTCCGCCATTAATATGTGATGGCCGACATAAAAAACAAAAGGCGGCAACTAATCATCGCTTAATCACTTTGGAACGCGGGGATGATATCGCTGAATTGTCAGGCAGAAAATAATAAAAAATACAACAGCAACAACAACAACAAAAGAATATCAAACTGATCTTGATGAGTTGCGATGAGATGACCATAACCACCCACTCAAAACAATAAAAGCGTCATCACAAGTGAATAAACGGTAGAAAATTGTTGCTTACTGCACTACGACAAATGGAACGCATGCGGGGTCTCCTTCCTATTTGGAGCCTGGTTGTTGACATCATTTTTGTGTTATCGTTAAAAAGCACTTTATAGTAGGGTCGGATGGGGAGGGGGCGGGCACATTAAGTGATCAAGGGTAGTTAAATTTGGAGAGATAGATCTACACAATTTCAACAGATGCACACATAACACACAGCATCTCTTCAATTTTGCATTTTTTTTTTTTAGTTTTATTTAAATTTTTTTGGTTTGTTTATAAGAGAGAGAATTAAGCGCATATCGCGCTTAGGTCAAATTGCCGCACAATAGTTCAATGGCACTAACCAATGTCAAGGACATTTCTTGATGAACATTGATTTTTTTTTTTAATGTACAGACATTATACATATAGATGACTATTGAACAACAAAAAAACAACAACAAATATTTAAACTTATAAAATGATAATGGATAAAAATAGCTGTCTCAAATCCGTGCGCCAATGACAAAACTATCCTCAATATTTCTCGGCTTTGATCAGGCCAGGCTAGACATAGTGTATACGCTTAGCATAAAATGCAAACACACACACTTCGATACAGTATTTTTGCAAATGCCGTATTGTCGTCTGTCTAGTTATAATTTTGTCAGAATAAATCTTCACCTTCAGAGTTGTATGTAGTAAGAGAGTATTATTATGCGCGAGTAGCTCGATCAGGGAATATGCGGTTCGTGTTTGATTTGTGCCGTGATTTAAGTAAGTCGAAATTGATTGACAAATCGCGACTGCTGTGATGACAAAATGCAAACGTGACTTTAAGACCTTGGCAATTTTAAGCTTGATGTGATTCATATACGCTTGCATTGAATCTATCGAATTTTTCCTTGCAATTTACCAATGTTTTGGCATATTTTAGTGTCAGTTGAATTAAATCAAAATTCATTGAAAGTAGGAATTTAATTTGCATAATTTTTTTCCAATAATTGTGTTTTGTGTTTAATATTTTTCTGAGTTTAGTGTAATAATACAGAAAATGTAGGAAATAAATATAACCACCCCATCTGGTTTCGCTTATTCGAACTTACAGCTAAATCTTAGATCTTATATACCTTTAGATTATGGTGTACAAAATTTTAGCTATTTAATGCTCTTTCAAGCAGCGTACAAATATGCATAGAGTGAATTGAAACTTTTCTGTATCAAAACTAGGATGCCGTTGCACAATTTTATTACCCACTTTTGACAGCAAATAACTTTTTCCCAAAATTTCAGCTCGCTGCTGGGTCAAATGTTCTCAAGTTATCGTGCGAATTTTGAAAGTTATTGGCACTTTTACAATCCAATTCGTACCATCGATTTTTGTTGTGGTTGCTGCTGTATAAAAAAGATTTGAGCAAAATAAACCATTATAGAAAAAGGATTCAATTGAATTTTCATTTCGAAATTAGTGTATAAGTATCATGCCTAAAGCTCGGTATGCTAGAGCCAAGGAATTTTTGTTCCTATACAGAAACTATGTAAAAAAAAGTCATGGAATGCTCAAGGAATTTTTTTCTTTGCCGATTCCTTGGAGCAGTATGCTAGAGAAAAGTAATTCGAACAGAAAACTCTACTTCTCCATTGACAAAAAGAGGTCGTTGTTTTTCGAAAAAATCAATTGATGTCAATATTTCTGTAAGGAATTTTGACGTTTGTGGAATAATTGAAAAATTGATGGAAGGAACGGCGATTTTGCAAGAGGTGAATCAATTTTAAGATGACTAATGGACGAATAAAAATTGTTTTACGTGTATCTTCATTTTTCATTGGGAATTATCCATTTCTTCACTTGCTTTATTACTTCTTTATTGTCAGAAATATCACACAATTGACAAATCCAAATTGTCAAAAATTCCTTGACCTAATGTCAATTTTACTTTAAGAAATAAGTGCAAAAATTCCTTGACCGAATTCCTTGGCTCTAGCATACCGCACTTTAGATTTGAAAATTGTTTTTCGAAATTTACGTAGACATTTTTTGTATTAAGGGTCTCAAAATAAAAAAAAAAATTGTTGAATTCCATGTGAAGGGTGAACCCTCTTTATTTTTTGAAGAGATGATAGACCCTTGAATATATTAAAGATAGTTCAAAATTTTCAAAATTCCAATTTGGATATCTGTTCAGATTTGGAAGATTTGTATCATACAGTTGTAGGGTCACCATTTAAGCAGGTATATGCTGAGGTGTTGATATAGCTTGAATTCTTTATGTTAGTTAAATATATAATGGGATTCATATATGTCATCTATATATTATGTATATATATCCCTAGAAAATTAATATAGCGACAGTTGTTCTTCTTTCAATTTTCGACTGACCACAGTGTTACGCCTGCTACCATAAATTTTGGAAAAGAATTTTATGTACATCATACATATTACGGGATGATTTTGAATTGGTGGTCATAAATGCAATAGGAGATATGTTGAATTGTTAGGCACAAAATTTGTATTGTGAGAGGGGGGTGTAGAAAGCTTCAACCTTTTCGATGTTACAGGGTAATTAAGAAAATATGTTAGTTTTTTACAATCAACCCATTGTTGTACAACCTATGAAGGTGAGTTTAGATCAGATGATAGTAAACCGTCTAAGATTTCCAACAAATGTCGAACTATGACTCCATCCCTCTCATGTTGCTAATTATAGGATGTCAAAGTAAAAAATTTAAAGAAAATCCTAGTTTTTGTTTTTTTTTTTTTATTTTAAACGATTTTCTTGGCAAAATTCCTAATATTTTGTACATTTGCTTGCAAGATTTGGAAACCTTAGAATCTTATCTTTCATTTGATCTTATTCATGTTCCTACCGACATAGAATCATTTTTAAGATAAACCTGTTTTTATGATGGGGATAATTTTATTAATTTTCAATTTAAGTTCATAAACGTGTGAATATTACAACAGTTAATTGTGCTGTGCGGTGCTGTTTGAATAATCATCGAAATTATCCCTGAAAGAGTATTTTCAAGCAAGTTAAAGTCCTGAAATTAAACTAGAAAGCTTCTTTTCTACAAATACATGGAAAAGAAATAAAAACAAGATAGAAAAATAAAAATATTAAGATATTTCTTAGTTTTTTTTGTTGTTGTTTAAAGTTTCAGTGGCAATTCATAATTTTGTTGTACATATTTCAAATAATTACACCAAACCTTAGATTATATAGATAGGATATGCTGTGTAAAATTCGTGTACGTGTAATAAGCATTTTTTTTTTACGGCACGGAGGGGAATTGACAAGAGGCGTATCGCTTTATTGATCGTCAGTTCGACAATTCTGATTTATTTCTGATATTTCAGATATTATGACAACAAGTTCGATTTGTTTGTTTAAAATTGAATTGTCATTGTCGCCTTATGTTACAATGTAACTCTTGATCAATTCTAGCTTCTTCTTTTTCTGAGGGACAAGGGTTGAATTAAAATCTGATTGTATCAGTTTAATCAATAAGCATTTAATAAAATTCAATTTCTTATATTCTACAGCCTCACTAACCTGTTCCTAATATTAATGCTAGATTCCGCTACCTATTCTTGTGTCGGCTTTACTTAATCGACAATGGTCTCAATTCCTAGGTATTTGTATGCGGATGGAGATGTTCCTGAATCTTGCGATCTCGATGTTTCCATTAGAGGCCTTCGGTTCCTTCTTTTCAATTTAATTTCTCGTTGTTTCTGGATCTATTACATACCTTAGGACTGACTAACGCTGGCTCAGAAGGCGGGATTCTGCGAGCCGTAAGTTCTTCGTCCTCGCCTGGGTTTTCAAGCCGCAGCCAAAGATGATTATCTCCTTTGCTTCTTTATCTTCTTTCAATTCACAAAATTTCGTCTGCGCTCCTTGTTTCCATTTATTCCTCATAATATAATATATAATTCACTTTTATGTTTTTTGTTCTTTCGTTTTAATTTTAATTTTAAACTTCAACTCACTTAATTGCGAACTTTCTAGCCTTTGATACTACTTTCGACTCAATCGAAAAGATGTCTTCCGGAACTCCCCAGCTAGATGGCTTCACTTACGGATTTTGACACGCGGTCTGATCGAAAGGTACTGACTAAAGCCGATCACACACTAGCAACTTAAACACTAACTTAGCATCAGACCTATGTACTTAGCACTTCCTCTCACTCTCAGCCTAATATTAAGCTATAGACTATAAAATTAACTTCTACTTATTAACCGTGACGATTCTTCTCTTTATCCAACAAATTCTCACAGCTTATTTGATCACATAAATTACTAACTTAACTACTCTGTTCCTCAACTATGCCTATGTTCACATTACTTAGAAAATCTACTACCTTAATACCCTTAAATCTACTCCCCACCCTGACATACCAGAGATTGGGTTGATTTGATAGTTTATGTTTGACAATTCTAATTGACAGCTTATAATTTCATTGTACATAAATCGCCCAAGTGCACAATATTTATTTATTTATTCATATACAGTATGTCTACGTTTAATACTTACGGAACGAAAGAAGCAACTGATTTTTGGTGCAGTTTGCTTCTAATTATTGTACGTGATCTCATTTACCAATCATCAAACGTTGGTGTTATTCTCTGCAGCATTTCACTTCCAAGGACGACAAGTGTGAATGTTGCAAAATTTGTTAAATTTTAATACTCTTTAACTCTATTTGTTCTGTAACAGTTTCTACGTTAATATTCTTACTAATTATTGATTGCTTGTGTCTATGTGGGCATGGAGATCATCAGGAGTGTTTCATCGACAAACTTCTTAGATCTCCCTGTTTGTGTGGACTGTGCTTTCCAACTCTATTTACATTCTTTTCTTATTATTTGGTTTTATTTCAATTCTTTTTTTTTTCTTTTAGTGATTTGAACATAAGTAAGCTAATAATGTCTACTTGGAACGACTACGTCTGTTACAAAAATAGTAGCCATACAAAGGCAACGCCAAAAAATATTATCAGAAAATAAACGGGGGTACTAGGAGAATTAGTAAAAATGTAAAAAGTTATAAAAAAAATTATAAACTTAAAAATTAATTTAAAAATTTTGTGATATAATGGAATCTCTTCTATTGAATTTCTTCAATACTTAATAAAGTTTCAATCAATAAATTATTCGCCCGGTGTGAAAATATTGTAGTTTACTACTACTTCCATGACTAAAACGAATACATCGATGCGGTTCTATTCATGCAGAAAAATGCTTAAGTATAACTAATACATAAACAGAATTCTACCAAATAGCGGACAATGTCGCAATTTTTCGGGGCTTATTACGCTTTCTTAATGTTCTAAAGGTGTTGCTTACTTTGAAAATTATTACTTCTTATATCGTTCAATACATTCTTTTACTATGGTTGCTATGGTAACTAGTTCTCTTCTATTATTCATCATAATTCTACTAATGAAATTAATAGAAGTTTACAAAATTGATATTAGATTTAAGTTTGACATATACTAAAGCCATTCGGGTTATAATCACTAAGTAGGTACAATAATTTGGTCGTGTACCTATTGTTAACAATTTTACACAGAAAAAAAAATAAGTACTCCTCCTGCTCCTCCTTTTCATCATCCTCTTCCTCTTTATACTAATGTGATAATTTTCATTCAGTTCAATGCAAATAAATTCATGACTGCACAATCCAATGAATATCATAATTTCAGTTCTAAATCTTAAATTGGATTCAATCGAAACGGATTGTCTTGTTGGTACTGTATTATTTGGCTTAAACCATTATAGTAATTTATTTTTATTTTTTTTCTATTCCACTCTATTAACTACTATAGTTTTGCCCACAATTATATTACTTGGAAAATCCCAAATTTTTTACGTAACATAATCATATGCACTTTAAAATACTTGAACAGGTATTTCCAATGTGATAATTAATTAAGAAAAAATAAATGAAAATATTTTCCGGTACTCGTAGAAAAGGAAGTTGCACTAAAATTCCTCTTAACCAAAGTGCAATCTTATCAAATTCATACTAAAATAATAAAAAAAAAAAAAAAAAAAAAAACAAATTAAAATGAAAATATGAAAAAGTCTGAAGGCCATTCGCCAGACAGAGTAACAACAGTCTCAGACGTTTGAATTAGCATTAATCACGTAACATTTACCGCATGCGGAGTCAGCATTATTCATAATATACGGGGAATCATTAGCAAATTATAATAGTAGTAGCAACCAGATGGCAGTAAAATAAAATCAGAATATTCATCAGTAAATTGTAGTACATAATTAAGGAACTTACAAGAGTGCACTATAGGAATTTCATTGTTGCACTTAAACAATATGCTATCTTCTAGCTAAAATCTTTCCTAGCCTTAGTTGGAGTAATACCTAACGTGGAGATTGTACTGTGCAGTGACGCGGCTATTTCAATAAAGTGCACTCATTCATGTCACATTCAGGTGAATTTTGTTTTTTTCTTTCTCTTATTTTATTTTCTCCAATTAATTACTGCAGCAAAAATGTATTAAATGCATGTACAAAGTCTATAATCAATTTCCTTAGCTCACAGTCTGACAATACAAAGTACAACAAAATAGCGCAACACGGCAATATTGTAAAATCCCAACGCGACAAAATGAACCCAGTTCAGTGCGGTGATGGTGGCATGCAATTAATTTATTTGATAGAAACCCCTTGATTGAAACAATCATTCGAGGAAAGATATGATCGCTCAGTCTGCGACTACATACAAATATGTAGTCCCCGTATAGTTAATAGTGCACGCTACTCAGTCCATTGTTTAAAACAATTATAAGCACGAGTTTTGTTAAATTGGAATTACAGACATACAAACAAATAAACATCTAGTCTAGCTACTAAAGTAACAGAGATAGGCTTAAACAAATTCATTTGAGGTATAATATTTACGCATGCGCAAGTCCCTGTAATACTAAGTAAGTATGACTTAAAAAAAAAGAAGAAAAAAAAATCGCTGGCTTAACAATGAATTGCTGAGGTAGAACGCAACGTATGCCTATTAACCCGATAGTGTCAGGTCATCATATAAAATTTGGACACTTGCTGATGGGACCTACATAATATTTGCATACTAAGTGCTATAATGAACCGAGTAAACAGTACTCTCTTTATTGTGAGCTTAACTATTTACTGCTGACTTACCAACCGCTCTATCACCGACGGCTCATTTTTCAGTGGTGAGGAAAATGAATGTTTAGACTACACCAAGTCAAAATGTATGCGCACAAAATATTTTTTGATCTCTCATATTTTTTTTTTTTTTGTTTAGGAAATTCAATATGCCCTCTTCACTTGACACCTCATTAAGAACGTTTTAATCTATATGGTCCTGACCTAGTCCATTTCATTTACTGGGAAGTGAATGACTTTATATTTTGGATGAATAACAATAGTTCGACTTTCAAGGCCCTCCAATTTTTTTTTTGTTTTTTTTTTTTTTTATAACCTTAAGCTGGCCATTGAGAACTTGAGAAAAGGTGGACGACTACATAGGCTTCAGTAGTAGTAGTAGTATTAATATATAAGTAGTAATATGAAATTATATGGAGTATATGTAACTGAGGAACTTCAACAAAATCAAGGTAGTCGAAATTTTAAATAATTCTATGGTCAACAAACACACGGCTGGTTATGATAAATATTTTGAAATCTTAGAAGAAATATGATTCGGTCGATCATTGAATTTTTTAGTGAGAATTGATAATTTTTGTTTTTATTTTTAATTCACTTTAGGTTCTTCTGACTACAGTAGAAATACTTGAGCTGATTATGGTATTGAGCGGGTTCTAATTGTGATTATATTTCAAATGAAATTATTCAATTCTGAACTGTTTATAATTGTGGTGGAATGGCAACAAAAAAAAAAAAAAAACAAAAAGATAAAAGACACTTTTAAAGAATTGTAATGCACTCTGAAACTCGTAGGATAAAAAAAAAATACATTTATATGGTAATAGAGATAATAATGTCGACGGTGATAAAGCTTTGCATTTAACACCTCAATCTATGACAATTCATTAGCTTTTTTACAGGGCAACTAATTGCGACAATATTCGCATTGTCCATTTATCAAAGAATAATGTATACCAAACAATGTCAGTAGGTAAATAGCTACATATATGAAGACCAGCCCCGGACATATCCCTCCATGACCCCTAGGCCATAATAATTAAATAAAACAAAAGTGTTCCATTATTTTTCATTTATTTAACATACATCGACGTTAGATTATAAACAAACAGACTTAGAAATATCAGAAATACGTTCGAAATTATATGCAAAGGAGCATAAAAACTTCGTTACGTGTACGGATACACTTAGATTGCCATACGACGAACTTTCATCTCTGCAAAGGAAAGAATTACCTCACTATAGTCCACAGTGACTGACTCTATGTAGATATAGCGCAGATACTTAATTGAGCCTGGTCTCCTCTGTGGTGGATCATTAGGTACGCTTCCTCTTCATATCGTATACGTACCTATGTTCACCGTTTGTTTCCACAGCTTTCGACTTGTAATATTCAAAGATGCTGACCTTCCTTATATCTTCTAGGTATATTACCAATGACTGATAAAGTTCGGCGATCGTATGAAGTTCAGTGATCATATGAAGTTCGGCGATCGTATGAAGTTCGGTGATCGTATGAAATTCGGCGATCGTATGAAGTTCGGTGATCGTATGAAATTCGGCGATCGTACGATGATCGATATTCACAGATTGCAAAAATATTTGTTAATTTTATTGAATCTTTCCAAGATGTCATTCCACAGAACGGTCAGGAAATACATTTCCAGAAAGTTAAGTGATTTACGACGAACCGAAACCTCAGAATGCGTAGATGGTTTTTGACTTGTGTCATTGGCGAATATTTGAAAACTTTCCCGGTTCTCATTCCAGGAGCTACAAAGACTTCGGAAGACGTTACTCCGTGCAGACCATCTTGTCTGAGAAAGGCTATACACAACTGTTGTTGTATTTGGCTTTAGTTTCGACAACAAAACTTTCTATCTGTATGTTGTAACCGAGAAAAAATTGTACAATGCTTTTCCGAAGAAAAATGTAGCTCCACAACACTCAACAGCATATGATCCGACAAAATTTAGCGAGTATGCTGAGCAGGAGACGAAAACTGTCATAGGATTTACTTTCCTTATGTCCACCATTTGATATGAATCTCATAAGCTGTTCGACAAGACATCCTTCTTCGTACGATAAATGTAAGTTAATCTACGTTGGAGATGTCAGGAGTTGAGTTCACAGAGATGAAAAACTACTTGGCATGCTTTATCTTAGTCACGATAGTGCTTATAATTTTTTCTGCCATGATGTCAATAATTTCATCGCATATCTTGGAATAGAAGTTTTGTCGCAACTTTTGTTTCCTTGACCTTTTTTGCGCATATCTAGCAAAGGATTGAGTGCAGCCACAATCTCCTAAGTTGTGATATAGTTCCAGCTGTTTCTTCATTCAAATCTCTCATGTAAACCTCTAAAAGGCAATCTGTGTGTGGACAGTAAGCTTGGTTGGAGCTGGAAACCTGGTGAGAATAATGTTTGCTTCTTTGTTTCAACAAGCCTGAGATATACTTCAATATACTTTGTTTTTGAGAAGAAATTATTGCACCTATCTCGTTCTGACTGCACTACATAATTCTTCATAATTTAAACAATAGTTCAAGAATAGAAAATATAAAGCAGGACTCGCGTAATCCTATATATGCATTCTTTTGAGCTCTCCCAAATTTAAAGTAATTGTAACCCATACAAAATTAATGAACTAAACGTGAGTATGTATTAGGCATACAAGGGTTATATAGAAAGGTTTCTTACATACCTAGAATGCTATAAGGCTCTTATTACTTGATCTTTGATATGAAATTTCCCGATCAGTTTGGTTTAAAAGTGGATCTAAAAGTGGAATGGAATTGGGGTCTGGAGTTCGAAGTCACAGCTGTAGGTTGAGGATATCACTGAAAATAAAGATATCATGCCTTCATGCCGAGTGCCTTTAAAGAACTGAGTACTGCGCTTTGTTTATAACAAAAATTGACAGGGGCTATAGATCCTTTATGTTGGTTGCCTCTTGTTCACTTAAAAGACTCTTAATCAAATGTACATCGAAGGATGTTTCACAAGTTACTGGACGAACAAAGCAGGATAGATACATGCTAAGCGGTTCATGGCAAAAAGAACAATCAACCTTTTGCATAAAGTAAGACTAAAACGAATTTCAATATATTATAGCAGATCTGATAAACGGCAACTGTCAACTACATTTTCAGTATTTGCACGATCACTGATCCCACCCGTAGATTTATTATGGAGGTTGATAATGGTCCCAGAAGTACCCGACCTTACAAAGAAAACACAAAAATTTGGGAAAGGATATTTTTGTTTCTCTACATAGTCTTCTTTTAGCTCGATACATTTTTCCCAGTGATATTCAATAGCTTAGATACCCTGCTTATAGTGAGAATCGTCGAACTCTTCAAAATAGCCATCAACCGAACCGGAGACTCAACTTCTCCACTGTTGGCAAATCTTTTACCACGCAGCCATTTTTTTAAGGTCGGAAACAGAAAATAATCCATGAGGGACTAAATATGGCGATTAGAGTGCATCACGAAGCAATTCGAACTTTAACTCATTGATTTTGGTCATGGCAACTATACACGTGTGCACTGTTGCATTGTATTGATGGAACAAAACTTTATTTTTCCCTTAATACTATCGTTTTTGCTTGATTTCGTCACTCAAACTCTGTAATAAGTTCGAATTATACTCGCCGTTGATTGTTTTCTCTTTCCGAAGATAATCAATGAAAATTATCCCTCGTCCAACTACAAATGAACTGTCGCCATGACTTTGCCTGCAGATAGAACTATGTTTTCGCCCTTTTTTCTTGGAACCGATTCTCTCCTTTGAGTCCATTATTTGCCCTGTTGCGTTATCTCAGGTGTGAAGTGATGGATCCATCATGTTTCATTTATGGTTATGAATCGATGCATGAATCGGCTTTATTGGTGTGAAACTTCGTCAAACACTATTCTATTATTGAAACATCCTCAAGACGCTGTTTTTATTCTATTGAGAGTAATTCTGGCACCTATTGTGCGCACAGCTTTTTTATGTTAAAATTTTCGGTAAATTTTCAATATACAACACTTTTTCAAATTCCCACCTTATCTGTAAATTCGCGCACTTTTAATCGACGGTCATCCAATACCATTTTGTGGATTTTTTTTTCAAAACTTCTGGCGTAGTCATCTATTTTGGTTGACCACAGCGATGTTTATTTTGGTAGTTCGTACAGGCTCGTTTAAACTCGGTCACTCAATATTTTCCAGTTATACCAAAATTAAGGAGCATACTCCCCCAGATGAGAATTTAACTCCGCTTTTACATTGATTGGACTGAGGCCTTTTAAATAAAAGATACCAATTTTTTCCATTTTTCCAAATAACCTTGAAGCATTCACAGGATTAATGGCTGCTAAATAAATACTAAAACAACGTAGCGTCGTCAAACTTTAAACTTCAGTTTTCTAAGATTGGTACTTTATTTTCCATTCTCATTATTTTCAAACAACAATCGCCATCTATATGTCAGGTCGAGTACTTCTGGGATTACCCTCGTATGAATACTATAAATAATGTCTTACGTGTATGCATGTCTGGCAAGAGCTATGCGTATAATGGCGACCTTTGACAAATTACTGCTGCTGCTGGACCCTGCTGATCTGCTGCTATAAGAAGTTTGGAGGGCTAGGATAAGAAACCATATCTATGTATTTGTAGCTCCGAGTTAGGTGGTTGTAAACCAAGAACTAATAGAAAAGATGATTTACGAGATCATTCATTCACATATAGTAGAACCTTTTTTGAAGATCGCTCATGCAGATCGAGTTACTAATTTGTCATTCAATTCAATTATACGAGCGCAAATCTTTTTATCAATTGATTTAGATTACATAGAATTTTGTCTTGTAACAATTAATGTAGCTAAATTAACTAAAAAAAAACAACACCCACTTTGTCAGTTGTTTAATCGATTTCGTTCATTTCAATTATTACTAAGTATAAGTGCAACACAAGCATAACATAGAAATCCAACTAAAAACCAGGAAATTTCTTATTTGCAAAATGGCTTTAGATAATTAAGTTTATTATCTTCAAAGAGAGATTTAGATTACCCGCCACCAACCCGACCGCCTATTTTCGGATTTAAATCACTCCCACCCATTTGACTAAGCTAAGAGACCCATCACCATATATCACTATAATTTACGGGATGGTGGCAACTTTGTCACTATAGTAAATAGCTCTAGCTGGCTCTATGTAATTTATTTATGTATCTTTGTGTCTTGTTACAGAATTAGCCTAACTATCTTATCGTGGTGACTGACAACTATTATAATTCCGTACAAATGTTGTGTAGAAATCTCCATTCAAATTGTTAAGTCGGAAAACTGAGTCTGACTTGGAAATTGAATCGAAGGAACATTAGCGAAATTGATATGATAAAAACCACTACGAAATTAATTTCTTTTCTCTCTACTTGCTAGATATACATAGATGATGGGCATCGCATCCATTCAAAGTGATTAGGAAAATGTATATCCAGTGAGAAGAACGTCATCGTCGCTCGGTCGGTTGGGGAAAAATAATTTTCTTTTCTTCTTGTACAGATTTTTTTTTTCTTCTTTTTCTTTTTTCGTTAGTTGCTACCTCGCTTCGATGAGTTTTCTTCTCTCGACTTGAATTTCCCAGAAGAATACATAAAAAATTTACATTTTTCCTTATATATTCTACCAACAGCTTCCCTATATGCATATATGTGTGTATGCATATATTTATATGTTTTCACGTACAGATAGATATAGTAGACACACCACCGCTAAGAAAAAGTTTTTCCATCTTCCGGCAAACGCCAGGCATATTAAATAGAGCCATCTACAGCATCTAGTGTGCACTTTTTCTATGCTGTACCAACACAGAGAGACAATAGAGAGCGCGATTTCTACAGTGAAAAGTTGATGATGATGATGATGGTGGAAAGTTGGTTGGATTTTTGCTTTTGGTTTGTCTATGGTTGTACTATGGGATCGGCTGGATGTGGTGAGGTGAGTGATTCGACGACAACGAAAAATAGCTAGAAGATTTTTGCAATTTTTACCAAATGGTGACTATGGTCTATTCTATCTATGATGGTAAAACTGTCTTGCCTTGTATATAGTTACAGAAGAATCTATATAGGTATTCACCATCTTCGTCAGCTATGTCGATGACTTGGACGACAACAGCAGCATCCTGATGAAAATTTTCAAACCTATACCAAAACTGAAAAAAAGGGGTCATTTAAAGTTATATGATGGTATAGTGTGTGTATTCTCCATATTTATACTTGTATTAGTACTCCTCCATATCTATATTATATGTATTGGTAGGTGTATGTGTGTGGGTGTGTGTCTGTTTAATGTGTGACACCATTGGAAATCGATAAATGGGACGTGGGAAATTCATAGACGTGGCTTTCCTTTTTCATCAGAACTTTTGTAATCGCGGAAGGGTATGTACCAATATATGCATATGTCCTACATACATATTTGTGTGTGTATGAGATTGTGTGTGTGTGTGCCTGTGTGCCGTCCTTAACTGGTTTTTTCCCACAGGAATATAAAATATAGGTTGGGATGGGTGCGGAAATACTTTTAACCATATAGCGAAGGGAGTTTCCTTATAAAACATTTTTCTCGGCTAACAATTGTAGGTATACTTACATATACATATGCACAGGCTGTACTGTAGAATACCGCACTGGTGTAGGGAAAATTTACTTCCGTTACAGTCAGCCAGATTATGTACAGCATAAGTACATATTTCCTAAATTATATTCACAATTTCTAGATTATGATTTTGACACTTTCACCATACATAGTCTGTCATAGAATAAAATTAAATTTGACGATCCGTTTAATATTCACCTCTATCTTTTCAATCCCTCCCCACTTGAGATCTTCGATTTATAGTCGACTCGAATCTAAATGTCAATTATTTTCAGAGACAGGTATGAAAATATTTTCTCTACATACCTTTTCTCTACGAAAATATTGAAGAACATGTCTATAAAAAAAAAAAAAAAAATTAGGGAAAAACCAAAAAAAAAACAAAAAAAGTAGAAACTCCTGTAAATTGGCACGTGCTTCCATGGGGTATTCATATGAAAATGTTCATGTTCTATAATGACATTTTGATAGAATTTGAAAAGTTTATCCTTGCAGGAATCCTGAATGGGGAAAACAACAAAAACCTATCAAAACAAGAGAGACGTTGATTGCCAATAGCAGCAGCAGCAACAAGAACAACAACAAGAATCCAGGGTTAAACAAGTCAAAATACCAACGATATATAAATAACCTTCAACTCTCAAACCAAAGGAAAAAGTTTTCCTCGATTTTCCTAGGTAGATATTATGTTGTAAATAAGTTTGTACCTATAGCCACTGTTAGTAGGTACCTACTACATACTTTAACTCCACTGTGTATATAGCTACTGAAAGTTCTAGGAATATTGAAGTAATATTGTGGGTGGTCGAGTCTTTTTTCCTTTGGTGTAAAATAAAAATAAAACATTTCGACAGCCCCATGTTTCCGTAAATATTTTTCAGTTGAATGGCCAATTTCGAGTAAATTTGAAGTTACTATTTATTTCCCAGTAGTGGGTATGTCATTGTCTTTGTCTAAAGGTGTCTCAAATAAAAACAATAAATACTTTTAAAGTAGGTAGTTAAGAGCAAATCAAGATGAGCTTCAACAAGATGATCTGTCAAGCTTTTTTCCTCAGCGGGCTAGAAAAACTCGAACAGTTAGAATAGCCCAACTAACCTATATACTATTTAGCCTGGATACTATTTGTTAATAGAGTTTATGGATTACTGGCAACTTGTTTATATGGATTAGAATTGTGGAGAGGTGTACAGGCGTAATACTCGCATTCACTACGATATGAAAGATCTATTGTGAGTCCCCGTTGAACTTACTCCCTTTTTTAGGTTTAGACTGTTAATAAAGTCTAGAACCATTCTGGGATTGAGGTTCCACACGTAATTTGGTGGAGGTAAAGCATGTTGGAGGTGGAGTAATCTCCGCCTGGCCAATGCTTCACAGTTGTAGAGCAGGTGTTCTAAGGTTTCATGAGCATCCTGATAGAAGCGGCAGACTGCAGTCTCATCTAAGCACATCTTGCTTAGGAAGTGATACCTTAAGGAGCAATAGCCTGAGAAGAGTTCTGTAATCGTTTTGAGATGTCTTCTCCTAAGGAGTAGGAATTCTTTTGTTTTATCACCAGAGGTATCGATAAACTTGTCGCGGCCTAACGAAGTCCTTGTAGCCTAACCCAATAAAGGGATTTTTGTTGTTTGTGCTTCCACCTATTTAGGGTAGCTCCGAGGTAACACTTTGAAGTGCCACAAAATAGTTGTGCTCCCTCAAACAACATCGTGTTGATGATTGCGAGAGAAACTTTGTGATACTTAAGCGTAATCCAACAGAATTTTTGCTTCGATTTTTGCCGTAACGATAGATGAAATATGGATCCACTATTATACACCAAAATCCAATAAACAATCAGCTGAATGAGTGGAACTTGGGGAAAGTCGCTCAAAACTAGCAAGGACGCATAAATCAGCTAGAAAGGATGTTTCTAGAATTTTTTTGGGCATTTTCATTGATTATCTCGAAAAAGGAAGAACAATAACCGGCGAATACTAGGCGTCAATATTGGACCGGGAAAAACAAACTTTAGATAGGTAGTTGAAAATTCGTTACTGTAAAAAGAACAATTTTTTGCTTGTCTAAGCATGACCTATCCATAACCTTCGAGTGTAACATCACATACGGGACATGATTGATTAATTGAAAATTGAGGTTGAGACCGCTTGCTGGGGTTCTGGAACGTAGGCCTTAAAAGGCCCATTGTTCACCCTCAAGACTTATGATTAATTGCTCATAGGTCCCAACTGGACGCTCTTACGAATTTGAGTATTGGCTCCCAGCTCTCCTTGTCAGCTTCCTTGCAGATCGTCCAGGAGATGTGAGCCAAGGAATCTATAACGCTTTCCTGAGAAAGTTGGACAATGACAAAGGAAGTGAGTCACTGTCTCGGATTCCTCTCCGCATCCCCTACATACAGGATCAGCAAATAGCTCTATCCTGTGTAGGTGACCTGTGATATGAGAGTGCCTAGTAAGAATTACATACGGAATATCCTGTAGAGCATTACTAAATACCTATCACAAATATTTGAACATAAATAATTAATTTCTTCATTTTGATTTGGAATGCGCCAAAACTAATTTTCAAAAACTTAAAAGTTGATATAGAGGCCTGCATACATATTTCACGTATTAAAAATATAAATAGAATCTTAATAATATATTGTTCGCCTGTACTTACGACTGTTAAGATTTCTTTAAGTCTATGTTACTTACCTAGAAAGAAAGAAAAAGAATTATTGTAGTTTCAATTTAAATATTACAATTTGTACAAACAATTACAATTAATAGTAAGTTATGTAATGAAAAATATAATAGGTACTCATATACTAGATAGATGGAGTGAGAAATGGTAATAGAATAAGAAGGAATTATAATTTCAAGGAAGAAAGGCATTAAATTCTGATAATACATCAATTCAGGGGAAAACGGTGTCACAAAGATAAAATAATATGAACCAGAAGAGCACAGTTTTACAAGTGAGAACAGGTTGCTATATTTTGACATAATTAAATTAACCATTTGGTGTATGCGTACTTTTGTTACCCGGTACTTATTCTTTACGTTACGAAAAATATTTGTTACTTTTAATTCGGTACTTTACGTAAAACACTCTTTAAGCAGCATACTCTTACTTATTATATCTTATTATATTTATTATTTAAATTAAATATTTTTAATTAAATATGAATTTAAAAGTACCCAATTAGAGTACGAATTGAAAAACAAAAAACAACTCATTTCAGAAAAAAAAACACACATTTCTCAGAAGTAAATTAATAATTTTTAATAAATAACTTGATTAGCATGGAAGAAGATTAATTTCTCAACATTTTCAGGAAAAAATCGATTCCTTCTATCTCTTGTAACTAGTTCTGCCGCCGAAAATATTTTTTTAAGCAGGAAGAGAAGTTGCAACTGATCGCAAATATTTTCTTGCAATTTCACTTTGCTCTAAAGAAATTAAGTGGATGTAACTCATGCTGGATTCTCTGATAGTTTTGGGAAAAATGAAAATTTTATTTTATAGAACTCCTTTCAGCACGTTGGCCAAAGCGAAATTTATCTTTTTCTTAAAAAAATTAAGTACGGTGACCCGTGGTACGAAAAATTCATTATTATGAATAATTTGAATGGATTTTGAAGTTATTCAAGTATATTTTACCATTCGGGTAATGATTTGTTCTCTAATTTTTGTTTTTAACTCGTTTTCTCAGTCGCACTAGTTAAGTTAAGTTAAGTTCTTTCATTCATGCAAAAATCGCCTGCATATATTTATTTGTTTATTCCAAACGAGGAATTTTTCCAGTTTTTTGTGGCTATTTCCTAAACTCTAGTATCGAGTTCTAGTAAAATGACATTTCCATACAAATTTTAGCTCCAGTAAAATCACAAACGAAAATGTTACTTAAAAAAATTTACTAGTGCAGTACAGAGTTTTTAGGTAAAAATTAAAGGTTCCCAGTATGTAAAATAAAACCAGACGGCACTATAAATTCTCCATACATTTTACTAAGCATTTTAATGCACAAAATAATATTTAACTGGTTCTTCAAATATTTCACACTAAAATCGCTAGTAAATGTTAATTTTGATAAAACAATTTCAACTCTTAGAAATAGAAATTGTCAAAATTTTACCGTATTGCACTAGTAAAATCTTCAATAAAATTTGTGCTTGCGATTTTACTAGCTATAGAATTTCTATGTAAATGTCAAATTCTACTCGAATTCGATACTAGGCTCAAGGCATTAAATCACTGGTAAAATTTTGACATTTCCTATTTCTATAGCAATTCGCAGTTTTTTTTTGTATTGGTTGAAGAGTTAAGATTATTTTATCAAAATTTTAAAAATGAATTACTCTGTTTTCTCCAAATTAACTACGTCAAAATTTTACTAGCGATTTTAATGTGAAATATTTGGAGACCGCGTTAAATTTTACTTTACTCAAAGTCGATACAGGGTTTACTTCTTATTAAGTTAACTTTAGCACCACCACCGCAGTTTATTGCTCACTTCTCAAAAAGATTAGGTACCTACTTATATGAACAACTGGGGAAAAAAAGTGTGATTAATCCTGTTTGGTAGTCGTATAGGTACAATACTCAATGACATGAAATTTTATCGAAAACTTTAACCGGGTACCGCCGTAGAATGAATTGTAGTTATTTGATTTCCATCGTTACACTGTATTCGTATAGGTAATAGAATACTGAATTTACCATGAAATTAAAACTTTGAATCAACTGAATATGAGTACAAGTAACGAAAAATTATTTTGGTATGTATTCGGTACCCAGTTTTTAGAGAAGTAACGAATACTTTTGTACCGAATGATTACTACTACCCGCACATCTCTACTTAGTAAACAACCCTACAATAACTTAAGAGCAATCAGCTCATTTTGTGCTATGAAGAAAATTGTAACTCAAGTGTAATTAAGACTTCAGTAGCAGCTCAAAAAACTCATTATATTTCTTGAAGTCAACTAAATTCAGCACGTAGCAACGAGAAAAACCATTTTTCTTTAGAAATGCATAGATAAGGTTCGATTAGCAGTAGCTCAGCATAACACTATTAGATGTTGCTAGTCGATTTTACTGCCTGTAATTAAACTCCCTGAAGCATCAACTAAAATGAGTTATGTACTATGTTTCCATATGGAGTTCAACTCTAGTTCAAGTTCAATTAGAGCTAGAGCTCATGGAAACGGAGTTGAGTTGAGTTTTCGTTGAATCCACGAAACCAGTCGAGTTGAATTGGGTTTGTGTAAGTATTTGTTAGAATAGCGGGATGAGTATTTTAACCACCACAAATCTGGCTACTTTATACGTAATATATTTGCAGTCAGGTCAAGTCAGAAGCTGTCCGTAGAAGAAACAGCATCGAGTTAGTTCAGTCACCAATACTTTACGATACCGACAATTCTGACTCTTAATTTGTCATCTTTCGATCGCGATGGAAACATATTTCAGTTGCTGTAACCCTTCAAAGTAGAAACTTTAACTCTTCTGTTATCCGAGCCCCAACCTAAAATATTGTATATGACCTAATTATACTCCATCTCAAGATCCTCCGATGTACCAAGTTTGGTAAATTTATATTTATTTTCCGTTTGAAATCTCGCTTAATCTTTCGAAATTCAAAAATCTTCATTCACATCTAGTCTGAAGAATTTAATTAATTTTTTTTTTTATCAATTATTATTGATTTGCAATACACGAATTACTTACGTTCTTGACGCTAGTTGGCAAATTATATTGAAATGATCACATTTTCTCTATCAAAGTAGCATCGAAATTTTGTTGATTTCTGAAAGGTTATAAGAAGTCAGTCGAATTTAGTATTTATCTGCCTGACATTAAGCTGGACTACAACTTTTATTTCTGGAATGGAAGAGTTTGTACAGTTTGAGCTACATTAAACATTCTGCAAAACAGCTGATTGGTGATGTGGCTGATCGACGCTATAGAAATACTCTAGTCGAATAAATTTCCGTGTCTCTATTGTTACATCCTAAGGAAGACAGCACGGAAAATATTCAAGAAAGTAAAAGCGAGTAGAAGTCAGGAAGACTGGGCCCAGCATATAGCTGATCTCAAAGACTACAAACGCTCAAACGAAAGCGTTAAATTCACTTAATGAAGGAATTACTGTAAATCCATAGAGAATACGAGTGAATTCGCTAGATCTAAGAAGGTCTTAGCCAAGGACCCTAGTGTTCCCTCCTTCCTGAAAATGGATGACGGTACCTGAATCAAGACTGGCGAAGAAACACTAGAACTGCTTAGGAACATCTACTTTTCCTAGGAATTCTGAAGCAAACCATACTAACATCAATAATGAGTACGCAGATACTACAAACTTGAAGCCTACATATATGCGACATAGAAACCAAAGAGTAAATGAAGTGGGTAATTCAATTTTTTACATCCTATAAATCACCAGGAATTGATAACATCATTTCTGTCATGCTGCCGACAGTACAAGATATTATAAATCCGGGGCTAATTATGATCGGTAAAAGTTGCCTATATCACTTCTATGTCCCCTGCTTTTGGAAGAAAACTAAAGTGATCTTCACTCCCAAGACAGACCGAAACGGCCACATGACTGCTAAGAACTTTATACCTAGCAGCCTCACATCATTTCTGTTGAAGGCTTTTGAAAGGCTGACAGACAGAGACATCTATGGACAACCTGCTCAAGGGAAGTGAGATATCTAGATCACACCACGCATATTAAAAAGGTAAATCAGTTGAAACTGCACTACATGATATATAAGGATCTATTGAAAGATAAAAAATCCAGAACAAATCCAGAAAATTAGCTGGGGGTGTTTAGAGGTTACTCCACAAGGAGGGGTACTTTCACCTCAATTATGGTTATTAGTGGTTAATGGAATTCTCATCTCTTTACAAAGTGAGGAAATAAAACCGATGGAATGTGCTGATGATTTAGTTATCCTGTTCCCAGGAAAATTCTTATCGACGATCAGCAAACTAACTCAAAAACTTTTTAATTGAGCTATAATATCTGAGATTTGACGCAACAAAGACTGAACTAGTCATATTTACACGGAGCGGTAATATTAATGTTGAATTTAAAAGTGAAGCCAAATCTCTAGAAGTGATACTAGAATCCAAAATCTGATATAGTGCATAAAAAATTCGGCCATTGCACTTTATGCCTGCAAGAAAACTTTTGGCAATCGATGGGGTATACACCCTCGCATAGTGCATTGAATATACACCGCTATTGTAAAACCTATCGTCACCTATAGAATCTTGGTGTAGTGGAATGCTCTAGAGAAAGCTACTCTTACTAAAATACAGAGAGCTGCCTATCTAGGTATTACAGGAGCTCTTCGAACGTCAGCACTGGCAGTAATGGAGATTATACTCTGGCTCCTATCCTTTGGCATCCGTGAGAAATGTATTCAGAGTAAGAACGTCTGCTGGATAACTGCAGACCTTGGTCACACTAAAGATCTACCTTGAGGACTGCATACGGGGAACTATGAAAGCTTTTTTAACTAGCATAAGTGAATATATGCATGGCAGAGGAATACTTAAGTGGGCCCCTAGAATTAGCGAAAAAGATTCCAGATGTATAGGCCTATAATTTGACTAATGCTGAGATGTGCGGAATCTTATTCCAATTATCATGGAATATTGAAAAACATGCAGAGCGCATGCAAACTTCATCGAATGACTTCTGGAGAGCTGTATGGACGAGGAAAATGTTGAGGGCGCTCAGCACCTGCCGTGTGAATACGCTAACCTTGATAAGTATAGAAATTCTCTTGGTAGCGTATTGGGGGAATTGGTAGACAAGGAGTTGGACGACCTATTGAGATTCATTAACTCTCCTGGCTAGTTTCCATGCGTAAATTTGGTGAATATTTTCCAAGTAGGGTCCCAATAACGTTGCGTCACAATGTACCACAGATAGTCCTAAGTGTGGCTAATCGCACATTTTCCAAATGTACGCCATTTTCACCTAACCTAACATTCATCGCTGTATTTGGGTTCAGTTCTGTGATCATATAACTAGTCTGCTCCCTTTTAGATTAAATCCTGCACGAAACAGCTGCGATCTGAGTCACATTCATCTTTTTACCCTTCGCCAGTACGCTACATTTCCAAAAATTTTATTCTGAAATGTGTGAATATGGAACAATCTACCATCCCTTTTTCTCCAATCGATCTTACAATCAACGAAGGCTCAAGAATGATATCCATACACCTTCCCTACTCTATTCATGTAATTTTTACTCTTCACTTTGCATATCCTAGAGCTTAATCAAATAGTACAAAAAAAAATGATAAAAACGTTGATCCGGAAGATAAAGAACACGAAATTTTTGTCCATGTTTTTTTTTAATCAAACCAAATTTGGGGTAAATATGAAAGCGGTCGTGATAATTTACAAATATTAAATGTACACAAATAAATATAAATATCTACACAGAAAAGTAAGGCATCCAAAATGAAACATTTTATACGAAACAAAAACACTTCATTGAAGCTTGTTATAAATCCGACGAAATAAGTATTATGAAGTGCAAATGTCCCCGGACAAATCCTACATTTTAATTCACTCAACAGCCAGATGATAAAGTTCATGATAACGTCGTTCCAATGAAAACAAATTAAATGAAATAAATTAAAATAAGAGATAAGGACAAAAACAAAAAGCTCAATTCAACGAGCAAAAATATAATTTTAAAACAAAGTAAGACGTCGACGATGACGACGACGACGACGACGACTCAGCCGATGATAGCTAGCAACTCGATCCGCTTGAGTCGCAGAAAACAGAAGCAGATCTTTGCTCTGTGGAATAAAATTGAAAAAATAAATTCCATAAATTTGCAAATTTCGTAAGATTTTGAGATTGTGGATTTCTTCAGTGTAAATCTTTAAGAAATTCCATTCATCTGCAAGTCGTCTACAAGTGTTCGTGAATTGATGAGTGCGCTTTATTATTATACAACATTTTCTCACATAATCGATATTTTCTCCAAAAATTCTCAAGGAAGACAGATAAGAAAAACAAAAAAAAATGGGAAATGACTTATAAAACAAATTAAGGAATTTCAATTCGACGATTTTCCCTCCCCACTAATTGGTTTACAAACGAACTCTGTTTAGTCTAGAGGCCGATGCTGCTGATAATTTCGTAACACTAAAAGCATCCTTGCATTCGTTTAATGAAATTGCCGCGTGTCTTGAGTAGTTGCTGTGTTCTATTTTAGCATTAATTTCATGTCAACTGTTCTGGTCTGGGTTATTTTTTTTTTTTTTTTAATGGAGCTCTATATATGCGACACGTGCTCCCTCTGGTACATTCACCTAGCTTTGGATGTTTGTTTGTGGTAGGCAATCAGAAATATTGTAATTCTCAATTTAATATTAAATTTATTTGGAGGGGTAGGTACAACAATTTTCTGAGAGCTTTTGTCATCGTTCTTTGATCAGAGGGATTCGATTTAAGGATTCCCGAAATTTGGAGGAAGAGATCGACACAGCTCAAATGGTATACAAATCAAACCTATCAAGTGTTTGTGGGTATGCTGATGAATAAATGAGTTTGTTAAAATAAAAACCTATTGAATCCTTACCTGGTGGTAAATGATTCGATAATCAAATTAATTTATTTTTAAACGTACATAGGTGCGCTTACTGCATAAAATATGTGAATGCTGGTGTAGCACGTGAATTATGTTAATTCAGGTAGCATGACCTCACCAGTAAGCATTTCTTAATTTCTTCGCAACGGTGAATGTCATTGCTCTAGATATTTACATTTTTATGTTTTCTTCGTAAACATCAAGGAAAAGGTCATGGATTCAGATCTATATTGAGCTGACTTCTTCATTGCCTTGAGCTCATAAGCTTAGCTCTATCTTTTTTTTTTACATTATTAAACCAAGCAGGAGATACACCATGATGCAAAGCACAGCGTGACAGAAAGGATATACAGAAAAATGAATTAGAGAACGTGAACAGAGTGGCAGAGGTGCTGATGTATGTCTCTCATAAATTTTCATTCGTAGATTGTATGCCAGAGGTAAGACAGAAGATGGTAGGATGTTCCATATTCGTACAGTTCAGGATAAAAAAGCCTCACGGAATTTCACTGTACGACCGAAAGTAATTTGAAAGGTAGAAAGATGTGCGCTGCGAATATTGGGATCAAACTAAATATTTTATCAGAACATTGACTACGCATGTAGCGATAAAGGAGCGAAAGGCATTCAACATTGCGGTGGTTCTCGAGCGAATCGATATGACAATTTATTTCCATATCGCCAATGAGCTTGAAGGCCCTCTTCTGGAAAACATTCAATGAAGCTAAGATTGTGCGACCAGTCCCGGCGTAAAGATGCGAATTTTATTTCATTCTAAGTCTAATGTAGGACCTGTAGAGGAGTGCTTAAAGAGGTGGGACAATTTTTGATCTTAAATGTATTGAATTCAATGCGATTCACTTTGCCCTAAGCGAGGATATTGTAAAGATCGTTTTTTAATGATCTAGTCATGCAAGCAGATCACTAATGAAAATCAAGAAGAGAGATGGATAGATAACAGAGCCCTGGGGCACACCGGCATTAATAGGCTGAGGTTTAGATGAAACGCCATGTAGTACAACTCGTATTAGGCGACCGGATAAGAATATTTAAATCCATAATAGTAGAGAAGGGAAGAGATCAAGTGCTTTAAGTTTGGCTAAAAGGATTGGAAGCCAGACTCGATCAAAGGCCTTTGAAATATCTAGGGCAACGATTTTGGAATCACTAAAATTGTCAAGACTACGGTTCCAACGTTCCGTAAGAAAAGTCAGACCTCAAGTTAAGTGAAGGTATATGAATAAGTACGGGAAAGTAACACGTGGCTGATGAAGCACGGGCTCTTCATGATTTTATTTAACTTGAAACCAAACTTGTTAGTGCTGGAGAGTGTTCAAAGATATGAAAAGGTAGATACGAAAACAGTTGAAAGGGGTTTCAAGTTAAAAGTTGCAGAATATGCTCCAATTCCTCGACAGATATCCATTTCATCTGCTTCTGAAGCTAAGAGCTGTGATTTGACTTCGACATGGGTCACTGAATTGACTGTCAACAGTAGCGTCAGAGTCATTACAAGCTCGTACTAATCAAATGGAGTCTAGACTCATGAGATGCAAATCTGCATATTACATAAACTAAACTCAAGTATTACAAAATCCTTTGATAAAACCTGTCCCGAGAAGCAAAAGGACATCACTGAAGACTCAACTTGTTCGAATGGAAACTAGTAGGATTCCGACTGCTCTCTAATAGGAAAAAAGCAATTGATGTGTATAAAAAAACGCTGACTAACTATAATTAGGAGCTTAAATAGTAAAAGGACCAGCATAAGGCATTAATATGAACAAAAAAAAACCTGCAATAGATCAAAACGAAAAATCTTGGTTTGAACTACTTTAAGAGAATATAATTTGTGTAGTGACGATCAAAGTATTTTGAATCAATACGATGTGGGCTTTTATCGTTGTATCAAATATCTTAAATATGCTGGAATTTTTTATATCCAATTTCAGCAGGGATTCGATGAATTCCTACAAACTTTATTGAGAATTTTTTCTAAACTAGCAACTATACTGGGGAGAATTCACCCAAACATACACAAAAGTAAATGTGACATTTATATTAATGAACAACAAAAGACTCTCTCCATGTAGCTTAAATCATATGACCAAGTCTTTTATCCCTAAAAACCATGGAAAAAATATTAAACTAATTCTTCAAAATATTTCAAGTAGCATAGCTGTATATTTTCAAAACCTATAAACGATTCAACTATCATGTATAATAAGTTAATCAAAACCAATAATTTTTTTATCTATCCATCAACTTTCTAACACCAACTCTATGCCTCCATTGTAGACCATCATCATTACTCCAATTATCATTAGATGGAGTATCTAAAGGAACAATTCTGTCACCTATTCTATTTTCATAAATTTTTAAACGATACCCGTACAATTTTTAAAGACTCGATCTATATAAAAAAAAATTTTTAGAAATTTAATTCTGAATTTTCATAGTTCAAATTTTAAGAATATTACTAAGAAAATATATCCATATTTTTTAAATTATCAAATATATGTAGGTAGCCACATCAATTCACATACTTAACATAAATAAATTAAATTGTCTTTTCAACTAGAAAACTATTCCAAATCTTCAAAAATTTTTGTATATAATTAAATGTAATAGGTTGTATAAGCATATATTACTCCCACACAAATACGCATAAATTACTTGAAATTATTAAAGAAACATTTCACCATCATCAAGGCCAAAAATCATCTTATGACGATGTACAAAAATTTCAACGTTTGACATGAAAGAAAGCAAGAGCCTCTAGAAAAAAAAACAAAAAACGAAAAAAAAAAACAGAGAAAACAAAAACATCAAAAGATCATGAAAATTATTTAAACAAGACCAAAAGAAGTGATCACATCTGTATAGAAAAAACCTCAACACACAACGAACATAGTTCAAAGGCAAAAACTCTTTCAATCCCCGAGATTATAAACATCGCATTCCAAAAATTCTTCTCATAGTAATTCTGGGTCTCCCATCCTCCGTCTCCTGTATCTCGCGATCCATAAAGTACTCTGATCATGATCTCAGCACTTACATAGCGAGTCGCGTTTTCATCTCGATCGAAACAAAATAACTTGCTTGCTGTAAAGTGCAAAAGAGTCTAAATTTGAAGATGAGTACTATGTTCTTGCGTACATTAAATAAGAAAGCTATCATCCAGTGCTGATCGTTATATTCCTACATAATGGATGTAGTATTAGCCAAGATACAACATAGTTGCCTTAGTTCAGGATTGAACTCTTCTCCTCTATGTTAGAAAATGTTATAGGGTGCTTGAGGATTTTGTTTACATCACAATCCCAGAGATCTCCCTTCTTATCCCATCCATCCAATATACCATGGACTGCACTGCATGATCATCATGATCATCATCATCATCATCGTTGATCATGCTATATAGGTACCAACACCACATATAACTTGACATATATATAAAAATCAAATAAAATTACTCAGCAGCGAGTTGTTTTCACTGGGAGCAACGTGTTGGTATTCCGTATGTATCTAAAAATATTTTTATGTTTTGTATACCGAAATAGATATTGTTTTAATTTAAATTGTGCTAAAGATACGCACGTCCATTCGGTCTTTTCTATGTGCTTCTGTCGAGACGGGAGGTAAGTCTGGGACGAAAATTTGCTTGAGTCGCTTGTCTTGTCTTGAATATACTCTTTGGCTTCTTGACTCGTGTCTTTCTGGGAGAAGTATTGTCGCCATCCAAAAATCTCTGCTGTCGTACTCATTTAAAATTGCATCAATTGCCTTGTTTTTAATATACTTAAACAAAATGCTTTAAATATTTAAAGACTTTTAATACTTTGTTTCTATTGTTCTAATTTATGATAAAATTATTTTTTTTGTCTTTCCTTTTTTTTTCAAGAGGTTGTAAGTGAATACACAGAGTCGATGACTAATAAGCTACTGGTTGAATACGATCTTCGTTAGTTGGTATGCGCTAGGTCGCCGCCGCAAAAAAAAAATAGACGAACGATAATAAAATGCCCGAGAAATAATAATAAAAAAAATAAAATAAAAAAAAATAAATAAAAAAGAAGAAAGGAAAAATATTTTCTTGGCACATTCTTCTGTTTGTTACAATCTCAGCAGCAGCCCCGATCGGGAGTCTCATTCATCAGATAAACAAGAACCGCCAACCACGATCACTTTGGCCTACTTGTGGGAAACCAATACAGAAAATATGACAAGAAAGCCGGAATTGTGGCCGGTATCTGAGTGAATCTATGTAGGTATATAAGACTTTTTCATAACATCAAATAATTTCTATTTTACATTATTATCTAAGCAAAATTGTCCAAATTTTTGGTCCATTGAAAGATTTTGGCCTATTGTTGGGCTTACAATCTATGTAAATACTGAAAATTCCTCGATATAAACATGTAGAAGTGAAAATTTAATGCTTTTAATGGTCAGTTTAGTGGTAAGAAATATAAAAGATAACCTGAAACCGAATTCAAAAGCTTCTATTTGAAAAATATTAAAGATCAGTAGTTGGACTATTAGATTGGAAGTAAGATCTGGGCTGAAAGGCATCTGTCACACTAAGTAAGTAAGTAAATGAGTTTAGATGCAAAAAAAAAAATCAAACTTTTCGACCAAGCGATTAGAGAGGTCTCATCAGTGTGGTTATCTCTCATCGCCTACCATAAAAGTTCGTTGATAGAGTTCAGATGGTAGGCGATCACAGATAAGCACACTGATGAGACCTCTCTGATTTTCGACTCAGCTCGATATTTTTTCTGCATCTCGATGCATTTTGTAAATTCATTGGGAGGAGGGGGGGGGGGGGGGGAGGATTTTTTTCCAATGAATTTCAGTCTAATAAAGATGAAAAATTTCCAGTAAGTGAATTTATTTTGCGTGTTTTTTCTTCCTATTCATTATAAAAAAACAATATAATTTTACACTAACAGTCTATAGCTCCCCTCTTTTTTTATCTCCTCTTCCTTTCCTTCTAATTTAGTCTACTAATCCTAATAGCTAATTCTAACAAATTCTAGTATTTTTTTTTCTTAAATATTTTCTTTGGCATGTATTCTATATGTCCTTTAATTTTCAGTTTCTATATCAAAAATAATGTCTACATGCTTAATTTGATCAACTTGTTCAATTTGTTCATTATTCATTCTTAAGTTCAGGTCAAAGTTATATTTAAATATCATACACTTAGTTTTATACACAATAACTTGTAATTTATTTACTTTAAACGACTTTTCCTGAATTTTGAACTGATATTGTTCTATATCTTTCCCTGGAACATATACATATGAGTTCATCATCCACAAGAAAGAACAATTTTTAAATTCCTTAATAGTTTGCTTATATCGTTAATATATATAATAAATAGAAGAGGCCCGAAAATAGATCCTTGTGGAACACCAGAAATTTCAATATACAATCGGATAAGACATTATTCACCGAAGTCCTTTGTATTCTATTTTCCAAATATGATTTATACTACTTCAATTCTGTATTTCTAATGCCATAATTTTTCAACTTCCGTATAAACCCTTAAGTAAGGGCATGAGGTCAGAGCAAATTTAAGCTCGAAAAAAAATGTAGGACCCATTCTCTCTCGACCTTGCGTCTTCCAGTAGCTTTTCATCTTAGAACAATATTTTGAAAATCGTCATACTCCAGCCACTACAACGTACGTATGCTTTTGTACTATAGTCAAGTGTGACTCCATTCGCCACTTACGTAATTTTTTTCATTAGGTAAGTTTTGTTAGGTATATCTTTTGAAATTTCGGCATTTTATAATATTTTCGGATGAGCTCTAGTGAAAATACATCAAACGTGTATGTTGAGATCGTAGTTTTGAGTGAATAGTGTAACTCTTCTACTCTTCTTATTTTTTACTTTTCTATGTATAAAGACTGGCAAAAAGCTCCTCAGTATGTAATATAAGAAAATTGTTAATTTATTTTTGTGTTAACTTAAAGAGAAGTTACTTGTTTTTCAGTTTTTGTTAAAGAAATAAGATTTAATTATCGAATTGCATTGTTTTTTTTTTAAATATTTTATGGGTTAATTAAATTTCTAGTAAGAATTGGGGGTCACTGCTGACTCCATGCGCCTACTTGTGTGATTTTGTAATGCCCCCACTTAAGGGTTAATAGGAGATACCAGTGAGCCTGTAGACAATAAAATTTACTATACGTAGGTTTGTGTCTTGAACATGAGAAAATTCATATAAAATTAGCCTAGACCTAGACCACAGACCACATTTCAAAACATCTAGCGTAAAAAACAGAAACGCAACATGCACTAAAAATAAAAAAAAAAATTGACGTTATTCGCTAGATCTAGGAGCATCTTTCTAAAATAGTAACAAAGAAATAAGAATACCTACTAAGAGGAATTTGATTTAAAAATCTTCAATTTTTACCATTTTTTACAAGTTTCAGAGCTAATATCTCCATTGCCATACATTTTTTTTTTAATTTTTACCAACGTTATTTAGTAGACTTCTTCGTTACCTTTTATTTGAGATATAAATCATTATTCTGCTACAAGTTCTGCTACTAGTTTGCCAGAAATCCGTATTGAAAAATGTAGGAGACTTGCAAATCTTGGTACTGACTCCTCTTAATATACTTTTCTATCTATAGTTTCAAATGTTCTTTTAATACCCAAGAAGACTACAATGACCCCATTTTTATCCACTAACTCTTCTTTCCAGTTCAATCCAAGTATCATGAAAACATCCAGTAGTACTTAGTGAACCATTTATGAGACACTCAAAAATTGGAACTAATACTTAAAATCTGTCCAGTTCCTACTCTTTTTTGGTCGAAATTATATAAATTCGACGTAATTGTAGTTATGAAAATATTAACTATTATATACGTCAAATTTATGCAAGTAGAGAATGATACGATGACGTATCAGCGCAAAATATTAGAATATTAGAAAAATTAAGAAATGCTCTCATATATGGCAAAAAATAAATAGTTTTATATTACCCTGGATTGACTTAATAACATACTATAGAAATAACGGAATTTTCTAAACTAATTCTATTGATATCTAAATATACTCACTTTGAAACAAGAAATACAGTAGATTTGCGTTATAGGCAACATTAAGCGATTCTTTGTTTAAAAAACTCTTTCATTACGAAACAAAGATCCTTAGTAACCGTACTGATCTGATGTCCTAACATTTTCCAAACTGTACTACAAAAATATTGGAAGGAATTCCAAAATTTATTCAAAAAGATTCCAATGCAGAACCATGTCTTTACAATATCCAAAGTTTTACCCGACCTATTTGGCCGTTCCTAAGAAAATCTAGTGAATTTCCATAGAAATTTTGTATGAGATAAGAATTGGAAAAACAGTGGATAATTTCGGACAATATTTAAAAATTTTCTTTGAATTGTTCATTATTTTTCTCAAGAATTTCGTATATATGAAAAAATATGGAGAGAGTTCGGACATGTTGCAGAAAAAGTAAAAATTAAAATCTTCACATTCTTTCTTTTATTGGAAAAACAGTGAACAACTATCGGACAAAATTTTTGGTAAATTTGTCGTTCTTTTTATTTTATCGACTTTTTTCTTTTTAATTGTTGGAAAACGTGTGAAACTGAAAATTCTGGACATGCTATGAATATTCTTCAGAATGAATCGGCACTATATCCAGGCTTTATCTAATCAAATTTCAATGTATTATTGTTTCTTGGAAAAAGTGCTTAGGCTTTTGCTATGGAATACTTAATGGTGTTATTGTTGAAGTACAATTAGATGCAGAAGGAGCAATCCATTGGCAAGTATTGTTTTTTTTTTCTAACTTTGAAGTTAACAAATTTTATATGTTATAGAAACTCATAATAAAAAGTAAAGGCGATCGATACGGGAGAGTACTTTAAGAAGTGCTTCTTGAAAATTTCTTCAAACGAGATTATTTTCAATCTTACATGGAATTATATGGAAGGAAAAAAAACTTAGTTTAAGAAATTGGCTTGTAAAGATTTGGACCGCAACAGGAAATAGATACCTACCCAAGATACATTTCGAAAATCAGTCTCTAGTCTAAAAGATTCCATAAGGAAAGAATTCAATAGCGGAAAAATAAAGTAAGATAAAAATTTTGATATTTTATTAATTTTAAAATTAATATATAATGTTGTTGTTCACAGAGAAACTGGAAGAAAAACAGCCAGTTGTGAATAATTATAAGATTTTTTTTTTTTTTTAATAAGCTTTATCAACAATATTAAATTTAAAATCCTTTTTATTTATTGTGATATGGAGAAATTTAATAAAAATTCCCAAATGCGTTGCTTTTATTATTTCTAAAGAAATTCTGTGAAATAATTCTCAAGTATAATTCTGCAGAATGTCCGTCGTACAAACTCTTCAAAGAATATCCGTGGAAAATATCAGATAAATTTCCAAACACACCCTTCTTATGATTTCTGAAGAAATTCCTTGGAATAATAATGGCATGCATATTTTCCTCGGGCAGCGTAACTTTTGCCCAGTGATATTTCCATAGAATGCTTTTGATATTCTTGAGAATATTCCATGGAACTCATTTTTCGGACAAGGAAATTACTTAAGAATATTTGATGAAAGTTCGAGCACTTGGTTTCTATTATGGATGGCTCTGCAGCATCCTCACATAATATTCTCTATGTATAGAACTAATCAGTTTACTCCTGTTTCTTCGTCAATGAGAAATTTTACATTTTCTTTTGTTATGTTAACCCTTCACCCAGGAGCTGTGCACCATTTTAAGTGCATACAGTGGATTTCCTTCTTACTAGTATGGTGATGTTATTGTAAAAATTTATACTATATCCAGCTGTATTGCGCCTGAGGTTGTCGATTATACCTGACCACGTTTTGGCGGCGATAAATAATGTGTTGGTTAGGGGTTTGTTTTTTTATTGTAAAGATTATTATCCTTCCTTCTAACAACCGCAAGCATGTAAGCAATTTTGACTTAATCACATATAGAAGAAAATTACAATTTATAAAGAACTTCGAACCGAGGTATGGCTGTAAATCACTCCAATTATATCGAATTAACAATGAAAAATAAAATAAAAATTTAATTTAGCATAGTTTATGTACATTTGTGTATTAATACATATAAACGATGTGAAATTACACCGTTTTTATACATAGAAAAGTACTTTAAACATAATGTCGATATTTAAACTTTAAAACTGCACTTGGATCATATTAATAAAATCAATCGAGAGTAAATTTATAGCACTGCAACTGCGATTTTATATGTCATTTTCTACAGTGTAATGTGACCACATTTATAGCCAATTGATTTTCTTGTAAAAATGCAATCATATGATGTAAAAGTGAAAGGATATCGTATTTAGAATTTCCAGAATTTACTCTAATTGTACTCTCATCTAATGAACTTGACTTTAAATTACGTGTGGAATTATCTAGTACAAATGTTTGAAATGCAGGTCAATATTTCAATAATAGCGAAAGACACAGCAGTTACATTAAGTACTAAAGATGCACTATAATTTCTAAAATACCCTGTGCGAGGAATCCAATTATGTAGTTCATTTAAGCTCATTTGTGATGATCTCAGAATAGTGAGTTTTTATTTCAGTTTTTTTTTCACAGTATACGTAAAACTCTTAAATTTTTATATGACAACACCAAGAACTGGTTACCCGATTTGGCCTATTTTTGAAGTTATATTAACTATTTCCACAAAAACCCTATGCACAAAATTTCAGCTCTCTAGATTTCATATAAGGTATGAAAATATACAAATAAATGAAAATAAATAAATGTACAGTTGCAAACAAAAGTTATCGCACATTATCTGTTTAAGATATTTTGACTATCGAAACGAGTAAATTCTATTCCTAAAGCTTCCTTCTAATGTATAGTAATATTTTTTAATCTAAAAATGAAAAAATTTGTAAAATTTAACAAAGGTTTGAACAAAACAACAAAAGCCATTTCTCGAAGGCAGGCAGTTAACATTAAACAAGGATTTTTGTTCCTGACTGTACATAATGTTACTTCTTATTTTGCAAGGAAACAGTCATAAAAATTTCTTTCTTCCGACGATATATCCTGTCATACTATACGTAAATCAATCCCATATCCTTTTGAAATGCATGTTTACTAAAACGTAGTACTAGTAATAATTACATAAATTCGAGTAACTAAAAGATAAGAATCAAGCGAGGGGCAAATAAATTCTTCAATTATTTTTAATTTAAAATGTCTGTTTACATGACAGAATATACTTAATTGTATAATTACCATATACACACATATTTAGTAGCTATAATCTATAACACCGAACATCCAAATACATCGAGAAAAAAAATGTAAACATTTTGTTGCTGTCTTAAAAATTAATCAACAACAAAAAAATAAGCGCTCAGATTAAGAATCACATTCCTCAAGTCTAACTTTTACAATTCACTTGACATTTATGACATTTTTCTTTGCGAGAACGAGAATGAAAAAGATAAAAAAAAAATAAAAAAAGATAAATAAAATAAAAATCTCCCCAATGATTATTAACTACACGTGTGGGGATAGTAATTTATAACAAAATTAAAAATAACATTAAATAAAAACAGTAAATTTCATAGAACAGAAAAAAAAACATCTACAGCATAGACATATAAGTATGCTCAACAACTGATAACGAATAATTTCTAGTCCGACATTTTATAGGACTCAGAGGAATAATAAAATTCGCCACAAAAAAAATGTCGTAAAATCTCCACATCTGTCATGCTGTTATTATTCTGTCGTTATCTCTCATAATACAGTTCCATAATAATAATATAATATACCAAGTCTACCGCTACCAGGTCAAAGTGTATCATTTTATAGCTTCGTATAGATAGGGCTAATAATAAAGTAAAAAGAAAGGCTAAACTTGAATCATTATCACCACAAATGATAAGAAAATCAAAAGACTCTAATGAAAAAATAAAGAGGGACCAAAGAATTAATTTTAAAAGACGAAAAATATGAATTAGAAAAAAAAAACATTTAAATTTGACTCGGGTGACTCAAAGGCGACAAACTCTGAATCAGGAAAACTGAAACGCTTTTCCTTGAAAATTTCGGCCTATGTAATAAGTCTTATGAATTTTGACTGTTTTATTCACCATCCCCCAATTAATACAGGATGGGCCTCCCATTTAAAGTAGAACCTCAAGTTCTATATCATCTGATTTTCAGGACTCTTTCCCACCACAGCCACTGGCGCTCCATTAGATTTTTTTATGGAATTTCATTATTATCTATACTTACCCAGTCTGGTATTGGTTGGTATTATCTGCGTGTCACAGGATGACAAACAAATGTCGCCAAAAATGTCTACTTTATTTCATATCAATATGTAAATTTCTATAATTAATATTTGCGCTAAAAAGAAATTTTACCGCATATATTATTATCACAGCCTTTTGTGGTGAGAATATGGAAGGGTAAAGATTGTGGTCTAATGCAAAATGTCAAGCGTGTGCGATAGTGTTATTATCTGTCAACACAATTTTTTTTTTCAGCTTTCAGTCTTGATTTAGTGATAAAAAAAATTAAAAGCTACTTTATCGGTTGGGAAATATGAATATGAAGCTGTTTAGAAATGGGGTTTTTCCACATACATACATATTTTTTTGTAGAGTTCAATAGAGACAGAACATTCGTTTTAATTTATCTATTGTTTTCGTCTTTATTAATATTAATATACATTATTATTATTCATATTCATTAATTGAAATAGTAATAGTGTGATATCATATATCATTGGCTGTGACACTAATGTCAATATGTCTGAAGATTATTTAGTTTCAAGGAAGTAGGAGTGTTGTAGGGGCATATTTGGTTTTATTTCTCCATTCCAAGCTGAGTTGGTTAATCTAGTAGAATACGTGAAGAAGGCCAGTGCGGCCTTGTACACGTGCAAGAGAATATTTGGTGGATACTGACTGGGGATTAAAACCTATAGTGGCACGTTGGATATACATAGCCATAGTTCGGCCCATCTTCTGTTATGACCTCACGGTCTGATGGACGACACTGACGAGGAAATGTAATCTGGATGTGCTGTCAAAAATCCAGAGGGCCGCCTGTGTGGAAATAACTAGATGACTGCTCACCATACTCACGATGGCACTGGAGGCCATGTTTGCCTTATTACCACTATACCTCTATTGAAGAGGTGTAGCGACAACTAGTGATGTCAGGCTGAAGGTGGGGGATTGAGGGGTGGATTTGGGGTTTTGGGCACTGTAGACTGTAGTGATTGCAGGGAAGAAACAGACTACCAAGTACTCATATTCAATATTGGTGCGGGTGTAAATGCAGTGATGCCCACCAGGAGTGACTGGGATGGGAGCGAGATGGTTGTAACATCCGGAATTTGTATTTGTACGGATGGTTCCAAGACGAGTTCGTGCATAGGGGCTGGAGTGTACTCCAGAGATCTCCAGTAGCACAAGTTTTATAAGCTGCCTGACAAATGCAGTGCTTTTCAGGCAGAGCTCGCAGCGATTTGTCAGGCGACAACATGGGTATCCATATGAAGAGAGCCCTCACGGCATATCTGCAAATATATATTGATAGCCAGGCAGCCATCAATGCGCTAGATCCTGTGCTGGTAAAATCAAAATTGGTGCACTTATGCAAGTCTAGCCTTGAGGAATTGACTATAAGTCACAGAATGACCCTATGCTGGGTACATGGCCATAAGGATATCTCAGGCAACGAGATAGCTGATGAGTTGGCCAAAAGGGGCTCTGAATTGTATAGCTCCACACCGTTATAGCCTATGTGAGGATCCCAATCAGAGCTTTAAAAGAGGAAATCATCAGGGGCGCCTATCAAAAAGCAAGCCTCCGGTGGACCAGCGGGGATACCTGCCACACTGTGACCTGCATATGACAGGAAAAGGACAAGGGAACTGCATAATGGCAGCAGAGCAAATACTAATAGGTGTCATTACGAGTAGGAGCTGTAAGGACTCGAAGGAAATCGAATCCTTCCAACAAGTGCTTTGCGAATGCCCTGCTTTGATGCACAAAAGAAGTAGGCTATTAGATAGCTACTTCTTTTCAGGTCTGGGAGAGCTACAAAGTAAAGAGTTCATATATATCATGAGTTTCCTAAGAGAAGTAGGATGGATCTGGGGCGGCTTGAAAGGTTAACCCATGAGGTCTAAGGGCACAATAGGTCCACTAGAGGTCTAAGTGATGCAGGCTAGTCATCTAGCGGCACCCCTCTTACTCAATCTAACCTAACCTAGTGTAATATTTAGAATATCATAGATTTAGAATGTGAAAACATTAATTTCTCCATGCACAATGCCAAATGTTACAAATGGTATGAAAGTAAATCTGGTGATAATTATTTCAAACTGTCTTTAACCAATTTCCAGCGGTTATAAGTTTGACGTAATTGGACCACCAAAATGTGTTTCATCTATCAAAAAAAAAAAAAAATCAATTCAATAGAAAATCGGGTTTCAGGGACCATTCCATTTTTAAATAGAAAATCTAAACCTAATTAGTAATTAATTTTGTAAGTCTAAAATTCTAAATATTTATCTAGAAAATGTTGAATACTACCATTTTAGCAAAATTCCGAGCTTTAGTCTTTGAGTTCCATGTATACTTCATGCAATGGGTTGGAAAATTTCTGCCAAGCTGTATCACAAGTTGTGCCTGACGATGTCACTTGAGATTCACCGGTATGCCTCAAGGTTCGATTATATCTCCGACTCTCTTCTTAATATTTATTATTGATCTACTGTTTATTATTTTTTCGAATCATATTCATATAGATTTGAGGATAATAGCGTTTGTATGTTCCCCAATTCATTTGACTATTTTACGCTGACTCTTGCCGGACTAACAATGCTAAAAGTGTCAGCTGTTCAATACCCTCTTATGGCATCGATTCAAATGTATACACATATACTCGTATGTATGCAGATATGTATTACACTTCAAAAGAAAAAACTAATCTTTAATTGTTCTAAGTGGTAGGAAAAAATGTGGCCCCAAACGGAACAAATAGGGTAGAATGAAGGTATAGTGTTGCTAATTTTGTTGCCGGTTGAATTGTTATCCTGTCTTATGTTTCGTGCTGTACATTACCGAATACCTTGCTTGACAATCTCGGATCTACATGAAATGTGAAATCGCTCTCTTAAAAATCACTAGTGATATTCGGAAATTTTTAGATAGCAATGACCTAGCAGTGTTCACCCTAATAGATTTTTCAAAAGCTTTCGATAATGTCAACCATCCTAACTTGCTGACAAAATCAGCTGCACGGTTCAATTTTTCCAAGTCAACCATTTTTCTAATAGCTGATTTTTTGAAAAATAGATCCCAACAGGTGATTGTGAAAAGTTTATCTCCAAAGAATTACCTTTAAATTGCAGAATACCACAAGGATCTATTATTGGACCACTATTGTTTAGTCTGTACATTAACAACGTTCCTAATGTCATCCAGAACTTTAACATCCATCTGTACGCAAACGATGTACAACTTTATTTGAGCGTGATTGGTCTAATGAAAGACTGTGTGGACCGTCTCAACTCTGACTTGAAGCGAGTATCAAGATGGGCGTCAGAAAATTACATTATATGAAAAACCCCACTAAATCTCAATCAAGGTCTTTTATAGACAACATTTTAATATAAGCGAGTTGTCCATGGCTTTTGTGAATAAAGTTAAAAATCTTGGCTTTACTCTGAACGCCACAAGGAGGTGCTATGACCTTGTAAATGGAATAATTCGAAAGGTCTATGGTGGCCTTCAGAGCCTGTGGTTATCAGCTAGATTGTATACTAACAAAGCCCTTACGTTTAAAACTCGTCAAAATGCTTTTATTGCAATATTTAATTGGGTCGTGTTCTTTTAGATTTTTTTCCGCTAAGAAATTGAGTCTTTGCAGTCATTGAAAACACTCTTTTGTCAATATCAATTTCGTTGATATTTTTCTCTAATCAATACAATTATTTTCTCTGCTATTCTGGTTTACTTTTTATATTTTATTATTATTCTCATATAATTCTCTTTCCGTAATCTTTTAACTTTTTAGTTTTATTTTATTTTGTTTTTCTCTAAATTTATTCATTAGTTTTTAATTCAATATATTTATATATTTAGTAATAGTAGGTTCAAACAAGGTGGTCTCCCTTCTGTGGGTTCCTGGTAACATGTGTATCATGGGGAATGAAGGGCTGACGTTTTAGCTAAGGCTGGCTTTGATTCTCCGTTCTTCGGAGTGGAACCCGTTGTAGCAATTACCACTTCGAGTATCGGGTCTCTAATCAAATCGGATGTTCATAGGAAGTATCAGCAGAGATGGGCGAACCTGAGTACTTGCAGATGCACAAAACTGCTTCTTGATGGGCCCAATAGGAATATCTCTGATTTTCTCATGGGGTTCGGAAGGAAACAATTTAGAACTGTGGTTCGAATCAACACCGGCCACAGTTCGCTTCACGCTGATCTAACAAAGATGGGAGTTGGTGCCAGCCTTGAGTGTCTGTCCTGCCTGGACGAAGAGCCTGAGACAACCAAACAGTTTTTATATGCTTGTCCGGGCTTCGCTCGGAGGAGTCTAGGTACTCTAGGGTCTTCTGTAGATGTATCTGTAGATGAGCTAGAGAACATTCCTCACCAAGACCTGTTGCGCTTCATTAAAAGGACAAGAAGGTTTTGGTGAATGGGCTTCTAGCAGGACAGAACAATAGGCCGGTATGGCCTCCATGCTTGGGATGGGATCTCCTGTCCCTCTGGCTAAAAACAAAAACAAAATAAATGGTAGGTTCAGGTATGTGATTCTTAGTGTTATTATAGCATTGAATTGAATGAACAATTTTTTTTTTTTTGGATCTCGAAGGTTACTTAATTACGAAATAACAAAATTGCGTGTTTCTATTTCTTCCACTTAAAATCTTTCAAACCACCCAGAATTATTAAATTGCCTTGACAACAGCGTTCATAGTTTTCTTGTACCATATTCCATAATGTATATTTAGTTGACTTGAACAAACTAACTTTGTACACGCTCCAAAAACGTCACATGCATATACATAGTAAAAGGCGGCACTGTTTCATGTAAAATGTAAAACAGTTTTGTATTAATCATCCGCAACAACTTTTGAATAACTTTGAATGGGTCGAATAGAAAACAATTGATTGCGTGATTGTATGCTGCTTAATCGTACGAAAATTTCAAATGCCGACAATAATATCATTATCCCAGCTGTAAGCGCTTATAGAAATTGTTAAAAGCCTACTTTCGTACAATTATTCGTGTCATTAGTCATTGCGAAAAGAGTTGAGTAAACCCTGATAGGTAGGTAGGTAGGTATATATGTATGTACCTGACAATATGCAAACACTAAACTTTTATTGAGTTCGCGGCCAGCTATATGTTTTTTTTTTCTGCCATTAATGCAAGAATGCTAACAACGCATAATAGAATAATATAAAAACGAGAAAGAGCACATTGGACACATAAGTTCAATAGCCGGACCCCTTCGATTTCCATTTCCGCAAGTATAAATGACACTCGGGGTGTATATATGTATACATGCGGCCGGTCAAGAATAATAGGAATAATTATCTATTCAAAAGCTTCAACATCCATCTAAAGGTATATGAATAGGCCATATAGCGACTGTAAAAAGGTAAATTAGATGCCGCCCCCTAGTTATACATCGGTCAACGACTCACCGACCTCTTTTTTTGTTTTGTTTTTGTTTTTTTGTTTGTTTTTTTTTTCTCTCATAACCCCATCACGGTTGGGTTGATAACATCAAGAAGACAGCAGATGTGGTAATTACAATATTGTGTGTGCGAAGGGTCTGGGGTCTGAACCGCTCAATCTACAGACATCAATCCTTCTTCCTATAACGATTACGTAATAATTTCAGGCTAATTTTAATTCAGAGAAGAAGATCCGTTCAATATTATTCGCTGAATTTTTGGTGTGGGTCAGCAAACCTTTTCCTGAATTTTTATTTTTGTAAAAGGAAATCATTTCAGAGGTATACGAAGAATTTCAGCAAAAGTATTCGTCCGATTTGAGGACTTTTGGGTAGGTACAACAAGATTACATTAAGATTGAGATCAGATCATAAATCAATTCCAACTCTCACATCTGCAGCATGGTTTTCTTGTGTTTAATTAAATTACTAAAATGTGATTTTTTTTCCTTTGCAGTTTTTTAGGAGAGTTATAATACCAAGAAAAGCCTGTGTAATTGGCGGATGTTCACCACCGTTTTTTATTCAGGTAACATTAGAGAGGAATACAAAAAAAAAAAAAGCGGTACCAAGTACGAGTTGGACTCGTAAACGAAGGGTTCCGTACCACTATGTAACACTATGTATTTTTTATTTATTTTTTCAAATGAGAGTAGGCGTCATTTGAAAATCATATGAGAAAAAAATGTCTACTTATGATAATAATAATAAATGAGAATAAAACGAGGGAAAAAAAAAGCAAAAAAAATCATATTTCTTGTATGGGGCCCCCTTTACTTTAGAATTTCTTTTTTAGTATTTGCTATTATAGCGGCAATAGAAATACACACTCTGTGAAAATTTCAACTGTCTACCTATTACGGTTCATGATATACAGCAGGGTGACAGACAGACGGCTTAGACAGGTTCCAGTTTTTACCCTTTGGGTACGGAACCCTAAAAATGACTAATCTAAAGGGTTATCTTACTAGAGCTATACCGAAATAGTCTGGGCAATATAGGGTACTGTACTGGTCGACGCAATTTTGTAGTATTATACATGAAAAAGGAGTGGTGGGGAATCAACTAAATAGGAAGGCCAACAGCAACATCCTAAAAATAAATCTCAAGGAGGCTATTGCTGAGCGAATAAAAACCTGTGACCTAAAAATGGTATCGGGAGCGACTACTAGGTCATCTTAAAGCACTTAGGATTTAGTAAGTGGATCGTGTGCAACAAATGACCAACAATTCCCGCGGGGATTATCAACAACGTCTTTCACCGATCAATGGGGGCTGACATATGTAATAGGATAATTCTGCTAAAGAGTAAACTGCAAACCTGCCCATTAAGCTGGCGAAAATGTCCCGAATTCAATTTTATATCGGGCTAAGTCTAGATAAAAAAAAAACGGTGTCAAATTTAATGATGAACAAAAGTATTATGCAGGTGAAGCAGATATTCTTGCGGTGCAACACATTAACTTTTTCCATGCAGGTTTAAAGGTCGTTACTTTACTGTATTTAATTTGTGTAGTTAGTTATGGGCCGAATTCGGCATCACTCGAGCTCATCACGAACTTTTCTGTTAAATAGAAGATACACGCATATCCCGTCAAGAGCAACTACTCTAGTGTCAATTTGCACGGTCTCAAAGTGTAGAGCAGATTGACGGATGTATTGACTTAATTCATACTGAACCTAGAAGTGGTATACAATAATAATATGATTTTACCTACAACCTATGATGAGTTCTTCTGGGGAAAAATAATTACAATTTGAAAATTTTTGTAGCAAAGCATAACACTTAGATTGACGTGAGATTTCGAAATGTAATTGCAAAGGAGATAAATGGAGCCCTCATTAAATATTCTACAAAATCTACTTGAAACAACTTGATAGCATTCTGTAGAAATCTTACGATGTAATCAGCCGATACAAAAAAGACACAACTTCTCATTTCTGGCGCAATTACTTGCAATTAGTTTTCAAGATATAACGATAGTTCCACCACAGGAATTAAATTGTCAAAAATGACAGCGATCAAACTCAAACACCCAGCTCGTCTACCTTAGTTGAAGCCATAGCCTGGGTAAGGAAACTAAGAAGCAAGAATGTCCATAGAGTCGATAGCATACCCAATGGTAATTGAGTAGAGGGCTGATAAGCTGATACTATGTATGTATATGTAACTAGGAAATATCAATCAATACTATATAAGGAGGGAAGAAAAGATGAAGAAATCTCCCTGCTGATTGCAGCATATTCTTTGAATGTATCAAACTTCATTACCTAGTCGTAGATTTTAACCAAGTGTACAAGAGCATGGAGCTGCTTCCATTGTGGGTTGAGCTGATAAGGCTTAGACTATTGTGAAAGATCTACAACAATAGTGGACATACACGGCTACACCTCAGAAAAGTCCCTAATCACCAAAAGTCTGAAACAACACAAAATATTGTCCAAAACTACAAAATGTTTTAGTTATAACTATTCCTCATTGCGATTTGATAGGCTAACAATTTGGACTTTGTCAATAGAGACCTGCTGAAGAATATATCCTGCTGACACATGAGGACCCTATGCTGGGTGATGGGACACAGGAATATCAAGAGTAATGAAATAGCGGATGACCTAATCAAAAGTGGCACTGCAAGAAATAGCACCGAAAAAGTAGCATACGTGAGAATCACGATTGTTGAACTAAATGGCGGGCATCTTCAGCGTTGCCTATAAGAAGACTAATCAACTGTGGATTAACCGTGAGAATGATGTTGAATTGCGAGGCAACTAAGGTCTATCAACAAGTGAGGGCTACAGGTAGGTTAAGGATAGATCTTCAAAATCTATGGGGATTACTAGACATCATCTGGGTCTAAATGAAGTCAGCTAAGATATCTAGCAGTGCATCTCTAACCTAAATGCATTACTGCAAGTACACATTAAAGGCGGGTATTCAAATGGTATTCTTCGTCATATTATAAGGACTGATATCACAAAACGAACTGAGATAGTTACCAACTAAGCAAACCTGCTACAATTCGTTTACTTACCTCTTGCTGTTTCACTTGTAACTTTTGAAATTTGTCTTTAGATTCTACAAAAACGTGTGGTATACATCCTTGTTAATCGGATTTATGATTCTCGGAGAGATGAATACCTGGATGGATATACTTTCGTGGGTTATATACCAGCTATTACTTTTATAAATTTATTCCTGAAAAGAATTTGAAACAGTCTATTGGCCGACAATGCAATCAGAATATTGCCTGTATGGAAAAAAAAAACTAAATTTTGGTATATTGCCAACAATTGTATAGGCCCACAAATAGCATTTCAAATCTTTCCCATATTTATTAAGGTTCGTGATAGTAGACTGAAAAGTGATTATTTTCTTTAGTATGCATTTTTATTTGGAAATTATCTACTCAGCCAGCCACACAAGCTGGAATAACCTTTAGGAGAAATCGGAAAGTTTGTGTGCATGACTAATTAAATTGATTGTTACGTTTTTTGCAAGCCCACTATAAAACCATCCATAAAAAATTAGAATGTTGATAATTTCCAAAGTTTTACTGAGATCAAGATCACATGGATAAATAAATGTTTCTAGAGTTTTTAGGATATTCACCCAGGAAGAGAGCTTAGTCATTTACCAGAAGAAAACAAAAGTCAAGCATGTCTAGTTGAGTGAGATTTGATTAGATTTAATGTGACTTGGTTTCTTACAGATCGCATATTTTACAAATGTCATTATTAACGTGATGAGAACAGTTTTCAATAATCCCAATTAGTCCTGTTAGGTAGATTTAAAAATCATTCGCATGCAAGTATATTTTACTATTCTCAACCGCTTTGTTAAAATCACCAATAAAAATGCTAAACAGTAGAGGCCCCAAGATTGATCCTTGTGCATCTCATGATTTTAGTATTCATATTTGACCTAATAAATTTGAAATTACTCAATTCGTTTTAAGGCATGTTTTTAGATTTTCGCATATAAGAAAAGAACTGTTTTTATTGGGCAGTTAAGTAATATATCAGTAATTAGCAGTAATCCTTAATAAGTAAGTAAATAAGTAATTGTAGTCGATGTAATTTTGATTAGTTTTTAAATTAAGATACATCGACGATAATCATATTTGCTTATATTTGCGATCACTCTTGATCGCTTTCGTTATACGTATATTTGTAGGTAAATACTCTGTAAATGCTCTCTATTGTCTTGGATATTGTAATATTGTTGTGAAGGTACGAATTGGCCGATTCTTGTCAGCCGATCTTGTCTTTTTTTGTGTATGCATGATCGCTGATAACAATAGACCGATTCTGCCCTTATTACGAACGAATAAGGTTTTATTACAGTATTCTAAATAAAGTGTTACTAGAGATCGGACGTGTTTTGTGATTTCATAGTTAATTCCCTACATAATTAGTAATATATCATCAGGAAGGAATATACATAACATACGACTAGGAGATATCTAACCAATAATAGATAGGGCCAGCAAGTATATACATATTTATGGATGCTTGATCGATTCCATACTGGATCAATTGCAATCTTCAGAAAACAATCTCTATTGGGTCTGCTTGAGTTTCCGATTACAAACCACGAAGCAACTAACTATCAATTCGGTTCAAACCAAAAATGTTCTGCCCCGCACATATTGGTTGTGTTCCTTTGTGTACCTTGTTCTAGAACTCCCATATACTGGAGAGAACAAATTGTTCAGTCGATTGAAGCGAACTATTTGTGTTGTTCGCTTCTTTTATAAATCTTCTATGAAAAGGTGTGAGGCGTTAAATACTAAAATTTTATTTGTTTATACGAATGTGAAGTCCTGTGGCCGCCATGCTCACCAGCGTCTATATTGACCCAGTTTAGATAGGTTAGTACACTGCCTCTGCCGCACGAAATCTGCAAGTAGAGTTATACCCCCGCCTAATTATCATCCTTACTCAGAAGTTTTCGTGAGGCAGAGGTAGCATACTGACCCGTCTAAACAGAATCATTGTATGCGGTCCGATTGAGAACCAGATCCTATGATAAAACGTTCGCAGAATTTATTCTTTTTGCAGTTCAACTCTAATTTCGGCGACTAGATGGCTTTTGAGACACTACAGAGGAACATTATGGATTTTTGTGCTGCAACACTAATATTGGGTAAGTCCAATGTTTATGCGGTTTACCACCTTTCTGTGTTTCGATTTAAATCATTTCTCACAAGTTAATGTCAGATAAACTTTCAATACTACCAGGTAGTATTTCAATAGTAACGCAGAAAATTAAATGTCTTTCTAGTGGCGAGTATCAGCTCTTATCACAAGAACTGCGTTACAAAAATACCGCGCAAATAATGTTTTTTTTTGCAAAAATATTTCTAGATTCGCGGCAATTTGTAAAAACAAAAAAGACAAATCAAGTGAAGAAAACTAATTTTTCGTGACTTTTTTAAAAAAACAATAAATTTTGTTTGATACTTTTTCCATATCTTAAGCACGACATTGACGTTTGATGAACTAGTTACATCTGTTTTCATTACGCTTTTCTTGCAATTAACATAAACAACAATGCAAAACAAACAAAAAATGAAAATTCTTCAGGCCTTGTCGGAAACTTTATGTCTAGCTGAAAGTCTAATCATTTAGTCTAGTCTAGTCACATTATATTCTTGGTATCGTAACCCATGTTCGAAATGACGCGATTAAGTTATATTTATACCAAATAGATTTTGTTTAATTTTATAAATTGGTAATTAAAAGCATTAGCAACACACGAAAAAAAGTTTCAAAACAAAATACATACAAAAAAATTACCGAATAAAAAAAACAAAACAAAAAAAAAAAACAACGATAGATTGTTCAACTTGTCTGGCCTTTATAATCTCTCAAGTGCATTCCGCTGAAAACCATGTTCTGGCCTGTGTACTCTCGTAATACTATATAGCAGCTAGCTGCTACTAATGGTTGTGCTCTCCTTATCGCAACAGAGTTAATTAGCGCAAACAGTGATAAGAGAGGGCTTTTGTTTTTGTTCATTCACCATATGTCGCGACTATTTTAAATTGTATTGTATGTATGTACTTGAATATGCGTGTGTGTGTGTGTGTGTGTGTGTGGATATATCAATAGTAATATGGTCGATTAAAATGCTAACAGTAAAAGCAACAATAACAAAAAGCACACAATCAGCATATGTGAAGATTGCAAAATTTTGTTGCATCATTGCCAAAATTTAATTGTTTTACGATGATGACTGTCGGACATTATGCAAATTCGTGTGGAAATTCTAATGCAGCTAAAAATCGTGGGGTCTCTGTTTCTGGGAAAATTATCTTAGTTCTGAAAAATTTCTATTTCTTGGGGTTTTTTTAATATTTATTAAAATGCTGCTGGATTGCTTCGGATAAATGAGTAAACTAAGAGCAATATACAACCTTCAATACCTTTCGCTAAATTATTTTAATGGACCATGAAGGATTAACAGTTTTCATGGTTTTAAGTAAAAATAAAAACCAAGGTAGCCTACAGAATGCTTCAATTACCTAAGTGAATGGAATTGTTGAGTCATAGTAGACACATCCGAACAAAAAATACTAACAATTAGGTACTTAGATTGTGCAGGGTGTTCCGTATGTGGTCTTGCACCCAAAAACATGGATAGATGATATTTAGGCAAGCAAAAACTTGTATAAGTGGAGTTATTGGGACTTAAAGATATTGGAGTATGTTCTTACAGGTCACTCTGTAACTGCTGAACGTTACACTATATGATGTGTGATGATTTGTTAAATTGATAATAGTTGAACCTTTTCAATGATCTATAAATTTTTATTCTCCCTTTCACCGTTTTAAAGTTATGGAATATTAATTCGTTTTTCTTTTTTGTTTCATTTAAGTACTATTTTCATAAAAAAAAAAAACGTTATCAACATCAAAACTTAGCTTTTAAATGACCTATCTGCTCTCTCTGTACCCAAAATGTAAGCCTTTCTACGTGTTTTGCACCTTTTTCTTACGTATATCCAGTGAAAATGGCTGAATAAGTTAATATTCAAAAGATAATTGCCTACTTTCAGGCACTTATTGAACTTTTTCAGCCATTTTCTCTAGATATGCTTAAGAAAAACTGAAAAAAAATAAAAAACGCAGAAAGGGTTACATTTTCGATTGGCCATATTAAAGCTGAGGTTTTGAGCTTCGTAAATCCAGCCTGAAATATTGGTATTGATGACGTTTGTTTTTTTTTCATAAAAATAATAGTTAAATAAAAAAAAAAGGAGTAAAACTTCAGAAATTTTAACTTTGTTGAGCCATATCTTCAAAACGGAGAGAATGATAGAAAAAATTTATATACCATTAGAAAGGTCCAATGATTGTCTACAAAAGTTTAAATCATCATTATAGGGTGTAACTTTCAGATGTTACAGGGTGATCTATAAAAACATACCCAAATATTTTTAAGTCCTGTTATCTCGGAAATCGATTAGGATCCCTCCACTACTCATACAAATTTTTGTTCGTCTAAGTATGACCTATCCATAGCCTTCGGGTATCACACCACTTACGGGTCAGCCTGTATAAGAAATAATGCGTTTATTGCATCTTAAATCGCGCACTTTTTATAATAGCAGAACTTATGCTTGTAATCGGCTATAGCTTACTAGCAATAATTCGATGGTTTTGTGCTTTTATTCAGGGATTTTTTTGTATGTACTTATAATCGGACTATTGATTTTAACCAACACTTTGTTAAAATCCCCCTCGCCCTCGTTCATATGGTTTTTGTACGGGAACTACTGTATAGAATATCAACCCGAGAAAGCTACAGGGCGTATCTGGAATTAGCGCCAATAGTGTTAGAAGTTTCCCCATGATTTGTATGGCTCAGAACGAATACATCATATTTGAAAAATTTCTAAAGTTATTTATACTCTGATGATAATTTTATTGTTTCTGAAAAAATTCCATCTAATTGGTTCGGAACATAAAAAAAGTTTCAACATTTACATTTAAATTAACCTGGAAATTTTTATTTTTTTCAACGCTACTGACAGCATTTGCTTCGTACCAAGATTTGCGTTGTTTTTTTTCTTTTTTTTTCGCTTGAATTGGCAATTGTAAGGTATATATTTTTTGAAAAACAGTTTTCCACGTTATTTTGTTGTTCATCTGAAAATTCTGTCACAAGAAATTAATAAAAAAAAAATTTCACCGACCTCTGATTGAATATACGCATTATTACGAAACCGTTAGTCTTATAAGAAGCTTGCTCATTACAGCACCATTCCAATGATAATAAAACCATGGTAGCATTTTACAAGGAGTAGTTTTTTTTATTGAATAGAACCATTCTGGTAGTGGGTGCTAAAAAAAAAAAAAAAAGAAAAAAACAACATTCAAACTTGAAAATCAATACCACCCTCATACATATGAATCATAATATATCAGTTGCTACCCAAAAATGATTAAAGACATTCTACAGGCAAGAGATTTTTCACTAAAAAACCATTCGGGGATACTGTAATAAATGCGAGTGATATGCACCAATTCGCGTCCACTACCCAATTAGGTGTCTACTTAATTTTATAACATAAAACGACGTATTTTCCTGAAAATGCAAATATTTTCATATTATCATGTTCGCGTATATGTCTGCCACCCCTAAAGTGAGCAACAGGATCGTTGCGTTAAAGTTCAGTCGTTTAACGGCAATTCATTAGGGGTCAGCATGTAAGTAAGTAACGTGCAAATGCAATAAGAAAGTTTTTTTTATGTAATGCTACGAAGACGCGTTTTCAATTCTATTTATATTTCATGAAAAAGTTTTTTATGTAGTTATACCTAATTCAAATAAATAAAATATTAGCATTGTCTTCTGTTGTATGTAGCAGGCAAGAACTGGTCGTACTGAAGAGTATTGGTTCCAGCTTATACGAAACGCCTAAGACACATTTCTAAATATAATATTGTTTGAAATTTGAGTTAGTTTTCGGAATAACCATACATAAATTTTAGTGGCCGCGAGTTGGATCAATGAATACTATAACGAGCCAGTTTGGCGTGTATTGGTGTGCGGAAATTAGACCTGAATTTTTGAACTTGCCCTAAATTGCAGACTACAAGCAACATTTTATTTATTAGTCTTATTTAATGCATTGAATTTGAAGAAATGAAACATTGTTGAAGATTCGATAAGCAAAACTTTCTATTAGAGTAGCTAGCATCAATTACAGGATAAATTGTCTAGAAATATCCCGAAGGCCAAGGAAAGTGTAGACCACAAATTATTTTAGCGGAAACTGAAGAAAAAATTAGTTAACTTGTGTGGAATCGTTAGCCGAATCTAAGTTTCCATTAAGTTCTGATAGCCTTTTAAACACAGTTCAAAAAATTAAGCAAGACGATTGCACGATTTATCCTTCAAAAATGGGCGACTAGAGTAAAAATGATTATATCCTGAAATACAATCCAGGGCTTGTATCTTGAATTCTCAAAGGCCTAACTAAAGCCAGAGGTACAGTTTCTCAAGAGGATATTCGAAAATGTTTTGATGAGCTGCAAAATTACATAAACGAGATGAATGCAGGAGATATATTTGAAGAAACAATTATTTTCCTCTACGTACGACTACCTAGAGATGAAGACAATAGCCATGCCAGAGGAGTAATTTTCAGTTCCTTCTGAGTTAGGTTGCATGAGAATATATCACGAATGGGGTAAATATATGGTTAATTAATGAACAAATTCAAACACATGTGATCATTTTTAGTGACGGGCACAATACCCATAAAACAGGAGGACTACTGGAACTCATACGAATATTCAGAGAAAGATTATTCCAGACTCTGACACCATGAATGAAAAAGAGGTGCGAGAACTAAAAGAAGTCTGAAACCTTGGAAGAATAATTTGTGGGGTACGACGTGATGGGAGAAACCCTAGAATTTTTTTTAGATAATTCAGATATATTATCATATCTCTGCCATATGTAATAATGCGAATTAAAAGCGCTTTAACAAGTCGCTCACGGAGCTTATAAGGTGTATAGCTTTCATAATGACATAAGTTTCTTATGACACAATAGACTTTGGAAACAGTTTTTTCAATGTGATAATGCCATGTCAACATTGCATCCAGAGACATGCCTAGATTAGTTACTACTTTACTATATTCTCTACGGGTACTGCTTAGATACAAAGTCGGAAAGCTCACTGTAGTAATCAGTCTATGAAAAAGTATTATACTTTGCGATTTTATTGGATTCCACAGCCCAGGTACTAATTCTAGATAAAAGTCAATATTAAATTCATCAACACACTGACGGATAAGTTGTCAAGATTGGTCGGAAGAAATAATTGAACATCATTAGCATACAAGAGTATTGAACAGGATTCCGGGATACGTATCAAATCATAAATGTACATATATGGTGAACAATAACGGTCCCAAGATTGATCCCTACGGTACATCGGAGCAAAGATGTAATAAACCTGAAGTACGATTGTGAACTACAGTCGCTTGTTGTCTACCTATGAGATAGGACCGTATAAAGTTTGCTGCTGAGGTACTAAATTCAAACTGACTAAGTACTTTATAACATAAACTACGATGATGTACTGAGTCAAAGGCTTTCGAAAACTCGAGTAGACAAAATGTTGTGCGTTGACGGAGTTCAATTTTTTGTCGCACCTTTTCGATAAGATAGGGCAGAGCAGTAATAGTACTGTATTTATTTCTAAAGCCAGACTATTGATCGGAAATTAGATTATTCCTATCAATAAATGTCCGAATTTGACTGTATAACAAGCATTCCAATACTTTCGACAGTATAGAAAGAATACTTATGGATCTATAATACTCAAGCGAAGATACTTGACTTTTTTTATTTCTTTGTCGGCTATACTTTTGCAACCTGAGCTGGGAATGAGGTAATGTGGTAATTCCTGTATTAAATATTATGCAAAATAGGCCTAATTAGATTTAATAGATTTAAATGGCAATACTACTTCATCAAAAGTCACATTACGAAACGTAAATCGACCATTACTGCCATCATATGGATTGCTTATGAAAATCTGGCACAAATGGAAGTATTTATATTTTAATCATTCAATTCATTCGGATCGAAAGTACATGAGTTATCAGCCTTAGGAATATGATATTACTCCAAATCATCTTAGTTGGTAGGATTGGGTCAAGTTTGGTACTAAAGTAAGATAATTTCTCATTTCGAATTGCTGAAATGGTTTTATTGCGAAGTCTCTTATTGTTTAGTGTTTTTAACTAATACACCATGAAAAGAAACGGGAGTGATTAAGTCATGATCTTATTTTATAGAGATGATCTACCTTTGGATCTTAGGTGCACTGAATTTGACCCGATTAACTTGGCCCCATGCAAGGATATTGTCAAAATCATAATTCAATTATTTAATCATGCATACTCATTTGACACGGCATTACCAGTCCGTACTATTGTCAAAGGAATAAGCATAATCAAGACACCTACTGTTATCGCCAAAACTATGAATGGGATTGAAAGTATGGAAAAGCAGATCATTAATGAGAATTAGGAAAAGATACGGAGACATAACAGAGCCCTGGGGTACACCGACATTTATAGGGTGAGGCTCAGATGTAAGGCCATCTAACACAAAACCCATTTTAAGCGTCCAGATAATAAACTTTCAATCCGTAATAGAACAGGAGTGGAGAGACCACGTGCTTTGGCAAAACTAAATATAGCTTTAATACAAAATTTTGCTTTATTGTTTTAATTTATAATACGTTAAATTTCGTCTACCTTCTTGATTTGTTCCTTTTAATTTAATAAAATTTAAGACATGCTGTTATTTAAAACAGCACAATTTGAATTGAATTAGTTTTATTCTCATGAATGTTATTCTACTGTGAATTTTATCACAACTTTTTATTTTTAATGACTTTTCAAATTGGCATTTCAAAACGACATTTATTAACTAGAAAGGGGTCTATTAAGTTTTACTCTATTGAGACTCGTATTTAGTCTGCAGGGAATTTTTCAACCTACTGCATTAAGAAGAGAATTAAACGACAAGTACCGAGGTACTGTCAGTTTGTTGGCTGTTAAAGCCGAAATTCAGAATTTCATGAAGAAGCAGGCATTTTAGGGTTTCACTGCTGTCCTGATGAGATAACCCTGTACTGCTGATCGAAACACACAGTATACCCTCTCAGAATTGCTGATTATCGGCTTTAAGCCAACCAACAAATTGACAGACACTTATTAACATACCCTTACAAAAGAAGTTTTTATAACGTTTTTTTTACCCTGGACGAAAATTGACCCCATGGTGGACGCAAAACTGGCTTAGATTGGACGCTAACTGGTGATTTCTGAATACACTGATATTTTCAATTATTATGCAGACTAGATAAATGTGTTCAGTTTTTAATTTAAACTAAAAGATAACTTTATAGCGTACTATTGTACTACAAAATTTTAAACATCGACATTAAGTAAATTCTACTAAAAGCCCTTCTTGTAAGGATGGCATTTCCTTAAATGGACGCGAATTTGTGCGTTTACCTTATGGTAGTGTAAGCAATTCTTATGTATTTTTTTTATATATACATTTTGAAAAGAAAAATTAAATTTTCCAAGAAAATCACTAAGATTGTAAAAGAGATGGGTTGAATATATGTTAACAAGACGATGTCTGTCAGCTAATAGTAAATTTACATTGCCAGCAGACATGATTAAGTATATATCGACCTCAATTAGGTCTGTAGGCCTTTAGAAATATATCTGTAATCTAAGGGATCCTCATAATCGTGTAGATATAAGTAATTAATAATGTAAAAACAATAATAAACAACAACAAAACGACTTATTATATATATATATATATATAGAACCATAAATAATTCTAATTTCACTTACAATTTAGCGGACGATGAAAGTTTTTACAGCTGATGGTCCTTCTTCCAAAGTAGAAAAGTAGAAAAAAATTTGAAATATTTCTGCGATTTTAGTAGCTCTCTTCTATTTTTTGCAAAACACACTATTTTTTTTTATATTCACACAATTTTTTTCTTTTCTTTTATGCTATATATATTTTATTTTTTTTTTTGCCTTACGAAGTTATATTATTTTATTATTTAGATGAAACCAATTTTTGTGAATGATATTTTTTTCTTTTACGCCTACATATTATACGACATATATATTTTTTTCTTCTTCTTTCTAATTACTTCCACTATTTATATATTTCTTTTTACTATTATTATTATTTATTATTTATTATATTTCCTAATATTTCAGATTATCACTAATTAGAAAAAGTTGAAAATATACTAAAAACCATAAAGAACAAAAAAACCGAAAACTAAACAAATAACGTAAAATATGCGAAATATTTATTTTTTATTTTTATTATGATTTAAATAATTTCCTTCATTCCGAATAATTAACGAAAAATATGAGAGAAATAAATCACTAAATCGCGATGTCACATTTTTTTCTAGCTTTCTTTCCGAGTAGTACACAGAAAGGGGTTGGCTGGGGTTGGGGCGGAAAAAATAGAAGAAGATTCACACTCTAATAATGCCAGAGAGATGATAGTATAAATAATTTTTTTTTCTGCTACTCTGCTACTGATGATGCTGCTGCTGCTGCTGCTTTTGCTGCTATTGTTGCTTTTGCTGCTCCTGTTGTAAGTTGTTACAGAACACAAAAAAAAAAAAATAACTTTCTTATTTCAATGCCATAATCACATTAGTGAAACATTTCATATCGCGGTTTCAAGTTCTCGTTTAATTTTTCTTCTTTGACTAGGAGTTTTCGAACATATATAATTTTAGCGGGTAGTGTATATAGTTAGTACCTGTGTGAGCCCAACTTCGCGACAGACAAATTATTTTATTATTTTTTTTTTTATACTATAGGTACTATAAGTATAGACTAATAGAATTTTTATAGAGATTTTCTTTTTTTTTTAAGATAACCAAATGTGTGCTACTATACTTTTTTTTCCTTCTTTTAACGTGGAATTTTGTTTATTTTACACTAGACACTGAATTTTATTACATATATATATATATACTGTCACTATATAGTAAAACCGACATATACATACATACATAGAGGAAATATTATTATATTTTTTTTTTTCGGTAGATATATATACACACATTTATGTATATTGCAGTATTTATTTAGAATTCAATCTGTATTTATTATTATTATTTAATTTTTTTATTTTAGAACTAAATTTTTAAGGTTAGGTTTTTTGATTTTTGTGTAGAAAAATGAGAAATTTACGGTATTTCGATCACGCGCACAGACACACATTTATATAAATAATGTAGAAAAATAAAATATTAAATGTACATTTGATTATTATTATTATTACTAATTATTATTATTTTATAATAATTATATTAAAGAATATTATTTCGTAAATTTTGTTGTTGTAGGAATGATTCTTTTTTTATTTATTTATTTATTTATTTATTTACTTATTAAATTTTTACTTTCTTTTTTTTTTATTTATTTTTTATTTATTATTTATCTAAATTCTAAATGTGGGATTAATTTTTCTTGACGGATTTTTCTCTACGAAGGGAGAGAGATTGTTTTCTAAAAACTTTTGTATAATGCTCGGTCTGATGTCCGCCGAGCGACTGAATTTCTACTTCGGTGGTGAAAAGCTTCAAATGTTGGCTACAGTCGGCGCATATATAGTTGTACGAGTATGTATAGAAAATATATTTTTGTTGTTGCTGTGGGAATATAGTAGCAGCAAGCAGATTATAAAGAACAGTATACGTGAGAGATGTATGAAATACTAATACACATCTTGATGTATAAACTATGCATGTATTGTGTTATAGAGAAGTAAATATACATTCGGTGTAGTGAAATTTTGATAGTATGCGAATAAATTTTCAAAACCTGCACAAGAGTTTATAGTGAGGAGTTGAATGAAGAACACAAGCCAAGAAATCGGTTTCAGTTCAGAGTCGTGTGTCCATTTGGGATGGGAGAAATAATCGACCCCAGCAGAGCAAATTACATTTACTTTAGTTAAGAATGGCTAGTTTTATGGCTAGCATGGTTATAACGCTTGAGCTTGACTGGCTAGGCTAGCATTTGCTCACTGTAGATTGTGAGTATAGTTTTGAATTTAGCTCAGCAAGTGAGCAGCAAGCAACACACTTGAATAATTAGAATTTTTCCCATGTAAATGCAAGGAACTGAATGGTTGTGAATATAAATTTCTATAGTGTACGTATTTTATATATGTATACGAAAGGAGAGACTATATAGAATTGTGTTGAGGTGTATAGTCGTGTAGTAATCCCCGCAAATATACAAACAGCACACTTTAGGAAATGGCAAAAAAAAAAAGAAACTCCCATTTAGAATGATGATGAAAGGAACATATCACTACATTGGCTCTTCTATAGTTTTGACTTCTCGTGTTTGTCTGCTACTATACTTTCCCATTTGGTAATGCGATAACAGTGCTGCGAGGGTAATTCCCATTTGGTGCAAAATTTTTATTATTTACATCTACTTTAGCAATTGTCTGCTCGGAAAATTTCCCATTGTTGAGATAGAGCAGTTTTTTTTTTTCTTTATCATTATCCATAAATATCTTATCGAACGTTACGCGCTAAATTAATTATTTGATTGAAATTTTATTGTTCGTAATATCGTAAGTGTGTGTTTTGAAAAATTAAAGTTGAGATTTAAATGCTGTTGCATCGGTATATTAATGTGTGTTACACCTACTATAGCGGAGAATCTACTATTAGCAGACTATTAATGGGATTCTTAATAACAATAACAGGAATTATTTAGTACAAAAATTACAAAATCTTTTTTTGTACAAAGTGAATTGGGAAAAAAATAGTTAATAAAATAAAAAAAATAATAAATAAAAGGAAAAATAAAATAAATTATACTAATACAATAAGAAGAGTAAAAAGGAGAGTAATGTTGTACAGAGAGAGAAGAGATATGGACTGAAATCTGGAAAACATTCAAACTGCATATGATTTTTAATAAATATTTCTGATGTTTTTATAAAGCTTTACAGAAATTCTGCTGACAGTCGTGCATTGAGTATCATATGATAAAAGATTTCATTTGAAAATGCTTTGGAAAAAGTACGAACGCTATCAATACCACGACCTGCAAGAGTTTGTTATGTCTAGTCAATCTCTCGTAAAGATACGGTCTCTGGTAGCAAACGCTCATCAGTTTGCGGGCGGGGGTTTTTATGTTAACTGAAATAATTGTTTATTCAAGTATGACAATGAGAGCATACATTGTGTGATTGTACGACAAGTACTGAGATCCTCCATGAGTTTCTTTACCAAATCATCTATCAGCTCATCAATAAATTGGTATGGATACAGATTTGTAGGTCAAGTTCATCTAATGTACGAGTGAAAGGGAGATAAATGCTGATGAACAATCATTTAATCCCAGTGTTAGAAAAAAACATTAGTATTACTTTCATCCAGCCAAATATCATGAGCTCATCAGTGAGGTCATAATGATTGGTCTACTAGGGGTTGGCTTCCGATTATATATCAGTTTATGTATAGAACTTTTAATCTGCGTTGGATTAAATAATCTTCTAGAAGGCAACCAAGTAGTGTCGATATATATGGCGATATGTGACTAGTCCGAGGCATCTTTGTATGCAACCAGGAGTCTGCTACGAGAAACTGAGCCTAGAGATGAGAATATTATTCAACTATAAGTAAAATGTGGTATCATTTTTTTCCCATACGAAGCTAAAGCAAGCCAGAGCTCAGCCCCAACTGCCATTGACACCCATATATTTTTCCTATTGGAACACAAGGTTCGCAATTTGGGCGTTATTCTTAACTCAAATATGACATGCTGTGATCACGTCAAAATGAATCTTTCTAAAATTTATACAAATCTTAGGCGCTTGTGGTTGTCGTCTAGCATGCTTTCGCCGAAAATGCGCTGCCACTTAATTAAGTCTCTAGTATTATAGCACATTACATTTGGCTCTCTTGTTTTCCCAAAACTTGACTCTCACTGCAGTAGAAAGTTAAATGTCGCTTTTAATGACTGTGTTAGATTCATATTTGGGCTACGCAGATTCGATCATGTCTCCCACCTTAATTTCACGCTACTCGGCTATTCACTGGACACTTATTTAAAACGGAGGGCCTTATTTTTCTTCTATAACCTATTGGCTACCTCTCAGCCCCATTATCTAAGTAGTATGGTCCGCCCTCTACGGTCAACCAGGGGTTATAAACTCTCGATGCTACGATTTCGTACTGCTATTTATGAGGGTTCTAACATTGTTCAACTAACTCGTCTGTGGAATCTATTGCCCCATAACATTCAAAGAGCCAGCACCATCGGCACATTCAGGAAACTTGTAACTGATTTTCTTAATTGAATTTGTTTTCTTTTTTTCTCTTTTTCTTGCAGTGACACATCTTTGCATAGATTAGCATAGTTTTATTCTTGTTTTGTTTTATTTTTTTTTCATCTTTATTTTATTTTTATTTATTTTTATTTTTTTTTTATTGTATTTTATGTTGTTTTAGTAGTTTCACTCTGTAATGTATACCTTTAGATATAGTCTAATTCAATTTTAGATCCTGTATTTCTTGATCAGGTATATTATTTATGTAGTTTTACGTTTAGTTTAGGCTTCCTTGTACCATGTAGTAACCCACTTTCTGTTAACGATGCAGATAAAAGATTGTAATCTTGTAGCATCCTAATGAAATAAATTTGAATTTGAACACAGATATGGTTGCAACAGGAGAATTTAAAATTAAACTCAAAACCTTGGCTCGTTGCAGAATCCACATATAGGGAAATCTAGTATTATTTATAAATAGCGACGATAAATTATCAGCTTCAATACCTTTGAGTTAACAGGGTTTAGATCTAAACTGTTTTGTATAGACCAACCAGAAATAGGCTGGAGATCTTCATTCAGTCGGTGTACGCAATCCTCCGGTAAACCTACTGGTCTGTTGAGATACATATGCAAGTCGTCGGCATACAGATGTATTACAGCTTCATGGATTACGTCGATCAGGTTATTTATATAAAGATTGAACAGAAGAGGACCAAGTAATGATCCCTGTGGGACGCCACAATTTAGAATAGTCAAGTAAGAGGGTATGTTCTGTATTTTTACAAATTACCTACATCCGCTTATAAAGCTCTTAAAAAGCTGAACAGCAAATGAAGAGAGAAAGAACGCCTGATGTAGCTTTTCAGTAGCTTGTGGTGATCAATAGAATCAAATACTTTGATGAAATCGGCCAATTCGAAAATTGTAAGATGATCGTTATGCTAAGCTTTGTGAATATTAAACGAAACTTTAAGCATAGCAGTTTCAAAGCTATGATTTGGACGAAATACAGACTGCCAGGTAGTCAGATAGTCGTTTTTATTATCTCGTTTGCTACCAGGGTCTCATGAGAAGAACGTTCACCACAGCTAATGATTGTTTTTTTTCGGGATTATATGTCATCAACTGGAATGGACTTTACGTATTTATATTTAGAACATTCTAAAAACGTAAAATAAACATTTCATTAAGCTGGCACACATACATACAGTATTCGACAAAACTAAATCACCCTTTTGCGAAATATCAGTTAACCTCTGATCAAAATTTGCCTGGACAAAACTAAAGCACCCTCTAGCTTACGATCAGAATTTATAACAAATGTTGAGTAGTTTTAGTATTTCGTCACCAATCCTTTATTTTCAATAAGAGCAGCACATCCTTTTGGCATAGAAAATATTATGTTATCAATGAACTCTTCAGAAATATTTTCCCACGCTGTCTTAATAGCTTCGAAAAGTAACTTTTTTGTCCTCCAGTTTTCCCTGTTGATCACCCTCTTGGCAATTTCCCACAAATTCGCAATCGGGTTGAGATCGGCAGATTGCGCAGGCCAATCCAAAGCTTCTATCTTATTTGTTTGTAGCCAAGTCTTGCACAGCCTAGAGGTATGCTTGGGATCGTTGTCCTGTTGAAATCTCCATTTTAGTGGCATCTCCTCTTCAGCATTATGTTTTGTAAAATGTCAACGTATACAAAACGATCCATAGTACCATCAATTCGATGAATTGTCCCCATACCTTGTCCTGAATTCAATTCAAGTAGGAGATTGGGTGGAGGAGTATGTGCGCGCGCATAAAGAGAAGCAGTCCTGGAAGCGGTGTGGAACAGCATATAAAATATATCTGAAGAAATTTTCGAAAAGTATCCCAACAATATGGCAGAGACGATCCTTGAATTTTTAGTTAATTATACATTGCCGCTTTGCGTTTCTCTCGGAAACCAGTGATCCTTTTGGAAAATATTTTATATTTATGATCCTTCCGCTTCTTTTGGGCCGTCTCCCGTCAAAACCAATTCAAAAAATGTTAGCTAATTTCTTTTTTTTTTTGAATTTTCATAAATAGGTACCTGACTTGTTATATCTTTTGCAGAAAATTTTTGAAATTTTCATTCTTTAGGTGAACGCGTGCCCACACTTGCCCTGAATTGCCCTGAATGTATCGCTGGGCTATAGATTTAATATATTTCACCATAACAATTTTGCTCGAACAGAACGCATTTCAAAATGATTTTATAAATTGATTAAAAATGTCGGTCACATATATGTGACGACGGGCTCCCATAACAAAAGAGATGTGTCACACATATGTGACAGCTGATAGCGAGAAAGTAAATGTAGTCTGATAGTCTGCATATACATAATCTTCTTCATTACTTTAGCTAAGAAGAAAATTGGGCCGTAATCGCTTGGAGCAGAAGTAGAGCACTTTTTCAGGATTAGAAGCGCTTACTTCCATTTGTTGGGAAACTTAGAAGTCGTTAAACAGTTGTTACACATTTTCGAATATGTAGACCGTTTGTTTTGAAAGTGGTGTATTTATTTATGGAAAAAAATTAAAAAAACCCCAAAATATAATAATAGTAACTAACAATTTGAGCAATTTAAAATTCATCAGAAAAAGAAATTGTCTAACGATTTGGTTACGAAAGTGGTGTAAATCCATTTTCCGTAGACTAATTAATCACTTGTAAGAGCTTAGTACAGCTATGAGTGATACCAGACACAGCGTAATGTAACAATGTGCACCTATGCATTCTTATAATCTTATAATGACCGTAACGAGCTATGGATTTCAACATAAAAAGCATTCGTTTCTTCTATAAATGGATAATTTTACATTAATATCAGCTAGTGAAAGTAGCAGAAAGTAATAATAAATCAATAGTTTACTATAGTTTACGATATTTATTTTAAATTTGTGGTAAATAAAGAGTGTTCCAAAATTGCGGTACACCCGAAGCTTGCCTATAGATTTGATATAAATCCATTAATTACACCAGTTAGTTGACGATTCGAGAGATACAATATAAACGGGAACATGACAAAATCCAGAAGGTTGAAAATTCAGAAAAATTGAAAAAACTCGGAAATAAGAAAATTCAATTGTTACAAAATCCAGAAGTGACAAAATTCAGAAACGAAAAATATATATAAATGTCAAAATCCAGAAATTGAGCTGGTATTTTAATTTTAGTTCGTCAGCTGTTAATCTCATTAAAAGCTAGTTTAGTAATCGTACTCTGTATATTTCATGTTATGGTAAAATACCTGATTTTCTTGGCGTTCGCAGTTCCGTTCTTCAGGGCTCCACGTTGAGTCCTTTTTTGATTGCGATATTTATTAGCGATATTTTTTCAACAGTTTTAAATTTCCAGATTTATAATTATACAGATGATGTTCAAGTGTATTTTTCGGAACGTCTAGGTTTAATTGAAGATTATTAATATCTGCTTCAAATCAGTTTATGGGCAGCATTTAATGAGTTTAGATTAAATCTATCTAAATCGCAGGGTTTTATTTTACCTGTATAGGTCTGATGTTGAAACATCTTATTTCATTCCAGTAACGATAAACACAGCCACGATTCTGAGACTGTGTGTAATATACCTAGGAATTAGTTATCGATAAAACTCTTACCTGGTGCTATCATTTTCAGATAAATATTTTAAAAATCTATGAATGACTGCGTAATCTTTGGCAGTCAAATGCATATATGTATAGTACTTCCACTGATGCTCGATTCCACTTATCTTGTATGGATTTATAGTGTATTTTAATCTTGATTCTACTAAGCTTAACAAACTTAATTTAGCTTTCACTTCCATGATAAAATATATTTTTGGATTAAGAAGATTTGATCATATATATGCCTATGCCTATGCACATACAATTGGTTGGCTACCTCTTACCTACATTTATTAATATAATATTAATATCTTGATTTCTCTGTGTAAACTGGTTTATACACAAAAGTCTGAATATTTTATTTGTTCCCCACTAAAGACTGCCGGTAACGCTTGTTCATATGCTTGTTTTTAACCCTTATGTGACCATGAATGTTTTAACTTTGTATCTCCCGAGTAAGGTACCCGGTACCCTAACATGATTTGCAGTAAATTAGTGCATAGGCAAGAAAATGTGGTGTTCAAAAACTCATCACTTATGACCCTACTACACCTAATATATAGAGTAAAAATACTTCCCTAAAGTGAGTGGAAACAATTCGTGCCACAAAGATTAAATATTTTTCAATAAGATTGGAGAAAGCTCCACCTTGGAAAACGTCGATTAGGTTTTCATCCCTAAAATGTAGGTTTTCTCCCTCAAATGTAGGGAATTTTTGTTTTTTTTTTCCTAAAATGAAGGAAATATTCCCTAAAATGTAGGGAATTTAAAACTATTTTGTTTGTTTTCCCCCCTAAAATTTAGGGAATATTTCGTAAAATATATGGAATAGGTGATATCCAACATAGAATACAAGCTATTCCCATTATGAGCCACCTTACGCCATTAGTGACGAAATATTGTGAAAATGTATAGGAAAGTTAGCTACAACACAATACTCTTTCTCCTCCCTCTGTCTATCATATAAAAATGTATATACATTAGTCACAGAATTACGTCACAGGCTATCAGCTGCAATGTGTCAACATTTTAATGGGAATATCTTGTTTTCTAAATACCTTGGTGATAGCACCACACTCCACCATAGGTGATAGAACACCACCACCTGTAAAAAACATTCGAATGAGCTGAATATCTCATTTCTTATGGCCCATACTACTAAATAGTATGGAAGTTATGTTGGTGCACTGGACACACTCAAACAAAATATTGAAAAACAATCTATGACTTGTTTTTAAAAACAATGTGTGAATTATATAAATGAAAATATATTTCCATAAAAAATGTAGCCTAATATTTAATTTATTGAATATTCTCAGAGTTGCGCAATACTTAAGTAAAACAAGTAAAAAAGCTAGAATTGGTCTAAGACGAATTCTTATGATACCCTAGATGAATGCACTTATGAAATTTCGTATTGTCAACCTTTTGTGCAAGTTTGATTTTTGAAGTGGTTTTTCGCATATATTTCTAGAACGGTTTGTCGGACAGAAAAAATAATTATAACCAATTTTATAGGATTTGGTATTCGGAAGAAGTTTTTAGTACAATAAAAATGTCTTGGACTGATTTTTTTTCACAGCATACGTAAAAAACCTCAATTTTTATATGACAACACCATGAAGGAGTTGCCCGATTTAGTCCATTTTTAAGTTTTTATTTGCTAGTATAATGAAAACACCATATACTAAATTTTAGCTCTCTGCGTTGACGCGTTCTCAGGCAGTGTCCAAATATATAGTGGAAAACGAAATTTTTGTATGGCAGCCCCACGAAGGAGTTGCCCGATTTGTCTCATTTTCGAACTTTTTTTTTAAAGTCAGTGTATAAAATTTCAGCTCTCTAAATATACGCGTACTCGATTTATCATGCGCACAGACGGACAGACGGACGGACTTGCAAAAATCAAAATATCTTTTAATATTTATGCGTGCAATCCATTTTGCTCTACCATCATTATTTCGAGGTGTTATAACCGAAATGACAAACTTAGTTTACCCTATAGATTTCATCTAGGGTATAAAAAGTCTTAAGTACAACTTAAAGAATATAAAATCGACGATGCCTCGATCTGATGTAGTGAAGACCTAAATTTTTCCTTAGAAATTTACTGGACATTTTTTCATTAGAATTTTTATGCATTATTGGAGGTGACAATGGGTGCTTGGGCGGACCTCTAATAGTTTTTACGAGTGTAGCAATGAGACGCGAAAGTTTTACTCTACGTGCAACGCTGAAAACTATAAATATGTAGTAGCCACTGGTTACTATACATATTATAGTTTTCAAAAAGTATTTATTTATTAATATTTATTAACTAAACTTCATTATATTACTGCCAACGTACAAAGATTATAAAAAAGTACTTTAAAAAGTACTCAGTACTTTTGATAGACTTAGTACTTAGTTACAAGTACTTTTCGTACATGCGGTACTTGTACTTACGCTGAAATACTCATGCCTTCCGTACTTATATTTAAGTACTTTTTCTTTGGTACTTGCCCAGCTCTGAATGTTCTCTTCCTTATATCCAAGAGAGCGCAACATTTCGGGAATTTTATGAACTTTATAAGTTTTCTGGTGTTAAATCCCTAAATTTATTGAATGTTCCATTGATTTGGGGAAATTAAACTGATTTTCCATTTTTATCAGAGAAAACTACATTTATTTTTAAGGAAAAATGTGTCTTAAATTTAGGGAATAGTCCCATTATTTTTTACAGTGTAATATTCATAAGTCCTTACCGAAAGATATTTCGCAATTATTTCCTGCGATGAAAGTGACCCGTTCAAAATTTGTTAACCGACGACGTACTGAATTGGTGGCACTGACGGGATAGCCAATACTGTAGTGGTAATAATCAGAAAAAATAAATTCTACATTCTACATCAATACACCGGGATGACTTATCATCAATTTTTGTATTTGATCCAGAAGAGTAAGGAACGTTGCAATGAAAACCAAAGCCGTACTGTTTCTGTCAAGTATGTACATATGTATGTCACAGTATGTCACAGCTGTACAAAAACCAAAAATAATACACTTTTGTAACGAAACGATGTCAGAAGTAGACACAATGGACTAGTTGTGAAGAAAATACACCACCAAACGTAGAACGAATAGGATGGATATTAAATTTTTTATTTTTTTTTACATAATAGATGTTACATGTTTAGCAACATTTATCAAATATTTGGAAAATTTCACACCTTGACGCAACAGACAGAATGCCGCCGCTTATTTATAAAAGACTTAGGAAAGAATTTGTGCCTTCCGTCAGTCTTCTCATTACTACGTACGAATTGCGTTGGAAACAGTCCTGGGTAAGAGGATTACACACACTCTGGCACAGGCACAAGCACCACATAGTCCACTTAAGGACGCATCAGGTAGAACTAAGCATACAGGTGTATATAATTGATGCCTTGCACGTGTCAACAGGCACCGCAAGACTAGGAAATGTTACACTATATGTAAAAAACCAATCTGCTATCAGAAAGTATCAGCGGCGATACTGTCACATTAGATAGTCCAATCAATTAAATTTTGTGTTACTAAACATTATTTAAATAAATAATTAGTTATTAATAATTTATTGCGTGTTATTTCATACGAAAAGTATGGAGATATTTATAAGGTACCGGGGTGATAAAAGTATAGTTTTCAGGAATGACAATAGAAGCATATGTATTTCTAAAACTCGCTATGTATCGAAAATATACGAAGATCCTTTAGAATTGTTTTTTATCAGATCTCAGAGATGCACAGGGTTCTAGGAGCGATGTGAAGAAAATATAAATAATAAGTAAATTTGCTTTATTAATTTGCACAATTGAGATGTATGACTCATTAATATGTGCATACTCTAGTACATAGGTTTAACAAAAATAATGCGTAGAATCACATAATTCAGAAAAAAAAGAAACAATATTAAAACAGAAAGAAAAGTTAAAAATAAGAAATTAGAAAAAAAAGAATTAAAAAGAAAATAAAAAGATAAATTTAAAATGTCAAAATGAAAAATAAAAAAACAAAAAAATAAGGGCTATTAACGCGTTAAGTACTTCATTCAAAGTTGCTTAAAGTAATTTAAGGCCTCCATCCTGAAGCCCCGCAGACTCCGAAGTACCCGAACATATACAGGGAGACTATTCCAGACTCTGAATCCATAGATGAAAAAAGTGTGAGAGCTATATAGGAAAAAATGGCGAGGAACCCGCAATAATAGCGTCCGTTGTGATGACAGAAATTCAATATTAATTTCAATTTCAAAGACGTTATATAAAAAAAAAACGTTATGCGCAAAAACATTCCGATGCAGTACACACCATATCCATTCAACCTTATACTAGGTGTTGAATAAGTAGCCTCTTTCTTAAAAGCTCCAAAAGAACCCGCCCGTTGATTGCGTTCCACAATCTTATAGCTAGAACGAAGTAGGAACGCTCAAAAACAAGTGTACGAAAGCGCGGCAACAATATTTTCAGACCTCTATCAGAATTAAAAACTGTGACATATTTATACAGATAAGTCGGGTGAGTTGTATGAAGAACTTTAAAAAGAAATAGAAGCAATCTACGTTTCAAGAAGAGTTCAAGAGAGTAGCTGAGAAGCGAATCCTGTATGACCAACTGAGACAGTCCTTAAAAGCTGTATTTATGTATTTTCCGCCTACAGCAGGAGTCTAGTGATCCAAAGATCAGTACGGAAGTATAGCGTTTTCACAAGTCTCAGACGTAAACTAGTCGGAAGAATTCTAAAAGATAGCCACAGTCGCTGAAGTCCAGCATATATTTTTGATATGTTGATACTAATATTGTCACAGCATTTCATCCTTGAACTGAGAAGTATACCTAAATCACGTACCCTGTCCATATACCGCAGGGGTATAACATTCAACGTAATATTGAGGAATGAGATAAAGTCATTAATACGAGAATGGAACCCTATGACTTGTGACTTCCCTGCGTATTGGGCAAAGATAATTCTTAAGAGACCAATCATGGATTCTTTTTAGGTCACAGTTGATTCGTTCAATGCAGTTTTCAATTAGACCGATTGGATGGCTCAGGTAGGTTTGAACGTCATCCGCGTACAGATGAATGCTGACATCTTTCACAACGAGTGGTAAGTCATTGAGAAACAGACTGAACAATAAGGGACCCAGTATCGATCCCTGAGGAACACCCGACATGAGATGTAGAACATTCAAAGATACCTGCTGTTTTATTGTGACCGTTTTGGGATCTTCCAACAAGAAAGTTTTCAATAAAAAGAAGAGCTGACCCTTAACGAATTCGGCAGAATTATTATTGAATATATTATGCATCATAACACATAATAAGTAGTTCAAGTAGTGATCCAACTTAAATCCAAAAATTTGCTTAGTTACAGCTGACACGTGATCATATCTCGTGAGGCCAAAAATATATCTAGCGCATGCATTGAATGGCACGTTTAGCTTCCTACCGACTGAGATAACAATATTGCAGTATACACAAGCTCCATAAATAATAATAGGGACAATCAGAGCCTTAGTGAGTCGTTCACGTAGCAGTCTGGGGGTATACTCTGCATATCGCCACAAGCTTCTTAACCCGCAGTAAACCTTAGACACAGCAGCATTGATATGACTTTGCCAGGACAAGTCGCTAAGTCAATAAACATACCTAAATTCTTAACCACGGCCTTATATTCTGTGCCATTTAGAAAAAGATATGGAACGGATGAAACGTGAAGTGACTGATTGTAAAGAACTATGCTCTGCGTTTTACAAGGGTTCAATGATAATTTATTTCTGAGTTACCAGTTATATATATAAGAGAAAGATCCTCATGAAAGTGAGAGATATATCGCTAACAGTATTAGTTTTAGATGGTGACAGGAATAATTGTACATTATCAGTATACAGTATGATGGAAGAGTACTTAGGAACTAACAGGATATCATAAATATACAACATAAAAAGGAATGGACCTAGTATGGACCCTTGTGGGACACCTAATTGAAGAGGTAACAGTTTTGACGAGGATGAATTCAAGACAGTATCTTGCATACGGTGAGCTAAATATGACCATATAAAGTTCGCTGCAGACTGAATAAAATTGAACTGATTCACCAATATAAAAACTGACTGAATCGAAGGCCTTGCATAATATTGTGGCTTTTCGCAGTTCAATATTTTGTCTAACAGATTCATTAAGATGTAATAAAGCAGTAGCAGTACTGTGCTTAAGTTTAAAACCACACTGCTGCTTTGCGATCAGACAATGCACCTCCGTATAAATTTTAATCTGCTCATAGAGTAACCTCTCTAGAACTTTAGATAATACTAGAAGAATACTTATAGGTCTGAAGTCTTGTGGCGCAGAGGACTTATTTACTTTCTTCATTGGATAAATGATGATGCTGTAATGGCCGTGGTCTAATTACAAAAGGCAAGATGAGCTTAAAGAATCGTATATCAATATCATCCGTGCCTATTGTATTTGATTTGATCGATTTTATTGCAAAGATGGCGTCATTAATAGTGACATTCCTGAAAGAGAACTGAGCGGATATATTATTCACAGTATTGGGTAACACGTTTATCTATATCATTTTAAACCCGAAAAAAGCACCGGATACTCTATTTGATCACATAAGGGTTAATCAGAACTTCATGGTATTCATTTATGGAATTCCTTGCCTAGTGATCTCCGTCGTATTAGACCTGTCAAACAATTTTCTCCTCAATTACTTATCCATTTAATACTTTGAAACTTTATTTTTGTACTTTTTTTCTATTCTTTCGTTTTTCTTTTGTTTTTAGTTTTTTGCTTATATTACTTTTACTAATCATAATTATTTAATCAATCTTTTTATTTTATTTGTTGTTGTTATAATTAGTAATATTTAAATGTTTCCTTAATCTTGTTTTGTATCAATATGATAATATTATCTTAGTTTCCTTAATTTTGTAATATACAGTGATGTCTTTATATAAATTAATTAAATTAAATGTAGGCCTTTAACCCATTCGCGCTGCATTCATTTTGTATGTATATTACGGGAAAAGATGTGTTGAATAATTTTATTTTATAATGTTCTAAATTATTTTAATGCTTATTCATACTTGGGTACAAGATAAATTATTTTGTAATTATATAACAAGATAATAACGTGTACCCAGTACGTGAATGAAATTTGTTAACTTGGACGAGTCTGACTCGTTATACTAAGCATTTTTGCTTCAATAATGCAACACGATTGTATTCCGTTCATTATTCTACGTAAATGGGTTAAGGGCATTTTATTCATTTTATTACTGTATTAACGAATAATTCAGACTGCGTAAACAACTTCGAGATAACAATAATTTGCTCTTAATTATAAAAAAGAAAAATGTCTTATCAAATTTATGTACAAAACTTAATGATGAACAAGGTGATTTCAACTTAACTCAACGTAAACAGCCCTGTCTTTCACATTTTACGAGCAATGATTCTCATCATCTTCAATCTTACTTTTGATTGATAAGAGTAGGTATAGCTGTAATATTGACTGTTTCCTAAATTAAGCAGTTACACAATTCTTTAAACTTGATGTTCCGAACAGACCTGCAATTGCATAGTGTTAAGGATAGATAAAATAAAATCATGGTACAAAGTGGGTAATTCTATGTAAAATTGTTCAAGCTGTTAGATTTTTTGGTTCAACCACCACCACCACCACCACGTATATTTTTGAAAGTTAACATGTTTGAAGAAGGCCTTATAGAGTTGGTATATGTGATATCCTAGTGTCCTCCCTTCCTTTCGTTATAGCGTTACATTTAAAAGTCTAGTTTCTGAATTCAATGATTTTGATATCATTGTAAAGAGAATAAAGTGAAGTATCAAAATCGAAAGAAAAATGTTCAAAAAAAAAAAAAACAATTCAGATATAAGAGTTGAGTCCTTTATCCTTGAACATCCTGGAAGACGTATCCTCAAATTTTTAATTTTTTTTTCTTTTTTTATAATTGCCTCATTTGTGTACTTACCCACCCCAAAGTATAAAAATGATTCTGTGATTAATGTATAAAGATGAATCTACAAGGCGAGAGACTAAGTTTTTGATCTCTGTAGAGCCAGAGACCCATGTATACCCTTTGGAGACGCAAAAAATCTCTAAAGACACCTTTTTAGACTTTTTTGGTCTCCGATCTCCCCCGACTGGTATTTTAAAACAAACAGGTTTCCAGGTTCGCCCTCCGGTCTACGAAGTTTATTCATTTGTCGTCTATAGGTCTCCGGAGATTATTTGTGTGTTCTGGTCAGTTAAGGTCAGGTCAACTTGAAAAGTAAAAGGAATAAAGTGAAGTGAGTTTGACAAATAATTACAAACAAATTAATAAAAAAAAATTAATAATTAATTTAGGGTAGAAAATTTGTTTCGTCAATAGAGTTCTAGTTATTTTTGGAAAAAAAAAACATATTACACAAATTTGTTGTGTTTATCTAAAATTTGTATACCACGAATATTTAAGCTTTTTTATTTTCCTCATAATATAAAAATATTAATAACTTTTGAGATAATTCTTTCTAACCTATCTCTTGCTTGATAATTAACAACAATCTCTGGAAATCTCTAGGGACCAAACTATACATATTTCGTGTATACACTCTGGAGACGTGTCCTTAGATTATTTTTTATTATATAGTCTCCGGAGACCTAATTTTTTGGTATCCAGACACAAAAGTCTTTTACCGTGTAAACATTTAGGAGATTTTAGTCTCTGTAAACTGAAGACTGAAGATCAAAAGTCTCTCACCGTGTATCTTTACCTTAAGGGCGAAAATGTTGGGTGTGACTATGTATGTACATACAAACAAATGTATTCACAGCCATATGAAAACAATCACTTTAAACTAAATATGGACCTGACAATTTCCGATCTGGATGAAATTATCAGAGTTTGAATGGAATACGAAAATAGCCCACCCATATTTTGTTTGTTTCCTCCTACCACGCGTACTCCGAAGAAGGAGGCTAGAAATCTCCTTATTTTATGATGAAATGTTATTTCAAATAATTATATCTCCAGAGTGGAGTATTGGCTAATCAATTATTTTTATCCAAATATCAAATGAAGGCAAATATGGAATGGGAACAGAAAGTGTTCGGTGAATTTGTGTTGAATTCATGTTGTTCATGGTACATCCAAAGATCCACTGGCTGAATACTTAAAACAACTATGGCGACTCAGGGGTAAATACAGGTATAGGTGCAATAAAATCCAAACGAATTCAAACAGTAAGAACATTAAAAATATAGAGGCTTGAAAATTAAGTTTATTTAACATGTAAACCTTTAATGTAGTAGAGTTCGAGGCATAAGCGCGGCCAACGTTTTAATGATCTTTGTATCATTTCTAAAGGAATCAATTTGATCCCTTGTTGTATCAGTTTTTTTGCTTGGTTTATATTTTCAACTTTTTTCTTATCAAATAGGTTTTTTTTTTAAATATTCCCATAAAAAAAAATAACACGTCAATTTTTGACGTATATAATGGAGCCGAAACCTAATGAAATATCCAATCACTGTCGGGATACAAACTCTTTATATGCTTAGTATTTCATCTCATATGACTCATACTCAAAATTTTAACTGAGGTCTGCTTAGCATTTTGTTTTCTGGCGTTTTCGGCAGGCAGGAACTAGCCGTACTGAAGAGTATTGGGTTTCTACTGATACGAAACGCCTTAGTCATTGCAAACTCTTCATAGTTTTTATTAATGGTTATAAACATTTCACAATAAAGTGAATGGAATTAGTTTTGGCACTTAATTCAACAAAAATAGGTTTTTTGGTTCCATTGTTAGAAATATCCATGAATACCATTACACCCTTCGTTTAGGACAGCTTTGAAAATACACATAAATCTTTTCGTGATTGTTCTCGACCTACGTACATTGTCTAAGACCAATTTTTATGATACCCTCTAGATGAATGCCGGTGTGTAATTTCGTATGGTCACCCATCTGTGCAAGTTTGATTGTCATGTGGTACTTTTCCACTTATTACATTTTAGCAGGTTGTAAAGCCCACGAGAATGTTGATGTCTTTTTTGAAGAGTGTTTTCGGAAAGATTGTGTGAACTTTCTGTTTTTTTTTTGTTTTTTTTTTTTTTTTGTTTTAGCAATTTTAATTTTAAAAAACTTTCTAGGGTGTATTGAATAACTCTCTTAGACATATTAAAATATTTTTCAACATTTTTTTGTGTTGGAGGATTACCTTTTAACGTAATTTTCTTTAACCTGCTAATTTGCGATTTTGTTAGCACCTATCGACTTTTTTCCACTACCAACTTTGGGTTCTTACGATCGTAGGACTTGTAGCCCGGTACTTTTATACTCAGTTATTGTTGCCTTTGAAATAATAAAACTATTTTTTTTACCCACATTTTTTTGTATCACAGAAAAGCTGAATTATTGTCTTTTAAGTAAGTCAAAAATGTAGTCTTGTTGCTCTTTAGTCAACGTCATTATTACATAACAGCTTCCCGCAAACTGATAGGATACAAGTGAATTGTTCGGATTCAAAATTTATAATGGCAGCTTAGATTATTGTTTTGGATAAGTACTTCAGAATATATGTAGTTGACGTGCTGTAAAGTCATTCGGTTTTTTTTAATATACCCTTCCTGTACTACGTCTGCAGAATTTGGATGGAATACCCAAATTGTCATGTAACACCGAAAACTTTTTTTTTATTGTGCCAACTAACCTCTACCCATGCTTATCCTTACAGGGCAACTTATTACAAAATTCACACATAAATTATAGCTATAGAAGTAAAAAATCTTACTAGATAAAGGTTCGGTGATGAGATGTACCACTCAAATGAATAACTCCAGGATATTCGAAAATAATTTCACAACAAAAATAAACAACAATTAACGAAAAAAATAAATTCCTCACAAATGGTACATTTCCAAGGGTAACACAGCACACAAATATTTCCTGACATTTCACCTCATTACAAGAAGACGGGGTCGTTCGCAACGGTAAGAAATGCATTCGCGAGGTAACCGTAAAACATGTGCATGTTTATCTGCACTTCCACTGCCTTATAAAATTTTAGCGACATTCGACCGGCACTTTACTACTCGTCGCACAGCAGGCTCCTACAGGAAAATGGATGCAATCCTGACTGATGTACACCCATACCGACATAAATCCCAACAAAAATCCTTGCTAGCATATCCATATACAACTGTTGTACACTAATACTATCAGAATTTGCACTTATAGGGAAAATGCGCAAATCCTTCTGACGTTGGCGGTGCATACAGAAGGCAAGGACACTCAAAAAGAGATAAAGTGGCCTAGTTCACACACAGAGATCTTCACTTACATGAGCTCATCGCGTGGAGGAAACCACCTGAACTGGAGAGCTGATTGAGCTTCGTGTATACACAGTCGAAACGCGAATTATAAACGTGCAAAACTGACACTGTTACACAACTATATGTTTCTGTGCGAATGTATGTATGCATGGATAAAAAAAAAAACCGCGAGGCTATACATGCAAGGATTATCGACGTGATGTGATAGTGTATTCTCCACAGACAGTTTCATTCTTAGTCGACATTTTCATCGTTTTCTTCTTCTTGAGCAGCATCATCATCATGCTCTTCTTCTTCTTGATCTTCTTCTTCTTCCCATATCATTACTTACAATTTAACAATTCCGCATGGCATCATAGCCAGGCATTGCAAGATGTGTATCACAGCCTGGCTAGCAGGCTGGCATGGGCCCCATACACACGCTAGAAATTACGAAACAGACTTCCTGAGATGTGTTCGTGAGCGAGACAATTTTGTGTACCAAAACATGAAAAAACAGAAAAAGAGTTTTCGCTGTGTTTCGTTTTCTTCTTATTTTCTTTCTATTGTGGCGTGGTTTTAAGTTGTCTCTGATGGTGGCTGCAGACGCAATTAAAAAAGAAACGTCAATTTATGAAGAGAGCACCGAAAGGGTTGTGGCGGTCTGGGTCACCACGGATCTCAGTCTTGCTTAGCCTTCTCCTATTCGCAAATGATAATTAGTTAAGTTGTTGATGGAGGTGACGAGGCGGCCTTTTAGATTTCTTTTTGTAAATAGCAAGATGAGTTTATCATTAGAACTTTGCGGAACCAACCGGAAGAAAAATATATCCAAGGACAGAATTCGGCAAAAACTGTGGGATGGACGGAAGATGTAGTCGATAAAAATAGCAATGAAAATTCACTGAAATGATTGGATATTTGGTTTGGATAATGGATATTAAGCACATCTAGCTGGAGCTACATTTCATAGACATTTTAGGCTCAAATACTTTGAAAATGATGAATGCAGTGCATGTAGTTTAAAAGCTATGTTATCCTTTATGTGTTATTAGTTGGGCAACTAATAGTGGACTGAGTGTAAATCCGGCTAAGACAAAGACTATGCTTTTCACTAGGAAAAGACAAACTCAAGTTTCCAGACTTTCAAATATGGGTAGGATCAATCTAACGTATCCAGTGAGACTAATTACTTAGGGAGCGGTCACACTTGACTCAAAGCTGAGCTGGAGAAGTAATATACAAAAACGCGTAAAATAAGCCAGTGTACATGCGTTAACTGTAGACTTAAACCGAAAGTGGTATGATGGATGTACATAGCTATAGCTAGTCCAAACCTATAAGCTACTGCTCCATAGCCTGGTAGATGGCACCCAAGAAGAAATAAAATCTGGATGAGGTATCAAAAATCGAGAGTGGGTGTACCTGCGAACTCACTCCCACTGCTAAATTGGAGGTAATGATTGATCTGGTGCCGATAGACCTCCATTGTAGAAGTATACCGGCACTTAGGATTAAAGCAATTGGTTATTAGAAGGGGAGAAGGTGTGGAAATTCCAGAATCCTTCGGACAATTAAAACAATTGACGGCAATATGGTGACAAACGCTCAGACTCCTATCCTATCCTTTGGTGGAGGGCTCATTACATTGATACTCATAGTAGGAGCGACTGGAACGGGTCGAAGGAATTGCAGCAGTAATACTTTTACGGATAAGTCGAAGACGATTACAACTACAGGAACGTGAATACTTCAGCAACTGGCATACTGAAAAAAATTATATATACAGCCGGAAAAATGTATTGTTTTCCAAACTGGGTTGGTAACAATCAACTAATGGCCAGTTTCACAGTCGAGTTTAAACCAAGGTTTAGTTTAAACCATCCTCCAAGTTTAAACGTAGTTTAAGCCAAATTGGGTTTCACAGTGCAATGTTTTAGTAACGTTGGTACTACTGATTACATTGTGAACTAAATTAGTTACCGCCGCCATTGTGAAGCAATTTTCCTATCTATCAATCTGTCAATGGGAAAAAGTAAACAGGCCAGAAGTTAAAAAAAAAATATTTTGATTTATATTGACTAATTTTAAATATCCCATCATCGAAAAGGGCTGCAAATTTTAATAAAAGGGAAGTTGAGTTACTGCTTTCCCTAGTTAACAAAAAAAAAAAAAACACATAGTGGAGTGCAAAAAAACGGACAAATATAGATTTGAAGACAAAGTGAATGCGTGGAAGGATATCGAATGCGCATATAATTCCACAAGTGGTGAGACTTACCGCGACTATTTAGTTTTAAAAAGTAAATACGAGAACATAAAAAAAACTTCTAAAAAAAACTTTGCTCTGGAAAAGAGAGAGCTGTATGCAACAGGAGATGGGTCCAGCAAACCGGTTAATATAACCGACATTGATGTCAAAGTAAAGGAGATCATTTCATCTATTGAAATTGAGGGTTTGGATGCAGTGTATGACTCGGACGCCTTATATAAAGCAAGTATGTAGCTACAATTTTATGACTCAAAAATTCTAATAAAATAAAAATAAAATATTCTATTATCAGACATGGATCACCTGGAAGATGACGTTGGTTTAGAACACTATGCCGATGAGTGCTCAGGACATCCCGACGTTAGTGAATTTTTAGAAGAGTACCTCGAAGAACCCAAAGGTAATGTTTTACTATCCACTTTCTATAAGTATTACCTATTTAGTGTGCAACATTTTCAGAAAAAGAAGTTTCGACAGGAAGAGAAGCTTCCAACAGCAAGCCATCCGCAACCAAAATGTGGAAAAATTATAGCCCGTCCATGCTGAAGAAATCAATATCCAAGCCGCTGAAATCTCAGACAAAGGCCCAAAAAATTGAAAACGAGCGGAACAAGTGGGAAGCACTCGCAGATGCCAAGTTACTTGCTGTTAAAAAGAATGTGGAAATGGCAGATGAAAAGCATAAGCTGGAAATTGCTCTTATAACAAAAGAGCACGAAGAGAAAATGAGCATGATGAAAGAGGAGCATGAAATCAAAATGCGGATTTTGGCTCACAAGCTAACACTTTCCAAAAATAAATTGGATTCAATTAATTCAATCAAATAAAAATATAATTACAATTAAAAATCGTTTGTTTTACATTACAATAGTTATTTAAACAAGGTTCTTGAAGTAGGTATTGATTAATGATCTGCGTACCAGGTTTTCATTGGTCGATCTGGGATTGAGTTCATTTCGAGGAACCGTACTGACGAAATTAACAGCTGCTTCTAACTCCCCTGACAGGGCTGGTAATATATTTTCACTATTCATGCAACATATATTATGCAGGACTGCTGCCGCTACAATTATACTCTGGATCTTTGGCAGCTTCATTCTCATTCCAATAGATAAAATTGGAAACCTCCTTTTCCAAATTCCATAACTTCGCTCGACGCAGTTTCTGGTACGTATAAGAGATTCATTATACAAATTCTCTTCCGTGGTAGTAACTTCTGCTAGTGGTGTCATCATATAATTCCTGCACTGATAGCCACCATCTGCAATAATGAAACTGTCAGCAAATTCACGACTTTCAAAGCGTGCGCAAATCCTGGAGTTATTGAATATTGTAGAGTCATGAGCAGAACCTGGCCATCTCGCAACAATATCTAGAAATTTAAGCTGCGAATCACACATTGTCTGCACATTAATTGAAAAGAAGCCTTTTCGACAACGAAACAATTCACCATTCTGCCCACCTGAAATAATTAATTACCTTAGTACAATATAAACAAAACATAAATCTAGTTATACCAGGTGACAATATCCTCACGTGAGTACAATCCAATGCTGCGATGACTCTTGGAAAACGCGCGGAGTGGAAAAATCCTGCTCTAACACTTTGTATTTCCTCTTCAGTATTTGGAAACACAATAAAATGATCTTTCAACAGAGCAATATGATGGGACACTACTGCTACAACTCGGCAGGCTGTAGCTTTCGAAACTCCACAAAAATCTCCTGCCGTAATAAGCATGCAACCAGTTGCATAAACAAGAAGAGTTAAGAGCAACATATGTTCAGGAGACAGAGCTGCATTCCTAAAATATTGCAACATTTTTAGTGAATAACACAATTGTTAAATTTTACAGCACTTACCAACTTGTTGGGTGTTGAATATGAGGCGCTATAAGCTCCAAAACAGCATACGCCGATTCTTTACTTAAACGGAATCTAGCATAAAAATCAACGTCGTCCCACTCATTAAAATGATTTGGCCGATTTCTAATTACTCTCGGTCGTCGACAGAGTTTTAAATTTAATTCAAAAAAGATTTCTTCATCGCTAAAAATGTCTAAATCTGAATCCATGATATAATAATTTTCTTGGTAGAAACAAATAATGCTACTGTCAAAATAAAATGTCACACTTGTCAAATACTTTTATCTTGAGTTTAAACCGAGGGATGGCTCGGTTTAAACTCTAGCTTAAACCGGGGTTTAAGCCAAACTGTGAAACCCATTCGTCGAGTTTAAACTAGATATTTGGTTTAAACTCAGACTGTGAAACTGGCCATAAGCGAATCAGTTAGAATTTTAATGTGGAGGGTTGGATTTAGACATCTGCATATAGACTGACAGCTAGAAAGTCATTATGGCGTTAGACGCTGTGGTGTAAAATCAAAACTGCTGTAGTTATGCAAAAGATTTCCATATGGCATAATAGTAACCGCATACTGGGTACCGGCTAATAGACGTAATCAGGACAATCAGACAGTAGATTAGCTAGTGAAAAGGGATTTTCAAATTGACACATACAATATCGTATGTGAGAATTGCGATCAGAGCCCTAAAAAGTGATATCACGACGATAACTACAAGAAGGCTAGTCATTGGTGAGTTAAGTGGGACACCTACTGTATTGCGAGTATGGCCTGTATACAACGGTAAGAAAATAATGGAGGTCTACACCATGAGTAAAACAGACACCAAAAAATTGTAAAGCTGTAAGAACCAGAAGAATTCGAATCAGTTCGATATATTCTCTGCGAAAGTCCTGCTCTCGTGATCAAAAGAGGAGGTATTATTATTATTATAAAATAGGGGGTGAAGTTGGAGTACCTGTCCCTAAGCTCTACAACTCAAAAGATGATTTATTCTATGCTCCTGTTGTGTTGTTAGGTCGAGCACACGTTCGTTCTTTTTAAGAAGACTAATACCATCAGCTCTCTGGAAGTCTGATGGGGTTACAAAGCCGTTACCAAGGCATTGGGAAATCCTGCACATTCGCAGAGTACATGCTCTACAGATTCTACCTCTTCGTTGCAGAATCAGTAGTTAACGTCTGTTGTCGTGGGATATATCTTTACAGAGCTAAGAGATTTAGATAGCAAGATTTAGAGCTTACGCGTATTCTGATATTTCTTAAGGAAGCAGACTGGATCTACGTATATTTTTTGATGGAGATATTCCTATAAATTTATGGAGCACAATGGAGGACCTGGTAGTGGTTTAAGTAAAGCAGGCTAAGATTCATCTTAGCGGCACCGCTGCAACCTAACCTAACCAGCATGTCCTTTATGTGAATATGAAATGGGTTGCTCATAAGCAGTTAATTCAGGTAATATTGGCATACAATATAATCAGAAATAAAGAGAAATGGTTAAGTTAAATATATCATTAAAATTACCCATAGGAGTTAATGAACACTACTAGGAGCCCTAACTCTTTATCTTCTATTTCTCCGGATACGGGGAGGAAGTAGATAGTTATTGTATGGAATTTGAGTAGGTACTTTTCATAAAAAAAAGTCGCCCGATAACTGCAATAAGATTTCGCACATAAAGTCATTTCATCCTAGGCAGAGTTTCTGCTTTCCTAGAACAGCTGTTTTGAAATCGCGCATATGGTTAGTTCTTCCCATTTGCGATTGATTAGCCAACCTGCAAAACCGTAAATCTAGAATCCGCTTCGCTGATTCTAGCATATGGTAGGAGAGAAATGAAGTGTAATTATATATGGTATACTAAATAATAAATCAAACTACATATAGATAAATAATTAAAGTCTTTTACCAAAAAATCCCGATATTTCCAGGCCCTTCTAGCGTAAATAATTAGGTCATTAAAATTAGCTTTACCATTCAACACTTCTATTACTTCTTCTTCGGTCAGAGTTTTTTTCCCAAACGCCACCAATATCAACTCCATTAGAATGGGACATATTCCTACAAATATTTTCATCCTCGTCCAAATTACACATCGAACATATCAACTTGCCTTCATGCCTTCATGCCTAAGTGGGTTGGCATTTAAACGTAAAAGAGCTCCTCTATACTTACAGATAAGGCTTATTTTCTTTATGGAGTTATCCTCTCGAACGTAAGTATTTTCTTCCATCAGATACTTAAGTCTTGGATATAAGTCATGTTTCAGCGATCCTACAGCTCTCTCGATAGCTATTTGCCTAAGTTTCACATTTTCTTTTTCAACTAGATTCAACCATTTATTTCCCGGGTACTGATGGTACAGGATTTACAATCTTTTTCAAACATCAAACAAAATGGCAATAGAGCTAAATAAAACTAAACCTAACTTAAATTAAGCTAATATTAAAATATCGAAAATACGTATTTAATTAAATAAAAAAAAAAAAAACAACGCGTACAGGTCACCACAAGCCAATGTCAACTATGCCAAGGTAGGACTTTAGGAGTCGTTCGAAGTTGCCGAGCGAGTTAGTTGTCTGGATATGATGAGCCAGCGAGTTCCAGATTCGTCGAATATGGAGGTTTGGAACCTTTAATCCCCTAGTGGAGTTTAAGTGTTGAAAGAAGGTACTCAAACAGACCGGTTGGGATGAACGAAGCAAACTAAACAGAAACACTAAAACTCTCTGCTTCAAATATGTATATATCCACCGAGCAGCCCAGCAGAGTGAAATTATGGTGATATAAATGATCGAACTTCCTCAGCCCAAAGATAAATCTATTACTGAAAGCGACATTCAGTTTCCTTCAGCTTTGGAAAGACAAGAGAGGCATGAGTGAAATGTTGCAGAATGAAAGACCTAACAAAGTGACAACGTAGCTTAGGCGATAGTAAAATAGAAGACAGCCAAACATGGCGGAGAGTGCCATATATTTTTGCTATGTTTGAGTTGATGAGGTCACAACTTCTCATGTTAGAATTTAAAAACACGCCAATATTACGAACTCGATCCTCATAAGGCAAGGGACACCCGCTCAATGAAATAGTATGAAGCGTTGTAGGCCCTATAGGATCCTACTGGATGACTTGAATAAATTTGCACGTCATCGGTGTACATGTGAATGTTGACGTCGCGAATATACTTGGTCAAATCATTAATGTAAATTTTTAACAGCACAGGACCCAGAATAGAACCCTGTGCGACCCCACAAGATAGGGGAAGCAAGGTGGAGGAATAATTTTGCCCCAAGGTAACCCTCTACGAATGAGCGTGAAGGAATTCTTTTATTAAGAGGGTGGCTCGGTTCGAAAAACCGAAATTGCAGGAAATTTTTCTCAATAGATTACTATGGCAGACACTATCAAAGGCCTTGGAGAAGTCCAGAAGCGTCATAATAACCACTTCCCGCCGCCCTTCGCAATTATGTTAAGGTCGAAATCCAGACTGCCATCGACTAAGAAAATCATTTTGGAGTATGTACTGTTGAACCTGCCAATACAACAGCTTCTCGAGCACTTTAGCGAGGAAACAAAGTAAACTGATAGATCTAACAAAATTTCTTTCACATCAGCACACGAATTTTCAAACAAGTTCAGTTCATGGTTATGTGATTCAGCCATTTCTTGCCAGACCTCATACCAGTACACATTCTTCCGTATACCCTTCCAAGGTAAGCTGATGGGAAAGCCTGTGTGGAAGATATTTATGCAGTAACTTTAACATGTAATTAAATGGCATTTCAAGGTAAAAATATAAATACGCGTTTGATTGAACCCTAAGTCCAACATAAAATTCGATCTCCAATCGTAATGTTTGCTGGGAGGATGCCGGAGATACATACACATGATGTGGGGGACTGTCGTACCTATAAATATTTAAAATAATAGGTGAGTGGCTATTATTTTATTGCTTTTTCACATAATGTATAGCTGCCAGCTCTACCAATTATTAACTCAAGGAGAGTGTTTGTTTCATGAATCGTATCGTCAAGGGAGAGCCACAAGACGATAGCAAAACTAAAATCATTAAATTACCAAAGGAGTGGATAGGAGCACCATCTCATCTCCAAAAATACGAGGAAGAGATCCATCCGCGGTTTATATGACCCCATCATGATATAAGGAGAGCCATCCTTAAAGACAGTGGGAAGCAGAGCCAATCTATATTGCCTTCATCAGGCACGCATCTAGAATTAAAATTAGGGAGGGGGCGGGGGGGGCGGAGTTATCTTACTTTAAAATAAAAATATAATTGTAAGTAAGTTGTTTAAATTTAACAAAAACGAATGTATCTTAACGTTTATATAAAATTTAGATTCATAAGTAGCTGATTTAGTTGACATTCTGTGATAAGGAGCTAGTAAATTTTGTCGCTTTCTCTTTCTTTTTGTCTTCACTTAACAGTCGTAGCCATTTTTAAATTCGCATCAGAATGATCTACTAGCGCAAGAGTTGGAAGTCATCATCTTTTACTACCAGCACGTGCATGTGAGCTGGTTGATACGCTTTGTGTTTTACATTATACTTTTTCATGCTGATGCTACAAGCCCTAATTGATCAGCCAGCATAAGTATGAACTGCCCTTATTGGTTTACTGGCTACACGGTTTAATGGTTTGATAATGACTAAATGGTAGAGATGGTTAGATAAGTAGACATACCTGCGCAATCTGGATGGGATCGATATCTGGGAAGATTGCTAGGTGGATTGGATGGAATGGATTAAACGGAATAGACGGATATAGATAGATCGATAAAATTATTCGAGGGGAAGGAACAATGGATAGATTGGGTAGATAGATGGAATGGATACATGTGATGTTCAGATGGTTCGCTGGTATGAGTGAATGAAAGAAACGACTAGATAATATAAGGATTACTAAAAGGCTGAGCTGACTGAATGGAGGAAAGGGCGAATGGATAAGATGGATGGATACAAGCCAAGGGTGGTGTTCTGGTTGGCGCCCGGCAGCCACAAGGATTTACTGCAACTTTTAAAAATTCAAAATACAAGTAAGGCGTAAACATACTAATTTATTCATTGTCCTACCAAATTAATTGGATTGACTTAGCTGGTGCTTTTTTAAATAAATACTCTGAAAAAATAAGATCTAATAGGGTACACCACGTTAACTTGAGAGCGCGTTGATCCAGTAAGATGAAATTGTGTAGATATTGTATGCAAAAAATAAGATCAAGCTCGTATACATAGGCGAAATAGTGCCAGTTCTTCATTGAGTTGTTATAAAAAATTCCCTTTTTCACTATACATTTGAACACTGCTTAAGTGCCGTTAAATAGCGAGCTAAAATTTTGTACACGACATTTTCGTAATAACTGTAGATGATGTTGGTTCGCAAAAAAGGACGAAATCGGCCAGCTTCTTAGTAGAGTTCCCATATCAAAATTGTTAGAATTACAGATATTTCACGTATATTTAGAAAACAGTCAGCTCCAGACGTTCTTAATGTATACTGAGGAGTTCTTCGGAATGTAAAAGCCTACGCCCGACAGAAATAAATGCGGAAAAGCACTTTACCGATTTAATTTGGATAATTTCACAACAAAGCGGTGGCTATATTCACCGGGTTATATGCCAATATTGGTCTTTGAGAAATTATCACTTCTTTTTTTAGTTGACAGTACCAAAAGTTCACAAAACTTCGTTCGATTTAATATAAGCATTCATTTTTCAAAAACACATTTTTAGAACACCCAAATCTTTCAAAAACTAAAACACAAAAATGTATAAACAAAATTAAGCATAATTTTCGGATCGGTTTGCAGTTAACTGTAGATTAAAAGAAATTTTTTTGTTTTTTTTTTTTTAAGTAGGTATATAAACATATTTTCCGATGATCACTGCAATTAAAATTCTGAGAAAAACTTATGCAATTGAAAGTAATTTGTTTTTTGTTCATTTTAGTTTTGGAATAAAATTATTTTTACGGGGGGGTCATAACCCAACATCCGCGCCTGGTCATGACCCACAAAACGATGCACGCCAGCACTACAACTATATTCTGGCAGATACTAAATTAATTATTAATTATTAAAATATACTACACTACACTAATCATTAGCATTACCACATTTCACGTAAGTAGATAAACAACTATATCTCTTCTTTTTCTTTCTTATTTTTACTTTCTTAAGTCGTTTTTTTTATTATTTCGTTTTTAATAAAGGACACCAACTTTGCTTGAAAATTGAAAATTAATAACATTTCCGATTTCCGTCACAGCACCTTTCGAATGAATAATCTGTGCAGAGCCAGAAATTATCCTATCTTCTACATACATACATAAATCTCTAACTACTCAGGCAGGTACATATTTACGATACCTTAAAGATCTTGAAAAGGTCTGACGCTCACTACTTTAATTTTTAATTACATCAGGCAAAGAATAACACTGCTTTGGTGCCGGCAAACCTTACCGTCATAAAGTGACATGGGGAATTTCTCTAATACCATTCAAAAGTGCTACGAATTCACCTTTCTCAAGGTCCCCTAAATTTTGTTTTGTCTAAAATAAAAATGAATGTTGAGGAAAACGAACCTTTTTTTTACAAATGTCTAGTCTGAAAAAGGAATCTAATACCCAAGAAAGACTATCTCCATAATGACTTAATTTTTAATTAAATCAATTTAAATGAAGTCCATCATGAATCCATTTGCAACATTTCGCTTCATTTTCAAATGAACCAAAATTTACTTCATTTAATAAAATTGTAGTAAAAATGCCACCTACAGTCATTAAAATGAGCTGAATTTATTGGAAAGTGGAAAGTTTTTCCAATATAGCAGTGACAGCCATCAGCTGATCAAGCTTTTTTCCCTTTTTAATCTCTTTCCACAACAAAGATTGTCTTCTACTAAATGCTTTGCAACAACAGTAAATATCTACTCGCAAATTTTTTGATAGCATTTAATTAAATTATTGAACTCTGCCAAGATCTTTACTCACACTGAGGAACTGTCAATGATATTCCAAATGTAATAATTTTCGTCTATAGTCTGTCATCTCTTCATTTCCTTGAAATGGCCTGAATTTCCAATTAAGTCATTATGGACACAGTCTGTCTAGACTCTAGGGAAAAGATTCAAAGAATTCGGGAAACGAGCTGTGAAGAAATTCACTAGCAAAAGTGATCAGAAATAATTTGCACAACACTAAACAGTTGTCTCTCAAATTAGATTTCCTCTAAAATAATTTACAAAACAACTACAAAACGAAAAGATTCTCATAAATATATTACCATGGAGATTTCTTAAAGCGAATTCCTTGTAAGTGCATATGTTTCAAAGGAACCGTAATAAAAATCGTCAAGATAACCGTTACAATAAACTGAACATAAAAGCATATAATAAAAAGTCTCCCAAACCTGCCCAGATCTAAAAGCATCCATAAAATCTGGAGGCTTCTTCGAAAAAAAAAACAAGAAAAAAAAACATCTGATAAAGAGCACAATTTTAAGATGATAATGCCAATTTCATGTAAGTCGTACAATATACGCAATACACAGGGCACCTATGTATAGGTGATAGGTACCTACCTCAAATTGTAAGAAATTACCTGAAGAAGTAAAGGAGCGCCGCGGTAATCATCAGCCCAATTGAGTTTCATGGCATAGCCACTTAATTTACCCCCGGCTATGAGTACATCGCGGTCCCTTTGTGACATTTGCTGCAATATCTAAACTCAATCATCGTCAAGCAATTACGGTGCAAGAGAGCATGAAGTACGGAAGAAGAACGTCCGTTGTCGTTGTCGTCGTCGTCGTCGTTGTCGTCGGTAAAGAACAGGCCAATAAAAGGATTCTATCAAAGCCGGCTAGCAACAATAACTTTAAAACTAACTCGGTTAAGTACAGACTCTCACACATAAAAGTATGCTCAGTTTCGAATCAGTATTATTTCTACAAAGGATGAAAAAGTCGAATCGACGGGGTGCAATTTTCGGCCCTTAACTTAAAATATTTTGCAAAATTTTTATACCATAAATGCCTCCATCTGCTCTGCTATGTCAGTGGCAAAGGGTCTCAACTTTCGAGTTTCTGTGATTTTGTTACGAGACGAATGTGACACAGGACGTTAAGTATTATTAGCCTGTCGCGATTTATGTCGAAATTTCAGTGGTGAATTTGTCAACTGTGGCATTTCTGAGAACATCCGAAACCATGAAAAGTGTTTAAATCGTCTGGCTATGGTCTCGTTTGGTAGGTAGAGGTATATATGTAGGGCGCAGCAAAACAATTCAGCATTCTTGGAATTGTGTTAATTTTTGACTGTGTGAACATACAAAACATCATATAAGATACATATAAGCTCAAATTGACACCCCTCAACCAGAAAAAGCGACACCTGCTATTAGATTAACATCTCTGATCTCTCCTTTAATACCTGCCCTAACGATTCTTTAATCACCTGCCCTCCTTGCTGGCACCACCTGACTTGATCGCAATTATTTTGCCATTATCCTTGGATATAATTTCTCCGTGACCTTGAAATTACGTCTGGTCTCCTTTTTTTTTTCCTGCTATTTGTTGTGCATACCTACTACCACTCTACACTTCGTATATTCCCATTCTGATGGCCTCGTAGAGATTAAAATTAGAAACCCTTGTCCAGACAAGAATGTTCGATTAAAAATGGAAAAAAGCTGTTGAGGATGGAAGGCGGCAAAAATACAAAAAAGGCAAAAAACAAACAAATACAGGAAGAACAAGAAGAACAACAGCAGCAGCAGCAGCATCAGTATGCAAGTGTCTGCTGCAAGCAAGATAGTCAGCCAGCATAAGCATAAAAGATGGACCGCATCGAGGCCTATCCCTTACCGCCTATGCTGTGCTAGCCGCCTATTGGAGTTGCACATTGCAGCAACATCAGTAGAAGGAGCAGAAGCAGCATCATCACTGACAAGCGGTGATTTGAGTATAGCAACACAAAAAGTGCCCAAATGTGCCCCAAGCTAAGCAAGAAAAAAAAAGAACAAAAAAAAACCAAAAAAAAAAAAACATATCCTCCATCGCCAGCTCAAGCTTGACTTAAGCCCCCAGACACAAGAGATTCAAGTCGGAGTCCAGCCAGAGAGCAGAACAACAGACTAGACAGCAGACACAGTGTAACGTTACACCCTAAATGTTTCCTTCTCTGCCGCGAATCCTACTTATTTCATGTTGTTGTAGGTAGTGGATACATAACATACCCTCGCGGAACCCCTTACCTAGGCCAACCAAACCAAGTCCATCCATAATGTCCCAGGTTCAAGCAAGCAAGAGACTCAGGCTGTTTTCAGTTTTTATTTTGTTTGGTTTTGTTTTTTATGGGTATTCTACTGCCGTGTCATACCTTCAGAACCTATCGTTTTATAGCCTTACTACAGCTCCGTAGAAAGGTTTTATATAGCATCTACTTTGTCTCAGCCTTTCCGGGTCAGGGATGAACAAGTGTATACCAGTCATCCATATTTACTTTCTACGGAAAGACCAGAAAGTATAGTGCAGGGAGAGATTTATCAAAGGGGGTTTAAGAATGAGTTGGTCCTGGTCTACTTCATTCTATGGGAAGGGAACAATTCATAAAAAAAAAAAACTCTCTTCGCTTCGATAATTAAATTTTTGTCAAAAATTCAAGGAAAAAGTTCTTAGTTCTCATCTTCAGTCCTTGTGAGCTGTTCTGTTTTGTTAATGGACCATAAACAAATGAGCAGAAGGCAAAGTACCCGATAATTTGGCAACAAACTTTGTTTCGTTTTTTTTTCTTCTTTCGAGTATAAAACTTCATTCCACAAGTGTCTTGCATCTGTTCTTATTAATCGAACTCAGACATAAATTCATGAAAACCTGTTGAGTAAATCATAACTTAACCACAATTGCGACTTCGATGGCATACGCTTAAAATATTCGGTGGCTTAATGTCAGAAGTGTGTAACTACAATTTTTCCAATTTTGGGTTAAGAGTTGAATTGATTTAGTTTTGAGGTCATCATTGCTTGTATCTGACCGAAGTATCTATAAAAAAAATGTGTAGATAAAAAAATACTGCTTTGGTGTAACTACATGAAGAGTCTGTGGTGTAAATATCATAAGGAGGAAAGAGCTGAAACATTCTTCTGACACTTAGTGCAAAGTCTATTTTACTAATGTCATAAGGATGTATGAGCTAATATACCCTTTTGTTTCTAATGGCCGGTTTCACAGTCCAGGCTTAAGCCAGAGCTTAGCTAAGTCACGGGTGTAACTTAAGCCCCGAACTTAAGCCTACTCGGTTTCACAATACGCAGTAAGCTGAGGCTTAATTAAGCCGCAGATGAAAATTTTTAAGTTTTCAGCACTGCTCCAATTGTGATTTTTTTTTTTTTTTAAGTAAAATTGCCATTGTGAATTAAAAACCAAGCGAAAAGAAGAACATTTTATTTACCAGTTTATTGTGGTTTTTATCGGGAAGGATATCAAATCCAAAATCATTGTTGCAGAATGTTTCGAGAACGTATACCATCATAGCCAAATGTTTCTACAGCCGGAACCCAGATTAAAAATCAACGTTATTCCATTTCTCGAAATGTTGCGGGCGCCTTCTTATAATTTTTTCACGGGTCACACTTTATGAGTAGGTATACTGTGATGCCATAGAACTGGCAAAAATAAGCAATATTTCAAACCTTAATATTACTACAAAATAACATCTACTATACACAAAATTATTATGCAGATAAAACGAAAAGGGCAGGTTGACTCTAATTGGCAGACTACTCAAAACTGCTAACTAGAAAACGCAGAACGGAGAATTTCAATTTAGTTTTGAAGTGTAACTTTTGAAATATATACGTTCGTTTAATAACAAAAATACATATTTAGCCATAATTTCCTATGTGTTTCACAGCAACATCCGAGGCTTAAGCCTTCGAGATGATGGGCTTAATTTAAGCTTACCTTAAACCAGTGATATTACTTAAGCCTTGACTGTGAAACCGAAATATCGGGCTTTCCAGTAAGAGGTGTCATTTTAATTAGCCCGCTATTTCGGTAGATGTCACTTTTGGATCTGTCATTTTTTGACATTTGACAAGTAGAAACTACGCCATTAATAAAAATGGAACGATACACGATTCAACAACGCATTGAAATTATTAAAATTCACTATAAAAATGGTGAAAATGTGGCAGAGACGGTTCGTTAAAACTCGAACATTTTTGGGTCGTCGTGAAGCACCTTGTCGGACCGCAATACAGAAATTGGTAGAAACATTCGAACTGTTGGGACAAGTTAGTGCTGTGAAGAATAAAACCCGTGCACGTCGCTCAAGAACAGCCGAGAATATTGCTGCTGTAGCCGAAAGTGTTGAAGAAAACCCAGGTTTGTCCATTCCTCGTCGTTCTTTGGAATTAGGCATTCCACAAACGTCATTACAACGTATTTTGCATAAAGATTTGGGTCTTAAGGCTTAGTTCAGTTAACACAAGAACTCAAGCCGGCCGATCATCAACAACGTCGAGTCTTTGCTGATTGGGTCCTTGAAATGCATGAAAATGATCCAGAATTCCATCGAAAACTCATCTTGAGTGATGAGGCCCATTTCCACTTCGATGGCTTCGTCAACAAGCAAAATTGTCGCATATGGGGCTCGGAAAACCCAAGAGTTATCGTTGAAAAGCCTCTCTATCCTCAATGTGTGACTGTTTGGTGCGGTTTATGGTCCCGCGGGGTCATTCGACCTTACTTTTTTGAAAATGACGCTGGAGCAACAGTTACGGTGAATGGATTGCGCTATCGACAGATGATTAATGATTTTTTATGGCCGGAATTGGATGGTATTGATCTGGACAACGTTTACTTTAAACAAGACGGCGCTACGTGCCACGTGCCATACAAGCAACGAAACCATTGATCTTTTACGGGAAAAGTTTCCGGACCGTGTTATCTCTCGAAGAGGTGATCACAATTGGCCACCGAGATCTTGTGACTTAACACCTTGCGACTTCTTCCTTTGGGGCCACATGAAAGAGAAGGTCTACGCCAACAGCCCAGCGTCGATTCAAGACCTCAAAGATGGAATTCGTGAGGCTATCGAGGACATAGGGCAGCCACTTTGCGATTTGGTTATGGAAAATTTCATGAAAAGGATATTGTCCTGTAGGCGTGGTCGTGGTGGTCATTTGGCTGATGTTATTTTCCATTATTAACGGCATACCTTCCTCTTTATAATGAAATAAAGATCCGATCATTTATCTCAAAAAATGGCATTTTTCTTTGAATATCAAAATAACACCTCTTATTGGAAAACCCTTTATTTTAAAATTCACAGCCTGTTAGGAGTGAATCAGTTCGCCGCCCGGCTGGAAAACGGGTAGCTGAAGCGCTCGAAGCGCACTTGCTGGGTAGATCTTTTCTCGCTACCTGAGGTACCCTCATAAATGTCAGGTAACCTTCAGATTCAGCACAATCAGTTCTTGGAGGAAGAAGAAGGATCCCTGTATGGTGCTGGAATAGTTGAAGTAATCTGTCAAATATTTTTTATAACGTTAAACTTTATATGAATTTTTCTGGGAACAACATTTTCAGAGTGCGGAGCGCTCTACAGCTTCAACGGATGAACCTATCCACATGAATTATCTCTGCGAAAATTTAATTTGTGTTGAATCAGGAAGAGATTTTTGTCAAAAATTGATTCAGAAATAGTTTTTTCGTCCATTGAAGCAAAAAAAAAAAAACAAAAAAAAAACGAAAAAAAACAGGACAAAACAATGTCTTGTTTTTCAAACGTCTGGCATTTTGTTATTCAGAGGTTTTTTTTAAAAGAAAAGCCGGTAAGGCCCCCACCTCAAATTTATCTAGTTTAATCATTTGCAATCCTATTTTTTCGGATGAACTGGCAGAGCTGTGGAGCGCTCCGCGCAGACCAAAATAGCCGTGCACGGTTTTGTTTGATGGGAGCTGTAGCCGCCATTTTGGATTTTTTTTTTTTATAATTACAACTGGAACATACTTAATCAAGTCAAGACCTTATTTTCTTTCTTTCTCCCTCTTTCTTTTCGTCATTATACTCATTTTGACACAAAATCACTTTTTAACTTAAATCCAATTCAAATTGACCCAAATAGCATAAAATAAGTATTCAACTTTTATGGGTTCTCTTCTAGTAGGGGAGCTAGGGGTAGTTGTAATAGGGGTAAGTAGTAACACCGAAGTTTCAGAAAGAATTTGATAATTTTCATGTTATTTTTCGACTATATCTCTTATGTATAACGAGCTGCATTATGTAAACATAGCCAGTATCCCATAATACATCAAAGGAAGAGGTTGTACACGTACGCTCCAATTTGGTCAGTTAATGCAAAAATAAGATTAAATAAGATTAATTAATAAAATTTACGACATATTATTTTGCGAATTTTCTTTTTTCTGTTTGTACAGTGAGATTACGAGCTCACTTAGTTATGAAGCCTTGTTATTAATTTTCGTTCAGCTCTTTTTTGTTTTATAAATATTAATTAATTTCAAAAATTATCTAATGGGGTAAGTAGTAACAAAATTTCGGGGCAAGTTATTAACATGTTAATGTAACGAGATTATATAGGAAATCATTATTAAGTTGAAGGTAGAGTGCTATGTTCATATTTATTCTAATTGAAATATACGAAATGGTAAAATTATTTAAAAAAAACCTATAACAACATGTTAATTGAACTGGAAAATCTTATTTTAGCTATAATGGCATTAGAGGTTGTTTATGAAATTGTAACACAGAATTATGACTAATTTATACTTGAATAAAGGAATATTAACAACAGTTTACATCTAAACTTAACATTTTATTAAAAGAAATCCTGAATTATCTTACGAGTTCAATTTAATTATCTCTTGTTACTACTTGCCCCATGTCTGTTACAACTTGCCCCAAACATGTAATAATGACACTTTTTAGAAAAAGTTATAGTAGTGAAAAATATTGAAATATTTTCAATTATTTTTCTTTTGAAAACAACGCTTGAATAGTTACACCATCAGCTAAAAATATCTAAATCTTAAAGTAATATGTAATTTTGGTAATATAACTGTTTTACCAAAACTGTTACAACTAGCCCCCAGCTCCCCTACGTATGTTTTGTATCATTCTGCAGTCAGAATAGAGTGCCCTCTAGGTTGATGAAATAGATGAAGTTGGACCACATTCTATATCTCAGCAAGGAATAGAAATAGAAGAATTTAGGATTGATATTTGGAAAAAGTATAATCGGGAATCGAAAAATGCATTTCTAAAGTAGCGTATGGATCAAATTAGTATTCAACTGACGATTTGTCGATTTTCTACGGAATGACCCACTCTTGATGACTTTTTGAAAAAATATTGATTTTATTTTTAATGGTATGATGTAAGTTATACAAATTTTCATATTATTACCGTTAACTATCACTTTCCCTCTAACCTAAAAGTCTGTCATTTTTATCGTTGAACATGAAATATAATTCCTTATCAAAAAGCAGCCTTTATGATGTCACGCTTTTAAATTGATTTTATTAAACTTTAGTAGGTATCCCGCAGCGCCTTAAATTACTGGAAGCCAGGTAGACTTCTGAATCAATTATCAACAATGCTAAGAGGGTTAGATGGAAAATAATTTTGTTAATTAAATGACGTAAATAATTTAAAAGCAAGCTCTTAGTCTATTCAGGGTCGAGCTGAGGAAAATTCGGGATGCTTCTTCTGGCATTGATTCAATGGACGTAAAGTAGCAGTAGAAGACAAGTGAGAGGGAATTTTTATAAATTTTAAATAAGTAAATATTTTATAAGATTTACAGAAATACAATCACTCCGCAGCTTCTATTTTCTCGGAAGAGGATTTAGTCTATATTGATGGAGATTCCACTGGGTAATCCCTATTATCGACATCAACAGCTAGAGTTAGGTATATGTTTATTACCATCGTAGTCAGAAGAAATTTTTAATGCTTTGTTGATTAAAGCCAGCAGTTTATCAGTGATTTTTTCAAAGAAATAAAAAACAACAAATTTGCAGGATAAGTACAAAGAATTTCAATTGGAAGTAAAACAGGTCCTTGGAAAACTGAATCTGTAACCTATTGCAGCGAATTTATACAGTCGATGACAACATAGATCGAGAGAGCGGGTTCGGGACAACGACTAGTTCGAGGAATTGCAAGAAGGGCTGCTTTTCATTAGAAATAAAAAGCTGAAGGGTTACAGGAACAAAAAAAAAAATAATTAGAATGAGCATTGCAAATGCGGTTGCGTTGTTCGATTTTCCGAAAGAAGCTGCTGATTATATATAGCTGTTGGGTATCCTCTCGCCACTGACCTTCGTAATGGAGCGATCTGTTTTCTTGTCGCCATGGGCAAAACCCTCGACAATATTTCCCAATACATGTCATAGAAATATATATGTATGCGTCTTAGTCCGTTCTCTAAAATGTTTTATATATTGATATTTCCCAGCGGAAAACTGATCGTGTTTGAAAGTTGGCATGCAAGAATTCATCGAGGATAATAAGTATCAATGAAAAATATGTGTACATGTCTTGCAGAAAAGCAGCGAAACCCGACTTTGAAGTTCAAATCATGTTAGGACCAGGATACCTGCCTGTACACGATTTTTTTTTTATATTCTTTTCTAGGAATTTCGTTGAAGCGTCATTTGCATAAATACCGTCACAGTTTCAGTTCTCAAGTTTAAATCAGCTTATGTGTTGTTGTAAAAATTAACAAGTGATTAGAAAGTGATTTTCTTCAGGGAATTAATTGTTATTATTATTATAATGTGAAATATACGTGTAACACTTTTAAAAATATTTGTTTAAATTTTCCAAATTTCCAAATGTTTTCCTAGTAATCGGTAACCGATTAAACTTCCTTTTCTATCCAAAATCCATTCTTTTCTGCTGGGACGCTACTATTGAGCTTGAATCGAGTAAAATTTATACGACTTCTATAATAGATGAATCACATAAAAAATATTTATAATTAAAAATTTAACATGAAATTTAGCTATAGGAAGAGTTTCGACTTTACTCCATTCGAGTTACATAGTACCACCCTTGTTTAATTGGTAGTCAATATTTGCATTGGGGAATATTTGTGACGTTTTCTTCGATGATCATTCCTTGAAGTTTTCATCGACATTTACTCCTACAGAAAAGCATCACTATCCTGCCTATGACATCCTGTGTAAAATTCATCGAAGTTTTCGTGCAGAATTGGGTCGATGATAGCTGCCAAAGGTGCAATACGGTTTCGATGACATTGACTTCATATTTGCTATAGAGCCTAAACTTCTAACCAGACAGGAAAATAGTCTTCTAGTAATTTAAAACTTGCTTCCTTACCTTCCCAAAGGCTAGACTTACTATATACCTTACTTAACAAAATAATAAAATAGTTTTGATTTAAAAGTAACCTTACCATTTTACGCTCAATACTTCTCAGCTGAGTGATAATTGCATGTGTATATGTGCAGCCGGAGCCGGACCATGGCACAGTGGCATATAAAATGATAACTCAGCTGAAAGTTTTTGTTTGAGGAATCGTAGTCATTTGGTTTAGATAAATTTTTTTAAATAATTTTATTAGAAAAGATAAGAAAGTAAACTTAAGATTATCAGAACACCATTTATCTGTATGAATAGTAGTTTAGGGCGGAGGAGCTATCCCAACGAAATAGCTATATGTGCATAATAATATTTTCAATTTCTTCCAACATCAAAATAAAATATCTTGAAATTAATTCTATTTTCGAATGGTGACAGAAAAAGAAAAAAATAATAATTTTGCTTATTTTTTGGGTTTATTATTTCTTTAACAAAATCATAATTTTTATTAAAAGCGAAGGAAATAATTATATGTGCATAGTGAAAAAAAAAGGAAATTCAACATGTAGATAAAAAAAACAATAAAATAAAATTTTAATAATTTGTGTGTCCTCCATTCTTGATAATAACGTGACATAAGCGATATGGCATCGAATTTATGAGCGTCTGCAAGATAGAGATATCAATTCTTTCCCATTCTTCCTGGATAGCTCTTTTCAGATCCTACAAAGTGTTAAATTGTCGTCCATTTTTATAAACCTGTTGAGAAAGTTGACAGCGGAAGGCAGTTCGGTTGATGTCTTATCAGCTTGCATGCAAGTTCATTTAAAAAATGGCATTGAGACGTAAACTCTTACGTATATTGGAAAAATATGGCAATAAAGGAAGTATCACAATGATAAAACTCAAGAAAAAAGGAAGATGAAGGTGTTGGTAAATGATGTAATGCAAATGATCCCCGAAAATTTCATTTTCTCGGTATAAATTTATGAATTTCTCTCAAGTATTTCGTTTCCGCCATTTTGAAAACTGTATAAATGTCAAATTACTATCTCCCAGCTGCCATGATTTTTCATCATGCAAGTTCGCTGAAAGTTGCATGGCAGTTGGATTACACGTGCAAGAAGGATGGCAGTGCGAGTTGCATGCAAGCTGTACTTGCAGGTGTAACCCCCGGGTTAGTGTAACGTGCAGTATGTATAGGTGCATTCTTTTGCTGGCAAGTCGAGGTTTCACCGTAGGCATCTTCAGCATAATTGATCAGCACATTTTCCAATAAGTCCACATACAGCTGTGAGTCCATCTTGTGTGAAACGAAACAAATTGGTATCTTTCCGCGATACGCGAATGCGCCCATATCATAAGTGATCCTTCTTGAAAATTCCGAGAATAGTGTGTTTGACGTGCCTTCCTCAAATCTCGCCAATATTTTTGGCAGCCATCAGGGCCGTCCAAACAAATTTTTTTTTTCATCACTAGATTGCCAATCTTCGTTGAAATATTTATACGTTTCCGCAAAATTTATTCGCGCTTTCTTATGGCCGTGTTAAAAGTCTAGGTTTAGCCAACCGACTTTGGTATTTGAGTTCTTATTTTCATGTAAAATATGCTGAACTCTTGCTTTCGTGATGTTAAGAGCTAATTCCCGTTTGATTTTAGCAGGAATCATGTCTTTTCTTACAGCAAGACGCTTAATTGCTCTTTTACACCTTTCATCGACTTTCGGTTTAGCTTTTGACCTTCTAGTTGTAGCATAAAGTTCGAGATATTTTAGGAATTTCCTGATAGTATTCCTATGCCTAATTAATTTTACAGCTATTTTACTAATTGGCATTCAAGATTCCCTATAGGCTATAATGCGAGTCCGTTCATTTTCTGTCAATGTTGTACCTCAAGGCATTTTGGTCTAAACAATTGTGTCCGTGATTTATACATCAAATTATTTTATGATAATAACGTTTTACTTACCGTTCAATATATTTTATATGATTTAGAAACTTTTATTTGAAAAAAAAAAAACTCAAGAACCGCACTGTTAAATGGATCAAACTGCACATATAACTATTTCCATCGACAAAAAATAGTTTGCAAAAACAACTAAATATGTATAACGGTACCGCGAAAGAGCGACAAATACACATTTCAATTAAAATTATACCACAGACAAGAAATACGCAGATATCGACGGTAGTATTAAGAAAGTGATGTATGGAAGAGCTCATAGCAAGCCTCAATAACTCACTGATCTTTGCTAAATATATCGTGGGCACGAACCAAAAATGTTTTTCAATATAGACGCAAAATTCATTTCTTTCTTAGAATTTAAATCGACCATATTTCTTCAGAATTCGTGTGCATTATTGGTAGCTGTTGAAGACGATTCGAATAAGTTCTGGTGTCTGGGCATGTTAGCTAAAAATTTTTATGAGCGTAGATCTAGGTACATTAGCGCGGATTTTTGTCTCAGGCCTTCATAAAATGTTTTCAATGGAGGAAAGAATTGATTTATTTCTTAAAATTGAAATCGACCATATTTCTTCAGAATTCGTGTGGTTTATTGGTGGCTACAGACGATCCGAACAAATGATGAATTGGGTGGGTGGGTGGAGGTAAACATTACATACTTCTTTTAATAGTTGGATAAACATACAAAATTACAAACTTTAACGAAATTTATTGACATGGGTACAAATCGCACATCTAGAGAAATAACGTCATAGCGGCACAATCAAATTAGATTTTGCATTTTTTGTTTTTCGTATTTAAGAAAATTGGAAATTTAAACAAAAAATGGACTCGAAAGATATTGTTTCGCACATCAGAAATGTTTTAAATATGATAAAGTATTTATTGAGATAAATATTTCATTGAAATTGCATTAAAATTGCAAGTAGAGAAAATGTACAGCATACCAGTAGGAAGATAGGAAGTTAATGCAAATCAACGATAAATTCCGAGTGTACAGTGAAATTTCAACTTACTCCAATAAATTCAGTTCGGTGGAATGCAAAGAACGAAAGTGCGTATTTAAATACAATCAAAGAACGAAATAATTGCAAGAACTCTCAGCGGTTTCGACTGCCTGACTAGTCGTGATATATGAAAATAAATATGTATCGGGACGGGATTCAAATTTCAAATTTCCAATTTCTTACAGAACCTGCTCATCACGCAAGACGGTTGACAGAATTTGCTCGGATCGTCAATAGCCACCAATAAACCACACGAATTCTGAAGAAATATGGTCGATTTCAATTCTAAGAAAGAAATGAATTTTCGTCTATATGGAAAAACATTTTTGGTTCGTGCCCATGATATATATTTTGCCGAGATCAGTGAGTTACTGAGGTTTGCTATGAGCTCTTCCATACATCACTTTCTTAGTACTACCGTCGATAACTGGGTATTTCTTGTTTGTGGTTATATTCACGATGAATAAAAAAAATATTTCTGGGTATTCATACTTTAATTGAGATAAGAGTTTTCCAATAAAAACACAAACTATTTTGCACATATAGGTATTCGTGTATTCAAATCAAACTCTTTTCAGTTTTACATAAGAACACTGCAAATATTTTAGAATATTAGAACTGCGTTGTGACTCTCTTGTGGTAGTAAGGTAGTGTCCCAGCGGGAAATGGAAGCGCGCAAAAAAGAATGCAAGAGCGCTTCTTTGGAAGCTCACAGCGTTTACCCACCGTATCCTTGTTCATATAGTTTTAACGTGAGCATGTCCGTAGAGGGAAGCGCTCAAGTGCAGATTTTTGGGAAGCTCTTTAGGAGCGCTGTACAGTAGCTTTCTCGGAGCACTTGTAAGGTAGCACTCTTGGAGCGCTAATAGAAAATACAGAGGGATTCAAGATAAGGTCTTTATTAAAATTCAAAATTTCAGTTTTTTTCTGAATACGCTCCTTTAAATTTTTAATTAAATTAATTTTCAATTAACCGCACTCTTCAACTGACTACTAAAGAATGATAATTCTGCTGCGTTGAGTCATCTTTTCACAACAAAAAACAGATAGCTTATGAGAGAAGAGACCTGCTTCCGCAAAGCTTACTTTGGATATGGTAATAGAAGTCTTTACAAACTATTGAAACTTCTGCTGCGGTTTCAGATGCATGATTCATCTTTTCACAACAAAAAACGAATAAGTCTAAACTCAGGGATGAGATCTGATTACGCAAAAATTCCTTCGGCTATGGTAAAGATATTTTCTGGCTATGTTGTGGAAACGCTTCCCCTCGCAAGCGCTTGACATATTTCCCACTGGGGTGTTTCATGGCTTGTCAAATATTTTCGAGGATTTTAACAATACAATACATAAACTGCCTTAAATAATTGTGTAGGACCACTGTTGCACAAACAATTTTCACCAAAATGAGTATCAATACAAAAAACTCGCCATCATGATGACATTAAAACAAATGCTTTTTCTATTGTCCTCATTAATTTTTTTTCTCTAAACGAATAACGAGCACATCTTTTCGTTTGAGCTGAAGTTCTTTCCAATATTGGCGGCGAATCATTTCCAATCAATAATATGAATTGTTTCAATATTCTGAACCTTTAGGGCTCGCCAGTTTGTTTTTTACTTATCAGTTTTATAACAGCATGGAAAATTGGCTTGGAGAATTTTTAAGTTGGATTAAGTATGCAGACATGTTTTGGGTACGCTTCGCAGAAAAATTGCTTAAAAAGCTGTTTAAAAGCAGAAAAAAATTAGTGCTAAAATAAACGATTAAAATTGCATGAAAAACATCAATAATTTGAGAAAAATCTAGCCACGGACATGAAATACTTTGTCTTCTTGGAATTTCACTCACTGTGTGAAGGCAGAAATTCCTGTGATTTTATGAATAGTTTTGTGAGTGAAAAGAAGAAAAAGGATTGATAAAAATTTGAGAATTCTGAGTATTCTAATCCATTTTAAATCAGCTGTGCAAAAAAAAAAATAAGAAGCATTTCCACGGAATTCCCGGAGATGACTAAAAGACGTGCATAGAAACAAGTGGACTGCTCTTAGAAATTGAGTATTGATTTTTTTTTATTTAGTAGGTATATTATTTCTTTTTATACACATTTAAATTAGTTTGAATTTGAAATTGATTACCATAATTAGCAATTTTCAATTAGCAAAAGCCAGAGTACTAGGAAATGCAAGGGATTCATATTGGAGACATGCCAAAAGAAGACCTTAGGGGCATATATTGAACTCTGCGTTGAATTACAAAAAGCATAAAAAAAGATGGGAAGGCCATCATTCACCTGGTTGAAATCGTTAAGAGATGATAATCCATCGGAGCAAGAATGGGATAATATGTTGGTGAGAAAGAAAAAATTGCACTAAGAAGGCAGCGGAGGAAATTCGCGACTCTGGGCCATATTCTCGATACAAATTTACGTAGGTACATGCCTACAATTTCTCATAAACAGGAGGCTAATAAAAGAATGGACCCTCATACAAAATGTTTTCTTTTAAACATTTCGGGGTCGCTTGGTTTTACTATTTGGTAGGTACGTAGTTACAAAGACATCATACATAGTAATTCGGCCTTTTTAAATATATTTCCCGCACCTAGAAACGCCTTTTTCTTAATTTCCTTAATGTCTTTAGCAATATAAAACCATATTGTGGTATATTTTTTTCTACTAAAGTTCGGTGGCTCAGTACTGGATTTTTTTGTTGTACGAAAGAGTTCCTTTAACATGTTCGTGCCGGCGCGTACCAACGGGGCTTACACAAGACTGCCTCATCGGGCGGCGCGCACCAGCGGTGGCTCGCATTTGATTGTGCTATAAGGCAAAAATTTAGATCGTTACGTAACTAGAAAAAATTGCCCATATAGTTGTAAATTTTAAATAATGGAAATTTAACGTATAATAATTAAAAAAAAAAAGGAAATTTTATTTCAGTTTATGGGAATTTCGTGATTTCACGATGAAACGTCCGCGGTACAGTTGTGAATCAGCATTGCTAAGAGTTACAACTGACATCCGCGAAACTCTTGACGACGGCGATGTCAGCGTGCCAATCCTCCTAGACTTCTCTAAGGCCTTTGGTAGTATGCCTCATGATATGTTATGTAGAAAATTGGCTTCTTTTTATCATTTCTCTAGATCAGTCAGTTGTTTAATTGAAAATTTCCTGTCTAACCGTGAACAAAGAGTGAAAGTCAACAATGTGTTTTTCGATACTCTTCCTCTTCACAGAGGTGTTCCTCAAGGCTCAGTTCTTGGACCTCTCCTTTATTGCATGTAAATAAACGATCTTCCTGATGTTCTGCAGGATATTGAAATCGAACTGTACGCCGATAATGTTCAACTTTACTACAGTAGGCCGATCGGATTTATTGAAGATTGCGTTGAGCGCATGAATTGTGACATTGACTGAATTTTACTGAATGGGCATATAACAATGATCTGATGATAAATCCGCTTAAATTTCAATGTATACTATTTAGCCAAAATGTATTTGACCTAGCGGATATCTCTCCCATAACTTTTAATGGGACCATGCTGCCTTTCATGAATCAGGTCAAGAATCTGGGAGTTCGAGTTGATAAGCAAATGAAATGCTGCAGCTATGTCAAGGATATATTGCGGAAGGTATATGCGGGACTGCGTATAGCCTTTGGCTTTTCGTAAGTATTTTATCGCCGGACCTTCGTTCAAAATTAGTCAAAGCTCTTCTATTATCGTATTTTACTTATGGTAGTATACTTTTCCCCAAACTGGACTCAATGTGTTCCCGACAAATTGAAGTCGCTTTCAACGACTGCATAAGGTTTATATATGGACTGCGTCGGTTTGATCACATAAGTTTGTATAAATTGAATTTATTGGGTTGTCCAATTGAGACATACTTAAAGTGGAGGGCTGTTGTTTTTCTTTATGAGCTGATGCAGTCGAAGGAGCCAGATTATCTGTACTGTCGTTTACGATTTCTCCAATCAACTAGGCATAATAAATTGCTGCTAAAGCGCTATAATAAAGCAATACTAGAGAGTTCTTTCTTCGTTCAAATTCCGCGTATGTGGAATACTATACCTTTTAGCGTCAGGGGGATCAGTGTGGCGGCAGCTTTCAGGAGGTTTCTCAGATTGCATTTAATTACTAATTAGATTTTCTTCTTGCTTTTAATTTAGTTTGAATTTTCTGATTTCTTTTATTAAAATCTTTTTAATTTTCTTTTTTTTTAATTGATCTCAATTAGTTATATTAAATTAGTCAAGTGTTTTCCGTAAATGTTTACCTGAACTTGAAAATTGTACAATATAAAATGTAATCTTGCGTACTTCTAATGGAATAAATATTACTATTATTATTTTCAAAATAACCGGCCAAGTGCGTAACGGACTTGCGCACGAAGGGTTCCGTACCATCGTACAAAATTTAACACTATATACTTTTTATTTATTTTTTCGAATGAGAGTAGACGTCATGTGAAAAAATAATAATAATGCTGTCATTTGATAAACAAATGCCTACTTATGGTAATAATACTGAATGCGAATAAAACGAGGAAAAAACGGGCAGCGAAATCTTAGTAAGAGGGTTCTCGTTGTTACCGTCTGGGTACGGAACCTTAAAAATCATATCTCGTGAACGGCGCAACAAATTTTTTTGATTCAAATGCCAAATAACGCTTAGTACTTTATACTTTTCATAAAAAAATATAGTAGCCCGAATGAAAGTTTTGTTAATAATAGTTTTTCGTCATATCACGGTATACGGTGACTTTAAAAATTTAGTTATATATAACCCCTATAGGGGTTGTACCACACCCTATAGCGGTTGTCCAAAATGGGGCATGTGTGATATCAAATTAAAGAGGGAAGTGAGTCTGATTGAGTTTGTTTTTTGATCCTGTTAACTTTATACGGATGATTTACCTTTAAGGGGTTACATGGGTTTCGAAGTTTAAAAAAAGAATTTTTTTTTTAATTTTTATGTAATAGTACAATAAGTCTAGAATATTTTTCAAAAATTTCAAGTCAATTGAAGTAAAAGTCTAGGAGAGAGAGACTTTGGAAATTATCCTCAGCAACGCAAGTATACATATTGAGGCAGCTGCTTAGCTATTGTTTGTCTGTCTGTCTCGCTCGTTTCCTTTTCACTTTGTAAGGGTCACCTATTTTAATTATAATTAATTTAAAACACAATCTTTCAGATATCAATAACAAGTTCTTCTTTTATTTAACTTCACTGTTTACTTTTATAATATTTACAAACAATTATAAAATCAACTCTTTATAGTTATCGCTAGTATTGTACTTCTAATTATTGTAATTCAAATAGTTTACTTCGTTCACTTCACTGTCTCAAATAAGACTCCACCTCCTGGATATGAGAGCGCCGTATTCATACTCCACGAATTATCCTAGAACCTTCCTGAATATTTCGTTCGTCGAACCCAAAGTTTACTAAGATGACACTAACCTAAAGTTGTTTCTATTTCCAACAGATGTCGCTTGTATCACTTTGTGGCGCATAACAATATTATTTTAATATGCCCTGGTCATTACAACTGCAGCATGATCTTAGCTTATGTAACTGGAATCGAGGATTCTATGTAAGTTACAAAAAAAAATAATTTCGTTCCTTTTATTCCTACTTTAATCTTTAATCGGTTTTTTTCTAAACACAAGTATTTTTCAACTAGGTGGAGACGATATCTCAAAAACTAATGCAGTGATCTTATTGAAATTTTGCACACTTTTTCAAAGTAGGATTGACTAGAGATTGAACGAAGGTTTTCTTTTTTTTTCGATTTCAACTAATTTTACTAGACTATACGTAGTGTAAATTGTACCAAAAATTGTACTTTTTGCATACAACTCTGCCAAATATGCTTGTCCACTAACAGAAAAAAATTTACTTTTTAATTTCTGATAAGGCTGTTATAAGTTTTCCTGATCACCGCGAGGACACTTTCTTTTAGGGGTCTCCGGAAACCAAGTCCCACCGGCTGAATTTTCACAATTTTTGAATGAAAATTTTATAATATATTCATTAAATGTTGCTCTTTTATATGCTTAAAATTTTGAATACAATAATTTATTTGTTATACAAAAAAAAAAATGAGAAAATATGCTTTTTTTAGCCTTCGAAACCCATGTAACCCTTTAAGAAATGCTTTTTTTTTATACTGGGGACATATATACCCCTTCTATCATTTTGCAAATATTTTGGCAGTTATTTCTTCCGTATGGATTGGCGGTCTGTTGTAAACGTTTTCATTTAGGTAGCAAATTTCATCAACCTAAGGGTTTTTTACAAGCACGAGATTAACGTATATCCATTTTTCACTAAAAAAAAAACGGCCGTTCTCTACTTTTAAAAGGACTGGTTTGCTTTCTTTTCTCGATAACTCGAAACTGTGTATCGAATATACAAACTAATTAGGTATGTGATTAGGGGACAAAATCTAGATGCGATTTCATTCTAGTGACATGCTTTAACGTTCATATTTAACAAATTTATATATTCTTTTCATGTGCGCTGGAAGACTACCAAATTGAGCTTTTTTCGGGTAACCTCAAATGATCTTGATCCATCAAAATCGATCACAATATATCTAAGATATGCCACAATACTATAGGTGTAAATTTAATGGGTGAGCTCAGCGAGTGGCCTCCCCAAGAAAAAATTTTTGGATTTTTTAAAAGATAATTTTTTTAAATGAATTTTTTAGTTCGAAAATTTCCTAAGACGGCTAAATAGGGATAGTTAATTACAGCAACAATTTGTTTTAAAAATAATTCTTTTCGCTAAACATCGATCGGTTTCTAATTGCCGAATCTAAAATTATTTCCGTAACATATTTTGTTTCATCAGTGATTACATTACTTTCAACTTTCTGCTAAATTGTGTAACCGTTCAGCCATTTTTAACTTATAAATTTATCTATAATCTTTCAATTTTCATTGAAAAAGAAGTCATTATTCCCAGCCGTTTAGGAATAATTAACAAAATTAGATTGCATGGTTTGCTAAAATATTTTCGAATTAAATTGCTACACACATAGGTATGCAACTAAAAGACCGCCACCCGTTATCTCAGTCAAATTCCAGCTTGTTCCAACGAAGCCGAACACAATCGCAATTTTCTATACATAGTTAGATATGATTTTTAGCTCCAAATTAAAAATAAAAAAAAAATTAAAACAATGCTGAAATCCTCACTAGTGAATAATACTATGTTTTTGAAAACAAAAAAAAAAAAAGTTACTATTATTAGCAAAAACGATTTTTTTTACGGTCTGCTATATTTTTTTATAAAAAATATAAAACATTAAGCTTCATTTGGCATTTGAACAAGAAAAATCGGTTGCTTCGTTCTCCAGATATGATTTTTTGAAAATGATGTTTCATCGTCAAATCACGAAACTTCTAGCCTTCCCTAGCGAAAGAGGGGAGGGGGGGGGGGCATAATAGGAGGAAACAAAAAATATGGGTGAGCCTTTTTGGTATTCCCTACAAACTGCGAAAGTTTCATTCAAATCGGAGATGGTCGGGAGCGACAGTACCGCGTCGCCAGATGAAGCGAAACAGTGAAAAACATGATTATCAGCGCCGGCGTCAACGTATTAAGAAACTTAACTCCTAGGACTATACGAAAGTAGTTTGCAAAGCTTAGGTAACTCCGAAATGAACGACTCAGTGTTCTCGTTAATAATTCTTCTTCTTAGTCTATTTAAATAATTCTTGCCTTACAATTATTTTTACAATTGATCAATATCTTCCACCACGAAGACCCTATGAACCCCTTGGTCAGTTATTGGGATGTTTACCAAAAGCTACGTTGCTTTCTAGCGCTTAGTGGGTTACACGTCATAACAACTTTTACTAGGCAGTGGGTTGCGCTTTGAAATTAACTGAGGGGAATCGATGACCTTGCTGTGTCTCGTGCTTTATTTATGTGACACTTGTTTAATTTTTTTGCAATGCGCACTCGTTATTTACAAGATCTTTTGTTTATGTTCACGAGCTAGCGCTGCTAAGACTTTTCACTTAATAACTAAGGTATAAGCTTGAACTTGAATGGCTTGCTTCACGTATTCTTTGTTATCAAATCCATTTTGTTTATATTTATGCTTTTACATTGTGCATCACATATTGAGCTAATATATGTACGTACATCAACGGCGTAACTATGTCGTCTCCGTGGGCCCGTGTGCAATTATTCATTCTGGGCCCCTTGTATTTACCCACAATTTTAAATGCAACTAAATTTTCCAAGAATTTCAGTTAGCTCTAATACACGTAGTATGAGAAGCAGAAATTCGAATTCGCAAGAAAGTCATTCATTTATTATCCAAATCAATTAAACAAAGCAATCAAAATGCCATTGATTAAATCAAACCCACCATTTCGCATTTCATTAATTCATAAGCGAAGATCAATTTTGTTAAATGGTGAATGAATTATTTATTTGTTACATTGTTTCTTTATGCAGCATCTATCGAACAGTCAAATAATTAGACACGTTTGTCTCTACAGGACTCGGCATGTTCATTTTCTTGCATTAACTTGTCCGAGACCGCAGACATATTGCGTTTATCCGGCAGCCGGAATGATTTTCAGTCAGTTTGTTCTTGTATGGTGATTTAGACTATGTAGAGAACTACCAGGCCAAGCGTTAATTAAATTGAAAATTTGCGGTTTCAGTGAGAATATCAAATTACCCAGATATTCAGATAAGTAAAATTCTATATAGTAAACCTACTAGAAACCTATAATGTAATAGACAACTAATAACATATAAAGGCTTAGCAAATAGAATAAAAACCAAAATTTTTTAAAGTATACTGCCACGTGTAGGCCTTTGTAGACAAAAATGAAAGCGCTGCAATGTGTATGCTGCAGTATATAAGGCTGCAGTGTGTGAGAGCAGAATTGGATTTATAATTATGTTTGCGTGGAAACAGAATTGAAGTATACTGCGCCGTGTATGCGTAACAAAATAGTAGTTTTGTTTGTACTGCCCAAGTGAACACGGTAGTTGTAGCAGAATTAGATTTCTGCTTAGATGTAGATGAAAATAAAGCAGAAGTAAATTTCTGCAACGTGAGTAAATTCCTGCGATTGAAATGAAGCAGAAGTAAACTTTTGCAGCAGGAGTAAATTCCTACTTAGGTGAAAGAAAGAAGTGAAGCAGAAGTAAATTTCTGCAACAGGAGTAAATTCCTGCTCAGATGAATGATAGAAGTGAAGCAGAAATAAATTTTTGCAGCAGGAGTAAATTCCTGTTTATATGTGGGATGAAGGTTTCACAGAATTAAATTTCTATATAATGGAAGCAAAATTTAGATTTTTTGCAGAGGATAGGAAACAGATTAAATTCTGATGGAGAATATGTTCAGAGTAAATTCTGAAACAAGAACCAATGCTTCCTTTGCTTCCAATGGCGGCCACGCCACGAGTGTTTTTATATACCTACTCTTTACATTAATGCCCAGTAAATTTCTTATTGTGCGTGCACCCTATAATGATAGTTCCGTATAAGCTTTCCAAAACATATCAAAAATCAAAGTCATATATAATAAAAAAAAAAAAAAACAAGATTTGGAAGCCTCCAAAATGGTACTTTTCATTAATTCGGCGCAGCTACTTACGTATAAACAACCATTTTTGAGATAAATCTTATTTTATGATTTATAATTTCATTAATTGTGTCCCTACCAGGTGCAGGTTGCTGGTAGAAGCAATTTAAATGAAATTATGAACCATAAAAACAGATTCATTCTCAACAAAGGTTAATGTAGGTAGGACACATGTACAGACCAAATGAAATGTAATATTCTTATAGTAAAAAGTAAAACCATAATTTCAAATTAAAAAATCCCGTTTGCGAGAACAATTGAAATTGAAACAAATGAAATTCTCACCATACTGCGTGGCTGTGAGGAAGGCCAAATATTGATAATCCTTGTACTATGACACATGGGCATCCAATCCAATTTGTCAATTTTTCAGTGTATTATAAACATATGAGTAAACTTATTGTTAGTGTACTCGATTATTTAATCTAATCTAGGGTAGAAAAACTTATCAACAGGCAGCCATCTTCTGGAATATCGTGACTTCCAAAGGAAAATTCTTCCTTTGCTCAAAAAATTTTTCAATTTTTTCTTTTGAATAGTTTCAGTGTCATAAAATAGAACTCAGGACGTACGATTCTTTCAACCAGAATTATGCTTTGGTCTCCAAAGTATTCAAGATGAAAACACACTTCCCTACTCGAGACAACCTCTCTATGAATACTACATATAACCTAGGTGTTAGTGTAGCACTTAACTTGCGAATGCTTTCTTTTGATACAGAACTTCAAAGAGAAACTCATTCTTACATACATTTCTGGAAGTTGTACTTAAATTAAATAAAAAAACGACAAACTAAAAATTAAACCCTGTCGTACCTATGTCGGCGACAAAAGAACTCCAAAAAGAAATTAATTCCCATTCACGTTCATAAAAAATGTTAAGGTCTTATGAATTTACCCGAATCGAACCATATTTGAAGGCTTATGACATCGAGTACGCCATATTAGAACGGCTATATGTATGCACAAAATTAAGAAAAATTAAGAGTGGGATAGAAACGTTAATAAATTCACAGAAGCGAAGTGCATAATATGCATAATAAAATGTCAGTCTCAATAGGGCTGTATCACTTAAATCTTTAACACGAGTCGAGATGTGGAGCACAATTTTTGGATAGGTGAAAAACTCTTCTTGTTAGAAGTTAAAAATATTTCCTATGTTTTTTAGTTCATGGCGAAAAATCACTTGCAGTCCCAACAACAGTTTCAAATAAAAAAATGTATTCATTAATACTCGATTGAATAATAAGGTGTTATCTAAATAATAAAAATAAATATGTTGAAGAGAAAAGAGCCCACACTTTTCAAGAAAAAAATGGCCACTTAGAAGCATTTACCCGGGGGTTACACCTGCAAGTATAGCTTGCATGCAAGCCTCCCTTCCAACACGATTTTTAACTTGACAGCAGAATGAAGTTCGGTTGATGTCTTATCATTTTGCATGCAAGTTTATTTAAAAAATGGCATTGAGGTGTAAAGTCATGCGTATATTGGAAAATTATAGCAATAAAGGAAGTAGCAGAATGATAAAAACCCAAGATAAAGTTAAGAGAAAGGTGTTGGTAAATGTTGTAATGCAAACGATCCCAGAAAATCTCATTTTTCCAGAATAAATTTAACAAATTTTCTTAAGCATTTCATTACCGCCATCTTGAAAACTGCATAATGTCAAATTACTATCACCTCAGCTGTCATGGTTTTTCATCATGCAAGTTCGCTGAAAGCTGTACTGCCAGCATGGCAGTAGAGGTTACACGTGCCAGAAGTATGGCAGTGCAGCTTGTATGCAAACTGTACTTGCAGGTGTAACCCCCGGGTTACACAAAATCGTCACTCAACGAGTAAAAAATCTTCGAAAAGAGTACAGGAAAAAAAATTCACAGAAGTAATTTTCCACTTTTATGATACTTTTTATTACATCAAACTTCAACACTTAGTTCGTTTGGGAATTGCAAAAATCTGGATTTGCCATATTTCACTGCCAATAAATAGTTAAAAAAAAAACGTTGACTTTTTATAACACCAAGGACAAGGACCAGAAATAGACTCAAACAGATTGAGCCAAGAAAATCCCTTCGGGAACGTACGTCTGTTATCCTCTAGAATTACTACACAAACCGCCCTAAGTCAGGGGCACACCGTGCGTCGGGAGCCTACCGCACCCCCCCCCCCCCCCTGCCACCCCACCCCCCCACCAACTTCTCCAGGGTCAGTTCTTTTTTAACTCGCTCAACTTTCACAGCCTTTCAGCCTTATTATGGTTGTCACCTCACTTCAACTGACATGACTATGTAAAATTCATAGGAACGAAAGGAAACAAAGAAGAGTAGATAGATTTTACTTGCAGAAATTAGGTGAGAATTGTCGACAAGAAAATGCAAGTGACAAAACTCGAGTGCTCACCGCATATTTTTCTCTGTTTTTGCTGCTGCGGTTATCGATTTTTTTTTTGGTTTCTTAGGTGTTCCTATGAATTTTTTATAGTCGTATCATTTGAACCTCACTTCAAATCATAAAGGCTTAAACACAATTACGACGATAAAGCGGCCGACGAATTCTTATGCAATATTCGCTCCATAAAACGTTCCTAGTGAAAATTGTTCCTATGACGGTAATAGTCGTCGCCAGTCGGCCTCTCTTGTCGCGGTAATTGAATTAATTCAGAAAAGTTGTCGATGACAACGAAAACTGCAGATTCCTATCTTATACACGCTCCATAAAACGTTCCTGGAGAAAATTGTTCCTATTACTGTAATAGTCGTCGATCGTCGCAATTGTGTTTAAGCCTTAAAGCTTGAATTACACTTACGACTGATCTGTCGAGTGCCTCTTGATTTTAAGCCGAAGTCGGTGCTGAGGTGAAATTTGTAATTAAATTAAAGCTTCAATGTGCTTGAACAAACCAGAAGTCCCGACTTCTGTGATTGAACTGAAGTTGGTCGCAGCCAACACCAACTTTGCACTTTGAGCAAAGTTTAGTTTCAGTCGCAATCACAGTCGTAGTCGAAGTTGCAATTGTGTCTTGCCACATGCATTTACCGTTTGTGCAAAGTCGCAGTCGACAGATCACTCGTAATTGTACTTCACGCCGGATAAGGATGAATCTATCGGGCTTTCCAATAAGAGGTGTTATTTTGATATTCAAAGAAAAATGCCTTCTTTTGAGATAAATGATCGGATCTTTATTTCATTATAAAGAGGAAGGTATGCCGTTAATAATGGAAAATAACATCAGCCAAATGACCACCACGACTACGCCTACAGGACCATATCCTTTTCATGAAATTTTCCATAACCAAATCGCAAAGTGGCTGCCCTATGTCCTCGATAGCCTCACGAATTCAATCTTTGAGGTCTTGAATCGACGCTGGGCTGTTGGCGTAGACCTTCTCTTTCACGTGGCCCCAAAGGAAGAAGTCGCAAGGTGTTAAGTCACAAGATCTCGGTGGCCAATTGTGATCACCTCTTCGAGAGATAACACGGTCCGGAAACTTTTCCCGTAAAACATCAATGGTTTCGTTGCTTGTATGGCACGTAGCGCCGTCTTGTTGAAAGTAAACGTTGTCCAGATCAATACCATCCAATTCCGGCCATAAAAAATCATTAATCATCGATAGCGTAATCTATTCACCGTAACTGTTGCTCCAGGCTCATTTTCGAAAAAGTAAAGCCCAATGACTCCGCGGGACCATAAACCGCACCAAACAGTCACACGTTGAGGATAGAGAGGCTTTCCAACAATAACTCTTGGGTTTTCCGAGCCCCAGATGTGACAATTTTGATTGTTGACGAAGCCATCGAGGTGGAAATGGGCCTCATCACTCAAGATGAGTTTTCGATGGAGTTCCGGATCATTTTCAGCAAAGACTCGACGTTGTTGATGATCGGCCGGCTTGAGTTCTTGTGTTAACTGAACTTTATAAGCCTTAACACCCAAATCTTTATGCAAAATACGGTGTAATGACGTTTGTGGAATGCCTAATTCCAAAGAACGACGAGGAATGGACAAACCTGGGTTTTCTTCAACACTTTCGGCTACAGTAGCAATATTATCGGCTGTTTTTGAGCGACGTGCACGGGTTTTATTCTTCACATCACTAGCTTATCCCGACAGCTCGAATTTTTCTACCAATTTCTGTATCGCGGTCCGACACGATGACCCAAAAATGTTCGAGTTTTACGAACCGTCTCTAACACATTTTCACCATATTTATAGTGAATTTTAATAATTTCAATGCGTTGTTGAATCGTGTATCGTTCTATTTTTATTAATGGCGTAGTTTCTACTTGTCAAATGTCAAAAAATGACAGCTCCAAAAGTGACATCTACCGAAATAGCGGGCTAATTAAAATAACACCTCTTATTGGAAAACCCTTTATTCTGGAGGGTTTTGCAATGGGACTCCAAAAGTCTATACATTATAACTAAACGAATAGAGGCAAATCCAATACTGGATATGATATCAGACAGAATGGTCGTTAAACACAAGCTCTGTCTGCCTCTCAAAATAAAGGTACCAAAGAAGGGGGAACTGGTTATAAAACTAGAAAGTGAACGACAAGTCTGATACACTGATGGTTCTAAAACTGAGAAGGGAGTAGGAACAAGAATATAATAGTGTAAAGCCAAGAGCTCATATTTATCAAAGCCTAGGAAAATATGCCTACGAAAACCTCAGTCGATCCTATACTAACAAAAATATATAAATATACAGTGAGCCAAGCTGCATTGAAAGCCATCTCATCATCTAAGCTAAAAACAAAGTTAATGTGGGAATGCATTTAAACTTTACAAAACCTTGGCATAAAGAACCACTAACACTATAATGATTGCCAGGAAACTCCGGAATTTATGGGACTGATAACGCTGATTAACTGGTCAAAAAAGGAGCGGTATTTTTAACAACACCATGAAGCTTACCTTTCAAAACTGGATTCAAAAGCAAATGAACTAACGATGGACTTCAATGATAGGCTCGAGACAAGTCATAAGATTCAATAGAGGACTTTCACCAAAGAAGAGCCAGGATCTTTTAAGACTGTCCAGGAATCAACTCAAAATCTTAACCGGACATTGCAAACTAAATAAACACATGCATCGGATAGATTCGCATAACACCTCGCGATATACATATATAGATTGCGTCTCAACGAGGATGAAACATCCGAGCACGTCTTATACGAATGCCAAGCCATTGCACAATGTAAATTCCAGGCTTTTAACTCATACTTGTTAAAGCCTGCCGATTTTAAGGGAATCTCATTCAAAAGAGTACTGCTTTTCCTAGGAAGAGTGAGATTGTTGGATGAATTGTAAAGAAAGCGGTGCACAATAAGGGAATGGCTGATGGCTGCAGTATAAAAGCAACTCGCCCCGCTCAGTTCTAAATCCAAATTTAAATCTAGTCTTTTCCTTGAAATATGATTCTATACATAAATACATAGCCGACTTCGTTCAGCCACTCTTAGAAAATCGCTAATGACTCTGACAATAGGTAGACTGATTGTACTTTTTTTATGGTATGTTGTTCTTAGTACAACCGCTAGGTTCGCTGTTATTTTCGGCTTTCTATAATGGCTAGAGTCATCTTCACCTTCCATGTTTTTACCACTAAGCTACTATAGAATTTTGGTTATGGAGTAATATATTCATCCGTCTATACTTGAGACACGCATTTCACTACCTCCTCACATCCAATTGCTTTTTGGATATTCCCCACTAGATTCTGTAGAGCGGTATTTGTGGTTTTCCCAGTTTGGTATACGAATTGTTACATCTGATGCGATTTGCCTTATATAAATTCTCTTTTCCGGTTAGTATTTAAGTAACATATAACTTACAACTAGTCACATATATCCGTCAGTGCATACTTGAATATCTAGTCCAGGAGTAAAAAGCAAACTCAGTTTTTCAGCTGTCTGACACTTGACTTATGTCAGATGAATGAGGTTATGTAAAGTTAAAAGTAGATAAATCGTCCTAAAAATGACTCTCATACAAAAAAGAAATGAATTTCTTCTACATATATTATAGGAACTCCTTCCCAAATTCACTTTGTCTATAAAATAAACCAAAAGACTGAATTGAGGATCGAAGAAAAAACAAAAAAAAAAACAAACAAATAATGATTAGCCCTTTTAGCCCATGGCTCTTTCTCCCCTATTAGTTTCCAATGAACTCGGCTAATTTCCTATTTACAAACAGGAAAGCCCCCTCATTAGCAAGCAAATCCAAAAAATTCACGCATTCGTAAACACCCGCAGAAATTTGCACAGTGCCGATGGGCTCAACAACAGAAAAGCTTCAGTTCTTTTCGCGCTGTTGGGGTTATCATTTGCCCGCGTAAATTACTTCTTCCTGCTGCTGCTGCTGCTTGCTACCGGTGCGATGCTTCGATGAAGTTGCTGTTGCTGCTGGCCCCAGTTAAATAAGACAACAGAAAATTTTTTTGCTGTGCAATCGCCGCAGGGGTTTCAGGGTTATTACTGTTCTCTCTACAAACAACAATTGCACTCCCGCTGAATTTAAATTAAAATTGTGTCGGCAGCGCGGCGCTCTGCAGAGAATGAGACAAGAAGATAAAAGTTCCAACCCGATCCGGGGCCCCATTACGAGTAAGCTTTTTTATTTTCACTTCTCTGATACTAACTATGCAAAAAAAAAAAAATGAGAAAGAAAAACAAAAAAAAGTTGCGTACTCCTGTTTTTAACACAACCAGTTGCACGCTTTCTTTCGCCTTTTTCCTTTCGCCGACGAACACTTAGCGAAACTTTTCTTCGACTCTTTTGCATGATTGGACTTCATTGTGTGTAAGTTGCATTTAACTTTTGCAGAGAACGACGGGCGTCTCTAACAAATTAAGAAAAGAAATGGAAAAAAATCGGAAAAATTTCAAATTCTAAAGGGCTTTAGTTCTTTGCAGTTGTCTCATTTTCCTTAGTCACATTTTTTTTTTTTTTATTAAAATGCTTCACGACAGCATTGACAACCGACTTGTATAAAGGGAAAGCATTCATGCCACGTCTGAAAGCTAAAAAAAAAATAAATATAAGAAATACACTGTCCCGCCAGCTTTATCCACATTCTTTCCTTCCAGTTTATTGTTATGTCGCGTCGTTTTCAATCAGTGCTTTGTGTCGCCCTTATAAAAATATACAACAGCCAAAAACACCCAATTCAGTTCTGATAAGTAAATACGTGTGTACTTCGCTTAGACCCTTGTTGGTACGTACGAAAGTAAAGTTCTGCAAATGAGAGTCGAGTCCTTTCATTGCTTAAAGAGCAAAGCTTCTTTTACTTTCAATTCCTTTAAATCCTTATTAAAATATGAAACTAGATTGAGAAAATGTTTAACAAGTTTTCTAAATGCACCCACAAATTTCAGGTAGACTAGAAATCATATAGTGGAAAATTATTCGTATGTTACAGAATTCTAAGGAATTCCTAGAGAGTATTCATTAGCCATTAATGGGAAAAACATCTACTGAAATTTTTTTTTAATAACTAATCTTAAGAATTTTCAAAAACTTATGGGACGACCAAACTCTCTGCCATTGACTGGACATTATAGTTCAATATAATTAAATAAAAAATCCCTAAGCTGAATACTACGGACACTTAACTTCATAAGACATTTAGTTAATAAAGACATACAAAAAAGTGAGGTGGTCCAAGAATCGACTCCTGAGGCACCCCAAACGTATTGCTTGGATTTCTATCTCCAACCAATGTTAGTAGTTCCAAATTTTAAATTAAAAATTTTAAATACACAATTTATTATATTTATAAAAATATTTTTAACTACAGACCGTTACTTCATAAGAGTGGAAGAGTTATATTGTCGTAACTTACCCTCAAGTCTTGTTATTTAGCAATGCCATCTAAAGTGTATAAAAACGATTGGACTTTTTAAGCAAATTGATTACCTATTTATACGAAACGTGGTATTGTTTCTATTTCAATAAAAGGTCAAAACATTTCAGTACGAGCAAGGCGAAATAAAACCATTTCGAGGGATAGAAAGGTTGCTTACATCATGGATGAATCTGTAAAATGGACAGTGAATTAATTTTTCAAAACCTTTCAAGTCCCCGGGTAAAGACGCCATTTTTCCAGCCGTTCTTCAAAACTCAGTTGACTCATTGATTAGCAATCTAGCCCTTCTATTTAGGACATGTATCAAAAGGGGCTACACACCGAAGCCTTACAAAAGCTTCGCACGATGTGCTTATTCTCAAGGCAGACTGGGTAGATTCTACAACTCTCATAGAATATAGGCCAATCGGCTTGGCTTCTTTCTTACTCAAAATTTTAGAGCGCATCTGCGAGTGAGAACTCGGGAGCTCTGTTCCCAGAAGCTCATTGTCCCATCAGCACACGTATTTAAATGGAAAGTAAGTTGAGACGGCCCTCCGTGAGGTTATTCATTCCACTGGAATGGGCTTCCTCTTCAAATAATCTACGCTGGTTATTTTCATCGATGTAAGAAAGCGGTTTCAATAATGTTCTTCTAAATAAGTTTACTGAAATGCAAAAAAAAAAAACATAGAGTAAACCAGCAGTCCTTAAAACACTGGATCGAACACTGGCGTTACTGATCTTGGCCGGGTAGGCAGAGTGAAAAAGGTCCATAGGGGCACCTCTCAAGGCGGTATCTTATCACCTTTATTATGGGTACTCATTATGGATGATCACTCACCCGGATATGGTACAAAATGATATGCTATGCAGACGACCTGATGATTTTAGTCACCGGAGCGATTAAAACTGCTTCGGAGCAGTCCGGAGCAGCTTCAACTGAAGCGAAGCAGATGCTGGAGCGGAGCTGATGCCGGAGTGGATTAAATGTTTTGGAATTGCTTGAAGTGGAAGTGAAAAGAAAAATTATATTTCACCTAATAATACTAATAGTTCACTAAGCTTATAATATAAACATATGCACACATATGCGTAAACGATAAATTTTCTGTTCAGCTCCAGACTGATTTGCTGGAGCAGTTTTATCTAATTGATCTGTTCCGGAGCGATTTGCTGCAGCAATGTTTCCTAACTGCTCCACTCCGAATCGGAGCACTAGTGAAACAGTGAATTTCTCCACTCCGGCACTCTGTCTTGGACTGATTGCTATTTTCACAGTGTACGTAAGAAAGAAGTTATCCCATTTGTCCCATTTTCCGCCTTAAATCTAGATTTTTTTAAAGGCCGTGTGCAAAATTGTAGCTCTCGAAGCAAATGCGCTCTTGATTTATCGAGCTAATAGATAGACGGACATACAGACAGACGGATGGACATGCAAAATCAACATAATTTTCAATATTATTATTATTTGCTCTATCAGCATTATTTTTATGTGTTACAAACAGAATGGTAAACTTCAAATATCCTATAGATTTCATTTCGCATATAATAATTAAAAGTGATGTTGATACCTACCAGTTATTATAATTTCAGCATTGCCAACAATATAAAAAGGTAATATTGCTACAGATTCAATAACAAAAGCCCAATTAACACAGAACATGTCCTGATCATCTTCTCTATATGCTCCAAAGGCTATGAGAATATATTCTCTGACTACATGTATTGATATCGACGCATGAAAGGCAAAATGGGATAAGCGACAAAATGTAAACTTTGCAGGAGAGCGGTTTAAAGTTTAAAATTTCAAGAAAAAAATCATTAAAAATCAGCTAATGATTAGATTTTTTAAATTTATACCTGTAAAGGGTCCTGAACGTCACCTCTAATTGATGGTATTGATATTTTTTCAAACTATTAGTTATTATTAGAATTAATGTCGCTCACGCAATTTGGTCACGAAAACAGAATTAGGGAAAAAACTCTAACTGACTAAATGTTCTAAATATGCATCATGGTAAAAAGGCGCAACTGTCATATTTGGTGTTTTCTAAGTCAGGAAAAAGGGTGCAACCTATTTTGTTAACTTTTTAAGGAACAGTCAAGTTAACCTAAGTGGAATAATAGCATGTATAGATTCAAAGTAAACTGGAATAACCTTTATAATTACGCACAACTGGTTGACGAAAAAGGAGGGATTTAATAGTTTTGGTTTCACCTAGTGATGGCAAATAAAACAAAGATATTAATAATAAATATTAATATATTAAATTAAAGATTTTTTGGAAGTCAAAATTAAAAAATAACATCTTTAAACGAGAAAAATTATTAATGTTTTAGGTGCCCAAAAGGCTAAGGTAACAAAAAAATATCTTCTACTAAAACTGAAAAATCTCTTTGCAAAGGCACATAAAAAAAGGAACAGTCTTCAGACTTTTATAACATTACTATGTAAAAATTAATATAATATCAATAATATTATTAACATATTCGGAATCATCATCCTCTACGTCTGTGTCTGGAAGTGTGTCCCTTACGTTAGCAGCAGTAAGAATGGTCAAATATTCTTGATGAAAAGCTTCTGGTATGACTTTATCTTTGCAAAGTTTATAAAGGTCGTCATACTTTGTTTTTGATATAGGTACAGTGACTTATAACAAGCAGTGGGTGCAATTTTTACTTTTGATTGATCGTCTATGGGGAAAGATTCCAACGATTCGTTCATAGAATATTTTACCACAATTTGTGAATCATCCTTTTTCTTAAATGTGGCCACCCGAATTTTACTGATTTTACCAGTAAGGTTCCCTTTGAAATATTTTTCGCTGATAACGTTCCATCTCAGAAAGGCACTGTGTATCATCAACTCAACATTATATGGCATTGGATCTTGCCTCGCTGTTGAAAATACTGTATACCATTGTGAAGGTGCATAAATGATGCAGTTCTTTACATTCTTCTCAATAACCGCATGTACCGAATCCACAGGCATGTAGGTGTGACCCGTCAACAAAAAATTTATTTGTGTAGTTTCAATGTTATTACAGATTTGAAGGGTTGAATGAATCATTGCCAGAATTACTCGATTACGGTTTTGATCAGGGCAGCAGTTATAGTATAACAGTAAAGTTTTTACTGTTCCACGTTCATCCACGATATTAATATATTTATTTAGTATAGTTGCGATTTCATTTGCTCCCCGTTTACCGTTCACTTCATTCCAATAGAAACAGAACACCTTACGAGTGCCACTTTCATAAAAGCATAAATTATATACTGCAAGTTTTCGTGAGTAGTACAAAAGCATGCTTTCTCCATGGGGGGTATTCAAGACTTTCTGTAAGTCAAAACTAACGCACAAAGTATTGGGATAAGTTTTATGAGTATTCTGATGTGCTCTGAAGCGAGAATAGGTATGGACTTTTTCTTTTTCATGCTCCATTTTCTCCTTGATAAGGCTTGGATTGTCTTCAGTTGATCCTTGAAATTTCAGACATTTCAAACATTTATCTTTTTTCGGAACATGGAATCCAATGTTGAAGTTGTTATGAAATATATTGCGGAATACTCTCTCACTTACAACATCAACTCCTTGTTCAATATAAATTTTTTTGTAAATTTTATACAAATTTGACAAATTTTTAAATTCTTGTGGAAGGTAGACACGACTGGAGTCTTTACGACAGTAGTGTGATGGCATGGCTGGAAGACTTTTAATATACTTCATAACTACAGCCTTTGTAGATTCTTTTGTTTTGTTAGGTGGTTCACATCTCCCACGTAAATCTTCTTTAGCTGTTCCGAATTCAGCGTGACTTGTAGTATAGTAAATAAACTTTTCCGTAACATCTAGCGTCGCAGCCAAAAATTGAAGACAAATCGTCCTTTTACCTTCGCCTTCGTTGATGAAGTATTCATAAGTGAAATTACGCTTTTGTGACTCACCTGCTCGCCTTCGTTTTACAGTTGTTTTTCGACACATACTTACAAGCCAGTCCTTTCGTCATTCTAAACTTACTTGGAAAGAAATATCGGGTAAAAGTTTATCAGCTGTAAGTACTCAGCATTCGTGTTGACGGTGTCGCAGCAACTGGCGTACTACTGACTCTAGTCCTAGATTCTGAACGTCGTCATACGATGCGTTGCAAAGTACAAAACAAAAGCAGCCCTGTTCATGATTCGAACACAATAACCGTTATAACTTAATAAAAAAAACATGCCTGCCTGCATTTAATCAAATAGGGATATGCGGTTACGTTTCCGAAAATAAAAATTAGGAGACGCAGTCTAAGCGCCTTATTTGCTTTTGGACTTGCAGGTAAAAAGGGATAAACGCCATGTTTTTAAAATTTTACTGCTGGGAAAAACAATCTAAGCGACAACGATTCCGGAAATGAAAAATAGGAAAAACGTTCTAAACGCCATACGTTTTCTCAAAGGTGTCACAATATTTGTAAAATTTTACTGCAAGTAAAAGAATATAACTGACATCAGTCACATGAATAACATCGAAGTAAAACTAGATAAGTTGGGTACGAACATAATAAAAGAAGGGGTAAAAAGGCCTAAGACTCAATTTTCATTTGGGCATTTTATCTTACCGCCATAATTCCCAAAATTGTCGAAATTTCTTTCGGTTAGTAACAAAAAAACACCCTTCGGTCTCCAAATCACAGTTGGGCTAAGCGACACAAAGGTCATCCTATGGGAATGAAACCTAGCCCATTCGATGCAGAAAAATCGTGCGATTCTAACGGTATATATAACTCAATTTCCCAAAATTGTCGCTTATCCCATTTTGCCTTTCATGCGTCGATATCAAAAAACATATTATTTCCATATGGTTTTCGCCCTGCCAAGCGAAATCTTCGGACGTCTGTTAAAAATAATCGTGTGATAATCGGTGCGTATCTGAAAGAACATATTCAGAACGTATTATAAAGGATATAATATTGATATAAATAATCATCCACAGAAACATATTCAAAACGTATTCAAAACGACATTAAATAGATATGGATGAAACCCATATGAGGGACATTTTCAAATGAACTTCCCAAGCCAGGAAACAGAAATCTATATGTTTTGCATTGGGAGTCCGTTCTCTAAAATGTTCTATATTGATTTTTATGGAAAATTGCCAGACATTGACTTTATATTTGCTATAGAGCCTAACCCAACAAACATTTTAAGACTTGTCTGATCTATAGAACGTCATTTTTTAACTGAAAATGAATTATGAATTCCTTGCTCATTTCGACGTCATTTAGACGTAAATTTTCTACGAAACTAGGACATGTTGATCATATTTTCGTTTATTATTGACTTATTATTGATCCCTTTCCAGTGACGTCCTTTTTACGTCAATATTTGAAATTTTACGACCATCGAGCTTATTTTCCGTCAAATATAGACTTCGATTTGACTGGCAATTTTTTAAATCGACATATGGCGTCTTTCAGGAGTTCAAGTTGGTATAAGTTTAAATAATGTAATCGGAATTTGATCACAAAATGACCGACCATGCATGTATTTATACAGAAATATATGACAGAACGTAATACTAGTTAACCCTCTAAAGGCTAATATTAAATATTTTTCTATTGTTCTTAAACTCTTTTTGATATCTTACTTTTGCTATCTTTTTGTCGTCAGTTTGTGATATTGCATTGGCACGCGTTATCTATTTCTCGTCAGTTTTTGACTGCATTTGAATGTGGCACTGCTTGTCGTCATTTTCACGTCATTTCTCGATTTTTCGTAGCTTGGTGGAAGGACGAGCATTCAAGACTTGCATTAGCCTTGGCAACAATTCTATATTGTTTAGTCAAAAGTACATATGTATCTCCAAAAATGTACTATGCGCTACTTACGAAGTTGTGCGCTTTTAATCGAAATAATATTCAGTTTTTTTGTAGCTATGCAATTTGGATACATTGTTTTATTTCCATGTTTTTATGAACGAAAATTCAACGAAAATATTGAAAAATGCTTTTCTAAATAAACAACGTAAAAAGTTAATAATTTCTTCCGAATAATAAAAACATAAGAATTTCCCAACCTTTTAGTTTAAGTTCTATTGGAAATATTCGTCGTTCCAGGGTGGAAAAATGAGTTTTTTCATTAAACGTTTTTGTCTTTTGATGGGCCAACTAGAGGTCATTTTGTATAGGAATATAGGAATAAATATAGATTAGGTTAGATCCGTTAATTCTTTAAGGAAAAAAATTGACAATGATAATTTAATTGTTTCGAAAGCGGACAAATGTAATGTGATTGCAATTTTAGATAGATCTATTTATTTAGAGAAAATGTTTAATTGTCTAGATAGCATCAACATAACTATATTGAATTCAGATCCAACCTTGAAATATAAGAATATTGTGAATAAGCTGATTAACAATAGCCCTATGATTTTTCATAATTTTGATAAATTTAGATTAAAACAGTGTAATCTATCAGCGCCAATTCTATATGGCCTCCCCAAACTCCATAAAGAAGGCATCCCAATGAGACCGGTTTCAGCTTCTTTTAATGCTCCCGCACAGAAGCTTGCTAAAGAATTAAGTTCAACAATCCCTAAGGTTATTGACTTTTTGCCAAAATATTCTTTAAAAAATTCTATAGAATTAATTGATAAAATCAAAGTTCTTAAGATACCAAGAAATTCTAAATTAGTTTCCTTTGTAGTGTGCAATCTTTTTCCTTCAGTACCGTTGACCAAACTGAAATCTATCCATTTTAACTTAATTAGAACAAAGGTTTCGAACTCGGATAAGTCGTCTCAGTTAATCAACTTGTTGAATGTTTGTATTGACCAAAATTATTTTCTGTTTAATAGTGTGTTTTATTCACAGTGGAAAGGTTTAGCTATGGGATCAGCTCTGTCTTCGTTTTTGGCTGAGTTTTTTATGTGTCATTTAGAAGACATTTTATTTAACACAGTAAAAAATGATTTATTAAAACATGTCTTTGTCTGGTTCCGTTACGTGGATGACGTTTTTTGTATTTGGACTAGTACGCAGCGTCAGCTTACCAAATTTGATAACAACATTTTAAACAACCTCGACGACTGTATAAAGTTTACAGTAGACATTGGTAATAATAGCTTAAATTTCTTAGATATTAACATTTTAATTACGGACAATTCCTTAAGTTTTGATATATATAGAAAGGATACATATTCTGATGCTGTGATACCTTTTAACTCCAATCATCCTTGGTCCACAAAAATGGCAGCCTTCCATAGTATGCTTAACAGACTTATCCAAGTTCCCTTAAGTCCAATCAATTTTAAAAAAGAGTTAAACCTGATAATCGACATTGCTACAAATAACGGTTACACGAAGAAAATAGTCTACAAACTTTTATACAAAAAAAAAAAAATAGAAATGCTGCATTAAATTTAATTTTTCCGGTTGTCGATTGCAACAATAATTTTCAATGGCGAAAAGTCCCATATATCAAGGGTATACAACTAATAGCCTTAAAAATGTTTTACTTAAATACAACATTAAGCCAGCCTTTGTTAACAATAATAATTTAAAGAGAATTTTGGTGAACAACAAAATTAAAAAATTAAGTTTAAAATTTAGAAAAAACAGGTAATATACAAATTAAGTGTGTGACGAATGCTCCGCGGAATATATTGGCAAAACAAAACGAAAAATAAAAACTAGATTTTTTGAACATGTCGCAGGAGCTAAACACATGAAGCCTAAATCGGATCTCTCAAAACATCTTGCTATAGAAAATCATAGTACAAACATCAATAACCTTACTCTATTACATAATTTAAGCAATGGTCCCATACTCGATAAATATTAAATTTTCGAAATTAGACGAGCTCTAGCTAATGGCAATGTATTAGTGAATGACCAAATAGATTACTCAGACAGAAGTCCGCTACTTAAACCAGACCTATTTGTATAAATTAACCTAACTCTGTTTGCAGTCAGTAGCCAGCCCTTGATAATGCCCCAATGAGGCGAAACGCGTCGGGATTTTGTAATTAGTTTTTTTTTTTTTTTTTTTTTATAACGTAGTTTTAAAACCTGTTAAAACTTAAACAAATATATATGTGGAATATAATTCGATCATGTTCCACCAAGTGCCCAAATTCTCCTCGATTGAATACATTAATAATTAGTGGCTAATGTGATGACTTTATTTCCGTCTAAATACATGTTTCAGGTGTTATAATGACGTCTTCTGGGCAACCAAAATGTACGCATTCAGTTTAATTTTGGAGGTTATTTTGGTGACTAATACATATGACGACCTTATTTCCGCCTTCGCCAACTATTTTGAATCAACCTTCAAAAGCTCGCCTCCAACTCATCTCCCTAACTTTCATAGACAAGTCCTAATAGAAGTGGAAAATTTTGAGACACAAAATACATCACCAATTGCAGAATTCAGCCTTGAAAACCCAGCTGGAAATCCAAATGACCAGCGAATATACACAAACCCACTTCATCTAGCCGCCCTTATTCGGTCACTCAACAATAAAAAGTCGAGTAGCTCAGATGCTATACCGAACTTCATTATCCGGAAGTTAACACCGTTGGCAATCGAAATGCTAACAATAATCTTCAACAATTGTATAAAAAATTGTTATTTCCCCATCAGCTGGAAAATGTCAAAGATAATACCAATTCCGAAGAAGGCATCTTCTAAAAGCATCTCGGAATTCTGACCGATTTCACTAGTCTCTAACTTGAGAAAACTTCTGGAGAAATTAGTGAAACAACACATCGATGACACTTGCGTGGAGAAGCAGATGGAGCAGCATCAGCAATTTGGATTCAAGGCTTTGCACTTCACTCTGCACCCACTATTAAAATTTCACACTGATGTGACCCAAGCTCTTAATAAAAAGACTCATACTGTGGCCTGTTTTCTTGATGTGGAGAAGACCTTCGACTCCATCTGGAGAGAAGGTCTTATCTCCAAACTGATTGGATTTCAGTTCCTACCCTACCTCATTCGGATGATAAATAGCTTCATATCTCAGAGAAAATTCTTTGTGGAAATAAAGAATTGCATATCTGCGCATAAGAACATAAAAGCGGGTGTCCCGCAAGGCTCAGTACTCGGGCCATTCCTCTTCAATCTGTTCACGTTTGACCAACCGCAGACTAATGGAGGAGTCACGACCCTTCTTTATGCGGATGACTCATTAACGTATGCGTACTCTAAGTCCCCCAAATTGGCGACAAGGAAAGTGGGTGATCATATAGCCAAGCTTTACGAGTACTATCGTAAATGGGGCATAAATATCAACGTCGCTAAATCGAGTTTACTCTGCATTAGAACTGCACGTTCACGCAGAGGCGTATGTCAAAACGCAAGAAACATTGAGACCACTATCAATAATGAAGTGATAAAACCCACTAAGAGCGTCAAATACCTAGGTATAAATTTCGATGAACGTTTCAAGTTCAACCCTCACGCAAAAGCAGTTGCTAGGAAAGCAAACACTCAGCATGGTCAGTCCTATAATGAGATATAGGAATGGACTCACTCTGAGCACGAAACTGCTGATGTACAAGCAGCTCATTAGGCCCACCTTAACGTACTCGTTTCCCATATGGCACACTATTTCGTCAACCTATATGGATATCCTTGCGAGATTCGAGAGGAAAACGCTCCGAATCTGCACTGGACTCTACCGAAGGCCCTGTGGAAAGCATTATCGCAATCAGGTCCTGTACGAGAAAGCTGGTATTTCTCCGATACAGGACTATCTGGTTGAGGTAATGAAGAAGCAGGTAGCCAAAATCCCCAATCATCCAAACCCAATTGTACAGGAACTAACAAATTTTCCCCACTTACCCACTAACAAATATTTATCGATTTTTGGTTTTTTAAACTGTCATAGAAAATACTACCCCGAAGGAATTTTTACTTTTTTCTGGGAAAAAGGAGACAGCTACAGAGGCTAGGTGAGGATGACGGAAGGAGGATTGCAGCCTGCAGGACAGGATATATGCGACCTGCTTCAGACAAGACCCAAAATAGAGAGACTAAAAACAGCACCAGGAAGTGAAGACAGTAGCACCCTTGTATGTAGGTACTATTGACCAGACAATGTACTATCCATACAGGAAAACAGTCTTCTAGTAATTTAAAGCTTGTTTCCTTACCTTCCCAAAGGCTAGTCTTACTATATACCTTAGTTAACAAAATAATAAAATAGTTTAAAAGTAAGCTTAGCATTTTACGTTCACTAACTCTCAGCTGAATAATAATTGCATGTCCGTATGTGCAGCTTGAGTCCAAGTCGTTAGTAGACAGCTATTACCGATTTCATCAGATCACGGCACACCCATATGATTACTCAGCTGAGAATTTTTGTTTAAGGAATTGTAGTCATTTGGTTTAGATAAATTTTTTTAAATAATTTTATTAGGAAAGGTATAAAAATTTTATTTCGGTTCGAAAGATAAGAAAGCAAACTTAAGATTATCAGAGCACCATTTTTCTGTATGAATAGTAGTTTAGGGTGGAGGAGCTATTCAAATCAAACTTTCCTCAGTTTTACATAAGAGCATTGCAAATATTTTAGAATGTGAGGACTCCGTTGGGGCTCTTATGTAGTAGTGAGGCAGTCTGTATCATGGCTTGTGAAGTATTCTCGCGGGTTTTGCCCATTCATAAATAACCATCTGCACACCAATTAACCCAGCGCCTTTTTCAACAACGTTGCTGAGTTCCAGTAGGTTCAATAGTGTTTCTAAATTGCTATGCGCATACCAACAGTTGTACTTAGACCGGCCATTGTTTGGAGCTTCCTTTCCTATCTTCCTGACTTTTTTGTACATTTTTTTTGCCACGCTGCTGCAGTAGTGTGATCATGGGTCTAACTACTGCCTTGTATAGCAAAATTATTATGTTTGGCTTGAGTCCTGATGTTGAGAAAGCCAGTTTTCTACAGTTCCACAGCAAGATATTTAGCATCTATGGACATAGGAACCTCCTTACCAAAGAGGGTAGCTGTAGTAAATTCTTCAATGTCCTTCTTCTGGTAATACTGAGAACAATAACACTAGTAAATTTAACAAAACTGGCTTGAGTATTTTTTTAACCAAAAAACTAGTTCCATTCAACCAGAATTAAGTTTGCCCGATTTCGAGCTGAACAAAACTGAATTTGTTAGTTTTAACTTAACTTTTTAAGTTAAGAATAATAAAATGCTTGGCCAATAACACTTAACTAACAGGAATATAACAAAATTATTGGTTAAACGGGCGTGTATTCCTCCAAATAAATGGCAATATTATTTACAACCATAAAACTTAGTTAAATACTACCAAATAATTTGTTTACATTTAGCTAAATTACTTGGTTCTTAATATTAATAATTTAGGCTTGGTTAAATACGATTTTGTTACTTAGTACTTGGTTGGACTACAATTAAATAACGGAAATTTGTTAATTTAACCAAGCGCACTTGGTTAGAATAAACAGAACTTGATTTAATCTAGCTTTAGCTAAAGCAAATTTCTTATTACTGGTACTGGTAGAAATTTCGTTTCAGTTTTTGTGCTGCGCAGTGATCTTTCGCAAAAAATTCGAGAGAAAGTATTTCAAAGCGTTATTAATATTGTATCCATGGTGAAAGTGATAAGTGAAGTTCGCAGAAACAAAAAACTAATTCTTGGAGAATTGAAAACTTTAAAATGCTTTGGTAAGTAAAATTTATTGTAATGCTTTTTTAAAAATAACTTAAAATTTTGTGGCTATTGGAAATAAGACATTTTACAGTGCATTGTGATATTTTTTTACATATTATTATTATTCAATGTAATATTTTGTGAAATGAGTTGCATTCATAAAATAAGTGCTTGGACGATCTCTCAATTTTTGTAAAAAAATTGACAGTTGTGTTTTATAGTAAAATATTTTAAATAAATATATAAAATACATAATAAAATTGATAGCTACTATGATATTTTAAAAATCATATCACAATAACTAAAATAATTGTTAATAATTTTTAGAAATTACAAAAGAAGAAATCAAGTCCATGTTCGATGAGCAACAACATATTGGTCTCCAAATAAAATTTAAGCATCACATTTTAAATATCAAGAGGTATTTGTAAGGATTTATGAATTTTGCGTATTTTGAAAATTGAACACATTTATAAATATCTATTTTAAAAATTTCCAATTTAGTGTCGGAGAAATTATTAAGGAAAGTTTCTAAAGGTTTAAGTCGTTTTGCTAATAATTGAAACTTATGTGTTAAAGGTTTAAATATATTTGTTAATGGTTTGAAGTCATCAGTTCAAGTTTTAAATATATTTGGTATAAGTTTAAACTCATTTGTTAATGGGTTGAATATAGTACGTCGAAAATATGTTAAAATGAAAGTCCCGAAGACGACCATCCAAAATGTTCTCAGTAATTTTTGTAAATCTTGTAGTGTCCAGAGAAAGTCTGGGTTAGGAAGGAATTTAGTTTTGGTAAACCAAAAATTGGCCACAGAAGTGGTAGACAACTTTAAACGAAATCCAAACATATCTTTAAGAGATATGATGGATCTGATACAGTCCATTGAATTAAGATAAGAGAAGCCCTACGAAGTTTCCATCTTCAGATAATACCGGACAGAACACCAGAAAAGAATCATGTTGTCAAATCCAGGAGCTGGATTTTGTATGAAAATTTTCTAACGAAATTCAGCTGCTGTATAATGGATGATGAAACTTAAGTAAATGTGGACTTCAACCAGCTCTTCCAGAGCGATATGACGACAAAAACGAGCAGTGAGGCATATCTCAAGTTTAAGAATTGTCCGAGCACCAAATTTCTCGTTAAATACTTAATCCGTGGTGAAAATAATAACGCGGACGATGACACCGGGTCATTATGACCCGGATTATATCGATAAATTATCACAAAATTAAACGAGTTACCTTAATTTTAATATGTACATAGGTATTTATTTCATAGGGGCTCTATCCCTATGTGGTAAAATAAAGATAATACCAATGTATTCTATAAATCAAACTTTTATTAGATTCCTTAATAACATATGCAAATCTAACCTGTTTTGGCTTGACGCACAGGTACCTGGCTGCGCAGATAACCTCGCCCTGAGAGCACTATCACCCAAGAAACAATTTATTTTATATAGTAGTAACCGTAAGGTTTCCATTACAAAATTACATAACTTAGGTTACATAGATTAGTACTCAAAACCTCTTCGTAACCACTATAAAACCCTTATAGGGCTTATATAAAGGTTAATGTGACTTGATTTAGGTAACGTTATATAACTAAAAGTTTTATAAAATGAGTAATAAAAATATTCTGGTTACCTTAATATAACTTCTTATATAACCCTTATATAACCTGGGGTACTCTCAATTAATTTACTCTGGTCACAGCAGTGGTTGCGGTATTATTTCGGTTACCTTTATAAACTTTGTTTATTATGGTGATGGTAACGTTTCCACAATGCTTGGAATTTTCCCAGACTGATTACTTTTAGTGATTGAAATGCTAGGGAAATTACTTTTCGTTACCTTTATAAAACAATATAATGCAAATATTAACGACATAGAATTTCGATATTTTTTTGTATTGCATTTTTATAATGTACGGATTAAATATTTTTATATTTTAGAATTACAATTTTTCGGCATGTACGTGGTGAAATTCAGCTGCAATTAAAATTTTACTGTAAATATCAACATAGATATTTCTAAAAAATACAGACACCTCCAAAAATAAGCAATTTTTAATTATCTTAATTAAATATGACAAAATTTAAAATTTTCGCTTAGTTAATATTAATTCATAAAAGTAACATTACATAATTTAGAAATGTTATATACCTAAAATAATGTATTTTCTTCATATAAAAATAAAATGGAAGCCATATATCTGCAATTTGCAAAATTAGCTTAACCGACATTTTCTTTTTTATCTGCAATGGACAGATGAAAAATGGCGGCTTGTACTTCAATAACGAAATTACCATTATAAAACTACAAGTCGTTTTATATAAACTCTGGCTCTATTATATAAATTAAAGGAACTACCATGCCTCGAAAATGGTCCTTATATACCCTTTAGTTATAATATGTAACCTTTGGTAATTTTATATATCTTATAGTATCAAAAAACAGACGTTAGTGATCTTATATACCCTTTGGTTATATTGTGTTACCTTTGGTAATCTTATATACCTTAAAGTAATCACAAATTGTCTGTATCATGTTGTTCTTATAATAATTTTTGTTGTACGCTCCTCGGTAGTGTAGTGAATAATTTTAGTAACGAAAAAGAAAAATTTCATATAAAATCGTGCAAATTAAAGGGCAGGTCATAAAAAGACCTACTTTGTGTATTGTCCTAACAGCTCGGAAAAATGCATATTGAAATGGCCCAATACGAAAAAATTGACGTTACTAAAAGTTACTAAAATGCCATAAATAAATTAAAATAGTTTTGAAATGGCTCCATTCGATACTAAAAATCATTTATGTTTATAACGATCACCGTAGTTACTACAAAGTCACCAACATTTTACGATATTTTATAGTAGGTATATGTATATTACCGAAAGTTCCCAATTTTTATTAAAGTCACCTAAATTACTGAATGTTATCGAATTATATAAGGATAACCCCGGATATCGCAATAAACACTTATTACCAATCAGTTATATAACTTGGTGATGAAAACAGTTATAAAACTTTCATATATAACTTCTAGTAATGGTTACTCTAAGTTATATAGACCGGTGATGATTGAAACATTTCCATCACCAACTTATAAAACCTTTAGTAACTTACTTCCACGATAACCATTAGTAATCTTAAAAAACTCTAATATAACTGCGACATCAATTGGTAATATTATAAAACTCTTATATAGCCACTCAAATTCTTATATAACCGAGTAACCATTATATACCCCTTATAAAACTAGCCATTACCTTCAGTCACCAAAAATCGGAAAAATTGCTACTTGGGCAGTACGAGTAGATGGTGGTTGTATCTCACGCTATACAAAAGTTCAAATTCTATGATCAGCGTGAACAAAATATATCACCGTATTAAATTGTCTCGGGTCAATATTACCCAGCGTTATAAGCGCCGGGTTAGATATGAAAATTCCGAATATATCTGAAAGAAACTTAGCTAAAAAGATGAAAATACCGAAAGCGACCATCCACAATGTTCTCAGTAAATTTTTGGTAATTTTGTAGTGTGCAGAGAAAGTCCGGGTCAGGATAGACCAAAAATTGGCCAAAAAAGTGGTAGACAACTTTAAATGAAATCCCAATATGTCATATAAGGCTTGAACATAATTAGCTACGCTACATCGAATTAAAAGAAGATAAGGCATACGCAGTTTACATGTTCAGATAAAACTGAACAGAATATCAGAAAAAAACGAGGTTGCAAAATACTGGAGCCGGATTTTGTATGAATTTTCCTAACAAAATTCGGCTGCTGCATTATGGATGATGAAACTTAGGTGAAAGAGGACTTCAACCAGATTTAGGAACTTACGACCATGACAGAAAAGCGCGAGATTTCTTCGACACCCGAATGGGGTCAATCCTCCAAATTGTTCGGAAGTATGGCCAAACTAAAACTATTGGGCTAATATAAAAAAACAAAAACTAAGGACCACCCTTCTAAGTTGGACAAAGGCAGTTCAAAAGAGCGTTCAGTTTTAGAGTTCAATATTTCAAGTGGACGCTAATCCTTTTGTCTCAATATCCTAAATTGAATTATGATTAGAATTTTCTAACGAATTAGTTCAACACAGAGCTAAAGAAGAACTCTAAATTCAATTTCAACCCATGAATTTTCCCATATTCCGATAGTGTGTAGAGTTTTTACGTAAATATACACACATGCAAGTAAAAAAAAATTAAATTCATCAAAGCGTGCCTGACTATTAAAACTCTTCTCATTTACTGTTTTTGCAATAAATATGTATGTCCGAGAAAATACTCATTACCGCGATCATTTAATGCTTGCGTCCTCTTTATTGAGCATGCTTAAGTAACTGCAAATGGTTTTTCTTTTGTCCATACACTCGTACACTTATGAGCCCAGATAACAACAAACAAAAAACAAAAAAACAGTCGTTCTTGTGACGAATTTTAACTGTCAACTGTTCGTCACATATATGCACGCTAAAATGTGAGACCTTTTTCGTATAATTTAACTCTCCGAACTTGTACGCTAGTCACAGAGCAACCATCCATTAAGTGCGGCCGCGACTTATAAATGGATTCTGGCTGGACGCAAAGTACCAACACCGCCAGTAGCATCAGAGTAAAAAATACAAGACAAAAAAAAAAACAAAAGCAACAACAACAAGACAAAAAACGACCAAAACTTTGATGACCAAAGCATGTTACATGCAGTCCCCTACCAGCTACTGTACTTCGAGGACGTTTTAACCATAAACAAATTCTTTTTTGCTTTTCCCCCCAGTGGGATTCTGTCTCTCCTTGTGGTGGCCGGGCCGGGCTTGGATCAGCCCGCAACTACATCACATTGCCTGATTGCTAACGTCTGGTCTGTCTGGTCTGGTCTATCTGTGGACCGCTCGCTCGATGTGATGCTGCTGTTGCTGCTGCTGCTTTAGTAGATGCTCTTACTTCGCATCGCCAAGTGTTATCAGAAAATAAAGCAAAAAAGTAAAAGACCATCAAGAACTGTCCGGTAAAAGGAAGGCCAGTCGATTGGCATATTCAGCTGTAGATATAATGTATCCAACCTTCGCCTGGGAAATGGTACACCATCCAGCCTCAGCCTCAGCACCATCAGCATCAGCACCAACAACAGCAGCAGCAGCCACTATATTGCATCCCAGGAACAGACGTGAGAACAACAAAGCAGCACATCAAATGGACATGCCAGACAGATACCGTAGCGTGAAGTCAGCTCATATAATTGCAAAGTTTATATAAATAAAACATAACCTTACTTCATGTCGTTAGTAATAATATTGAAGCAAGCTGAAAGTTAACCATGAACTGGAGAGGATTTTACACAACAACGGGGCTCTCATATGGAGACCTGGGCTGGGCAGTCTACTGATGCTCCAATCCAAGGGTAATAAGACGACAAATGGTGCGGTGGCGGGACAGTACTTACAGCGGACGAGATATAGTGCTCGTGTATGTAAATTGCAAAATTGCATATACCTTTGAAGTTAATTATCACAGAAAAAATGTAGAGTTTTTATACTTCTACAATGTAGAAGGGCAGACGAACTTTTGAGACATCCTGTATAGTTTCCTAATTGTAGTAGCATCGAGAAAAAGTCGATCGATACCTTGTATTTCCTGTGGCACTATTATTCTCGTCTAGATGAAAAACATAAGGCCGCAGCTGTATTGCGATCGATTCAAGCGAATAAACGATTTCAGCTACATACGACATGGTGGAGGCACTATATTTGTGGTTTTAGCAAATGCGATTATTGCAACAATAATTCCTGATTAATTTTAGCTACAATTTCCATAAAAATGAATCCTTTTCAGAGTACCTACATTTTTTTGGATAATAGTTCGAGTTAAATCGCAGCACCAAAGGAAGAACAAGAACAATTGGGATGAATTCACTACATAACAAGAGAAACAATTTTAATTGGTCTGAGATCAATAATATTATACCCTAGATGAATATAAAAGTTAAATAAAGTGAAAACCCAAAATTCTGTATGGCAACACCAAGAAGAGGTTGCCCGATTTACTTCAGTTTTAAAATTACATTTACCATTTTTATGATAACGTTGTTTACAAAATTTTAGCTCTCTACGTCAACGCATTCTAAGGTAGTCTGGAAATATATAGTAAAAAACCCAGTTTTGTATGGCAACACCAAGATAAGATTGCCCGATTTAATTCAGTTTTAATCTTGTATTTGGAATTTTTATGATAACGCCATCTACAAAAGCTCAGCTCTTCACATTGACGCGTTTTCAGGCAGTAGTTCAAATGTATAGACAAACCAACATTTTGTATGGCAGCACCAAGAAGGGATTGCCCGATTTTATTCATTTTTGAAATTATATTTACAAATGCGATGAAAATACCATGTACCAAATTTCAGCTCTCTCAGTGTCCAAATATATAGTGAAAAATGAAATTTTTGTATGACAACCCAATCAAGGAGTATTGGGCAACTCTTGGTGTCATTTTCGAAGACTTATTTTTAAAAGCCCATATGTGTAAAATTTTAGCACTCTAAGTAAACGCGCTTTCAAGTTAGCGTGCCAACGAACAAACGGACAGACGGACATGAAAAAATCAAAATATTATCATTATATCAATGCGCTACAAACGGAATGACAAATTTACTGAGTATACCCTATAATTTCATCCATCCAGGGTATAAGAAATTTAAAATGATGAATTTCACAAAATATTCATGGATCTTTGGAGCAGTTCGAAAAGTTGTTCGAATATTTTCGTATGAATTTTACGACATTTATGTAGAATTCTGAAAAAATACATATCACCTCGCATAGTAAGGGGGTGTTCTTCCCATTAGATGCAAGCATCGATCGCGTTGCCACATTTTGTAACGATACTCTGTGACATTACCCTAATACAGTGGCAAACCTCTTTTTTACCACAACTGACATTTTAACCTTAAAATTTGTTTTTCTTTTTAAATATTTCGATAACGCTATACGTTCCAATTTCTAAAAAATTTTGTTCGGCAATTTCGAAAATTATCCTTTATATGCCTGAAAAAAAAAGCTTTTGAAAATGTCTAATTTTAAGGATATGAGCGATTTTTCCTTTTTTACTTTTTGTCAAACATTTTTATATATATTTTTGGTACAGTTACCAAACTTGATGCCATCATAGTTAACATTTTCCTTCATAATGCAAAATTTTGTACAATAAGTATGTAGTTCCAAGGACAAAACAAAATCCTTGAAAATTACTTTTTGTATATTTCCAGAAAAGGACTGATTTTTATTAAAATTTTGTGTTTTGTATTATTTGTTTTTTTTTGTTTTTATAATAATAATTTGCCTTACACAAAAAGTTTAGCAAAAAAGAATTTTTAATATTAACGTTATTTTGAAACTTGTTTGCCATATTTGCTGACATCTCCGTTACAAAACACAATCAATTTTCTGACAACATCGTAACTGTAATAGTGACAACCATTTCTTGGGTTTTTTAGGCATTTATATAAGAATATGTTTTCGTCCGATTTGCAGACTTAAAAAAGTTCCGCATAATTAAGGAAAATATCTCTGTAAGCTTTCCTGCAAGGGAATCGTGGACTGAGGGAGGTGCCTTATCGTGCCTTCCCCGGTCTGCTCTAAAAATCTTCACCGACGGCACTCTCACTAATGAGGGAGCTGGGGCAGGTGTCTACTTTCCTGAGCCTGATTTTGGAATGGAGTACTCACTTGGAAAACACACCACTGTCTTCCAGGCTGAAGTCTTCGCCATCTCAATGGCAGCGAAGTTAGCCCTTGATATACAAATAAAGGGGAGAGATATCGCTATCTTTTCGGATAGTCAGGCAGCCTTGATGGCTCTGAATGGCCCTCGGATAACGTCTAAGTTACTGGGGGCCTGCAGGTCGACAGTGGATAAGTTGTGTTTTCACAACAATGTGTCCCTCCTGTGGGTTCCTGGTCACATGGGGATCATAGGGAATGAAAGCGCTGACCAGCTAGGGCTGGCTCCGGAGCACGCCGTAGGCGTTGCCACCTCGAATATCGGGTCTCTCATCAAAGCGGATGTTCATAGGAAACATCAGCAGAGATGGAAGAACCTGAGTGCTTGTAGGTGTACAAAACTGTTTCTTGATGGGAATATCTCCGATTATCTCATGGGGCTCGGAAGGAAACAATGTAGAACCGTGGTTGGCATCATCACCGGCCACAGCTCACTTCACGCTCATCTAACAAGGATGGGAGTTGTTGACAGCCCTGAGTGTCTGTCCTGCATGGAGGAAGAGCCTGAGACAACCGAACACTTTTTGTGTGAGTGTCCGGCCTTCGCTCGGAGCAGACTGGATACTCTAGGGTCTCCCTTTCTAGCTGAAAAACCTTTCTCACCAAGACTTGTTGCGCTTCAGTAAGAGGACAGGAAGGTTTTGGTGAATGGGATTCAGGATAGCACAATGGGCCGATGTGGCCTCCGTGCTTGGGTTGGGTATCTCCAGTTCCACCTGTTAACAAAAAAAAAACAAAAAAACAAAATTGGTCATGAGTTATACTATTTACGATAGCAAAAATCATTGCAGTTAATCATCTATAAAAAAAAACGACTTTACTTTAAATTCCGGTACAGGTTTTGTGACGACGCGTCTATGTTGGGTCGTCGAGCTAAATTAATTTCGAAATTTGCGTCTAGTCAGGGCTGCCAGATTCCCCGATTTTCAAGTATAATTCCGATTGCCCGATTTTAGCTCTGTTATTTCCGATATTTTACAGCCTCTTCCGATTTTTAGAGATTTTCATTATTAATCCATATTTTATTATATAAACGCTTCTGACACTAACCTTAACCTAAGGAACATGAAAAGTTGGTAAAAGTAACGAACTAATTCCTATATACATGCTAAAATATGGATCAGACGCGCGAAACTATAGAGAAATGTGGGTAGAAAACGGACACAAGCATTGCAAATAGTCCAGATTAGAACTCAACTGTAAAACCTGACGAAATTGGGCAAACCTCACATTTTTTCCATTATTACATTCTGCTTTTGTTCAGTTGATTTCACAATCTTAACCGGGTATTCGGAAGATTCAATGCAGGTATAAAAATATTTACATATCTTGAAAAACTATTGATTTTTCTTGAAAAGGAGGACTTTCATTTAGTACCTGTACCACGGCCAGTGCCAGATAATGATATATTGCCGAAAATAGCAGTAAAATTACAGGGTTTGAATTATGTAGCTTTTATGTAATTGTAAACAAAAATGTATGTGCAAAAATTTTGCAAATTGTGCCAAAATGATACGAAAATAAAAACTATGACGCTACCCGTAATATTGTATTTTGAAAAGTCTGCTCTGTTTCACAAATAAATATTAGCAAAACAAAACTGAGAAATTGATTGGATGCGGAAACCTTAAAAGGCATTTTATTGTCCAAATATTTTTTGGCAAAAAACAGAGAGAAATGTTTTAATATGCATTTAAATGAAAACATGCTTAAACTCCTTAATTCTAAAATGTATTGAAAATAAAATTGAAATAGGGCAAATGGAAATAAGAATGTTAATCTAATCTATTTTATAGTTCTGGATACATCATTAAGTTTTTTTAATTTATATTTTATTGGATTTCTAAAAAATTATATTTTGAACAAGTAATTATGTGATTTAATTCTTTCACCGATTTTCATACACCCAATTCACGATTGTCTCTCCAGCATTTTCCCGATTTTTGAATGTTGCCATCTGGCAACATTGCGTCTAGTAACAATTTGCTGAACGCAGAAAAGCTTAGATAGGTAGGCTTTTGATTTTATGAAGATAATAAAAAACGAAAATGTAAATAGTCTGACGACAACGCCCATTCGAAAAGAATATATAAGAAAAAATATAATAATAAGGAAAAGGCAGACGGGAAAAATGAATCATCATCATCCGTTCGCGTAAATGAATTTTTCAAAAATCGCTTTACCTTTGAATTTTATTTTTAATTATTAAAAATGTGCGTATAAAAATTCATAGGTCTTTCGTTTTAATTCACAATATCCAAGATTTGTTTGTTTTTTGAAAAAATCAATTACGAACGAATGATCATTGATTTTCTCCGTCTGCCCTAAGGTATTACAAAGCAAGAGCAAAAAAAAACATTGTTAACTGAAGATACTATGTATCAGATGTTTTTGTTTTGCGTTGCATGAAGCCTAAATGACGTCCCATTTTCAGAGTCTACGCAACTAAGGCTGCAGTCAGGGTGTGTGCGAGAAGCGGAGCCGAGCTGGAAGCTGGCCAATGCGAGAGCCCGCGCAAGAAAACTATGTACATACGTTTTCATACAAAGTCGCGCGATCATGTCAGAGTAGAGGCAAAGCGGAGCTGAGAGCAAAGCTGATGTCAAAGCGCAAAGCGAGAAAGCTGGCTCTGCAGTGTTTTCTCGTGTGAGCAAAGATTGTTATACCCTAGATGAAATCATAGGGGTATACTAAGTTTGTCATTCCGTTTGTAACACCTCGAAATAATGATGGTAGAGCAAAATGGATTGGACACCCATTCATAATATTAAAAGTTATTTCGATTTTTGCATGTCCGTCCGTCCGTCCGTCTGTCCGTCTGTGCGCACGATAACTCGAGAACGCGTATACTTAGAGAGCTGAAATTTTGTACACGGACTTTAAAAAAAAAAGTAAAATTAAGTTCGAAAATGAGACAAATCGAGCAACTCCTTCGTGGGGTTGCCATATAAAAATTTCGTTTTCCGCTATATATTTGGACACTGCCTGAGAACGCATTGACGTAGAGAGCTGAAATTTCGTACATGATGTTTTTACTACATTAGCAAATAAAATATCAAAAATGGACTAAATCGGGCAACTCCTTCTTGCTGTTGCCATATAAAAATTTCGGTTTTTTACGTATACTTTGAAAACGATCAGTCCAAGACAATTTTATTGTACTAAGAACTTCTGCAGAATACGAAATCCTATAAAATTGGTTATTACCATTTTTTCTGTGCGACAAACTGTTCTAGAAATATATGCGAAAAACAACTTCAAAATCAATACTTGAATAGACCATACGAAATTTAATACGGGCATTCATCTAGGGTATCATAAGAATTGGTCTTAGACCAATTCTAGCTTTTTTACTTGTTTTTTCAAGTTCGCTGTTTTGTACAATGTTAAAATGAATATACACGTGGAAACACTTATTAGTGAAGTTTTCTCTCGCCCTGCGCTGTGGGATCAGAAAAATAAAAGTTACCTCAACAGAATTTTGGTTTAAAAGTTATGGTTATGTGCATCAAAGGAAATGAAAATACCAAGTAAGTTTTAACACTATTTATTTCTAGCTCAATTTATTACGACATACAAAATCGCGAAAAGTATCTCTTATTAACCGGGCAGTTTTTAAGATCGACTTATTGGAGACTTTTGATTTGTTGCTCATTTTATTCATTCGTGCAAAATCTTCTGTTTCTCTTAATATTTTATTATTTCCTTCGCGGTCGACGATAACGTTGTGGAGTACGCAAATAAGGGTCCGCCAAATAACTTTTTTTTTTTTTGAAAATGCTATAAAAACATCGAGTGTAGCTTCGGCTGTGTGGCACGTAGCGCCGTCCTGTTGAAACCAAATGTTGCCAATATCCTCCTCTTCAATTTTCCTGAACAAAAATTCGTTCAACATGGCCCGATAACGATTGCCATTGACTGTAACGGCCACTCCTTGCTCATTTTCCCAATTTTTCCCAATTATGCCTCTGGACCAAAATCCGCACCAAACAGTGACTCGTTTTGGGTGTATCGGCTTTTCAATGTATGCGTGCGGGTTTTCTGTGCCCCAAATGCGACAATTTTGCTTGTTGACATACCCGCCAAGATCAAAATGAGCTTCATCCGAAAAGATGATTTTTTTGGCAAAATCGGCCATGATTTTCAAAGTAATGTCGCAATATTTCCCAGCGTTGTTCAAGCGTATACACAACCATATTCGTTCAGCGGAAGAATAAAACTAATTATCTGTCAAATCAGACATGAGCTAAGTGTTACTATTCACGAAATAAGCACTAGTTGAAAAAAAAAACGTTAGATGGCGGACCCTATACTTTTAATTATTATTTCAGCCAGAGAAGAATGAGTTTCAATTTACTGCCATAGTGTATACGCCATTTCGCGTTGATAATGTCAAATGCACATTCTATACATTTTCTAGCTCGGGAGAGTCGTGCATTAAAATACCTATTTCTTGCGCTACAATCTCTTCGAGCGTATGGCCTGAGTAGGGAGTGCAAGAGAGGATATGCTTCATCCCCCAGGAACACATGAGGCTTTGCAATATTTGTTCCAGGTTGATTGGTGTCAGGAGGAAACTCTAAGTTATGGTTTCTTAAGCGCTGAAATATTTGAGATGAACTAAATGTTCCACCGTCACTTTGCTTACCATAACCCCCAACTTCAATTGCTATAAACTTGCAATTCGCATCAGCCACTCCTTGAAGAACTAAAGAGAAAAACTTTTTATAATTCTAGAACATTAATCCCGAATGCGGTGGACACTTGATCCGAATATGCTTTCCATCAATAGCACCAACGCAATTCGGGAAGTTCCATAATTTCCAAAAATTGGAATTCTTAGAGATAAAAACTAGTCAAAAAAGTGAAAGGGACGAAGATGAATCATTTTTTGCTAGTCTACATATTAGAAAGTTAGAGCCAGATCAGAAATTCCTGTGTAGATTGGATATACAAAATGCTATGTATAAATACGTATATAGCACTCCGAAACTCTGAACGGTCTACTCCGGTTCAGCAGTTTCGTCCTATCGTCCGTTCTTTCAATACTACACCGATTTCCGACGAGTCCACACAGTACACTACAATATCTTCACCTGTGAGCATTTATTCAGACAAAGCTTATTCATTGAACCCGACTTCAGTAACAAATGCGATAATACAATATACTCCCGTCCAGGCTGAACATTTTCCATCAACAACGAATAATTCTTTAAATTAAAAACACTAAATGACTCAACTTTATTATTTTTTTAATTGATTTTCTAATTTTGTTTTGCTAATTATTGAATTAAAACTCTTTTAAAATTAAGATGTGTCTTCTTACCTGACAGTTACAATAAGCTTTTCACAAGGTAATATAAGATTTTTAATGAAATTTGTCCAATTTTTGGTAAGTTTAAATTCGATTTTGCTCAAAATATATTGATAGAATTTATCAGGGTAATTCCTTAATTCACTGTATATAGGTGATGAAATTCCCCATATTCTTTCCTTTGCACATTTAATGGATGCCCACTAAATGATTTGTCTTAAAAAAAAAAAATTGCAAATATTTTGGGAAACGAAATATTCCTCGTCGGATGAATCCATAACTTTATTTTCCGAATGTCACAACTAAATAAATAAAGTGAAAAATAATAAAACAAAACTCATGCAAAATCAGAAGCGCGTCTCGCATTCACTCAGACATCTTTTCGCATTGCTTGTCGCATGAACAAGCTCTGCTTTGAGCTCCGCTCACTTCTCGCGCGCAACCTGACAGCAGCCTTAGACCTATCGCAAACGGATTAGCAGCCAGGGGCTGTATTTTGATTACAAAAAAAAAAAAAAATGACAAATGACAATGACATCGTGACTTTTTCCGAAAATATGACTTCATCCATAAAAAGTGACATTTAGCGTTAAAATGTCACTTATTTTTGAAAGGCCGATTCCTAAAAAACTGGGTGACACAACAAATGATTTTTTTATGACAATTTGTGCAACCGAAATCACTTAGCCCTTGCCGCTGTGACTTTTGTCATATTCAAGTGATATATATATTGTCATAGTTACAAGGATATCAAATTTATTAAGTAAGTATAGAAACAATAAGTATTTGTAAAATCAGCAAGGAAGACCTGTAAAAGTCTATTATCCACAGAGAAATTTTTTTTTTTTTTTTTTGTTAACAGAGTATGAGATAAAGAATCTTGGAAAACCGCAAAAGTAGCAAAGGTTTCTGGTTCCTGGTCAAAACCATCAAAAACAACTTCAGCATTTCCTCTATACTTTCACTACTTAATAATGGTGAAGTGGTTGTTAGCTCCTTGGATAAGCCCAACATTTTGGCTGCTAGATTCGCTTCAAAACATAGTGATCCAATTACTTCACAGATACTTGTTTTGCATCTCCCGTGTGGATGTGTACAAGAGCCGATACACATTCGTACGGGATCGACGTATCCAAAGCTACAGGACCTGACAGGTTCTCACTCCTGTTAATTAAAAGCTGCGAGTCATCCTTAGCTAAACCTCTGCGCAAACTATTCCACTTGTCTTATTCAACAGGAAAATTTCGAACTGCTTGGAAACTAGCTCACGTTCAGCGTATTCCCAAAAAAGGGGAGAGTAGCGATCCCTAAAATTATCGACCAATTGCAATCACTTCGATTCTTTCAAGATTTTTGAATTTATCAATAACTCCAAATTAATGAAGTATCGAACGCCAATATGACTTGTTGACTTTTTTTACGGAACTTTGCGACCGTACTTTCGATAAATTTTTCGATATTTCGAAGGTCTTTGATAGAGTCTGGTATCCAGCCCTTTTAGCCAACCTTAAAACACTTGATCTCGCCCCTCCTCTTCTGTTATGGATTGCAAGTTTGTATCTGGTCGCTTAATTAGAGTTGTATAAGATGACATTAAATTTGAATCTTACCATATAAATGTCAGTGTGCCCCAGGGCTCTGTTATCTCTCCACCTCTCTTCCTAATTTTCAATAATGATCTCCTTTCCCTTACTTTCAATCTTATCCACAGTTCTGCCGATGACAATAACCTAGATTTCGCATATTCGGTTGACACTATCATGGACTCCAGATGGAATGCCATATCTGTCAATCGCGTTGAATTCAATGCAGCTAAGACCCAAAGCTGTTTCATCTCTTTGAAAACAAAAAACTCACAGCCTGAAAACTCCCATTTAATTTAATTTAGCATTAATTTCCGATACACCGGTACTAAGCATTGTTGGCATTAATATTTCCAGTAAATTAAGCTGGACAGTTCACATCTTCTTTGTTGCCACAGAAGCATCGAAGTGTCTTGGATTTTTGAAAAGGTTTAAGAATTATTTCAGCCCGTCAAATCTATGTAGCGCTCCTCTACAAATCCTACATCAGACCTAGAATGGAATATAATTCTCATATCTGGGCCGGGGCTAGTTTTACAGCCTTAAATTGATTGGATATTATCCAAAAGTGAGCCCTCAAACTCATTGGCGATTTGGCAATAACTTGCCATATCGACTCACTTCAGCACCGCCGAAATGTTGGATGTCTTTTGTTCGCTACACGCATGGCTGATGTACCGATAAAATATCTAGTCTGATCCCTTGTGATGCTTTCTTATTTCGAACTGTGCCAATGTAGAACAGTCTACCATATTCGGTTTTTCCTCGTACTTAAAATCTGCATCATAGGGTATCCCCTGAGGTTGGCTTAGTAATATTTAAAAAAAAAATTAAAAAGTGCCGTTTGCAAACTTTGGTATATAGATGCCTATGTTGCATCCAAAAAAAAAATGGATTCGAAATGCCAAATAAATCCATGGATTGGAACGAACACATCAGAAGACAAAATCCACATAGAGAACAACCGCACAAGTATAAGCCGTAAATGCAGGGTATACTGGAGACAATGGAAAACTGTCGTGCAGAACAGGATTCACTGGAGAGCAACATGTTTTTTATTATGTCTCTCAAGGAATTAAGAGAACCAGTTGAAGAGGATGTTGTAACAGCTCTCTCAAGACGACAGGATACGACAACTAACATTACTTTTTAAGTTTTCATATTGATTGAACTTGCACCATTCTAAAGGAACGTTGACAGTTGGAACGTCATTGGTGCAATCCCACCTACACCCAATTTTTCTTCCGTTTCCAATTGATTATTTAGCTTTTATGACGTCATAGGATAAAAACTGTTCTTTCAATTAATTCCACACATAAAATTCCTCACGCCTCATCTAGCAGAAAAGATATTTTATCAAAGTGCAACTAGCACCTTTAGCAGAAAACTGAGCTGCTGATTTCCTGGGAAAAGACCAGTTTAAGACCCTTGAGAGCTTCCTTTGATTGGAAACCGAGAGAATTGAGAAGATGTCAACCAGCAGCAATTAATTAACAGTGGCACAGTGCACAGTGCATATGGATGCTTCCGCAGAAATTTCTGCTACTGCTTGAGGAGGCAAGCAGAGAAATGTCGTTACAATTTAGTGGATGTTTCGCTTCTTTCTAATTTTTTTTTTATTTTATTTTATTTTGTGTATGTCAATTTGTTTGTTTGTGCTACCGATTTCGTTGTTGTTGTTGTTGTTGTTGCTACTGCTACTGTTGATGCTGTTGCCATTGAAGTACCCAACTACCAACGACAACGATGCCGACTTTTGCTACCGGTTTTTATTTGGTTGCCGCGCCGCCAAGATACGTTGAACTCCCGACGCCAAAGCCAGTCAACTGGAGTCAATTTAGGGCGCGACAGCATACTCAGAAAAGTACAAGCATAAGAGCCCCCCATAACATAACAAGACAGGCAGCAGCAACAGCAGCAACAGCAGCAGCAGCAGCACAGCCCGCGGCATTGCACTAAAAATTTTCTGTCTGAATACACCTTCTTCTGCGAGTGGAGTAGAGAGCATCTTGTCAAGGTGGAAGGAAAATTATTTTCCAACCTGTTGTTTCTGGTCTCAAGAGTGAAGTTGAGGTTTGTTCTTTGATGGCCTGAAGTAGGACGGTCTCAATGGGCATCGATCGTTAACGTTTCGTGGTAACGACCTCTGGAATGATTGACTGATAGCCCAAATAGTCACTCGTGCGTACTTAATATTCGCGCTAGCTTCGCATATGTTGTGCACTCATAATTACGAAAGCCGCCGCCGCCGCCGCTATAGTCATTGGCGGATGGAAAATTCGCATTAAATTGCTGCGTGAACATTATCTATGACTACAGACGGGTAACTGCTGGTGCTGCTGGTGCTGCTGCTATTACTATAGCCATAGGCATTAGGCAGAATGAATAGAGTAACCAATTATTGTACAGTCCCCGTGTAAGATCAAATGAACGCGATTATGCTAGCCTAACTACAGTTTGTATGCACGAAACGAAGCCGCCAAATGCGCGATCAACATCTGACGATTTCCCCAGCGGCTGCTGCACCTTACTTCTCGCAATTCTCAAATATTGCGCCTAGCCTATGTATGACTTTGAATAGTTATCGTTGTGCGCGCAATGGCGCAGGCGCACTAAACTAACTCTTGTCGTGTTGTAGAGTAATGTCAAGGTAAAAATATCGCTACACTGCTCCTCAGTCGCCCGCACCTTATTATTCACCTCAAGGACGCAGATCACAAAATGTAGCTCAGTCGAGGCTTGAGCACCACAAAATCCCGCATTTCCTCAATATAATCGACTTCACCAGGTACACGTACAGTTTGCTTTCACGACGACGAAACGACAACGACGATGATGATGATGATGATGAAGACGACGACGACGCCGCCGCAGTTATGCAATTAGCCTGCGGTTATGCAACTCCATTGTGCTGTTCATAGGCTATAAAAATTGCATTTTATGGCTCTAGCTGTTACCTGTGATGGTTAAGTTGCCGGCGAGCAGCTTGCGCGCTGCATTTTTATGTACAAATTAATTGAATTAGCTGTTGCGAAAGTACATACTGACGCCACCATTCACCTGCAATCAACTCGGAAGCGGTGCTGTAATTTATTTTTTATTTATTGTTTTTTTTTTGTTCGTTTTTCCTTCGCTTTTCTTTATTTTTGCGATAAACTAACGATGAGATGCGTATACATATGTATGCAAGGTCGGTAATTTCTAGTGCGGCTATATAGAGTGATTCATTTAAAAGTTTGCGGTTCTGGATGCATTATTAGCGTAAAGACGATGAATAGTTCTGTTATTTTTTACACAATAAAGGACGTTCAAAATTTACGACCTCTTTGACCGTTTTCATAAGAAATTAAGAAGTTAAGCGCCTGTGCGAAGAGAGAATAAATCACGTTTTGAAAGTTTAATACCAGGATTACCCGACACAGACTTTTGAATATACCTTTCTAAAAATAAATGGATTTTATTTTTGTTTTTTTTTTTATTTTTTAACTTTTTGGGATTACTGGTTTTGACGACAATAGAGGTCATGATGACCTGTCTATAAGATTTAATAAAGATTTGTGTGATATGACTCATTATAGATATTATTATTATTTTATTATTATTTATTAAGATGTAAAAAAATACTTCAAGATTTACAGTCTTATAGTAAGTATTCATCAGAACTGGGCAATACTTAAGTAAAAAAAGACTTGTACTAGTTAAAGTACATTTTCGTTACTTAAGACTTATTACTCAATATTTTTGAAATGCCTCTACTTAGTACTTGAGCATAAGTACTTGCTTCTATTTACTTGTACTTAAGACTTAGTTTTGTACTTAAGTGCCAAGATTTTTACTTAGGTATATTTCTGAGTAAATTAAGTACCTACAAATATCTAACTGTTCATAGAAAAGCAAAGGCAACCTCTAGCGAAACTCCTTTTTTGTTGAGTTTTAAAGCACGGAAAGAAGTGTCAAAGAATGTGCCGCACTCACGCGTCAAGGCAGAACTTTAGACAAACTAATAACATGCACGCAAGACTGGGCAAATAGAACAAAAACCAGTAATGTCTCGCTCGAATATAAAAACGACGATGCCTCGTCTTGATGACATGTATAATATGGATTGCAAAAAGTGGGCTTACTTCTATATTGCTGACTCTGTCAGCCTAAGCACCAAGTATCAACTGAGATAGAACTGAAAACATAAAATAAATTAGTGGATTCGTCGAAATAAATGTTTTTAAATTAATCTTTTAGGGTTATTACTGACAAAAACTGTTTTATCAAAGACAATGTATTCATTAGATACGTAGAAGAATTTCTACATGTTTTATTAAAATCACTTCCCGAGCTGCGTGCTCATTTTTTCAACTTCCCGCCAATAATTTTTTGAATGTTGGCACCAACGTAAGAACTCTTTTTGACAAAAGCAATTGTGCCCACGTGAAATAGAAACGTAAGCAGTCCATATTATATACGTCAGTGGACATAACAAAGAGTAAGCAAGCAATGCCTCGCTCTAATATAAAATCAACGATGCCTCGACCTGATGTAGGGAAGGTCTCAATTTTTTCTTAGAAATTTATTGGAAATTTTTTCCTTAGAATTATTATGCATTATTGGAGGCGATAATTGGTGCTTGGGCGTATCTATAATAATTTTTGTGAGTGTAGTAAGGAGAAGTGAAGGTTTTACTCTACTTGCAGCACCAAAAGCTATGAAAAATATAAATAGTAGCCACTGGTTACTATACATACTATAATTTTCAAAAGCTATTGATTTATTAATATTTATTAACTGAACTCGATAAACTTCATTATATTACTGCCAACGTACGAAGATTCTAAAAAAGTACTTCAAAAAGTACTCAGTACTTTTTATAGACTTAGTACTTAGTTACAAGTACTTTTCATACATGCAGTACTTGTACTTACACTGAAGTAATCAGGCCTTCGGTACTTGTACTTAAGTACTTTTTCTTTGGTACTTGCCCAGCCCTGGTATTCATGTAATAAGGAGAAAAAATTTGGGCACATAAAAAAAGCAAGTTAATCTAAGAACTAAAACTAAAAATAAAAACAGAATAAATTATCCCCCAAGTATAACTAATGACTACTAGAAATTACCAAAGATATTTGATCCATTATTTGAAAAAGAAAAAGAAAATGTTGACAAGAAAAGTAAGAAAATTAAATAGATCAATAAGCAAAGTAAATAAGTAAAAAGATAAATATGCACATAAATAAAATCTAGAATCAAGTCTACAACATTGACTAGGTGAAGTGAGTCTGGTAAGAAATATGCAGTTTCTTGAATGTGCTGAATGAGCCCGCCATCTGCAAATTATTGGGCAAAGCGTTCCAAAGTTTAATGGGCTGAAAAATGTTAGATCCTTTAAACACAGTGTGGTGCTCATTTACATAAAGGGTTTTCCAATAAGAGGTGTTATTCTAATTAGCCCGCTATTTCGGTAGATGTCACTTTTGGAGCTGTCATTTTTTGACATTTGACAAGTAGAAACTACGCCATTAATAAAAATGGAACGGAGACGGTTCGTAAGACTCGAACATTTTTGGATCGTCGTAAAGCACCTTGTCGGACCGCAATACAGAAATTGGTAGAAAAATTCGAGCTGTCGGGACAAGTTAGTGATGTGAAGAATAAAACCACGTCGCTCAAGAACAGCCGAGAATATTGCTGCTGTAGCCGAAAGTGTTGAAGAAAACCCAGTTTTGTCAATTCCTCGTCGTTCTTTGGTATTAGGCATTCCACAAACGTCATTACACCGTACTTTGCTTAAGGCTTATAAAGTTCAGTTAACACAAGAATTCAAGCCGGCCGATCATCAACAACGTCGAGTCTTTGCTGATTGGGTCCTTGAAATGCATGAAAATGATCCGGAATTCCATCGAAAACTCATCTTGAGTGATGAGGCCCATTTCCACCTCGATGGCTTCGTCAACAAGCAAAATTGTCGCATCTGGGGCTCGGAAAACCCAAGAGTTATTGTTGAAAAGCCTCTCTATCCTCAACGTGTGACTGTTTGGTGCGGTCCCTCGGGGTCATTGGACCTTACTTTTTCGAAAATGAGGCTGGAGCAACAGTTACGGTGAATGGATTGCGCTATCGACAGATGATTAATGATTTTTTATGGCCGGAATTGGATGGTATTGATCTGGACAACGTTTACTTTCAACAAGACGGCGCTACGTGCCATACAAGCAACGAAACCATTGATCTTTTACGGGAAAAGTTTCCGGACCGTGTTATCTCTCGAAGAGGTGATCACAATTGGCCACCGAGATCTTGCGACTTTTTCCTTTGGGACCACGTGAAAGAGAAGGTCTACGCCAACAGCCAGCGTCGATTCAAGACCTCAAAGATGGAATTCGTGAGGCTATCGAGGACATAGGGCAGCCACTTTGCGATTTGGTTAGGGAAAGTTTCATGAAAAGGATATGGTCCTGTAGGCGTGATCGTGGTGGTCATTTGGCTGATGTTATTTTCCATTATTAACGGCATACCTTCCTCTTTATAATGAAATAAAGATCCGATCATTTATCTCAAAAAATGGCATTTTGCTTTGAATATCAAAATAACACCTCTTATTGGAAAACCCTTTACTTAGATTTTAATTTGTCATTTTAAGCGCAATATTTATTATTATTATCATAAGTTACTTCTAAATTGTTATAGCTTTTGATATTCTTTTAAATACTTCCTCCACGTTTTAGTCCAATTATTTTTAGGTATAATAAAAGATTGTAATCTTGTATACTATCGCCTCTAATAAATGTTGTTTTATGTGTAATATAAATCACAGACATTTGATAAAGCTACTAAAAATATTAAAGGAAGAAGGTAATGGGAGTAATAGTACGGGATGCTAGAAAAGTATTGTGTACATACATCCGCTCTTCGTCTAACACCAAATATATATAAAAAAAAAAAAAAAACATTGTGAAATGATCAAATGGTCATTTTGGGGTTTAAAAGTCCTTAAAGTCGTTACTGGATTCATATAAGAAAAATACAATCGAAGAAATTAATTATTTAGAAACGTCTTTTTGTGTAGACAGGACACCTACATTAGCAAGTGAAGAAAATAGTTTTTCGTTTATATTCTTGGCACCGTTTATAATTTGCAATTAAAAATATTTTCTGTCGGGATTTTCTATGGATCCAGAAAACCAGATAACTTCGACAAATTTTTGAAGACATTTGTAAATGAAATGATTAATTTACTTAATTAATAATTCAAATCATTACACATATATTCTCCATTTCATTCATTAAGCAAATTCAATCACTGGAAGTTATTTTTGTTGTCAAAAATGTTTTACGAATGGTGACAAAATATTTGTTAAAAGTGGTAAAATCTTCAGGGATAAATGCCCCATTACGTACTAATGCAGACTTTAGAGAAAGGGTTAATATTTCGATTACAGAAGATGAAAATCATCATATAAGAGATAGATCTATACTTGAACTCGTTTCTATTAATATGGTGGATATAATTTATGTTAGATAAAATGCATCTTGTCGATGAAGCTATACAAGAAGCTACTTCAAATATGGTTAGGAAAACCGAGTTATCGTAAGTTTAGTTTTACTCTGATTCAGCAATTAAATCAACCTCTTGAAGATTATTACAAGTACTTATGCTGTGAATTCCAATGTAAATCAAGAAGTACAAAGTTCTTTCTCTTCATGATAGCTTCAGAATTCAGATGTTTTCTTTTATACACAGCCCCAATCGGGATCAAGTGAATATTAGATCCATCAGTATATAAACACTTTATTTGTTTAAGTTTATAGCAGTGTAAATTTTAACATCTCTCTATATTATCGGAAGTATTTTGAAATTTGAAATTGTATTTATTGATAAACTCTATACTTGTAAAAGAAATCTTATATTAAGGTGTAGGTGAACAAAGTATAGAGAAAAAGAAGAGGAAAAATTAGAGAAAAAGAACAAAAAAATAAAAATAAACTAATAATAACCAAAAAATTATAATTAAGAAATTAAGAAAATTTATTAATAAAATAAAAGCAAATAAGTCCAATACTATTATAAATTAGGAAAAAGTAAAAAATAAACAAAACAGATCAAAGTATGGTACAAAGTTAGTCACATATACATTAACTATGAAAAATTCTCTAACAAACTTATACGAAAGTTGCAACGATTGCTGCTAATCCTTCTGAGCTCAGATGGAAGAGAATTCGGGAGTCTAATGGATTGGATGAAAAATTGGCGCTCACTCGGGAGAAAAATAAATCGTGGCATGATTAATGAACATGTTCTGCTAGATTGGGAGAATATTAGTTTACAGTACAAGTAGTATGGTTCCTTACTTATCATAAGGTTCCGTAAAAACATTATTATACGAAATTTAATATAATTGTCAAAAGTACATCCCAGAATCGATTTTGAATACACTATAATATGATCATATCTGCGCAAGGAGTACACATAACGAATTGAATGCAACATTGAGTTTACGTGATGAAACAGAGTCTAATTAAAAAAAACAAAAACTTCGCACCCGTACAATAACAACGGAATAATAAGTGTTTTTACAAGCCTGATGCTAGTCCGGATAAAGACAGTTTACGTATAGTACCATACACTTTGCCAACAAAATTGTTAACATGATGAGACCAATTTAAAGTCGTATTAAATATCAAGCCCAGGTTTTTTATAAAATCTTTAAAAGGTATGACGATGTGATCAAGCATCACGTTTGGAAAAGAGGATGTATCTAATTCAGTTTGATAGATAATAATAGCATTAGTCTTGGATGCGTTTAAAAGGAGGACATTAACTTGAGCCCATTTAAATACGAGACCAAGATCTTCATTCATACGGCAGACAGCATCTTCAATAAGTCTGAGGGGTATAGAAATATAAAGTTGGACGTCGTCTGCATATAAATGATAGTTACAATTTCACAGCACTAATTGCAGATCATTTATGAATACGGCAAAAAGTAATGGGCCAAGAATGGATCCTTGTGGAACTCCACTGTGCACAAGAAGGAAATCAAATGTATTTTGATTACAAACAACCCTCTGAAAGCGACCATTCAGGTATGACCAGATCAATCTATATGCAGAACTAGAAAATGAATAAACTGAGTGAAGTTTTTGGATTAATAAGATATGGTTGACTCGATCGAAAGCCTTTGAAAAGTCATCCAAAAGGGTTAATGCCGTAAAATTATCATTATCTAAAGAGATTCTAATGTCGTCTGTTATTTTCAATAGTGCAGTAGATCTGAAGCCTGACTGCAAATTTGATAACAGATTCTCTAAGTAATTAGAAATTTTGCTTATGCAAAATATTTTCAAAAGCTTTAGCACAAAATGGAAGAGGCGATATTCTGCTACAGTGAGAATTTTTTTATGAATGAGTAAAACTTCCATGACTCTGGAAAGTATAATGAATATGCAGAAGATTTGTTAAGATATTTTGTTAAGCACTTTCGTAAATTGTATGGAAATAATAATTTGACCTACAATGTTCTGAGAAAGAATCCACATTTCAATTCATGTAGAATATCAACTCTCGTTAATAGCCGTCCAATATCGAAAAATGTTACACTGGTTGTGATTTAGAATCTTCTACAAAAAACTGAAAAACTATCATTCAGTTGATGATTTTATGTCAAACTGTTAATTAGTTGCTCATTCAATGCCTTTTGTATGGAGAATTTAAAAAAAAAAATCCAAGTCTGCAGAAAACCTCGTTCTAGATCAAAATAATTTGTATATAGTATGAGTAGCGCCCCACATAACCTAAATTGAAAATTGCACCAAGAATAGGCAAATTAACCTAAATTTAATCTAAAAATTTAAATCTTAGTGCAGTCCATTTCTGTTCAGTCTTCATTTCAGTCTTGATTGCCTCGAGTCTTATACTTGATGAGTTTCTTACAGAAATTTCACAATATCATCTTAAAAGTGATTGTATATATCACGGCTAGGTGCTCTGATAGCAACTTAAAGCGGTTATTCCCAACCGTTGACCTTTCGAAAATACAGCGACTAACACAACCAGCAGCAGTAAAAGAGTTAAACTGCACTATGCGCGAAAATGAGCTTGAATTGCAACTGGCTGCAAACACCTTTCACCGTTTTCACCTTGACTTGTCGCTTATACTGTCTCTACCTGTGCAATGAAGATATCAGCTCCTCACAACAAGCATACCTACAGACAATTTTCTGTTTGCAACAAAACTTTTGGATTATTATTATTATTATTTTTTTTTTTTTCGAAAGAGTAACAGAACACACTGACTGACAACAACAATCATGGCATCCGGACCATAATCGAACGGGGAGAGTTAGTATAGTAAAAACTTGCTGCAACAACTATATAGAGTGGCATTGTCCATGTTCGACCCGCATCGCCGTCATTGAGTTTTCAACACATTTTGCCTTGAGTACATTTCCATATTTTGTAAGGTGACAGACAGACAGACAGACAGACAGACAGACAGTCAGACAGACAGACAGGTAGACATTCTCTGCTTATTAACGGCGCGGCTACTTCATCTAACTAAGCTACATTTTTAGTGAAGTCTATAGCCATCATCTGCAGAGTGTGCTAGACAACAACACACGGGGCACGGGGCATGGGGCACTGTGTTGTGTATTATAAGCTGGGACGGGGCCGGGAGCTCAAGGTTTTACATGCAACCAAACCAAGAGCCCATTTATGCATGTCGGTTTCATTTCAGTGGAGAGAGAAAAAGTTTCCATTGCACTGTATATAGTAAGAGCTGAGCTGCTTCCATGGCTGTTTGAAACAGTCACCAGCCATCGTCACCAGTTTACACCACTCCCTTTTTATCTATCAATTGCAGCAGACACTGAGAGTCAAACGAGTCAGCAGTGTGAGCATAGCTTCACTTTTAGTCTTGCTTGATAACGATGTGGTCTTGTCATAAGGGCGACTTATCATGCAGTGTGCACCCGGAGGAGCTCCCCATTCTGCGCGAATGACCGTATCATAGCACTGTTAAGTGCAATCGTATAAAGCGGACGAGGTTGTGTGCAAAGTGCACATAAATAACTCAAAAACCAATAAAGACGGCGGCAGCGGCAACGGCAACGGCAGCAGCAACAGCGGTTTATGTTGACTGCTTGCAATGCAATGAGACCGACTGGCTCTAATTTAGCTCGCGTCCAATAAATGACTTTGACTTTTTCAGGCACAAGCTTCATCTTTTCATATAGAACTAAGGCACCTCATTCTGTTTTTATTGTCGATTCAGTGAAGTTGACGTCCTGCTGACACGGAGGATGGAGTCGTCTCAGAGATGTGCAACGACTTCTTGAGGCGACCGGGTATTGACTTCTTAGCCTTACCATCATACACATATATATTCCAAGTATGTACATGAGAGAGTATGACTATGTCGCTTCTTCAACCCCAATAAAAGTGTCCTCTTGCAAATGCACTTACACCGTACTTGCACTAATCCTTTACATTCATGTGATGACTGCAAGACGGCTCAAGACTCATGAATATTCATAAGACCGCAACTTTTGAATGACATTATAACATCCGAGTCGAGATATATATAAAAGTATTAAAGCGAATGCTCTACCATGCTGTGCTGCTGCGGGGCCAGCAGAGAGTAACGAAACGACCGAAACGATCGACCCGACCAGCCAAGGCTGAATTATAATTCCACAGCTAACTTTATTCAGAAGTACTCAAAAGGTGTGCTAATTGAAGTTACTGATTTTTACCGTACGGGACTTGATGGTGCCAGCCCAATCAACCTATACTACTACTGCCAACATTAGAGAATGAGCACACACCTTGAGACTTTACTATGGGGCTAATAAAAATTCAATAAAGCCCAGAAAATGGAAGGAAAGCTTCTTCCCAGTTGTGACTCGAAACTTTTTATTGTGGCAGCGTCGTTAATATTTAATTTTCTGCCGTATTTTTCCGTTTTGTTTTATGCTGTTAGGTGAAATGAATCATGAGCATATTACATGATCGTAAGCAATTAGTAAGAACGTTTTATAATCGTTTCGCCTTATTTCCAGATTGCAACAAATCGCAGTACAAGGATGTGAAAAAAATTGTACATAAAAAAGCAAAATAATACTGGCCTATGCATAATTGCTACGGAAATGCTGAAATAAAAGGTTTTCCTTGCAAAACGTAAACTTAAATCCTTCTAAAGTTCCGCGTAGCTCAAAAACAGACTAATTTTGTTTTCAAAGTTTTTAAGAAATAATTTCTGATACTTTTGCACGAGGGAGTCTTCTAGAATTTTTTACAAGCCAAGTTTTTACATACTTTAAATTGTTTTCGGTCGAAATTCAAAGGAGAGTTGGCTAAAATGTGTGGAAGTTAGTTCATGTTCTGCCATATCTGATGCTATTGTAGATTTAAGGGGCGGCACTTAGAAATAATCTCTCAGACAAATGTGCTTCGAAATCAATTGCAGGGTTTTTTATGATAAATGTTGGTGGATTAAGAACACCAAAAATATGCAGAACATCTCGCGGAAGACAAAACCACAAAGTAGTTACCAGCGAAAATGTGCAAAATTTTTATTTGTTACGTTTTTTGATATTGATAATTTATTGAAAATAATTTCATAAAAACTTTTTTGGTACCTATTCCACAATTGCCAACTTTACGACAATGAAATCTAAAAAGTATAGCTACTAAGTTTATCATTCCGTTCGTAACACCTAGAAATATTGCTAGTAGGGAAAACGGATAATATCAAAAGTTATTTTGATTTTTCATGTCCGTCTGTCCGTTCGTCCGTCCTCACGATAACTCGAGAGCGCATTCACTTAGAAAGCTGCATTTTTGCACACGGACTTTTTTTTTTTTTAAAAGTAAATTTAAGATAGAAAAAGGGACAAATCGGGAAACTCCTTCTTAGGGTTGCCACACCAAAAATTTCCTTTTTTACTATATATATTTGGACACTGCCTGACAGTGCGTCGACAAGACGGACATCCGCATATACATAATTACTTTTGGTGTAATTGTAAATCCTCACCGTCAGCTACTCGGATTGAATTTCTCCGCAGTTGCGTTGTTAATTTCCAGGAAGTCCAGCCAATAAAATTTGTTCTTCTAAATAAAAGATTCATTTTGCCGTCAATTGTATAAGTTGGGGTCGGCAGCGCATAAAATTTGTTGTTGTTGTTGTTGTTAGAAATGTTAGAAATGTAAAATAATTTTCATGGCAACAGTAAAGTGACTCATGTAGGTAGGGAGGTAATCACAAGAAAGGTAGGTAAGGTACCTGAAAGTGAAAACGTACCTCAAAGTGCACCATTTAACCCAGGATCACTTGTAGCAACAATCTACCTAACACATACATACATATATTCAAAAAAAGGTGAGGGAAGTTAAAAGTACGTAGAAGCAACACGTTTATCATTGTTTGTTTTTGTATCACCAACATATGGTACGGACGGCAGGGTAACAAAAAGGAGTAATCATAAAGGCAGTTACAGATTCAGGCTCCCTACTCTTCTATACGTACTTATCTCCTTAAATCATATGCAAAGTTAACCTAATGACAAGTTAAGAAGCTGTAGAGCAAAAAATCGAGAGAACGTAGGATTACCCGAACGACAAAATCTTATTAAATCCCTCAAAATCCTTTCAACCTATTCATAATAATGTACATCAGGTCACACTACCTCCCATTTAAAAAAAAAAGATAAATTTCGCTTTGGCTCAGATGCTGACAGTGTTGGGTACTTTTCAATCTCGAAAATCCCACGTATTGCCCAAATTTTCCCCACATTTCCCACAGTTCGAATGCTGGAATTACCACAAAAATCCCACCATATACCTATATTCTTATTAATTTAAATTTAAATAAAAAATTATACATTTTAATTGTACTACTGTAAAAATGTACATGAATGTATAAGGAGAAGATTTCATACCAGATTATCCGTCCACAAACAAATAGATAAAATTCTTCTAAGAATTTCTAAAAGTCCAACAGACCTTTTAGTATAAAACTCTTCTAGGAAAATTTTGGTGATGAATTTTCCCACAAATTGTTCTACTGTAAAAATGTTTTCCATTTTTCCCACAGTGATGATTTAGAGGGCAGAAATTCCCACAAAATGGGATTCTTCCCACAAGTTCCCAACACAAGTAAAATTCCTCTCAAATGAAATTCTCATTTTTCCCGAAATTATCAGAGAATCTAGCAAGAATTTCTCCCACTTAATCTCTTCTCAGCAAAACGAATGTAAACAGAAGCGCGTGCTGCTCAATTAGCATAGAAATTACACTAACAAACATTGGCCCTGCTATAAAAAACATTGGCCGAAGATTCTCTCCATTTTTCGGCAAAAACGTTTGCACAAAAGCGCGGGGGGAGCATTTTATGAGAGTAAAACGTGAAAACTCCGCCCATTCTCATTTATTTCCCGAAATGAAACATTTGCCATTCTGTTTCGTCGCATGCAACTTGCGTTTTCACTTTATTCTTAAAAGTTTTAAAGAGAGTTTGATTTTTTTTTTTGATTTTTTTTTTCTTTCTTTCTTCCTTTTCCTGCCGTGTGCATTTGTAAAACACTCGGAACTCTGGCAAGCTTGCTATCTCTCCCACTCAAAAAAGACAAAAATTGAGTTTCTTGTTTCAGGCGTAAATAAATAAATTTTGATTTCTTGATTGACTGAAGCCTATTGAAATTTCTATCCTTGCGAAGTGTAGACGTTCGTGGATTTTACATATTTTTTTTAGAAAATACAAAATTAAAATTTACTTAACGAAAGACTGACGCGAGTATTTTGAACTTAAACAAACTTTGATAATTCTGTAATTGTTTGGAAAATCATTGTCCTGCAATAAAACACAAACGGTAAGAGGAGACATGAAATAGTGAAAATCTACTCAGCAAGATAACTAATTTTTACAATTTTCCTTCAACAGATTTTTTATTTACAAATGGAAACAGCAAGAGCAACGAAAAAATCTTTATTGGAGGCCTTCAAGATGCTTAAGTTAAGCCAACTGAATGAATTACGCAAGGAAAATGAATTTTGTGATTTGATTCTAAAAACTGAAGATGGATTCGAAATTAAAGTGCACAAAATCGCTGTATACTCAGGAAGTAACTACTTCAAAGATTTACTAACACTACCAATGAAAGAGAAGTTCCAAGAGTGTATTGTACTGCCAGATATAACTGCAGATCTGTTAGAAAAAATAATTACGTTCATCTACACCAGCGAATTCGAAGAAGAAATCGAAGTTGTTGAAAAAATTGTCAAATATGCTGTGATTTTTCAGCTTGAACAATTAGCTGAAATCTGTTCGCTAGCACTGAGCGAATCAATTACAGATCAAAGCTGCCTAAAATATTGGCGACTTGCTGGAAACAATGTAATCTCTAGTTTGGAGGATAAGTGTTTGGAGTATATCACTAGCAAAGCTGATCATCTTTTCGAGAGCTCATTAATGTGTGACTTGACCATCGAGGAGATGAGATGTTTACTTGCTGATACCAGATTGCATCAACAATGCGATGAAAAGAAGATCTTTGAACATATATGGAAATGGGCTGAAGCTAAAGCTTCTGAAACCAACAGCTTCTCGCAAATATTTTCCGAAGTTGTCGACTTACTACACTTCTCTAAATTGGAAAATGAACTTGTTTTTCAAAAATTGTTTGGGGGCGGCAATGAAGATGTATTAGCCAACGCGGAGCTGTTGAAAAAGATTGCTAAATTAACTAAACAAAAATATGAAGATAAAGTTCCCAGGCATTTTATTTTTTATAAACCAACTCGGCGGTTATTAGGAATGGTATCAAAAAAGATGTTTATCGGACTTGGAGAAGAGAACACAATAGAAAAAGAAGCCAATTTTCGAGAAGAATTTAGTTATACAACATTCGACAATAAATTATTAATATGCGGAGGAACAGTACCGAATTATACCATTAGTTCTTGTGAGTTGTTCGAGCCAAGTACACAGCGGTGGAAAAAGTTTCCATCTATGAAAACAGAGAGGTTTTTCCATGAGTGTTTATATGTTGACAACAAAATCTATGCATGCGGTGGATATGCTAGCAAAACCGTGGAAATTTTTGATTTTGGCAAAGGAGAATGGAATTATGGTCCAAAAATGCCTGCGAATATTTATTTCTTTGGATTAACTGGAATAAATGGAGGATTATATGCCATTGGAGGCTGTACTGATTACGTACAATTTCTAGATCCTCGAACACAGAAATGGAATATTGTTCACAGTGATTCTCGTATTCACAAATATGTACGCTGTGTTTCTATTGGTCCTTGTATATATTGTTTTACTTACCGAAAGAGATTAATCTTCGACACTCGAACAAACAAATTTACCGAAGAAATAGGTTGTAACAATTTGAATTATTCTTTTAATATTTGTGAGTTTGACGGTTACTTTTATGGCTTTGGATATCACAAAGATTCTGCTAATGAATGTTCCCTGGACCTCGTTCAAAATCATATTGATGGAAACGTAGGATTTAGGAAATCTTACGGATTATATAATCGTTCCGAGGCAAGTCGAACTGCTATAGTATCCTTATATTACTAATAATTTCTATTGTTTATGTATCATTAATAGAGAAAAATATATTTTTTGCTTTTGTTTTCACTTCAAACTATTTTTTCTTTCAATGTATTGATTACTTCTTAAGCATTTTCTTTTCCCAATTTCGGATGTATGGTGTAACTTAGGGATCTGCCTAGCTATATTATGTTATTAGAAAAATCATCTGAATTTACTATTCTAAATCGAGATAAACCTGTGTTCATTCGAACAAAATGTGTCGAGGATTGTGGATTGTGTGAGACTGGTTAAGTTCGTTGGTAACAATGCTTTGCTTGCAATCGAAGCATATTTAATTTGGGTTAAAAAATTTATTGTCGAATTAATTTGGGTATTCAATTTTTATTGTTAATCTTTTAATTTATCGTCTCAAGTGTTTGTCATAGAAATTGTATTTCAGTTAAAACGAAATTAAATAGATCGATGGTCCTTGTTCGTCATTTCAATTCCAAATTTTTGTATGTTGAGTTGATTGTCAAAGTATTGCTAGATGGATGTGTAGAAACTGCTTTGGTCGACAATTATTTAAGACATACCTACTATAGCAGATTTCATTTTCTTATCTCTGAAGGCGAAAGGTAGAAGAATGGTGTTATTGGTAAAAAAGGCAGAATATCTCTTGCAATTTATAGTGATTTTCAAACATCAGATAAAATTTCACTTTTTAAGAAGCATAGCATATATATTATGCCATCCTTTGCACCTTATCAAGGGTTCTGCTGGTGGTTGCCTGCAATGTTTTAGTCTACCACACATTTTCCCCATAAGAAAGTATGGGTCTGAATATGCCATGGGAGATCCATAAGGTCATTTTGGCGTTCAGACCCCAGTTTTTCCCGAAAAGCCTGTGGCAAGAACTGAATGCCCACATGGTTTTGTTAGTTATCATTTTCAGGTGGGGATTCCAGATAAGCTTGCTGTCTAGGATTATTCGTAGTTTTTTTGTTTCTTTGGAATATTCTATTGCAATTCCATTTAACTTAGGAGATGGGATCTGAAGATTCCTTTTTCTAGTAAAAGGAACTAGCATTGTTTTACCTGGATTTATTGATAGTCCCATGTTCTGACACCATCTGCTAACGATGTTAAAAGCAGTTTGCATAAGCTCGGGTAAAGCTGATTCAAACTTTCCTTTAACACATATGAAAATGTCATCAGCGTATCCTTGGACCTTAAAGCCGGCCTCTTGGAGTAAATTTAATCGTTCATCCACAACCAGGAACCATAAGAGTAGTGATAAAACTCCACCTTGTGAGCAGCCTCTAGTGGCTATGATTGTTGTGGATTCGCCGTTCATGGTAACTATTATGCAGCGTTTCTCGAGCATATTGCCAATCCATCTGACGATGCAGGTTTCTATGCCTCTATCTTCGGATACTGTTTTGATCGAGTCAAAGAGAGTATTATCGAATGCGCCTTGTATTCCCATAAAGGAACATATAAGGACCTTCGTTTCCTTTCTCGATAGTCTGTACCAGACTGCTTAGTGCGTCCTCGGTGGATTTTCCGGGTTGGTAGGCACATAGATTGGCATTGACTGGACAGCTTTTGATGGACGTCGTCCGAATGAAGCTGTCTATTATTTTTTCTAGAATTTTCAGGATAAATGATGTCAGACTGATAGGCCTGTGTGATTTTGTTTCGCTGCGTGGTTTTTTATCCGATTTCGGAATAAAAACAACAAAATTTCGATTGGAATTATATACAAACTTTTCGGACGTACGTAATGTTAGCACCGCAACTTCGCCTGATATAGTTCGGAACTATCTCATAATTTGTCGTTAATTTGTCGTTAATTTGTCGTTAATTTGTTGAGAAAACCATAAATTTGTCGTGTCCTTTTTTCTAAAGGAAACTGAAAGTGGTGCTAACTTGATGTCAAGTTAGCACTGCAACTCACTGGAACTCGTCCAAACCTTATCGGATTGGAAAATTTGATATATTGGAATTTGTCGTTAATTTGTCATGAAAACCATAAATATGTCGTGTCTTTTTTTCTAAAGGAAAGTGGATATGATGCTAAGTTGATGTCAAGTAGAACCGCAGCTCACTGGAACTAGGCCAAACCTTAACCGATTAGAAAATTTAATATATTGGAATTTGTCGTTAATTTGTCGTTAATTTGTCAATAAATCCATAAACTTGTCGTGTCCTTTTTTCTAAAGGAAACTGGATGTGATGCTAACTTGACATCAAGTTAGCACCGCAGCTCACTGAAGCTAGGCCAAACCTTAACGGATTAGAAAATTTCATATCTTGGAATTTGTTGTATCCTTTTACCTAAAGGAAACTGGATGTGGTGCCAAGTTGACATCAACTTAGCAACACTTCCAGTTTCGTTTAGAATTTGTCGTATCCTTTAAATTAACGACTTGTTCCTAAGATGTGAAATTTTCCAATCCGATATGGCTTGGCCGAGTTCCAGTAAGTTGCGGTGCTAACTTGACGTCAACTTAATACCACATCCAGTTTCCTTTAGAAAAAAGGACACGACAAATTAACGACAAATTAACGACAAATTATGAGATATTTCCGAACTAAATATATCAGGCGAAGTTGCCGTGCTAACTTTACGTATACGTACTTTTTGGTTATATTTTAAGACCAAATTTCCGACAGTGTAATAAGTCAAAAAATAAATAGAACTGTAAAAAATAATTATTTTGTTTTATCGAAAAAATAAAAATTAACCATTAATAAAATTATTTTTGATGTGAATAATAACAATCCAAAGAAATAATTTTAGAATGATTTTAATATTAAAAATTACATTTTTTTTTCTTTTTCAATTATTTCTCATAATGAAACTGCATGAAAGTTTGCTACTATGGAACTCATTTCCACTTCCAACAACCTTCCATTTGATATATAATTTTTTTCATTTAAAAAATCAGTAATAATAAGAAAAATAAGAGAGAAAAAAAAATTGGAACAATGTCTAGCCAGTTTAAAGATTACTTAATACTCGATGTAAAAAAAAAAAAAAAAAAAAAACATGAAACTCTTAAATTTCAGCAATAATCTCATTCTAGTTTATCACAAAAGCTCTCATAAAATTATTTCCAAACACCTAAACAGAGTCAGACTTAAGGTGACCTTGCGTTGCGTGCATAAGCAATATATGTATATATTATGTTTATATCTATATATAGGTAGATATTGTCTGCCTGTATAACTGCAAATCACCATCAATTCAAGAGAACCCCAACCAGACTGCAAGGTGCATAGAAACAGACCATATAATTCATGCATAGCAAGCACAATGCGCATATTCAATCGCAATCGAGTTGTGTAATTTGAGTCGACTTGCATTGCATATAGAGGAGATTACCGGCACAAAATATCAGTTCCGTCACAACCCACTCCCCATAGCTGTTTTTTTTTTTGTTTTTTTTTTTTCATTGTTGGCGAAACACAAGCTGTCTGAGACGATCGGTACGGGCGGATAGACGATTATAGATTACATTCCTTTACATCTGGAATGGCTAGTCGGCTTGCCTATATACATCTAGTAGTAGACTAAGATAGTACCTAACTAATATTTCTATAATTATGCGAAATTTAGCAGTATAAGCAATCAGGAATTAAAAACTACATGTGCAAGGATTTTTCACCAGGCCAAGAAAGATTTTTGGCATTTCTTTCCGGATTTCGGAATTATCTTAAGCTTGTTGCGCACAATATACCAATACCAAAAATGCACGCATGATATTATGTCGGCCATATTACAGCATAAATGCTTTGCGCCTGCGCCGAGCAATGCGGGCTCTAAATATACATACATATGTATGTAGTAGGCCTTGTGTTCTCTCTCGGTTGGTATAACTGAACGCGTATGCAAACGTAAAGACCCTTGTTATGGCCTACGGTACGGGGCACGTTTGTTGGCGAATTTATTAAAGTCTCATATAAATTTCATTATTTTAATTTATTTATTTATGCACAGACATTGTCTAGTAATAAAATACTTTCTGCAATTGCCATCAGCTAGGTCGCCTCTGTGATTCCAAAGTCATTAACATGTAAGCGTAGACGGGCAGACCATAATATACATACATATGTATATGAAACACGGAAGATGCAATTTGACGAACACAGATCGGATGATCGTTGAAGCCTGAATTGAGATGGTATATCCATCCGCAGATGATTATGCTTGATATATGTACATACATACATACATATATAGATAGTATTATTTCTATAATAACAAACATACTATCCATCGGGAAGAGTATGAAAAAGCGCGGCTTAAAGAAAACGCGCATGCTTAATAACAAAAGGAAAGCGACATTTCTTGTGGTTCTTCTTTCTTCAGTTCGGCTCGGTTACATCTATCTATGGAGATATTGTACTCATAATCTACCAACAACAACGGCTCAAATTGTCTAGTGTTGTTAATGCTACACAGAGCATAATCCATACGCCAACAGTTCAAGTCGCAAAGTTACCAAGTTGGGAACGCAAACGCATGCGTAAACGGCTATACTTTAATGCACGGCTTGTTGGTCTCGTTCGTCTATAACTGCAAATAAGGAAATCACATCAAATCCACACGATCTGTGAACTGTCATTGCCGTGAATTTCTTATTGCAGCTGACACACAGCGGAGACCATTGTTTGATTATAAAGCGCGTATAGGCCTTAATTTTTCACTTATCTCCTATTATCCGAGTATTTATGCGATCACAAAGGTCTCCTCCTCATCTTCCATGCTGTTCATCGTGGATGCAATTTATGGAAATGTGGCCTCGACATTTATTCTGGGTTCTGGCTGGCTGGCTGGCTGGCTGGCTGGTTCTGTTTAATGTTCAACAACACAAAGTTGTTGTGGCTCTGACTGAGACTTGGGATATTGTTGTGCTTATTTTTATGCGTTCAGACATTTATGCGTCAAATGCAGTTTAAAATGCACAAAACGAAGGTTAGACATTCATAGAGGAGTTTATGCGTTGCGTGTGTAGAAATTGATTTAGTTCAGTTTATAGCCAGCCAAAGTTGAGCCCGACAAACGTTTTCGAGACACTACGTCTGGCGGGTTTTGAAGGGAATGACTTGGCTTGTGATTGGGTTTCATTTGAGTTTGGGACATGTGAACACACAGAATCGACCGACCCGCAGAAATAAATGAAGGAAATTGTCTCAAGGATATGCCCTTGAAAGTGCATTTTTCTGTCATTGAGGTCGTCATTGAAAATAGGGAGAAAAAAAAAAATAAACAGTTTGTTTTCTGAATTGTGCGTCGTCGTGTGATCTTTCCTGATCGTATATAACTGAACTTAAGCAACATTTTCCCACGCTTTTATTTAAATTAATTTATATTTGTTATATATTTGTATTGCTTCAGATAGAAAACGATTTATATATGTATGTCGGTAGATGTAGAAATTCATAAGAGACTTGACGAACTGGTAATTGAAGGGTAAAAGTCATCTAAAAATTTGAGTTTAACTTTGTGCAGTAATTCTTCATTTGTGGAAGCGTTAAACTTTTGTATGGGGAAAGTTGTTTGTTCTTTAGCCAGAGATAAAGACTGCCTTTTTCTATGTAAACAGCTTGGACCTTCTTATCTACTTGATGAAGTGTGCAATATGATCTAGTAAAGCATGTTTTTTATTCATTTTCTAATAGAAGAAGATATCAAAATATGATTTTTAATCTAGAAAAATTCTGGCAAAACACGCATTACATGCTTTCTATGAAGGATGGCAACTCCGGGGTAGGACTAACCCCGTTCAACTCGATTAAAATAATGCCAAAAAATAGTTAACATTTCCTTTTTTTCTGAATTTTTTTTCTGCTATTTGAATTTCTCTATGAAGAAATATATACGATAGCTAGTCGTGTTTCTAAGTCGCATGGTAAAAAGTTAGAGAGTAATTTAGCAAAGAGGAAGGGTTATGTTTGCTAAGCAGTTTGAATTTGATTACATAATTTAAAAGCATACAAATCAATACGGTTTTAGTTGTAGTAGTAGTAGATCAGCCTGTAAGCCGAAGCCAGAAAGTTATTTCAGATTGTTAACGTTGAATGGACTGAGTACAGATATACGAACTATGAGTGAGTTCGCCCTATGTATTCAGCTAAACACAGCCCTTAATATGCTAAATATGAAGCAATCAATTAAGTTGTTCTCTATGATGTTGCACTTGTTATGTTCGATATAGTCGAGTTTACCCGTTGTTCTAAATGGGTTAGAATCATGGAAGTTTCTCACATGTAGTCTGATCTGATTAGAAAGCGATCCGCCTTGGACGAGATTTTTTAGCTTTGTCAAGGAGACTTTGGAGTGGATATGGAAAGAACGTTTTGAGTAAGAAACTGTCGCAAGCATATATTTTCTTGAACTCATCTTTCATTTCGTTAAGAATTTAGATTTAAATATCGCTCAGTACGTCTTTTAGACCCACTCTATCGATGAGGTCTGATTCTCTTTCGTATTCTTAGCATTTTTAGAATCAGTGCACTAAATTATGCAAGATAAAATAAGAGAAATAACATAGAATCGATAGTTATGATTTTTAGCTGATAGCTCTTGGATGGTTTTGACTTAAAATTAAATTGTATCATTCATTAGAGCTGACAATGCTGTCTTGGAATCAATTATGATGAATTTCCTCGATTTTCTATGATCGGTCTCTGGTTTTCAAACATACGAATGACCATGGTCTCATCAGCGGTGAGGCATTTTCGTACTTTTTTGTGACGAATTAAACGGGAGGATAAATTACAGCACAACAGTAGTCTTACATTAACTAGAAAAGTTATCATAGATAATATTGACAATGGAGACATAAAACGACAACATTGCATAAAGGATTCAAGAGATACATAAACAAAACTGGAAGGTCAGTCAAATTCTTTGGTTATTAGGTTAGCTTTGATCTGTGTTGGAACGACAGGCTATGGTAGTAGTAATATGGATCGGTCAAAGCATAAAAGTAAGTTTTGAAAATTTATATCCACAGGAGATCAAGAGAAAAGCACTTGGACTATATCAGCATTTTCCCTAGCGACGTTGAGTAAACTTCAACTGAAGTGATTAAACAGGGTCCGGTTTGAGGAGCTACTTTCCGATAGCCAAGAATTAAATTGAGCATCCTAGACTATAGGAAGCTAAAAATTCATCTAACTCTCTCTTGATACCACACTCAATTGCGACAGTTGTATAAAATGGAAAAAAAACTATTTATGCAAACGAAAATCTTTGAAAAAAGAAATTTCATTGCAAAACGTGGGCGTTTCATATAAGCACGAACCGTATAATCGTCAGTACGGTTTGGTTCCTGCCTGCCGTATACGCAAAAGCAAACAGCCAAGCTGACCTCATATATAGACTTGAAATAAATTTTAAGTATGAGGCGATTTTTTTTTTCCATTCAATTCTCGAGCTTCAGACTTAGCAGCAAACTGAGTCAATTTTAGATTGACTTATTTCGCTATGAATTTTCATAGAAAAACTCTCTAGTTTTATGAAAGCCTAACAGAAACAGGACGCCTTAACTTTTGTTGATTATACAATACTCTTTAGGATGGCGTTGTTGATCTAAGAAAAGAGATTTAAGTGGCTACAGAATTTATGTTTGAAGAAAGTCATTTAGTCTGACAGTGATTATACTATTGATGCAATTAATTGTCATAGAGATTAGAGTATTTGTGTTAGGCTTCTACCTTTTTCTAATTGGTGTAACTATGATAGGTTTTAAATCATTTTCAGATGGTCCGGAATTTCATCTTTGCCTAGACTCTATTCATTTTGATACCAGAGCAGTGAGATCAAAGCTAACCCATTTAAATGTTATATAGTAAAATAATGGGACGCCGTCGGTCCCTGATTCTATCTCAAAGCAATCGTAATGTTGAAATTCCCGCAAAGAATTACTGAGATTTGACAGAAAGATAAACAAATCGGTAGTACTATTTCTCAAATTAGTCAGTCAACAGTAGAGGACTGATAACAATTGAAGTTTATGAAAAATCTGCCTGAAAGTGTAAAAAATGGATTCAAAAAATGCGGACTTTACCCATTTAATCCGGGAAATATTGATTTTTCGAAGTGTATTACAAATACTATTGGAAATTTTCATTAGGAGCAACCGATTTCTGTGAGCCTACAAAACAGATCTTATGATATTGAAAAACCCGTTATACAAAAAATAAGATCTACTTAAATTCAAAAAGGAATAAGCCCGATGACGATCATTCAAAGAAAAGGATAAACTTAAAATTAATTTAGCTGTTTTATAGCAGTCAGATATTGAGTTTATGAGTAATATAAACCTAAATGACTTGGAGCCTGGACTATATGACTTAGTAAACGGATCGCTTATCAAATTAATTGACTTCACCCAACAGAGTTTATCTGGAAATGAAACCGAAGTCATTACTTCAAAAAATTTGCTGTTAGTTCAAGCGCAAATGCATTTGGAATCTGGTAGTGATATAGAAAATGTTCAGCCTCAAACAATTACTTCTGGAATAAAGATCATATTGCTGGTAGAAGAATTTCATCAAACTGCTCCATTCCTATGTCAAGATCAAGTCCATCATATTCTGCAAGTTTTGATAAATATCTAAGATTACCAACTCTTCACAAAAGTAGAAATCATCCCAAGGATTCCGCCTCAAGAGCGATATGTATACAAATTAAAAAATAAAGAGACAAGAAAAGCGTTTGAAGATAAGAAATAATTTAGAAAATAAAAATGGAAATCATTTTTGTTTTATATGAGGAAGAAAAAGTTACATGAAGATACCCAATCTAAAAAAAAAAAACAATGGTCATCATGCAAAGAGCAACTGGTAATCGATGTAGAAGATGAATGCCAGAAGATGGTGATAGCACCCCTGAAATATACGGAATTCAATACTTATCGGGAACTATTCACCGACAACAGTCCAAACGAATTGGTGGATTGATTGATTCTGGTGGTTTACTCTTTCGGACAAGGGCACAAGCATTCAGTTTTCTTAGAAAGATTTGAAAATTTTTCTTTAGATTTTTCATGCACTGTTGGCGCCGGACAATGGCTCTAAAGAGTTATATTGATTCAGGTGCCTTGGCTAATCTGGGTCGATGAGCATTGGCTATCATACAGTTTGTTGTTAGAAATTTACTTGAACATTTTTCTTTCGAATTTTTATACACTATTGGTTACTGAAAACGATCAGTTGGATTGATGCCACTAAAATTGATTCTGCAATTTTTCTTCACAATTTTTGCGGCAAGACTATAAAAATAGAAACCATATTCGCTTTCCTCTGCCTGCGGTAGTTGCCGTTGCTTTGCTTGTACTTTCGTATTAATTCAAGTAGTCTTGTTTAATTTAACTTTACGTTTACTTTTAATTTATAGGAGAAGAATAAACTAGTTACACTAGTTAGCGATGGAGGTAGAAATAGTAGCGAAAGTGGAAAGCAGAATATCATTGATAACTCTTTTCAGAAGAAAGCAAGATCAGTTAAGTTCCCGTCAAAAGAAAGAGTCAGTGACATATCATGCACTTTTACTCCTATTTCTTTCAATGTGAATCAAGGTACAAGCTCTCACTCTCAGTCATTTACTTCACACGTGTTAGAATCGGTTGCGTCACATCTATTTTTACAATCTTTGCACGAGAAGTCGTATCTGGTTATGAGTACTTAATGTCCACCCTGAGATCAACATTGACGTGGATAATATTATCGATAGGTTTTCCAAATCAATCTGAAAATTGGATTTTGTGATATAACGTAAATATGATTTAAACAAAAAAAAAATTAAAAATGACTTCTTCCGACTTTTTTCTCTCCCTCGAGCATTTTAGTTGTGACCCCCCTAGGCAGCAAGTCTGGATACGCGCCTATTAATTTGGACAGTGTTAATCCAATATTCATTAGAATTATTTTGCTATTTATTTTAAAACCTGTAACTCATATTTTTAATACAATTTTTACCACTTCCAATTTCCCTACCTTATGGAAATCCAGTCATGTTACACGCAATCAAAAGGTATGTAGAACTTCTGTGTCAGCTAATTATAAAGCGATTCGCATTTTACCTTTCTTATCCAAGATAATGGAAAAATTTATGTCAACACAGATTACCAATTTTGTTGAGAAGAATAAGCTTCTGTCGAACTTTCAATCTGAGTTTCGCGCAAAACATAGTACCGTATCCTCCCTTATATAGCTGCGGCCAGATTCTGCAACTATGAGTTTACTTGTGTACACAAAATTGTGTATACACCACCTTGTTCCGAGCGGTATTTTCAAAATTATTTGTTATGTTATTTATTTTACTTTTCTCTAAACCGTAGTCGCCTTAATACTAGTGAATTCATGTACCTACTGCATTTCATATAACTTAAGACTATTTTCTCACTCAAACAACTTACAGCACAGAAAAATTTGCATTCAGCACTAAAGCTATTAATTACGGAATATCTTGAAATTCAAAAGTATACACTTTCCCTCACGGTGCGTTTTATAAATCATGTACACTGTTAAATTCTTCACAGTTGTTGAATCTGGCTCTTGGCTGAAAAAATTCGCCGTGATTTTTGAAAATAAGAAAGCAACGATACTTGCACTACTTTACTTTTCGAAAGCTTTTAACTCCATAGACTTTTCTATATTCTTGGATAAGCTTGTTTCCGGAATTCAATTAAGCTTTGTTGCTATTAAATTAATTCTTAATTAATTAATTACTTAATAAACCGTAAACAGACAGTGGTGTGAGGGTCTCGTTACTCTGGTGACCTAAATATAAGAACAGGTGTTCCGCAAGGCTCTATACTTGGGCCTCTCCTTTTCTCCGTATATGTCAATGACCTACAGTCATGTACCTCCGAATGTCATACCCAGCTTTATGCTAATGATATGCAGATTTCTCTTTCTGTTGCCGTTTAACATATCTCTATGGGGATTGATAAATTAAATATAGATCTTGCAGCAATAGGTTATTGGGCATCTCTGAATAAACTTAACTTAAATTATATAGACACCTTTATTCTCCCTCCAGTATAGTAATATGTTGTTCCTTTCTCTTTGTTTGCTCGATGCACGGCCACTGTCCGGATTACTTATTAAATTATTTTCGGTTTTTATCATCTAGTAGAACCAGACAAGCTGTAAACCAAGTGTGTAGGGCAGGAGTCGTCAACCTGCGGCTCACGAGCCGCATACGGCTCAGTAGAATCATACTTGTGGCCGTTGAATATTTTAATAGTTAATATTGAAAAACGTACTGTAATATTGCAATTGCCAACACTTTCCCTGTAGATTTGATAAAACTAGTCTTGACGGCTATGTCACTTAACTTTGACAGAAGCAATCACTATCATTTATATTATATTTTCAAACATAGGTGGCAGGCAATAAAGTTAGAGTTCAATCCTTTGTTTAAATGTATTAAATATAGATAAATAGGGGAAATGTTACGGCTTTTTTTTTTATAAGATGTACAGTAAAAACGAAATAATTTTTGGACATTCTATGAAAAGTACTGTGAGGGTGAACTAAAATTGAGAAAGGGAATAAATCATTTTTTTGAAACCAGGTGCTTCGTGTTTTTATAAAAATTGGAACCTCAGAAAAGATTATAGAAAACATAACATCAAAATGCGCGACAGATCGCATGCTTGTAAACCCAATTTAGCTAACCTTACTCTCCACACTCAAAATCAAAGTGAATAGAAACAGAAGCGTTACCAGGACACTGGAAGAACATTCGTGAGCTTTGGAAATCAGCAGTGAGCCTTACAAATTTCCTGAAAAAACGCATCATGCAATGCGGGGGGAATTTCAGCGAAATATTTGTTTACTACCACTTCCAATTTGTTCGAATCGAAAAGATCTTAAAAAAGCGCCTTTTAAGTTAAAATTTCTTAATAAAATTCCTTAATTAGAAACAAATTAATTTCAGTTACCTTTAACTTATATTAATTTTCTCGTTCAAACTAATTCAAATGATCCGATAAAAGAATCCAATCGAATTATTTTAACAATTTTGTGCGAAAAAATTAACTGAAATCAAAGGGGACTAAAACGAATTCGCGAGAAAAATAATTTGTATTCAAGGGCGATTTTTTAAGCTAATTTTGCTTCAACTCGAACGCATTCAATAATAGAGCCCAGTTCCATCTTCTTAATCGTATTCAGGTTGTAATATTAACAGTGAATTTTTTGTCACCACCATTGTAAAAATGCAAGAAACCCTACTCTAAGCCATTAGTGGCGAAGGTGTGCGAGTTGAATTTTACACCATTCCCAACTATTGATAGACCTCAATTTGAGTTACAGTTGTTAGATTTGAAAAACAACAACTGTCTTTCCTCATTTTTATGATCAACTGAAAACATACATTTGACATCTTGACAATTTTCGGATCTACTTACTACTGTGAACAATTATTTTCAAATATGACGATTATTAAAAAGAAATTAAGAACTTCGCTTAATGACGAAATTAAAAACTTCTGAATATTCATCAAATTTGGAAAAACTTTGTGTCTGTACACAATCCCAAAAATCTCACTAATATTACATATTTGCGTTTATATTATTTTTTACAATTAATTTGTATTTTAAGCAAAGCTATATTTATAACCTACTGAAATTAAGTTATAAAAAAAGTTTTTCAATTTTTTTTTGTTTTTTTTTGTTTTACAGCAGATAACGGTTATATTAATTTTTGTAATACATATTACAGATATATATACTTATATTTGGCTCTTAAAAAAAATTATTTATCACATCGGGAAAAAAATGACTAATTGCCGACCCCTGATTAAGGGGATTTCTTGGTTTGCATTTATGACGCTGGGAATTCAATTTTTTGTGGTTATTTAAAGGATAAGGCTTCTTTACACTCCAACAGAAGTTTTACTAATATGCAATTTCCTCCAAATCCCTGCACACAATTATCACTCTTAAATAATATATTAAGCCCTACAACATGAAATGCTATGTTAGTAAGTTTTTTTGTTTTATGGATATTATTATATTAAAGCTCAATTGTTTTTATTAGAAGATGTTTTTTTTTTTTATTTTTTCCTCACGAGATCACTGTGCAATCTTCTGGTGGTGGCGGTATCTTCCTTCCTGGATTATAAAAAAAAATCCTTAATAAGGTGCAATAGGATTTGCTTGCTGACCTTGTTGAGTTTCCTTGTGGTCTTCGTTTTTTTTGTTTTTGTTTTTTCTTTTTTTTATAAAACTTACTGGGTCTGGATGCTTCCTTTTATTTTTTTTTGTCTTTACTCCCACGACTTCGAAAAAAAAACTCACACCACAGACCGGAAACTTCTGTTGTCTAAAAAATGTTTTGTTTCTTCTTCTCATCGCCCCAGTTTCAACACCTTTTCCCCGTATTTTTAAGATAAGCATATTTTCCAGTTTACGCTTTGATTATGCCACCAGTGAGTTTCATTTGGAAAATAGATTGGATTAAGTTGTTTTAATTTATTTCATTTTATTTTAATTATTTTATGACGTTTCAATTTTCACAGCTCATTATTAGTATTTCTTACTAGTATTGTTATTATTATCATCTTTTTTTTTTTGGAATTGTAGGTATTATAGCACGCCTAAATGGGAATTTGATTAAATATGGTAATGTCGCTAGAACGTACGTTACTAAGCTACTGCTTAGCACGTGTTCATCGCACTGTAGAACACCAAGTAACCTGGAAAGTAAACCAATGCATTATTATTGTTTTTTTACTTGTTATATATACTAATCTGAGATAAGTGCTTGTTACTGATGACAGGTGACTTGGTACTAGGAAAGCAATCAGCAAGGTTCAGTGTGCGAATATTAGAAAAGTTTTTCATGTAAAATCTATCAATATCGAGAAAAAAATTAAAAGAAGTCTTAATCCCAAATTTCAGTGATTTCATTTTTTTTATCCCAATTTGTACATCAAGTTTTGATTATTTTTTGATGGTTCTTCGAAGCGGGATATTAATCCAGAAACAAAATGTGTGTTTAATGAACAAAGACGTGTAATTGGTGAGAAAGTGACTGTGATCACGTGAAATAGACATTCATTTTGCGATCGCTGATTTCGATTCACATATTAGTGAACCATCCAGAAAGGTCAGTAAGTAGGTAATGCAGACAATCTAATTAATTAATACGTTAGTAAAAAAAAACACTTATTAGTACTGCCACATTTTAGGTAATTAATTTTAAATTAAAATCAAGTAAAATTAAATATATTAAGGGGAGGTTACCGTCGAGAGGCATGAAAAATGCATGAACTTTGGAAATTCCTATTTACGTAAAGTAAATACTTTTGGAAATGGGTTTTAACGTATTTTATTCTTCTATCAATGGAGAATAAATTCCAATTTTATTTATAAACAGAAAAAAAAACAACAAAATGGCAGCTCCAGCTCCCATCAAACAACGCCGTGCATGGCGTGTTTTGGTCTGCGCGGAGTGCTCCACAGCTCTGCGAGTTCATTCGAAACAAATAGGGTTGAAAATGATTAAACTTGATAAAATTTTGGGAAGCCTTACCGGTTTTCATTTTCAAAAAACCCTTTGAATAACAAAATACCAGCCGCTTGAAAAAAAATATATATTTTGCCCTGTGTTTTTTTTTTTTGCTTCAACGGATGAAAAAACTATTTCTAAAAATCGCTTACTGAAGGCCCCGCAATTTGAATTTCCTTTTAATTGCGCAAACATTTATGTGAATCGGTTCACCCGTTGAAGCTATAGAGAGCCCCGCGCGCTGTAAATTGCTATTCTCATAAAAACACAGATTTACGTTATAAAAAATATTTGACAGCTTACTTCAACTATTCCAGCACCATACAGGGGCCCTTCTTCTTCCTCCAAGAATTGTTTGTGCTGAATCTGAAGGTTAACGGTTTCCAGAAATTTATGAGGATACCTCAGGTAGTGATAAAAGTTCTCCCCAGCAACTGCGCTCCGAGCGCCTGAGCTACCTGTTTTCCAGCCGACAGACGGTTCCGCTCTCAACAGGCTGTGAATTCTAAAATACTTTAGATATCAAAATATTCTTTGACCCAAATGCTCTAAACACTTTAAGGATGATAATTATGTAAAAAAAACCAACATGAACGGTAACTTCCCCATAAATATGGAAGGCCTTTTGAAAAAATAAACAGAAAAAGGTCAAAACCGCGCTCACAGACTTCGAAAGCAATTTTACCAAGCCTAATAAAGAGTGTCGCAAGAAAATCGGATACATTTCGGGACGATTGGAAGGTTACCACTGTGGAGTACGATTCGAGAGCTATATGAAAAGATTGCCGAGATTGCTACAGAAACGGAAGAATTACCGCTCCATTATTTCACCATCAAGAAAGCGGAATTCAATTTACACGGAGATCACCTAGAAATATCAAGAACTCTTCGTGCCAAAAACCCAGTACCAAACGAACACGACCTTACTAAAGCCAATAACCCCTGTAATGAAATTACACGAGATATTTCGCTGTTCTTGGTGTCAGAACATGGAATGCTTTAAAAAGTTTGTGGTATTTTGAAACAAACAAAAAATTAATTAACTGTCCGGATATTGTGGCTTTTATCCTATAAATTAATTAGAGAAAATTGGTACAGATTGAAGAAAAATCAATAAAATGCTGAGTGCTGTGCAAATTATCGACCAATTGAAATCACTTCGATTCTTTCAAAGGTTTTTGAATCTATCATTAACTCCAAATTAATAAAGTATCGTGAAACTAATCATCTCATCAACGATCGCCAATACGGTTTCGAGCTAGACGCTTGAGACTTGCTGACTTTTCATACGGAACGTTAGGACCGTAGTCTTCACAATTTTGGTGAGTCCAAAATCGTTGCCTTTAATATAGTATGGCATCCAACCCTTTTAGCTAAACTTAAAGCACTTGGTCTCTCCCCTCCTCTTCTATCAAGGATTAAAAGTTTCCTATCTCGTCGCCAAATACGTGTTGTATTAGATGGCGTTACTACTGAACCTCATCCCATAAACTCCGGTGTGCCTCAAGGTTCAGTTATCTCTCCAACTCTGTTTTTAATTTTCATTAATGATCTGCTTTCCCTTACTTTCAATCCCATCCATAGATTCGCTGAAGACAGTTTCCCTGATTTCGCTTATTCCTTTGAAACTCTTGCGGACTCCAGAGGGAATGCCGCATTTGTTAAATGAGATTGCATGATTAGACCATTGAATAACAATTTTGCCAATATCCTCGCTTGGGAGAAAATGAATCGCGTCGAATTCACTGTATCTAAGACCCAAAGCTGTCTCATTTCATTAAACAAGACCATAACTTAACTACTCCTGTTTCTTTTGATGCGAGCATTAATCTCTGATTCACGGTCACTAAGCATTCTTGGCATTAATATTTCCAGTAAATTGACCTCTACACAGATCACATTTATTCTGTTGCCAAAGAAGCATCAAAATGTCTTGGATTTCTGAAAAGGTGTAAGAAATATTTCAGCCTGTCAAATCTAGCGCTCCTCTGCAAGTCCTACATTAAACCTAGAATGGAATACAATTCCCATATATGGGCTGAAGATGGTCGCACAGCCTTAGCTTCATTGGATATTATTCCAAAGAGAGTCTTCAATCTCATTGGCGATATGGCAATAACTTGTCATATCGACTCACTCGAGCACCGCCGCAATGTTGGATGTTTTTCGCTCCTTTATTGCTACATACTTACATGGTCAATGCTCTAATGAAATATCTAGTCAAATACCTTGTACATCCTTTTACCCTTCAAATTACTATCGGCAGTACAGTAAAATTCCGTGATACTATTTTATCCCGAACTGGGCGAATGTGGAACAGTTTACCATCTTATGTTTTTCCTCCGGCATACAATCTGCGGAAGTTTAAGGGTGCAATACATCGACACCACCGCCACTCTCCTTATATCCCCTAATCCTTTCCCTATCTCCTTCCTACCATGCTGTGCTTCACCTCATAGGGTATGCCCTGAGCTTGGCTTAATGATATAAAAAAAAAAAAAAAAAAACAAAGTTGCATAAATTAATTTCATAATGGTTTCTGTTACCTAATCTTCAGTCTCTGTACGCTTGTCTTTCATGGATAATCTAAGCTGTTACAGTTTAAATTATTCAAAATAAAATGAGAAAAATAAGTGCATTAACGTTTGGGGATTTAAATCGGCACAAAATTTAAACAACCATAAAAAGAAAGAAACATATTTATCACGCAAACTAGACATAAACCAACCCGCTAAGATCTTGTGGAGGAATTTGAAATCTGCTGGTATTGTAAGTGGTACCATTGCTGGAGATCTCCCGCATCCTGATGAGCTTAATAATCAATTTGCGTCAATGGCGGAGTTGGATGATACTGATTGGTCTAATGTTGCTGAGCTACAAAATATAAATAGCATTGCTCCCTTTGATTTTATTAGGGTGAATCGTGAGGATGTAGCACGTGCCTTACTAAGTATAAAATCAAATGCAGTAGGTTACGATGGGATTGACCCTCGGTTTGTCAGGATCCTTTTTAGATTTTTAATTTCACCGCTAACGCATATTATTAACACTTGTTTTACAGCTACGTACTTTCCTTGTATGTGGAAATACTCTAAAGTCATTCCCATATCTAAACGTGATGGTAGCAGTGAATACAGACCAATAAGTATCTTACCGTTCTTCTCCAAGGTCACCGAAAAGATAATGTCCACACAAATTACTGATCATATTCGGAGTAACAACTTATTGAATTGCTGTCAGTCAGGATTTAGAGCCAACCATAGTTGCATTACTGCTCTGCTCAAGGTTTCAGAGGATATTCGGCAGGCCATTGACAATGATTACATTACTTTTGTGCTTTTATTGGATTTTTCTAAAGCCTTTGATACTATTAATCATGATCGTTTATGTGTAAAGCTATTTAAATACTTTAATTTTTCACTCGAAGCATTTAGGTTAATTGCCAGTTATCTGAGGGACAGATTCCAGTCTATATATATTAATGGAAGTTACTCTAACTTTCTTCCCCTTTTGGCAGGTGTCCCGCAGGGTTCAGTCTTGAGCCCTCTATTATTTTCATTGTACATAAATGATGTATTTACGGTTATTAAGAACTGCAAACCTCATTTATATGCAGATGAAGTACAGCTTACATTTTCTAGACCTATTGGTTTGTCCGAGGATGGAATCTGCTCTATTAATGACGATCTTGATGTGCTTGCCAAATGGACTGCATCCAATGGACTCAAATTAAATCCAAGTAAATCTAAGTGTTTAATTATAAGTAGGCTAGGTACTGACTGTTCCGATTTTTCTCCAGTTCATATAAATGGTGAAGTAATTTCGCTTGTTACTTCAGCTAAGAATCTGGGTATTATATTTAATAATAGATTAACTTGGGGTGACCATATAAATTCTGTGGTTAGGAAAATTTATTATGGACTGCGACGCCTTTGGGCTTTTAGCGACTTCACTCCCTTATTAACTCGGTTAAAACTAGCACAAGCTTTACTTGCACCGATTTTATTATATGGTTGTGAAATTTATAATGGGCTTGATAGTATCTCGGAGAGGAAGCTTCTGGTCTCTTTCAATTGCATCATTAGGTATATTTTTAGACTTCGGCGCTATGACCACGTTTCACCTTTTGCTGACGCTCTATTTGGCTGTTCTTTTCAGCGGTATCGCAAATTCAGGACAGTAGTATTACTATCTAAGGTCATAAAATTTCAATGTCCGCACTATTTGTTTAAGTTCTTGCACTTCAATAGATCAAGTCGAGCACTAACTCTTATACCACCTATCAGCAGATTTCTGGTGAGCGATCGACAATTTTTCGTCCAAGCAGTCAGTATTTGGAACTCCTTACCAATTGATATAAGAAACTCATTATAGTCGAGCACCTTTGACAGCTTTAAACGTATTGTTTTCAATCATCTTACCAATAGTTTTTAATTTTGACTACTACTGATCACTCTTTTATCTCATTTTTTTTCTATTTAATTTATTCTTCTTTTTTTCATGCTTTTTAGTACTGTATTTTCTTCTTTTATTTTTAATTGATAGATACTTATATACCTTCGTTTTGTTAATTTGTACAATTTATTAGTCTGCTTTTACTTTTCTTCTTTTTGCTATAATGCTATAGTTTAAATCTTAATAATAATTTTTTTTTCTGATTAGTAACGTAGAGCATGTACTCCTAAAAGATCTATTCTTAATGTACATTGTTTTGAACAAATAAATAATAATAAATAAAAAAAAAAAAATAATAATAAATTTATGTAAAGAAAAAAAAATTGTTTTTATTTCATTGTGACTCCTTTAAAACTTCATAAATTAATGAATAAAAAATTTACACCCAGTCTGTTAGCCTTACGAATTTTTAGTGGGAGCTCTTTCATACCCTTAATAAAAATTTGTATGTTCAGAGTTTTGAGGACGTTTCTGATCCTATTTTCGGGATTTTTCTTTATTTTGGCCTGAAATCCATTTGCACATATACGTTCCTCATTAAATTGGCCCACAAGTCTTCTATTGGCCGAAGCTGTGGTATGTTCGGGGATTATGGTTTTTCGCTACGAATGGGATCTCCAACTGATGCATTTTGTCTATTGACTTTTTAGCGTAGTGTGCAGAAGCTAGATCGGGCCAGAAAATCACCTCGTCTGTGCTATGAAGATTTAAAATGAAGTTCTTCACTTCTGGCAGACAGACTTCAGAATAAAGGTCAGCATTTACGGCCAAATTCGATGAGAAAAACCTCAGGCACGACATTCCCTCAGAGCTGATGACCAACCACACTAAAAATATTTCTGGGAACTTGGTTGTAGCAGACATTTTCACATGATCAGCGGCAACTGATTGAGGAGTATCGTAGTAATGGTGCCCTTGCCACTCGTTACCATCAAGAGTGATATATGACTCATCATTAATTATGATTTTTACTTTACTTTGTGGGTAAAGAATATTTTTTGCTATCAATTTCACTCTTTGCTTTTACACAACCTCCTGATTTTTGGACACTTTAGGAAACTTCTTTCGAGCTTTACGCACTATATTCATTGAAAGTAACTCTTGTCTCACTGTCTTGTGGTCACAATTAAATCTTTGTCCTTGGAAATATCGCACAATGTCCGATTTAGAAGCTAATGGGTGTAAATCACAATATGAAAATATAATTTTTCGACGCGCTTCTTCATTAACTTGCATTTTTCTTTTGTCACGGACTAAATTGCACGCAAAACTGATTAACCCTTGTGTTAATACCCGGGTACCCGGGTGCCCACCGTGTTATATTTGGATGGAAAAAACTGAAAAAAAACGATAATTTGATATTGAGCTCCAGGATCCTCGTTATTTATTTCAAAAGCAATCAAATCATGAATTTAAAATTATTTTTTATTTTAATTAGTTTAAACTTAAGCCATCGCTGCATTCGCATCCGGGTACCCGGGTACCCGGGTACCCACAACAGTATTTATACAAAATAAATTTAAAATTATTTTTGTTAAGACATGGAAGAAAATTTTATTGTAAAAATAGAAAACATAATAATTATTTGTTTATGAATAGTATTATTTATTACATTCTATACATTTTATAATATTTGCTGTATGTTCATCATAAACCGGCAGTTGACATACGCTACAGCTCTTGCGCGTTTTTCGTCGTCTTTTTATTATTAGTTTATAACATTTATAATAGGATCCCGTGACTTTTCTTCTTCCCGTTCTGTCCCGTTCAACCAATGTACCAGGATCTTATGTTATAATTGCTACTTCACGACCTATGATACTTTCAATGGCAATTTTTGTTGTATAATTGCGCATCACTTGAGGATTCGTCATGCGTTCTTCAATCATTGGCTTGGCAAGTTCTTCACTTAATTTGCGCATAAAAAGTCGTCGTTCCGTTGTTTTTTTCTTAATCATTTTATTATTTTCATAATAAATTATATATGCCGCGAGTGAAGTGATGTCCAATATTGTTGAAGAACATTGCCATTGGCCATCTTGAACAGCGCCGCTGACTTGTATATCTTCTGAGCATTTGGTCCATCGTTACTTTCTCATGAAAACCAAAAACTGTTGAGTATTGCGCTCGTGATTTATTTGCTGTCATGATACTAGGGATATATGGTTTATTTATTTTTTTTAATGTGCCAACAATGGTAAGATTCCACGATAGCAAGAGCTTTGCAACGGGTAGAAGAAAATTATCTATGCAGATATTTCTTCCACTTCCTCGGTACGGAGCCGCTAATTCTTTTACCACTCTCTCTCCCTGATTTTTTTCGCGGGCATTGTTTGTTTTGCCAGTGTAAATTATACCCTGTAGAGCAGTGTTTCCCAACGTGGGGTCCACGCCCCACAGGGGGTCAATTCGATAGTTAAGGGGGGCAATTCGAAAATGGACTCGTCTAGAGTTTAAGTTAACCGTATGGTGACCTTCAGTTGCTATTCAAGCTGGGTAAATAACATCCATATTAGTAGCAGTGATTTGATTGCCATTCATATCGCGCTATTTGTTCTGAATGGCGCGAAATGCTTATTGTGAAATAAATGGTGCGGGCAATCAAAAAATTCGTCAGTATTCTGTTTTATGCCAAACAATACTTGATCAACGAATCAATGAAATGTAGTAGTGAGGCACATTTCAATACTCATATTAACTCAGATTTGAATTTCTTTTAAACTTAAAAAAAAAAAATTTGAAGAAAGAGTAATATTAAAGTCTCTATTTACTTACTGCTCATAATGCAACTATCAAATGTACTCTTGAGGCTAGTTATCAAATTTCATTACTCATCGCTAAATCTGGGAAAAGTCATAATATAGAGGAGAATTTAATCAAACCATCAATATAAGCATTTCTTAAAACGGTTAAAGCTATGCCACTAAGTAACAATACTGTTAGCAGAAGAATAGACGAAATGAGTGAGGATATTGAAATACAACTTGTTGAAAAGCTGAAAACAAGAAAATTTTCGGTGCAAATGGATGTATCAACTTTGAGAGACTTTCGTAAAACATATTGATAAAGGTGATTTTGCTGAAGAAATGTTGCTCTGTAAATCATTAGAAAGCACCACTACCCCCAAAGATATATGCATATAGTAAGCTAAAATATTACATAGATATCAATAATATACCTATGAAAAATATAACATCTTATGGTGCTGATGGTGCTTCTAATATGATGGGGAAGAAAAATGGTTGCTAAAAGGTTATGAAAGATGAGAAACCAAAAATGCTTTTTGTGCATTGTGTTACCTACATTTCGCCTGTTCTAAATGAAATGATAAATTTAGTTATAAAGTGTATCAATGATATTACACCTAGTGCCAAATGTGAACGTCTCTTCAAGTTATTTTGTGAAAAACAAAATGAAAACCATGTGAGAGTTATAATTCACACTGAAGTAAGATGGCTCTCAAAAGGGAACTGATTGAAAAGGGAACATTTTGATACTCTTAGTGATTTTTTAAGCGACAAACCTGAAATATAAAATCACATTAACGATCGATGATAACGCATTTGTGAATTATTTAATAGATAACTTTGAAAAACTAAATATATTAAATAAACAACTTCAAGGATTAAATAAAAGTCTTATAGATGCAAAAGCGAAGATATTTGGTGTCATTAAATTTATTGAATTATGTCAGACATTTATTTACAACAAAAATTTTGAAAAGTTTCATTCGCTATGAAAATTTTGTCGGCTGATTTAAAAGAAAGATTTTCTGATTTGAAACAATTTATGTTCCAACTTGGAGGATGCAGCCAATGTTAGTGGATTTATTTGATATTTCAAATATGCAGTATCAAGAAGAACTCGTAGAAATGCAAAATGATGAGTCAAATAAAAAATTTATTTAATATAAAAGGAACGATGCCCAGGCTATGTGAGGAAACTGAAATCAAATATCCAAATGCCACCAAATGTGCAAGAGAACTATTGTTACCGTTTTCATTTTAATATTTAGCTGAACGCGGATTTAGCGGCATAAATGATTTGCTGCTAAAAAAAAAATAATCGGCTGAAGCCACTGACATGTATATAAATGGACTGATTGATCTCCTGTTTCATGTGGCACCAGTTTTGATTTTAAAAAGTATGCTCTGACTGGCGCTGTATTTAAATTATTTGGGAATTTACTTATATATGCATGTCAGTGGGATTTTCCGAATTTACCACAAAAAGTATTTGGGACTATTCATATTGTTAAATTTTAAATATAAGACGAACATAGTGTTTTTTACAAGGCTGTTTTGGTTGGAAATACCGCTGAATCGTTAGAGTTCAGTGGGAAAGTATGCTCTCACGGAAAGAGACAGGAACATGAAAGTGGTGCCATTTGCTTTCATGCATTTTTGGTTCAACGAGCAGTCCATTTATATAAATGTCACTGGCTGAAGCTGAATATAACAAAAACGTGAAGACTTGACACTGAAGTTAACTAAATTGGAACCTGATATAAAATCTCTTTGCCAACAAGTATCAAGCACGAGGATGTTATTAAATTTAAATATTAAATAATCACTAATAATTAAAATAATATAGAAAAATCTTTCTTTAAAATTATTTTGTATTTGACTTTCAGTTCTGAATTATACGTATGTTTTCAAATTTACTTACTGTGTTTGCTCAATAATTTTCTAGTGATTTCTTCCTAAAAACCTATCAAGTTTCTTTACTGAACACTTAAATTTTTGAATATTAAAAATATGTATATGTTCGAAAGGGGGGGGGGGCGGTGCATAATATTTTTAGAAAGGCTTAGGTGGGGCATAGCACAAAAAAGGTTGGGAAACACTGCTGTAGAGGATACGTGTTTTCACCATCGCAAATCCACCAGATTTTTACACTATACTTAGCTGGCTTTGAAGGTATATATTGAGTAAATCCTGTACGACCACGGAAAGAATATAGCTGTTCATCAATAGTTAAATTTTCCGTAGGCTTATACATCTGGGATAAATTTGCATTAAGCATTGTCCACAAATCACGCCTTATCTTCTTTCTTGCGTTGACTGCGGGTATTATTGTCGTCAAATCTTAAAAAACGCATAATGCTGTGGAATCTATTAAGTCCCATTATTGCCCGATACAGTGGATACGAGTTGGAATGCCACATGTCAAAAGTATGGTCAGTAATAGAATTATTAGCACCAGCACATATCAAAACAGCAATGAATGAATAAATTTCCGGTATCGTTACAGGCTTCCATTGTTGCTGCGAATTCGGATAATCTGCATTGTAATTTGCATAGGTAGACGAAGCTTTCTTATTTGTATGTCGAACGATAATATCTACCATGTTTGCTGTGAAGATTATTTTAAATGTTTCGCTTATTGACAACGTTTCTGTGCTGCGATGAGGCCCACTTCGCTGACGTAAAACATTGTGAGCTCCAGTCTGATGTCCATATGGTGGCGTTTCCTCCCGCACACAGTTTTATCTTTCGCAATAAAATTGCCGCTTGCTGATCCTAGAGTAAATAAGTATTACAATATAAATTCAATATTTGAATAAGAATTATTATTTCTATCATTATTATCAAACAAATATTTACTACCTCCTGGCTCTGCGGTTTCTGCTTCATCGTCTTCCTCACTCTCACTACTACTGTAGGACTCAACCTCTTGCTGTTCTGCTCCTTAACTTATTATTAAGTTAACTTTACCTAAAGTATAGTTTATGATGCTATATACATTTCTACAGCATTTTTTCTTCTTAAACTGACTTAAATACAGCATTTTTTCTTCTTAAACTGACTTAATAGTCCATGAGAAGTGTTGATGAACAAATTAATTACTTCATGCACTTACTGCAATACCTTTTTGAGACACATGTTCCCCTCAGAACGAAAAGTATTTTAACTTCCGGTAGTCAATGGTTTACCGCACGAATTCAAACATTGATTTCAATGCGCAATAATGCATATCGTAGATGGAAGCGTTTCAGAACTTCTGAAACTTGGCAAAATTTTCGTAATCTACGCAATGTTGTGACTAATGAAATAAGAAAATCTAAGAAGAACTACTTTCGATCGAAATTTGATACGAAGCTACCCTCAAAGGAGCTGTGGCGCAATTTGAAGGTGATTGGAGTTGGGCGAACTTTAGAATGCAAGAGTTACGTTGACCCTAATGAATTAAACTTAAATTTCGTCACTTGCAGTTCAAGTCGACCCTCTACACACACTGTCGCCGGGATATAGTACGATGGCAGCTACCAATAATACTTTTTCTTTTGCTTGCGTCTCGCAGGCGGAAGTGTTTAAAGCAATTTTCTCAATAAAGTCAAATTCGTTAGGTATTGGTGACGTACATCCTAAGTTTATAAAATTAATTATACCTATAATCTTGCCATCTTTAACGCATATCTTAAATAATGTTATTTTTCGTTCGTATTTTCCATCCTCCTGGAAGTTGGCTAAGGTTATTCCCATACCAAAAAAGTCTCAAGCGAACGCCACTGAATACCGAACTATTGCGATACTGCCGTTCCTGTCCAAGGTTCTTGAAAAACTCCTTCATTTGCAAATTGTGGACTATTGTGAACGTCATAGCTACTTGAATAAGTTTCAGTCTGGCTTCCGGTGCAAGCATAGTTGTACAACTGCTCTACTGAAGGTCACTGATGATTTACGTTTGGCATTAGATAGTGACATGGTAACCATTCTCGTTCTCTTGGACTTTTCAAAAGCATTTGATTCCATAGATCATTCTCTACTTATCTACAAACTAGTAACTAATTTTAGTTTTTCAAGCTCGGCATCCAATCTCATTCAGTCTTATCTTTTTGATCGGTATCAACAAGTCACATGTAATGGAAATTCCTCTGCCTTTTTACCAAATACTAGTGGCGTACCTCAAGGCTCAATACTAGGCCCAATACTATTTTCCCTATTCATAAATGATCTTCCGAATGTTATTCATAATGCTCAATATCACCTATATGCTGATGACTTACAAATTTATATATCAAGGCCAGTTGGCTTAATTGAAGATGCTGTCGATCGCCTTAATAATGACCTTTGCTCTATACATGAGTGGTGTATTCCAAATAAGCTTCGTTTGAATCCAACCAAGTCAAATGCAATTTTAATCTATAGGTACAGACTGGATACGTCGTCACTACCTTGTGTTGTACTCAATAGTGTCACAATACACTTTCTTGGTCCAATCAGATTTCTAGTGTTATCTCTAAGGTGTATGGATGTCTGCGTAAGCTCTCACTCTCGGCCTCCTACACTCCACTTTCCACTAGGATGATGTTGGCTAAGTCACTCTAGTACCACTTTTTACTTATGCTAGCGAAGTTTGGTCCAAATCTGATTCTGTTTCCATACGTAAATTGAATATTGCATATAACTCCGTTGCTCGGTATATTTATAACTTAAGGCGTTTTGACCATGTTTCAGAATTTGCTAGGACTATTCTTGGATGTCCCCTTCAATCATATCTTCTGTTTAAGGATTTGCTATTTCTCAATTGTGTTATCTCCTCTGGCAGACCTACTTATTTATATGAAAAAGTTTGTTTGTCCAAATCGTCACGTAGTGTTAGTCTGTCTGTATCTGGTGCTAACTTCGCGGTCACTGAGAAGCAATATTTTGCTCGGACTGTCAGAACCTGGAATAGCCTACATACCTTTGATGTTGCGTAGAGAAAGAGGCGTTGGTATGAGGTTCAAGAGTGTATTGTTTGAACATTGTCGTAGAAGCTAAATTGTTTCTCTTTCCTATTGTTTCTTATTTTATTATTTCTTTTGCTCTTAAATATAAATTTAGAATTTATTTTTTGTTTTTATAGTACATTATTAGTTGTAGAGTATACGTAAGTTAGACTAAGCTATTTTTGTTTATACGATTTTTACATCTACCTATACATATAGTTATAAGACCTCTGGCCTTAATTATGTTGAGCATTATAATAATAAATAATAATAAATACTCAATAGCAATGTATAATAAAAAAACAAAAATTAAAAAACACTTTCTTTTACTGAAATATTAAAAATTTGAAAATTACATAAATGGGTACCCGGGTACCCCGGGTGCTAAACCGTGTTGGTAAAGTTGGGTATTAACACAAGGGTTATACCAGTAGAGAAAGCTCTGACAAAACTAAATTATCTAAAGGGATAAATTTTAGAATGTTACAGGGTGATTCAAGCGAAAATGAGTTTTGTGCCGATTTAAATCCCCATACGTTATATAAAATAGAATGAACCAAACTCTACGGACAGATGCAATTGTTCCATTCTCTTAAAAAAAAAAAACATTACTAGCAGGAGACTTTTAATTCCTCTCACTTTACCACTCCTGTCCCGCTTGATTTAACAATTTCTTGTTTTTCCTATTTTAGATCGTATTGGACTATAAATTCCTAGAGTTTCACATTCATTTTGTAAAACTTATGAACACGAAATAATATTTTACCTCTTTACAAATTTCTGTTTATTAATTTTTTTTTTTTATTTTTTATTTAAATTGTTTATAAAAGCGTGCGCCAATATAAAACCGCTAAAAGCCTTCGCAACATGTTAAACGAAAAGCATTCCGTCGTGAATGTACATAAAAAAATCTACATATAATCGCACTCAAAGTTAATGTAGGTGAAATTATGTTAAACAAAAACAGCTGCAACACCTGCAGTATAAACATATGTTGATACAGGTGAGCGGTGCAATTGAAGCGTTTTGCAATAGATACTTAATCATAGCCATAAAAAAAAAAAAAAAGAATCAGCAGCAGCACCAGCCCCAGCACCCAGCAGCAAAAATCAAAGTCACAACTCACAACGAGATTCCAGTATATAATGCATTTCCAGCATATCAGGTCTGTCTAGACTCTTTAATTACCTGGAATAATTACGAGAGACAGTGAAATAAAAATGTTAAAAATGTCTCACCTTCCACAAGGGCAGGCAGGCTGTGTGTCATTTTATCGATATTACCGACAACGACGACAGGACAGGTCGGCTTGCATTACTCACGCATAATTAGTGTGGGGCTCAGGGTGATTTCACGTCGATGCACATGGTTCCCTGATGGTTGATTCTAAATTGTGTGACAACTCGTCGATACTCAGTATATGAGGGCTACATACATATATGTGCAGCATAGATACCTATATGCAATCCCAAGACGTCGTCGTCGCCGCTGTTGTTACCGCTGTGCCGCCACCGCCCGGTGTTTTTCACAGCTTTGCGGCTCGCTTATCTTCTGGTTACGGCGGCTATAGTATAGACTCCCTTTCCGTCTGGATCGTCTCTTCTACTCCTTTACTTACTACCACTTACCCACAAGTCCAAAGGATTATTTTCATCCTAACGAAAGTGAGAGTCAGACGTAGCTAGCCCTTACTAAGGAATGAGAAATGCGGGGTTTGTGTCCCGTCATCGTCACTCAAATCCCGAAGCCTCAAATCCACTTCCATTCAGTTTTATGTGCTTACGAAAATCGTTGGCATAAACATGATTCGCAATGATTACCGTGTGTAGCTGTTGTCTGCCGATACGGTTGCATTTGGGTTGGGGTGGGTTAATGTCAGTGTCTCTAACTGGGTGCCATGTGTATATGCATGCAATGCCATGCCAGCCAAGCCAGCCATCAGGAGTAGCAGTAGTACCCGAAATTGAAACGATGTATAGTGAGCCTTTTACGGAGGGTTGTTTTTGTCCTCGCCGACACGACGACAAAGTCTGTACGGTGTCGTATGGCCGCATGGCACTTTCTGGTACTGCTCCTCCAAGCCTCTCCGCTTGCATCGCAGACGCATATAGAGCGATCAATTACGCAAACCCCCTTGGAAGCCATAGCCACTTTCAAGTATATCGGCTATTTTTGTCGACAGACGGGGGTACATCGTACATCCACTATGGATTCTTACTGCCTCGGGTGGACCCGAACTGCCAGACTTTGGTCCCGTCGCACCACACCCCCCTAGCTATGGTCCGTATACACAACACAGTGCTGCCTGACGCATCATCTGGTTGGTATTCGTACTATATGTGACCTTGAAATATTTCAAAAGTTGCATGGGGTGTCCCCATTCTACTGCAAGCGAACACCTCGGCACGTATATATGTATAACAATAACAACAACACGACAGACTATATGCCAGACAGGCGAGACGTAAGGGGGCTACCAGGGGGTAGGTATAGCACTATGAAGCAGGCAGACGAAATGCATTTTAGACAGCAGCCGAATGCCGACCATTTTAATAAACCGCTTGGATTTGTGTATTCGTTCTGTGCGATTGCTTCTAGTGCTGCTGCTGTTGCTGCTGCTGGTGCTGCTGCTGCTTTCTTTTGCTTTGCTAGCGGTGGTGGTGTGCTAGAGCTAGTCTGATAGCAGAGTCTGGTCTGATTCTGTTTAAGCTAAACTGAGACTCGGATGGGCACGTCCGCTGTAGAGCACAAGTGCAGTGCCAGAAACACGTTGCTTTGGATGAGGACATGAGGTGGATGGAGGCAATACCAAGTCTATTTCGATTATGGTGCACATCAGCCTCTGTATTTGGGGTGTGTCAAGAGAACCTTTGGATTTTTGTTTATATTGGTTTTACGTCTATGATAGTGTCTGCTATTGTATGTATAGCTATGTGCGTGTATGTATGTAAATATGTGCATGCAACATAAGGCATTAAATTAAGGCGGCAGGAAAAACGAAGGCGACGATGTCTATTTGAACAATTCAACTTTTTACAGGATCAACTTGGATTTTACTCCCTTCATTCTCTTTTACCCCGCACAAAATGGTACATTTTGCCTTTAGCCCTTAACGCACTCTCGAATATATCTACAACTGATTTCCCTGCTTATATACTTTCTTCTATTACTGTGTAGCACCATTTTGGGGGTTGAGAATTTCCGGTAACCTGACTGGGTTGATTTGAAAGTACATTTATGGAAAGAGACCCCCCAAGAAACCGAATCCTTCTAAGAAAAACAGCAAGGAAAAGTTCTTCCCGTTGAACAAGTGTTGGTGGTTGCGTGTTGTATATCCTTAAAGTTTTCGATTCCGTCCAAGGCTTGTGGCTAATGCCAGCCACAGACGACTTTATGTGCTACACGAATTCGTGTTTGCACTTCAATGTCAAAAATATGTTATAACCCGCACAACCCGCATAACTTGAGAACACATTTCGGAGGACACGCGTTTTCCTCGCTTGACTATTTTCAAGGTTAAATGTGTGTAAGTATATGTGTGCATGTGGCTGGAAGATGTGCACTGCATATATATATAGCTGCATACTCTTGAGACAGGAAAATATCACGTGGAAATGCACGTTTTTCCTGTATATTATTCGCGTGTATAAATTTACATACCTACATAGATAATTACCTAGATGTATTTTAATTATTTATGATATCATATTTGGACCAAGGTGCATACAGAAAGTAACATAGGTATAGGTAGGTATAGTTACTAGGAAACGATAGTCAGCTATACCTAGTTTGTGACAACTTTCAAGAAATTGCGTGAAATAGTTTTTGTAAGTTTTTTTGCTATTTTTCTATACACAGGTAGGGCAAAAGCCCCAATATTCGGACAGTTAACTAAATTTTTTGCTTCATATTTGCAAACCAATCGCTTTTTAACCTATTATTTTATCTAATGTTAATTTTTAATGTTAAATTATGTAAAGTAATTGCTATTTAATTAAAAAAAAAATAAATAAGTTTAAATAAAAATATGAGCCCTTTTCTTTGAGAGTGGCGTAGGTTTTCTTATTAGGTACTTTATTATATTTTTCTCTCCCCTTGAGTACTTCGAGTAGGGGGTAGAAATAAAAGACACCCAGGTTTTGGTCTCACTACGCTACTGATATCTAAAGCAAAGTTTTAAAATAGCCGGCGGATATTTCGTTGTTTGACGCACGCTGGTGGATATTGACAGTTAGGGAATAAGTGCAAATTTTTCTTGTATACATGTTTTATTTTGCAGATTATTCGCTGCGGTACCGGTTATTAATTTCCATAAATGCTCCAATATATGAAATTAAGAGGGGCAAAATGAGAGATTTCATTTACTTTTCGTCATTATATTATTAATATTATAGTCCTTACTCAAATTTATACATTTTTTGTTGAAAATAAGCAAAAAGAATAAAAATAAGTTAAAATTGGTTTAAATTTTGCTCTCTTCAAAATATCGACTTTAGCCTTAATTACTGCACCGCAAACTCCAGGCATTCCTTCCAGTTAGTTTGTTTAAGGTTTCAGTTCCAATGTACTGCTATTTATTTCTTGGTGCATCACAAAGTTGATTTCTGTTCGTAGTTCACACATTGCGAATGCACCTGTCCAAGTGATCCCACAAGAGTTCGATTGGATTACGATCAGGGCTCTGGAGAGGCCAAATCATGTTTGTAATCACCTTGTAACTCTCTTTGTACTAAATGTAGTTTTTGTATAATCGGGAGGTATGCTTCGGGTTATTGTCCTACAGCGGCTAATAAGGCGTGTGTTAGAGGAGATTACATGGTGCTGCTGTGGTATCTCCTAGCGTCTATTTTACCTTCAATTTTGACCAAGTCACCAACAGCACCCTCTCCAAAGCATCCCAGACCATGAACCATGAACCTCATCCATGTTTGACTGTAGGCTGTATGCATTGGTTCTTGATGCGCTCCCCAGACCAAAAAAAAAACTAAATTTTTATTTATCAATGAAAAGCACTCGTTTCCGTTGATCTTTGGCCTATACCAATTTCTTCTTCTTGTTTTGGGGCCTCAGAAATGGTTTCCTGGATACGACGTACCCATTCAACTTGACTACAGAGAGACGTCACTTCACGGTCGAAAGTGATACGGGCTTATCCCTCGATTCTATAAGTGCAGCATGTAATTCGGGTGCCGTTTAAAATTGATCCTGTTTACTATTCATTATTATGTATTTGTCCTTCTTTTCTGTGGTCCTGAGACTGTCCGGGACGTGAGTGGTACGTTAAACTTCTTATTTCAGCGAATCTCTTAAGTGTCCACTGCGTGCCACCAAGAGAAATCTTCTCCTAAGCAGCGATATATTGCAAAGAATGCCCGGCTTTCTGAAAGGCGACTATGGCAGCACGCTTTTCGATTGATATTCCCTTCCTCGGGGCCATTTTTTTGACTATTATCAGAAAAAAACTTTGCAATCTTACGTTAAAACTGACAGACCGTTCAGTTATGCTGAAAGACATAAAAAAAAACAGTTTCGACGTGTTCCGCTCTGGCTTTGTTCACTAATCGACAACAACTATTCCCATTCGCTTCCAATATGATAGAATGACTCACGGTAAGACGGGTGCACTTTAAAATTCACAGCCTAATCTACAATGCATGGTAAAACCACACCACATCGTAAAAACGATATCGTTTTTTGAAGAATGCATATAAATATGTAAGCAGTGGTAAGCTGTCAAATTAAACAGCTGTTGATCTGTCAATTATCATAAATGTAATTACCTTTTCGATTTCATTGCTGAGTTATCAAAGGAAGTATTTGATCTGAATAATTTATACTACCTATACTAAGAAATCGTTTGGGACAAGTAAATATATATTTCTATATTTCTTTAAAATCCCCTACATGGTTCTAAATTATGCTGAATACACCTGAGGTATTACTAGGACATTGTTCTTGCTGATTAACTACTACACATAAGCTCGTGCTCATGTCGTCAAATGAATGAAAGAGAAGAAAAACATTTTTGCAAGTATATATTTTCAAATGCAAGAATGGAAAGCAAACACAAAATGATACACCCATGTCATTTTGACGACGTAGTTTAGATTAGGCATTACCTTTAAAATATAATTATATACTACACAAAACTTACGTTTTTCTCATTAAATTACTAATTTTACTGAAAAAAAAAACAATTGGATGCAATATGAGACTATTGGTTGGCAATAATATGAGACTAATAAATTTTGAAAAAGCGAACGCAAAGCAAGCGTTTCGTATCAGCAGAAATCGCATTACTCATCAGTACGTCTGGGTTTCTACTTTCCGTAGACGCTTGAAAATGATCAGACCGATCAAATCTCATATAAATTTAGAATAAATTCTATGTATGAATTATATGATGCAAAATTTATTTTGGTCAAGTAGGCTTTTTTGAGATTTTCCGGTACAAATGAAAAGCAAAAAGTACGATTGTTTTTTTTTAATTTATTCTATTACACAATCATTTTATTTGTAGCGAAAAAATTTCAAGTCTTGGTCTGACTCAAACAACAAACTGAATTACTCGAAAAGACAAATGACAATGGAAAAATGCATGGAAAAAAAAAGAAGAACAGTAGAAAACGATAGAAAATAGAAAAATTTATAACAATGGAAAAAATTCAAAATAATTCAAAGTGAATTCATGATTTGAACCAAGACTTGAAACTTTGTCACCACAAATAAAATGATTGTGTGATAGAATAAATAAAAATAAAAAACAATTTCCTTCTTTTTGCTTTTCGTTTGCAAATGAGAATCACAAAAAAGTCTTACTTGAACAAAATAAACTTTACCCGTAAAAAAAGTATAAAATTATTTTCATTTGAATATATTTGACAGTCATGATTGTTTACTTTTCCCGGACGGGAATCGAACCCAAATTTGTTAGAATAGGTCAAACATGGAAAATAGAAGAATTTTAAGAACTTTTATTTTTAACGATTCTAAATTAAATTATTCCATAGTATAAAGGATTAGATATAACAATATGCAGGATAATTTTAATGTATTAGATTTTAACTAAAATTTTACCCTTCTATAAATTAAATGTTAAACAATTTTATTTTATATGAATAGCACGTGCAATTCTGTAACAGACTAAATTACATTGAAAATAATAAGAATTATTCCGCTTAGATGTTTTTATCATTCCGATTTTTACGTATACTGTATTTAAGGATAAATTCGGGATCTGATTCAATATGGATGCCAATTCAACAATTGTTTTTTTCTGCACTCAAAAAAGATGGAAAGCCACCAAACCTCAATAGTGTTAATTTGTATCTGATAGTGCTGTGTACATAAACGAGAGCTTCCACTTACAAGCTAAGTCTCTATTGCTTCCCATTAGAAAAGGTGATGATCCTACGAGTAGTTGGGTAGAGCTCTTTTAAACAATAGCTCCTATTAGCTCCATTCCATTTGACCTCCTTTTAACATAGACATAGGCAAGTCTGTAGAGAGAAGTACCTATCTCATTTTGAACATTGAAATGATCCAAATTAGAGCTCTCGCTTTAGTTTAAAATGATCATTAAGGCAATTACTGCTGTTTAACTTAGTATGACTCATTAATGACGATGTCTTTCTTTTTTTAGCTTAAAATGATCATTAATTGAGCTCTTCTTTGTAAATATCGTACTGAAAGGAAATCATTTTAGAACGAATTAATTTTAAAAAAGATTTCGTAAATTAAATTATAACTGAAAAAAAAATTGTTTTTTTCCCTTAACTCTACTCCAGAATTGCTCCTTTGGAGTTCTCATAGAGCTACTGAGGTTTGGACAGAAAAACTAAAAAACAAAATTTAAAAAAATCTCAAAAAATTTAAAATTAAAAAAAAAAATTGAATTTTAATGCGAAACTTGGCAGGATGGTAAATGACGTACCCGAGATTTATAGAAAAATAATCTTTTGTCTGGCAAGATCAGCCATTTCCTTGTTTTGATTCAATACATGGCAGAAAATTATGCCACAGTCTTCGTAGTGTCCCTAACTTATCGAAATCCACTTTTCTGCCGATTTCATCAATCGTGGCATAAGATCTGGCAATCTGATGTATCCGTTTCATTAAATTATAAGTTATGGAAGTTAAATGCAATTTTAATGTGGAAAAAAGACATTTGTACTAAATATATTTCTTTTACAGGGTGTCCCGTATGTGGTCTTGCACCCGAAGTCTATGGATAGGTTATATTTGGACAAAAAAAATTGTTTTGTCGACGGGAGGGGGGGGTCCTAATGGTTTCCGGGATAACAGGACATAAAGATGGCACCTGTAACTTCTCCACGTCACACCATTTTTTATTTATTTTTTTATTATTATTCCGAGGGATGCAGACAGGACTCCCGTCTCTCATCCTGCCACCGCGACCTAGGAAATCTTTTGTGACATTACCCCTAAACGCCCTAGGGCGCCCATTCGAACTTAAGGTCTTTAATGAAACCTATAATGTCCTTGGGGGCCATTTTACCAACATCCTCTGGCAGTGGAAATGCCTTTTCTAGATGTCTTAGCCTTATGCGGCATAGGGCTTCACAATCACACAGGATATGCTCAGCAGTTTCATCGTCTTCCATACAGAATCGACCTTACCCATCTTCTTGAGATGGTATCTAAGTGGGCAATGCCCAGTAAGTAGGCCCGTTATGAGCCTTAATTCCTTTCTGCTGAGTGTGAGGAGTTCTTTTGTCCTCTGTTGCGAATACTTTATAAATTTATTCCCTTGTCTCAGCCCCGGGGTGTTTTCCCAGTATTCCTTTTTAGTTCTGTCCTCCTAAAACCTGATCTGAGCCAAGAGGTGACTCTTTGGGTGTCCAAAGACAGGCTCTGGGCCAATAAACGGAGATTTGGCTCCTTCCTTTGCAAGGCGGTCCGCAATCTCGTTCCCCTTAATGCCTTCATGTCCTGGTACCCATATTAGTGTCACCCTATTTGTCTCAGCCAGTTGCTTCAAGACAGTAAGACAGTCCCAAACCAGCTTAGATTCAAACGTAAACGAGTTTAACGCTTTAAGTGCTGCTTGGCTATCTGATATTATGTATATTTTTGCTCCACGCATATTCTTATGGATTATATCGCGAGCGCAGAGTTCTATTGTATGTATTTCTGCCTGAAAAATGGTTGGTGAGGCCCCCAGTGCCTTTGCGAGATGGCACCTTGGCCCATATATGCCCATGCCTGCTTTACCTTCCATTTTGGACCCATCCGTGTACCATTTAAGAGAACCTTTTTCAAAGGGTAGGTCCCCAGTGTGCCACTGTTGACGGTCCCCCAAGATCACCTTAAATGGCGTTTCAAAGTTATGGCGTTTTTGCATAACATCTGAAATTGGGTTAGTCATCGGGTCCTCTACGAATTGCCATATGATGATGTTAGATTGATTTTCCTTTCCTATTCTCCGTTTTGAAGTTATTACTCAACAAAGTTACAATTTCGGAATTTCAGCTTGTTTTTTATTTTTTTTTATTTAACTACTATTTTTATCAAAAACCATGTCATCAATACCAATTTAATTAATTTAAGATTCGTTTTAAAATGATCATCTGTACACAAATTGTAACCCTTTCTGCGTTTTTTGCACTTTTTCTTAAGCATATTCATGGACAACACCGGACCCATCAATGATCTCTTTAACTTAATGGACCATTCCTATTTTACAATTATATGTCTTGTTTGTTAACATCCTCACGTTCTTTATCCTAAACAGTCAGAAATTTGTAATATACTTCTACTAGTTTTCGGTGTACCTCAGGGATCTATTTTTGGTCCTCTCCTGTTTAGTATTTTTATAAATGATCATCCTACGGTAATAGAAGATGTTATCATACATATGTATAACGATAATGTGCAGATCTATCTGAGTCGACCAGTTGAGCTCATGTTGGAAGAAAGGTTGTGTGCAGAGATTTAGTTAGATTTTTTCAGGGGTCTCCTGTCTGTATTGATCATATTAAGGATAAATTCTGGAAGTTACAATACATTGCTATGGGCTTAAAGAACCAACTGCTTCTGTTCGGTTCGGTGGGAGTATCATGCAATTTGTCAATAAGATACGTAATCTAGGTACAGAAATCAAGATAAGAACAGAGTGAGAGAGAAAGGCTACGTGGAGGGAGGCCTTATGTTCCCAATGGGAGTGAAGGAAGCACAAAGAAAAACTTTCAATATTAATAGTGGCACACTGTTCTATTAATGGCTCGGATATTTATTATGTAAATGGCTTATGTATCTAGGTGGAGGCTGGGTAATACGTATTGGCAACCACACAAGAATGAGCATAGAGAGACAAGAAAAGTACAACAATACCATTTCTAGGTCTTAGAAGGCAATATAGATTATTATAGATGCACATCGGGGTTGTGATCGTTCATATCTTGACTATATGTACTTCGATCCTCTTCATTCTATTTTTTTTTTTCTAATAACATCTACACAGTGCAAACAAGGTCTTAGTTTCAAACGAGGTATATTTTACATAATAACAAAAAAAAAAAAATAAATAATAAAATAAAAATAAAATAAAACCAGATGAATTTCTCCGTGTAATTTAAAAAAGAAAATCATGAGATAATGGATTAGCTTCAATCGTTTGGGTATATGTAAGAGGAAAATCCTTTCTCTATTTTATAAAGACATACAAAATTTTTGGTATCGGTACTTAACTGTGAATATCTGGTCATATTTTGAAATTATATAATTCGATTGCAATCATTACAATTCACCAATCTTCACATTGTGATTTCATGAAGAGTGTTATACAGTGGTACTTGTGCTCAAGAAATCTTGAACACTTAAATTCTTGAAAATCCATTTAAATCTCGAAATAACAACGTAATCGACGGCTCCATCAGTCGGGCCTGTTGTTTCAATGATGCTGTCGGCCATGTGTGCTTGAACGTCTTGTCATGTTTTCGTAATCGGATAAATTTACTTGTTATGTCTTTTCTTATAATTTATTTGATAAAATCTCTTGACTTCTTGATAAAATTGTCTGCCATTGAGAACCATTGAAGAAGAACAGCAGTGCCGAAAGGAAGTAAACCTCATTCACAGAAGGAATTCGATTAAAAAGTCTTCAGCACAGCACACGTTTCAGCGGCGAGATAGCTAAGGCAAGAAATATATCTATGTACTACATATATACTACTGCAGCAGCAGCAGCAGCAGCATCGCAGTAACGGCAGTTCTATGTATATTCTACCTATAACTTATGTATATATTTATATATATATATATGTATATTGCAATGAAGTATCTGAATCTCTAGATTATAAAGAAATATTGTTAAGTCTGGTGCGTCCAAGAAGATGCAAACGCAAGGTCACACAAAGGTTATCTTATGAACTGACGTCAAGAGGCAGACAGACATGCGTCGTCGCCTTAGTTCATCTTAAAGAAGGGCATCAAGCAGCAATCAGAAAATTACCAAAGGAAACAACAATAACAGCAACAGCTCGAACTCGAACTCGAACTGATCTTGTTTTTCCAGCTGCATTCGCCAAGTACTATATGTGCAGCAATCTGTTCAGACTGCATTGATGCTTTTATTGCAACTTTTTCTGGATCGTGCAATTATGAGGCGTGTGCGTAGCGTACATATTCCATTCGGTTGCCTCGCGTACAAACAATATAAGGAAAAAAATCGACTCATGTTCCCAACAAAACTTCTGAACCGATGATCGTCCAACTTAATCCAGACCAGACATAACATGCCTGAGTACATGCATATAGATCGAGAGACGGGACGGGACGTCTACTTCTGATACTTGCCTTTTTGGCTTTATTATTATTTCTTCTGGGGCTAAATTGACGGCTGGAGTGTACCCTTTTGAACAATGACAGAAACAACAACAACAACATTACCAGAGGCCCTTTGCACGCTTTTATGCAGATCTAAAGATGTAAAGTAGCCAAACGAATTTCTTATAACATATGAGATTGTATATGGCGGGGAGGGGGGGAGGGGGGTGGTGTTATGTCTGGGTCTGGCGATCTTAGAACCTTTTGTAAACTTTGTTCTTTTTGTTTTTTTATAAATATTTGTCACGACATGAAGTCTCTAGAGCATATCTAGTATTACTAGTAGAATAACAATTTTTATTGTTAGTTTACTGCAACAATCTAAGGCTCATGGAAGAAGGTTGTTACGAGATAAAGCTGGCGAAACACATAGAACTTGTCAATAATTTACAAATATATGTTGGAATAGTTTTTAGGCCAGAATTTAATTTATTCTTGAATTGTTAAGTTAAAGCTGTATCGGATTTGCAAAAATGAATCATGTTAATTTACTTTTCTTCTTAGGCCTGACCTGCCTCATTTGGAGCTCCTAGTTCGATGTGGGTGTTGTTATTTTTGTTAAATTGATACGCGATATTTCTTCTCAGGTATCCAAAAATAAAAAAAATAAATTATGGTCTGGTTAAAACAAATCTCTTAAACTTGCAATGTCAATTCAAAAATAAATATGTTATAGAATTCGGAGCACCATCCGACACAAATATGAGAGAATCCAGCGCCGCGCCTAGGGGTGGTGGAAAGGGGCAGATGCCCCAAGGCACCGTGCCAGCAAATAAAAATAAAAAAAAAAAATTAATCTACAAATTTGAATTGAAAAATGATTCGTCGAAAAAAAACTTCGCAAATAGTTCAGCGAATGACAATTCGTCGAAAACTCTATTCGACACAACCCAAACAAAACCCAGCCTAACGTATTTATGATGTCTATACGACGATCGTACCGTATGAGACTTATTATACGATTTTACGTATGTACTATATTTATTGTATATATACAAAACTATCGATATATTATACTTATATCCTATCGATGTAAAGTGAGTCAAGAGTCTCGGTTCCTACCTTTGGCACTAGACAGTTTTAAAAAAACCACTGAATCTCACCTCAATATTTTATGCTAATGAGATGCTGTAGTATCTCTCAAAGCGTTGGGAAAGTAGTGTTGATGCCATCAAACTCATACTCTACCAGCTTGAAGAGATCTATGATGCAATTGTGGAAATTTCACTCGAAGGAAAAAGAGATAATCTATCGAAACATGAGGTTAAAGGCCCAATCAATCATGAATTTTAAATTCATTTGTAGCGCGATCAATTGGTTCGATACTCTAAACAAAGTTAATGCCGCTTCAAAATTATTAGAAAGTCCTGCTATGAATATAGTTGAATGCTGTAACATTCTAGTCAAAGCTACAGATTTTTTGAAGCAGTATAGATCTGAAGAAAGTTTTTCTAGAGTACTGAACAAAGCGAAAGACATAGCATCTGAGGTGGAAGTAGAGCCGATATTTCCCCCTAATAATAGGATTCACCTTCAGCGTAAGAAACGTAATTTCGAAAACGAAGTTCGAGATGAACTTGTAACAGTTCCTAAAAAACAATTTATAACAGAATTGTTTTACCATATCGTTGATACAGCAGAAATCATGATTCTGGCTGCGATCTTGCCTGCTGATCAGTCCCCTATTGAAGTTTTGAATTTCATCGTAAAAATGATATTCTGTCAATTCTACCTAATTTGTACTGCCTTGCGGATGCTGTGAAGATTACCCATTTCAGTAGCGTCAGGAGAGGGGAGTATCTCTAACTAAAAATTATTTGCGATCGACAATGAGCCAGGAACGCTTAGTAGGATTTGAAACCATATCTATTGGAAGTGAATTATGTGATCGCATCGACTAGCAGGAATTTATTGCAGACTTTGCAAAAGTAAAAGCTCGAAAAATTAATTTTGAATGAAGGCTTTTTTTCATCAAATTAAAATTATAATGGTTTGGAGTCAATAAATACGGTGAAAGTGCCGAACCACCAGTACACTATCAATTCTTTGTTATTTTTACCTATACCCTAGATGAAATCTAAAGGGTTTGTCATTCCGTTTGTAACGCACAGAAATAATAATGGTAGAGCAAAATTGATTGGACACCTACACATAATATTAAAAGTTATTTTGATTTTTACATATCAGTTTTTCCGTCCGTCCGTCCATCCTCACGATAAGTTGAGAACGCGTTCAGTTAGAGAGCTGAAATTTTGCACATGGGATTTTTTTTAACAAAAAAGTGAAATTAAGTAACTTCCTCTTGGGGTTGCCATACTAAATTTCGTTTTTCAATTCAATTCAATTTATTTCAACAATCGGCTTTGCACAAATGAAAATAAAATTCTTTCATGTTGTACAAATTAAAGGAAAATTAAAAGTGAAAAAACAAAATCATCTTAGGCAAGTGCTACACCAGAGAAGGAAGAGCTCTTGCTGCTCTTATTATTAAAGAATGGAAGAAAAAAGCACAATAAACCCAAACATTGGGTGTATGGTGGGTTATAAATTAATATATCGGGTTTTACAATAAGAGGTGTTATTTTAATTAGCCCGCTATTTCGGTAGATGTCACTTTTGGAGCTGTCAATTTTTGACATTTGACAAGTAGAAACTACGCCATTAAAAAAAATGGAACGTCGTGAAGCACCTTGTCGGACCGCAATACAGAAATTGGTAGAAAAATTCGAGCTGTCGGGACAAGTTAGTGATGTGAAGAATAAAACCCGTGCACGTCGCTCAAGAACAGCGGAGAATATTGCTACTGTAGCCGAAAGTGTTGAAGAAAACCCAGGTTTGTCCATTCCTCGTCGTTCTTTGAAATTAGGCATTCCACAAACGTCATTAAGGGTCTTAAGGCTTATAAAGTTCAGTTAACACAAGAACTCAAGCCGGCCGATCATCAACAACAGCGAGTCTTTGCTGCTTGGGTCCTTGAAATGCATGAAAATGATCCGGAATTCCATCGAAAACTCATCTTGAGTGATGAGGCCCATTTCCACCTCGATGGCTTCGTCAACAAGCAAAATTGTCGCATCTGGGGCTCGGGAAACCCAAGAGTTATTGTTGAAAAGCCTCTCTATCCTCAACGTGTGACTGTTTGGTGCGGTTTATGGACCCGCGGTGTCTTTGGACCTTACTTTTTCGAAAATGAGGCTGCAGAAACAGTTACGGTGAATGGATTGCGCTATCGACAGATGATTAATGATTTTTATGGCCGGAATTTGATGGTATTGATCTGGACAACGTTTACTTTCAACAAGACGGCGCTACGTGCCATACAAGCAACGAAACCATTGATGTTTTACGGGAAAAGTTTCCGGACCGTGTTATCTCTCGAAGAGGTGATCACAATTGGCCACCGAGATCTTGTGACTTAACACCTTTGGACTTCTTCCTTTGGGGCCACGTGAAAGAGAAGGTCTACGCCAACAGCTCAGTGTCGATTCTAGATCTCAAAGATGGAATTCGTGAGGCTATCGAGGACATAGGGCAGCCACATTGCGATTTGGTTATGGAAAATTTCATGAAAAGGATATGGTCCTATAGGCGTGGTCGTGGTGTTATTTTCCATTATTAACGGCAAACCTTCCTCTTTATAATGAAATAAAGATCCGATCATTTATCTCAAAAAATGGCATTTTTCTTTGAATATCAAAATAAGACCTCTTATTGGAAAACCCTTTACTAGTCAGGATTTTTTAGTGTCATTTACATCTGAAGGAAACTAACTATGTATTATTCATGATCAATAATAAAATTGAGCAATAGTTCATAATAAACAATTAAATCCTACTATCATTCATGATAGGATCCAGGAAGCACAACTATTGTAAAGTGAGTTATATTCCGTGTATGGAGAAAAAAAAATAGTTGGAAGAAGCATTTCGTACTGGCAGAAACCCTAATACTCTTCAGTACGGAGTAAAATTTAATAAAAAAAAAACCACAAGAAAACATGCCATCTTTTCCAATTTACGACGAAATTTATTTCAAAGCTTTCTCAAATTTATCCCTTTTGCAGTAGTTTGCACACGTTGATTCCCACAGGCACTTTCGTTTGTCAACACTTTGCACTCATTTTGAAACAAAATTTCATTCACTAATTTTTGATATAGTACATGACCACCTCCTACAATGTAGCATGCCGCAGCACATCAGCTCTCATCAGTACATTAGCATATCATTGGTCTGGTGTGACACTTACCTTTTACTACAAAGTCTTAAATTTATATCTAGACGTACAAAACTACAAGAATAAGGAAAACAAATTCTATAAGTAAAAAGAAATATACAAATAAATTAAAATATAGAATTAATCTAGGAAGAGTAGTAAATGAATGCAATCAGATTGAAGGTGGTCAATGTACTTGACATAAGCGATCTTAGCAACGAAGCTGGCAATGAATTCCATAACTTAATGGCTTGGATGAAAAACAGGCGTTTACTTGCAAGGCAACTAGCATAGGCAAAATAAGGGTTATTATTCAACTGGACCGGGTAAACGTGAGTAGGTCGAACAAGTATTTAGGTTGCACAAGTTTGATAATTTTAGCCACATATGCAATCAGTTGAAGCTGCAAGTGAGCTTCAAGAGTACAATCGAAGACTGATGGAGCATGCTGTGAGACATGATCAAATCTACAAAGCTAACCATGGAATTAAATGTAGTTATAAGCATCCTCCAGCATACAGAATCAAGCCTACTATAAATCTCATACCCATAAATTATTAAGAAGGGAACCAGTAATGAGCGCACTAAATGAAATCTGGTAGATGTGAAGAAGCTTGTGGCTCAAAGCGAACGAAGAGCACCGTAAATTCTACGCATGATAAACTTAATGTGCTCGTTCCACTTCAAGGTCTTATTACAAATTTCCCCAAGATTTCGAACCGATTCAACATATGGAATTGCGTTATTATTAGGAATGATCAGAGAAAAGTATGACGTGTTAATAGAAGTCCCGCAAATAACCAAAGCCTTCGATTTTGCTGGATTAATGACAAGATTATTTAGGACGGTCCAATGGTGGATTCTTTCGAGGTCTTCATTCAAGCAGCTAATGCCATCCTCAACTAAACGAATAGGCCTAGAGAGATACGCCTGCATATCATCTGCAAAGAAGTGCATTGGGCAATGCTTAGGTCAGGTCAAAATGTTATTGATTAACATAGAAAAGAGTAATGGACCAAATACTGATCCCAGAGGAACTCCAGATGCAACAGAAAGTGGAAATGAATACCTATCAGCTGAAAAAACTATTTGCACACGATTAGAAAGGTAAGAATAGACAAATTTTTTGCAGTCTGCAACGAGAATTGAAAATTATCTATAAGTTTCTTGCAAAGCAATGAGTAGTCTACGGTAGCAAATCCCGTGGAAATATCGAGAAAAATTAAACCCCTAAATTTTATACTCATCAAGAGCTATTCGAATATCATTCGTCACTTTCAACAAAGCAGTCGAAAGCCGGACTGAAAAATATGTAACAAGTTGTGGGTAGCAACGTGTTCAGAAATTTGAAGAAAAATTGCTTTTTCGAATATTTTTTAAAGAAAGGGAATAATACTGATCATCGGACGGTCGTCAGTATGAGGAGAGCTTTTTCGCTATATATTTGTACACTGACTGAGAATGCGGTGACGTAGTAAGTTGAAATTTTGTACACACTATTTTTATAGAAAAAGCAAATATATATTCAAAAATGGGCTAAATCGGGCAACGTTTTTTAGGTGTTTCCATATAAAAATTTATGTTTTTCACGTATATTGTGAAAACGACCAATCCAAGACGTTTTTATTGTACTGAAAAGTCCTTAGGAATATGAGATCCTATGAAATTGGTCATCAGCATTTTTACTTTCTGACGTACAGCTCTAGAAATATATGCGAAAAACCACTTCAACAATCAAACGTGCACAAAGACGTCATCTTACAAAATTACATACATCTAGGGTATCATAAGAACTGGTCTTAAATTAAATTCTGTATTAAAATAAGTATCGGTAAAGGGCGGGTTCACTCAGTTTGTCCCAGGTACCACCCCAAGGGCTAGGCGGCGCTGTGAGAATCGATAAGTTTCTTACGTTTAGTGACTGATTTCGATATCTGATTGGGGGGTTTGAGTAATGAAAGACGATGAAGCTTCTCTCTTTCGCGGGCTGGTTGCCGATGAGGGAAGATCGAAAAACGTCACAGTAATAAAAAAGAATAAAAAAAAAATAACAAAAATAAAATAAAATAAATTATATGTAAAACAAAAAGTGACTGAATAGTCTTGTTGAAAAAAAAAAGATACGCAAAATAGTAGGAGGAAAAGACAGGAGTACGTCGATTCCGGACAAAAAATGATGGCCGTGTCGGGAACTTGGGAGAGGCTAATCAGAGAAGTTTTTGGATGAAATGTTTGAAATCCCGCTAGGAGTTCCAAATCCTCAGGAAGATAGCGCTAAGTACCTACTTTCTAAAGAATTCACTATATTTAGTTTAGGCCTACAGAACACCTGAGAGGAGAAGGGTACAGGCTGATTGAGAAGTCGTTGGAAACACCACGAAGTTCTGCTTGCTAGGCGGGTGACAGTTCACCCAGTACTTTTTCAGAAACAGAGTATTTTGTGAAAACCTAACAAATTTTCTCAATCACCCTGTAACTTCGAAATGGTTGATATGCCGCTGCCCCCCTCCATAATTTTTTTTGTGTTTCTCTAGGTGAGTATTATCACCTCTCTGTCTATGAACCACCATAATGGAAACATCCTGTAACATATTTGTAAAAATCTTTTTAATAATAAATTATTTCAACTTTAACGTGAAACCTGCTTTGTGAAACCTACATTTTTTCTTGCTGATGTGAGTTTCGTGATATAACTCATTATAAAGAAAATCACGTGAAGAAGAAAGGACCTTTGTTTTAACTCATCCTGTCTCCACTAGCATCCAAAAAGGGTTAGGATCCTAAGTTACGACGTTTCGAGGTCTGCGTAACAAGGCAGTGGTTCATGTAAACTTTTGAGGTACATCTACGATCAGTTTACCTAAAACATGGGACTAATTTTATCGAGTAATATAATTTAAAGTTGAGTGAGTAGATACTACCAAGCGATACTGACGTCAATTAAGTTGGGACCGCCATTTCATGGTAGAAAAGTTTTGAATACGTCAAAATTTAGGGCTCAATTAGGGCCACTTCCCCGAATTTAATGCTCTAGTACTTTTTAATAAAATCCATGGATAATCCAACTTTATTAATAGTTAGGACCACCACTACTGAGAATAGGTTAAATTGTATAGTCACGTTAGTGTGCACTGCATAATATTTTAGGGCTCAGTAGTGGTGGTCCTAACTTTTAATAAAGTTGGATTATCCATGGTTTTTTTTAAAAAGTACTAGAGCATTAAATTCGGGGAGTGCCATTAAATTAGCCCTAATTGAGCCCTAAATTTTGATGTATTCAAAACTTTTCTACCATGAAATGGCGGGTCCCAACTTAATTGACGTGCAATACTGCCCAGATCTAATTTTTATTTATTTTTAAGATTCAAATTAATTACAGGTTGCCTCTGAATAACATATTTCAAATTATGTCTAGAGACGTTCTTGGATTGCATTATTTATGTGTGGAAAATTTTAACCCTTATGTCATCAGGAAGGTAGAAGAGTAATTTCTCGATTTTTTTTTTAATTTATTGATACTTTTTTTTTTTTTTTTGTGTGATAATAAAATTTTTGAAAGTTATTGTTCTAAGTAATTTCAAAAGATGAATTTTCTTAATAACTTTATCAAACAGGAGGTTAAATAAGATACCTGCAATGTGATATATTTAGGCCTAAACATTTATACACGCTAACCGACTACATATGGCACCCGGGTAAAGGCCTATTCACATTATCCATCAACCTTTCGACAGTCAACCATCCATCAGCTACCCGTCAATATCCATTGCATTCACACTAGATCGTTATCGGTCCATCATTTTGCCTATATCGGATGCAAAGCTCAGAGTAAATTTTTAGTTGAAATCGATGTGTGGAAGTGTTAAAATCAAATTTGTTAAAAGTTCAAATCTAAAAAAATGTTTAAGAAATTTCCCGTTGAAGAGTTGGCTATGATAGCTATGATTGTTAGAGGAGGAGGATAAAATAGAAAATTCAAAGAAAATTTGGATCTATCCAATGCTACAAAAAAAAAAAAATTGGAAAACAGGAAGGAGAATTTTTCACTTTATTTAAAGAACTGGTAGATGATGAAGCAAAATTTAATGAATACTTCCGCATGGGAACATTATTTACTAATAGAACAAAAATCAATAGATATATGAAAATAGAATACTAAAGGGTCCGCCATCTAACGTTTTTTTTTCAACTAGTGCTTATTTCGTGAATGGTAACACTTAGCTCATGTCTGATTTGACAGATAATTAGTTTTATTCTTCCGCTGAACGAATATGGTTGTGTATACGCTTGAACAACGCTGGGAAATATTGCCTGCGATCGACTTACAGAAGATGCCGATTTTGCCAAAAAAATCATCTTTTCGGATGAAGCTCATTTTGATCTTGGCGGGTATGTAAACAAGCAAAATTGTCGCATTTGGGGCACAGAAAACCCGCACGCATACATTGAAAAGCCGATACACCCAAAACGAGTCACTGTTTGGTGCGGATTTTGGTCCAGAGGCATAATTGGGCCATTTTTCTTCGAAAATGAGGAGTGGCCGTTACAGTCAATGGCAATCGTTATCGGGCCATGTTGAACGAAAATTGAAGAGGAGGATATTGGCAACATTTGGTTTCAACAGGACGGCGCTACGTGCCACACAGCCGAAGCTACACTCGATGTTTTGCGCCCTGTTTAAAAAAAAAAAAGTTATTTGGCGGACCCCATATTTGTAGAGAAGCCATCACATAACCATTGAAAAGTTTGCAGTATGTTTAAGGTAAATCGGTTTTAATTATATGGTGATTACGGCGGTGGTGGCGATAAAATTGATGAACTTTAAGACTCTCTACTTAATGTTAAAGTTGGTGTATGTACTTGTGACCATTTTGAACATGAAGTAATATATTTACTTGTAATTGACCGTTGTTGATGATCAATATTGCTTGTTATTTGCTCCAATTCAAGATTCGAAATTAGTATTTCAAAAAAATTCCTTTTTCGCCAGATTCTTGTAAAATGTGTTGAAAGATTCAACTGTTTTCGCAATACCGGTAAGGAAACTATTTTTTATTTTATTTATTCTTCAATAATAAGATTTGGTGCAAGAAGAATTACTACATCTTTTTGTTTTATACCCAAAGAGCAACGGAATATGTTAAAAATAAGAAAAAAAGAAAAGATAATAGTATAAGTGTACACGGACAGAAATCGTTTTCCGAAAAAAAGTATATTCATTTCCTAATCTAAGAAAATGTGAAATTGACCCTGATATCCTTGAAATGAGAACAATATTCTTCAATCAAGTAGTGTTTTTTTCAAAAATGATTAAAACTTTCTAAAACGTTAATCAGGGTTAAAGCCAAGTTTCCTTACATCAAGCAAACAATTTTATTGATTACCGTTTCTTTGACTTCGAGCAATGTATGCTTAACCTTTAACCGGACAGAAGAGTCTTTTGGACTCTTTTTTTTTTAACCATACGTAAAACCAAAATTAAAATACTAATTCAAATTTAATTTTTTTGCACATTTTTTTAACGTATCATGAATTTTCTTAAAACAATGTTCGAATTTTTTCGAAGTTTTTAAAACAACGTATTTTCGAAAAATAAAAATAAAATAACATAAACGGACAAAAGAGTTCGAAAGACTCATCAAATAAAATTATATAGAAACAATTAAATTTCACAAGAAAAATTTAAAAATTTAAAAAGGGGATTCCCCAATAATGCGAAAAACTTGTAAAATAGCTTTTAATTTCTCATTTTATGTGAGTAATTTGTCGAGTACAGTGGTTTTGTTATATCTAAGTCTAAGTAGTTATATTGAAAAAGCATACTTTAATTACGGCAAAGTTTTTTATCAAAACATGAAAGTAAGTAATAAATATAACGATTAAATATTAATATTAATTTAATCCTAAAATAATTATTATAAAATAGCAAAATGGGCTCAAAACAAAATATAAATAGAGATGATTCAGATATTTGTCGTACATTTGAAGTAGAAACAAATGAAAAAATGAAGATACACTTACAGAAGAAAGTGTTGCTATAAATATGAATAGAGGTTTGAATGAAGAACAAATTCGTCGTACAATTGAAGAAGAAGAAAATTCTGATGTGGATTCGGTATCAGATAGCGAATCTAACTATACGGAAACAGATTCCGAGGAAGATGACACGTTATATTACGAAGATGAATCGATGAATGGAGAACAAAATGAAAATGAAACCTTTATGGGAAAGGATGGCACTCAATGGGAATCGAGACCAACACTAAATCACAGACGGCCACCTCCATTCAAAAACCCACGGAAAAAAGTGAAGCTCCCTGCTGGTTATAAAATCGACAGACCTGTTGATTGTTTTTCGTTATTTTTCAACGACGAAGTAATTGAAATAATTGTGAAACATACAAATATTGAAGCTACAAGAAAAATTGGTGGTAAATGGAAAAATACTACCCCAATAGAAATCGGCGCATTCATTGGACTCCTACTTACCGCAGGTGGTAATAAGCAAGGAAATGTGAATTATGAAGATTTTTGGGATCCTCTTTTTGGAAGCCCTATATTTCGCGCAACTATGGGTATACGGCGTTTTAAGTCAATTTTAAGATTTCACCGATTTGATGACAAGGAGACTCGATCAGTGCGCAGATCCAATGATAAATTGGCTCCAATTAGGGATGTTTGGGAATTCATAAATAAAAATTTCTCAAAATATTATATTCCAGGCCAAAACTGAACAATTGATGAGCAGTTGGTTCCTTTCCGGGGACAAGTAAGTTTCAAGCAATACATACCCAGTAAACCAGATAAATATGGAATAAAAATTTGGTGGATTGTTGAAAATGAAAGGGCTTATCCATTGAAAGGAATTCCATATTTGGGCAAAGAGGGTAACACGAGAGCATTAAATTTATCCCAAAATGTTGTTGAAGAACTATGCATACCGTTTCATCGTTCAAATCGAAACATAACATTCGATAACTATTTCACAAACTACACACTAGCCAACTCTTTGTTGTTGGAACACTTCGCAAAAATCAGACATGTATACCTCAATCATTTTTGCCACATCCATCTAGAGAAGTTGAAAGCACAAGTTTCGGATTTAGAAACACAATGTCAATAATTTCGTACGTACCACAAAAAAATAGATGCGTCTTATTGTTATCTACGAAACATCACACAATGAATGTTGATATTGAAAATAAAAGAAAACCTGATCAAATTTTATTTTATAACGCTACAAAAGAAGGAGTAGATACAATGGACAAATTATGTCATGCTTTTACTGTCAGACGAAAAACTAATAGGTGGCCTTCTGAATTTTTTCCGAATTTGATTGATGTTAGTGGCGTAGCTGCGCTTGTAATTTGGAGAAATTTTTACAATGAGAAAAAGTGTGATTCTAAAAAAAAAAGCGTTTATTAGGGAAATCGCATACGATTTAGTAAGGCCTCAGATCCTATCAAGAAGCAACAAAGGTATTAGTGCTTCTCATTTGTCAGTTATAAATGAAGTATTACAAAACACTAACGAAGAAAACTGCGGAGAAACGACGTCGACTTTGGAAGATCAACGAAAGAAGAAACGTTGTTACATACGCCCGAATGCAATTGGCCGTAGATCCAAGCAGTATTGCGTCACTTGCAACAGGAATGTATGCAAAGAACATTCACAAAATACAGTTCTTTGCCAAAATTGCTTAAAAAAATAATAATTTCTGTTGTATATATTGTTTGTATTTGATAAGTTCAATGTTCTTGTTTTTTATGAATTAATGTTTGGTTTTGTTTCATATGTAATATTCTTTTTTTTTCATGAAATATGTATGGCTTGAATTATGTTATTCTTGTTTTAAAAAAAAAAGATATGAACAATAAATAATTTTATAATTATAATTTTAAGGGATTTCTTATGTATTCATTAAATTTTCAGCATAAGAGTCCTTCGGACTCTTCTATCCGTTTATGTTACAAAAACATTCTGTCCGGTTAAAGGTTAAATTGAACAACAAGAATAAGTTAGAAGAATTGTTTCCTAAAAATAAGAATAATTTACTAACATATAAATATATATGGTTTTCTAAAAAAAATCATTTCAAGTTCTTAAATCTAATAAATTGTGAATGCATCCCAATAGCCCTGAAATAAGAAAATTATTTCTAATTATGAGAACAAAATTGCATGAACTGAAAAGACGAAAATTTCCAGAAGTATTACTTAATCGCAGCAGCATTATGTTCCAGGAACTATAGTGAGAGTAACGATATTTACTCGTATTAAGGAAACAAAGAATAGTTCACTATTTCATTTGTTTCTTTCAAGTCTTTGTTTACTTGAATGAAGAAAACCTGCCTTACGATAAATCAGATGAGGGTGCGTATTCAGCGTTTTGTAATTTCCATTTCAGTCTTGTTTCAAATGTGCTCAGGAAAAGTAGTGCTAAAATTCGCCCACTTACTTCTTTCCTTTAATGATATTAACAAAGAATATAGTTTGGAAAAAGTTTTTTCTGATATTACAGACGAAAAGTATTATGAGTTTCTTAAATTATTATTCCATAATAAAGGGTTTTCCAATAAGAGGTGCTATTTTAATTAGTCCGCTATTTCGGTAGATGTCACCTTTGGAGCTGTCACTTTTGGAGCTGTCACTTTTTGACATTTGACAAGTAGAAACTACGCCATTAATAAAAATGGGACGATACACGATTCAACAACGCATTGAAATTATTAAAATTCACTATAAAAATGGTGAAAATGTGGCAGAGACGGTTCATAAAACTCGAACATTTTTGGGTCGTCGTGAAGCACCTTGCCGGACCGCAATACAGAAATTGGTAGAAAAATTCGAGCTGTCGGGACAAGTTAGTGATGTGAAGAATAAAACCCGTGCACGTCGCTCAAGAACAGCCGAGAATATTGCTGCTGTAGCTGAAAGTGTTGAAGAAAACCCAGGTTTGTCCATTCGTCGTCGTTCTTTCGAATTAGGCATTCCACAAACGTCATTACACCGTATTTTGCATAAAGATTAGGGTCTTAAGGCTTATAAAGTTCAGTTAACACAAGAACTCAAGCCGGTCGATCATCAACAACGTCGAGTTTTTGCTGATTGGGTCCTTGAAATGCATGAAAATGATCCGGAATTCCATCGAAAACTCATCTTAAGTGATGAGGCCCATTTCCACCTCGATGGCTTCGTCAACAAGCAAAATTGAATGGATTGCGCTATCGACAGATGATTAATGATTTTTTATAGCCGGAATTGGATGGTATTGATCTGGACAACGTTTACTTTCAACAAGACGGCGCTACGTGCCATACAAGCAACGAAAGCATTGATCTTTTACGGGAAAAGTTTCCGGACCGTGTTATCTCTCAAAGAGGTGATCACATTGGCCACCGAGATCATGTGACTTAACACCTTGCGACTTCTTCCTTTGGAGCCACGTGAAAGAGAAGGTCTACGACAACAGCTCAGCGTCGATTCAAGACCTCATGAAAAGTATATGGTCCTGAAGGCGTGGTCGTGGTGGTCATTTGGCTGATATTATTTTCCATTATTAACGGCATACCTTCCTCTTTATAATGAAATAAAGATCCGATCATTTATCTCAAAAAATGGCATTTTGCTTTGAATACCAAAATAACACCTCTTATTGGAAAACCCTGTATAAATATTAATAATATTGTAACCGCTTCTCACATTATTTATAAAGGAACTGTTTATAAGAGAAATTATTATGTTTATAAAAATCTGTATTTATATAAAATATTCGATGCATTTTGGTAGACAATAAAATATTGCTAATTTTGTCAGAAATGAAAATCTCGAAAATAAATTCTCATTTTATGTGTTGAAAGAAATTTGGAGAAATATTCTTTGCAAGAGATACACAATTTTTATGAAAAACCTCTTCAAATCCTGATGGAAGAAAAATGTTTAAATGGAATATTATATAAATATATTATAATATATTATGTAAGAAATATGTGAACTGAAAATTATTTAATTTGTGTTTTTGAATATTCAAAATAAAGTTTTGAAGTCTATGAATTTCATTTGTCATCTTCTGAATACAACATCAAAACAACAACAAAAACTCTTTGTGCTTAGAAAACAATTCTTATTTTAATTTTCGTTCAAAGTTAATTGAGATCGAACTTATGCGAAATTTTAGTTGAATTGAAAATGTTAAGGTTGAAAATTTTGATTCTTTAATAAATATCGCCTATTTATTTGACTAGATTTCATTTCGATCAGATACAAGTAAATATTTTCTTAAATCTACTAGCATTACGATTTCTATTGGAGTGAGAAAACTTTTCCAGAAAGAAGAAAAGTTCTTCTAACGTAAATCTATTAGAAGCCAAATTTAATTAATATATGCAGAAACAACTCTGGTATTAAGAAAAATTCTTCTTATAATCAGAAACTATTTGCTTATACAACGAAATTGATTTGCTACAATCAAGAACATTTTACATGAAGTCATCATAATACATACTAAAAATTATCGAATTTGGAACATTTAAAATAAATCTTTTCCTAGAATAACGAAAAATAGATTACATTTAAGCAATTATATTCTTAGGATATATAACCTTTTCTCATTTTCTGTCTGCAAATTTACTGCCACTAATCAAAATTTGATATGATTTAGAAAATATATTTACTACTATTAATCTAATTTTTTTATATTCAGTTTGAATAAGAGGAAGCAATTTGTTTTCTTTTATGTAGAAAATATCCGCTAAGCTCAATATCGCACCTAACTTTCCTTGATACATATGGCACAGAGCTTATTCCCAATAAATAGCAGCGGAAAGAAAAAAAAACTACTCTAAGTAAAATAAGAGAGAGAAAAAGTTAAATATAAAAAAAAAATTTGTTAAATTACAAAAACAAAATGAATCGAAATTTAAAAATTATTTTTATTAACAGTTTACTTTATGCTAAAATAAAATAGCGTGGCTTATGGTACTGCCTATACTTCACTGGTCGCCTGATAGAGAAAGAAAAGTATCTGTGAGTACAACGACTCAGTGAGGATCCTAACTACCGAGGTTACGTTCACCTTCACACATAATTCTCATAACCGGACGAACACGGACTAGAATATGATTGGGGTTCAGACTCTCGCCAATCTCTCCAGGCTTTGCTTGGAGATCCGCAATTTATTGGTGGACTTACCAACCGCTGCCAATTGCTGTGGTTTGGGTCGGACGGACACTGACCCCAGCTAGTTCCCCACTTAATCATACATACATCACACTGTAACAACACATAATTCTACTATAACTACATATATATTCTTTTAATTCTACGAGCTACATCCCACCTTTTAAAATCTCTGGATATGGAGCGAATAAATAAAATTCACACTATTAATTAATTGCTCGCGCACTACTCAATAATTTCCGCCTGACACTCAACTGAACACTGAGCTCAAGAATTAATTCTTACCCAAGGGGTACGAATATTGCTTCGTGCCTTAGGCAACATATCCTGCTTCTCTGTCGCCAGTTTTATGATAGGGTAATTAAGCCGTTTCACGAAAAACGTCTGGCTTAAGGGTTTTTCTTTAATGTACCGCTCGGTTGCCAATTGCTTAATTACCCCCAGATGTTACTTTTACTATATACGAAAGTGTACCTTACCTTTTCCTCTATCAAATTAAAGAATCATAAATGTAGTACACCAATTCAAACCACATTAAATTCCTGAAAGCTCCAAGCACTGTCAACCTTTGAATATGAGTAGGAAGTGAGTTCCAAAGTCGAAAAACTTGAGCCAGAAAGGAGCGTTCACCGATCAGAATATTAAAGGAGAATGCCCATTTTAGGCCCAAGACCTCCAGACATGAGAGATATCTTAAACGATGCATTATGATATTCTGAACATATTTTATTAACAATGTTTATTTTGATTAAGCAGTGGAAACCGGAGGGAGGGGGGGTGAACGTTTGGTCTATTACATTTTAGAAAATCTAGTATAGAATCTAATTCCCTAGGTCCTGAGAAGAAGTTTGAGTACCCACACTCCTATACTCGGAAGCATAAATAGCTATCCCCATCCCCATATTCACTTTTTTAGTACATATTTCCCTTTTCTATTTGAACAGAGACACTAGATTTCTCGCACCTTAGATCGCCTCTAACTCTGTAGGGTTATGTAGCTCATTACCAGCTACAATTCGTAGAAAAAAATTGTTCTGCATACTTTTAGGGTGGGAGTAGGAACCCCCAGCGGGGTGGGGGGTGGTTCCAATACCGAATGTTACATATGAAATTAAAGGTCTCGCCGAATACTATTAACCGGTGTATTTTTTTCTACATTCGGTAAACATTTTCGAAACGTTTTTGCCGCCGGAAAACCCATTATCATGCACTTGGGTCACATGCACCCCAGGTACTTACACATTTGGCATATATTTTTTGCAATTCTTTCTTCCATGGCCATTAGAGCTCTGTTGGGAATATTTTTTCATAGGAAGTTATTTTCCTCGACTCACCAATTTCACGCAATCAAAGATAACCTAATAAGCAGATAGGACACAGAAGAGATTTCCGACTGTTTTCCATTTAAATGTACACGGCTAGGAAAGAAAGGAAAGGAATAAGACAAAAAATGTGACAGCGCAGATTACATGCAACGAAATAGAATGGTAAATGATTCATTTTCGCAAATAAATGAGAAGGAACGGTGTTTTAAGATTTTATTCTCATGAAATGTTCTTCTTTCTTTTTCTTTTTTTTTCTTGATACTTGTTAACATTTGAATGGAAAAGAGTCGAAAGTATTTTATTGTTTCCTAACTTGTTTTTAAGTTAAATTTGCCTGATGTAACAAATGTGTTCCTCTTTCCTTTTCCGATGGAGGCGCTGCTTACAATAGCAACAATGGCGCCGCTAATGGCGCCACTAAGAGAAAGTATTAACAGCTGATGTTTGTTTATGAATGTGTTTAGACTGGCATTTGTGATTAGCATAAAAACGCGTTTTCTAAAGTTCATAAGAGGAGTCAGTACCAAGATATGCAAGTTTCATACATTTTTCAATGAAAATTTCTAGTAAACTATTTGTAGCACAGAGTATTGATTTATTTCTTAAATTAAAGAAAATGAAGAAGTCTAGTAAATAACGTCGGCAAAAATTAAAAAAAAAAGTGTTTTGAAATGGAGATATTAGCTCGGAAACTTGTAAAAAGTGGTAAAAATTGAAGTTTTTTAAATCAAATTCCTGTGAGTAGGTATTGTCATTTCTTTAAATTGTGACTATTTTAGAAATATAAGGCCTAAATCTAGCAAATAACGTCGTGTTTTTTTTTTTCATTTTTAGTGGCGCTTTTTATAATTATTTGACTCTAATAGTACTTCTATTTTCTCCCGATATTTCACCGACGAGAAATTCTAATATTTCATTGAAAGTTATTGCAACTCAAAGCAAAATAGCATATTTAACAATTATGGGGGGAAAAAAAATTAGGAGAGTTAAATCTCGTTAAAAATTTTCAATTTCTTTGAACTGCAAATTTTCATTTTCGTCTTAAATTTTCGCATATTGGGTTTCTGTCTTTTACCCTAGATGTCTCTAATCTGACTTGTGGTCTAGGTCTAGGCTAATTTTATATGAATTTTCTCACTTTCAGGACAGAAACCAACGTATAGTAAATTTTATTATCTACAGGTTCGCTGGTATATAAATTGAAACTATTGCTGAGTACTGACTCCTCTTAATGATAAAAGTTATTAAATATTACGGAACTCTAACTACTTTTAAATATTTTAGTTTGTATTAGGTATTACGTCTACTCTTTGACCATTGAAATAATACTCTTGAAGCAAACGGCTCGTTATGGTGGAGTTTGACTAGAATTTTTGACGCACGTCACGTCACGTTCGACGTGTTGGAAAAAATATCCTGTCAGATTGTACGCTTTGACATTTAAGATGCATCAAATTGTTTTCAACTTTTTATTATAAATTTGTTCGAATTTTTCCACTTTTTCAATGAAATTTTTATGAAATTACTTTTTTGCCTTTGGCAAGAAAAAATCTTAAAAAAATCCGCCAGCAGTAAAATCTTAAATTGAATGAATTTGCGCCGAAAAGTATAAATTTGTCTGATTTTTGCATTTTTTTGGTAATCTAACACTCCCTATACAACAAGCATACATTAGATATTAACTACCAACTTCTAGCTTGAAAAAGTGCTTTCCTTAGCAGCTTAAATTTTTACCACCAAGCGAGTTATCTTTATGTAGTCATCGCCAATTTCAAACTTACGGCTCACATGTTTTCTTTTGATTAAGATTAAAAATGACCGTCGTGGTCAGCATGCATGTTTTTTTTTAAATTGAATACTTATTGTAATTATTGATTCTGTTGATTACAAAATTATGATATTATTTATTTTTATTTTCATATAATTTAGACTGAAATATAAAAACGCCGTCACTAAATATGTGCCCCACTCCCTCCTAGGTACGCTACTGCAAAGGAGTTTTTTGATTTTGACCATTTTCAAATTTGTAGCCAGAATTTTTATATAAAAATATCTTCGATCTACGTGAACGCATATTCAACCACTCTGCAGATATTATAGTGAAAATGAAATTTCGTTTTAATGCAACTCTATGAAGGAGTTATCATTTCTCTCGTTTTTGAGCTTTGATTTTTTTTTTTTATAGAAAATTCCAGCTATCAAAAATCAATGGATTCGCTAGCTCGTACGGACACATGGAAAAAGTTCCGTGGTTAATTTCTATGGAAAAATTATCGGACGTTTAGAAATAAGTCTTGAGCTTTAATTAGGATTGTTATACTGTAAAAGGCTTGACCCTAGTTTACCTTCACGCGAACTTTGGAATAATATTCACCAGCGAAGCTAATCCTGACTGACTTAATGAATTAATTAATTCCTCGTTTTCAGCTTCAGTGGTATTAGATAATTTTGATCTCCCTATTCTTAATTCTATAAATGATTTCTCTTTTTTGAATATCCGTACCTCTGAGCTTCTGAATGCCTTTATTAGATCAAATTCTGCATGTTCTGATGGTATTGAAATGTGTTTCCTGAAACCATTATTGCTATCTTGAATTAAACATAATATGAATTTATTTAATACTGCTATCACTGCTTCCTTCCACTCAGCTTGAGAAATCGGGCTGGTTGTTCCTATTAGAAAGAAGAACAATGCATCCTCCCCGGAAGATTATAGACCTATTACTATTCTTCCTATTTTGTCGAAAGTATTTGAAAAAGTCTTATGCAAAGAAATCATAGACTATGCTAATATTAATAAGTTGATTAGATCCATCTAGTCAGGTTTTAGAGCTATACGCAGCCAACTTCATCATTACTTCTTCTCACAGATATAATATGGAAAATAAAAAACCAACTCTTCTTACCCTGCTTAATTTTACAAAAACATGACTTTGTTGATTTTCAATTATTATGTAACAAGTTGGTTGTAGAATTTGGTTTTGTTGGTCGTCCGGCTAAACTTATTTATAAATCGTTGTTTGTAACTCGAAATCTTCCAAGCTCTGTTTTGTCTATTCAGGCGTACCACAAGGATCTATCATAGGTCCGCTTCTTTTCAGTCTATACGTTGAATGACCTTGAAAATCACATAAAAAATGTTCACTGCAGTTGTATGCAGATGATGTACAACTTTATACATCTGCCCATCCGCCCCCCCCACCCGCCCCAATTAACGATATACCACGCGCACTTACTGAGCAAAACAAAGATCTTCAATACCTAAATAGATGGGCTGGGCTTAACTAGCTCATGCTCAGCTCATTCAAATCTCAAGCTATGCTCTTTTATCATTTTAACTTAACCTGTACTCACTTTCCACCAGCTATTATAAATGGTACGAATATACCATTTTCGATCCAGGCTCGAAGTTTTGGCTGGGACTATCTTGGGAGGACCACATCGGCATTGTGGTAGCTAAGATCTATGGTGGACTAAAGCCATTATGGCATCAGTCAGCATATACGCCACAAACTATACGTCTGAGAGTTTTGAAAAGCTTACTTCTACCGTTTATCAACTATGCTGATGTTGTAGTATAATCTGTCACTCGAGTCGTAGGAAATTGAATGTCGCATTTAATTCATGTGCTCGGTATGTCTTTAGTTTTAGACGATATTGAACATATATCACAGTACTCGAGGAAGACTCTCGGCTGCACTTTTGATAACTATCTGAAATTCCGTATTTGCTTTATCATATTTAAGATCCTTAACTCCCTAATAGACTCTCGATTAGCTCGCGATCTTTCTTCGTGTATGGTGTCAGACTTTGGTCCTTACATGATCTAACCTTACGTTCCGGTCGAGTCGTATCACAATTTGTTTTCACTATTTTTTCCATTTAACTAATTAAGTAAACCTTTCTTTTTTTTGTTGAAGAATTCATTTTCTGTATCTTTCATTTTATAATCCTAGCTATGTTTAACTTAGTTTTTTATATCTTTTTCGTATATATTTGCGGTGACAAGCTTTAGTTTATGACTCCGTGAACTGGTTTCGAGGTGTCAGTTGTAGTTAGAGTAAAAAATTTGTAATTCCTAGAAGCGCGAAAGGTCCTATCTGGGTTGGCAGACATTTTAGAAAATCAGTTCGCTCGAGTTTTGCGTTCAATTAACGAGGAAAAGTTTTCACTCTATGTATAATAAAAAATTGTATTTGATCCTAATAAAATGGAAAAGTTTTTTACTCCATAAATAATACAAGTTGTACTTAATCTTAGTTAATCAAGGCTATTTTCGTTAAGAAGTTACACTTTGAATTAGCGGTTAATAAGCATTATCCTTAAACTTGACTTTCAAGGGAAGTACTGTCATACAAAGGCTTCCCATATCAAACGTTAATCCGTATTCTCAATTACTATATGCACGCAATAAATATATAATCATACACGAGATCGTTTATTTTACACCCGACTATCAAGTGATCTACTTCCGTGCAGAAAACAGAAGTATCTTAAGCCGCTAGGAAGAATAGCAGTTAAGGAGCCCCAAACTCAGGAATTATAAGCCGCAGACATAGTAAACGGTTTTCCAATAAGAGGTGTTATTTTGATATTCAAAGAAAAATGCCATTTTTTGAGATAAATGATCGGATCTTTATTTTAATATAAAGAGGAAGGTATGCCGTTAATAATGGAAAATAACATCCGCCAAACGACCACCACGACCACGCCTACAGGATCATATCCTTTTCATGAAATTTTCCATAACCTAATCGCAAAGTGGCTGCCCTATATCCTCGATAGCCTCACGAATTCCATCTTTGAGGTCTTGAATCAACGCTGGGCTGTTGGCGTAGACCTTCTCTTTCACGTGGCCCCAAAGGAAGAAGTCGCAAGGTATTAAGTCACAAGATCTCGGTGGCCAATTGTGATCACCTCTTCGAGAGATAACACGGTCCGGTAACTTTTCCCGTAAAAGATCAATGGTTTCGTTGCTTGTATGGCACGTAGTGCCGTCTTGTTGAAAGTAAACGTTGTCCAGATCAATATCATCCAATTCCGGTCATAAAAAATCATTAATCATCTGTCGATAGCGCAATCCATTCACCGTAACTGTTGCTCCAGCCTCATTTTCGAAAAAGTAAGGTCCAATGACCCCGCGGGACCATAAACCGCACCAAACAGTCACACGTTGAGGATAGAGAGACTTTTCAACAATAACTCTTGGGTTTTTCGAGCCCCAGAGATGCGACAATTTTGCTTGTTGACGAAGCCATCGAGGTGGAAATGGGCCTCATCACTCAAGATGAGTTTTTGATGGAATTCCGGATCATTTTCATGCATTTCAAGGACCCAATCAGCAAAGACTCGACGTTGTTGATGATCGACCGGCTTGAGTTGTTGTGTTAACTGAACTTTATAAGCCTTAAGACCCAAATCTTTATGCAAAATACGGTGTAATGACGTTTGTGGAATGCCTAATTCCAAAGAACGACGAGGAATGGACAAACCTGGGTTTTCTTCAACATTTTCGGCTACAGCAGCAATATTCTCGGCTGTTCTTGAGCGACGTGCACGAGTTTTATTCTTCACATCACTAATTTGTCCCGACAGCTCGAATTTTTCTACCACTTTCTGTATTGCGGTCCGACAAGGTGTTTCACGACGACCCAAAAATGTTCGAGTTTTACGAACCGTCTCTACCACATTTTCACAATTTTTATAGTGAATTTTAATAATTTCAATGCGTTGTTGAATCGTGTATCGTTCCATTTTTATTAATGGCGTAGTTTCTACTTGTCAAATGTCAAAAAATGACAGCTCCAAAAGTGACATCTACCGAAATAGCGGGCTAATTAAAATAACACCTCTTATTGGAAAACCCTTTAGCACGACATAGCTACTAAAAACTTTTTATTTTTTTCTCTCTATTTTCATTACCATTTCATAACAAGTTCTATTTTCTTCCTTTTTATACCCTAGATGAAATCATAAGGTATAACGGGCAACCCCTTCTTGGTACTGCCATATAAAATTTTTGGTATTTTACGTATGCTATAAAAATTATCAGTCCTAGACTTTTTTATTGTACTGAAAAGTCCTTCGGAATATGAAATTCTATTAATCATAATCATTTTTACTGTCCGACGAACTGTTTTAGAAATATAGCGAAAAACCACCTCAAAAATCATAGAAATGGGTGACCATTCGAAATGACATACGGGCAGTCATCTTGGGTATCATAAGAATTGATCGTAGACCAATTCTAGCTTTTTTACTTGTTTTTTATTGTCTTCTTAGTAAAAGTACTTATTTAAGACTATTTATAACTCACTTGTACTTTAATTGAAATAATAAATTGAATTGAATTGACACACGGACGGACATAAAAACAAAAATCAAAATTGAGCATCAGTGTCCAATCCATTTTGCCATACCAGAACAATTTCCATGTGTTACAACTAGCTAAATAGCAAACTTTTGTATACCTAACCTATGATTTCCTTTTTATGTTGAGATATAACCCCCCATCTTCCTACATCGCTGCTTCGGCAAAACTTAAGATTTATTGTTCGTCTGCGTGTACAATGTGTTCATAAAAACCCTCTAGACCTGTGGACATCACGTGTAATTGATGTCCGGTCTTAAATTTTACAGTTATCGACTGAATTTCAAATAGCGTGAAGTTTTTGCAGATCGCCGACAATCGTTATCTGTTAGCTGATTTGTCACTTGTCTCTTGAGCTGTCCACTTAATGAGCAGAGCGAAACCATTCGCTGACCACCCGCAGTAATATAATTCACAATAACTGTCGGTGTGATCAATGTTTACAGCGGGGCGGACGTGTTCTTTTCTTCCCTTCGACTAAAGTTGTCATATAATTTTAGCCCATATACAGATGCAGGATTGATAAGAATATTTTCCGTGTCTCCTTTTGTGTCGGAATTTATGAGAAATGAAAAGTTATGATGACCATCATGGTTAGAGCGTCTGGAAATCTTAAATCTGTGCCTGGCGACAATGTTGGGATATTAGCAGTAATTCTGTTCTTATTGCATATGATAATCTAAAAGTTATTATACTACTTATGTATAACATAGATAAAAGCATATAAATGAGATGTACATATGTATGTGTGATAGATATTCAAAGAATTATGCGGCTTTTGAGGAAACTGCTGAGGAAACATATGAAATCTCTAGGCAAGTGTGATTTAGTCTAGTAAAAGTGTGCAAAAAAGGTGAGATATCAGATCTAAAGTGAATTTCAAAGTGATATTCTTACTGTTAATTAGTAATTACGCATGAGAGTTAATATTGTAATTAAATAAATATCCAAACACTAGTTTACGTATGTACTTGCTTTAGAGTACCTACCCAATTTGATAAGTGCTTCCCTAAAGAGTTAAAAGAACTTTTAAATTAAAAATAATACCGGTCAGGAGCGAGTCGGGTTCACGCAATCAGAGGATTCCGTTCCAAGGAAAAAGATAAAGCGGAGAAGTAATAAAATTTGATTCTATTATGTGCATTAGAAAAAGACGAGCGACATCTATTAGTTTGGGCATAAACAACTTTAGGACAAGCGACATCTATGGGACTAAACAATTTTAGTTTCGTAGACCCGATGTTTCGAGAACGGAATATCCATGCAGGTTCTAGGACAATTTGTAGAGTATAAATACAGCGGTTGTCATCGCCAGGAGGCGAGTTTTATTTCAGACAATGAAGCAAACGTAGTAACCAGAACAAATTGTTCTAATTGAATTGTGAATATTTGAAGTATAGTACTAGCGATAATTAAAAAGTAGACTTCATTTATGATTGATTATGATTTTTTTTAACAGTATATAGTGGAGTATAAAAAAGAGGACTTGTAATTGCATGTGAAATATTGTTTTTTGAATAACGAACTATAGCAACGCTCGTAACAATACGAACTAAGTGAGTATAGTAAAGCGTCAACCTCTCATCGAGGGACAGTGGTTGTATTGTTTTTTTTTTTTTTTTTTATTATTATTATTAAGCAAAGGTCAGGGGATACCTTTTTATGCAAAAACAGCATGGCTAGAAGAAAATAGGGAAACATACGGAAAGTGGTGGAGGTACTGATTTATGTCACAACTTAACTATCGCAGATTGTATCCCGGAGGAGAAACAGAAGATGGTAGACTATTCCACATTCGCACAGTTCGGGATAAAAAAACATCACAGAAGTCAATTGAAGGGTAAAAGGATATGCGCTGTTTGCAGCACGAGTATTGCGTGCAGGAATTATTCATAAAGTATCAGACTAGATATTTCATCAGAAAATTGACCGTGCATGTAGCGATAAAGAAGCGAAAGACATCCAACATTGCTGCGTTGCTCGAGCGAGCCTATATGTAAAGTTATTGCCAAATCGCAAATGAACTTGAAGGCTCTATTTTAGACAATATATTCAATGAAGCTAAGGCTGTGCGACCAACCCGGACACAGATGTGGGAATTATATTCAATTCTAGGTCTGCTGTAAGACTTACGGATTAGGGTTAGATTCGATGGGCTGGAATATTGAAATATTTTTTACTTCTTTCTTCTTGAAATTCAAGACATTTCGATGCTTCCTTGGCAACAGAGAAGATGAGATCTGTCCACCTTAACTTACTGGAAATATTAATGCCAAGAATGCATAAAGACGGTATATCGTAAATCAGTGCTCCATCAAAAGAAACGAGACTGGAAAAATTATGATCTTGTTTTATAGAGATAAGACAGTTTTAGGACTTAGATGCGCTAAAGTTAATTAGTAGCTTTTTGCAGAATCGCTCGCAGCGAGTTGGAGTGAACGAAGTTATCTCCTCTAGGCTTTCTTTGACTATCGGTGTACCACAAGGATCAATATTAGGACCTCTGCTCTTCAGTCTTTTTATTAATGATTTGCCAGCTGTTATCAAAAATAGCTAGGTTAACTTGTACTCTGCAAATATATCTAGATCGTCCAATTAGTCTCTTAGAGGACTGTGTCAGCCGAATTAATGAAGATCTTCATAATTTTTTAAAATGGTCAAACAATAATAGTCTGATACTCAACCCCAAAAATCTCAACTGCTAGCGGTATGCAAAGGAAGTTATGACCTTACCTATTTTCGCCCGATACAATTCAATCGCTCTACTATACGATATGTGCAGAAAGTTAAAAACTCAGGCATTATATTAAGTTCTCAAATGAATTGTTGTAACTATATTAAAATGAAACTAGGAAAGTTCTTTTGGGTGCTTCGCCGACTTTGGTTACATGCTAACCAACTCTCCACCGACCTGCGTATAATGTTGGTCAAGTCAGGACACTGATATTGCCGCATCTAATACATGGTTCTATCATTTACCCTAGACTCGACTCAACATGATTGCATTAAGTTTGCGTTCAGGCTTCGTATATATGATATGATCAGATTTCTCCTTTTCGCCACAGAATTTTGAATTTCTCTTTGGAACACATTTATAACGCAAAGCATTCCTTTTTCTATATAAGTTTAACATACTGTGCACACGTAAACCGACGAATTTTTAATTTTTTTGCGTAGTGACAGACGTTGTGATTCGCTATTACCTCGCTTTAATTATTCTGTCTTGGATGCTTCTTACATTGTTCAATCTGTTCGCATTTGGAAACCTCTTCCAGTTTTGATTCAACGCGCGAGTTCGGCCACCTCCTTTAAACAGTTATTTGTTATGCAGCAAAAAAAGCTTGTCAACGTCATTCCTTGTTTATGTATTCGGCCAATAAAGAGTACATCGAAAATAAAATTTGCATTTGCCACACGTTTAAATATTCCTCGTATGTAGTTAGAGGCTAGTTTACTCGATTATCCAATACAAAATCGAGTAGTTCTCACGAAGAAATATCGAACATACATACAAACAACTCTTATGTAAACAAAATATTATTAATACTCGAAAAAGGCCCTGGACATTAGCGCTCCTTTTCGCTCGTGTTCGGCTCGAGGTCGAGTCTAGAATCACTTCGAGATGAAAGTCAAACTTCGATTGATGGCTTTCGATTTGATCTCTAATTGTTATATTTGTTGCGATGAGATTTATTTGAAATTCTATACATGATATCAAATTTTCATGCATTTATAAAGAAACGTCATAATCGCATTAGGGATAATAGTCTCAGTATTTTTAAAATTTCCCCTTTTATCATAATTTACTCTCAGTAGCCAAACTCTTTTATACACGTTGATTCATGTTAAATAATACTAGCAACCCTATTCGACTAAGATTATTCCCCCAAATCATTTGATTTCAAAACAACTAAACCGACTCGCACGACCGGGACATTCCCTTTAATTTAAATATAACATTCGGAGGGGGAATCCCCTCAGCCTAACTTTACCTCACCTTCTCCTCGGGACTGAAAATCAGTTTCCTCACACTTGTACATGTAATCGGTGTGTTTTCCGTGCTGTGTTTGTGATTAGTTTTACGTTATTATTCCTGTTGATAACCCAATTAGAAAATAATCTCTGTTAGAGGGCCCCTATATGCTTAAGTACCATGGGCCTCCAATTGGCAAAAAACGGCCCTAGTACTGAGATCGGCAAAACTATGAATGGGATTGAAAGTACGGGAAAACATATCATTAATGAAAATTAGAAAGATATATGGAGAGATAATAGACCCCTGAGGCACACCGTTATTTTCTTGATGAGATTCAGATGTAACGCAATGTAACATAATTCGATATATACTTTCAATCCATAATGGAAGAGGAGGAGCGAGATTAAGTGCTTTAAGTTTGTCTAATAGAACTGGATAAGACATTCTATTTAGGGCAACGATTTTGGCCTCATTAAAAATGGGAAGACTACGGTTCCAATGTTTCGTAAGAAAAGTCAGTAAGTCTCCAAATGAGCGTCCAGCTCAGAAGCTATATTGGCGAACACTGATGAGTTGATTGGTTTTCAGATACTACATCTATTTTGAGTTAATGATAGATTCAAAAACCTCTGAAAAAATCGAATTGATTGCAATTGGCCAATAATTTTCGAGATCATTACCCTTTATTTTCTTGTGAATAGGCTGAACGTCAGCTAGGTTCCAGGCAGTTGGAAATTTTCCTGTTGAATAGTTTCCGTAGAGGCTTAGCCAAGAATTAGGCTAAGATTTTAATGAACAGGGGTAAGAAGTCACCAGGTTCAGCGGTTTTTAAGACGTTCATCCCTTGAAAGACCTTGAACATATCTCTCGTACGGATGTGTATTGAAAACATCCACACAGGAAATGCAAAGCAGGTGTCTGTGAAGTAGATGCAGGACGAGAATTTGAACCGAATCTAGCAGCTAAAATATTAGCTTTATGCAGGGAGTCAACAACCACTTCACCATTGTTAAGTAGAGAAGGTATAGAGAAACTGCTCAAGTTGTTCGTGATGGTGGTTATTCAAGAGTAAACAAAATTGAATGTGACGTTAAAAACTCGTTCACTCTTAAAAATATTTTATTTATTTGTTAATAATTTAAACTTTATAATAATAGTTAGGTCTTTATTTCTTATGTTTTAAACACTACTGTAGAGGAGACTGAGACACTTGATCCCTTCGGAGACTTCATCCATAATAGCTTTTTTAAAACACAGAAAAAATTACTCATCTTTATATTTGCAGTACCAATTATTAGTTCCGTTTAAATACGCTAGATCTCATTTTAACCGACAATGGGCATGACAGATGGCATGAATCCTATCTTTATGGAGACACGTTTTTTTGTTGGGAGTTTTTAAGTGCATGTTTACGAATTAAATATAAAAGGAAGCTGTATTTTGTATTATTTAACACTTTGATTAGTTATTTCAATAGACATCTACAAGCATATTAAGTAGGTAAGTAGAAGATATGATTATATAGACTTCAGAATATTAGACTTCTTCCCTTGCAGTACGGGGACATTTGCTAAGGGAATCATGTGTCCCCATTTACATTATACCATACGCAGTGGTCCCATATTTGTTGTTCTTTTAAGACGATTCGAAGAATGTACAAAGACTTATTAGCGTACTCCTATTAATCCAGACAAATTTGAGATGGCAGTCAAGCAAGTTCTTAATAGGATTGCAATTAAGCGTACGGGCGTAGGAATTTGTAGTTCCCATAATGAAAGATATGCCCGTAAACAGGAGTTACAGGAGGAGTCTATATATAAGCCTAATTAGAAAAAATGAACGATTTTTTCTAAAGTAATAGTCACCATGCTAAATGGAAAATACAAAAAAAATCGTTGAAAAATGAACTGACGAAATTGGTAGTTATGACTGGTTCGATGGTTTCCGCTGCGCTTTCGGCTAGACTGTCAATAACTTCATTGCCTTTATTTATTTATTTTGTTTTTTTTGTTTTTTTTTTATTTTTTTTTTTTATATAATTAAGCCAAGCTCAGGGGATACCCTATGATGCAAAGCACAGCAAGGCACATGAGGATAACTTTGGTTCTCTTCGACATTTTTTTTAAGGTTTGCAGACACTCCCAGAATATCCTTGAATTAATAGCCTTGAAAGCGGTTTGATTATCCGAGAGGATATTGGTTTGGCACTTTTAATACAGGTACTGGCGCATTCTTTTATGGATAATACCTCAGCTTCGAATACGGTAGTAGTAGAGCCCAGGGCCTTTAAAATAGGACAATTCCACACAGCACAAATGTGTCCATGGTATGTTAGTCGGAAATCCAGATAGGATATAAAAATTCTCCATGGGAACAACTTAGGACATCCCTGGGACTGACGAAAGTCCGGGATTGGGATGTACCTGGTAGATCCCGTTCGCTTCTCACAGGATTTCCTGTGGTTATACTTAGGCACAGTTAACGTATTCAACAATATGCCAGCTGGCAAAAATAAAAAGCAAGCTTGGGTTTTTATCTTTTCAAGCTGGAAGTAACTGTTTTTGAAGCCGGAAGTATAAAAAGTCAAGCTGGTTTCTTATTTTCAGGGTCCGAAACAATTATGAATATTTACGAAAAAAGCTGTTATTCTTATCCGGTAATAGTTTTGTAGCTAGAGAAGTAAGCGCAACGGCTTGATAATTTTTTTCGGTAAAAATATAAAAAGCGAACAAGGCTTTTTATTTTTTCTAGCCGAAAATGATACTCGACTAGAAAAAATAAAAAACCAGCTTGGCTTTTTATACTTCCTCAAAAAAATAACCAGCTTCAAACCCTGTTACTTCCAGCTAGAAAAAATAAAAAGCCTTTCCAGCTTGGTGTTTTAGCTTCAAATTATTATCGGTCAGGAATAACAAGTAAAGTTGGCTTTTTTCGTAAAAAGTCATAACTGATTCGGGCCCTGCTAGAAAGTATATGCCAGAGGTGTATGCATTTGCACAAAACATAAATCCAATATTTTTAACATAGGCAAATTGAATTCCTATGACAAAATTACCAAAAATTCAGAGAACATCAGAGAACATATCGAAATAAAGGGGAAAACGACTTTCTCATGATTGTCCCAATATTGTCCTGCACATCCCGTATATATTTGTTTGTAAAATATTGAAAATATTCCTATAGTGAGTAGTTGTGGGATAACCCAGGGAATAACTCAGGGCAAATTTCGAATAACTCCAAGAAATAAGGTTCTAAGTACATACTGAATACTTCCTGTTTATCCCGGGAACGATATGGGATTTGTGGGACAATAATGGGATGTCACTGGGTAATTTTGTGCTGTATGGGTTAGGGCCGTATATGCCCACTCTTTTTGAATCATCTGCATACCAAACCATTGATCCTTGCTGAAACGATGGTTTAGTGAAACACGATTATTGTTGGTCTCCTAAAATCACATCAAAGGGTCTTAACAATCCACCCTGGGTGTAATTATATCAGATATTGTCGTCATTTACCCGGAACATATTTGTAAAATACTTAAATGACCATTAAGATCCGCTGGCTTTAACTGTTTCTGCTTTTGCACTCTAATAGCACGGAAGATCGCTTCCTTTTTCACCTGCAAATACAGTGGTGAAAGATGGATGATTTTTGCAATTCATAATGTCCTCTTTCACGTGTCAAAAGCTTAACAAATTAGCAGCAGCATCTATATCCAGATTAATTACGATCTAAGATAATTATTTTGGGGGCATACTATGGCAATGACATTTGCAAATTTCTACGAAATTATCCTTTGATGTTAATTTCTGTCATAATACCTTTCCAAATGACATTTCTAATCTACAAAATAACCAAAATAGTCTAGGGACATATATGTCTCTAACTAGCATATCAACCAATTAGATGAGTTTTTATTTCGGAGTCTGCCTGCTATGAAATGTTATCCTTTGACTTGATAATAATTTATGTCCTTGAAAGGGCTTAGGTGCAATTAGTAGAAGCCGCCACCGTGAAATTTCTTATTTTATTTGTAGCTTCACAAATCAAAAAGTAGATTCATGAGATTGCAATGAGCTTAGTCTTTGATGTCGCACAGAAATTATCAATTATTCCTGTATTGTCGTTTTGTAATATACCGGAGTTCTCAGAAGAACGCAATTAGCATTAAAATCTGCACAATCAACATTTTGCCTGAAATGAAGACGTTGAAAATCCTTACAACTTTGCGAGGTATACGAAATTTCGCTAAGCTCCTTCATCTTTACATTAACTTTTATATGCATTTTCTCTACTTAAGCTTTTGACTGCAAAACTGGATGTATGAATTTTAGATAAGAACGAGGAGTGACAAAACTGCTTTATAATGTTGTGGGTAAAATGAGCATTCCATAATGAGGCTAGACAGGCTAAACTCTTTATGACTGGATAAAATTCTGGCGCTAGAAATAGAAATGTTCAGAAGTTATTATATGTTTTCGGGGGAGTATCAAGATTTATCGAAGGACTCAATTCATGTTTGTGTTTTATGTTAAAATTGGCCCAGGACTAATTTTGGTCTAGGAAGATGAATGCCTGTAAATTATTCAATTCGAAGTTAGACGTTAGAGTGATTTTCGTATTTATTTCCAGAGTAATTCGTGGGTCAATAAAGATGGTTAAATCAATTTCTTGTACTTTCGAAAGACCTATACCTCAGTGTTTATTAAAAAAAAAATAAAAACTATTTTTCTAGTATATGTGAAAAATTTATAAATCTGAAATATTTTGTATGGCAATCTAACGAAGGAATTTGTTATGGCATACACATTAGGTAGAGCTTCGGACCTTTTCTTATAAGGCGCTCAGAGGAGATGGGTATAGCACACTATTTTAAATATATTTTTAGCACCACTTGGTTTTGAACTTAATCAAGAAACTTAAAATCCAAGCACCGGTTGAATAAAAAAATAAAAAATAAAACAATAATAAATTGGGATTTGACTTGCTAAAATACATTGTGCGGGTAGTCTACGATATCTCCTCGAAATTGTTCCCTTCTGTGTCTGTATGGCTTTCAAATATGCTCTTTCTCCCGATTGTTGATGCCATCCCAAAAATTCAAATTTCACCTGTTTACTGAAAAAACAATCATTCCCGAAGGTCTTTAATGTAAGCACCAAAATGTTCTTTAGAATTAAAAAAAAAATTATTTCAAAGTAAAAAATGTGATAAATAGTAAACAGAAAGAAAATAGTTAATGATAATTAAATGAAATACAATTGTACGTTTTCTAAGAAATGAAATAGTTATAGATGAAACTTGGAAAACGTATGACGGACCTTGAAGGACGAAAACTGTGCTTTTCAATTTTACGTGAAAGTGTGAAATTATATGGTAAAGGTCTCGCTAATCTTTGCTTTAGTTGCATACAAAATTGCACGCAACTTCTTCGTGTAAAATATTAATCAAAAGGGAATCTCTGTGCATACATATCCCGAACTGTGCGAATGTGGAATAATCTACCATCTTCTGTTTTCCCTCCGCCTTACAATCTGCGAAAGTTCAAGAGTGATACTCATCGGCCCCTCCGGCGCACTCCTCATATACACTTTCCTTTCCTTATCTTCGTCCTGCCATGCTGTGCTTTAGATTATAGAGTATCCCCTTGGGAGCTTTTCTGGACATCGTAGGGCTTTTGACAGGGCCACCCACGAGTCGCTGTGTGAGGCAGCTCGTCGGCATTGTGTTGACCGCACTGTTGTGCGATGGATCGACCAAATATTACTACGACGATACTTAACCATGGAGTTGGGTGGCCTAACCTCTCTCAGTGTGCTGGAGGAGAGAGACTGTACGCAGGGCGAAGTGCCTTCCACAGTACTCTGGTGTATATTGGTCGACTCACTCATCACGGTGCTGAAAAATATGGCAATCTCATGTGAAGCGTATACGGATGACCTCCCTCTGCTCATCTTCAGGCACAGCCTGGCTGCGGCCTGTGCCTTCATGCAACGATGACTCAATACTGTCGATTACTGGTGCACTCAGCATAGTATAACGGTGAACCCTCGAAAGATCAGCCTGGTGCTCTTCTCCAGGAGACATGAGGAGACAGTTGCAGAGTGTAACATAGTACTGAAGCTTAACTTTGTTATACTCTGCAACTGTCACCTCATGTCAAGCACTTCGGAGCCTACCTTGACTCGAAGTTGACATGGGGATTGTATATAGAATAAAAAGTTAATGGAGATATGAAGGTCTTCAATTAATGCAAGCGAACTTTTGACTGCAAATGGGGCATAAGACAGAGTAATTGTGCTCTAGATGCACACCTCGATTGTAAGACCCATGCTCACACATGCCTCTTATGTATCCTGGCCGAGGGCACAAGTGGGAGCTGCAAACAGGAAGCTCGTGAACCAGTAAAGGCTTGCTAGAAATTACAGACTCCATGCAATCTACAGCTATTGTTGCTCTTCAGGTCTTACCTAATCTGCCACCTCTGGATCTTGTCATGCAGGCAGGTTCCAAAAGTGTTGTGTGTAGATTACCCTCATTGGGATATTGGGAGGACGACTGGATCGATTCTTCCCATCACTCATGGGCGTGTGGGTTGAAAAGCAAAGACCCTCTACCCTGCATGCCACAGGATGCTATGGCACAAGAACTTCGTTTTAGGAGTCGCTTCTCTGTCAGTCCTCCTCAAAGAGAATCGTGGGCTGAGGGAGGTCTTCCTTGGTTACCTCTCCATATTTTTATCTCCGGCTCCCTCACTAGTACGGGAGCCGGTGCATAGTTTGATTTCTTGAATCTAACATTTAACTGAAAAGTACTCACTTGGAACGTACACCACTGTCTTCCAGGCTAAAGTTTTCGCCATTACAATGGCAGCAAAGATAGTTCTTGATATAAAGGTCATGGAAAAGGACATTGGTAGTCCTTTCTGATAGTCAGGCAGCCTTCAAGGTACTGAGCGGCTCTCAGCTAACATATAAGTTACTGCAGGAACTATAGATCGTCCGTAGATAAGCTGTGTATCCACTACAATGTGTCTCATCAATGGGTTCCGGTCACGTAGGGATGATGGTGATTGAAAGGGCAGATGTTCTAGTCAGGTTTGGCTCTGATTCTCCGTTTCTTGGACTGGAACCCACCGTTGGCGTTGCCACCGCGGTTATCCAGTCTCTCTTCAAACCGTATGTTCTTATGAGCAGATATGGGCGAACCTGAATACCCGCAGGTGCACATAACTTTTTCTTGATGGTCCCAATAGGAATTTGTCCGATTTAATCTTGTGGCTCGGAATGCAACAATGTAGAACTATGGTTGGCATCATCACCGCCCACAGTTCGATTCACGCTTATCTAAAAACGATATGAGTTTTTGACAGCGCTGAATGTCTGTCCTCCCTGGGTGGAGAGACTGAGACAACCGAAAACTTTCTGTGTCCTTATCCGGCATTTTTCCGGGCAGGCTGGATAAGCTTGGGTCTGCCTCCCTATCTACGGATGAGCTGAAAATCCTTCATCACCAAGACCTAATGAATTTCATTAAGAGGAATATATATATAAAACAAACATGTATGTTGATAGTTGTCGGTCATAATTACGATGGCTACCCTCTAATATTTTACCTATGTCTCCATGTGGAGAGGCTATTTGTTCTTTCTTTTCACTTATTCGGATCAATCTGAACTTTTTCTTCGAGATAATCCTAAAGGTTTCTGGGCCTTTAATAAACAATTCAGAAATTCGAACACTCCTCCCAAAGAGATGATCTTTAAAGAAATTGCCTCTTCAACTCCCAGGCAAATTTGCGAATTTTTCTCTGAATACTTTTTGTCGGTATATTCTGGCGAAGAATCTAATCGTGATTTTACAGCCTTTCAGAGCGACAACAATTTCGCTAATAATTTGGGTCTCATCTCTCCAGATGACATAATGTCAATATTGGATGAGCTTAATTGCAACAAAAATCCAGGACCAGATGGCATACCTAACTTTTTTTACTATAAATGTTCTACTAACCTTGCGAAAGCGTTAAGTACTTTATTTAATTTATCAATAGTCAAAAAGGTTTTCCCACCAACATTAAAATGCGCTTTCGTCACCCCAGCCCTTAAAGAAGGCGATCCTAGATTTGTAACTAACTATCGTCCAATATCCATTTCCAATGCGCTAGCTTTAATTTTCGAAATAGTTATGTATAATTAGCTTCTCCACCAAACTATGCCTTTCCTATCAAATTCGCAACATGGATTTCTCCCTGGACGCTCGACGGTTACAAATTTGGCACTTTTTACTGAAACCATTGCTTCTGCTCTTGACGAAAATAAACAGGTAGATTCCATATACACTGACTTTGCCAAGGCTTTCGATAAGATACGCCACAGTCAATGTCTTTTGATATGGACTTTTTTTTCCAATCATACGAGAAAAGACAGGCATAGTTGTTTTCAACGGTTCTCAATCCAATTCTTTTGAACAAACATCGGGTGTTCCTCAGGGTACTATTCTTGGCCCATTTATCTTCCTGATATACATCAATGATTTACCAGGTGAGATAACTTCGGACACTTTACTATACCCCGACGACGCTAAAATTTTCAGAGTTATTTCAGACATTCATGATTGCGAGAGCCTCCAAGACGATATTGCAAGGCTCGAAGACTGATGCAAAAATAATTATTTGGAGATAAATATAAATAAATGTAAGAGCATAACTTTCTCAAGAAAGCGTGACGCTATCTCATTCCAGTACAAAATTAACAATTTGCCTTTAACTCATGTCAAAGAAATTAAAGATTTGGGTATTGTTTTTGATGACAAGCTTCCCTTTGTTACTCACTTAAACCTTATTACTGCTAAAACATATCGTCTTATAGGTTTCCGAGTATGTAGATCATTTAAATCAAGTGCCACCTATATTTGTGTGTATGTTTCATTGGTGAGAAGCACTCTAGAGTACGCATGCCAAATTTGGAACCCTTTTTACTCTTGTTACAGTAATCAACTTGAATCTGTCCAGAGAAAATTCACAAGAATACTATTGTACAAACTGGTACATAGTGAATTAGAGTACAATGCTAGATTAGTTAGATTTAAAATTCTGTCCTTAGAACATCGTCGCGCTTATCTTGATACAGTTTTCTTACACAAAATTCTGAATGGCGTTGTGCACTGTCCTGATTTGCTTTCCAAAATTGTCATTAATATTCCCTCCAGATACGCAAGACAATACATTCCTTTCAGATTACCCTTCTCTAGAACTAACCTACGGGAAAAGTCTCCGCAATACCGAATTCAGAAGACATACAATATCAGATTCAGTAATATTGATATTTTCAGCTCGGGCCCTCTGACATTTAAAAGATTAATCCTAAATGAGATTGGACACTGATCATAAAGTTAATTATACTATTTTTGATTTATTAGCTTTTTCATTTTTTATTATTTTTTATTTATTGCTTGGTTTGCTCCTTTTTTTTCCTTGTTGCATTCCTTTTTGTTTTTTTGCTTTGCTTTGCCCATTTTTCTCAACTTTTCCAATAATTTTTCACCATTTTTATCTTCACTAGTTTTTTTTTTGTTTTGCATCTTATTTTACTTTACATTTTATTTTCCTTATTTTTTATCTTTTACTCTTTGTTTGTTTTTGCTATTTAAATTTTGTACTTAGAATAATATCTCTGAACTTCTGAGATTTTGTCTTTATTTTTATTTTATTTTATTTTTATTTAGTTTCTGGCTACTTTAGTATTTTCGGTTTCCTATAATATAAATGTTCTAACTAGCACTCTAATAATATTTTCTTAGATTAATTTACTATTATTATTACTTAATATTTTTATTTAGAATTTATTATCTATTTTTTTTTTTTTTTTGCAATGTATAATTTTTATTTCTTACTTATTGTTTCGTTTGAACTTGTTTTTGCTTCTCTTCTTTTATTTTAGTTTATTTTATCTAATTAACTCTTAAGGTAGTATCTTCATTGGACTAGTCTGTGTACTATCTTATTAACTAAATCAATATAAATAAATAAATAAATCTTTATGGTACAGAAAATTATTTTCATGTCTACTGATATATATTCTGCAAGTTAGTTTGTTTGCCAGCTGCCAGATGATTGCACAGATCGGTAACAATGGGACACCCTTAAGCATGAGCTCATTAATAAACAAGCTCCATATAACCAATTAGCAGCCCCAAAGTAGATTCCACCAAGCCATTCTTGAGCATAATGATTTGGACATCCAAGCATAATATTAAAAGTTATTTTGTTTCTTGCATGTCCGTCTATCTGTGCGTACGGGCTTTAAAAAAAAAAACAGTAAAATTAAATTCGAAAATGAGATAAATCGGGCAACTCCTTCATGGGGTTGCCATAAAAATATTTCGTATTTGGACACATCCTGAGAACGTGTTAACGTAGAGAGTTGAATTTTTGTTTGTACACGGCGTTTCCATAAAAATAATAAATATCATTTCAAAAGTGGGCTAAATCGGGTAACCCTTACTTGGTATTGGCATATAAAAATTTTGGTTTTTTACGTATTCTGTGAAAATTATCGGTCCTAGATGTTTTTATTGTACTGACAAGTTAATTAGTTAGTTGAGAAGAATTTTAAGAACTTTTATTTTTAACGAATGTAAATCAAATCATAAATATGTATAAGAGGAAAAAACAACCGCCTTGTCCGGGGTTTGAAACCGGGACCTTCCACTTAGCGGGCGACTGCTCTTACCACTGAGCTCTTGAATTTATGATTTGATTTAGAATCATTAAAAATAAAAGTTCTTAAAATTCTTCTGTTCTCCATCATTGACCGATTTTAACAAGTCTAGGTTCGATTCCCGTCCGGAAAAAAATAAATCAAAATTTTACTAGGTATATAAAAAAAATTGTGGGTATTGCAGCTTCCTAAAACTTAAAAATTTCTTTTAAATCGGATTTAAATACTTCAGAGTCATTACGACAAGAAACACCACTCAAAGTCTAGAAAACATATTGGCAATGAAGTACACTTTCTGGCTCCAATCAAACACTGTGATCAGTGGATTATTTCAAGTAGAGACCCACAGATGTGGTAATAAAACGGATCATTACAAGATTTATGTAAAGCCTGATACACATGTTGTCGAATAAGTAGGATAACTACCAGTCTAATTTTATCTAACCTAATCCAGAGCTTGCTATAAAACCCATCAAATAATCCTCATGAAAAATTCAATTTGTAATTTGTAAAAATTTCAACAAAACTTAAGAAATGTAGAAAACTTTCATGTCATCTTGTGACAAAATCATTTCATTTCATTCACAGAATTCAGAAACAGAACAGGGCCTCGATTTTTTAAGAATAATTTTAATTAACTTGATCTATTTCGCGCACGTCTGTAATTATCGCTAGCCATTTTAACAGAAAAAGAAAAAAAAAATCCTAATAAATAAAACTTGTGTCATGATAAATTATCACAACAAGATAGATGAAGCGCGCATACACGCAGTCGCAGCAATTTATTGCAATTGTCGCTTGTCGCGCAGGTCAGTGATTCACGGAAATCTAAAATGAATCATGATTCTCCAGTAATTATCATTATGATGTATGTCTACAGTCTCTGTCTATATAGAATTGCCGCAGCACTAAGTGAAATTGTCCTTTAATTATGTGCACTTAGCCGCCAGAATTTTTTTGCAATGAATAAGCAAACGGGCGGGCCATTGCGGTACTGTCTCAAGTTCCTTCAGACAATAATCGCAGATAAGAGAAATTTTTGTATGATTAATCTACTCTAGCGCAACTGAATCACGCAGCGCGAATAAGTATGATAATACACTATAGACTTTGGTTGTATAAGGAGGGAGGGTGGGGCCTGAGGAGATATCCAATTATGAGTCTATGTTGTCTGGACGATAGCAAAGTTACTATGTATATATATAGTCAGACAATACCCGATAAACGTACAGCAAAGAAATAAATCCGGTCGAGGCGACCTTATCATCTGACATGCCCCTTTCCGCAAATATTCCCTACTCTACTAAATGAGATGTTGTGGAATTTTAGTCTCACAGTCTGAAGATAAGCGGCCGTCTCATGGCGGTATTGTTTTTAAATTTCTATATAAACATACAGATATATATGTACATACTTAATTTCGAACTACATGAGCTGCCATTGTAGTCTGAGACTATCTTACCGCATATTTCCATGATATGTACTCTAACTGTATGCCGGATCGAACGACAACATCCTGCAAGAAGTTCCCACTAAAAGGGCTATGGTAACAAGCCAGCACATCAGGAACAAGGAACAAGCGTTTGCGTCAAGGCAATCTTGAAAGTCTAGGAGTGCTCAATTTGATTGCTTAACTTTTATTCATGTTCAAGGATGGCTCTTGCGGGAATAATTTTTCCCTTGTTCTTCCTTATTAGCACTTTCGCACCAACGAATCCATTGTTCGGTGTCTACCAACAATAGATAGGCATAGACAAGCAGTCAGCCTCTGCCGAGTATAGTAAAAAAAAATAAAAAAAATAAAAAAAAATAAAAATTTCACCTAAGATCTGTCTATCTCCTTCTCTCTCTCTCTCTCTATCTATCTCTCGGTTGGCTAATATAGTCAAGTCACATATGTGCATCCTTTTTGGCAGATATGTACATACATATAGCTCCTGCACTATCACTTTTGGCCCCCCTGCAGTTTTTTCTCCCGAAGTTCTCATACCCTGCACAATTTTTATTAGGGCATGGAGATTTTCTGGTAAGTTGAAGGACATACTTCAATGCACTCAAGGATTATTTTCTCCAGATTTTTTATACTAACAGACTTCATGCAGAATTCATATTCAACTTGTACATAAGTTATCCTCCAGCCACAAGATGTTGCTGTCTCGCCCAACATTGAGTTTTTCATGTCCTCTCAATCAAGTGCTGTTTTTAGTCTTATGAAGGTGAAAACTGTTGAGACAGCTGAATGGTTTTTAAATTGAGGGAAAAAAAATTACAAAAAGAAAAATGTTCGTTTTAAGGGTTATAGAAATCTCGAGAATGACTAAGTTTCGTTATTTTCAATCAATCGTTATCTGTATTCGGGGGAAAGGAGGAACAAATGACATCAATTTGACGAAAAAAAAAAAACTAGACTTGAAGACGACAATTAGCACATTATTTAGGTAATTTAACTAATTAAATCCAATCATGTGAGGAGCAGATTATGCCCTGCATAATTGTGCCATCAGGAGCATAAGCATTTGTGACGTAGAAAAAAATAGATTCTACGATAGCATTTATAACATCTTTAAAATCTTACTGCTGAGAGACAAAACCCGTTCTCGGTTAACCTTCTGCTGGTGCTATGTGTGACGTCAATTTGACGTCGGAATTATTTTAACATAAACTTTTTCCGTAAACTCGCTTTCAATGTGGTCACTCTCTTCAGTAACTCCCCGAATGACAGTACTTCGGCGGCTGGAGTATGAAAGACCTTTTTTCTACATATAGTTAGGGAGTTTTAAGCAGGATTTACATTATGATGGCATGCATTTTTTACAGAAATTGTAAGGGAGACCTTCTCTTTCACGTGACCTCAAAGGAAGAAGTCGCAAGGTGTTAAGTCACAAGATCTCGGTAGCCTCTTCGAGAGATAACACGGTCCGGAAACTTTTCCCGTAAAAGATCAATGGTCTCGTTGCTTGTATGGCACGTAGCGCCGTCTTGTTGAAAGTAAACGTTGTCCAGATCAATACCATCCAATTCCGGCCATAAAAAATCATTAATCATCTGTCGATAGCGCAATCCATTCACCGTAACTGTTGCTCCAGCCTCATTTTCGAAAAAGTAAGGTCCAATAACCCCGCGGGACCATAAACCGCACCAAACAGTCACACTTTGGGGATAGAGAGGCTTTTCAACAATAACTCTTGGGTTTCCCGAGCCCCAGATGCGACAATTTTGCTTGTTGACGAAGCCATCGAGGTAGAGATGGGCCTCATCACTCAAGATGAGTTTTCGATGGAATTCCGGATCATTTTCATGCATTTCAAAGACCCAATCAGCAAAGACTCGACGTTGTTGATGATCGGCCGGCTTGAGTTCTTGTGTTAACTGAACTTTATAAGCCTTAAGACCCAAATCTTTATGCAAAATACGGTGTAATGACGTTTGTGGAATGCCTAATTCCAAAGAACGACGAGGAATGTACAAACCTGGGTTTTCTTCAACACTTTCGGCTACACCAGCAATATTCTCGGCTGTTCTTGAGCGACGTGCACGGGTTTTATTCTTCACATCACTAACTTGTCCCGACAGCTCGAATTTTTCTACCAATTTCTGTATTGCGGTCCGACAAGGTGCTTCACGACGACCCAAAAATGTTCGAGTTTTACGAACCGTCTCTGCCACATTTTCACAATTTTTATAGTGAATTTTAATAATTTCAATGCGTTGTTGAATCGTGTATCGTTCCATTTTATTAATGGCGTAGTTTCTACTTGTCAAATGTCAAAAAATGACAGCTCCAAAAGTGACATCTACCTAAATAGCGGGCTAATTAAAATAACACCTCTTATTGGAAAACCCATTACTAAGTGTAAAATCTAACAATTTTTATTGGGAAGTAAAAAAGCAAGTAAAACTGAAAATTAAATAAAAATAATTATTTTATTGTGAAAAATTACAAAAAGTTTTCAAAATGTCTACCTTACTTTTCGACCCATAACCAACAACGGCGGAAAAAATTCTCTTTCAGTCGATTGAGTGCTTGTCTGCTTTTTTTTTTTTATGTTTTCTTCCGCCGCTCTTGATCTACTACACAAATCTGCCAAATTTCTGCATTATTTACAATAAACGAGCTCCTTGTAGTAGCCCGAGTATTTTGTTTTGCTTACGAACTTAGACTTTGATTAGTGCCGTAGTGAAAATACTTGGAATTGTAACCTTGGCGATAATTCTGGACTACGAAATCATGAGCTATTTACCGAATGAATACGCGGAAATGCACTTTTATTATGGCTGGGCAAAAGGGAACGCTTCGGAAGCAGGAGGATTCAACAGGGAACATGTAGAACGCAGAGGTGGACCTCAGCCTGAAAATTTCCCGGATTATCGTATGATCGAGAGAGTACATAACGGCTACATGGAAGGTCGTCGTAACCCTGGAACTAGGCCTGGCCGACCGAATGTAATTAGAAACCCTGAGATAGTGCGTGCAGTTGTTGAGGAAGTTGTCAGAGATCCAGCATGCAGCGTGAGGGATGTGGAGCGACGAACTGGAATTTCGAAATCACGAGCACATCGCATACTCAGAGGCGAGGGATATCATCCATACCATATTCAAAAGGTGCAACAATTGAAACCAGAGGATTATCCCAGAAGAGTAACATTTTACCAAGAAATGTTGAGAAGACAGACCGAGAATGAAAACTTTTTTGATTCAATTTTGTGAACTAATGAATCACACTTTCGTCGAAATGGTATTTTCAATATTCACAATTATCATTCGTGGATTCTTGAAAAGCCGCAACTAGCACGTGAATCAAATTTCCAAGAACAATTTAGTGTAAATCTTTGGTCTGGAATAGTGAAAGGGCAGTTGATAGGCCCGTTTCAATTACCAGATGATGAGTCCTACCTCCAAGTTTTTAACAGAAAACCTTAATGAATTGTTAGAGGATATTGATTTAGAAACACGAAGAAATATGTTATTTCAAAATGATGGTGCTCCATGCCATTATGCCGTGATGGGCCCATCACGTGGCCTCCACGGTCACCCGACTTAAATCCAATCGATATTTTTGTATGGGGCTACGACAAGGAGCTGGTTTATTGTAAAGAATGCAGAAATTTGGCAGATTTGTCGAGTAGATTAAGAGCAGCGGAAGAAAACATCAAAAGCAACACACACGCACTCAATCGACTGAAAGAGAATTTTTTCCGCCGTTGTCAGTTATGTGTCGAAAAGCAAGGTATAGACATTTTGAAAACTTTTTGTAATTTTTCATAATGGCTAAAATCATTAATTAATTTGACTAAAATTCCTAAAAAAATCTATTTACCATTTTACACTTTCGCTCACTTGCATTTGTGGGTCTAACTAGATGATGAACTTTGGTGATTATGATAGCGAAGTTTGCATCCCAACTAGTGTTGGGCGATGTTCATTGATATTTTAAAAACATCGATGTTTGGGTTCTCGATGTTCGATATTTTGCCATCGATGTCGACGCACTAAAACATCGACCTACATCGATGTTATCCTTTCGATGTTTGGGAATTACATGCTTCTTACCGTAAAGCCTAGTATCGACTTCGGACAAAGTAAAATTTAACGCGGTCTCCAAATTTTTCACATTAAAATCGCTGGTAAAATTTTGATGTATGTTAATTTGGAGAAAGCAAAGTGACAGATGTCTAAAAATTTTATCGCTGAAAAACATCAGATTGTTTATAAAGTTTAGATAAATGTTTCTACAATTTACAATTAAAAATTGACTTAATTAATCTGAAAATTGTTAAAAGAACTTAAATCCTTCAATAAATTAAGAAAAAAGTCTGAAAATTTTCAATTAAAATTAAATTCTTCAATAAGTGCAAAAAAACAATCTGAAAATTGTCATAGAAACAGGAAATGTCATAATTTTACCAGCATTTTAATGCTACGAGCATTAAAATGTTCAGTAAAATAAGTGGAGACATGCAAAGTGCCATCTACCTTAAAATAGCGAAATATTCACTTTTTACCAGTGAACTCCGTACTGCACTAGTAAAATCATAAGTAAAATTTTTGCTTGCGATTTTACCAGCGCTAAAATTTGTATGGAAATGTCACATTTTACTAGAGCTCGATACTAGGCTTAAAGGAATAAATGCATACTGTAAAAAGCAAATAAAATGCAAAAAAAAAATATCTAGATTTGAAAACAGAAGTACGTATATTGCAATCAAATTTTCGTGGTGAAACGGAAATAGAAATAGTGAAGTGATTGTTCATTTCATTTTCAAAGCATCGTTACAATTGATAATCATTAGTTTTTAAAATGATTTGGGCTGGGGACAGAAAACATTGTTCGGGGGAACCAATCAGAATTCTTTTAAATAGTTGGAAGGAAACAATTAGAGTGACCTTACATCACACTGCTGTCACTGACTCAATGGAGGCTAACGAAGTTATGCCACAGGAGAGCGATACAGGTTTGTTTATTATTTCAGCTAAAGCGGCCCATACACTGCGAACATGTTATCCATCTTGGTATGCCACACACAAAAGCTTTTTCTCCACACACTGGGAAACCTACTATCCAACATTAGGATAGGAACACATTTCAGGAGCTGCTAGAACTATTAATTGCTATCATTTCTTCAATAGACTTCACTAAAGAATTACGAATTGACAAACATCGCCCTGCATGGTTCAATATGTTGTCAAACTCGTAGCCCTGCCACTAAAATTAAACTAATTTGATTTTCGTCCAACCGCTTGACATACGTGTCACATCACAAACACGGCCAAATCTGCGTGACAACATCGTTGTCCTACTCGAGTTGGCCAACATGCGTAACTGTTTATGGGCCGCTTAAGAAAACGTAAGTTCTTTCTCAGGCTCAACAAAGTTCAATTTATGTGTCAACCACATCCGCCTGGTGATTGAAAAAACAACAGAAGGAATTTCGGAATGTAGGCAATCGGAAATAGCCTTTCATATTAATCTTATATATCTTGGATTATCACGTCTTGCAGCAAAAATGTTGTCCATTGTGGCTACTTCCGTTCCAGCCGAATGTCTGTTCTCTAAGGCAGGCGAGACTATAACTCAAAAGAGAAACAGTTTGCAGGGAAAACGCCTTTGCCAGTTATTGTTTCTTTAGTCTGTAGATAAGAAGTTTTTAGACCTATAATTTTTCATATTTATTTAATTCATTTATGCGTTATTTTTAGGAAACTTTTAATTTAGAATTGAAAAGATATTTGTTTCGTTTTGTTTTTGTTATTTTTATTAAGTTATAAATAAAGACGAGAGCAAAAAAAAATTCTGAACTGAAAAACATAGCATTTTTTCTATGATATACTAGTCAGACATTTGTTCAGAGTGTTTAAAATTCATTAACATCGATGTGGTTTGTACATCGATGTTATATGATCGATATTATCGCCACATCGATGGTTATTGGGCGATGTCAACATCGATGCTGCACATCGATGTTCCGCTCCGATGTGCCAGCACTATCTCACATTCAGAATGTTAAAGTGATTACACATCGAATAAATAAAATATCATATCATATATATATCATATAAATCACATCGGACATCGAGAGCCCTCCTTATTCAGAAATTTATGAAAACTTACTCTTTTTCACTAATGTGGTGTTCATTGAATTCGCTGTTTCATATATCCCCTCATTGGGGATAACTAAAAGATGCTAAAAGTAATGAGTATTCGCTAACAGGGTTTTAGTTGCGGAGATAGAACGTTATTGTCAAATATATGGAGTGCGTAAGGACATCACTTAACGACTTCTCTACAGAATCTGTATTGACGAAGTCGCAGTAGTAGGCAAATGAAAAAAGGGACTCACTTTGAAGTTACTTATTTGTACGTACGAATTGATAGAGCTTTAGTAAAACAATATTATAATACCTGGTTCTATACTCTCCTACACCTCCATAATCAAATAATTAATTCCACGAAGGCTCCATTCCATTTCCAAACATAAATTGAGCTAGTTGTGCTGTTTATTTAGTTCTACCAATTATTGATGAGACCAGAAATTGTTGCTATAGTCTATGATGTTGTGATGTATTGTAATCATATTTGTCTATCAATGCCCTCCATCGTATTGCTCCATTACTGCATATATCAACTCACACCAAATAATTGATAATTCCAGGATTCATGCATGAACCAATGTCGAAATTGAAATTAATCTCAATGCTAGGATTCATGAAAGGGAAAATTACAAAGAGATGAAAAATAAAACCAGAAATGAAATTTGAACGATTTTTTATATTTTTATTAATTAATTTTAATTAATGTTTAATCCTGTACGAAATATAAGATCCTTGACAACGTCCAGTATCATGAAAATAATGAAGCAGGGCAATTAGCAACCAATAACCCTCAAGTGTGTGTGTGTGTGTGTGTGTGTGTGCATAGTAAATGAGATTAAATGAAACAGTGCCCAGTTTTAAGCTTTAGCCATTAATTGGTTTGAAGACAGATTTTAAAAGCAAAAGTGAATCCATACGGTAAGAGATTTTAGCTTCCATAGACCACTTTTTCAGTCTCTGGATACTGAGACCTCTGTATGCACTTTGGAGATGCAAGAAATCTCTAGTGACTTTTTGGATCTGATAACGTATAAGAGCTAACAATAAAATTAAAATTAAAATTATTACAAAAGGAAAAGTAAAGAAAAATTAAATAAATAAAAAGAGATAGTAAAAGTAAAAGTAAATGAGCCTACTAGAATTACCAGTGATAGCAAAACATTACTCGATTACGTCATTACGAATTCAAACCTCGTTGAAGCTGATTTAAGAAATGATTTAAAAATATCGGACCATGAGACTATACCAGTGAAAATTAGTGTTAAAAACAGAATTGGTAATCAAAAAGAAATTAATAGCTTTAGGTATTTAAAATATAATAAAGACGCAATTATTAGAGATATATGTCTGCCAGTGCTTTAGCTAGTTGTACAGTTTTGAGAACAACTAATGAGATTGCTGATATAATATCAAATGAGTTGCTAAGAATTACGAATAGTCATGTACGCAACGGTGTAAAAAGAAATAATTCTTTGGAGTGGTATAATAACACTTTAAGACAATTAAGAACTGAAAAAATTGTATTGTACCAAAGAGCATTGCACTTAAATACAAGAACGGACTGGGATAACTATAGAAGGGTGCGTAATAATTATAAAAAAGAACTTGAAAGGGGGAAAAATGAATATATTAGAAATAAGTTGCTTGGATCTAATGATCAAAAAAGTATGTGGAGGAATTTAAAAAGATATATATTGGGTGAAGATCGTAAAAAAAATTTTAGAAATATAAAATTCAATGGTGTGAGTGTGAATGGTGTTAAAAACATAACTAATAAATTTAATAATTACTTCGTTGATAGTATTGAAGCAATAAATCAATCCATTACAAGTGTGCCATTTGTAAACTTAATAGAAAATGTACAATCGATCTTTAAATTCCGACTTATAGAGCAATTGGATATAAGAAAAGCTTTGAGATCCATAAGCCAAAAAAAAGACTTTAATTTTGTTGGTGCCAAGATGCTTTTGGACTGTTTTGAAGTATGTGGCCCGGCACTTGCTCACTTGATAAATACGTCACTGAGATCAGGTTGCTTTCCGGATAAATGGAAGGAGTCAGTAGTTACACCTATAGCGAAGGTTACTGGAGCAGATAACTGTGAAGACTTCCGCCCAATTAATGCTCTACCTACTTATGAAAAAATATTGGAAAAAATTGTTCAGACGCAGCTTGATGAATACTTCAATGAGCACAATCTTTTCATTGAGAGCCAGTCAGGCTTTAGGAGTCAACACTCATGCGAAAGTGCGCTGAATCAAGTAATTATTGATTGGAAGGAGGAAATATCTACTGGAAATAGTGTTATTGCTGTGTTCCTTGACTTAAAGAGGGCATTTGAAACTATTGATAGAAGTGTTCTATTGAAGAAACTTTATAGTTATGGAGTTCTATCTACGGAATATCAGTGGTTTAAGTCATATCTCCAAGGTAGATCACAGAGGACTGTTATCAACGAAAACATGTCAGAGAGCAAGACTACGACTCTAGGCGTTCCGCAGGGCTCTATATTGGGACCATTATTATTTATTATATATATAAATGATATTAACAAAGTTCTTGAACATTGCAAGATAGTCCTCTTTGCTGATAATGCCCTGTTGTTTCTATCCGGTAATGACATTTGTGCGTGCGAAGAAAAAGTTCAAGGAGATCTGGTTAGATTGAGTAAATGGTTTCAGTATAATAAATTAAAACTTAATATAAATAAATCTAAGTGTATGGTGTTCAAACACCAATGTAGTGTTAACTTAAGCATAAACAGTAAACGTATTGAACAAGTGGAAGAAATTAAATATCTTGGTGTAATTTTGGATTGTAGACTTAAGTTTAATCTCCATGTGAATTATGTTGCGAAAAAAATATCGAAAAAAATAGGTTTTTTTAAAAGAATAAGGAATAGATTAGATACATTACAAGCAATAAATGTTTACAATGTAATTATCAAGCCCCATTTTGAATATTGGGCAACTGTGTTGTATATGTGTGATGAAAGTGCGTTCACGAGGCTACAAAGGTTGCAAAACAAAGCTATGAGAGCTATACTGAAGTGCAGCAGGTACACAAGAATTTCAGAAATGTTAAGTGCATTGTGTTGGTTAAGTGTCAAACAGCGTGTAGCTATGAATGTTTTATTGTTTGTGGACAAAATTAGAAGAGGATGTATGCCTAAATATTTAACATGCCTAATTAATTATGTTAGAGATATACAGCCATACTTATTAAGAAATGCAAATGACTTTCGATTGCCATTATTTAGGAATAGATTAGCCCAAAATAGTTTAGTGTATAGAGGTTTTCAGTTATTTAATATGTTGCCATCAAATGTTAAAACAGAAACGAATACTAAAATTGTAAAAAAACACATAATAGAATTTGTTAAAAATAGTTTTTAGAATAATACTGTTATGATGTTGTATAAAATAGTAATTAACTAAATAAATCAAATCAATCAATCAAAAGGAAAAAATATTCAGATATTGGGAGACTGAAGCATTTCCTTGATGTTACGTGCCCTTTTCATATCCAAATGTACACAAATCTAAAGACAAACTCTTTGGAAACAAACTTTTCTTAAAACGGGGAACTACCAGATTTCTGGGTCTATTAGATTGTATATGATCAATTAAGTAATCCGGGCGTTGTAAATGTATCAGCATAGACAAATTAATAACATACAAAGACTGGACACGTAGAACAAAAATATGCAACGCTTTTCTAGAATATAAAAATTAACGATGCCTCGACGATGCCTCGACTTGGCACTTGATGACGTGCCCAAAGGGTAAGCCACCAATGTCTCGCTCCATACAAAATCACAGTTGCCTCGATCCGATGAAGAGAACAAGTTTTTCTTTTTCTTTTTTTTCTTTTCTCTTTAAAAAATTTCAATTTCTTTGAACTGCAAATTTTCATTTTCGTCTTAAATTTTCGCATATTGAGTTTCTGTCTTTTACCCTAGATGTCTCTAATCTGACTTGTGGTCTAAGTCTAGGCTAATTTTATATGCATTTTCATACTTTCAGGACACAAACCTACGTATAGTAAGTTTTATTGCCTACAGGCTCGCTGGTATCTAAGTTGAAATTTTTGCTGAGTACTGACTCCTCTTAAACTCATTCCGATTTTAATTTTCAAAAGTTATTCTCACCTGAATCCTGCGTATGGGTAAAAGGGACGGAGCATGGTAAACACTATCTTTACCTTATTCTTTCTGCGTTGATTGCACCTTGTAGGCATAAGAAAATGTTCAGTAAGAAATATTTTGTGTTGGTAGCTCCAACGCTGCCATAGCGCGAAAGAGAAAACTATAAAACTTATGCCATTCTTTCCTATAAGAAAATGATAATACGTTCCGTCCATTGTTATAAGTCAGTGGCAAAGTTCCCTAATGACAATTTAAGAAGCTGTAGAGCAAAATTGGAAAATTTCTGATGGTTTTTAGAATAAAACAAGTAATTTCATATACTTTCGTCTTTTGCATTAATGGGGGAAAAGAACTTGGCTATGCACGATTGCCATTTATGTGGCACTCTATTATTTAATATATAAAAACAGTATATTTATATATAATAATATAATATATAAACACTTTAAAAGTTATTGTAAAAAATTATATTTCATTTTCATCAAATAAATTGCATATTTCAAGATCATCAATATCGTTATTAATTGTATCCTTTTCATATTCATAGATAGAAGAATTCATTCTTTTAATCATTGATTCAGGAACAGTATACCCAACAAACAATTTGCGACCATGCTCATCAAATAGACGTCACTTATACCACGTCTTTATGACTCTGACTGAGTACGTCTCATTTTCGCCTTTTTCATGTACTTTTAAATTATTTTAAGTCTACTGTAGCTAAATATAGTCAGTTTGAGACTCATATGAGTCAATTCCACTTAGACGTCATACATACGCCTTTATGGATAAAATGTATCTGAGTAATTTTAGTTTCAAAATCTGAAAAACGTCATTTTTAAAGCCTCTGGTTGCTGACGTCCGCTTGTCGTCTTTTTGCCGACATTTTAACGAATTCTACGGCTATTGTAGGTCTTCTAGGCATATTTCATCAAATTTGAGACTGTATTATTCACTTAACTTGGATGGCTTTCATAGTCATATGTCATATATGCCATCTGAAAATCGTCATTCTTAGAACTCTCTTACGAGTCTGGTTGTGCATGTCGGTTTGTCGTCTTTTTCCCTACTTTTTAAAGAATTCTATGACTACTGCAGGTACATTTGATTAAATCTGAACTTGTATTAGTCACTTAAACTTGGATTCCTTTAATAGCCGTATACGCCATTTTGAAAAAAGAAAATTTCGTTTGCGTTCATGAGAAATCTTATTTGATCACATCAGAGTTAGTTATGAACAAGTGTAATGGAAGTACGACGTTTCTTCTTGCTGATAAAGTTCTGAAATCTTGGTAAAAGTGGTTTTAGCTTATATTTTTGTTTAAATTTGTGGGAACTATCAGGTGCTTCAGCATAAATATTTTCCTTATTTTAAGCAACTGTGAAAAATAAAGAGTGGAAAACAAGTTTCTTTACTTATCTGGTAAATTTTTAGTTCTTAAGTAAATGATATTGGTTTGATTGGGGGAAAATTCAAGTGCAAATTCCCTACAATTCAAGTAGTTTGAAACAGTGTTAAATATAAGTACATTAAATAAAGAGTTTATAAGAAAATAAGGAAGCAAAAGTAATTCAAGTTTGAAAATCGTCATTCTTAGAACTTTTTTACGACTCTGGTTGTGTACGTCGGTATGTCGACTTTTTGCCGACATTTTACGGCCACTGCATAGAGAAATTATTTAAAGGATAAATCTCCGATATCTTTTGTATTTTAGTACAATAAAAGTGTATGATTATTCCAAATTTAAAAATTAGATTTGATTATGCAACGATTTGTATTGTATTTTGGGTACTTAATTTCTGATGCAACTTAACAGAAACTGATTCGTCAAAATTTCAAATGTATCAAAGAAGTATAAAAATTTAAGTTTATTAAATAGGAAGTATCTGAAATCGAAAATTAAGAATAACTTAAATGAAATTAATAATGAAGAATTTGTTAAAAAAAGTAGGAAAAAACAAGAAGTCGGATCTAGTAATATTTTTTAAAGTTTTAAATCCAGTAGTAACAAAGACTGTGCTATTGATGAAGGTAATAACTTCGATTTATCTGACTTTTACAACAAAGATGCTCGTGCTAATAACGAAGTAGCCATTAGCAGTAGGGAAACTAGTTTTACTCATAATTTGGCAGCATGGAGTGTGAACAACAAAATTACTCAATCTGCCATGAATAATTTATTACAAATTTTGAGAGAAGATCTGACACTCAATTTTTTACCGAAAGATTCCCGAACATTTTTACACACCCCTGTTGGCTTTACGACACCTGAAGAGTTAACTGATTTTGAAAGAGAATTATCTTCAAATTTTGTACAAACACAACAACTGGTAAATGATATTAAAATGATTTTTAGTAAAGTAATGCATATTACATTTTATGATATTTTTAGATTGAAAGATTTCGGCAAATCGGAGGGAAAGGTGTTGGTTCTTCACTGAGAAAATGCCTCAAAATTCTTGCAACCGACGAAACCTTAGCTCAGTTTTCATGGGTCGGCATGAGGAATAAGTTGAAATTTTGCAACTTCGTTCATGTCTTGGATTCCATATATGAATCTATAATTAAAAATAATCCGGAAACCACCATTAATAACAATATAAAAAATTGGTTAAACCATTCCCAGGAACGGTTAATGAAAAAGAACAATACTGTAAACTAAGACAATATATTTAATAACACACTTCAATCGTAACGAGATAAATACTTTTATAAGATGGACAGTTTGTTTAGTTTGGAATTTAATAAATAAATTTTTTATTGCTTTTTGAATATTAGTTGTGTATTTTATTAAATGCAGTTAATATTTCTTTTTATTCAATTTTCTAACAGATTAATGCTTTCCTCGCTGCTTGATTTGACACAATATAATCCTAGCCTTGGTAGATAAAAGCTGATATATTCACTTCTACTTTGCGCAAGTATAATATCAGTACTTTGTAGAAATGTGCATCAAAATGGTTAGCTAATATTTTGAAAAAGGTTAGCTAATCATACTTGTGCCACTTTTGCTTCAAAACTCCTTAGAAAGTTATTATTTGGCACTCTTAAGCTTTGATTGAAGTTTAAGTAATAAACGAAGATATGATGTTTTTTAGACGAGAATTCATACGTCATTTTATTCTGGTTTGACGTCAATAGCTGATTCGATTCTGGGTTAAAAATGCGTATAAAAGACGACATATAGTCATTGTTTACTTTAAATACAGACGTTTAATATGTGCGTAAAATGACGTCGCTTCACACCACATTTTGGTGGGCTCCTTGTTAACAATAAGACGTTGAATTACCGTAATTAATTGCTAATAGCGACGTCTATAAATCCACAAAGTGGCGTCGATATCGACTACCTTTTGTTGGTTTGCAAGTGGAAGATTGCCGACAGTTAGACGTTGAACCGGCGCCATTGAAACGTCTATTGGGCTCTAACCAGTTTTGGGCTTTCGGTCAAATGGCGGTTAATTGGTAATCCTTTTGACCTCCAAAAGTTTGTTGGGATAGTCTTTACAGCAAAGATTATTAGCGTACAAATGAAGTCTAATACGCATTAATGACGACAATGTATTAAAATTTAATTTGTTTCTCAAGCTATTTTTAATAATATTCATATAGCTGAAGCTCCGTTCAATGAAAGCATTTGATGATGGTAACGATAATATTGCGAGAACCATTGAACTTAACTCTTTAAAAAGAAATTGTCCTGATGCTAATTTGAAAGAAACTATTTTCGACCAAAATTCAGTAGAATCGTCAGGAATTTTTTCAGGAAATAATTCTTTGAAATCAATAGATAATAATTTATAAAACTGCGTTTCAACATCATTGCTTAGCTCCTTATTTACAAATAGTGACAGTAAATCTAGATAATCAGGCTTATTCGCACTAAGTAATACTGTTGGTGAAATATTACTAGCTTTTTTAAATATATCAAGATGAGTAGGCATTCTCAGGAGTAATTCTTTTAATAAAGCACAAAGAAATTTTTTACAATTTTCTTTAACATATTTAATTTCACTCGCGCTTAATTTACAGTTGAAAGCTGCTTCTGAAAATTTAATCCCAAAATCTTGTTTTTCCAGCTCTAAAAAGCTGCCTTCGTGAAATAAAGAAAGTTCAATACTTGCTAATAAATTGTCTTCACAATCACAAATATTATTAGGTAATAATATTTTTCGTGCTAAAGTTTTAATGAAATACAAAATTTCCATGTGAGCTTTAAAAAAATCAACATTATTACTTTGGAAATATAGATTAAGGCAATTAATTTCTTTTCAAATTGGCTGTAAAAATATAAGTAATAAGAAATTCATTTCATTTTTATAAAGTTTACTCAAAATTTTCGCAGAGTGGCACTTTTCATCTATAGCTCTTATTTCGAAAAAAGTTTTTAACTCTAAAAATTGACTTAATATTCTATCGACCGCCAAACTTCTAGAGAGCCATCTGGTGTTACTAAGCAATATTAGTTTTTTTTTTTGGATTAGTTACAGATTCTTGGGAGTTAATTAATTGAAAAATTTCTTTGTACTTGGCCTTTCTAAGACTACTATGTGCAAACCAATTATAGCTTTCTCGAATTAAATAATCTAACTCATCTGGTGATTTTTCTGCTGGTTTTGATGGACATAAATGCAGACTATGACAAATGCATTTGACTAGAATTAAACCAGGACAAACTTCTTTTAAACGGGTGTATAGCGAATTTCTTTTTCCACATAAATTACTAGCTCCATCAGTACCAATTGCAATTAAATGTTGTATGTCAAGACTCATATTTTCCAAAAAAAAGTTTTAAGTAATATAAATAAATCTTCAGCTGTAGTGCTAACAACGTTGATTATACCCAAAAAGTTTAGACACACTTTACCTAATATTTAAAAATATATGAATAAACTATAAATACTCCACAAGACATTTTACCTTTTAATTCAGAAAAATATTTTATGCAAATACATAAATACTTTTCTGTTACACAATCCGTCGATTCATCTACAATTAAGGAATATTTGGATTTTCCAATATCTGTTATAAGTTCCTGTAGAAAAACTGTGGGATAATAATATTCCTGATTATGCTAGTACATTTGATTCGATGTAATCAAATTCGATTTTCAATGCGGTATTAAAGATGAACATGATTCTGTAATGTTGAAATTATTTATAGTATCCGTAAAATGGTCAATTGTTCTTATTGATGAATGTATCATTACATGTACATAGTGCCAGTAAAATTTCTTTTTTCGCATTTTCATATATAAATATTGTTAAACCTGTATAATAATATATTATTATGTAATATTTTTTATATCGAAAAATTTTTGTAGCACTACATACCGAAATTTAAAAGTGAAAAATTTTCATTTTTTAGTGTATTAGCTTTTACTTTATGCTTAGACGTCAAACTGTGCTTAGAAATATCATTTTTATGTGCTCGTATATCTAAATTGCATATATTGCAATAAGCCATTTTATGATCACTTTTGCTTTTAGAAAGCCAGCCTTTACATTTTGGGTCATCTTCCCAGTCTTTTTTGTAAGTTTTACTGTATTTCTGCCATTTACCCAAGGTCTCACTCTAAAATTTTACGATGTAAAATGTAAAATTATATGTTGCTTTATTAATGTAATGTTTAATTGAATTCCGTAGCTTCCAACAACATAGACCGCGCGCGCACACTTGACATTCTTGACTTCTTTTTCAGCAACAGGCTATAGCACGAGCAACAACATCCCAATAAGCAAAAATTCCAGATGTGGAATTTTCTCACGGAATTCCGGCGGAAAAAAGTGACGGCATTCTCACACACACAACTGGTTTTACACGCTACAGCGAACGCCATTTTCAGCTTTACAGATGTGTTGGAGGTATACCAAAAATTGTTAATGGCTATATTAGCTGTGTTCTTTTAGTTCCGTGTAGTGTTCTGCAAAACACAGGCGATTGCGAATTGAATTGATGTGTAGAGTGCATAGCAGTAGAAAAAGTTTTGAAAGTATAGAGAAAATAATTAAGGTGTCATTACTTTAATTCTTACAAAACCCTAAACCTGTCAAACTTTGTTCCGAATTTATGAAGCTCCATTTTAACATTTTGCAAGGATTTAAGTCATTGCAATTTGATTATTTTCTCTATTACTTTCGAAACTTTTTCTACTGCTTTGCATCCTACAAATTATTTATTCTCCCCGGTTTAATTAAAAAATTTAGAAAAAGCTTTGAAATCCCTAGGAATTCCATATAGAAATGCCATGGAAAAGTCTGGGAATTCCATGCGAATATAACAAGGAAATAACATGGAAATCCGATAGATTTCCACGTTTAGTTCCATCTACCAATACAATCAAAGACTTGGAATTTCGGCGCAGTTCCCTTCGGCCAAAGAAGCGGAATTCCGTGCGCAAATAGTACGGATTTCCAGGTAAACTCGTCAAAAATGACAAGGAAAACGACCGGAATTCCGTTCGAATTGCTTATTGGGATCAATCAGGGGTAAGAATGGAATAGAAAAATTCATAACACGAAAATAATGCCATCTATCAAAAAAATTTTGCGACTCGCACTAAAATAATGCCATCTATCAAAAAGTGTTACGACTCGCCTAATTTCTCGCCCAAATTTGCTGTCGTCAAAGTTGAGTTCGAAGTAGCCCAATTGGCGAGAAGTCGCCCAACCCTGTAATCCCTCAAAATCATTTCAACCACTGACTTATAAGTCAGTGTTTTCAACCTATTCATAATAATGTACATCAGGTCATACTACCTCCCACCTTTCAGAAAAAACTTCGCTCTGTTCATTGTTGGCCCAGATGCTAACAGGAGATGTAAAATTCCTCTCAAATGAAATTCTCATTTTATTACAGAGCATCCAGCATGAGTTCTCCCATTTAATCTCTTCATAGCAAAACGAATGTAAACAGAAACACGTGCTGTTCAAATATCATAGGATTACAGCAAGCCATGCGTCCATTACAGCAACAACATGTGACTAAACTCGTGCGAATATTTCATGAGAACCGGTTTTCACAAAAGCGCGGGAACATTTTATGATAGTAAAACGTCAAACTCCGCCCCTTCTAATTTATTTACGAAAATGAAATATTTGCCATTCTTTTTCGTTGCATGCAATTTGCGCTTTCACATTTTTTATCTTTATTCATAAAAGTTTTGAAGAGAGTTTGATTTTTTTCGATTTTTTTTTTCTTTCTTTCTTTTATTGTCGTGTGCATTTTAAATATAAAACACTCGGAAATCTCGCCTGCTTTGCTTCTTAACTTATTGTTAAAAACTGTGATCATAGTGTAGACTTCTCCCACTCAAAAAAGACAAAAATTGAATTTCTTGGTTCTGGCGTTAATAAATAAATTTTGATTTCTTGATTGACTGAAGAGTGAAGCTGAAGCCTATTGAAATTTCTATCCTTGCGAAGTATACACGTTCGTGCATTTTACACAAATTGTTTTACAAAACTAAAATTTGCTTAACAAAAGCCTGACGCGAGTATTTTGATCATAAAGAAACTTCGATAATTCTTTAATTGCTTTGAAAATCATAGTCCTGCAATAAAAAAAACGGTAAGAGGAGACATGAAATAGTGCAAATCTACTCAGCAAAATAACTAATTTTTTACAATTTTCCTTCAACAGATTCTTTAATTACAAATGGAAACAGCAACGTCATCGAAAAAATCTTTATTGGAGGCCTTCAACATGCTCAAGTTAAGCCAACTGAATGAATTACGCAAGGAAAATGAATTTTGTGATTTGATTCTGAAAACTGAAGATGGATTCGAAATTAAAGTGCACAAAATCGCTGTATACTCAGGAAGTAACTACTTCAAAGATTTACTAACACTACCAATGAAAGAGAAGTTCCAAGAGTCTATTTTACTGCCAGATATAACTGCAGATCTCTTAGAAAAAATAATTACGTTCATCTACACCAGCGAATTCGAAGAAGAAATCGAAGTTGTTGAAAAAATTGTCAAATATGCTGTGATTTTTCAGCTTGAGCAATTATCTGAAATCTGTTCGCTAGCACTGAGCGAATCAATTACGGATCATAGCTGCTTGAAATATTGGCGACTTGCTGGAAGCAATCTAATCTCTAGTTTGGAGGATAAGTGCTTGGAGTATATCACTAGCAAAGCTGATCATCTTTTCGGAAGCTCATTAATGTGTGACTTGACCATCGAGGAGATGAGAAGTTTACTTGCTGATACCAGGTTGCATCTACAATGCGATGAAAAGAAGATCTTTGAACACGTATGGAAATGGGCTGAAGCTAAAGCTTCTGAAACCAACAGCTTCTCTCAAATATTTTCGGAAGTTGTTGACTTACTACACTTCTCTAAATTGGAAATTGAATTTGTTTTTCAAAAATTGTTTGGCGGCGGCAATGAAGATGTGTTAGCCAACGCGGAGCTGTTGAAAAAGGTTGCTAAATTAACTAAACAAAAATATGAAGATAAAGTTCCCAGGCATTTTATATTTTATAAACCAACTCGGCGGTTATTAGGATTGGTATCAGAAAAGATGTTTATCGGACTTGGGGAAGAGAACACCATAGAAAAAGAAACCAAACTTCGAATAGATTTTGGTTATGCAACATTCGACAATAAATTGTTTATATGCGGAGGAATAGGAGAGAACTCTTATACTAATCCTTCTGAGTTGTTCGATCCAAGTACACAGCAGTGGAAAAAGTTTCCATCTATAAAAACTATGAGGACGTGCCATGAGTGTTCATATTTTGACAACAAAATCTATGCATGCGGTGGAATTGGTATCAAAACCGTGGAAATTTTTGATTTTGGCAAAGGAGAATGGAATTATGGTCCAGAAATGCCTGCGAATAATCATCACTTTGGATTAGCTGGAATAAATGGAGGACTATATGCCATTGGAGGCGAAATTGATTACGTAAAAATTCTAGATCCTCGAACACAGAAATGGAATATTGTTTACAGTGATTCGCGTATTCACGAATATGTACGCTGTGTTTCTATTGGACCTTGTATATATTGTTTTACTGACCTAAAGATATTAATATTCGACACTCGATCAAACAAATTTACCGAAGAAATATCTTGTAACAATTTTGATTATTATTATCATTTTTGTAAACTTGATGGTTACTTTTATGGCTTTGGATATCACGACGGCTCTATTCATAAGAATTCCCTGGGCCTCGTTCAATATCATATTGATGGAAAGGTAGGATTTAAAAAATGGTACGGATTATATAATCTTGGCGTAGCAACTCAAACTGCTATAGTATCCTTATATTACTAATAATTTCTATTATTTATGTATCATTAATAGAGAAAAATATATTTTTTGCTTTTGTTTTCACTTCAAACTATTTTCTCTTTCAATATATTGATCACTTCTTAAGCATTTTCTTTTCCCAATTTTGGAAGTTGTTATGAAACTATATTGAGTGATTGACTTGGACGTGAAGTCCAAACTGCCAGCATGAGCTGACAGATCACTCGGCGCACAGCGTAGACTGCAGGGCGGCTCGCCTCGGCTATTGGCGGAGAGTATGGGGAGGTTCCACGAAAAAGCCTGCCGCTGCCGCCTGCCATATACAAAAAAATCTCGTACCTTTAACCAAAAACGCCAGCACACATTCAGTCCTGAGGTGACCTTTACGTCACTTACCTACATCCTCATTGAAAGCGCAGATGGTCTGCCTTCCTGCATGCCCCAACCACCCAGCTGACTCTGATGGTTTAATTATAATGTAAAATATAAATTAAATTAAATTATACATTCTGCGTTAGCTATTTCGAATTAATTAAATTCATTACGAGAACTAATGGCAATCATAATAATAATAATAACATTTCTTGTATCTACGTACTAGCTTTGATGGTGTACTATAGTAAAAGGTAATCCTAACAATAGTAATAATATTTCCGGTATATATGTACTAGATCGTCGCAGCTTAATATAGAAAAATGATCATAATAATGTTAATAATATTTCTTATATATGCAATAAATCTTTGTAGTCTAATATAGAAAAAGACAGAAAGATATGGAAATTCTTCGTAAACTAATTAAGTCCAAATCGTTTTAGTTCAATGGTAGTGCTATATATATGCAAATACAGGGTGTTTCCCCTTAGGAGGTCCATAGAGCGGGAGGTGATAGTACTCACCTAGACGAACCAAAAATTGTATGGCAGGGGGGGGGGGGGGCAATATCAACCGTTTAGGAGTTACAGGGTGATTCATAAAAAAAGCTAGGTTTTCACAAAACACCCTGTATCTTAAAAACTACAGGGCGTATGGTCACAGTTAAGGGCTCACTGTATGCAGAACTTCATCACCTTTCCAACGGCAGCTCAACCAGCCCCGTACCCCTCTAAACTAAAAATTTCGGATTTTCTTTCCTTTTTCTTTTATTTTGACCTCTATTATTTTTGCAAAAAGGTCGTTAACATAACTCTTTTTTATAAAAACTGTAAACTGTGGAGCCTGCTCTTTAATTTGACCTATTATACCCTATGTGCTATCTGAAGCCCTTTAAGAGTTATTAGCTCAAAACTTATTCTCAAACCTATTTTCAAACCTATTCCCAACGATAATTTGCTCCCTTAGCACGTCATTTTAAAAAATATCGTCTAATTTCGATGTGACCGGATTAGGTTATGAGTTAATAACTGTTTAACGGCTACAGTTAACCACTGACATGTATATAAATGGACTGCTTGTTGAATCAAAAATGTATGAAAGCAAATGGCACCACTTTCATATTCCTGTCTCTTTCCGTGAGAGCATACTTTCCCACTGAACTGTAACGATTAGGAACGAGAAATTGTTTGTAAAAATCCTTGTAAAAAACACTTCTTTCGACTCATAACTAAAATTTAACGATACAAATAGTCCCAAATACCTTTGTGGTAAATTCGGTAAATCCCACTGACATGCATATACGTAAATTCCTAAATAATTTAAATATAACGTCAGTTTACGACAGTTGGTAGAATTGACAGTGAGAGCATACTTTCTGAAATCAAAATTGGTGCCACAGGAAACAGGATATCAAGCAGTCCATTTATATATATGTCAGTGCAGTTAACACATAGGGTGTAATAGGTCAAATTAAAGAGGAGGCTCCATAGTTTACAGTTTTTATAAAAAAAAAGTTATGTTAACGAAATTTTTGCAAAAATAATAGAGGTCAAAGTAAAAAAAAAGGAAAGCAAATCCGAAATTTTTAGTTTAGACCTTCATAACTTCTGAGGGGAGAGGGGTACGGGGCTGGTTGAGCTGTCGTTGGAAAGGCCATGAAGTTCTGCATACACTTAGCCCTTAACTGACTGTGACCATACACCCTGTAGTTTTTAAGATACAGAGTGTTTTGTAAAAACCTAACTTTTTTTATGAATCACCCTGTAACTCCTAAACGGTTGATATTGCCCCCCCCCTGCCATACAATTTTTGGTTCGTCTAGGTGAGTACTATCACCTCCCGCTCTATGGACCTCCTAAGGGGAAACACCCTGTATATATATATATATATATATATATATATATACAGGGTGTCCCGTAAGTGGACGTCAAGCCGGAATCGGGTGATAGACCAAATCATAACAGTTACCAGAAAAATATATAAAAAAAAATCTAAGTCATGTATTTTTCAAATTATAGACATTTCTTTTGTTTTCAAGAAAATGTACACCCTGTGATGGTTTTTTAGCTCCTGTTGCTGCAAATCATTACTTTTTTTCTATATTATTTTTCTTATGTAATCCCGAATAGTGCTTATGTAACCTGTTGGTTTAAATTCTAAGCCAACTACTCCAGCTTGGAAGAAAATGTCACATTTTGCCGAACCAAAAGAATAGAAAATTAATATTTCACCCAACTTTAACTGACTGTAATGAAAAAGAAATGTACTACGTCAGTTTGGCAAGTAATTTTAAAAGTTGACGCATTTAATAAGGATTCTAAAATGGTATAACACTTGCTACATTATTTCTTAGATTACGGAAAAAAAATTTTTTTCTTCAAGAAACCCAGTTTCGAAACATTTCTTTTCACCTAGTAAAAATGATTCTAGTGTACCCAAAGCTTGCCGTAAGACCGTAACTTTAAGATTCTAGTTTGAATGAGACGAAGAGTCATTACATGAAGTATGAGTGAGACAGATAGTGACGTTTTCAAGTTAGAGATCCTTACTTTTTGTTGAATTTAGGACAAATTTTAAAATTAAACACCAATTATTTGGATGCTAAGATTAATTATTTACAAAAGATGGTCAAACTGCCTTACTTCAGCTGCAATACAAGTTCGACATCTTCTTAAAAAGGATCGGGTTATCAGGCGGGCAAATCTTCCGTTGTTGACAAATTCAACTGCTTCCGTAATTCTGGAGCTCATGTTTTTGTAAAATTCGTTGAGCTTTACTTTTAGGGACTCCTGTGCTTTCCTGGATTGCTGGCACCGACTGAACTATAATCCGGCCTATTATCAGCTGAAGTCGCAAATATCTTGTCTTGAGAAAATAATCAAGGATTCAATAAAAATTCATTATGCTAATTATTGGACTAAAAAGTTATCTGGAGTTAAGCTAGACAATAATTCTATCAGAACAGTCAAAAAGCTAACTGGTCTAGTTGGTATTAAAGACATTCCCCCAATTAAATTGTCTGATAACGGCAGGGTACTGTACACCAAAGAAGAAAAAGTTGATGCTCATGGTCAGTATTATGAAGCCATTCATAAAATAAATGATAACCATGAAGACCTTGAGCGAACAAGCATCATAAATCAGTTCACTGATGCCAATTTTAAGAATAATTTCACCCCACTTGTTAACTTTTCCGCTGAATGCCTCAATAGTCATATGGGAGACATACCTCATCCCTTTCCCAATCGCTCCACCTCTCCTCCAGTTGACCAGCAACCCGACATAAGTCAAGATGGCAGCATCCCTCTACTTGCAAACAACGAGAGCTACATAAGCTTTGCAAATTCCAAAGATATCATATCATTAATAAAAGGAAGGAACAACAAAAAAACTGCAGGTTATGATAAAGTCTCAAATTTTTTGCTTAAAAGATCGCCTCCTTGTCTATATACCTTTTTAACGTTACTTTTTAATCACATTTTTAATATTGGATATTTTCCAGATAAGTGGAAACAAGCCATTGTTATTCCAATCCCTAAACCTAATAAGAACCCATTACTAGTATCTAGCTATAGACCAATTTCGCTTCTTTCCTGCATCAGCAAAATCTATGAAGCTTTCGTTTTGAATAAAGTTAAATCACATTGTGAAGACAACAACGTTATTCCGAATCACCAATTTGGCTTTAAATACCAACACTCAACAACACATGCCCTCACAGTATTAATGGAAAGCGTGAGCTCTAACCTGAACAGCAAAAGAGCAACATTAGCCTGTGCATTAGACATTGAAAAGGCCTTCGACACTGTTTGGACAACAGGACTGATATATAAGATGAGATGTCAATTCGGTTTTCACAAACACATCTGTACAATCATATATAACTACCTGTCAAATAGATCATTCAGGGTCAGAATAAAGGACACCATCTCCGAGAGTTTCCAAATTGATGCAGGGGTACCTCAAGGCTCACTATTAGGTCCCATTCTATACAGTATTTACACCTCGGATATCCCCAAACCTGATCAAAGCGATTGTAGAGTAGGGATCATATGTTTTGCTGATGATATTCTCCTGTACACATCGCATCTCAATAAGGCCATAATGAGAACTCGTGTTAACAAATACTTAAAGATCTTATCGAGCTATATGTCAAAATGGAAAATAAAAGTTAACACCAGTAAGTGCGAATGCATTTTATTCAAGGGTAGCAGGAGAAATACGCCCAGAAATAATTGGAGACACTTGGATCGCTTTAGTTTAAATTTTAACAATACCGATATTCATTTGAAAAACAAAATTAAATACCTCGGCATAATCTTCACGGACAATCTACTATTTTACCGGCATATTGACTATATTTTAAAAAAGGCAAAGAATTGTTACTCCAGCCTATACAAAGTCCTGAAAGCAAATTCAAAATTAACTGTTAAATTAAAATTAGTCCTCTACAAACAAATGTTAAGACCGATATTGGGATACGCTTTCCCCATCTGGTTCAGTATCAGCTCTGCACAGATGGAAAGGCTCAGAGTATTTGAGAGAAAGGTACTGCGCAACTGTATTAATTACCAGAGACGTAGCGGCTCATACACTTGGATGAGTAACCAACGAGTATATAATAAAGCCAAAACTGCCAGAATTGACTGCTTCCTTATAAAAACAGCGACTAAGTTCTTGGAAAAGCTGAATTACGTTGAAAACCCGTTAGTACAAGATGCTAACCAACTACATAATCCTTACACCAACATTAAATACCACCCTCCTTCCCATCTAAAATGGCTAATTGCCAATGACCTACTATTTGCACAAGACAACCTCCTGCATTATCACAGGGGCTACCGAAATATTGACAGCATAGTTTATAACACCTCACAATACATCAAATCATCGTAATCACAAATAACACTAACATCATCCACAACAGTACCAACTACAAATCCATACATACAAACTCCTACAAACTTAGGAATAAGTTACCCTCTAAGCTAATTGTAAATATTTTTAAATTAGTAAATAATTGCAAATATGTTTTACCTTTTTTACAAATTAAGCTAATCTAAGCTAAGCTAAGTTAATTTTTAACTACACATACTACACGCACACACATTAATCATAGCTCTTTTTAAAGCCATTTTTTAGAGCACTTTAAATACTAATTTAGAAATTTCAAATTTAACTGAATCTATAACTTGTTAGACTAACGATTAATAAAAAAGTTTTTTGGTAAAGGCTATTCTAGTCTGTAAAAAACAGTATAATTTGATTTTAGTACGTAAGCACCAGTTTTTAAAAATTTGTTTCTAAAAAAAAAAAAAAAAAATTTGTTTCCTGGATTGCACGTACCGAAGTACTACGTCCTCGTAAGGTAAGGAACTCTTCCTTCACCATGTACTTGATTTGAAATTCGGCCGTCTGTGGAGAGTAGACGATACACATTTGTAAAAACTCAATGATTTGACGACCTAGCGTCACTATCTGTATCACTCATACTTCATGTAATGACTCTTCGTCTCATTCAAACTAGAATCTTAAAGTTACGGTCTTACGGCAAGCTTTGGGTACACTAGAATCATTTTTACTAGGTGAAAAGAAATGTTTCGAAACTGGGTTTCTTGAAGAAAAAAATTTTTTTTCCGTAATCTAAGAAATAATGTAGCAAGTGTTATACCATTTTAGAATCCTTATTAAATGCGTCAACTTTTAAAATTACTTGCCAAACTGACGTAGTACATTTCTTTTTCATTACAGTCAGTTAAAGTTGGGTGAAATATTAATTTTCTATTCTTTTGGTTCGGCAAAATGTGACATTTTCTTCCAAGCTGGAGTAGTTGGCTTAGAATTTAAACCAACAGGTTACATAAGCACTATTCGGGATTACATAAGAAAAATAATATAGAAAAAAAGTAATGATTTGCAGCAACAGGAGCTAAAAAACCATCACAGGGTGTACATTTTCTTGAAAACAAAAGAAATGTCTATAATTTGAAAAATACATGACTTAGATTTTTTTTTATATATTTTTCTGGTAACTGTTATGATTTGGTCTATCACCCGATTCCGGCTTGACGTCCACTTACGGGACACCCTGTATATATATACTGTACTCCTTATTTTTTTCTCTCTATTTTGCATACGTTTTTGCTAAAGTTGCTTTACCTGAAGAAAGATACATTATGACAAAACAATTGTTGTGAGCCGAAAGAATTGTGGGTAAAAATTTGACTTATAACATTAACAAAGATATAGGCTACAACATTGGGGAGGGTGTTTGAACCCCTCAAACCCACCCCATATATACGGCCATGAGTCTGTCTATAAAGTAGTAGCAAAATCGATTATATTTCCAATTTCTGTGTAATTCTCTGTTTCCTGAAATGTTGTCGATATGCATGGAAATTATGAGGAAAATTTTTCGAACATGATTCGTAAGAAAAATGATCATTTTAGCAGTAAATTAGCAATATTTTCTTATAAAAATTGCTTTGGGACCAGGATCAGAAAACCGAATCCAATCCATTTTTTTTCTGCTGCTAAAAATTATTTGACAAAAATTTATTTGTGACTCTACCGTAGGTTTGCTAAAAAATTATCTTTTTTCAAGCTTTTTTACTGTAGTGAATAATAAAGTAGTTATATTATATGAGAGACTTTTTTTTTTTTTGTATTTTGAATAAATTATGAATGAACACTTAAGTGAATGTGAAAAGTTGAAATATATATCAAAATTTTCTTTATTGTGCATGAGATCAGTTGGCCCAAAGTCAACATATCCATTGAACATTTCCCTTTTAGAACAGTTCCATTTATACTGTTAATATTTAATTTATTTTGATATTAGTTTTTAGGAGAAAATATTTTAGAAAATAGTGAATAGTGAAAATAAATTTAATGAGAACTCGCAAATTGTCAATTATTTGACTTAATTTATAACAAAATACATCAATGGGTGTAGGTTTACTTGTTTCAGAACTTGAGGTAATGGCAATGATGACAAGACAACTAATGCCATTCATTGTGTAATTATTCTTGGACATCAATATTCATACAAATGTTTAGGCAATTTTTGTATATAAATAAATATTATATAATGAAGGATACGTGTCCTTAATAAAAAAATCAGTAGCCTTTTCTTGATAAATGGGGTCATCAAAATTAAATGGGTTTTTAATTTCTGTACAACTTATTCTGTAAAATTAACGGCACTGAATTTTTAATTTAATGCCTGTTGCATTCAAACCCCGATTATGTTTACTTTTGATATATTTTTCGATACAAAAGCATTTAAAATAGAGGAGCCAATTGATCCATTTCAACAACACATTATAAGTTCATAAAAACTAGTTTTACTAACTTCGGAATCCGTCAAAATACCGTGCAACTACATAAGTTTTCATCTCACTGGACATATCAGTTGCTTCGTCTACTAAAATTCTAAATTTACGTTTTTTTTTTTTTTCAACTTATCAACCAGATTTTGTTTCTGACTGTTTCTGACTAGAACCTATATGAATTTTTTTCTTTTCTTTTCTCTGTTTTAATTTAGAACCTATTCTCGAAACAGAAAAGCTACTTTGAACTAAATCTGACAAGTGATCCATTGCTAAAAAAGATATGTTATGTTCAGTAAAAAAGGAAAATAGTTTATGTCTGCATTTATCAAAACTTACATTAATATTTTCCCCTGAATGATAATAATTCAAAATTATTTTTGATGAGCTTCGACCATATTTTGTTTTATGATTTTTTTAAGACCAGTACCATATTATCAATGTTAATTCCGCAATAACACCTATCTCCCAACGAACATTTTGTGCCTTGATGTTACTGAATTTCTATTTTACACCCAATGACGTCGGTATACCTAACATCGTTGATTCGAAAATGTTTTGTCGCATTTCCTATATGGTAATATGCCTCAATGGGCACAACACAAGTTATGAATACGTAAATGTGCCTGTAAAAGTTCCTATAGAGTAACAGTGCCTACAAGCGTACCTACCATTGCTTCATTGTTACTTCCCATTTTGGAATAGTTACCTAAATATTTCCTTGTGTTGTTCCTTTAAGGGCACTCTTAGTGGACACATAGTTTGTAGGTCACGAAAACATAAATGAGAGTACTTCGTGAAAACAGATTCGATTATTTACCGAAAGATAGTTGAACATTATTAGGTGCTCCCAAGTACATTTCAAATATTACAAATATAGGGAATGGAAGTTACTGGCATAATGGACTGAAAAAAAGTATAACAAATATTTTATCACAAATTCAATGCCGTCAAAGTGTCTATTTAATTATTAATATGGATGGCTTGCTCATTACATCTAGCTCAAAGAGTGAATTTTGAACGATTCTTTGTGTCAAGAGCCTATTATAAGCTGCCAGTTTTTATTGTTGAAATTTATTGCTGGAAAACAAGCCTATCTTAATTGATTTTCTCAATGCATTTGTGGAAGAAATGTCTTCAATATTGAAAGAGAATTAGTTTGTGTGTATTTTAGGCGCAAGTGATGACAGCAAAAATGGGAACTCTTACACATCTGACGGCACACAATGAAAACAGTTGTTTTATCGACACATTTATAGGCACTGACTAGGAATTTGGACTTTGCGGGCACATCTGATAGCACACAGTGGACACAGTTCTGTTATCGACACATTTATAGGCACTGACCAGGAATTCTGAGTAAGTGGGCACATCTGACGGCACACAGTGAAAACAGTTCCTTAATCGACACATTTATAAGAACTGACTAGGAATTTGGACTTTGCGGGCACATCTAACGGCACACAGTGGAAACAGTTCTTTTATCGACACATTTATAGTCACTGACTAGGGATTCTGAGTATGTGGGCATATCTGACGGCACACAGTGGAAACATAGTCAGAGTCATAGTCAGAGTCTTTCTTGCGCATTTAATATATATTGTCCTTAATGTGTAGTCCTAACTTCCGTGTTAGGATTTATGGTAGGGTAGATTTTAACACTCAGGCTTTTTATTTTGGCCTTGATTTCACAATTGTCTTTGTTTTGTCTTCTTTTGTTACATATATTGATTAAAAACTTTTATGTTTGGTATGTTTTAGTTGATTATTACAGCCTCGCGCGCGACACTAAGCTGTTTCCGTGGCGGTTGTTTGATATATGTTGTTTAGGAGGGTGAGACGGGAAAATTGGGATGGGTGCGGTTAAGGAGGATGAGGAGCACTGGAGCTTGGACCAGGTATCCTTGTGGGGGTCTTCCTTCTCTAGGCAGTCCCTATGTGGTGCATCCTGCTATGATGACGATGGCAGATGTTTCGGAGATCTATCCTCGATGGTGGGTACCTTTGCTGCAAAAGAAAGTAAATCTTTCGCCAGTATAGTAAATGCCCCTACTCTCAGGGTCAACAAGTTGAAGAGGTGAGATATACCTGAATTCTGCTGGTGGAGTGTGTGCAGGAAGGTTGAAGATGAGAGGGTTTGGATGATGAGGAAGTTTTTCCATCTGATGTTGGGCTTGTGCGACAAGGTAGTTGTCGATAGGGAGGATTTTTGCTGCCTCGTACAGCTTTTTGTTGGGGTAGTATCTATTATCTGCCCTTCTGCGAAGGCCAGTGCAAGAACGGAGTACTTTTCTCTCCAAATTTCCGAGGTTTTTCATGTAGGTTGGCGAGATCGTGTGCCATATTGGGAAACAGTATGTGATGGTTGGTCGAATTAGCTGCTTATAAAGCAGGAGCTTGGTGGGGACGGACAGCCCGTTTGGGGTATTGAGAAGTGGACTTAGAAGGCTATAGGCAGCTTTTGCTTTTCTCAGAGCATATTGTGCGTGAGGGTTGAACTTGTGCAGGTTAGAGAAAGATATACCGAGGTATTTCGTTTTTGTGGAGGGTGTTATTTTTTGGTTATTGATTTCAATGTCAATATTTTTAGCCAAGGTGGCTATGTTTGCTCGGCTAGTAGTAGATGGTTTGCGGATGCAAATCATTTCAGATTTGGCAATGTTTATTTTGATACCCCATTTCTTGTAGTAGGCGTCCAGTTTGACAATATGCTGCTCCACTTTCCTCGCAGCGAACAGTGGAAACAGTTCCTTAATCGACGCATTTATAGGCACTGACTAAGAATTCTGACTATGTGGGCAGATCTGCCGACACAAAGTTGTAAGAATGCCAATATAGAAACATATAGACACCAAATAGAAACATTACTTGGCGGATATAAGTTCAAGATATAAATTGGAAACAATGCCTATGGGTTACCCTTAATAGGCACAAATTATATAAATTGCCTTGTTGGAAATATCTGATCTATAAAATGTAACAAAATGGCGATATGAGATTTTGAAAAATTTCTTAAGTGTTTTTAGAAGCAAAAACCTCTTTAGGTCTTTAAAAATATATACCACTTTAATCTATAACTATTTTGAAATTAATTACATACTGATAACTTTTTTTAAAAAATTCTTCACTGAATTTTGAAAAAAATGTATAAAATAGGTATTTAAATTATTAAAAATTTTGGAGGCGCTTCAGTTATTTCGAAGTTTCGTAACTGATTTTACAGAAAATTTAATTTGGTTTGTATGTTTTCCAGTTGGAAAACACAAAGATGTTTGCGTACATACATATGTAGAGAGTTCGTAATCTAATTTTACAAATATATACGAATAAAGCAAATACCTATATTTATCATTATCTCAAATATATATATATCGCGTATATAAATTAACGTAAAAGTTCACATATTGATTGTATAAGCATGTGTCAAACGGCACAGCTTCGACAAATTTACGTAACTGCGACCCTACCTTTTTTTAGATATTAAAACTTTCATTGTTACTATATATAGGTACACTTTAGACACTATACCCACATAATTTGAACACTGCGTTGTCCCATTTCCGTAACATATATAATTTCGAAACATGGGAGAAGAAAAAGGTAACCACGACGATTGTTCGTAAAAGGGTGTTAGTTGGTGTTAGAACAGAGCTTAGTCAGTCTTTAAATTTGTGCTGCTCAAGGCACTCTTTTCAAAAACGGTACGTTCACTTATTTTTTGTTCTTCGGGGTGTTTTCATCTCCATTCACAGATATTTTGCGGATTTCTTAAAATTAAATTATAAGTTTGTCAGTTAAATGTTTTTAAAATTTAGATTTATAACTCACAACACTTTCGACTAACTTTCAAAATAAGAATCTTTTGTTGTTTAAAAATTCCTCCATGTCCTACATGACAAAATAACCATGAAAGATTATTGAATCATTTGCTCTCTAGATCTTTTGCGAATATAATTAATTTCGAGAAAACTTCTTAATAATTCCAAGTTTTCTGTAAAAAACCATAGCCGACACTAGACAGTAAAAAGATTTCTTTAATTCTAACACATCCCATCTACTAGAGTGCAGTATTAATCAATTATCTATCAACCATTAGAGCTTCACTCTGCACTAAATTTCTTATTGTACTTGAATTGAATGAAATTTTCTTTGATTTAAAATGTTTTATTCTAAAATTACCGTAGGTGTTAAACAAAGATAATTTCCTTCAACTGTAGGCTTGAAACTACGGTAATTACCGTATGTATGACAACGCCCTGATTGTCACAGCATATAAAAGTTCTGAAGAAAACTTTGCAAGAAATTTCGCAGGAAAAAATTTAAGCTGGCGGGTCTGCAAAGGCTTGCCTGGCTACATGCGATCTACGGCAATTGCTGCTCTTGAGGTTTTACTTAATCTGCCACCCCTGGATCTTGTCATTCAGGCAAAGGACGGCTGGACTGGCTCTTCGTATTGCTCTTTGGCGCATGGGCTGAACCTGCAAAGCCCTCTGGAAAGTATTCCACGAATTGCGGTGGTATCAGAGCTGCGTTTTGGGTGTCCCTCTTCTGTGAGCTCTAATGTAAAGGAATCGTGGACTAAGGGAAGTGCCTTATTGGGTCTTCCCTGGCTCGCTCTAAAAATTTTTACTGACAGCTCTCTCACTGACGATGGAGCCGAGCCAGGCGTCTACTTCTCTGAACCTAACATTGAGATGGACATGGAGTACTCACTTGGAACACACCACTGTCTTCCGGGCTGAAGTCTTCGCTATCGCAATGGCAGCTTAGATAGCCCTTGATATGCAAATCAAGGAGAAGGACATTGCTATCCTATCGGATAACATCTAAGTTACTGGAAGATTCCATGTCGTCTGTGGATAAGTTGTGTATCCACAAGGTGTTCCTTCAGTGGGTTGTTGGTCACACGATGATGACCATGGGGAATGAAAGAGTTGACCTGTTAGATAAGGCTGGCTCTGATTCTCCATTCCTCGGACTGGAATTCGCCGTAGTATCGGGTCTTCCATCAAAGCGGATGTTCATAGGAAGCATCAGTAGAGATGGAAGGACCTGAACACTTGCAGGTGTACACAATTTTTTCTTTATGGGGCCAATAGGAATTTCTCTGACTTATTCTTCCAGCTCGGAAGGAAAATAGAACTGTGGTTGGAGAGCCTGAGATAACCGAACACTTTTGTGTACATTGCCAGCCTTCGCCCGGACCAGTCTGAATACTCTAGGGTCTGCCCTTCTGTGTAAAGATGATCTGAAAAACCTTCCTCACCAAGACCTGATGCACTTCATTAAGAGGACAGAAAGGTTTTGGTGAAAGGTAGGGTAAATTCAAAAACGTCAAAGTTCTGTGCAACATACGGCATCACTGGAGCATCGTGATGCGCTGTTGTGTCTGATGCTGCAGCACTGCATTGCTGATGCTTTCTACTACTGACATTTTTGAACGTCAATTGTCAAATTATGTTACTCATTAAAGCAATAAGTTAGCACGATAAAATATTAAAAATGGATAAAATTGTTTTCAACATATTAATTAATTCTATATTGGAAAATGTGGAACCTTGTGCCAGCAATTTAGTAAAATCAATTTTAGAAAGAAAAAGATTTTTAAAACGAATGAAACTAATTCTAATAAAATCATTACAAAGTCGAAGAAGCATTCCAAAATGTAAAAATTATTTCGAATTAATAAAGGAATACCAGGATGATGTTTTTCAAAGTCATTTCCAAATGAGAAGACAAACTTTTAAGGTAAATATTGGATAAGCAAGTAAGCAAATAAGAGCTGTAATTATTTTTATACAGGCTTTACAGAGCGAACTAAAACCGATTTGGAAATTTTCATCCAAAGGAAGAGCAGTTTACTCTTTGAAAAAGTGTCTATTCTATCACTATATGGAAACTTAGTAATCGTACAAGTTTTCGGGTGCTTTCGGATAGATTTAATATAGCTAAAGGAACGGCTTACAATGTTTTTATAAAAACAGTAAAAGCTATTTGTACCTTATTAAAAAATTAGATAAAGTGGCCTACAACATTACTTGAGCAGAAAATAATCCTGGAAGAATTTCAGACATGCAGGAAAGATCCGTTTCCTTATGTAATTGGTTGTATTGATGGGACGCATATCCGAATACCAGCTCCAAAAAAAGATCTCAGCAGCTATTATGACCGCAATGGACAGTATTCTATAATTGCACAGGTATATGAACGTCTATATATGTATTTCGACGATTTTATTAACCTTAAGTTTTTACAGGCTATATGCGATAGTAAATTCCGCTTCCTCGATATCTTTGTGGGCTATCCAGGCAGCTGCCACGATGCGAACGTGTGGCGAAATAGTCCAATAGGGAAGGTCTTATTTTCAGGGACATTGTGCTTAACGGAAAATCCACATCTTTTAGGGGACTCGGCATATCCTCTCGCCTCGTTTATGATGGTCCCTTACAGGGATAATGGCCATCTATCGACAGAACAAAGACGGTTTAATTATTATCTTAGAAGCAATCTCCAGTGCTATTAGACTGCAAAAGGAGAAACAGTTAAAACCAGGGAATCTGGTTGGTCATTTAAGTATCTTAAAACAGATACGCTTTGAGCAAATGACGACAATATCTGATATAATCACACCCAAGGTGGATTTTGTAAGACCATTCGATGTGGTTTTGGGAAACCGACAGCAATGGCGTTCCACTAAACCGTCCTTTCAACAAGGATCGATGGTGTGGTATACAGACGGTTCAAAAACGAACAGTGGAGTCGGACTGGGCGTATACGGCCCCAGATGCCATATATCAAAGGCCCTGGGCTCTACCCCTACCGTATTCCAGGCCGAGGTATTGGCCATAGAAGAATGCGCCAATACCTGCATTAAATGAGCCATAAATGGCTCAACTATTAATATTCTCTCGGACAGTCAAGCTGCCCTCAAGGCCTTAAAGTCCTACACCATCAAGTCAGGGATAGTCTGCGAGTGTCTACAAACCCTAAAAGATTTATCAAGAGGAAACAAAGTTATCCTCATGTGGGTACCTGGACATGAGGGCCATAAAGGCAACGAAATTGCTGATGGCCTAGCCAAAAGAGGAGCGGAAACTCCCTTTGTCGGACCGGAGCCATTTTGTGGCACCTCAAAATGTTACCTCAAAGCTGCCCTAAATAACTGGGAGAACAAACAAAAATTCCTATACTGGGAAAGGCTACAAGGACTTCGTCAGGCAAAAAAGTTTATCGACACCTCTGGAGGAAAAACAAAAGAACTATTACTCCTCAAGAAAACAGAGCTCAAAATAATTACAGAACTCTTCTCAGGCCATTGCCCCTTGAGGTATCACCTTAACAAGATGGGCTTGGCTGAGACTTCATCCTGCCGCTTTTGCCAGGATGCTCATGAAACCTCGGAGCACCTGCTCTGCAACTGCGAAGCATTGACCAGGCGGAGATTACTCCATCTCGAACATGCTTTTCCTACACCTAACTACGTACGGAACCTCAATCCCAGAAGGATCCTAGACTTTATTAACAGTCTGAACCTAGAAAGGGAATAAATTCAACGGGGACTCACAATAGATCTTTTAGGTCGCGGTGATTGCGAGGCTGACGCCTACACACCCCTCTATGAATCTAATCTAATCTAATCTATCTTAGTGCAACAAGAGTGTGCATTGAACAAGCCTTCGGCATACTGAAGAAAAAGTTCCAAATATTAGATCACATTGATGTGAAGAGTCTTTGCAGTGTAAAAAGTCCATAGTCGTGGCATGTTTTATACTGCATAATTTCATATTAAATAGAGAAGAAATTTCTCCAGACGACCAGAACTGTACCATTCCTGCTAATATTGGAAATGTTGATGATGAAGATAACTATTCTGAAAGGAATACAACTGAAGCTGGAAGAAGAAAAAGAGACAACATCACGATATATTTGTATATATTTGTAGCCTAAAAAACAATATCAATATTCTTTGTATATCATAAGAAAACAAAAACTTTATTAATCATGTAATATTTGTAACACAAAACAAAACAACACTTCATTTTAAAAACTAAAAAAAAGATACTTAAATAACATTACAGCCTTTTATTTCGAAAAAAATATATATGTCATACCCCGGTTAACGTTGCCCCGAACAACGTTGTTTCGCTCCAACGTCGGTCAGCTATGATAACCATACCCCACTGTAACGTTCTGTTGCTTCGATGTAACGTTTTTTTTAAGCCGTTTTTTCTATACTAATGCTAAGCAGACGGTAGTATTTGAAAATTTGTTTTTGTACATTAATTTTCACTTGTTTCCAATTTCTGAAGTTTGTTTTAATTATTGTTTGTGCAAGAATAATTTAGCTAGTTGTGTTTTGTGTCCTTCTTTTCATATTTAGTTGGACATATTTTGTTTAATTTATATATATTTTACTGTAACTATTCACGTAAGTATATTTTATATACTATGTATGTAAGTAGTAACCACTACTCAGTTTCATATTTTATTGACAGTTACGTATATCATGCCCAACAATAATGTTGCTAGTGCGAAGAAAATGAAAAGAAATCATTTAACTTTAAAGGTTAAACTAGATGTCATCAAATGGGTTGAAACTGGTGAACGAGTAGTGGATATAGCAAAACATCTTGGTATTCCACCAACATCTATAAGAACCATTATTAAAGATAAGGACAAATACAAAAAATATGTCATAGATGCAGTACCCATTGAATCAAAATCGATAAAATCTAGAAGCACTATCATGGTAAAAATGGAAAAACCTTTGTTGATATGGATTGAAGATCAGACTCAACGTAACATGCCTTTAAGTCAAATGTTAATTCAAGAAAAGGCTCTTCATATTTACGATGATTTAAAAAAAATAATGGGGACACTTGCGAAGGACAAACGTTCAGTTCAAGCCCTGAGTGGTTTGATAGATTCAAAAAAAGATCTGGTATTCACAATATTTAAATTGTTAGGAGAAGCAGCTAGTGCTGACAAAGAAGCTGCATTCGAGTATCTGAACAGATTTAACGAGATAGTCGAAACAGGTGGTTACAGTCCCCAACAAGTATTTAATGTTGATGAAACTGGACTATTCTGGAAAAAAATGCCAACCAGGTCCTTTATTGCGCAAGATGAAAAGGTAATTTCTGGACATAAGCCTGCAAAAAATAGGCTTACTTTACTGCTTGGAGGTAATGCCACAGGTGATTTTAAGCTTAAACCAATGCTGGTTTATCACTCCCTAAATCCTAGGGCTCTGAAAGGGTGTATTAAGAACAGATTACCAGTATTTTGGAAGGCAAATAAGAAGGCTTGGGTTACTAAATCAATTTTCCAGGAATGGTTTGTTGAATATTTTTGTCCTACAGTCAAAACGTTTAGTACCAATAACAATCTGGCAAATAAAATATTTCTGATACTAGATAATGCTCCTGGCCATCCAAAAGACTTAGATGAACTGTCTGAAGGTATGGTTAAAGTTTTATTTTTGCCCCCGAATACAACATCAATATTACAGCCTACGGATCAATGTGCAATTGCTAATTTTAAGCATTATAAGTTTTCATTTTCCCAAGCTATAAATGCCACTGACGGTGACACTGGCATGAATCTCAAACAGTTTTGGAAAGAGTTTAATATATTAAAAGCAAACAATTTATTTGAACAAGCATGGAATGCAGTTTCGCTAAATTCCATGCACGGTTCTTGGAAAAATCTATGGCCAGAATGCGCTGATGATTTCAGAAGCTTTGTAGAAACTACTGCTGATATTCAGCAGGAAATTGTGTCACTGGGAAGACGTCCGGGTTGTACCGATTTGGATCAAAATGATATTGTGGAGCTAGTTAAATCTCATAATACTGAATTAACAAATGAAGACTAATTGAATTGGACAAAAGCAATTTGGAGGATAAAGAAGATGATACGGATGGAGCTGAGGCTAAAATTTTTAAAATGGAGGAACTTAAGGATGCATTAACATATCTTGAGAAAGCTAAAGATATATTTGAAAGGTGTGATCCAATATTAGAACGATACTCCAAAGTAAGCAGAGAAATTGATAGTGAGGTAAGATCTTATAGAGAGTTGTACGATAACAAAAAAAAAGCCTTCAGTATAGGTTACATTGCATCATCAATATTTTAATAATGCGCCGAGGAACGTTGAACCAACAACTAGCCGGGGGTCATCCGCAATAACTATTTTTAGTTATTCATGCGAGAATCGTCTGAAGAGAGCCTGTAAGCTCAATAAATGTTTTTTTATTACTTTTAATTAATTTAATAAAAAATTTTAGTTTTTGAATTTTATATTCTTATATATTTTCCCTATAATAATAGTAATCAAGTGTTTCTTCAAATGAATTTAATAATTTTTTAAGGTTTGAATGTACATACCTACTAGTACATACTAGCTGTGTTCTTTTGGTTCTTTGGTTGCGAATAGAATTGACTTGTAGAGTGCATAGAAGTATAATTTTCTTTGAAAGCATAGAGAGAATAATCTAGGTGCCATGACTTTAATTCTTACAAAACGTTAAACCTGTCAAATTTTGCCCCCAAGTTTATCAAGTTCTATTTTGACATTTTGCAAGGTTTCCAGTCATGGCAATTTGATCATTTTCTCTATACTTTCAAAACCTTTTCTACTTCTATGTACCCTACAAGTCAATTCAATTCGCAATCTCATGTGTTCTGCAGTGCACTGCATGGAACCAAAATAACACAGCTACTATATATTTTGTATTTTTATATTTAATTAAACAAAAAATTGATTTTATTATAAAATCATTTTATTCTAATAAAGAGTTAAAATCTAATTTTCACAATCTTTATTTTTTAAATCTCTAATAAATGCTCTAATATTTCTTAATTATGTAAATTGGTATATTAGCAGTATTTTTTCTATCAGGATATTTAATTGTCCCGTATAACGTTGTTTCGGTTAACGTCGTATTTTTCTGGAACCATTTAACAACGTAAACCGGGGTATGACTGTATATTGCGATCATTATTCTACCCGGAGTAACTCTTGAAGTAAAACTTTGATTTCACGCATTTCTTGAACGCGCTCTTTATCAACTTGTAGTCTTTCCTTTTCAAGTTGGATCAATTCACTGTGTCGGGTTTCGTCCTTTATGGCTTCCTCTTTTAAGAATTGGAGTGTTTCGCTGCTCTCTGTTTTCCTTCTTTTGGGACGTTTATTTATTTCAATATTTGAAATATTTCTTAGGACTGATGTATTACTCCCCTCTTCATTCGGTTGACATTCGCTAACAGTATCGCACGGTTGACTATCTGAAGATGTAGTACCTTTCACAGCAACCGAGGATATTAGGATTTCCATTCTTAAGTTATTATAATATTTTACAATATTTACAATTTAACTCTCTATTCTGTTGTTATTTATGCGACGCCGAAATGAGAGCTGCATCGCAACAAAAGCATCACATCCTGCCATGATGCGCTCGTTTCTTGATTTTGACGCATCAATAATTCAATAATTTATTTAATATATGCAACAAGATATCTTTTAATTTTGCATACGCGATATAAAATGGAGAGAATTAAATAAAAATAAAAAAAAACAAAAAAATGTAAGCTATCTTACAACTATGTGCTTACAATTATCTAACTAAGATGAAGAATAAGAAAAAGATAAGAAAAAGACTAGAAAGATGAAGATGTGGTAAAAATCAACCTGCAGTTATTTTAGGAGCGGACCCAGCTCATGCATTCCCGACCTCAAACCACTTCAGTGGATACTAAATATTGAATTAATTTCTCTCTGAAAATCCTCGTCGAGCTAATCGTTCTGATATCATTGGGAAGATTGTTCCATTTACGTGCAATGTGGACAAAATAAGATCGTTGCCCAACTAGTGTGCGGAATCGGGGTATAAGTAGGCTGAAGTGGCGGTGCGATTGCAAGAAACCCAGGTGTTCGAATAAGTACAATGGTGAACGTGTGTTTATTAGACGATGTAAGAAACTTAGGGCAGTGACATCACGATAAGCATTCAATGAACACCCTAGAACTGAGGGAGTATATTGTGATACATGATCAAAGCGACGTAGTCCATAAACAAAACGGACACAATCGTTGAATGCTACGTTAAGCTTACGATTACAGGCTGCATCGAGGGAAGAGAAGATAGTACAGCAGTAAACAAAATGAGGAACAAGCAGAGCCTTGATCAGTTTAAGTCGCAAACCAACTGACAATAACCTCCCTGAAAGCCATAAACTGCGGAGGCTACCATAGATTTTTCGGACTATACTACAAACTTGAGCGCAGCAGGTTAGTTTGCTGTTAAGGGCAACTCCAAGGCTAGTAACCTTTTCGGAGAAAGATATTATCTCATTATTCAGCAGTATGGGAGGCAATAACTCCGTGTCTAGTACCCCACTATAGAAGGCTATGCAGGTCGACTTCTTCGGATTGAGAAAGAGCCGGTTAGATTCAGCCCAAGCAGATATTCGATTTAGATCGCCATTAATGCGAGCAACACAGTCCTCCTGCAATCCAATAGGTCTAGACAGATAGAGCTGCACGTTATCAGCGTATATATGCAAACTCGCATCCATTACCACATGCGGAAGATCATTTATAAACAATGAAAAGAGTAGAGGACCTATAATGGAGCCTTGTAGAACTCCAGAATCAATGGGAAGGGAGTTAGATTTAACTCCATCAACTAGGACTTATTGGAAGCGATTGGATAAAAATTCGCTGATCATTCTAATTACAGTTCGGGAGAAAAAGAATTTGTCATGTAGCTTGTGTAGAAGAAGTGTGTGGTCAACGCTGTCGAATGCTTTAGTAAAATCAAGCAGAACTAATATAGATAGATGATTATTGTCTAGCACGCCTCGAATATCTGTAGTGACTTTCAGTAAAGCAGTCTCGCAGCTATGCCCAGTGCGGAAACCAGACTGACATCTGAAGAGCATGTCATTCCGATCGATAAAATTAATTATTTGCGTGGCCATTACCCTCTCCAATACCTTCCCTAGGAAGCATAGTATACTTATAGGACGAAAGTCGCTCGGACCGTTAGGAGCAGAGTTCTTTGCCAGTGGTAATACTACAGAATTTTTCCACTTACGAGGAAATTGAGAGTACGTGAGGCAAGAATTGAATATGTATAGCAGAGAGCTACATATAACTGGAAGGAGAATCTTAATAAATCTAGGAGGGATACTGTCATCACCAGTGGCATCAGATTTGATATCATCAATGGCCTCTAACATCTCAGAAACTGTTACACATCGGAAGCTGAAGTTTACTGATTGTTCTACAAAGTTTAAAGGAGCTGCATGAGCAACTATTGGAGTAGCGAGCGTAGACGTTGTGAAAAAATTATTAAGAGCGTTTGGATCTATGCAACACGTTGATTTATCGCTACCATGAATACCCCATTTACGCAGATTAGACCAATGCATAAAATATTTCTAATTGATCATCTACAGAGTTATAATTTTTAATAAGCTCCCAGTGAAGCCCTGATGCCTCTTCGAGTAAACTCTCAACATTAATTCCGTTGTAGTTGCGATACTTTAGAACTCTGGGCTGAATAGTGAAATGGAACTCGTAGGCATAGTAGGTATAGTAGGCATGTCTTTTTAATAATTGTCGACCAAAGCAGTTGCTACACATCCATCTAGCAATACTTTGACAATCAACTCAATATACAAAAAGTGGAATTGAAATGACCAACAAGGAACAACGGTCTATTTAATTTCGTCTGTACTGCAATACAATGGCTATGAGAAACACTCGACAATGATAATTTACAAGATTAACAATAAAAATTGAATACCCAAAATAATTCGACAACGAATTTTATAACCCAATTTAAATATTCTTCGATTGCAAGAAAAGCATTGTGACCAACGAACTTAACCAGTCTCACACAATCCTCACACATTTTGTTCGAATGAACTTCCCTTTGCAAAAAAACAAATTATAGCCCCCCGCGTTGCGCCGATTCAACAATTTCAGGTTTATCTCGATTTAGAATAGTAAATTCAGATGATTTTTCTAATAACATAATATAGCTAGGCAGATCCCTAAGTTACACCATACATCCAAAATTGGGAAAAGTTAATGCTTAAGAAGTGATCCGAGATATTGAAAGAAAAAATAGTTAAGTGAAAATAAAAGCAAAAAATGTATTTCTCTCCATTAATGATAAACAATAGAAATTATTAGTAATATAAGGATAATATAGCAGTTTGTGTTGACTTGGAAGAATTGTAAGATTTTTTTAATCCTACCTTTCCATCAATATGATATTGAACTAGATTCACGAAAGATTTATTAGCAGAATCTCTGTCATATCCAAAGCCATAAAAGTAACCGTCAAGCTCACAGAAATTAAAAGAATAACCCAAATTCCTAAAAGATATTGCTTTCGTAAATTTGTTTGATCGAGTGTCGAATATTAATCTCTTTTGCAAAGTAAAACAATATATACAAGGACCAATTGAAACACAGCGTAAATATTGTTGAATACGAGAATCTTTGCAAACAATATTCCATTTCTGCGTTCGAGGATCTAGAACGTTTACGTAATTTCTACAGCCACCAACGGCATATAATCCTCCATTTATTCCAGTTAATCCAAAGAAAGAATTATTCGCAGGCATTTCTGGACCATAATTCCATTCTCCTTTGCCAAAATCAAATATTTCCACGGTTTTGTTAAGTAATCCACCGCATGCATAGATTTTGCTGTCAACGTATGAACACCGATGGTACGCCCTCTCTGTTTTCATAGATGGAAATTTTTTCCATTGCTGTGTACTTGGCTCGAACAACTCACAAGAATTAGTACCATATTCCTCTATCAGTCCTCCACATATTAACAATTTATTGTCGAATCTTGTATAACTAAAATCTTCTGGAAATTTGGCTTCTTTTTCTATGGTGTTCTCTTCTCCAAGGCCGATAAACATCTTGTTTGATGCCAATCCGAATAACCGCTGAGTTGGTTTATAAAATAGAAAACTGCTGGGAGCTTTTTCTTCATATTTTTGCTTAGTTAATTTAGCAACCTTTTTCAACAGTCCTGCGTTGGCTAAAACATCTTCATTGCCGCTGCCAGACAATTTTTGAAAAACAAATTCATTTTCCAATTTAGAGAAGTGTACTAAGTCGACAACTTCCGAAAATATTTGCGAGAAGCGGTTGGTTTCAGAAGCTTTAGCTTCAGCCCATTTCCATATATGTTCGAAGATCTTCTTTTCATCGCATTGTTGATGCAACCTGGTATCAGCAAGTAAACGTCTCATCTCCTCAATGGTCAAGTCACACATTAATGAGCTTCCGAAAAGATGATCAGCTTTGCTAGTGATATACTCCAAACACTTATCCTCCAAACTAGAGATTAGATTGTTTCCAGCAAGTCGCCAATATTTTAGGCAGCTATGATCTGTAATTGATTCGATCAGTGCTAGCGAACAGATTTCAGCCAATTGCTCAAGCTGAAAAATCACAGCATATTTGACAATTTTTTCTACATCTTCGATTTCTTCTTCGAATTCGCTGGTGTAGATGAACGTAATTATTTTTTCTAGCACATCTGCAGTTATATCTGGCAGTAAAATAGACTCTTGGAACTCTTCTTTCATTGGTAGTGCTAGTAAATTTTTGAAGTAGTTACTAGCCGAGGATACAATGTTTTTGTGCACTTTTATTTTGAATCCATCTTCAGTTTTCAGAATCAAATCACAAAATTCGTTTTCCTTGCGCAATTTATTCAATTGGCTCAACTTAAGCATGTTGAAAGCCTCCAATAAAGATTTTTTCGATACTCTTGCTGTTTCCATTTGTAAATAAAAAATCTGTTGAAGGAAAATTGCAAAAATTTAGTTATTTTGCTGAGCAGATTTGTACTATTTTATGGCAACTCTTACCGTTTTTTTTTTTTTATTGCAGAACTATGATTTTCCAAACAATTACAGAATTATCAAAAATTCTTTAAAGATCAAAATACTCGCGTCAGTTTTTCTTTAAGTAGGTAAATTTTAATTTTTTAAAAACACTTTCTAAACAAATTGTATAAAATGCAAGAACGTCTGCACTTCGCAAGGATAGAAATTTCAATAGGCTTCAGTAAATAAAAAAATAAAAATTTTTATCTTTTTTGGGTGGTGGGAGAAGTCTACTATGATCAAAGTTGACTAACAAGAACAACAAGTTATGAAGCAAAGCAGGCGAGATTTCCGAGTGTTTTATATTTAAAATGCACACGACAATAAAAGAAAGAAAGAAAAAAAAATCGAAAAAATCAAACTCTCTTTAAAACTTTTATGAATAAAGATAAAAAATGTGAAAGCGCAAATTGCATGCAACGAAAAAGAATGGCAAATATTTTATTTTCGTAAATAAATTAGAAGGGGCGGAGTTTGACGTTTGACTATCATAAAATGTTCCCGCGCTTTTGTGAAAACCGGTTCTTATGAAATATTCGCACGAGTTTAGTCACATGTTGTTGCTGTAATGGACACATGGCTTGCTGTAATCGTATGATATTTGAACAGCACGTGTTTCTTTCTGTTTTAAATTCGTTTTGCTATGAAGAGATTAAGTGGGAGAACTCATGCTGGATTCTCTGATATATTCGGGAAAAATGAGAATTTTGTTTGAGGGGAACTTTACATCTCCTTTCAGCATCTGGGCCAAAGCGAAATTTATCTTTTTCTTAAAAATGGGAGGTAGTGTGACCTCATGTACATTATTATGAATAGGTTGAAAGAATTTTGAGGGATTTAATAACATTTTGTCGTGCAGGTAATAGTACGCTCTCTCGATTTTTGTTTTTAACTCGTTGTCTCAGTTGCACTACAAACGTGCATAGCCAAGCTCTTTTCCCCATTAATGCAAAAGACGAAAGACTGGAAACGTAAAACAAAAATGCGCCACGCATTTCTAGAATATAAAATTAACGATGCCTCGACGATGCCTCTACTTGGCACTTGATAATGTACCCAAAAAATCACCGTTGCCTACACCCAGTGTTGGGAACTTATGGGCAAAATTCCATTTTGTGGAAATTTCTGCCTACTAAATCATCACTGTGGGAAAAAGGGAAAACATTTTTATAGTAGAACAATTTGTTGGAAAATTCATCAACAAAATTTTCCTAGAAGAGTTTTATACTAAAAGGTCTGTTGGACTTTTAGAAATTATTACAAGAGTTTTATCTATTTATTTGTGGACGGATAGTCTGGTGTGAGATCTTCTGCTTAAACATTCATGCACATTTTTACAGTAGTACAATTAAAATGTATAATTTTTTTATTTAAATTTAAATTAATATGTATACGGGTTTTTCAAATAAGGATGACATCCTTGCAGGAGGGGAGCTCGAGAAACGAAAAAAAAGTGTATGGACAATTTTCAATTCTTCTAACGGTTTTCGAGGAATTCGACTTAAAATTAAAAGGATATTCTAAAATCAAAGTGCAGTGTCTTTGAAACTACGCAACGTTGCATAGAGATCTAACACGCATTTTAAAGCAGACAAATAATTCTTGCATTGATGCAGTTTTGAAGACTTTACATATAATAGTTGTTGAGATATCAAAACTTAAATTCAAACTTTTTGCACGAAATATCACTTTTTTTGTACTAAAAGTTCAATAACTCGGAAATTTTCTTAATTTTTTTTTTATAAGGGATGAAACAAAAAGCAGCTAAAAGAAGACAAAATTAGGTTTTATTTCAGGTAATAAAATAAAAAAAATTTTAAGAGAAATTTCCGAGTTATTGGACTTTTAGTACAAAAAAAGTGATATTTCGTGCAAAAAGTCTGAATTTAAGTTTTGATATCTCAACAACTATCATATGTAAAGTCTTCAAAACTACATCAATTCAAGAATTATTTGTCTGCTTTAAAATGCGTGTTAGATCTCTATGCAACGTTGTGTAGTTTCAAAGTTATAAGCAAAAATGCAAAATCCTGCACTTTGATTTTGGAATATCCTTTTAAGCCGAGTTCCTCGAAAACCGTTAGGAGAATTGAAAATTGTCCATACAATTTTTTTCGTTTCTCGAGCTCCCCTATCACCTCCTGAAAGGATGACATCCTTATCTGAAACACCCTGTATAGGTATATGGTGGGATTTTTGTTGTAATTTCCGCCTTAGAACTGTGGGAAATGTGAGAATAATTTGGGCAATACGTGGGTTTTTCGAGATTGAAAAGTTCCCAACACTGCCCAGACCCGATAAAGGGAGAGCCACAATTTTTTCTTAGAAATTTACTGGAAATTTTTTTCTTATAATTTAAGGGGTAACGTCACTGTAAATTTTTTGAAAAATCGTTTTTTTTTATTGGCTTAAAAAATAGTTTAAACCCTCTAGTAAGACAAAAAAGGTCCCGTGCGAGAAAATTTTTTTTTTTCTCCTTTGAAAATGGAGGTCGCCACCAAACGTTGCAAACTTGCTCCGACACGACTACCTGAAACACAATTGGAACTTTTCAGCCAGCTTTATTGCTTTCTTCTAAAGCTGACAGAAAAAACCGAATTGAACACAACTGACCTTTTTGACATTTGCAACTTTAACTAACAGACTAACGGTAAAATATTTTTTACCTTTATTTTTTCCAATAAAAAACTATTCTCAAAACTTTAAACGCGTTTTTCTCGAAACACGGTTTTTCAAAATGGCACGCAGCATAACTCGAACAATTTTCATATTTTCGACTTGAAATTTTGACCAGATGTGAACATTAACATTATCTAGAGAATGCCGTACGAGATTTTCAATAACTTTATTTGTTGATTTTTTATTAACAAAAAACCTGCCGTTTTTTTCGGCAAAAATCAAACTTTTTTTCAAACGCGCGACAAATCACAACAAAAATTAATATTTTTAAAAATCCGTACGGCATTCTCTAGCTATAAGCCTCTAGATTAATGTTTTTTTTTGTTTTGGTCTAGATTCAAATGTGCACCAGTGGTGGTGCGTGCCGCGGTGCCCTGCAAGCAAAACATGCCCCGGGAAGATGGTTGTGGAGCCGCCATTTTGTTTTTTTTTTTCGCAGTCAAAAAATTGATCAATAAAGTACAATGTATGCCCGATAATACCCTTAAAAGGTTTTTTTCAAACACCTTTAATTTTGCAAGAAAAAACTTCGTGAAAAAACAGTTTTTTTTAGCCGTTACAGTGGCGTTACCCCTTAAACCAAGGGTGCACACATTGCGGCCCTTTGACCTGTCTTTTGTAGCCCGGCATGTAATTAATTTTTATTACTTTATCAGAAAATTTAATAAAAAATATTTCTAAGGACACTAATAACTATTCATAATTGATTTTCTTTTTTTTTTTAATTTTTCCAATACAGAAATCAATCAATTACTATTCGCTATATTGTCGAAAAGATTTGGAGTGTGCTATGCAAAATATAGTTCCCATAGTAACGGTTAATTTTGGTTTTTTTTTGTTGGTTTATTTTCTAATATTTATTAAATATGCCGAATTCACAATGCAGAGTGGAGCAAGTGAGCTTTGCGTCCAGAACCGTGTTCATAATGCAGCACAGAGTGAATTTTGAACTTTTAAATCAACAAACAAGCAAACAACTATCGCTTTCAAAACAATAAATTCGAAAAAGGGGAGTCCTCTCCTGCTTCGCAATTTTTACAATTTTTTTGGATTTTAAATCATGAAGTTTGCAAAGAATATCTCTTGTATTTTATTAGCATTTATAAAAAATATTAAATCAGGAAATAATAGTAAAACATGTTAGTTATGATAAAAAGAAGTATTGGGAAAAAATCCACGCCATCTACATGCTAGTAGCTCGAAATTCCAGTTTGCAAGCTTTCGGAAATGGTCTTATACCCAAATTTGAAACTAATTGGTTATGGCAACTATGGTTTTGGAACTGTTTTTCAACAGTTTTACAACTTCATTTGGTTACTTGGGAGACTTCGGTATACTTATTACTTTGATAATTATGAGAAATATCCTGATTCACACGAAAATTAGAGAAACAGTATATTTATGGTTAAATTCGTATCATCTGAATTTCGTTATTTTGAATGTGTCATATTTTGATAATGCGATTCCGGTAACCTACCCTATATCATTGTTTTAAAGTTGAAAAGTGCTGATAATCAGTAGAGAGGGACACCCTGTGTTTTTTTGGAAAATCATAAAACCAAATTGTTTTTGTTTTTTTTAAGATAGGATTATACAAGATTTTACATTGTACATTTATAAAAATGTAGGCCATGATTGGACAGGAAAAGTGCATTGTATTGTGGTTTAAAATATTTTCGCGAAAAAATTCTTTTTCGAATTTATTTCGAAGATATACGAAAAGTTCTAGTCGCATTCTAAGTTCATAGAAATATCAACATCATTCGAAGAAGAGGAACTCCTTTTGTACAAAAGGTTTTCTTTTTTTTAAATATTTTTCCCATATCTAAAAGGAGAGTAATGGAGGTTGGAGATTAGGATCACTTGATTTTTTTTTAGATATTTCATATATAAATTTGTTTTCGGTAATTACAATTGTAAAAAAAAAATATAACTCGAAATATGCAAAGTAACTAGACGATAAAAAAGAGGAAATCATCAGGAGCGTCTATCAAAAGGCAAGCCTCCGATGGACCAACAAGGATACCTTCAGTATTGCGAGTGCAATTGTGGCCTGCATATGACAGGAAAAGGACAAGTGAGCTGCTTAATGGCAACAGAACAAACTCCAGGAATCTAGTAAGGGTCCTTACGGGTCACTGGGCCATAGGTGACCATGCTAGAAGACTGCAGATAGCGGTGAACGATTTCTGCAGGAGCTGTAATGACTTGGAGGAAATCGAATTTGTCCAACACGTACTTTGCGAATGCCCCGCTCTGATGAATAAAAGAAGTAGGCTACTGGGTAGCAACTTCTTTTCAAGTCTGGGGGAGCGGCAAAACAAAGAATTTAGATACATCCTGAGTTTTCTTGAGTATCTTGAGTTCCCTAAGGGAAGCAGGATTGATCTGGGGCGGCTTTAAAAGGTTGTCCCATGGGGCCTAGGGGCACAATGGACACAAATAAAGTCTAATTGATGCAGGCTAGTTGTCTTGCGGCACCCATCTTACCTAACCTAACCTAACTAGACGATAAACAAGCACATAATTGACTAAGTATTTTACGCGTTACTAAATAGGAGCCATAAAATCATAAATTTCAAGACGACGATCTACTCTAGCAGGAACATTACAAAATTATGTGTTGACCACACTTAATTAGTTTAGTATATTTCATTTCATCAATATGACACCGGTAGTAGTAAGTTATGATAGTGGAACACAATGGACTCAATAGAGGTCAAATAATGGCCGGTTTCAGAGTCCAGGCTTAGGTAAGCCACGGGTGTGGATTAAGCCCAGAACTTAAGCCTACTCGGTTTCATAGTACTCAGTAAGTAGAGGCTTAGTTAAACCGCAGATCAAAAATTTTAAATTGTCAGCATTGCGGTAATTATGAATTTTTAAAGGAAAATCACCATTGTGAATCCCGATGAAGAAGAAGACATCAAAATAAAATATTAAAATATTGTTATCACTCGTTTACTTAAACTGTGCGCAGTTATTACCAATCAGTTGAACTTTTTATCTGCGAGTGTATCAGATCCAAAATCATCATATCCGAATGTTTCGAAAGTCGGATCCGAGAATAAATATCATCGTCATCCCATTTCTCGAAATGGTGCGGGTGCTTTCTTATAATTTTTTTACCGGTCACACTTTGCGATATTATGTTATACATTTCTTCGTCGCTTATATCCTCTGGATCAGATAAACAACTCATTTTTGTCTTAAAGTATTTGGTTTCTTCCTAAAACGTCAAATGGAATGCTGACACTAGCTGCCAGATAGTACTCAAAACTTCTAACTAGATAACTATTTTTCGGAAAATTTCAATTTAGTTTTAAGCTATAACTTTTGAAATATGTACGTTCGTTTAATAATAAAAATTATAATATTTAGCAATAATCTGCATGAGCTTCACAGCAACACCTGAGGCTTAAGCCTTCGAAATGACGGGCTTAAGTCAAGCTTGACTTAAACCAATGATGTCACTTAAGTCTTGCTTGGGAATCTCGAATATTTACTAAGGCTTGTTCTAAGCCATCGCTGTGGCTTAAGCCTTGACTGTGAAACCGGCCATAAGTGATGCAGGCTAGTCGCCTAGCAACACGCCTCCTACCTTAGTTATGATGGTGGACAGCTGAAATTTTTAATCGAAGTGAGTAGCATTAGAAGAAAGTAGGTACGTCAAATGGCCTTATTCAGAAAATTGACTTAAATCGTTTTAGTAGCTTCAGGTGGAAAATTTAAACGTTTTGACTTATCGAATTATTTTATTAATCACTTCTAAATATGTATATCAAAATATTATTTGCTGAACTTTCAATTGCCGAAGTACATCAAATGAAGAAAAGTTGTTTTACAATATGAAACTTTCTAACTGGCTCAAATTTAATGAAGAATTTTAGATAGGAAACACAAACTAAAGAGGAAGAAGATTCTGAGAACCTCTGGGGATATGTTGTGTATCCACAACAAGGTGTCCCTTCAGTGGGTATGGGTTTCTGTCACATGTGCGTAATATGGTATGAAAGGGCTGACCATTTAGCTAGTGCTGGCTCTGATTCTCCGTTCCTTGGACCGGAATCCGCACCGTAGGCGTTGCCATCTCGAGTATCGGGTCTCTCATCAAAGCGGATGTTCATAGAAAGCATCAGCAGAGATGGAAGAACCTGAGTACATGTAGGTGTACAAAACTGTTTTTTAATGGGCCGAATAGGAACATGTGCGGGGCTCGCAAGGAACCAATGTAGAATTGTGGTTGGCATCTTCACCGACCACAGCTCACTTCACGCTCATCTAACAAGGATGGGAGTTGTCGACCGCCCTGAGTATCTGTCCTGCCTAGAGGGAGAGCCTGAGGCAACCGAACAATTTTTGTTTTGTGTGCTTGTTTGGCCTTCGCCCGGAGCAGGCTAGATTCTCTAATGTCGCCCTTCTATCTATAGATGAGATGAAAGTCATCCTCACGAAGACCTGATGCGCTTCATTAAGAGGACAGAAAGGTTTTGGTGAAAGGGATTCTAGCAGGATAGCATAATAGGCCGCTCTGGGGCCAAATCATGTAACTCGATATCGAGTGAAAAGTATCGTCCGTCACTAGTTTTTATATTATGTAACTCGATATGTCAAATTAACCGGGAAGTACGAAAATGTAAGTTTAAATTTATAATTTTGATTGTTGTGCCAGTTTGCAAAACACCGGCAATGGAAAAGAAAAAAAGAAAAAGTTATGGATAAAACTTGCAAACATGTTAAATAGTAGTGGACCACCTATAAAAACAATAAAAGCTTGGCAGAAAGTATGTTGTATTTTTTTAATTATTCATTTTTTTTTTTAATATGGCTTTCAGGTATGGATTGATTATAAATACAACTTAAAAAGGAAATTGGCTAAAAATAAGAAAAGTATATTTAAAACTGGCGGAGGTCCATGTGAAATAATCCCAATTTCCGCGATTGAAGAGAGAGCAATATCTGCAGCACATATAGAGCCTAAAGTTAGTGGCATACCGAGCACTTATGGCAGTTATATACATATCATGATTACCAACCTAAGATACAATAATTCTAAACAATTTGATTTAAATCGATTTTAACTGTTAAAAATTTTCTATTCATACTTTGCTTCGTTCAAACGTACAAGGGTCTGATACATCCCGCAAAGATTTTCATTTTCGTCGAAAGTTAACAAACTCTGTATCTTCGCTATCGTTGTCAAGTAGAAATTGACGTGACAAAAGCATTTTACTTGAACAAATTGTGGAATAACTGCACTAATAACAATAATTATGCACAAATTTTAATGCAAATGACAGGCCGTCAGACGAATTAGCATTGTGTATGCAGCGGTTGCTCGATAGACCAAACGATATTCGATGAATCGTTTTACATGAAGGAAAAATGTACTGTCGAGCTGAAGATATCGTTTTCATTCATCACGCGTACGATTATCGAGTGTCGAATTACATGATTTCGCCCCTGGCCAACGTGCTGGGGATGAAAAAAAAAAAAAAAATTAACCAGCGAATCAAGTGCTGATCAATTTATATGCTGTACTTCCTGAAAAGTGATATTTTATCTGGTGTTTGAATATCACTAGACATATATTGCAAAAAACATCATGCCTTTTTTACCACCATTCCTCTGCCTTTCGCCTTCAGAAATAAGAAATTGAAATCTGCTATAGTAGGCATGTTTTAAATTATTTTCTACCAAAGCAGTTTCTACACATCCATCTAGCAATACTTTGACAATCAACTCAACATACAAAAATTGAAATTGAAATGACCAACAAGGAACATCGGTTTGAACTTTGACTATGACAAACACTTGAGAAGAAAGTTTGAAAATTGAATACCCAAATTAATTCGACAACGGATTTTATAGGCCAAATTAAATATGCTTCGATTGTAAAGCATTCTGACCAATGAACTTAACCAGTCTGACAAAATCCTCGACACATTTTGTTCGAATGAACTTCTCTTTGCAAAAAAAAAAAGTTATAGCCCCCCAGGTTGCGCCGATTCAACAATTTCAGGTTTATCTTTATTTGGAACAATAAATTTAGATGATTTTTCTAATATTATGTAGCTAGGCAGACCCCCAAGTTACATCATCCAAAATTGGGAAAAGAAAATGCTTAAGAAATAATCAATATATTGAAAGAAAAACTAGTTTAAAATGAAAACGAAAGCAAAAAATATATTTTTCTCCATTAATGATACATAAACAATAGAAATTATTAGTAATATAAGGATACTACAGCAGCTTGTTTTCCTACGGCAAGATTATATAATCCGTAAGATTTCTTTAATTCTACCTTTCCATCAAGATGATATTGAACGAGATCCAGGGAATTTTTATTAACAGAATGTTCGTGATATCCATATCCAAAGCCATAAAAGTAACCGTCAAGCTCACAAATATTAAAACTATCATCAAAACGGTTACAACATATTTTTTCGGTAAATTTGTTTGATCGAGTGTCGAAGATTAATCTCTTTTCGGAAGTAAAACAATATATACAAGGACCAATTGAAACACAACGAACAGGTTTGCGAATACGAGAATCACTGCAAACAATATTCCATTTCTGTGTTCGAGGATCTAGAACGTTTACGTAATCAGTTTGGCCTCCAATGGCATATAGTCCTCCATTTATTCCAGTTAATCCAAAGCAAGAATTATTCGCAGGCATTTTTGGACCATGATTCCATTCTCCTTTGCCAAAATCAAAAATTTCCACAGTTTTGCTACCGAATCCACCGCATGCATAGATTTTGTTGTCAACGTATGAACACTGATGGAACCACCTCTCTGTTTTCATAGATGGAAACTTTTTCCATTGCTGTGTACTTGGCTCGAACAACTTACAAGAATTAGTAGGATATTCCTTTATCAGTCCTCCACATATTAACAATTTATTGTCGAATGTTGTATAACCAAAATCGTCTGAAAATTTGGCTTCTTTTTCTATGGTGTTCTCTTCTCCAAGGCCGATAAACATCTTGTTTGATGACAATCCGAATAACCGCTGAGTTGGTTTATAAAATAGAAAACTGCTGGGAGCTTTTTCTTCAAATTTTTGCTTAGTTAATTTAGCAACCTTTTTCAACAGTTCTGCGTTGGCTAAAACATCTTCATTGCCGCTGCCAGACAATTTTTGAAAAACAAATTCATTTTCCAATTTAGAGAAGTGTACAAAGTCAACAACTTTCGAAAATATTTGAGAGAAGCGGTTGGTTTCAGAAGCTTTAGCTTCAGCCCATTTCCATATATGTTCAAAGATCTTCTTTTCATCGCATTTTTGATGCAATCTGGTATCAGCAAGTAAACTTCTCATCTCCGCGATGGTCAAGTCACACATTAATGAGCTCTCGAAAAGATGATCAGCTTTGCTAGTGATATACTCCAAACACTTATCCTCCAAACTAGAGATTACATTGTTTCCAGCAAGTCGCCAATATTTTAGGCAGCTATGATCTGTAATTGATTCGCTCAGTGCTAGCGAACAGATTTCAGCTAATTGTTCAAGCTGAAAAATCACAGCATATTTGACAATTTTTTCTACAACTTCGATTTCTTCTTCGAATTCGCTGGTGTAGATGAACGTAATTATTTTTTCTAATACATCTGCAGTTATATCTGGCAGTACAATAGACTTCTCTTTCATTGGACGTGTTACTAAATCTTTGAAGTAGTTACTTGCCGAGGATACAACGTTTCTGTGCACTTTAATTTCGAATCCATCTTCAGTTTTCAGAATCAAATCACAAAATTCATTTTCCTTGCGCAATTTATTCAGTTGGCTCAACTTAAGCATGTTGAAGGCCTCCAATAAAGATTTTTTCGATACTCTTGCTGTTTCCATTTTTAAATAAAAAATCTGTTGAAAGAAAATTGCAAAAATTTAGTTATTTTGCTGAGTAGATTTGCACTATTTTATGGCAACTCTTACCGTTTTTTTTTTTTTTTATTGCAGAACTATGATTTTCCAAACAATTACAGAATTATCAAAAATTCTTTAAAGATCAAAATACTCGCGTCAGTTTTTCTTTAAGTAAATTTTAATTTTGTAAAAACACTTTCTAACAAATTGTATAAAATGCACGAACGGCTGCACTTCGCAAGGATAGAAATTTCAATAGGCTTCAGTAAATGAAAAAATCAAAATTTTTATCTTTTTTGAGTGGGAGAATTCGATCAAAGTTGACTCACAACAAGTTAAGAAGCAAAGCAGGCGAGATTTCCGAATGTTTTATATTTAAAATGCACACGGCAAGAAAAGGATGAAAGAAAGAAAAAAAATCAAACTCCCTTTAAAACTTTTATGAATAAAGACAAAAAATTGGAATGCGCAAATTGCATGCAACGAAAAAGAATGGCAAATCTTTCCTTTTCGTAAATAAATTAGAAGGGGCGGAGTTTTGACGTTTTACTATCTAAAAAGTGTTGGTAGATTGAGGGAATTCTCCCATATTATGGGAATTTTCACCCACAAAAAATTGTAAAAGGGAACAACAAAATCGTGGGAAAAATTATACACAAAAATATTGTCTTAAATTTTACACAAAAAATTGAATTTTTCTGCATAATTAAGACAAAATTGAGCATGGAATATTATTAAAATATAAAAAGTTGAGACAATGCTACATATTTCTTGAAATAGCACGTTTAAAACCATGAATTAAAATATCAAGGACTTATGAAATAAAATCTTTGTGAACTTGAATGGGTAGGTATAAGCGACGAGACGAGAAAACAGCAATTTTGAAAGACGTACAATTTAAGCGCTTTCGAGGTGTAATTTGGAACTCTACTCAGAAAAATTAGTAAGTAACTCAAGACCTTCTATAGCCGCCAATTGGAAATTCTATAGAAGATTAGTCTATTGAAGCACTTCTTCGGAAGCATGCACCGCTGCCTTTCTCTATATCCATGCCCTTGCCTCATAGGGATGCTTACGGTTGCAAGCGCTCGGGAAGCAGTATTGAAGGTCTCTTATGAGATTAAGGAAGAAGCTCTGCGATGATTATTCAAAATAAAGCTATTCAAAAGAAATCTTCAAAAATCTGCTTCGCCCATCATAGCATACCTCCTGGAATGCTTCTTTAGAACAGTGAAATGCTTGCCTGTGCGTAGTAAAATAGTAATGAACTGAGTTAGAGAAGGGAAGCGCTGCAAGATTCTAGGAAAGTGTTTCAGAAAGTTTTTTAGAGCACTCTTTTCCCAATACATATAACTAATTTAATGCTTTTTGCTTAACTGTTAGATATGTAGTTTATTTGAAAGTGTAATCAGTAAAAATGAATTTGTTTTGAAATATTGCTCTAGTTGTTCATTCTAGTGTATTTCTATGGCTTTTCGTCCCAGGGAAAAATGTGGGAAATTGCATCATAATCTGTAGGAAAAGTGCCCGGAAATTCCCATTTCGGAGGGAATTTTCATCACAACCACCTACCAACACTAAATAAAATGTTCCCGCGCTTTTGTGAAAACCGGTTCTCATGAAATATTCACCCGAGTTTAGTTTTAGTCTCAAAAGTCACATGTTGTTGCTGTAATGGACACATGTGTGTTGCTGTAAACTTAATATTTGAACAGCATGCGACTCTTGCTGAATTCTCTGATATTTTCGGGAAAAACGAGAATTTTATTTGAGAGGAATTTTACATCTCCTTTCAGCATCTGGGTCAAAGCGAAATTTATCTTTTTCTTAAAAATGGGAGGTAGTGTGACCTGATGTACATTATTATGAATAGGTTGAAAGGATTTTGAGGGATTTAATATGATTTTGTCGTGCATGCAGGTAATCGTACGTTCTCTCGATTTTTGTTTTTAACTCGTTGTCTCAGTTGCACTACAATAATGCCTAGCCAAGTTCTTTTCCCTGATTCATGTAAAGACGAAGGACTGGAAACGTATGGAGATAGAACAAAAATACCACACGCTTTTCTAGAATGTCGATTTCGATGGGACCATTTGAGTGTTGCCTTTTTTCTGGCACTGGAGAACTGAAGCCATTGAAGTCCATCGACTTACTTCTGTCATATTCCTTGTATTTGTGGACACACGTATTATATACACGGAACTGTCAAACGTAATAAATGCTCTTTATTGATATATAAAAACAAAGTTCTTCTTAACTTTATGCCAATTACCCAAACAAAGTTTTTTAATTCATTTAACTCCAAAATTTCACAAATAATCGCGACAGTACACTTTGACAGAGCAGATGACAATTCAACTTGGACATGTATTTGTAACACCGACAAAATATCTGGTGCAAAGTAGGGGAAGTGAGTGCAAAACTTGTGTTGCACTTCTGCTATAAAAATTGTCCCATCGAACATTTTCAGTGTTGCACTGATGGAAAAAGTGCAATACTGGTGTTGCACCGAAGTCCCATCGAAATCGACATAAAATTAACGATGCCTCGACGATCTCTGGCACTTGATGGTGTGCCCAAAAAATCATCGTTGCCTAGACTGGGGGAAGGGAGAGCCGCATTTTTTTCTTGGAAATTTACTGGATATTGCTTCCTTGGAATTTTTATGCATTGGCCGAAGCCGAGAGCAGTACCTCGCTCCAATATAAAATCAACAATGTCCCGACCTGATGTAGGGAAGATGGCAATATTTTCTTAGAAGTTTACTGGACATTTTTTCCTTATGATTTAAACGCACTTTTGGAGGGCGACAACAATTTTTATGAGCATAGACGAGACGCGTAGTGATGTTAACCGTATAGTAATTACTGTTTTTGACAGTAATTTCGAGTCCCGTACAGTAAAACAGTAATTTCTCATCTGATTGCTGAAATTACATATTTTTTCAAATTTCGCAATCGACTGAAAAAGTCACAGATATGGCAAACAATGCGAGTGTTCATCCTGACGGGGTTAAGGACAGTGTGTTACGACTCGTTGCAGAGCGTTTGGAGGCAGGTAAATGAGAGATCAAAAGTTTTGATTTCAGTTGCATAAAACTGGTTGTGACAATTTGTGAATCCTCATTTGTAGAAATATTCGACGATATGGATACTGGTAAGCTGATTTAGGGTAATCGTAACCTCCTTGCTGTGTGGGATAATGAAAAATAATAATTATTCTAAGCGAGATCTAGAAAATTATGGGATGAAATTGCAATAAAAGTAAAATGTACTCAAAAGCAGAAGTTGTCATCCAAAAATACGCATAAAATGTTTCACTGGATGCACTGGAATTTTCTTTTTGAAAACTTAACTTAATTTAAAATATGAATTCTCATCCCAGATAACACAGAACTTGTTGTGACCATCTTCTCGATGTACTCCAGAGGATACGAGAACATGGTCTCTGATTACACGCATTGATATCAAAATATATATTCTTTCCATATGCTTTTTTTTTTTATAAGATTCATGTCCACCCTGCCGAGCGAAATCGTCCGACGTCGGTCAAAAATGATCGTGTGATAGTCGGTGCGTATCCGAAAGAACATATTCAGAACGTATTCTAAAGGATATAAAAACATATTCAAAACGTATTCAAAGCGATATTAAATAGATATGGATGAAACCCATATTCGGTACATTTTCAATTGAATATAAAATTGAAAAAAAAAACATAAACTGCCAAATTTACTCACTAGAAACCAAGCGCGGATCTAGCATTGAAATTAGGGGGGGTCATTTGACAAATTAAATCATCGAGCAAAACAAAAAAAAAACAAAAAAAAAACAAATTATAAAATTATGCATAAAAAAAATTAAATTAAATTATCCAACGCCGGGTTTCGCATGGCCACCGCAGTACCTACTGCAGTACTTGGAACTAGGAAATCCGCATTAAGCGGTGCGGATGATGTGTCTTTTTTAGTATACTTTTTTTTACAAATACTAATTTTTTTAATAGAATAGGGTGCAAAATGCAGGAGTCATTCAAGCCCAACTTTTCTCAGTTTTACACACTGGTATATATAATATGGACTGCTCGATATGCTATTTCATGCGGGTACAATTTTTTGTGTCAAAAATAGTTCATACGTCGGTGCCAACATTGAAAAATCCATTGGTGGAAAGTTGAAAAGTGAAACCTCTCGAATTTCTATTAACCCAAATAATTAATTTAAAAACATTTATTTCGACAAACCCACTTATTTATTTATTGTTTACAGCCCTTTCTCAGTTCGCACGTTACATAGAAAAGTGACCCAACTCAAAAAATGCAACTTTTCAGGAGAGCGAAAAAACGAAAAGCTGTACATAGAATTAATTCTAGCTGAACGTAGTAATTGTTTGCTAAAAATAGTCTGAACTCTTAAATTTGTTAGTAAATATATTTCTGAAGATTGATATAAAAGAAATTTTAAGTTTTTGTTACAGCAGTTGGCGAGGTTAGCTGTTAATCCCGCATCCTCTTAAGTTGTGTCGCTTTTATTTGTTGCGAAATAAATATTTTTTCAAGTTTTTTTAAGTGGCACAACTCAAAATACGAGTTTTAAGAATTAAATTCCGTACTTTGAACTTTGTGGAAAAATGTCATAATTCATAATAAAATTTGTAAGAAATAAATGTGACGCAATTTAAAATAATACTGTTAAAATGTCGAAAACTTATTTACGTTTGTTATGAAGATCGTCACAAGTCAAAAAGTGACACTGACACACTGTTCTATGAAGAATATTTCTGTTCTTAAGTAACAGAAAAGTGACACTATCGCTATCTAGCGGCAAAAACAATCAGATAGAAATATACCAATTTCATGGTGTAATTAACTCAAAAACGACAAATTTTGAGTTAGGTCACATTTCTATGTGACGTGCGAATTAGTAGTTGGTGCTTAGATCGAAAGAGAACGCTATATAGAAATGAGCCCACTTTGTGCAGTGTAATTCTATGGACGTAGTCAGTCCATATTTTAAATGTCAGTGGTTTTATATAAGAACGCTGCAAATATTTTAGAATGTTAGGAGTGTTACATGCCAAAATTACCTGAAAAGGGGCTTATCTCTCTTTAAGGAGAAGAAATTGCCATCAGCAATTGATTCTAATTCCTCAGTTAAAAACAAAAAGTATTTCCCATAGAACGACTTGGGACAAATAAAAGTTTTAAATTTCAACCCAAGTCGTTTCAATAGAAAAAAGCCGATATGTATGTACATATATGTATACCTACATACATATCGGGCACATAAAATTTACTCGGTGAAGATTTAAACGATCAAGTCTTCACCAAAAAGCCTCCTTTCAGCAAATTTTCGCGAGCGGCATACATTGTGGGTGCAACAATGTATGCACGATAGCAAGACGATGGTTTGATATTTATGAAAATATCAAATTTCATTTCAACCATCGTCCGCCGCGGTAGGCTGAACACTAATTGTAAACAGGTAAAGAAAATAGAAGTTGCGATAAGAAAAAAAAAAATAAACGTTTTGTGAAAATAACCATAAGAGGAAGTTTGTGAAAGAAAAAGTTTGTGAACAAAGCAAAAGTAAAAAAATATATATATAAATAAAATAAAAGTGTGCGAGTTGTCTTAATCATAGCTTACTAAAACGGCGTAGAGTGATTGCCTTCGGCGAAGGTAAGCCCCGAAATATAACAGGAGTTAGGACTAAGTTAAGTTAGGGCTCTGATGTAGTAGCGAAGGAGTCTGTTTTGTGGCTTGAGAAGTGTTTCTCTGAGGTCCGAAACCCAAATTCCGAGAAAAACCTATACACATACATCACATGCATACAATAGCATTCATTGAAATAAATTTTTATTTTTTTAAGTTTTGGAATAAAATTTTTTTTAAGTTGAATTATATAAATGAAAAAAGTATAAAATAAAAAAAATTATTTTTTCAAATAACTCAATTAATTAAATATTTTTTCTTCAAATTTAGGGAGGGTCATGGCCCCCACGACCCCCCCCCCCTGGATCCGCCACTGCTAGGTAGATCAAAATCAATGATCATTCGTTCTTAATTGAATTTTTCAAAAATTGCTTTACCTTTGAATTTGAGTTATTAAAAATATGCTGTCAATAACATATAAAAATTTACAGGACTTTCATTTTAATTTACAAAATCTTGGATAACTTGATTTTTGAAAGAATCAATTACAAATGAATGATTTTTTTTTTTTTCCGTCTGCCTAGGGTCTTAGATTCAGAATACAGACTTGTTACGGAATTACGAGAAATTGATAATAATTTGCCAATAATCGAGTTTTGGGGGAGAATTTGTCATAACATCAAAATGGAAGAGGCATCTTTAATATTTCCTTATTTGAAGAAAATTCTTTTACATTTATTCTGTCGACCTCATAGTTCTCAAAAAATTTTTTTCTGTCATAAATCTGAACAAACGGAGATTAGGAATAGGTTAAACACCAGCATTCTACAGGGAATATGTTAAAAAAAAACCAATTGTTACGAAATTGAAATAAAGCCTGTTCACTTAAAGTTATTAGATCAATATCTGCATGATCACGAAAATATGAAAGGATAGCGGATTTTTCATATATTCAAAATATAAATATGTGTATTTACAATACAGAAGACGGCAGTTATATTTATGTTAATAACTGAAAATGCAATTTCTTTATTTATTTTTTTTACTGAACTGAAGTTTTGAAATAATCTGTAAACATAATAAGTTTGGTACTTATTGTGCAACGACGTTTAAACACAGTAATTTTTCCATGAAAACAGTACTTTTTTCAGCTGCACAGTAATTTGAAATTTTGAGTTAACATAACTGCGCGTAGACACAAAATGTTTTGGGTAGAATTTTTATTCATTTTGGTGGCCGACTTGTTATTTTCAGGTACCTACCTACAATACTTTCATTATGTGAAGTAATTAACATAAGTACTAATAAAAAATACAAAATCTTTCAAGTAAAGTTAACCTCACGTAAGTACGTGAATGTTGAAAAGCATGATGCGGGAATTATTAAACGGTAAGATAAACCAATTTATGTAAATTATGAATAATCGATGAATTCAAAAATATTGGAAAAATGCATTATGGTACACTTGAGTATAAGGCTAGGGGTTGCATTTATGAAATCTGCATGTACTTCCATTTTATGATGTCTCTATCCCATGATAAAAAAGAGTTCCAATGAAGCATTCGTATTCATTCATTGGCGCGCGTACGGTATTACCTTCGGAGACATTTTTTCACTAGTAACCCTAAACGAGAAAAAGCAAAATGGAATTATCAACACCTAAATTTTTTGCTTCTTTGCTCGATAACTAATATTGATTTTTCCAAATAAGTTCTTGAAAAATATATCGTAGAGAAATTCAAGAGCTTTCAAATTTTTTTAGATTTTTTTGCAGCTAAAATTGCTAACTGCTGGTCCCTTGAAAAAAGTATAACTTCCTACAGAATTTGCTGGAATTTTATTTTTCAAAAATAAATATAATTTGAGGTAAGTGAATACAATATGCCCACCTTAAGGGATTTTTTTTTTTTAACAAGATAATGAAGATATAAAAAACAGCAATTATACCTATATCATAATAAAGTGCAACAGGCTTAGAACCAAAAAAAAAAAAGTAATAATTGTCGCGGAAAATTATTTTGAAATATTTTTTACTTAATTTTGAGAAAAATATGTAAATGGCCACATTGCCAACTCGGTATTGGTAATATGGCCATGATATGAAAACGTCTGAAATTATGAAAAAAATGATCTCTTGCAAGTGAAATATTTATTTTGAATAAAAGTAGTAGGTACATTAGGTAAGAATAAGAAAGTAAAGAGTTTACATGCTGACAATACGAGCATAACGTGCTAGCAATATGCCCATGGGCTATTGTCAACTCCGCATAGTGGGCATATTGCTGCACATGAAGTAAAAATTAAGTAAGGCGATGTTTTTATCTAATGTTTTACTGCAAATCAATAAATTTTTTCCGCAATCCAAGCTTCAATACCGATGTATTGAATACAAGACATTGCAAGACAATAGAACTTTTTTTTACTTACTTTTTTAATAAAGTGCTTACCTCGTAAATATTCTTAAAATAACAATTTTCGCGGACACTACTCGCTTTGCTCAACTAGGTACTAATCCGATTTACATTTCATATAATTTTCTTCAACCGTTCGTTGGCTAGATTTCTTTTACAATTACCTTGAAACTATGGTAATTACCGTATGTATGACAACGCTGATTGTAACAGCATATAAAAGTTCTGAAGAAAAATGTTAGAAGAAATTTCACAGGAAAAATTTATTGTAAATAAAATGCTCACAATCACATCTTTCCGATGAGGAGTTTCTTTCCATGAAGTGAAAGCAGTGAATTTAGGAGAGGCAAACTAAAATGAGTCTAGATATTCGTTGTACTGTTTGCTACTTGATCTTTTTATTTATTATTGCAAAGCCGTTCCTGAGGAAAATATAGGTACTGTTTCGGTTATAACGAAATAATTAGACATATCACGATGAGCTCATGAATACGCTCCTCATGAGCAATCAGATGAACGTACTGATGAAATTTATTCGCGTTTGAACAAAAACCAGAAAAAAGATCATTTAAATATTTACTTATTCACAGATAGTGTGCATGATGAGATATTACATCTCTTTCACTTGTTTAGAAATGTATACTTTGCTTCTCTTTTGTGCATTTTACAATATTAGATGAGCACTTCGATGAGTACATAATGAGTGTCACGATGAGCTCATTAATGAGCATATCAATGAGTCTCACTATGAGCTTATTAATAACAATATCAATGAGTGTCATGATGAGTTCATAACGAATGATTTCATATATTTTTCTGAATTCGACGCTGAGGCGTAAGGATATGATCATAACGTATTGTTCAGCATATGGGCGACAGTATTTTCAGAAAAACAAATCAAAAAATTAATTTAAAATAAATAATTAAATAAATAATGCCGTGATGGCAAGAATAAATATTTACTTATTGCTGGTTTAATATATAGGGAGCAGTTTCGTGATATCCAATGAGCCCTTTGATGAGATTTAATGAATGCTCATCAGGAGGCTCATCAGGACTTAATTTTCTATATGTTTCTTCATGAATTGCAAACACCTTAATGCTTTTCAGTCAAATTAGTACTGGTTTACATAATAACTGCTCCTTGCGGGGCAAGAGGCAAGGTAAAACTGTGAGCAATTTCTACTAGGGTATTCTTCGATATACTTTGTACTTAGATAATTATGAGAAATATCCTGATTCACACGAAAATTAGAGAAACAGTATATTTATGGTTAAATTCGTATCATAAGAATTTCGTTATTTTGAATGTGTCATATTTTGATAATGCGATTCCGATAACCTACCCTATATCATTGTTTTAAAAGTTTAAAAGTGCTGATAATTAGCATAGAGACACAACATGTGTTTTTTGAAAAATCATAAGACCAACTTGTTTTTTTTTTTTAGATACAAGATTTTACATTGTATATAAAAATGTAGGCCATGATTGGACAGGAAAAGTGCATTGTATTGTGGTTTTAAATATTTTCGCGAAAAAGTCTATTTCGAATTTATTTCGAAGATATACGAAGAGTTCTAATCGCATTCTAAGTTCATAGAAATATCAACATCATTCGACGAAGGAGAACTCCTTTTGTACAAAAGGTTTTCTTTTTTTTTAAATATTTTTCCCATATCTAAAAGGAGAGTAATGGAGAAGGTTGGAGAGGGTCTCTGAAGTTTCTAGTTATTAAATTAGGACCACTTGATTTTTTTTTAGATATCTCATATACAAATTTTTTTGTAAAAAAAAAAATATAACTCGCAATATGTAAAGTAACTAGACGATAAAAAAGAGGAAATCATCAGGGGCGTATATCAAAAGGCAAGCCTCCGATGGACCAACAAGGATACCTACAGTATTGCGAGTGCAATTGTGGCCTGCATATGATAGGAAAAGGACAAGGGAGCTGCTTAATGGCAGCAGAACAAACTCCAGGAATCTAGTAAGGGTCCTTACGGGTCACTGGGCCATAGGTGACCATGCTAGAAGACTGCAGATAGCGGTGAACGATTTCTGCAGGAGCTGTAATGACTTGGAGGAAATCGAATCCGTCAAGCATGTGCTTTGCGAATGCTCCGCTCTGATGAATAAAAGAAGTAGGCTACTGGGTAGCAACTTCTTTTCAAGTCTGGGGGAGCTGCAAAACAAAGAATTTAGATACATCCTGAGTTTTCTTAAGTATCTTGAGTTCCCTAAGGGAAGCAGGATTGATCTGGGGCGGCTTGAAAAGGTTGTCCCATGGGGCCTAGGGGCACAATGGACACAAATAAAGTCTAATTGATGCAGGCTAGTTGTCTTGCGGCACCCATCTTACCTAACCTAACCTAACTAGACGATAAACAAGCACATAATTGACTAAGTATTTTACGCGTTACTAAATAGGAGCCATAAAATCATAAATTTCAAGACGACGATCTACTCTAGCAGGAACATTACAAAATTATGTGTTGACCACACAAGTCCAAACGTAATCTGTTTATTAATTAGTTTAGTATATTTCATTTCATCAATATGACACCGGTAGTAGTAAGTTATGATAGTGGAACACAATGGACGCAATAGAGGTCAAATAATGGCCGGTTTCAGAGTCCAGGCTTAGGTAAGCCACGGGTGTGGATTAAGCCCAGAACTTAAGCCTACTCGGTTTCATAGTACTCAGTAAGTAGAGGCTTAGTTAAACCGCAGATCAAAAATTTTAAATTGTCAGCATTGCGGTAATTATGAATTTTTAAAGGAAAATTACCATTGTGAATCCCGATGAAGTCAAAATAAAATATTAAAATATTGTTATCACTCGTTTACTTAAACTGTGCGCAGTTATTACGCAGTTATACATTTCTTCGTCGCTTATATCCTCTGGATCAGATAAAGAACTCATTTTTGTCTTAAAGTATTTGGTTTTTTCCTAAAACGTCAAATGGAATGCTGACACTAGCTGCCAGATAGTACTCAAAACTACTAACTAGATATCTATTTTTCGCTTGGAAAATTTCAATTCAGTTTTAAGCTATAACTTTTGAAATATGTACGTTCGTTTAATAATAAAAATTATAATATTTAGCAATAATCTGCATGAGCTTCACAACAACATCTGAGGCTTAAGCCTTCGAAATGACGGGCTTAAGTCAAGCTTGACTTAAACCAATGATGTCACTTAAGTCTTGCTTGGGAATCTCGAATATTTACTAAGGCTTGTTCTAAGCCATCGCTGTGGTGTAAGCCTTGACTGTGAAACCGGCCATAAGTGATGCAGGCTAGTCGCCTAGCAACACGCCTCCTACCTTAGTTATGATGGTGGACAGCTGAAATTTTTAATCGAAGTGAGTAGCATTAGAAGAAAGTAGGTACGTCAAATGGCCTTATTCAGAAAATTGACTTAAATCGTTTTAGTAGCTTCAGGTGGAAAATTTAAACGTTTTGACTTATCGAATTATTTTATTAATCACTTCTAAATATGTATATCAAAATATTATTTGCTGAACTTTCAATTGCCGAAATACATCAAATGAAGAAAAGTTATTTTACAATGTGAAACTTTCTAACTGGCTCAAATTTAATGAAGAATTTTAGATAGGGAACACAAACTAAAGAGGAAGAAGATTCTGAGAACCTCTGCGGATATGTTGTGTATCCACAACAAGGTGTCCCTTCAGTGGGTATGGGTTTCTGTCACATGTGGATAATGGGGTATGAAAGGGCTGACCATTTAGCTAGTGCTGGCTTTGATTCTCCGTTCCTTGGACCGGAATCCACCGTAGGCGTTGCCATCTCGAGTATCAGGTCTCTCATCAAAGCGGATGTTCATAGAAAGCATCAGCAGAGATGGAAGAACCTGAGTACATGTAGGTGTACAAAACTGTTTTTTGATGGGCCGAATAGGAACATATGCGGGGCTCGCAAGGAACCAATGTAAAATTGTGGTTGGCATCTTCACCGACCACAGCTCACTTCACGCTCATCTAACAAGGATGGGAGTTGTCGACAGCCCTGAGTATCTGTCCTGCCTAGAGGGAGAGCCTGAGACAACCGAACACTTTTTGTTTTGTGTGCGTGTTTGACCTTCGCCCGGAGCAGGCTGTATACTCTAGGGTCTGTCCTTGTATCTGTATATGAGTTGCGAAACTTTCCTCACCAAGACCTGATGCACTTCACTAAGAGGACAGAATGAAGGCGATTCTAGCAGGATAGCACAATGGGCCTCTCTGGCCTCCGTGCTTGGGATGGGTTCTTCTGTCCCACTGCCTTAAAACAAAAACAATCAAACAAAATTAACCATCGAATCAATTGATGATCGTTTTTATGATATGCTTCCTGGAAAGTGACATTTTATCTGATATTGCAGAAAACATACTGCCTTTTCAATGATTACTAGCACCAAAAACTATTTCTATAAAAACCTTCCGGCAAATCTTAAAAGTCTGTAGAAATACAGGCAAAAACTGCGGAAAATCCTAAATCGAATTTATTACAGATCACTTAACGCTCAAAACGCGGCCTACCAGTCCATTCTCTCCCAAGTCAAATGCCCACAAAATTTTGAAAAAATTAACAAAGTCTGTTCGAGGAAGTGAAAACTCCCGAAAGTCATAAAGAAAAGCCAAGAAACGTTAGTTCTTCCACAGAAAAATGTGATGCATTCGCATTATATTTTCAAGACACTTTTAAAGATAACTAAATCCTTAGTACTCCAGCCTTCTCTTTGGCAGTAAACAGCCGTGTTAATACTTTTCTGAACGCAAATTGCTCTATACCACAAACATTCTTCTGCATGGATAATCCCACAATCTATCCTGAAGAGCAAAATATTTTCACCAATCCTTTGCACCTCTTCGTCTTAACCAAGACAATAAAATCCAAAAAATCGTGTGCGGTCCCGGCAAAGTTTCAAATGCAATTATTAAAAAACTTCCGCCAAAAGCTCTTGACTTCCTATCAACCGTCTTCAATAATTGCATCAATAATTGTTAGTTCCCTGAAAAATGGAAAATTTCACGCATTTTCCCAATCCCCAAAAAGACTTCAGCAAAAGACATCATGGAGTTCGGCCTGAACTCTCCTTAGTTTCAAACTTAGGAAAGCTTTTTAAGAAAGTCATCAGGCAACAGGTTATAAACACCTGTGAAGAAAAAAATATCCATCAAGACTCCCAGTTTCGTTTCAAACCACAACACTCCACCTTCCATCCACTACTAAAGCTAAAGTTTCGCGCGGATGCAACCAGAGCCTTAAATAGGAACGAATGTATCGTAGGCTGCTTCCTTGACGTCGAAAAAGTATTCGACTCGGTATGGACAGCAGGGCTTGTTTTCAAGTTAAATCAGTTCGGCTCCCCCCCCCCTTAATTTGTTAATCTACAGTTTTCTAACTTCTAGGAAACTCTATGTGGAACTTGAAGAACATAAATCACCACTTAAGGCAATAGAAGCTGGTGTCCCCCAAGGCTCCATTTTAGGCCCAATCCTCTTCAACATCTATATTTCTGACCAACCTCCAAACGAATATGGGACAATACTTTATACGCTGATGACTCCCTCACGTATGCCCAATTTCGCTGCCCAAATTTGGCTATAAATAAAGTCAACCTGTACCTTAACAAATTAGACTTCTACCACAGAAAGTGGGGTATCAAAATAAATGTCAAAACATCTGAACTGATTTGCATTTGGAAACCTGGCACTGAGCGAAACCGCCAAGCTGCAAAATCTAGGACCATTGAAGCCATCTAAAACAGGGGAAAAATTAAACCCACATAAAGTGCGAAATACCTGGGTATCAAATTTCATGTGCTGTTAAGATTCAATAACAATGCTAAAGCGACCATTAGCAAGGCCAATTTCTCATATAGCCTACTTAGTCCAATAATAAACTTCACGGACGGTTTCTCAACTCAGACCAAACTTCTGTTGTACAAACAACTCATAAGACCTGTTATTACTTACTCCTCCCCTATCTGGCATACTATTTCTCCCACCTATATGGAAAGACTCAGCAAGCTTGAAAGAAAAGTCTTTAGAGCTTGCACGGGATTCCAAAGACGAGCCAATGGAAAATTCTTTCCCAACGGAGTAGTCTATGAGGCAGCCAACATCACTCCAATCCAGGAATACCAAACCACCCAAACCCACTGATAAACAACCTGCCGGACCTTCCCAAACTGGCAAACTTTAATTACCTCACCCCTGCTCTTAACAAAGCCCAGGGCTAGAAATACCTACCATATAGATGATGGCAGAATAAGCTTCTACGACCATAAAGGCGATTACTATCGCGGGTACTCACATTTCAGCCACGTTACTCAGAGAGTATCTCTGAAGGAAACCAATGCCTTAGGAACCATTGATTCCTAAACACTCCCAAAAATCCACAAACAATCCTCTCATACCTCCTTTCCCTGCCCTCCTACTAACAATTAGCTCGAAAAGGAGAACGACATGAGGTACGACTGATAAGGCGCATCAGCTGTAAACAAAAAGATGACAATAAAACGGAAAGTTAGAAAGTCACAAAGGACACGTGCAAACAGGAGAACAAAAGACGACATCAAACCGAACTGAGGACTAAAGATGAGCCCCAACGAACAAATGAGAGCAAATAGAGATAACATCGAGGGAAGCTACGACAACGCAAATAAAAAATGCGGCGCAAAACATACTTGACTTGACTGCTTTTTTTACCAATAACACCAATCCTCTGCCTTTCGCCTTCAGATATAAGAAAATGAAATCTGCTATGGTAGGAATGTCTTTAGTAATTGTCGACTAAAGCAGTTCCTACACGTCTAGCAATACTTTGACAATCAACTCAACATACAAAAATTATAATTGAAATGACCAACAAGGAATATCAATCTATTATTTAATTTCGTCTTAACTCCAATACAATGGCTATGACAAACACTTGAGACGATAAGTTTGAAAATTGAATACCAAAATTAATTCGACAACGGATTTTATAGCCCAAATTAAATATGCTTCGATTGCAAAGAATTGTAATCAACGAACTTGAATAGTCTCACACAATCCACACATTTTGTTCGAATGCACTTCCCTTTACAAAAAAAAAAAAAAAAGTTATAGCCCCCCACGTTGCGCAGATTCAACAATTTCAGGTTTATCACGATTTACCCCGAGGTTACACCTGCAAGTACAGCTTGCATGCAAATTGCACTGCCATACTTCTTGCACGTGTAACCTCTGCCATGCTGGCAGTACAGCTTTCAGCGAACTTGCATGCTGAAAAACCATGGCAGCTGGAAGATAGTAATTTGACATTTATACAATTTTCAAAATGGCGGAAACGAAATGCTTGAGAGAAATTCATAAATTTATACCGGGAAAATGAAATTTTCTGGGATTATTTGCAATATATCATTTACCAACACCTTCATTTTCCTTTTTTCTTGGGTTTTTATCATTGTGATGCTTCCTTTATTGCCATAATTTTCCAATATACGCAAGAGTTTACGTCTCAATGCCATTTTTTAAATGAACTTGCATGCAAGCTGATAAGACATCAACCGAACTGCCTTCCGCTGTCAAGTTAAAAATCGTGTTGGAAGGGAGGCTTGCATGCAAGCTGTACTTGCAGGTGTAACCGTGGGGTTAGAACAGAAATTCAGATGACTTTTCTAATATTATGTAGCTAGGCAGATCCCTAAGTTACACCATACATCCAAAATTGGGAAAAGAAAATGCTTAAGAAGTAATCAATATATTGAAAGAAAAAATAGTTTGAAGTGAAAACAAAAGCAAAAAATATATATTTCTCTATTAATGATACAAAAACAATAGAAATTATTAGTAATATAAGGATACTATATGAGCTCGACTTGCTACGGCACGATTATATAATCCGTACCATTTCTTAAATCCTACGTTTCCATCAATATGATTTTGAACGAGGTCCAGGGAACATTTATTAGCAGAATCTTCGCGATATCCAAAGCCATAAAAGTAACCGTCAAGCTCACAAAAATTAAAAGAATAATCAAAATTGTTAAAACATATTTCTTCGGTAAATTTGTTTGTTCTAGTGTCGAAGATTAATCTCTTTCGGTGAGTAAAACAATATATACAAGGACCAATTGCAACACAGCGAATAGGTTTGTCAATACGAGAATCACTGTAAACAATATTCCATTTCTGTGTTCGAGGATCTAGAACGTTTACGTAATTTCTATAGCCTCCAATGGCATATAGTCCTCCATTTATTCCAGTTAATCCAAAGCAAGAATTATTCGCAGGCATTTCTGGACCATAATTCCATTCTCCTTTGCCAAAATCAAAAATTTCCACAGTTTTGCTACCGAATCCACCGCATGCATAGATTTTGTTGTCAACGTATGAACACTGATGGAACCACCTCTCTGTTTTCATAGGTGGAAACTTTTCCCACTGCTGTGTACTTGGCTCGAACAACTCACAAGAATTAGTAGTAGAATTCTGTCCTATTCCTCCGCATATTAACAATTTATTGTCGAATGTTGTATAACCAAAATCTAGTCGAAATTTGGTTTCCTTTTCTATGGTGTTCTCTTCTCCAAGTCCGATAAACATCTTTTCTGATGTCAATCCGAATAACCGCTGAGTTGGTTTATAAAATAGAAAACTGCTGGGAGCTTTTTCTTCAAATTTTTGCTTAGTTAATTTAGCAACCTTTTTCAACAGCTCTGCGTTGGCTAAAACATCTTCATTGCCACCGACAAACAATTTTTGAAAAACAAATTCAATTTCCAATTTAGAGAAGTGTACTAAGTCGACAACTTCCGAAAATATTTGAGAGAAGCTGTTGGTTTCAGAAGCCTTAGCTTCAGCCCATTTCCATACATGTTCAAAGATCTTCTTTTCATCGCATTGTTGATGCAATCTGGTATCAGCAAGTAAACGTCTCATCTCCGCGATGGTCAAGTCACACATTAATGAGCTCTCGAAAAGATGATCAGCTTTGCTAGTGATATACTCCAAACACTTATCCTCCAAACTAGAGATTAGATTGTTTCCAGCAAGTCGCCAATATTTCAAGCAGCTGTGATCCGTAATTGATTCGCTCAGTGCTAGCGAACAGATTTCAGCTAATTGTTCAAGCTGAAAAATCACAGCATATTTGACAATTTTTTCCACATCTTCGATTTCTTCTTCGAATTCGCTGGTGTAGATGAACGTAATTATTTTTTTTAACACATCTGCAGTTATATCTGGCAGTACAATACACTCTTGGAACTTCTCTTTCATTGGAAGTGTTACTAAATCTTTGAAGTAGTTACTTGCCGAGGATACAACGTTTTTGTGCACTTTAATTTCGAATCCATCTTCAGTTTTCAGAATCAAATCACAAAATTCATTTTCCTTGCGTAATTTATTCAGTTGGCTCAACTTAAGCATGTTGAAAGCCTCCAATAAAGATTTTTTCGATACTCTTGGTGTTTCCATTTGTAATTAAAAAATCTGTTGAAGGAAAATTGTAAAAATTTAATTATCTTGCTGAGTAGATTTGCACTATTTCATGTCTCCTCTTACCCTTTTTTTTTTTGTTGCAGGACTATGATTTTCAAAACAATTACAAAATTAGCAAAGTTTCTCTAAGATCAAAATACTCGCGTCAGTCTTTCGTTAAGTAAATTTTAATTTTGTACTTTCTAAAAAAATTATGTAAAATCCACGAACGTCTACACTTCGCAAGGATAGAAATTTCAATAGGCTTCAGTCATAGTCATAGTCATAGTCAGAGTCTTTCTTGCGCATTTAATATATATTGTCCTTAATGTGTAGTCCTAACTTCCGTGTTAGGATTTATGGTACGGTAGATTTTAACACTCAGGCTTTTTATTTTGGCCTTGATTTCACAATTGTCTTTGTTTTGTCTTCTTTTGTTACATATATTGATTAAAAACTTTTATGTTTGGTATGTTTTAGTTGATTATTACAGCTTCGCGCGCGACACTAAGCTGTTTCCGTGGCGGTTGTTTGATATATGTTGTTTAGGAGGGTGAGACGGGAAAATTGGGATGGGTGCGGTTAAGGAGGATGAGGAGCTCTGGAGCTTGGACCAGGTATCCTTGTGTAGGCTTCAGTCAATCAAGAAATCAAAATTTATTTATTTACGCCAGAAACAAGAAACTCAATTTTTGTCGTTTTTGAGTGGGAGGAGATACATATGATTTAAGGAGATAAGTATGTATAGAAGAGTAGGGAGCCTGAATCTCTAACTGCCTTTAAGATTGCTCCTTTTTGTTATCCTGACGTCCGTACCATATGTTGGTGATACAAAAACAAACAATGATAAACGTGTTGCTTCCACATACTTTTCACTTCCCTCACCTTTTTTGAATATATGTATGTATGTGTTAGGTAGATTGTTGCTACAAGTGATCCTGGGTTAAATGGTGCACTTAGAGGTACGTTTTCACTTTCAGGTACCTTACCCGGGGGTTACACCTGCAAGTACAGTTTGCATGCAAGCCTCCCTTCCAACACGATTTTTATCTTGACAGCGGAAGGCAGTTCGGTTGATGTCTTATCAGCTTGCATGCAAGTTCATTTAAAAAATGGCATTGAGACGTAAGCTCTTGTGTATATTGGAAAATTATAACAATAAAGGAAGTATCACAATGATAAAAACCCAAGAAAAAAGGACGATGAAGGTGTTGGTAAATGATGTATTGCAAATGATCCCAGATAATTTCATTTTCCCGGTATAAATTTATGAATTTCTCTCAAGCATTTCGTTTCCGCCATTTTGAAAACTGTATAAATGTCAAATTACTATCTCCCAGCTGCCATGGTTTTTCATCATGCAAGTTCGCTGAAAGTTGCATGGCAGTTGGATTACACTTGCAAGAAGGATGGCAGTGCAAGTTGCATGCAAGCTGTACTTGCAGGTGTAACCCCCGGGTTACCTACCTTTCTTGTGATTACCTACCTACCTACATGAGTCAATTTATTGTTGCCATGAAAATTATTTTACATTTCTAACAACATCAAAAATTTTTAAGCGCGGTCGACCCCGACTTATACAATGACGGCAAAATAAATCTTTTATTTAGAAGAACAAGTTTTATTGGCTGGACTTCCTGGAAATTAACAACACTACTGCGGAAAAATTCAATCTGAGTTGCTGGCATTGAGGATTTATAATTACACCGAAAGGAATTATCTAGGTATATGCAGATGTCTTCATCTTAAAAATTATTTATTCCTTGCACGATTTTGTGCACAACCAAAGGCACCTTAGGGGAATAAGTATTCGAGAAAGTAATGCCAAAATCGACCATAAAAAATCAATGAATAATACGAACCCGAAAATTAAGTCAATAATTATACCCTAGATGAAATCATAGGGGTATACTAAGTTTGTCATTCCGTTTGTAACACCTCGAAATAATGATGGTAGAGCAAAATGGATTGGACACCCATTCATAATATTAAAAGTTATTTCGATTTTTGCATGTCCGTCCGTCCGTCCGTCCGTCCGTCCGTCCGTCCGTCCGTCCGTCCGTCCGTCCGTCCGTCCGTCCGTCCATCCGTCTGTGCGCACGATAACTTGAGAACGCGAACACGTAGAGAGCTGAAATTTTGTACACAGACTTTAAAAAAAAAAAGTAAAATTAAGTTCGAAAATGAGCCAAATCGGGCAACTCCTTCGTGGGGTTGCCATATAAAAATTTCGTTTTCCGCTATATATTTGGTCACTGCCTGAGAACGCGTCGACGTAGAGAGCTGAAATTTCGCACATGATGTTTTTACTACATTAGGAAATAAAATGTCAAAAATGGACTATATCGGGCAACTGCTTCTTGGTGTTGCCATATAAAAATTTCGGTTTTTTACGTATACTTTGAAAACGATCAGTCCAAGACATTTTTATTGTACTAAGAACTTCTGCAGAATACGAAATCCTATAAAATTGGTTATTACCATTTTTTCTGTGCGACAAACTGTTCTAGAAATATATGCGGAAAACCACTTCAAAATCAATACTTGAATAGATCGGTGACCATACGAAATTTCATACGGGCATTCATCTAGGGTATCATAAAAAGTGGTATAACACCAATTCTAGCTTTTTTTTTCTTTTTTTTTTCCATTATTTAATTCAACAAATGTGCTCTGACTATAAAAATGACAAAATCAGGTTAACCATTCCTCGTCAATGGTCAGATTGTTTTAAGTAAGTTACACTAGGCAAAATTGCTCCGATCGATTTCTAAATGATTTTGCCATATGAAATTGGGTAAAAAGAAAAAAAAATCGTCACTAAAAAAAGCACGGGTCATTTTGACCAATGCCACTTGGGGCCGGCCTCTGTAACACGGAGAGCTGGGGAGTTTGGAAGATGAGAATTTTCGTTTTGCCCAAATAAAATTTCCTAACTCTCCATTCGCGATTCTCTAACATAATGGGAGAGTATGGTGAAACCGGGAAAAATGTCGCAATATTGAAGGACGACTAACTCTGTGCAGGAGGGTCGTAGAGCATTGGAATTTTTTCCTACATATTGGTGAACAATTTATAGGGGAGGGGTTTATGGTCTGTTGTTTTTCAATTGTTTTAGAAGAAAAATACTTTAACTTTGTTTGCTACATTAAATTTCATACTACCGCATTAAAATATTACCTACTAGTAGTAAGGAAATTAATTAGCAAAAATCCGTTAACTAAAATAATACCTGAGAGATAAGTCGATAATGTCTCCGTTGATAATAAATTCGGGTAGGGTTCTTAGATACCTCTGTCCATCAGAAATATAGGTAGGTACGTAATTAAGTTAAAGGTTGGCCAACCGATGTTAAGGGACATTTATTATGGCCTCCTTGTACCTATAATCCTTGAAACCAACCCTCAGAGGTAGTTGAATTCTTTAAAATAAATGAGTGTGCGCATAAAATAAAATAATTAAGAACGGTGAAATATCTTCTTTTCAATGACTAGTCCAGTAACACATATTTAGCACCTGCTTATCTCGACTTCAATAGAAGACAGATGTTGGCAATGGCGCCACCATCTTAAATAGTTCAGTGCCATAAATGGTAAAGGTATGTTTATAATTATATGTCTTATCTATGCATAAGTTTGTTAATTTTCCAAACTCAGTGAGGATTATATAAATGTGTCTGGACGAGAATTTAATTCAGGGAAATTTTCAGGCCAAGGAAAAATGGAGATATCATGGTAATTTAAAAGAGTTTTCGGACGAGTGTATGGAATTGAAAGAAAAAATAGGGAGAAATTTTCTTTGGATCATTTCCTAGTATTGTCTCGTGTTCACCTATTTAAAAAAACAAAAAAATGAAATAAAAACATCGAGAATAGCCCGGCCAAGGTGTCAACCTAATTGAATTTCATATCTACTTATTTTTCAATGATCACTTGATGTTTCAAAGCTTCGACTAAAACTTTATCAGCTTGTTTTCGAAAATTTGCAAAATTCTAACAATTTGTGAAACTTCCAAAAATTTTCGAAATACTAAAAATTCGTCTAAAAATCAAAATTTGTAATTTTTAAATTCCGAAGCAATACAGGTATGTTCTTCTAGAACACATCTATATTTTGGGGAGGAGGGAGAGAGATTCAATTTATTTGTCTCACCATGCCCGGGTAGTCCTAAAAGTCTTGCTATTTTAGTAGAATACGAGGAAAATTTTGCTTGCTGAGAAAAGAAAATTGTTGCGTCCAGCGAAAATAAAATAGTTTGTCATACAGCCGTGAGAATATCCAGATTTTTAGGAAATTCGACTATGTTTCAACATATATTTTTGCTTGACTCTTTTTGAAACAAATCGACCCAAAGTCAAATATTAATGTGAAATTATGAACAATAATAACAAGGCGTAATTTTACCTCTCAAAATCTTATGAATTTTAAGAAATTCAACGCTTTATTTCAATTGCGATAAGTCTTGAGTCCGGAAGAGTGTCAAAGGAGTAAGCGAAATCAAGAGTACATTGGTACTGTCATCAGCGATTTTGTGCATGGAATTTGAAGTAACTGACAGCATATAATTAATGAAAATTAAGAAGTGAGTTGGAGAGAGAACAGATCCCTAGAGTACACTGGCAGTTATGGAGTGAAATTCAAATGTAACACCATCTAATACAATCATATATATATAGAGAACTGGCAACATACATGATAAATTTATGCTGTTTACCTCACAGTAGTGCTGCTGCTGAGCGAATATTTTTAGCATTAATTTTAATAAAAAACAATAAAACGAATAGACTTTGCATTAGTACAGTCAGAAATATTATGTTAAGTAAGGAATTGATAAAGGATGCTAAGGACGAAGTATTATATCAACCCAGTCATGAACTAAGGCCTGTCGCAAAAGTTTTGAGACAAATTCAAAAGTTTGGTGTTTGGAATAGAAACAAGATATTTGAAAGCAATTGCCGAAGGCATTTACTTTTATTGAGAAATTATTACACTAAACATTTAAACTGTGGCTAATGGCCCGTTATATTCGATTTTACGTAGCTAGTGGCGAAGGCTCTTCATCAAGGCTTGGACGACCGAAATGTCAATTTCTTTCAATTTTCGCTTAATTCTACCAACTAATTGTTGTTTCGATTTAGCTTCCCAGCCTCTATTGTAGACTACCCGTTTGAGAATAGCCCAAAATCTTTCGATTGGACGTGTCTGTAGAACATTTGGTGGGTTGTCATCTTTTGGCACAAGTGGCACTTTTTGCTTATTTAACCAGAAGATAGTTTTTTTTTTTAATAATGACACCATGCCAAGTCCGGCCAAAACATTATTTTGTCTTGAGCGTGATGTGTTGCCATAATTTTTTTTCAATTTAGGCAAGCACTGGCTGGTACAAACATCAAAATCAACTGCTGAACCACCGATTGGTCGAATATACGGCGCTGATATTCCTTTCAATGAAATCGCAATCCATACCAACACCTTTGGCTCGTACTTCTATTTGGGAGCAAATCTGACATTATCGGGTGCTGTTTCAATATTATCGGTATAAAAAAATTGTTACCGCTCAAATTGTGACAGGAAAATGTGAAATAACTTTCTTCATCCAAAATGATCAATGTGTTGTTCGCAAAATGTTTCAAACGCAGTGCACAACATCATTTCGGTATTCTTTCTGACTGCTTCGTTGTGTATTTGGGTTCTCGCTTACGTTTTCGTTTGCAGAAATTATTTTCCCGTAAACTACGATGAATTGTATCTTTGCAAACACCAATTTTTCTCCCCAATCGCCTGGTTGACTGTCCGACCTTGTTTTTTGCATTTTCTAGCACTTGTTTCGCTGTTCTGGCATTCAACTTCTTTGACTTATTTTCTGGTTGTTTGCCTTCTTTACAATCTTTCATCACTCGACATATCGTTGCACGAGAAATATCTTTGTCTTTGAACACTTCCAAAATTTTACTTGTACTTAAACTTCCGAAAACTTTGGAGACAGCCTTGCGCAAATCTATTTTGTTCGACATTACTAATGCAACTTTCCGGCCACACTGACTTTGAAAATGCTCTATAGATACCATTACATCTTCTGAGTGAATGAGTCATCTCATTTCATGCAACAGTGTGCAGGGCTGAACAATTCAAATTTGTCTCAAAAGTTTTGCGACACGCCTTATTATCATTTGCATCGTGTTTTAAATTCCAGCATGGTGCTTATTTTTGTGAAAAAAATGAATAATGGTTAAATTTATGTAATACAGGGTTATCCAATAAGAGGTATTATTTTAATTAGCCCGCTATTTCGGTAGATGTCACTTTGGAGATGTCATTTTTTGACATTTGACAAGTAGAAACTACGCCATTAATAAAAATGGAACGATACACGATTCCACAACGCAATGAAATTATTAAAATTCACTATTCACTAAATTCACTAAAATTCACTTGAGTGATGAGGCCCATTTCCACCTCGATGGCTTCGTCAACAAGCAAAATTGTCGCATCTGGGGCTCGGAAAACCCAAGAGTTATTGTTGAAAAGCCTCTCTATCCTCAACGTGTGACTGTTTGGTGCAGTTTATGGTCCCGCGGGATCATTGGACCTTACTTTTTCGAAAATGAGGCTGGAGCAACAGTTACGGTGAATGGATTGCGCTATCGACAGATGATTAATGATTTTTTATGGCCGGAATTGGATGGTATTGATCTGGACAACGTTTACTTTCAACAAGACGGCGCTACGTGCCATACAAGCAACGAAACCATTGATCTTTTACGGGAAAATACCAAAATAACACCTCTTATTGAAAAACCCTTTACATATATTGGTATGTTGAAAGAAATGTTGTTTCTATGTTCTATTGAGTCTATTTTGATACTGTCTTGTTTTTTTAATAAAATTATTCGGTGGAAGTGATATTTTTAATTCTACTCCATTTTTCTCAAATCTAATCCGATTTTTAAGGCAGTCTATTCCGCTTATTCTAGCCTGGGGTCCCCATCACTGAGGATTACTACACCACACGAAATTAATTGATTAAAGAAGTTCAATAGAACGAAGTAATTACAACAAAAAATTAGTATACGCGATGCTTACTGCTTAGTAACTTTTTAACAAAAATGTACCCACACCATTTTCGTTAGTGCTTGTTAGAATTTTTACATCTTCCAATTGAAGAGATATAATTAGGTGAAAATGTTTCAGCATGTCTTTTAGAAGATAATAATTTTAAGCTCTAAAGAAATTTTAGAATTCAGAAACACTTGGTTAAAATTTTATATTGAAAGTGCGGTACAAATAGAAAAATGGTTTCCAGTCGATGTCATGAAATGTCTTAAATATGTGCTTTGAAATTTTAGATCCTAATAATTAAAAAAAAACAAAACATGCATCAATTATTCCTTTCGCAAATCATTTTCGTAATACAGGGTGTTTCCCCTTAGGAGGTCCACAGAGTGGGAGGTGATAGTACTCACCTAGACGAACCAAAAATTGTATGGCAGGTGGGGGGGCAATATCAACCGTTTAGGAGTTACAGGGTGATTCATAAAAAAAGCTAGGTTTTTACAAAACACCCTGTATCTTAAAAACTACAGGGCGTATGGTCACAGTTAAGGGCTCACTGTATGCAGAACTTCATGGGCTTTCCAACGACAGCTCAACCAGCCCCATACCCCTCTCCTCTCAGATGTTATGAAGGTCTAAACTAAAAATTTCGGATTTTCTTTCCTTTTTTTTTACTTTGACCTCTATTATTTTTGCAAAAAGGTCGTTAATATAACTTTTTTTTATAAAAACTGTAAACTGTGGAGCCTCCTCTTTAATTTGACCTATTATATCCTATGTGCTATCTGTATCCGTTAAAGAGTTATTAGCTCTAAACTTATTTTCAAACCTATTTTCAAACCTATCCTCAACGATAATTTGTTCCCTTAGTACGTCATTTTAAAAAATATCGTCTAATTTCAGTGTGACCGGAATAGGTTATGAGTTAATAACTGTTTAACGGCTACAGTTAACACATAGGGTGTAATAGGTCAAATTAAAGAGGAGGCTCCACAGTTTACAGTTTTTATAAAAAAAAGTTATGTTAACGACCTTTTTGCAAAAATAATAGAGGTCAAAGTAAAAAAAAAGGAAAGAAAATCCGAAATTTTTAGTTTAGACCTTCATAACATCTGAGGGGAGAGGGGCACGGGGCTGGTTGAGCTGTCGTTGGAAAGGCCATGAAGTTCTGCATACAGTGAGCCCTTAACTGTGACCATACGCCCTGTAGTTTTTAAGATACAGGGTGTTTTGTAAAAACCTAGCTTTTTTTATGAATCACCCTGTAACTCCTAAACGGTTGATATTGCCCCCCCACCTGCCATACAATTTTTGGTTCGTCTAGGTGAGTACTATCACCTCCCACTCTATGGACCTCCTAAGGGGAAACACCCTGTATATTATGTGACTACAGAATTCTTAATGCCTTATATCCTAGAGTCTAGGTAGATGGGCAAAATCAATGATCATTCGTTCTTAATTGAATTTTTCAAAAATTGCTTTACCTTTGAATTTGAGTTATTAAAAATATGCTGTCAATAACATATAAAAATTTACAGGACTTTCATTTTAATTTACAAAATCTTGGATAACTTGATTTTTGAAAGAATCAATTACAAATGAATGAAATTTTTTTTTTGTCCGTCTGCCTAGGGTCTTAGATTCAGAATACAGACTTGTTACGGAATTACGAGAAATTGATAATAATTTGCCAATAATCGAGTTTTGGGGGAGAATTTGTCATAACATCAAAATGGAAGAGGCATCTTCAATATTTCCTTATTTGAAGAAAATTCTTTTACATTTATTCTGTCGACCTCATAGTTCTCAAAAAATCTTTTTCTGTCATAAATCTGAACAAACGGAGATTAGGAATAGGTTAAACACCAGCATTCGACAGGGAATATGTTAAAAAAAAAACGAATTGTTACGAAATTGAAATAAAGCCTGTTCACTTAAAGTTATTAGATCAATATCTGCATGATCACGAAAATATGAAAGGATAGCCGATTTTTCATATATTCAAAATATAAATATGTGTATTTACAATACAGAAGACGGCAGTTATATTTATGTTAATAACTGAAAATGCAATTTCTTTATTTATTTTTTTTACTGAACTGAAGTTTTGAAATAATCTGTAAACATAATAAGTTTGGTACTTATTGTGCAACGACGTTTAAACACAGTAATTTTTCCATGAAAACAGTACTTTTTTCAGCTGCACAGTAATTTGAAATTTTGAGTTAACATAACTGCGCGTAGACACAAAATGTTTTGGGTAGAATTTTTATTCATTTTGGTGGCCGACTTGTTATTTTCAGGTACCTACCTACAATACTTTCATTATGTGAAGTAATTAACATAAGTACTAATAAAAAATACAAAATCTTTCAAGTAAAGTTAACCTCACGTAAGTACGTGAATGTTGAAAAGCATGATGCGAGAATTATTAAACGGTAGATAAACGAATTTATGTAAATTATTTCGATTAATTAAAAAATATTGGAAAAATGCATTATGGTACACTTGAGTATAAGGCTAGGGGTTGCATTTATGAAATCTGCATGTACTTCCATTTTATGATGTCTCTATCCCATGATGAAAAAGAGTTCCAATGAAGCATTCGTATTCATTCATTGGCGCGCGTACGGTACCACCTTCGGAGCGCTCTACAATTTTCATAATAGACATTTTTTCACTAGTAACCTTAAACGAGAAAAAAGCAAAATGGAATTATCAACACCTAAATTTTTTGCTTCTTTGCTCGATAACTAAAATTGATTTTTCCAAATAAGTTCTTGAAAAATATATCGTAGAGAAATTCAAGAGCTATCAAATTTTTTTAGATTTTGTTGCAGCTAAAGTTGCTAACTGCGGGTCCCTTGAAAAAAGTATAACTTCCTACAGAATTTGCTGGAATTTTATTTTTCAAAAATAAATATAATTTGAGGTAAGTGAATACAATATGCCCACCTTAAGGGATTTTTTTAACAAGATAATGAAGATATAAAAAACAGCAATTATACCTATATAATAATAAAGTACAACAGGTTTAGAACCAAAAAAAAAAAAAAAGTAATAATTGTCGCGGAAAATTATTTTGAAATATGTTTTACCTAATTTTGAGAAAAATATGTAAATGGCCATATTGCCAACTCGGTATTGGTAATATGGCCATAATATGAAAACGTCTGAAATTATAAAAAAAATGATCTCTTGCAAGTGAAATATTTATTTTGAATAAAAGTAGTAGGTACATTAGGTAAGAATAAGAAAGTAAAGAGTTTACATGCTGACAATACGAGCATAACGTGCTAGCAATATGCCCATGGGCTATTGTCAACTCCGCATAGTGGGCATATTGCTGCACATGAAGTAAAAATTAAGTAAGGCGATGTTTTTATCTAATGTTTTACTGCAAATCAATAAATTTTTTCCGCAATCCAAGCTTCAATACCGATGTATTGAATACAAGACATTGCAAGACAATAGAACTTTTTTTTACTTACTTTTTTAATAAAGTGCTTACCTCGTAAATATTCTTAAAATAACAATTTTCGCGGACACTACTCGCTTTGCTCAACTAGGTACTAATCCGATTTACAGTTCATATAATTTCCTTCAACCGTTCGTTGGCTAGATTTCTTTTACAATTACCTTGAAACTATGGTAATTACCGTATGTATGACAACGCTGATTGTAACAGCATATAAAAATTCTGAAGAAAAATTTTAGAAGAAATTTCACAGGAAAAATTTATTGTAAATAAAATGCTCACAATCACATCTTTCCGATGAGGATTTTCTTTCCATGAAGTGAAAGCAGTGAATTTAGGAAAGGAAAACTAAGGTCAACATTAGATATTCGTTGTACTGTTTGCTACTTGATCTTTTTATTTGTTATTGCAAAGCCGTTCCTGAGGAAAATATAGGTACTGTTTCGGTTATAACGAAATAATTAGACATATCACGATGAGCTCATGAATACGCTCCTCATGAGCAATCAGATGAACGTACTGATGAAATTTATTCGCGTTTGAACAAAAACCAGAAAGAAGATCATTTAAATATTTACTTATTCACAGATAGTGTGCATGATGAGATATTACATCTCTTTCACTTGTTTAGAAATGTATACTTTGCTTCTCTTTTGTGCATTTTACAATATTAGATGAGCACTTCGATGAGTACATAATGAGTGTCACGATGAGCTCATTAATGAGCATATCAATGAGTCTCACTATGAGCTTATTAATAACAATATCAATGAGTGTCATGATGAGTTCATAACGAATGATTTCATATATTTTTCTGAATTCGACGCTGAGGCGTAAGGATATGATCATAACGTATTGTTCAGCATATGGGCGACAGTATTTTCAGAAAAACAAATCAAAAAATTAATTTAAAATAAATAATTAAATAAATAATGCCGTGATGGCAAGAATAAATATTTACTTATTGCTGGTTTAATATATAGGGAGCAGTTTCGTGATATTCAATGAGCCCTTTGATGAGATTTAATGAATGCTCATCAGGAGGCTCATCAGGACTTAATTTTCTATATGTTTCTTCATGAATTGCAAACACCTTATTGCTTTTTGGTTTACATAATAACTGCTCCTTGCGGGGCAAGAGGCAAGGTAAAACTGTGAGCAATTTCTACTAGGGTGTTCTTCGATATACTTTGTACTTAGATAATTATGAGAAATATCCTGATTCACACGAAAATTAGAGAAACAGTATATTTATGGTTAAGTTCGTATCATCTGAATTTCGTTGTTTTGAATGTGTCATATTTTGATAATGCGATTCCAATAACCTACCCTATATCATTGTTTTAAAAGTTTAAAAGTGCTGATAATTAGCATAGAGACACAACATGTGTTTTTTGAAAAATCATAAGACCAACTTGTTTTTTTTTTTTTTAGATACAAGATTTTACATTGTATATAAAAATGTAGGCCATGATTGGACAGGAAAAGTGCATTGTATTGTGGTTTTAAATATTTTCGCGAAAAAGTCTATTTCGAATTTATTTCGAAGATATACGAAGAGTTGTAATCGCATTCTAAGTTCATAGAAATATCAACATCATTCGACGAAGGAGAACTCCTTTTGTACAAAAGGTTTTCTTTTTTTTAAATATTTTTCCCATATCTAAAACGAGAGTAATGGAGGAGGTTGGAGAGGGCCTCTGAAGTTTCTAGTTATTAAATTAGGACCACTTGATTTTTTTTTTAGATATCTCATATACAAATTTTTTTGTAAAAAAAAAAAATATAACTCGCAATATGCAAAGTAACTAGACGATAAAAAAGAGGAAATCATCAGGGGCGTCTATCAAAAGGCAAGCCTCCGATGGACCAACAGGGATACCTACCGTATTGCGAGGCAATTGTGGCCTGCATATGACAGGAAAAGGACAAGGGAGCTGCTTAATGGCAGCAGAACAAACTCCAGCAATCTAGTAAGGGTCCTTACGGGTCACTGGGCCATAGGTGACCATGCTAGAAGACTGCAGATAGCGGTGAACGATTTCTGCAGGAGCTGTAATGACTTGGAGGAAATCGAATTTGTCCAACACGTACTTTGCGAATGCCCCGCTCTGATGAATAAAAGAAGTAGGCTACTGGGTAGCAACTTCTTTTCAAGTCTGGGGGAGCGGCAAAACAAAGAATTTAGATACATCCTGAGTTTTCTTGAGTATCTTGAGTTCCCTAAGGGAAGCAGGATTGATCTGGGGCGGCTTGAAAAGGTTGTCCCATGGGGCCTAGGGGCACAATGGACACAAATAAAGTCTAATTGATGCAGGCTAGTTGTCTTGCGGCACCCATCTTACCTAACCTAACCTAACTAGACGATAAACAAGCACATAATTGACGCGTTACTAAATAGGAGCCATAAAATCATAAATTTCAAGACGACGATCTACTCTAGCAGGAACTATAGTTATAATGAGAACATTACAAAATTATGTGTTGACCACACTTAATTAGTTTAGTATATTTCATTTCATCAATATGACACGGGTAGTAGTAAGTTATGATAGTGGAACACAATGGACACAATAGAGGTCACATAATGGCCGGTTTCAGAGTCCAGGCTTGGGTAGCCACGGGTGTGGATTAAGCCCAGAACTTAAGCCTACTCGGTTTCACAGTACTCAGTAAGTAGAGGCTTAGTTAAACCGCAGATCAAAAATTTTAAATTGTCAGCATTGCGGTAATTATGAATTTTTAAAGGAAAACTACCATTGTGAATCCCGATGAAGAAGAAGACATCAAAATAAAATATTAAAATATTGTTATCACTCGTTTACTTAAACTGTGCGCAGTTATTACCAATCAGTTGAACTTTTTATCTGCGAGTGTATCAGATCCAAAATCATCATAGCCGAATGTTTCGACAGTCGGATCCGAGAATAAATATCATCGTCATCCCATTTCTCGAAATGGTGCGGGTGCTTTCTTATAATTTTTTTACCGGTCACACTTTGCGATATTATGTTATACATTTCTTCGTCGCTTATATCCTCTGGATCAGATAAACAACTCATTTTTGTCTTAAAGTATTTGGTTTCTTCCTAAAACGTCAAATGGAATGCTGACACTAGCTGCCAGATAGTACTCAAAACTTCTAACTAGATAACTATTTTTCGGAAAATTTCAATTTAGTTTTAAGCTATAACTTTTGAAATATGTACGTTCGTTTAATAATAAAAATTATAATATTTAGCAATAATCTGCATGAGCTTCACAGCAACACCTGAGGCTTAAGCCTTCGAAATGACGGGCTTAAGTCAAGCTTGACTTAAACCAATGATGTCACTTAAGTCTTGCTTGGGAATCTCGAATATTTACTAAGGCTTGTTCTAAGCCATCGCTGTGGCTTAAGCCTTGACTGTGAAACCGGCCATAAGTGATGCAGGCTAGTCGCCTAGCAACACGCCTCCTACCTTAGTTATGATGGTGGACAGCTGAAATTTTTAATCGAAGTGAGTAGCATTAGAAGAAAGTAGGTACGTCAAATGGCCTTATTCAGAAAATTGACTTAAATCGTTTTAGTAGCTTCAGGTGGAAAATTTAAACGTTTTGACTTATCGAATTATTTTATTAATCACTTCTAAATATGTATATCAAAATATTATTTGCTGAACTTTCAATTGCCGAAATACATCAAATGAAGAAAAGTTATTTTACAATGTGAAACTTTCTAACTGGCTCAAATTTAATGAAGAATTTTAGATAGGGAACACAAACTAAAGAGGAAGAAGATTCTGAGAACCTCTGTGGATATGTTGTGTATCCACAACTAGGTGTCCCTTCAGTGGGTATGGGTTTCTGTCACATGTGGGTAATGGGGTATGAAAGGGCTGACCATTTAGCTAGTGCTGGTTTTGATTCTCCGTTCCTTGGACCGGAATCCACCGTAGGCGTTGCCATCTCGAGTATCGGGTCTCTCATCAAAGCGGATGTTCATAGAAAGCATCAGCAGAGATGGAAGAACCTGAGTACATGTAGGTGTACAAAACTGTTTTTTGATGGGCCGAATAGGAACATATGCGGGGCTCGCAAGTAACCAATGTAGAATTGTGGTTGGCATCTTCACCGACCACAGCTCACTTCACACTCATCTAACAAGAATGGGAGTTGTCGACAGCCCTGAGTATCTGTCCTGCCTAGAGGGAGAGCCTGAGACAATCGAACACTTTTTGTTTTGTGTGCGTGTTTGACCTTCGCCCGGAGCAGGCTGTATACTCTAGGGTCTGTCTGTCTGAGGACAGAATGAAGGCGATTCTAGCAGGATAGCACAATGGGCCTCTCTGGCCTCCGTGCTTGGGATGGGTTCTTCTGTCCCACTGCCTTAAAACAAAAACAAACAAACAAAATTAACCATCGAATCAAGTGATGATCATTTTTATGATATGCTTCCTGGAAAGTGACATTTTATCTGATGTTGCAGAAAACATACTGCCTTTTCAATGATTACTAGCACCAAAAACTATTTCTATAAAAACCTTCCGGCAAATCTTAAAAGTCTGTAGAAATACAGGCAAAAACTGCGGAAAATCCTAAATCGAATTTATTACAGATCACTAAACGCTCAAAATGCGGCCTACCAGTCCATTCTCTCCCAAGTCAAATGCCCACAAACTTTTGAAAAAATTAACAAAGTCTGTTCGAGGAAGCGAAAACTCCCGAAAGTCATAAAGAAAAGCCAAGAAACGCTAGTTCTTCCACAGAAAAATGTGATGCATTCGCATTATATTTTCAAGACACTTTTAAAGATAACTAAATCCTTAGTACTCCAGCCTTCTCTTTGGCAGTAAACAGCCGTGTTAATACTTTTCTGAACGCAAATTGCTCTATACCACAAACATTCTTCTGCATGGATAACCCCACAATCTATCCTGAAGAGCAAAATATTTTCACCAATCCTTTGCACCTCTTCGTCTTAACCAAGACAATAAACTCAAAAAAATCGAGTGCGGTCCCGACAAAGTTTCAAATTATTAAAAAACTTCCGCCAAAAGCTATTGACTTCCTATCAACCGTCTTCAATAATTGCATCAATAATTGCTACTTCCCTGAAAAATGGAAAATTTCACGCATTTTCCCAATCCCCAAAAAGACTTCAGCAAAAGACATCATGGAGTTCGGCCTGAACTCTCCTTAGTTTCAAACTTAGGAAAGCTTTTTAAGAAAGTCATCAGGCAACAGGTTATAAACACCTGTGAAGAAAAAAATATCCATCAAGACTCCCAGTTTGGTTTCAAACCACAACACTCCACCTTCCATCCACTACTAAAGCTAAAGTTTCGCACGGATGCAACCAGAGCCTTAAATAGGAACGAATGTATCGTAGGCTGCTTCCTTGACGTCGAAAAAGTATTCGACTCAGTATGGACAGCAGGGCTTGTTTTCAAGTTAAATCAGTTCGGCTCCCCCCCCCCCTGTTAATCAACAGTTTTCTAACTTCTAGGAAACTCTATGTGGAACTTGAAGAACATAAATCACCACTTAAGGCAATAGAAGCTGGTGTCCCCCAAGGCTCCATTTTAGGCCCAATCCTCTTCAACCTCTATACTTCTGACCAACCTCCAAACGAATATGGGACAATATTCTTATACGCTGATGACTCCCTCACGTATGCCCAATCTCGCTGCCCAAATTTGGTTATAAATAAAGTCAACCTGCACCTTAACAAATTAGACTTCTACCACAGAAAGTGGGGTATCAATATAAATGTCAAAACATCTGAACTGATTTGCATTTGGAAACTTGGCACTGAGCGAAACCGCCAAGCTGCAAAATCTAGGACCATTGAAGCCATCTAAAACAGGGGAAAAATTAAACCCACACAAAGTGCGAAATACCTGGGTATCAAATTTCATGTGCTGTTAAGATTTAATAACAATGCTAAAGCGACCATTAGCAAGGCCAATTTCGCATATAGCCTATTTAGTCCAATAATAAATTTCACGGACGGTTTCTCAACTCAGACCAAACTTCTGTTGTGCAAACAACTCATAAGACCTGTTATTACTTACTCCTCCCCTATCTGGCATACTATTTCTCCCACCTATATGGAAAGACTCAGCAAGCTTGAAAGAAAAGTCTTTAGAGCTTGCACGGGATTCCAAAGACGAGCCAATGGAAAATTCTTTCCCAACGGAGTAGTCTATGAGGCAGCCAACATCACTCCAATCCAGGAATACCAAACCACCCAAACCCACTGATAAACAACCTGCCGGACCTTCCCAAACTGGCAAACTTTAATTACCTCACCCCTGCTCTTAACAAAGCCCAGGGCTAGAAATACCTACCATATAGATGATGGCAGAATAAGTTTCTCGACCATAAAGGCGATTACTATCGCGGGTACTCACATTTCAGCCACGTTACTCAGAGAGTATCTCTGAAGGAAACCAATGCCTTAGGAACCATTGATTCCTAAACACTCCCAAAAATCCACAAACAATCCTCTCATACCTCCTTTCCCTGCCCTCCTACTAACAATTAGCTCCAAAAGGAGAACGACATGAGGTAGGTACGATTGATAAGGCGCATCAGCTGTAAACAAAAAGACGGCAATAAAACGGAAAGTTAGAAAGTCACAAAGGACACCTGCCAACAGGAGAACAAAAGACGACATCAAACCGAACTGAGGGCTAAAGATGAGCCCCAACGAACAAATGAGAGCAAATAGAGATAACATCGAGGGAAGCTACGACAACGCAAATAAAAAATGCGGCGCAAAACATACTTGACTTGACTGCTTTGTTTACCAATAACACCATTCCTCTGCCTTTCGCCTTCAGATATAAGAAAATGAAATCTGCTATGGTAGGAATGTCTTTAGTAATTGTCGACTAAAGCAGTTCCTACACGTCTAGCAAGACTTTGATAATCAACTCAACATACAAAAATTGGAGTTGAAATGACCAACACGGAAAATCGGTCTATTTAATTTCGTCTTAACTCCAATACAATGGCTATGACAAACACTTGAGACGATCACCCTTATTACAGTTGTCGACTCACCAAAGTGACAAGCTTCGCAGTCACTCTCACTTCACTTCACTTTTCGTATGGTCGTTGTCGAACGGTGTGACGTGACATTTTTCTTCGAAGCCTTATTATAGTTGTCACTTAAATTGACAGATAGCATCAGGGCATGGTTCAGGGTGTAGACAAAAGTGAGGTTTGTCTTATTTTGTGGTATTGTTGTTATTTTTGAAAGTGTTTAAAAGGAAAAAATATATAAACGCGATATATTTTAGCCCTTTATCTATAACAGGATGCTTCACATAAAATCTATCATGACTTCAAATTGTTTTTTTGTTGTAATTTTTGCACTAAAATTGCAAAAAAAAAATAATTTAATTTATAAAAATCTATTGAATTTTATGTTTTAATGAACAACTTAGAAAGCCATTATAAATCATTTTTTGCTTGCATTTTCCTTTTCCTTACACACATCTAACATCTGTCACTTACGAAATCCAAGTGAGAAAAATTGTCACTTACATCGACATTTGTCTACTTAATACGCCAACAGTAATACGTCCAAAGTCGTATGTTTTCGACAAATGTCACTTTCAACGACAACCATAATACCATTTTTGTGTCGAAACGACATTTCTCACTTAAAGTGACAACGTAAGTTTGAAAATTGAATACCCAAATTAATTCGACAACGGATTTTATAGCCCAAATTAAATGTGTTTCGATTGCAAAGAATTGTAATCAACGAACTTGAACGGTCTCACACAATCCACACATTTTGTTCTAATGAACTTCCCTTTGCACAAAAAAAAAGATATAGCCCCCCACGTTGCGCAGATTCAACAATTTCTGGTTTATCTCGATTTAGAACAGAAATTCAGATGACTTTTCTAATATTATGTAGCTAGGCAGATCCCTAAGTTACACCATACATCCAAAATTGGGAAAAGAAAATGCTTAAGAAGTAATCAATACATTGAAAGAAAAAATAGTTTGAAGTGAAAACAAAAGCAAAAAATATATTTTTCTTTATTAATGATACATAAACAATAGAAATTATTAGTAATATAAGGATACTATAGCAGTTCGATTTACCTCGGCAAAATTATATAATCCGTAAGATTTCTTAAATCCTACCTTTCCATCAATATGATATTGAACGAGGTCCAGGGAATTTTTATAAACAGAATCTTCGCGATATCCAAAGCCATAAAAGTAACCGTCAAGCTCACAGAAATTAAAAGAATAATCAAGATTGCTAAAAGATATTGCTTTCGAAAATTTGTTTGATCGAGTGTCGAAGATTAATCTCCTTTGCAAAGTAAAACAATATATACAAGGGTCAATTGAAACACAGCGTATATATTGCTGAATACGAGAATCACTGCAAACAATATTCCATTTCTGTGTTCGAGGATCTAGAATTTTTACGTAATCAGTAATGCCTCCAATGGCATATAGTCCTCCATTTATTCCAGTTAATCCAAAGCAATGATTATTCGCAGGCATTTCTGGACCATAATTCCATTTTCCTTTGCCAAAATCAAAAATTTCCACGGTTTTGCTAGCATGTCCACCGCATGCATAGATTTTGTTGTCAACATATGAACACTCAGGGTAAGACCTCTCTGTTTTCATAGGTGGAAACTTTTCCCACTGCTGTGTACTTGGCTCGAACAACTCACAAGAAGCAGTAGTAGAATTCTGTCCTATTCCTCCGCATATTAACAATTTATTGTCGAATGTTGTATAACCAAAACTTAGTGGAAATTTCGTTTCTTTTTCTATTGTGTTCTCTTCTCCAAGTCCGATAAACATCTTTTGTGATGCGAATCCGAATAACCGCTGAGTTGGTTTATAAAATAGAAAACTGCTGGGAGCTTTTTCTTCATATTTTTGCTTAGTTAATTTAGCAACTTTTCTCAACAGTTCTGCGTTGGCTAAAACATCTTCATTGCCACCGATAAACAATTTTTGAAAAACAAATTCATTTTCCAATTTAGAGAAGTGTACTAAGTCGACAACTTCCGAAAATATTTGAGAGAAGCTGTTGGTTTCAGAAGCTTTACCATCAGCCCATTTCCATATATGTTCAAAGATCTTCCTTTCATTGCATTTTTGATGCAACCTGGTATCAGCAAGTAAACTTCTCATCTCCTCGATGGTCAAGTCACACATTAATGAGCTTCCGAAAAGATGATCAGCTTTGCTAGTGATATACTCCAAGCACTTATCCTCCAAACTAGAGATTAGATTGCTTCCAGCAAGTCGCCAATATTTCAAGCAGCTGTGATCCGTAATTGATTCGCTCAGTGCTAGCGAACAGATTTCAGATAATTGTTCAAGCTGAAAAATCACAGCATATTTGACAATTTTTTCTACATCTTCGATTTCTTCTTCGAATTCGCTGGTGTAGATGAACGTAATTATTTTTTTTAACACATCTGCAGTTATATCTGGCAGTACAATACACTCTTGGAACTTGTCTTTCATTGGAAGTGTTACTAAATCTTTGAAGTAGTTACTTGCTGAGGATACAACGTTTCTGTGCACTTTAATTTCGAATCCATCTTCAGTTTTCAGAATCAAATCACAAAATTCATTTTTCTTGCGTAATTCATTCAGTTGGCTTAATTTAAGCATGTTGAAGGCCTCCAATAAAGATTTTTTCGATGCTCTTGGTGTTTCCATTTGTAAATAAAAAATCTGTTGAAGGAAAATTGTAAAAATTTAGTTGCTGAGTAGATTTGCACTAGTTCATGTCTCCTCTTACCGTTTGTTTTTTGTTGCAGGACTATGATTTTCAAAACAATTACAAAATTAGCAAAGTTTCTCTAAGATCAAAATACTCGCGTCAGTCTTTCGTTAAGTAAATTTTAATTTTGTAGGTACTTTCTAAAAAAATTATGTAAAATCCACGAACGTCTACACTTCGCAAGAATAGAAATTTCAATAGGCTTCAGTCAATCAAGAAATCAAAATTTATTTATTTACGCCAGAAACAAGAAACTCAATTTTTGTCTTTTTTGAGTGGGAGGAGATACATATGATTTAAGGAGATAGGTATGTATAGAAGAGTAGGGAGCCTGAATCTCTAACTGCCTTTATGATTACTCCTTTTTGTTACCCTGACGTCCGTACCACATGTTGGTGATACAAAAACAAACAATGATAAACGTGTTGCTTCCACATATTTTTCACTTCCCTCACCTTTTTTGAATATATGTATGTATGTGTTAGGTAGATTGTTGCTACAAGTGATCCTGGGTTAAATGGTGCACTTTGAGGTACGTTTTCACTTTCAGGTACCTTACCTACCTTTCTTGTGATTACCTCCCTACCTACATGAGTCACATTATTGTTGCCATGAAAATTATTTTACATTTCTAACAACAACATCAAAAATTTTTAATCGCGGTCGACCCGGACTTATACAATGACGGCAAAATAAATCTTTTATTTAGAAGAACAAGTTTTATTGGCTGGACTTCCTGGAAATTAACAACACTACTGCGGAAAAATTCAATCTGAGTTGCTGGCATTGAGGATTTATAATTACACCGAAAGGAATTATCTAGGTATATGCAGATGTCTTCATCTTAAAAATTATTTATTCCTTGCACGATTTTGTGCACCTTAGGGGAATAAGTATTCGAGAAAGTAATGCCAAAATCGACCATAAAAAATCAATGAATAATACGAACCCGAAAATTAAGTCAATAATTCTACAAAACTTTGAGAAATTTTCCTTTCTGTTTTTCTTTTTTCTTTATTATACCCTAGATGAAATCTAAACGGTATACTAAGTTGGCATTCCGTTTGTAAGACTTATGACTCGAGAACGCGTTCACTTAGAAAGCTGAAATTTTGTACACGGACGGACCTTAAAAAAAAGGTAAAATTAAGTTCGGAAATGAGACAAATCGGGTAACTCCTTCGTGGCGTTACCATACAAAGATTTCATTTTCCACTATATATTTGGACACTGCCTCAGAACGCGTTAACACAGAGTGCTGACATTTGGTACATAGTATTTTTATGGTAATAACAAATAAAATTTCAAAAATGGACTATATCGGGCAACTGCTTCTTGGTGTTGCCATATAAAAATTTCGGTTTTTTACGCATATATATATATAGGATTTTTTTTTTTTTTTTTTTCCATTATTTAATTCAACAAATGTTCTCTGACTGTAAAAATGACAAAATCAGGTTAACCATTCCTCGTCAATGGTCAGATTGTTTTAAGTAAGTTACACTAGGCAAAATTGCTCCGATCGATTTCTAAATGATTTTGCCATATGAAATTGGGTAAAAAGAAAAAAAAGTCGTCACTAAAAAAAAGCACGGGTCATTTTGACCAATGCCACTTGGGGCCGGCCTCTGTAACACGGAGAGCTGGGGAGTTTGGAAGATGAGAATTTTTCGTTTTGCCCAAATAAAATTTCCTAACTCTCCATTCGCGATTCTCTAACATAATGGGAGAGTATGATGAAACCGGGAAAAATGTCGCAATATTGAAGGACGACTAACTCTGTGCAGGAGGGTCGTAGAGCATTGAAATTTTTCCTACATATTGGTGAACAATTTATAGGGGAGGGGTTTATGTTCTGTTGTTTTTCAATTGTTTTAGAAGCAAAATACTTTAACTTTGTTTGCTACATTAAATTTCATACTACCACATTAAAATATTACCTACTAGTAGCAAGGTAATTACTTAGCAAAAATCCGTTAACTAAAATAATACCTGAGAGATAAGTCGATAATGTCTCCGTTGATAATAAATTCGGGTAGGGTTCTTAGATACCTCTGTCCATCAGAAATAGGTAGGTACGTAATTCAGTTAAAGGTTGGCCAACCGATGTTAAGGGACATTTATTATGGCCTCCTTGTACCTATAATCCTTGAAACCAACCCTCAGAGGTGGTTGAATTCTTTAAAATAAATGAGTGTGCGCATAAAATAAAATAATTAAGAACGGTGAAATATCTTCTTTTCAATGACTAGTCCAGTAACACATATTTAGCTCCTGCTTATCTCGACTTCAATAGAAGACAGATGTTGGCAATGGCGCCAGCATCTTAAATAGTTCAGTGCCATAAATGGTAAAGGTATGTTTATAATTATATGTCTTATCTATGCATAAGTTTGTTAATTTTCCAAACTCAGTGAGGATTATATAAATGTGTCTGGACGAGAATTTAATTCAGGGAAATTTTCAGGCTAAGGAAATATGGAGATGTCATGGTAATTTAAAAGAGTTTTCGGACGAGTGTATGGAATTGAAAGAAAAAATAGGGAGAAATTTTCTTTGGATCATTTCCTAGTATTGTCTCGTGTTCACCTATTTAAAAAAAAAAAAAAAAATGAAATAAAAACAACGAGAATAGCCCGGCCAAGGAGTTAACCTAATTGAATTTCATATTTAGTTATTTTTCAATGATCACTTGATGTTTCAAAGCTTCGACTAAAACTTTATCAGCTTGTTTTCGAAAATTTGCAAAATTCTAACAATTTGTGAAACTTCCAAAATTTTCGAAATACTAAAAATTCGTCTAAAAATCAAAATTCATAATTTTTTTAAATTCCGAAGCAATACAGGTATGTTCTTCTAGAACACATCTATTTTTTTGGGGAGGAGGGAGAGAGATTCAATTTATTTGTCTCACCATGCCCGGGTAGTCCTAAAAGTCTTGCTATTTTAGTAGAATACGAGGAAAATTTTGCTTGCTGAGAAAAGAAAATTGTTGCGTCCAGCGAAAATAAAATAGTTTGTCATACAGCCGTGAGAATATCCAGATTTTTAGGAAATTCGACTATGTTTCAACATATATTTTTGCTTGACTCTTTTTGAAACAAATCGACCCAAAGTCAAATATTTATGTGAAATTATGAACAATAATCAGTAACAAGGCGTAATTTTACCTCTCAAAATCTTATGAATTTTAAGAAATTCAACGCTTTATTTCAATTGCGATAAGTCTTGAGTCCGGAAGAGTGTCAAAGGAGTAAGCGAAATCAAGAGTACATTGGTACTGTCATCAGCGATTTTGTGCATGGAATTTGAAGTAACTGACAGCATATAATTAATGAAAATTAAGAAGTGAGTTGAAGAGAGAACAGATCCCTAGAGTACACTAGCAGTTATGGAGTGAAATTCAAATGTAACACCATCCAATATAATCCGTATTAAGCGACCAGATAAAAAGCTTGCAATCCATAATAGAAGAGGAAGGGAGGGACAAATGCTTTAAGTTTGGTAAAGGGACTGAATGCCACACTATATCAAAAGCCTTTAAAATATCTAGGACAACAACTTTGGACTCTCAAACGTTCCATAAGAAAAGTCAGCAAGTCCGCAGATAAGCGTCCAGTCCGGAAGTCATATAGGCGATCGTTGATAATTTGATTGATTTCTATGATGATGATTGATGATGATTGAAACAGAAGTTTGGAGCCCCGAGGGGTCCCCCGAACGTAGGAAAAGTCAAGGCCCATTGTTCACCCTCCAGACCAATGAGCCATTATAAATTTCAGGAAGTGTGAGCCAAGAATTCTGTAACGTATTTCTGAGAGTCCCGGGCAGTGACATAAAAAGTGGGTCACTGTTGCCGACTCCTCTCCGCAACCGCTACATGTAGAATCATCGACAAGAGTCTCATCCTGTGAAGGTGGCCCCTGAGAGAGGAGTGCCCAGTGAGAATGGACACCAGAGTTCTCAGAGTTGGCTTGTTAAGTCCTAGGAGCTTATTCGTTTGATTTGGGTTTGGTTTACCCCACAGTTCCTTTGTTGTTCTACCCGAGGGATCTTCTAACCAAAGCCGACTGTGTTGGCGCTCAGCCCACCTTGAAATGATTGAGAGAAGGTATTTTGGTGCAACTCCGACTGTAGAGGCTGGTTCCTCCGAGGTTGCACCAAGACGAGCAAGCCCGTCCGCCCTTTTATTCCCGCTGATGTTGCTGTGCCCCGGCACCCACTGCACTATCACTTTGTTATTCCGATAAAGGGAGTTCAGGGTGGTTTTGCACTCCATTAATAGTTTGGAGGTTATAAAGGGTTTAGACAAAGCAGTATCTGAGTTAAGGAGGTGCCTTCTTGCTTCAAGAATGACCTTGACTTCTGCTTGGAAAACCGTAGCATGGTTTTCAAGCTGCATAGAGAGTTCAATTTCAGGCTCCTCACAGAAAACTTCCGATTGGTTTCTATAGATACCTCATTAATTTGGTATTAACGATAGATTCGAAAACTTTTGAGAGAATTGAAATAATTGCAATTTGTCGATTATTTGAGGGATCGATACATTTTTGTTTTACAAGAATAGGCTGAAAGTCAACTATTTTCCAAGCAGTTGAAAATTTTGTTGCTGTCGAATAAATCAAGTAGAAAAATTTGCGTATACGTTTATCGAAGGCTGAGTCATAAGTTTTAATTAAGAAGGGCGAGAAACCATTAGATCCTCTGGCTTTATAGACTTCGATCCCCTTAATGACCCTGAAAACATCTCTCGTACGGAAAGGTATTGGCTCTTACATCACACAGGAGATGCAAAGCAGACATCTATGTATGAAGTGGGTGGAAGACAAGAATTTGAGGTGAATTTATCACAGGTCAGCTTGGCTGTGCACTTTGGGGTATATGGCAGGCAGGAATCAAGCCGTACTGATGAGTATACGGTTCCTGCGAATATGAAACGCCTGATTTGCATAGAAATGTTGTTTAAAAGATTTTTCAAATGTATAAGTCGTTTTTATTTTCGTGGATCTATCAGTCAAAATTTTAGCTTTTAAAACGCTTAAAGTCTATACAGCAAATTTTGACCTTGAATAGTTCTAAACTTCGCGCACTTCTTTTTCTGTCTCCTCAACCCTAAATATACCTAGAGTTATAAAATTTAAATCTTAATACCGTAAATAATTATAATTCAAACGATCAACATATTGTTGAGTTATCAGGCAGACAGACCAGATAGACAAACAGACAGACAGACAGGCACGCAGGCAGACAGATATTAACAAACCCAATATAAAGTCCGTAATTTTTTACAATACCTATGTATACATATAGAGGATTCCGATACAATCATGAACCATAAACTGAATAATTCCACTAAAGGCGGCTTACAAACTCGATCGGCGAATTCAGTGTTGTTCAACTTTATTTGCTCATGAATTGCTCAAACCAAACAGAATAAATTTGGGTATACCCACCAAAAATACAAAAAAAAAAAAATGAAAATATTTTACAACAATGGACCTACTGCCCGTGTGGAGACAAATGCAAATTGGCGTAAGAGACTGTATCTAACTTTAGATGGCACACATCCAAAATTATTCTGCCTGAAAAAGAATGATAAAAATTCATTGAACTCGCATACTACATACAACTGCATATGTACATATAAAAGCGGAAAAGATTCACGTGCCACTGAACTGGACTAAATCGAAATCAGTTGTCCGTAACAAACAATCGTATATGCATCGCATGGTATCCAGTCGTTTAGTTATCCGCTGAACTATAGCGCGATACCCGGAAAGCTATTTTACATTTTCTGTGTGAATTTTACACTTTTCAATTTACTAACTATATAGGTACCCTACCTGCCTAGGTATAACTAGAGAATACAAAACCCATTAGAAGTACTAGTTACGCTTTTGTATGTAATACAGTATCTCTTCCTGTTTCGTAATTTTTCTCACGCCAGACTGTCTAATCCAAACAAGATTATCAACAGCAACAAAAACAAAAACTAAAACAATAAAAAAATACCTTCAGCCGACTTTAATCGAGAGATATAGGCTTCGTGTGTATATCATTTTAGCGGATTTAGTAGTAGTGGGAATAGATTAGGGAAATATCTTTGGCTGCTGGAATAACAAAAACAAGGCGGAATTCTCTTAATGAAGAGTGAAAAACAAAAGGAAATACTTAGGCTAGCACTTTTGATAGAATCAAATTCAATTGGCATACATTTGGTTGTGAGTTAATTTGCGGTTCGCCATTTAATCTATAGAGAATTTTCGCGTCCGTCAGCTTTTTATCATAACGAAAAGAAGAAAATTATTGCGAATTAGTTTTCATTCTTGGACTGACTGACTGACAGAGTGAAGAGATTGCAAGAATGGAAACATGTTTTCAACATTGGCAGCTCATTGCCATTTTTGATTGATGGCTCTTATTCAAGTGTTTCACAAGTGCATGAGAGGAATTTCGTACTTAAGAATTTCGTATTGATTGACCAATGGCTTTTTGTTTACATTAACTTTTAAGTAAAATTAACATTTTCGGCTGTCAGTTGTCACACGAGAGATTCTTTTTAAACTACTGAGTCATTCCATCCAACTTCATTTGCATTGGTTTAAATTATCTAAAGATTGATTTTTGAATATTTTTGAAAATCTGAATTTAAATTTAATTTCTTTATCCTTGGGGGTTTTAGATGCTGAGAGAAGGCTTTGCAGGAAAGATCCCTGAAAATGAAAGCTGGGCAATAAAGTTTTAAAATTCGCGAAGCCAAGGAGCGTATTTTAAAAAGAAATTCGATCTAAAGACTGAGTCCGAGTGAGATTAATAAATATTTCGCAGTTAATCATAATTTGCAAAGCGTGTAATCAGTCCTCCTTAGAAAGCTAAAATATCTCGTTTTAGTTTTCGTGACGTGGATTGCGTGGAGGTGTGATACTTCTGTGTCGATTCGATCATTTTCGAACTCTTGTCCAACTTATTTATTTATTGTGAATCGAACCTACACTTGTTAGAATCAGTCAATGATGAAGAAAGAAGAATTTTTAAGAACTTTTATTTTTAAAGATTCTTAATCAAATTTATAAATACAAGAAGCAAAAACAAACGCCTCGTCCGGGCTTCGAAGCCGGGACCTTCCGCTTGCCCGGCGACTGCTCTTACTCTTACCACTGAGTTAAGGAGACAGTCTTGCATTTGAATTTACAATTTATTTGAACGCTTTCATCGTTATTGGTTAATGCCAGCTGAAGGCAAACGTGACTTAGTAGGCTAGTTACAAATTGATAAATGCAAGAAGGAAAATCATCTGTCTCGTTAGCTCAGTGGTAAGAGCAGCCGCCCGCCAAGCGAAAGGTCCTGGCTTCGAACTTCGGACGAGGCGTTTGTTTTTTCCTCTTGTATTTATGAATTTGATTTAGAATCGTTAAAAATAAAAGTTCTTAAAAATTCTTCTTTCTTCACTCTTGTCCAACACCGTATAAACCGGGTTACGCAGATTACAAAATTAACCACGAGTGATACCTTGTCGAATGCAGAAAGCAATAGCTCGATAGGCGTTGACTTTTTATAACGATTGTAGAAAAAAAAAACGAAAATATTTTTTCAGTCTGTCTAACAGCACACCCCAGATCAATACAAAAAGGTGAAAATATATTAAAAGAAAAAACATATATATGCAGGTCCAGGACTATTGGAATAGAGCAACATAGGCCTTTTTAATTGTTTATGCTCCAATATGCCTTTTATTTTATTAGACGTGTCTCAAGATAGGACGGGACAGGCACTCAGTGGGTAACTCCGAAGAGCACATTTAATAATCAAGAACCACAGCTGCTGGTACAGTACTCTGGAGGCGCAAGCGACTTCGTCCTTCCGACTATTACTCTATTGTCGTAGCGACATTACTGGTTCATCTACGACCCATTTCAGATTGATTTCATTCCGTGAATTGTATGCCGATATTTGAATTACCGCTGCCTGCTCACCGATCTATTCGTGTGAGGTCTTTTAGAGGACAATGCAGACATACTGGATTATATCCTGACGGTCATAGGACTCTTCGCTGAACTGCATTCAGCTTTTAAAGTATCATCTCTGAGATCTGAACATCAAAGCTATTATTTTTCAGTTGTTTTTTAAGTCGCTAGTCTTTATAGCCGAATTGGAACATAGCCCACAGTGGACTAAACAGCAATAAGACTTCCTGCAGCACCATGTCATGTTGTCATACGAACAATAAGATTACATCACAGTCTTCTGGATCCGATAAAGACAACTCCGCCCGAATAATTGCCCTCCTCTAGGATAACTCTTTCGTCTGTCATAGGGACAGTCCTTCGCATTCATTGACATTAAGAAACTAACATTCATCATCGTCGCTAACTGTCATAGAGACAATTAGGCCGAGGTAATTTCATTACTCGTCCAGTCGGGTAACGTCAACTATCTGCCATACGCTCAAGATTGACGATTTATCATACAGCTTACCCAAATGATAACAATTGGTGTCGAGGTCGACAGCTAACCATCTAATACACAAGATTGAAGATTCATCAGTCAACTTATCCAAATAGTGACAATTGGTAACGACAATCAACTATCCCGCAAAGAAGATTGAATAAGTAGTAAACAACTGACTACCTAAAGAGGTACTGAAGGCTATATTCTCTATTAAATCGCATTCCATTGGCTCTAACGATATGTCTCTGGGATTAGTAAAATTAGTCGCTCCGTTTAACGTCGGCTCTCTTTTGCATACTTTTTAATTTCTGCATCACTAAGTCAGTATTTCCCCAAGAAATACCCGCCCCCCCCCGACTTCAGGCCTATCTGTTTATATTGTTTCATTTCTCGAGAAGCCGTTGTATTGACCAACAGTACATGCTTCAGAAAGATCTTCGTAGTCGATGACAGTGTGGATTTCGTCCTAAACATAGTTCCGAAAGTGCTCACGTGAAGGTTATAACGGACATCTGCCCATCTATTGATAGGCAGGAAATGGCTATTATGACGATTTTGGACTTCTCCAAGGTATTTTAGAGTGTCTGTCATATTAACCACCTGTTGAAAAAGAAAAATTTCCTGCAATTTCGATTTTTTAAACGGAGCCACATTCACATTCACGCTCGGTCGCTCGCAAAGGGTTGCTTTGGGTAAAAATAATTCATCCACCTCGCTGCCATTACCTTATGGGGTCCCACAGGGCTCCATTCTGGGCCCTTTACATCAATGATTTGATCAAGCGTATGTATTCGCGACGTCAACATTCACATATGTATATGCCGATGACATACAAACATATCTAAGTCAACCTATAGATTTGATCGAAGATTATGTTGATCGGCTGAATAGTGACTTGCAAAACATTGTCATCTGGTCCTTAGAAAATAAGCTCAGTGTGAGATCTAGTCTCGGATGTGGAAGAGAGTGCCGGTTTTTAAAGGACAACTCAGTCATACAATTCAAATATAAAATTTTTATTAATACTTCAAGTATTATAAATTCATTTGCTTAACCTAATATCACAAAATTCATGTAAAAAACTTAAAGATTACGTTTGTAAAAATTCACTATAAAAATTCAGTAACAAAAAACTTCAAACAAATTAAAAATTCAAATTAAAAAAAAAGACTTATTTAAATTTAGTGCTGAGCTGATACGCCCTCTTGCTTCCTTTATTTCTGAAAAGGAAGAAGACCAGAATTAAGCAATTGTTAACAACTTGAATGTCGATTAATATTAATTGACAAACTGCCTTTATTGGTGCGTGAGGGCACAAGGAAGTAATCAGACACTCAGATTACCTCTGGTTAGAATTATCTTCTGTGATGGTACGTGAGAGCACCAGGGTAGTAAAAATGATTTGTTAGAAAATCAGACACTCAGGTTATCCGTGACCAGAATTATCTTCTGTGATGATGCGTGAGGGCATCAGGGTAGCAAAGTGCTATAATTGGTAAAACGAGTCAGATTAGTCTCTGACAATATTCTGCGCGTGCGCAGAAGTGTAGCAATATGCTACTATAAAGAAGAAGCGCAGATTAGTTTCTGCATCAGAATTATTCTTCTGAAAATGTGAGCAGGAGATATTTCAGATTAATCTCTGCGCAGAATTAAACTTCTACTTAGGTATGGGATGGAATATTGGAATGATAGGATTTTCAGATTATTCTTTGAAATATAGAATTAATCTTCTATAATGAGGTTGGGAATAATATTCTTGTTACTCGGATTAATTTCCGAATCAGATGAGCTGTGAACCAAGAATGATTTTGTGCTGCAGCTCGTCGGCTTTATATAGCCGCCTCTTCCAATTATGAGCTCTCGCCTTTCGGTGTTGCCCTAGCGACGTTTGTTGAATTAAATTATTGATGACTGAGGCGAAATCAAATGATTTGACGTAATGTCACAATGTGACATTACGAAATGTAAATATACAGGAGGGCTGTATACTTTAGGTAAGTTGATGATATTTTTTATAAAATTTGTTATAATATAATATAATTTTTTTTTTTATTTATATAAGCTCTTTATTATTTGGCTCATTGGCTCTTTTTAAAAATTCCTTAAAAACAGGGTGGCAAAAGGCTCTACAAAATGTAAACAAAAAGTAGCTAGCTAATCTAAAAGTTATAAAAGGTCAATAGGGACAATTAAACAATTAAAACAATTAGAAAAACTAAAAAACAAGAAAAATGACACAAACAAAATGAAAGCAAACAAGAAAAAAAATTCTCAAAAGAGACTGTATAAACGGAAACAAGAATTTTGAAAAGGATCTAAAAGTTGTACAAAAAATTTAAAGTCCCAATTTTGACAATTGGGTAAGTGGCAGTTCCAAAAGTTCCAAAATTTCAAAATAAACTAATAAATATCTTTACCTAAACGAGCGAATTTCAACAAAAAATTTTGCAATTTAGCGCCGAGACCGAAACCGAATTAAAAACTTAATAGCCGAACGAACGAAAATTTTGCGCGATACCGTTATAGAGTCCCGCGAGGGCAGCCTGTAGTATCATAGACCTCTACAAACTGCCCTCATCATCCCTCCAGCTGAGCATCTCTAACGGAGCGCTTATCCTTCCCACAGCACTTGCAACGGTTCCAAAGCGAGGAGAAGCCCCGTGGACTAGGGTTGCAAATGCTGTGGCTTGATATCACCAGCGAAAGACAAGAGCGCCGTCCTGCACTGATAATAATAATATAATAATAATAATAATTTTGTATGTTTTATGTGTTAAATCGGTTCGCTGGAATGTTTGGACGTCGCTGGACCAAAGAACGGAAGTTCCCAACTATCAGATGTGTATTTTTTCATTGATTTATTTTGAACTTGCATTCCTTGTGTTTCTCTTTTTCCCTTTTCTATAGGAGAAAATAGGAATGTGGATGGAATTTGCAACGAGGGATCATCATCATGCATGTGCGGCCTAAACACTCAGGCTGTGTCCGATTAAGTCGACAGTGCCTTGCTTTTCACTGTGGCTCTATGGAATCTGTAACGCTTCCCACCATTTCATTAGACGGTTATTCTCCTATCTTATGAGGATAAATAATTAAATTTTCCCAAAAATCAAAATCAATAACTTTTTATGAACAGTTTTGCGAGTCACTGTGACATTTTGATATTACTTCTCTTTTTTCTTTAACTAATTTATATTGCTTTTTTTAATTTTTTTTTATGTTTTCTTCTCTTTGATTTTTGTTAGTCTAAATTTGTTGTGTATTTTATTTTTACTTTTTTTTTTGTACCTTTCTTTTTATAATATTATATTTTTATTTATTTATTTATTTATTTTTCTTTATTATTTATATTTTCACTTCCTTTTTCATTATGTATTACTAGTTTTAATGAGAGAGCTTTAGAAGGCTTTTACTTCTCTTTTTTTTTTTTTTTTTTTTTTTTATTGCCTTTTTTGTCCATATATATTTATTTATATTTCTTTTAGCATTAGTATTTTTTTCTTCTATTATTATTTCATAATGATTTAGTTATTTTAATTATTTTATTCATGTTTATTTATTTATTTGTTGAAGTATCCAGGCCTAATTTTAAGATTTCCTAATATAATCTACGAAATAAGAAGAACGTAATAAGTTTGCATCCTTTTTACATGAGCAATGAATTAAAATTACTATTATTACTATGTAAATGACACACGAATGTACAACTATCAACAAACTAACGCCCATAAATTATTAACAGGACAACAACAGGACAACAACAACAGAAAACAATGTCGACTTAATCTAGCTGTTTGGTTTGTGAGCACACCTAAGCAACTCATCTCTATAATCTGTCAAGTTTGTACTTTCACGACAATGCACAATTTTATATTAAAGCCCCAAAAAATCCACACGCTCGTCGTATTAGACGAAATGCAAAATGAACAATTGTCTTTGGATTCTCTCTAATGAAAACGATCAACAAATAAATTACGGCTCATGTATACACCTATACATAAGCATGTCTATACTTGCACAGGTACAAACACTGCAGAAATGCAATTTTTTGATTAACTGCAAAAACTTGCATTGCAAATGAGGATGACAGCTGACTAAGCAAATGCCCCTCGGTCTAGTTAACTTCCTGCTTCCTGTTTTGCCGCGAAGCGATTATAGTAAATAATCGAACTTAAAGTCATTTTTCTGCATAAAATGAGGGAAATACTAAAAGTGCATAAAAATTATGCAAAAAATAAAAAAAAAAAAGCAAAAAATCGAAGGGAAAATATTTGAAATGCATTTGAGTGCGCTCGCTGAATGTCGTCGGTCGGAAGGGAAGTCTCATTGGACTATTCGCCTCAATAGTTCAAAGGAAGTTGAATTTCTGTGAAATCGAGGCTGCTTGCTTGGTTGAACGGGGGCCACATAAATTGCGGGACGGGAAAAGAATGAGTTTTACCAACAACCATCAAAGATGACTAGACAGCACAGAAAGTATGTATAAAAATGTATGAGACTCTCTCAGTTTCAGCTATATGGAGGAAGATGGAAAGGGTTCCCCAACCAATGGTGAACCCTCCCTTACAATCGGTTAACGGTAATTTAAGGTTGAAAGTATAAAGGGAATGACTACCAACCTATACACAAAACCAATTGAGGATCGACATCATCAGAGCATTGCATGTAAACAAAACCTTATTTCAGTGTAGCCTAAGAAGGTGGTTTTCACCAGACTCACGTACATAGAAATTTGATATCTTTGTGGGTGGATAGTGTGTCCTTTCGGCGACGTTTCATGTTATCGGAAAGCTTTCATAACTTTTCAAACTTATTATTTTCAACATTTTCGATGAAAGCGCGACACGTGAAAATCTTTGTGATTTATCGATAAAACTGTGCAGCATGTGCCAATATTTTGCTGAATTTTATAGAAAAAAAAAAATGTTTTTTTTTTCTTTGTCTGATATTTTTAAGATTTTTATTGGACATTATCGTATGAATGAGCTCATTATGTTTAATGATGCTGCTCAGATAAGCCATAAGAATTTTGTATACCTAGTCATGAGGAAATAAAAACTTTTATGCAGGCTTATCGATTACTTAAGTCAATTATTGGCATGCCTGCAGCATAAATTATCTCACGATGCTTATTTCCAATTAGCCATCGAGTGAGAATAATGATTTAATGACACGTTGATGAAGATTGTAGTTGCAACTTTCTCTGTTTTGTAGACATAACTTGTAATGCCTTTGAGACAGGGCTTTTTAAGAGAAATTAGGATCATTTACGAACATAGACATATATGTGTGTCTATTTCCTAACTTTTTATTCTATGTTAAAGACTTCAACTTAGAATGAGTTGGTACCAAAATAGAGTTACGCGTCGCAAGGAACGAAAAGTTAAGAGCGTAAAAAAAAGCACTTCTAGGGTGATTTCTGAATGTCAACCTTTTTATTTCTTTTAGGCATGTAGGATAGATATAAAGGGTTTTCCAATAATATTTTAATTAGACCGCTATTTCGGTAGATGTCACTTTTGGAGCTGTAATTTTTTGACATTTGAAAAGTAGAAACTACGCCATTAATAAAAATGGAACGATACACGATTCAACAACGCATTGAAATTATTAAAATTCCCTATAAAAATTGTGAAAATGTATACGTAAAAATTCTAAATTTTTATATGGCAACACCAAATACGGGCTCTCCGATTTAGAATATTTTTGAAAGTACATTTACAATTTTTATGAAAACAGGATTTATCTCATTTTCGAACTTAAATTTACATTTTTTCTTAAGGTCAGTGTGCCAAATTTCAACTCTCTAAGTGGAGGCGTCTTCGAGTTATTGTACGGACCGACGGATGGACGGACAGACAGACCAACATGCAAAAATCAACTTTTAAAATTATGCTTGGTTCTCCAATCCATTTTGCTCTACCATCAAAACTTAGTATAGCTTATGATTTCATTACTAAGGGTATAAAACGCATTTTTGATGTCAATTGACAAAGATTGACCATAAGCAATGGATTCGAATAGGGTCTTGGTTTTTCTGTCCTTATTCCTTTAACTTACTTCCTTTGCTGACAAAACCGCAAAACAAATTTCTTATGCTTTGGCTACTATACAGAGAAAAAACGAAGTTTTTAACGCAGTATTGAGAATTCTAAGGACCCCTCAGTTTTTAGAATCCATCAAAGATGGAATAGAAGAATTTCTATGATTTTTATTTTTACGTTTCTAAATTAATTTATTAAAAGTAAGTAAAAAAAAACTATCCGCTTCGTCCAGTTTTCGAACCTGTGACATCCGGCTTTCTGGGCGACTGCTCTTACTGCTTAATTTTTCTTGCACGTTAGCCAACAATGCATTTAGCTAGCATCAACCAGTATCGATGAAAGCGCACAAATAAGTTGTAAATATTATCAATTTATGGTTTATTAGGTTTATGCTGAATTCTTTTCACCTAAACTGAAGCGTAACTCACCACACTGACACAGAACTGGTTACGCATGTATGTTCTTTTCTATGTTCGGTTTCTGCACCGGTTTCGAACTTTCGTCTTCCATGAAAATTTGTGGTTACGATTCGTAGCTAAACGTCAAATTGAAAATATTTGTAATTAAAGTGGGAATGTATGGACATTTAGTGAAAATACAATTATTTATTATTGAAATTGTTTATGTTTTTATTAAAATCATAAAACACGAAAATTTTCGGATATTCTATTTTCTTGCATTCTTTTCAGCTTGTCCCCGTTCGAGACAGCACTAATTTCGGTGTAGATCTGACAGATTTTGGTTCAGTTCAGTGCCTGTTCGGTTTTGTTGAAAACAATTCACCATTAGTAGAAAAGGCTAAGAAATACAAGAGATAAAGGGATCTTTCTCGTTAGTTCAGTGGTAAGAGCAGTTTCCCGAAAAGTAGAAGGTGCCCGCTTCAAAAACACATTTAGGCGGTTGCTTTTTTTCTTGTATTTAATCAACTAATTTAGAATCATAAAAATAAAAAGAAAATCCCAAAAAATTGTCTATACCAATTGTAAGGACATCATACTTACGTTATTGAGGAAATTTGTAATACAAAATTCTATTACCTGCGTGATAAAGAATAATACAAATAACATAAAAGGAAAACAATTTTAGGATACTCTTGTTGTTGTGAAAAAATAAACAAACCAACTTGAGGGAGTTAAATCAAAAGAGGAATTTTCTCCCAAAATAAGTAAATAAAAAAACAAAAATAAAAAACTGTTGGCAATTGCAATGAAAAGGATAAATATTTAAACGGCACCAGACGGTTCTAAGAAAGTCCCCTTAAGTTATTGTCTCACAAAAGCAAAAGAACAAAACAAGAAAAAGTAGGGGGAACCTTTCCTTTCGGTTTTTTTTTTTTTTTTTTTTTTGGTAGACAACAAAGGGAAAATACTAAGACTATAAAAGGACGAGGAAAATTAAAAATGTGAAATAATTAAAACTTTGACGGTTTCTGGGTAGCAGACTTTTTATGAGTTATGATTGCATGAGCCCCAGAGATCTTCAACATAAAAAGGTTTTCTTTTTGATTTTCGTAAAGAAATTGTTTTCCTTTGATGTTGAGAGGCTTAAAGTCTGTGTGCGAAGAAGAGTTTCTCTTTCTTTTCTAATGCTATTTTATAAATGTACGACAAAAATTACCAGTGTTTTTTTGTTTGTTTGTTTTTGTTTTTATTAAATCTTACAACCTTTACCTACCGTACGTACAAGGTATACAGGTATATGTCTATTATATTCAGAAGAAAAGCTTTTACGTTTATGTCGTCCTTAAAATTAAATTGAATTTGTATAAAGAAAGAAAATTGAATAAAAGAGTAAAAACACTAAAAAAAAAAACAAAAAAAAAAGAGGTTGACTCACCTGAAATATAGTTTCAATTATGAAATTAAATGAAATCATAATGACCACCTGAAAGAAACAAAAATTATTAATTAGTAATGAAAATAAAGGAAACTTACGTTTTAAATCTGACTGAAAATTACTTTTAGAAGGAAACTTCTGAAATTCGACATGATTCTACTACCTTAAAAGATTAAATTTAATGGTAAACGATACAAAAGTCGATGCAAATAAAAATCAAACTACAGGGCAACAGTGGTACCAACTCGTAGATACAAAAAAAAAATAAACAAAAACAAAAAATATATTTAAAAAAAAAGTTCCATTATGATATGGACGAACTTAATGTTAAATTTGAATGAATCTCAAAATGTTGGCAGTAAACAAAATTTAACAAAACTTAATTTTTCATTTTTCGCTATTCTCTTTTGCTTTAAATTTTACAATAATTATTAATTACAGGTTTACACATAAGTTATAAAAAAATTTGTAGGGTGACAATGGTGCTACCATCCGAGAAGCTTTGAATTTAATGCCAACTTTTGTTTTTTTCTTTTCTTATTAACATTTTATTTTTTCGATTGAAATTAAGGAAAAATAATAATGCCGAACGACAGAAGTTCCCACCAAAGGCAAATTTCGTATTATTACGTAAATTTTCATTATTTTCTTTTACCGATTTATTAATAATTTTTGTTTTTTCTATTTTTTTTCATTTATTTTTTCAAATTTTTTTAAGGCCAAAATAAGAAAAAATCATCTATGTACAATTGTACATAATGTATGTGTGTATAATTACTATTGTTTACCATCTGTTGCCCTGTTTTTGCTGTAGATATAACTCCACTTTTAATACATATTCATCATAGTAAATTTTTCATGTTAAATCATATAAAAATGTACAAATTTTGATAATATAAAAGTAAAACGTTTGGGTTGAAAATTTATTATTAAGAGGAGTCAGTACTCAGCAAACATTTCAATTTAGATGCCAGCGAGCCTGTAGGCAATAAAACTTACTATACGTAGGTTTGTGTCCCGAAAGTATGAAAATACATATAAAATTAGCCTAGACCTAGACCACAATTCACATTAGAGTCATCTAGCGTAAAAGACAGAAACCCAACTTGCGACAATTTAAGACGAAAATGAAAATTTGCAGTTCAAAGAAATTGAAAATTTTTAAAGAGAATTAACTCTCCTAAATTTTATTTTGAACATAATTGCTAAATATGCTATTTTGCTTTATATTTCTAAAACTTTCAACGAAATTTTGCAATTTCTCGTCGGTGAAATATCGAGAGAAAAAACAAGTACAATTAGAGTTAAACCATTAAAAAATGCGCCACTAAAAATGAAAAAACTCGACGTTATTTGCTAGATATAGGCTTTATCTCTCTAAAATAGTCACAATATAAAGAAATGAGAATACCTACTAAGAGGAATTTGATTTGAAAAAAATCAATTTTTACCATTTTTTCCACGTTTCCGAGCTAATATCTCCATTCCAATGCATTTTTTTTATTTTTCTCGACGTTATTTACTAGACCTCTTCGTTATCTTTAATTTAAGATATAAATCATTATTCTGCTACAAATAGTTTGCTAGAAATTCGCATTGAAAAATGTATGAAACTTGCAAATCTTGGTACTGACTCCTCTTATGTTAAGTGATCGAAATTATTCCTAAAATATTTCAAGTTAAAAATGTGATAATTACTGTTAACCCTTTCTTACTCACTGTAATATTTTTGGCTACAATTTCTTCATTGCATGATTTTTTTTAAAGCATTTGTTTTTTGCCTGAATCTGTTGTGTGCTTGGAAAATATTCTGTCATTCTGAAAATTCCTTTAAATAAGTTAAGCAGTGAATTTCGTAGAAAAAAATACTTCGAAAATTTCAGACTTTCTGAAAATTTCTTTTTTAACACGCATAGTACGGGTGGACGTATAGTTTTTCACCTATTCCCTAGTTTAGTACTGAAATTGAATCTCTGATTGCAGAACGTGATTTATCTGTTTTTCAGGTATCGTCACTAAGGAATAAGGTTAATCTTAAGATTCGCGATGCCAAGTGAGCGTATTTTAAAGAAGAAATTTGATATAAAAGCTTCTCCGAAAGTACTCTGGCGTAATCTTCAAAATGCCTCTGTACATGGAAAAAAAGCACATAACTGCAACCTAAGCCCGAGTGAGCTTAATAAATATTTCGCCGGTAATCATATTTTGCAAGCCTGTAATCAAACCTCCTGAGAAAGTTTAAATGTTTCGCCTATGCCATAGATGGCTTTAGTTTTTGCGGTGTGGATCATGGGGAACTATTAAAGGCAATATTCTCTATTAAATCACATGCCTTTGGCCCTGACAACATGTGTCCGCGATTAGTGAAGTTAATATCTCCGTTCATTGTCGGCCCTCTTTTGCATATTTTTAATTACTGCATCACTAAGTCAGTGTTTCCCAAGATCTGGAAAATTGCAAATATGATCTCTATCCCAAACAAAGCGACAGCAGATATTCCCGCCGACCTCAGGCCTAACAGTTTACTATGTTTCCTCTCTAAAGTGCTCGAAAAGCTGTTGTATTTCCAGGTTCAGCAGTGCATGCTTCAAAATGGTCTTCTTAGTCGATGGCGGTCTGGATTTCGACCTAAACATAGTTGCGAAGGTGCTCTCGTGAAAGTTACAACGGACATCCGCTCAGCTCTTGATCGGCGGGTAGTAGTTATTATGACGCTTCTGAACTCTTAATGAAAGAATTCCTTCACGCTCGTTCGCAGAGGATTACCTTGGGGCAAAATAAGTCCTCCACCTTGTTTCCCCTATCTTGTGGGGTCCCACAGGGTTCCATTCTGGGCCCTGTACTGTTAAGAATTTACATTAATGATTTGACTGAGTGTACGCCGATGACGTGCAAATTTATTTAAGTCGTCCTATAATTTTGATCGAGTATTGTGCTGCTCGCCTGAACAGTGACTTGCATAATATTTTCTTCTGGTCCTTAGAAAACAAGCTCATGGATGGTTGTGCAGACCGCGTCAATTCCGATTTATTTAGGGCTTCAAATTGGGCCGTGGAGAATCACTTGGTACTTAATCCTGATAAATCCCAATCGATCGCGATATTTAAAGGGACTGTGGATGCTAATGATCTTCTTCCAGTCTTTTTAGATTCGAAAATTTTGCGATATACTGTTTCGGTGAGGAACCTGGGAGTTCATTTCAATGCCTCGATGACGTGCTGTAGCCATATCAATAATGTCGTTCGTCGTATTTATGCTGGTCTCCACAGACTCTGGCTATCGGCTAGTATTTTCTCAAGGCCGTTACCCTTGGAGCTTGTCAAAACATTACTCATGCCTTATTTTACCAGTGGCAGCGTAATTTTTTCTCATTTAGACGCAGTTTGTCGAAGAAAGACCAATATTGCTTTCAACGAATGTACGCGATTTGTTTTCGTGCTGTTGCAAAGCTTTGACCATGTTTCTCCACATCGGCATGCTCTACTTAGCTGCTCTTTGAATGTTCATTTGGTTCGCAAGGCTTTAATATTCCTTAATAAACTTATTTATTCAAAAAATTCCACCTACTTGTATAGTGAGCTTGTATTCATGCAATCTTCTAGAAATGTGAACATTTTGATACTTCGACACAGACACTCCATTCTGGAGAGCTCCTTCTTCGTTCGAACAGTTCGTGTGTGGAACTCACTTCCTGCTGATTTGCAGGGAACGCGCTCGATGGGTGTCTTTCGGAGGCTTATTACCCAATATATCCTTCTCGACAATCTAAATTCATACCAAGATTTTTTTATTGCAAAAAATTTTTGAGTTATGATCTTACAGAGCAGTGTAATGTCCCAAATGAGAGCAATGGGGTGAAATGGATTAATGTATTCGCAGAAGTTCGCTGTGATAAATATTAATCTATATAAAATCTACAACGCTTCAACTACATTAATCCCAATTTAATTGATATTCTCAGTTGAGGAGTTCTATTCACCATGTACGAAGATCTTCGTCAGATCTTGACTAAATTTGGAAATTGAATTGGTTTAGAAATATCGGAAATATGAGGTAAGATCCATAAAAAAAAACAGTCAAAAAGATAATATCCTCTTTTTAAAGTCGATTAAAAAAGGATATCAATGCTTGTAATAACTTTTTACTGGATTCTTGAAGACCTCATAGAAAAAGAAGAACTGGAGTAACTAAAATGCTCTTTAGTTATGGATGATTAGAATATTTTTTTATTTGAGCCTTTTAATGTTGTTGTTTTTGTTATTTCCATATATAGCTTATTTAAGCGATTGTTTTTTTTTTTTTTTTTTTTTAATGCATGTATACTGGGAATACATAATAACTTTTAATAAAAATTGTTAAATTTTAATTTAATAAATGTGATCGGTTTTAATTTCGTTAGTCGTGTACTACGTTTTTTTTTCAAAAGTACTCCGCTTTGGCAGCAAACGATACTACTCTTGAACTTTTCCAAACGATAGCACTGCGTAGCAAGGAGAGGGAATAGGAGGCAATGCCCTACCTTAAGACGACAGTGCCCTACCTTAAAAATTGTCAATTTATTCCGTATTCTGTGGCGACGTCACATCACAGTTGTCGCGGTGAGTCTGTGTGATCGGCAACACTGACCAGTCACCCACTACTTGGCCATGTTTGCGTTCCTTCCACCTCTTCCTGCCATGTATGAAGGTAAGATGATTGGTAGACTACTTGAGCAGCTTTGGTCAGGACATTTGGCTGTTACAAAAGTCGTATATGAAAATTATTCTCTGATTTCGAAGACTCCAAATAAAATGAAAAATAGAAAACTCAATGGTAATGATATTGCAAAAAGTGTTGACAGCAAAGGCGTTATGTTAAACATAGAAGTTCGATTGGCAAAAATAGTAGCAAAAAAAAATTATATGCTCTTCATCCGGCTGATGCGGCTTTACAGACTTTACAGGATTGAAGCGCACGGGATTGAAGAATGCCATATCAATAATAAAATGTGTCCAGGAAAAAATTGAGGTCAGAAGAGATGTATGAGGAATTTTTGAAGAAGCTGAGAGTACCATATTGTAGAATAGAGCGTCAAAATAGTTCCCAGAAGAGAAGAGACAAGTAAAAGCAAGACATCTGGGGGATTAGTGCTGTATAGTTCATCACCTTTTCGTTAAAGCGGAATATTATGAAACTGTAGATATAATAACAGCTGAGATGATCAGAAGATTTGCAGACAATGAGGATCTAGTATAGATTCAATTTTGTGTCTTGATGAGTTGGACAAAATTTAAGTCTGTTCAACATTTAAATATATAATTGTTGTGAGGAAATTAATGAGAAAAAAGCAAATCTGTAATTGCAATTATTTAAGGTATTAAAATTCCTTTCTAAGAAGAGGTTACTATTATGATAAGGTACTTGAATGAGTTGAATTGTCGAGGAGTTCAGAGCGAAAAAATATTAGAAGTTCTATACCGACCAAGGGAATTCTTCAGAGATCCATACGTATGAACTATTTGCATCAGTCGCAACAGCCGCTTCGTGCGAATCTACCTTTTCGACACTAATTGCTATCAATAAGCCTGAAAAAATATCAATGGCTCACACGATGATGGCAGGTTTGGATTTTCTTGCATTTGAGTGGAAAAGAACAGACAAAATAGATATTCACGAAATGTTATTCCACAATATGATAATTTGAAGACTGCAATTATATTGAACATTTTTACCATGTTGTATTTCTTGTTTGGTCCATTTGTTGCAAGTACTTGTTTTAGTTCACGTATAAAAAATGTAATAAAATGACGGTTCTAGAAACTTATTTTTTCAAAAATAATGTGAACCGTTGTGTCCCAAATACACCGAAAATTTGCGCTCTGCTTCATATTTATGATGCCGTACCTTTAATTTGGTTCCAGCTATTGGCCTGGTGTGACATTGGCCTTAGTGATATGAAAATAAGGCCGGAAGAAATATAAATTTGATTACACCAGAGCTAAAAAAAAACATAATAATAACAAAGATTTTATTAAAAACATTAAAGAAAAACAGACTAAATCAAAAAATTTAAAAATCTACTTGGTGGAAAATATTACTGGCTGAAGATCCATGTGAACAGAAAGTCGGCTGGTCAGCATAAAATGCCTGGGAATGAAATGTTGTGGCCTTGAAACGAACTGCTGGTATGTTGCCTTGTGTGAAATATGATTCCTTGTTTTGTTGTGGGAATGTAAATGAAATGCGTCTTAACTTATATGTAAAACATAGGTACTGAGATCTATATGATACAAGTGCAAAAAAAGTCGTTTTTCGGCCGAAAAAAATATCACTATGAAATTTTTTGAATCGAAAAAAAAAGTATATTAGTCGATAGTACTCAGCGAGATCTATAATCGGACATGCAACATGCCGTATTGTAAGCACCACCTCCCCCAACGGGGTTCCACCATTACCAGAAAATTAGCCTTCAGTAAAATCCTTTCTTCTACGAATTGTATCCGACAATCAGCTGTGCTGAACAGGGAAAATCGTTTTCCGATCGGACTTAACCCTAGCGCATTTTAGCCGATCTTATATTCGTAAAATGGTCAAATCGTCAATTTGGATGCCTTGATGCCGCTTTGTATATTAAACATCAACTGACCAAGACGTCGGCATCGGAATTGATGTTGATGCCAATTGATCCTGTCATTGGAGTTAACATAATTGCTATGTAGAGTTTTTTACTTTACACAGCTGCAATCTTCAATGCCAATGCTGATGACGCTATTGGATTTTGGCATTAACAGACAGAGTCTGGGTTTATCTTATATTTATGATTTATGGATGAAAGTTAAATGCAGGCTTAGTTAAACTATAGACAATTGCAAAAACTTTACCACATAATATGCTATTTGAGTTCCGCGTTGGTGAATTCCAGAAATAAATCAGAAAAGAAGTCAGAGAATTTCAATAAAGTTTTATCTCCTTCAAATTCTATCGAGTCGGAATCATCGAATAACTCCTTACAAATTCCACAAAAGTTGGAATCATATCTCCTTCCTTTTAGAAATCCGAAAGAATCGGATAAATTAAATAAAATTAAAATTCCGGCTCGATCAGAGTACATCATTGAAATTCCAACTCCTTCTATTCAAAATCAATCGGTCTGTTTTAAGAAGGAAATAAGGCCAGGTTTATTTCTCGGAAACTCGATTGTCGAACCAGTCAACGGTATGGCAAAAGTCCTAATCCTCAACACAAATGAGGAGGACGCCGATCTGGCACCTTACGAGGTGAACCCAGTTTACCAAGACTTGGACGACTTTGTGGTCATCTCCACAGACTCTGAAAGAGATTCAATTAAGGGCAGAATAATTAAACTACAAAATCTTATAAAATTGGAACACTGTAATTCAGAGGAATCTGAGAGTATTCGCAATATCTGTAGGGAATTTAACGATCTCTTCTTCATAAAAGGGGACTTCCTTTCATATACAGATGCGATTACACACAAAATCGAGACCCTCCAGGACAAACTGCCAATTTATACCAAGCCTTATAGACTTCCTGAAGCAAGCCGAACTGAAATAAATAGGTAAATACAAGAAATGCTTGAGTCAGATATCATCAGACCTTCACATAATCCCTGGAACTCTCCACTTCTCCTGGTTCCTAAAAAACTAGATGAGAATGGAAACAAAAAGTGGCGAGTAGTGGTAGACTTTCATCGTATTAACGACATTACTATTGGCGATGCGTACCCACTACCTAATATCACTGATATATTAGACCAGTTGGGGAAATCGAAATATTTTACCACACTCGACTTAGCCAGTGGATTTCACCAGATAAAAATGGACTCGAAGGACAGGGAGAAAACTGCCTTTAGCACAGCCTATGGCCACTACGAATACAATCGTATGCCATTTGGTTTAAAAGGAGCCCCTGCTACTTTTCAACGAGCCATGAACAATCTATCTATCTGGACTTCAAGGCATCTACTGCTTCGTATACATGGACTACGGATACAATCTCAAAGATCACAATTCTAGACTCACAGTAGTATTTAGCCGTCTCCGAAACTTCAATTTGAAACTTCAACCCGACAAGTGCCATTTCCTAAGAAAGGAAATTATGTATTTAGGGCACATTATTACAGAAAATGGAGTCAAACCAGACCCAGCGAAGATTAAGTCAGTTCAGTGCTATCCCAGACCCAAGAAGGAGAAAGATATTAAAGCCTTCCTTGGTTTCGTCGGTTACTATCGTCGCTTTATACCAAAATTTTCCAAAATTGCAAAACCACTTACAAATCTTTTGAAAAAAAGATATCCCTTTCAAGTTCGATACAATCTGCGACGAGGCATTTTGCGAATTACGCAATAAACTTATTTCAGCATCAATTCTATCTTATCCTGATTTCGGCAAAGAATTTTTTGTAACCTCCGATGCCAGTGACTACGCTATCGGAGCAGTCCTTTCTCAAGTTGATGATCAAGGAGATCATCCAATTGTCTACGTGAGTCGAGTTCTCAATGGTGCAGAGACTCGTTATTCAACAATAGAAAAAGAGCTCTTAGCTATCGTTTTCGCAGTTGAGCAATTCAGACCATACGTTTATGGTAGACAGTTTACAATTATAACTGACCATAAACCATTAGTATGTCTTATGAATCTGAAAGATCACTCCTCAAGACTGATGAGATGGAGAATACGTCTTGAGGAATATGACTACAAGATAGTCCACAAATCAGGTAAGCTCAACACAAATGCAGATGCTCACAGTAGAGCAATTCCAGAAAATCCCGAACATTCTGCAGAACCAACAACTTTCGTAAATGTGGTAACTAGAAATCAAGCCAGAGCTCAGGCGAATATAAACGCACCCAACGGATAACATTTTGAAATACCACAAATACATACTCGCTAGATATATAATTGTTTAGGTGATAGTTTATCATAATTAGTAAAACACTGCTGCTTCGATTAAAGTCATGTTGACTTCCAAATACGAGGTGACATTAGTTAGTTTCTGGAATAATTTACCTGTTTCGGGTATATATAAATTAAAGGTTCAAATAGGTCAATTCGGTTTTTATATTAAAATAACAAATTAAGTTAAAAGTGTAGTGGTGAGTGTTTTAATTGCTTGGAGACACGAAAAATTACTGTTGGCATAATGTAAACGCAAGCAATGGAAAATTGTATATTCTAAATCTACTCAATTGTTTAAAAAACTTAGAATTACTTAGCAATTGAATACAAAGGAATTGAATGAAAAACACAGAATATTTCAATTTTTGTTGCAATAGTATTAGTGTTGTTAGTATTAAAATTTTTCATTTGGAAATCGTTTTTTTTTTTTATGCGCACGTTATTTCTCCATTTATAATTCATCGCAGTCTATTTTGGCATACTAGAAATTTTTATGAAAATTTGAAACATTTGACACACTTTAATTGACAATTTCTACATCATTTTCCAAATCGATGTAATTAAATTTGGACAGTTTTACGAATTGTGTCAGGATTTTGATCTCATGTTATCAGTCAATTTCTGAAAATCTTTGTCCTCATGATGATTAATGATATTTTGTCTAGGCAAAAATTATTTGCAGCGTAAATTTATAGATTAAGTCAATCGTTTTGATTGATGCACGTCTGTGGTTTACGCTTGATTAATTGTGATATTTAATTAATTTCACATTAATTTCTATTTTATTTCTTATTATACATTTATGAAATAGAACATTGAATGTCATCATTTTTTATCAAAAAATTACTCAAGTACCAAAGGTCCATACGCTTTAGCTGTTAAATGAAAATCATTTTAAAAAATAAAATATTTATATCATCTTCGTTTCAAAGTGATATAAATATTTGACACTGCTGCTTAATGAAGAATCGTTTGTGCAATAAAAAAATCACCAAATCTCCATATCATAGTCATTCTCTTGAAAATTGTCTGAAATAGAATGAACTTTTGGAACAATGAGCTCGCATTTAAGCCTTGAAAACACTTACATAAGAGCAAATAAGATGAACTTCATATTTCTTTACAATTAGTAGACATTTGTCATTTGACATTTTTTTTCTGTTTTTTAGACTTTTTCTAATGCGAAGGAGTTAGGCCTTTAACTGCAAATTATCTACCGAGATTTAAGACCAAGATTTCTTTCTTGATAGAGTTGAAAAATAGTCATTTAATCAGCATAACTCGATTATTTTTAAGATGTTTTGATCATAAATACTTAATAAGGTTTTCGGGCTAACTGAAGTTGTTTGTGGTAATTATTAAAATAAAACAAAATTTTCGATTGCTACTGAAACTTAACCTTTTAATGGACAATGACGTGTATACACGTCATACTACTGCGTTATGTTGGGACATGCCGTGTATAAACGTCAAAAATTATTTTGCTAATAAAATCATGACGGCTATACACGCCACGAAATATATGAGTTTATATGAATTGTGTGCATTTAGTGTCCCACGAGAACTACAAATAATTTCTCTGGTGTACCAGGAAATATATTAAAAAAAAAAAACTTCTGTTATAAAAAAATACTATTTTTGTGATTCCCCGAATTGTGCATGACGTCTGTTACCGTCAATGTCTATGGAAATTTGTTCAGTATAAAAAAAAAGTGTCTCAGTGAAAAGTTATATTGTTTTTTTTTTGGTAATAAAATTAGATTGTGTTTGGTAATAAGGTAATATTATTTATTTGTAGGATTTATAAAATATACTACATAAAAATGTCATATGAAAGGCGGAGAGAGAAAATAGAAAAATTATTTGCAGAAGTTTCTGATGTCGAAGATGATGATTTTGACGATTTGGATGAAATCAATTCCAGTTCCACAGATCCATTTGAAGATGATGGTCTGTTTGCTGGTGATCCAGATTACGAACCAGAGCTGGTCTCAGATTCAAGTATATCCGTCGAAAATTTGGTGGAAGCACTAAATAATAATGAACAGGCAAATAATGATGAAAATATTGATAGTGATGATGATGACTGGACGTCTGATACAGAAAGTATTCAAGATTTCCATTTTGATAATGCTAAATCTGGTATTAAAATTGCTCTTCCTGATAATGCTACGCCATTAGATGTATTTACAAAAATATGGACACCAGAAATCATGGAAACATTTGTTAAGTGCACCAATATATGTATATGGAAATAAGTTGTGTGAAGATAATGGTCATAAAACTAGAAACTGTCGTTTTAAAAAATTCAAGGAAACAGATGTGGAAGAAATTAATCATTTCTTTGCACTTTGTTTACTTCAAGGACATATTAAATTTCCGCGTGTACGTCATTTATTTAGCAAATCGCCGTTATATTGTCATCCTATTTTTCCTGCGACCATGTCTGGAAGACGGTTTGAGCATATATTACGTTGTCTAAATTATGAACAATATGCTGATAAAACCGACAAGTTATCTAAGGTTCGAGAGCTTTTGAATGCAATAATAAAAAATTCTTCAGAAGCATACCATCCAGATGAAGCTTTATCCTTGGATGAATCTTTATTATTATTTAAAGGACGTCTCTCTTTTCGGCAGTACATTAAGGGCAAAAAGGCTAAATACGGAATAAAATTATACGAATTGTGCACTCCAGATGGGTTTACATTAAATATTGAAATTTATAAGGGAAAATCCGTGAATGAGAAACCTGAAATTGGAAAAACACAATCTCTGGTACTCCGACTAATGAACCCGTACTTGAACAAGGGTCATCATTTGTATATGGATAATTTTTACAACAGCATTTCTTTATCCAGGCAATTACTTACAAAGAAGACACACTCAACTGGAACTCTGCGATCAAATAGGAAAGGAAATCCTACAATGGTTATAAAAAAAAAAAATTAAAAAAAGGTGAATACATATGGCAAAAAAATAAAAATGTGTATGTAAGTAAATGGAGAGATAACAGGGACGTATTGAGTATCACAACTGGATATAAGCCTGTAATGAAAGAGGTCAAAAACAGATACGGGAAGGCGAAAATGAAGCCAGCAGAGATAGAAGCCTATAATTACAATATGCCAGGTGTTGATAAAAGTGATCAGATGACAAGTTACTATTCCAGCCCAAGAAAAACAATACGAAACTATTCCAACTTCAACATTATTCAAAGATTATCAACTTGAGCCACCACAGAGTATTCAACATTTCCAAGAAAAAATTCCTTCGGCTGATAACAAGACAAGGAACCAACTTTTTTGCGCTGCAAACAATGCTACAAGGAAAAAGTTAGACGTGAAACATCATACCGTTGTAAAAATTGCGTAGACAGGCCAGCTCTTTGCGCCGGACTATGTTTTGAAAAATGGCACACCAGAGAATATAAATAAAACTTAAATTTGCAATGTGCACAACTGTTACTATATAATTAGATTATTTTTGTTTTGTTGTTTTTTAGTTTTGATAATTGAACTGTTTTTTACGCTAAGAAGTAAAGCAATATGGTAACAATATGGTATATGAATAAAAATATGATATTTTTGTATAAATAAATAATAAATAATATATTTTTCTTTATTTATGAATTTTATAAACTATTATGTAGACGTTTATTCCCCATAATTGTGCCGAACAGAACACTAAAAAATATTTTTAACTATCATGACATGTATAGCCGGCATGACGTCTATTGACGTCATGCCTCTTACCACAACTTTTCAGTTGTCATAGGTATCATGACGGCAATACACGTCAAAATGTGCATCATCATTTTATGATTAAATTATTATAATTACTTGATTTCTTTCATTTTGCTGTTTTCAGAATTTCATTATCTTTAAAAATGTAAAAGATATGGCAAGTGACGTTCTGGGAACAGCAACAAAAAAGTGCGTCCGCGAAAGGGTTAAAAGAACAAAAAGAGATATTTTAGAAAATTATTTTGATATTTTTGTTTTCCTATACTTTTTTCATTTCCTTTTCACGTATTTTCAGAAAACTAACTTTCTAGCTTAATTTCAGGACTTCAACTTTCCTCAAAAAGGTCTTTCCGAGATTATTTCGGTGATTATTTAAACAATACCGTACAGCACAATTCATTGTTGAAATATTCATATGTTTGTGAACGTTTTAGTCAAAGGTTTAATCACTAAATTGCCACTTCAAATGTTTTTATTTAAAAATAAAACAATCAGTGGAACAATTTAAAGTTTTTTAATTAAACAAACACTAAAAACAAATCCCGGAAAAAGCACTAATCTGGCTTTTAATTCGAATTGATATTCGCAAATTAAACTAAGTTAAATTCTTCTTGCCTTTCCACCCCTTCACCAAAGAACCGAGACTTTCTTGCACCGACGGGGATTTTACACAATATTGCGCTACCTTTAGTTATATGTTCTAACACCGACCTACTACTAAGACCTACTTGGAGAAGGACGCTTAATAAAAAATGAATAAAATAAAAATGGAAAAATCTGGTTAGAAGTCAGAAGGAAATCCCAGGCCATAGTCAAATGGATAGGCAATGTGTCTATACTACTTTGTGATGATGATTTAAATTTTAATAGATAGATAAAATCGGTGGACCTTTCCAGCAGTTTATAAATTTTTCTCTTTCTCCCTGGATATGTTTAAAACGAAGTGCAAAAAAATCAGTAGAATAGAATAGAATAGAATAGAATAGAATATTTGTGTATTTGGAAGATATACTACAAGTTTTACAATCTTTTTCTTAGTACCAATTTGAGTGGAATACAATAATACAAGGGAAAATTGAAAAAAAAAAAATAATCTAAATTAAATGTTAAAAACTACAACAGCAAAAAAAAATTGGAAGACAGCGAATGATATTAAATGAAGAAAAACAAAATAATAATAATAAACACTAATAACAAGTAAATAATAAATAAATAAGTAAAATTAAGATAAAAAACATAATAAAAAACAAAAAAATTATATCAAATGGGAATGAATAAATACGATAATAATAATAATCTGCGCGTATGAGTCATTATAAAAAGAAAAGACAACAAAGCTACTTATGTCAAGAAATTTACAAGAAGACGCCTGAAAGTGCCAATCGAGTTAACCTTCTGGATGTTGTGTGGTAATGAATTTCACATTCGAGTAATTTGAACGATATAAGATCTATCAAAAATCGAGGTCTGAAAACGTGGAATTAGCACTTTGTAACCTCTGGTAGAGTTCAAGACTTGACACATGGTCCTCAAGTAAGGGTTGCACTTTCGGTAAATATGGTCAAAAGTTCAGCTTTTGGGCTTCTTTAATTCAGTATGAAAAATTGCTCTTGATGACGTGATAAAATGATGACGTTGGTAAAAAAAACATTAAATATAAAAAAAAAAAAAACGAGTTAAAATTCCGAAATATGAAATTTGCTGAGCCATAACTTCAAAACGGAAAACTTTATAGACCGGGATACCCTGTTAGTGTACATACATGCTTAAGAAAACAAGAAAAAAAGCTAGAATTGGTCTAATTGTAAGACCAATTCTTATGATACCCTAGATGTATGCCACCCTTCTGTGCAAATTTGATTTTTGAAGTGGTCTTTCACATATATTTCTAGAACGATTCGTCGGACAGAAAAAATGATTATCATCAATTTTATAGGATTTCGTATTCTGAAGAAGTTTTTAGTACAATAAAAATGTCTTGGACTGATCGTTTTCGCAGTATTTGTAAAAGACCTAAATTTTTATGTGGCAACACCAAGAAGGAGTTGCCCGATTTAGTTCATTTATGAAACGTTATTTGCTAGTACAGCTCTCTACGTCGACACGTTCTCTGACAGTGTTCAAATATATATTGGAAAACGAAATTTTTGTATGGCAACCCCACGAAGGAGTTGCCCGATTTGTCTCATTTTCGAACTTAATTTTCATTTTTTTTTAAAGTCCGTTTACAAAATTTCAGCTCTCTAAGTACCTACACGCGTTCTCGAGTTATCGTGCGCACGGACGGACGGACGGACAGACGGACATGCAAAAATCAAAATAACTTTTAATATTATGCGTGGGTGTCCAATCCATTTTGCTCTAGGATCGTTATTTCGAGGTGTTACAAACGGAATGACAAACTTAGTATACCCTTTAGATTTCATCTAGGGTATAAAAATCAAAATAAACAAAACAAAACAAAATTAATTATATAAATAATAAATAAATAAACTGCGACAATGGCAATCAACGCTGTCCGTTGGGATTTGCAACGTAGGTATGCATATATTAGCATAGATGGCACAAGAACTAGATGTCGCATGCATTACCAAAAAAGTATATAAAATTCATATGGTTGGGTATCTGAAGTGTTGAGGAAGAGGAGGGGAGAGTGTATACAAAACTGCTATTATACAAACATTTGCTTTCGGCCCACTCTAAAACATATTATGGTCCATTCCGGAATGCACTACCCATTTCACAATCTGCATACTCTGTTCTAGTATGCCATGCGACATCTAGTTTTTGTGCCATCTATGATATTAGTGCTTTGTACTTTTTATTAATTAAAAAAACTATTAATTCGTTAACCATTACATTCATTCACCAAAATGCTGTTGTTGCATATAAAAATTGTTTTTAGGGTTCCGTACCCGAAGGGTAAGGGTAATAGGTAGAGAGTTGAAATTTTCACAGACTGTGTATTTCTATTTGCGATATAACAACAAATAATAAAAATAAAAATAAATTAAAAGGGGCCCCCATACAAGAAACGTGATTTTTTCGGCGTTTTTTTTCCTCGTTTTATTCTCATTCATTATTATTATTTTTTGAAATGACAGCGTTATTTTGTCAAATGACAGCATTATTTTTTCACATGACGCCTACTCTCATTTGAAAAAATAAATAAAATGTACATAGTGTTCAATTTTGTACGATGGTATGTTTTTTTTTTTCATTTAAAATTTCTTTAATTTCAGTTTTAGTTGGCTTGTTTTTTCCAAAGGCTTTTTAATGTGGAATTCTGAAAGAACAGAATAAATTCCGAGATGTAACAAACTCTCATCTTCATTTAAGCAACAAAATGAGCAAAGTGTTCCGCCGGAGCTTTTCAATGGACTGACGTTTAAATTTATAAGCCCTCCTTTATAACTACAAATCAAATTATTTTTTTTCGCGGAGTATTTATCAAAAAGAGAATTTATCATAAAGCTAATGCTTTACTCAACACCTAGCTTTATCAGTAGATCTTTGTATAAATATATATAATGCTTCTTCTTTGCCTACGAGATTACTTAGAATTGCTCTTAAATTATAATACGAGTGTCCTGATATATTTATATCTAAACTATAGCAACTGGCTAAGTCATGCAAATTAATATACCAGAATATGTTCCTACTAACCACTTTTAAAGCTAGCTGATGGGGTAGCTTATTGGGTGAAAGACAAAACAGAGTTTTCAACATATAGTCAAAATTGCCCTTCAAGATGTAAATGTATATACATATTAGACAGACCAAACACTTGGGGGATGTTGTTGGCAATCAAAGCATTCTTTTAACGAAATAGCGCTGTAATAACAGGGCTCATATTACCTACCTCCATAGAATTTTCTAAGTCGTTAATAAAAGTTGCAAATAACAGTGGGCTTAAAATGAATCCTTCCTTTACTCCAGATTTTATAACGAACCTATCTGAGGCATGCCTTGAGCGCTAGTAATTTCGTAAATTTTTATCAGCATACCCACAAACTTACTAGATATTGTACAATATATAAAAAAAAAAAGTGCTCATCTTCCAATTGTATCAAATGTTGCTTTAAAATTTACACAAAAGGCGTACACCTTTTTTTTTTATTTAATGGAATGCTGCAAAAGCCTGCCTGACGACTTTAATTCAAAATATTGTGAGCCGGTTTTCAACAAACCGCTCTATTGTGTTACATACTGATACAAAAAGCTTGGAACATGTGTTCATAAGAAAAGCCCACGATAGTTTTCTAGTCTATTTACGACGCTGTGAAAGAATCAGGGACTTTACACCTATTGTAAATGCAGTGCCGGATTTAGAAGAGTTTTGAAGGGGGGCAAAGAAGTTAGTTGCCGCCCCCCCAATAACGATCATTATTTGGGGCAAATTTTATTACAGTTTCAGGGTATACTAGGCATCATATGTATATGATAGATGACCTACTTATACTGCATACCCTGGAACTAGTACTAGAATTGTTAAAAAGAATTTGAATTGGAAACAAATGATTGTTAAATAAAAAGAATTTGCAATTCGAACAAAAATTAAGATCCATTACAGATCTAAAATGTAGTTTGAATCTGAAACTCTTTTAAAATAAAATAAAAGTAAAAAACCGTATCATCATTACAAATACTGTTTATTTTATACCAGAGACAGATTTGTAATTTCATTATTGATAATGCAATTATGTCAACTGCAATACAAAATTTCAGAGACACACTTGCAGTTTAGGATACTAAGAATTTAATTAGAGAACTTACATTTGATTTGTCATTTGACTTAAGAAAGTTCCACGCACGTACAAAACGCGAGTAAATATTGTGAAATTACTTGTCTACCATATGAAAAATAAAAACGAAATAGACACTTCAATTTGACAAGTGTCAAATATTAAATGTCAGAAAAAGTTGTAGCCAATATTGCAGTATTAAATTCGGTTCTAAAAGGTTCGTGTATTAAGTGATTATGGTTTATAACTAGGGTCATATTGCAATAAACTCGTATACCGCGTACGATTTTTGCAATTTCAATGTTGAGCTCCAATGTACTACATACTGGGTGTACACCAAGCGTATACCGAGCTGTGTCTCAGTATATAGAGACAGAATTTCGGTTGAGCGCAAAATGCAATATTGAAATTGTAAGTTTGTCTCGGGTATTATTAACACAAGGATAACAAATTAAAAATTTAATTATGTTAGAGATAAGTTTTTTATTTTTGCCGCTTTTCAATATGAATCTTCACGGCTAAAACTACCCAAAATTTGAGACGGTTTCAAAAAACCTCTGGGTAGGAATTCTGCCAAACTGCCGTTCAGGTTGAAAGGATTTATCAGATTTTTTATTCAGATTAAAAGGCCTTAACTCCGGCTAAAATGGCTAAATTTAGCTGGCATACAAATAATTTTCTGGTAACTCTGTGCTTGGGCCTACTGTCTTATATTCTATCTATATTGGTGGATGATGGAGAACATAGGGTTACCAGCCACCTAACTACATTTATAGAATTTTTGATTTCAGTTCATAAAGGGTTTTCCAATAAGATTTATGATTTTGATATTCAAAGAAAAAGGCCATTTTTTGAGATAAATGATCGGATCTTTCTTTCATTATAAAGAGGAAGGTATGCCGTAAATAATGGAAAATAACATCAGCCAAATGACCACCACGACCACGCCTACAGGACCATATCCTTTTCATGAAATTTTCCATAACCAAATCGCAAAGTGGCTGCCCTATGTCCTCGATAGCCTCACGAATTCCAGACCTTCTCTTTCACGTGGCCCCAAAGGAAGAAGTCGCAAGGTGTTAAGTCACAAGATCTCGTTGGCCAATTGTGATCACCTCTTCGAGAGATAACACGGTCCGGAAGCTTTTCCCGTAAAAGATCAATGGTTTCGTTGCTCGTATGGCACGTAACGCCGTCTTGTTGAAAGTAAACGTTGTCCTGATCAATACCATCCAATTCCGGCCATAAAAAATCATTAATCATCTGTCGATAGCACAATCCATTCATCGTAACTATTGCTCCAGCCTAATTTTCGAAAAAGTAAGGTCCAATGACCCCGAGGGACCATAAACCGCACCAAACAGTCACACGTTGAGCATAGACAGGCTTTTCAACAATAACTCTTGGGTTTTCCGAGCCCCAGATGCGACAATTTTGCTTGTTGACGAAGCCATCGAGGTGGAAATGGGCCTCATCACTCAAGATGAGTTTTCGATGGAATTCCGGATCATTTTCATGCATTTCAAGGACCCAATCAGCAAAGACTCGACGTTGTTGATGATCGGCCGGCTTGAGTTCTTGTGTTAACTGAACTTTATAAGCCTTAAGACCCAAATCTTTATGCAAAATACGGTGTAAGGACGTTTGTGGAATGCCTAATTCCAAAGAACGACGAGGAATGGACAAACCTGGGGTTTCTTCAATATTTTCGGCTACAGCAGCAAAATTCTCGGCTGTTCTTGAGCGACGTGCACGGGTTTTATTCTTCACATCACTAACTTGTCCCGATAGCTCGAATTTTTCTACCAATTTCTGTATTGCGGTCCGACAAGGTGCTTCACGACGACCCTAAATTGTTCGAGTTTTACGAACCGTCTCTGCCACATTTTTACCATTTTTATAGTGAATTTTAATAATTTCATTGCGTTGTTGAATCGTGTATCGTTCCATTTTTATTAATGGCGTAGTTTCTACTTGTCAAATGTCAAAAAATGACAGCTCCAAAAGTGACATCTACCGAAATAGCGGGCTAATTAAAATAACACCTCTTATTGGAAAACCCTTTATATGATACAAAGGTACAATTTGAGAGTTTAGCGGAATGTTTAGTTTAATTAGCTTACAGAGGCTTACAGGCTTAAATTTAATAGCACAATTGAAAGATGATATCAGCAAAGGAGCTTTTAGATTCCGGAAAGAAGACTGAAGTGTTAAGTATGGTCTGAAAAAATTTTTTCTTCATATTAGATTTTTTATCGTTTAGTTGTGGGTTCAGAAGTCCGTCGTATTGCCGCCCCCTTAAAACTAGCGCCCGGGGCAAGTGCCCCGCGTGCGCCCCCCATAGATCCGGCCATGTGTAAATGTAACAAAAATAATTTAACAATTTACTTAAAAAGCTTTCGGGGGTATTCCTATAAAACTGATAAGGTATTCCATCTATACCTGGGGTGCTTTGTTATCGTTGGCTTTATTTAGGACAAAATTAAATTTATTGAAGTCAAAAGATCCTCATTCACTTACAATTATCTGCAGATTCAGACTTCTATCCATGTTGGGTATGATAAGAAACTACAATTATCTAATGAAAATATCAAACTGATCTGAAAATAATGATTGACGAAGAAATCGTACTCTTTGTATGCAGTTTACAAATCTGCAGTCCTGTTATCTGACAATGAATTGCATGTGTGTGGTGTATTTATCTACAGATCTACAGTCTGAAGTCCATGAACTGCCGATCTAGTTGACAATCTAATCGTACAAATTTTCATTATCAAAACAAACTGTCATTAATTAATGGAGAAGCATAAAGTATGGGCTTTTTGTACTCGAATATTGGATTCAGTAATTTTTTTTAATGTTAGGGCCAATTATATATTTCTTACCACATATTTATTTTGCTAAATCTGTAACGATCCTGTATATACGAAAACATTTGTAGAAGCATTTGTGAGGTTTTCCATAGGAAATTTTCCATCGCTTATGATTCGTAGTTACTCTTTGAACCTATATATTATAAGTAGGGAAAGAGAGATTCAACCAACCTCCCACCTGACCAAAAGATCCAAATATTCTAGAAGTTGAACTGGTTTGTCCGGGTAACATATAATATTCATCTCTATCTACATTTCCGCCAATATATGATAAACGGACAACTAGTGCTGGTACGTAAAGAACGGAGGTTACTAGTCAGTACGAGTGTAACGGCAAGCTAGCCCATCGTACCTCTCAGCTAGATTTAATCATTCTTAACCTTACTTTTAAAATTTTTACTTATATTAAGGACGTAAATTATACAGCAAGAAATTGAATTCAAACCAGTCGTTGTCAAGTGGTCCCCTTGCTCCAAGTTACTGAAGTTATCCAGCGACAAATCCGACGTTTTTTTACCGACCGAAAATATTGGCGCCCGAGCAAACCCTCCGACTGAAAAAAACGTCGTCCCGAACTCAAAGGGGCATGAACGCGACCGGTCCACCCAAGAAGGTCAGTTTTTCAACGTAATTTACAATGCAGGAATATAATGTGATCTGTTTATTATTACAAAGCCCGATAAGAATGTCTATCAGACTGCACAGAGCACCTACAAGTCCATTATCCACAGCGAAAAATTTCTTTTTGACCAGAGATTTAGACAAAAAATCTTGACAAACCGCAAAGGCAGCAAACGTTTCTGGTCTCTCGTCAAAACTATAAGCAATAACTTCACCACTTCCTCAATACCTTCACTACTTAACAATGGTGAAGTCATAGTTGACTCCCTGGATAGCTAATATTCTGCCTGCGAGATTCGCTGCAAATTCTCGGCTTACACCGACTTCACAGACACCTGTTTTGCATCCACCGTGTGGATGTGGACAAGAGCCGATTCACATTCGTACGAGAGATGTGTTCAAGATCCTTAAGGGGATCGACGTATTCACAGCTGAAGGACATGATCGGTTTTCACGCCAGTTAATTAAAAGCTGCGCCTCATCCTAGACTAATCTCTGCCCAAATTATTCTACTTTCCTTATTCGACAGGAATATTTCCAACAGCTTAGTAACTAGCTCACGTTCAGCCTATTCCCAAAAACGGAGAGGGTAGCGATTCGTCAAATTATCGACCAATTGCAATCACTTCGATTCTTTGATAGGTTTTTGGATCTATCATTAATTTCAAATTAATAAAGTATTTTGAACTCATCAACGATCACCAATATCGCTTCCAGACTGGACGCTCATCTGGAGACTTACTGACTTTTCTTACGGAACGTTGGAACCGTAGTCCACACAATTTCGGTGAATCCAAAATCGTTTCTTTGGATATTTTAAAGGCCTTTAATAGAGTCTGGCATCCTGCGCTTTTAGCCGAACTAAAAGCACTTGGTCTCGCCCGTCCTCTTCTATTATGGATTGAAAGTTTTCTATCTGGTCACCTAATTGGTGTTGTATTAGAAGGCGTCATATCTGAATCTCCCTCTATAAATGTCTGTGTGCCCCAGGGGTCTGTAATCTGTCCGTCTCTCTTCTTAATTTTCATTAATGATCTGCTTTCCCTTACTTTCAATCCCATCCGAAGCTTTGCCGATGACAGTACCCTTGGGTTCGCTTACTCTCTTGATACTCTTGCGAACTCCAGAGGGAATGCCACATGTGTCAAACGAGATGGCATGACTAGATCATTGAATTATATCGATCTTGCCAATATCCTCGCTTCGGACAAAGCTAATTGCATCGAATTCAATGTATCTAATACCCAAAGCTGTCTCATCTCTTTAAAACAAGATCACAATTTAACCACTCCCATTTCATTTGATGGAGCCTTAATTTCAGATTCACCGTCACTAAGCATTCTTGGCATTAACATTTCCAATAAATTAAGCTGAAGAGACCACATTTTCTATGTTGCCAAGGAAGCCAGGATTTCTGAAAAGGTGTAAGAAATATTTCAGCCAATCAAATCTAGCGCTCCTCTACAAGTCCTATATCAGACCTAGAATGGAATGGGGCTGGCCGTACAGCCTTAGCTTCATTGCATATTATCTACAAGAGAGCCTTTAAGCTTATTGGCGATAGCTTGTCAGATCGACTCACTCGAGCACCGCCGCAATGTTGGATGTCTTTCGCTCCTTTATCATTACACGCATGGCCAATGTTCTGATGGAATATCTAGTCTGATTCCCTGTAGATTAATTTCTGCATGCAATACTCGCCTTCAAGCTGCGCACATCATCTCACCCTGCAAAACACTTTCGGTCGTACAGTAAAATTCCGTGATGCTTTATAATCCCGAACTGTGCGAATGTGGAACAGTCTACCATTTTCTGTTTTTCCTCAAGCTGACAATCAGCGGCACCTCCGCCTACTTTCCTCATGTCCCCTAATCCCTAATCTTTTCCCTATCTCCTTGCTGCCATGCTGTACTTTGCATCATAGGGTATCCCCTGAGCTTAGCTTAATAATATATATAACAAAAAAAACGAAGACCTTTAAATATGAAATTACGATTCCTCCTTCCGACAACAGCTAATTAATGGTCATAATTCGGTGGGGGGTATAGAGATTCACAAAAACATGAGCGGGCAACATAGGCGAAACATAGCTACTGCACAGTATATTTTATACATCATAACAGCTTTGAATAAACTACTGAAAAGTTTATTTCAAAAATTAACTTACAAACAAAAAACCTTATAACGCCGCTTGGCCCGGTAAAATATTATATCTCGAAATAATATCCCCGGAATTAATTGTATATTTTTTAACTTTTTTCTCACTATGATGACTATGCAACAGAAAGCCAATTTACTTCTCTTAATAGTGCGATAAAAAAACAAAATTTCAAAATTAAGCGAAATTTAGTGGGGCACAAACTTAGAAAATATAGCAAACAGGAATAGTGATAAACAAGATTTAGCGTAGTAAATTCTTGTTGTATTGGTGGTCCATGTTTTTTTTTGTTGAGAGATCAGTACAGGTTTACATAAATGATAAATCCGGAGAGGAGCAAAAAATTAATTTTTAAATGATTTAATTTTTTTTTTTAGTTTGGTGTCCTACTCTTAATTAATTCAATTTTATTTTTGTGAATTTCATTTAAAAAGAAAAAAATATTTGAAAGCTGAAACTATTCTTCCCCTTAAACCCCTTCAAAAACATAAGCCGAATTTGACAAGAAGATCCAATTTTTGACAATAGAGTTCTCTAATCTTCTCACTTACTGCTATGTATAATGTCTTGTTCTTGAAAAATTATGCTCATGTCGACGAATTATTCACGTTTCACCCATTGCTATTTGCTATATATTCTAAGGATTCAAATCTATCATCTAAGGAATAGACGCCTTGCTATGCTATGACTGATCGTCCGTATTACCATTTTTTTCATTTTTGGCTTCCGTATTAGAGAAAAATTGTATATTTTAACAAAAAATAATGGACACGAAAGATATTGTTTCCACATCATTCTTTTCAAAATCAAAAATTTAAAGATAGTAAAGTTTTTACTGAGGTAAGTAAAACTTTCATTGAAACTGTATTAAGATTTGCAAAATGGAAAATGTAGGGTATTCCGGTAGGAAAGTTATTTTGTAAATTTTCTGTCAGTTTTAAACGTCGACATTTATAATCACCGTCAATTATAAATTTGTATAGCTTTCGGTTTTTTGTTTTTAATTTTGTAAAAGTGGAACAAATTGCGCGAATTGTAGCTAAATAGATAAATTAGCAGAAAAATACTTGAAATTAAAGATCTTCAAAAGAATCAGTCCTTGAGCACTTGAGCTCAGGATGATTAGTTTCCTATTTGGCCGACTCCTTTTGATTTTGAAATTTGGACACCTATGCCCCCCCCCCCTTCTAACCAAATCCTTGGTGTGCTACTGCACACAAACCTCACCAAGTCTTAGAATCTTTTCAATTTTGCAAAGCTATTTGAATTGCATATTGGCTTCTATGCAATACAGTTTTGCTAATCTAGTATTAGTTCTTCGATGATATAACGATAAGAGACATAATTAATTTTAATATTTCATATAGAGTAAAAAAATCGATTGAATACTGCGAATATTGCGTGTTATAAATTCGTACAAATTTTTTATGTGAAGCAACTTTTTTTTTTGCATAATTATACTTTTTGAAATTTCTTTCTTGTAGCGGGTCTACTAATAAATCTGGATCTATAATATTTATATAATAAACATGTTATGGACTAAATTAGAAAAAAATTCTATCACTTGAGTATTGATTTTCTTATATCCTGAACCTTTAAAGAGAATTTTCTCGAAATTGTGTCAATGGCGAATAAATATTTTCTAAAAATAATTTGTGTTTTAAATAAATTGTTTAATCGGGAATGTACAGGGTTTTCCAATAAGAGGTGTTATTTTAATTAGCCCGCTATTTCGGTATATGTCACTTTTGGAGCTGTCATTTTTTGACATTTGACAAGTAGAAACTACGCCATTAATAAAAATGGAACGATATACGATTCAACAACGCATTGAAATTATTAAAATTCACTATAAAAATGGTGAAAATGTGGCAGAGACGGTTCGTAAAACTCGAACATTTGTGGGTCATCGTGAAGCACCTTGTCGGACCGCAATACAGAAATTGGTAGAAAAATTCGAGCTGTCGGGACAAGTTAGTGATCTGAAGAATAAAACCCGTGCACGTCGCTCAAGAACAGCCGAGAATATTGCTGCTGTAGCCGAAAGTGTTGAAGAAAACCCAGGTTTGTCCATTCCTCGTCGTTCTTTGGAATTAGGCATTCCACAAACGTCATTACACCATATTTTGCATAAAGATTTAGGTCTTAAGGCTTATAAAGTTCAGTTAACACAAGAACTCAAGCCGGCCGATCAGCAACAACGTCGTGTCTTTGTTGATTGGGTCCTTGAAATGCATGAAAATGATCCGGAATTCCATCGAAAACTCATCTTGAGTGATGAGGCCCATTTCCACCTCGATGGCTTCGTCAACAAGCAAAATTGTCACATCTGGGGCTCGGAAAACCCAAGAGTTATTGTTGAAAAGCCTCTCTATCCTCAACGTGTGACTGTTTGGTGCGGTTTATGGTCCCGCGTTGTCATTGGACCTTACTTTTCGAAAATGAGGCTGGAGCAACAGTTACGGTGAATGGATTGCGCTATCGACAGATGATTAATGATTTTTTATGGCCGGAATTTGATGGTATTGATCTGGCAAAAAAGTTAAGAAATTTCTTGAAGATGAGCAGGTCTCAGTTCTTCCATGGGCAGGAAACTCAGTGGATCTCAACGCTATAGAAAACTTATGGATAAGCTTGAAATCAAAGGCTAAAGTTTTGCAAAATCCTAACACGACAACATTCATTGAAAATATTAAAAATATCTGGCAAAGATATCCAGATATAAGCGCCTGCATTAAAGCGTGCATTGGCAGTATGCCCTGAAGAATAGAGAAAGTTCTTAAAAATAAAGAGGGAGCAACAAAATATTTCATTTAAAAGATTTCATTTTTTTTTTGCTATCATTATTTAAGGAAATTCCTCCCAAATTAAACAAAAAAAAAGGCAAAATTTTCAGGAGGTACAGGGACTGTAAGAACTCAGCTGACGAAGTATGTAATACAGGGGAATGCCCATTTTAGGCCCGACACCTTCAAGCATGAGAGATTTCTTCAACGATGCATTATGATACTCTGAACATTTTTTATTAACAGTATTTATTTCTATCTAGCGGGGGAAAGCTGGAGAGGGAAGGGGGGGGGGGGGGGGGTGCCAAAGATTCATCTAATACCGGATAATCTAGTACATAACCGAATTTCTTATGTTTTGAAAAGAAGTTTGCGTACCCACATTTCTATACTCGGAGGCTTAAATAGTTATTTATAGCCATCCCAATACGCATTTTTTAAGTATCTCCCTCTTTTTTATTCGAACTAAAGTACTAGATTTTTTGCACCTTAGATCGGCTCTTACTCGGTAGGGTTATGTCCGATCGGAGAACGGGTTTCATTGTTTCGTCTCAGCTCTTTACCAGCTAAAATTCGTAGATTTTTATCTGCATTTTTTTAAGGTAGGGGTACGAACCCCCAGCGAGGTGGGTGGTTCCAATAAGGCATGTTCCATATCAACTTAAAGGCCTCGCCGAGTACTATCGGGTTGTGTACTTTTTGCTGATTCAGAAAACTTTCTCGGAACGTTGTTGCAGCCGGAAAACCGATTTTCATGCATTTGGATAACGTACACCCCAGCTACTACACATTTGGCATATATTTTAGCAGTTATTTCTTCCATGGGCATTAGAGCTCTGTTGTAGTCATTTTTCTCATGGTAATTCATTTTCACCGGCGTAATAATTGGGAGAAGTAAAAAAGTCCACCTTTTCACCCAAGACAGTCGCTCAAGTTCCGATCACCAAAGCTTTCCCTCGCTAGATAGGAATAAATGTTGTTAATAAAATATGTTCAGAGTATCATAATGCATCGTTGAAGACATCTCTTATGTCTGAAGGTGTCAGGCCTAAAGTTGTATGAAAAGTGTACGTTCCCCTTTTGAATATAAATAATTTATTAAGAATAAAATTTATAATAATCATTTCTGTCTCCTACCATGTTTACATTCTTACAAAATAACAACGTACATTTTTTTTTTACATAATATCTTATGGGCATTATCCATTGAACCCTATTCAAAATGACTAGCAAAATTAATATGGAAATTGTATTTCCTGTTTTCTTCCATGCCGAGTTCTATCAAACAAAACACTAAATTACTAAAGCAATAAGCTCTTGCTGATTTTCAATTTACTAATAGACAAAAACTCCTATCTACACCAGCGGTTTCGTAACTATGAGAGACTTGTAGACTATACGGCAGCAGGGAATAGAGATAAGCAAAATGGAGTTCACTTAAATTCTCGTTATTGAATTGTGTACATCTAGGTATTGAAAAAAGACTATTATCAACTGATTTGATGGAATAATTTCCCCGTAACCTTAATATAAAATGTTACAAGCTCGCATAAAAACTATACTCATTCCACGGTGGATTTGTCGATTCAGCACCAGTGTAAAGATAGATAACAGCTTACATCATCGTCAGTTGATAACACAATAGAAGATTTGAAACAAAAGAGTTATTGAGGTCATCTATCTGGGTTGAGATCAAATCTATGCCTAAGTCCTTCAAATAGAGATGTTACTTACCATTCATCTTTGTGATGATTAGTTAGTATGGAACACATCTGAACAATTACTAATAGAAGCACCAGCTACACACATACGTACAACATAGTTATATTATAAATTAGAAAAACAAATGTCATCGCGGTGATAGTAAAATAGTCTCCAAATATTGAGTAACACTAACAGGTAGCGGCAACATGACCTGATTGTCTAGTAGTAAATTAGTATTGTGCCCAATATTCTAGTATCAACGTGAGTACCTCTTACACACCTACATACATAAAAAATGTTTGCAAAAATTTAGCACAATTCTACTAATTGCTTTGGGGTTAGTCAGACAGACGGAAAAAACCTCAGTTGATAAGAAGAAAAGCCTTCAGGCTGCGCTTATGAAACCCCGTCGACAAAAGTCAGCTGATTAAAAAGTGTTAAGAGTGTGTTTTAACTTTATTTTAATTTTTTTTGTTTTTTTACTTTCTGAGATAAGCTAAAAATAGACGCAGAAAGAGAGATAGAGAGAGAGAGAGGGAAAAGTGTGCAATTTTATAAAAAAAATTTGCCGCAATCACTTCACTTTGGAGGAGAACATGCGATCGCTTATAATGGTGAATCTATGGTTGGTGACTGTGTGTGCATTGATGAAAGCACCGATATTATCGTGACAAACAAATTGACTTAGTCAGACTACCAGTTTCCGTCCGTTTTAAGGTTACACATTGGAATGGAAGTGGTCTTTGGATGGCACGTGCGTCTCTATCATTTCTAGTCTGGGGCTGATGTCACGCTTACTATACTTTGAGGAATTTTTATTTTTATTTTTATTTTTTTTCATTTTTTATCATCATGCTAATGCCAGACAGTTGAAAAGTTTCATAATATCCTCATCTACTTATATATACATATAAGGCACACATCATTTAACTAACAGAGTAGTGAAGAAATTTAATTGGTCGGAGAATTTAATTGGAGCGTGAATTCGATTTTTTGTACTCTTTTTTTCTTTTTATCATACAAAATAGCTTACCAGACTGAAACTGATGTCATTCCATGTGCCAACAGATGACATTTTCCAGACAGTAGAATTATGAGAAGGGAAAACGTCTGATGTAATTTTTTAATCTCTGTTAGCGCTTACCTGTAAATAAATAAAAAAATAAATTTTTTTGTGCAATTTTTAAAGGCAATATTATTGTGAATAATTTTATTTTACTATTATTATTATTATTTTTTAATAAATCAAGCTCAGGGGATATCCTATGATACAAAGAACAGTATGGCAGGATGAATGTAGGGAAAGCATTACGAGACAGAAGGAGAATTGCTCTTAAACAAGCGCAGATTTAAACCAGAGGAAAGACATTGCTTATTCCTGCATCTATCATACCTTTTTAGCAAATATGTATCATTAAAAAAACGACGTATTCTAAACCTCCAATGTCCTTGGTTTATTTATAGAAGTAGAAAGCTCATTTTCCGGCATGATATTGCGTACCGTAGATGGAAGCGTTTCCTCAATGTTGGGAATATTTCCGGATCTTACGCAATACATAAATATTTAATAGAATTTAAATTTCTTAAGTCACCATACCATTTCTGATGGGTTCTTCATTACTTCGGTTACCGAAATGTAAGTATTCTCCGTAGTAATTTCCATTAGATCTAATGCCGTTGGTCCTAATGGTTTGCATCCCAGAATAATCAAAGTGCTACTGCCGATATTACTTCCTTGTGTTACACATGTTTTTAATACTATTATTATGTGATCAAATTTTCCTGCATAGTGGAAGTTTTCTCATGCTTTATCCATTCATAAGAAAACTTTCGGTGTGAATGAATATCGCAAAATATGTTTTCTCCCATTTTGTGCAGAAGAGTACATCTAGGGGGGAGCAAAGGGAGCGATCGCTTCCCCTAGATCACATCATCAAAATGTGGTGACTTCCTGACAACAAAATTCAGATTGTACGAATTTAACTATTAATTTAATTTTAATTCCGATTAAATTGGAATTTTTTTTAAGAATCCATAACTATAAAATTTGCGTCCACATCAATCAAACATTCCACAAATGCTTGACAAACGTATGACAAATGTTTGACGAATGTTTGTTGTGTGTGGATGCGCCTTTAGATGCATTAAGATGCATTACCTAAGCGAAATCAAAGATACTACCATCAGCAAATCTATGGATAATATTGAAAGTAAAGGAAAGCAGATCAGTAATGAAAATTAAGAAGAGAAACGGAGAGATAACACAGCCCTGGACCCAGTCCTGTCATTTGTACTCCGATCGGAGTATTTGTACTCCGATCGGAGTATTTGTACTCCGAAACCTAATAGCTATCTCCGGTACTAAGTGATGGGACTTTGCTACTATAGTAGCAAAATTGCTACCTTTTAAGCATGTTTGCTACCTTGCTACTTTAGATCCAAATTTGCTACTTTTTCGCTTTTTCTCATTTATTTGAAAAAAAAAAATTAAAAATATTAAAAAAAAAATCTACTGTGAATGTGATGTATCAGATTTTAAAGCTACTAATACGAGGAAAGGATTCTAATTACGTACGTTACGTACGTTGCATGCGTTTGCATCTTGTTTGCGTGAACGGCGCCGAAGCCGAGGCTTTTGCGTAGCTGTTGCTGTGCTGGACAAACAAAACTGTCATTCAGTACGTTTACATGAATACTTGAGTACTTGACCCAAAATAGACTTCAAACTCAAGCAGGGTTTTTGTTTGAATTAATTCCAATTACATCACTTGAAATTTTCTTGAAATTTACTTGAAACTACATTTTATCTTTGACAACTCTGCATTAGGTTCAATGCATAGGTCCGGATTTTTAGACAAACATCTTGAGAAAAGTGCTAAAAATTACTATCTGAATTATAAATAATAATCATCTTCTTGTTCTCTTTGCCGTTTTCATAATTCGCACAAATGAAGACGTTCAAGTACTGAAGTTGCGTTTACATGAAATTTTTTCAAGTAAATCGAACCAAATTTTGTTATTAACTTGACTCAAATATATTTGGAGTCAATGCGCGTTTATATGATGTTTTGATTACTTGATCTCTACTTGAAGTATACTTCAAGTATTCATGTAAACGTACTGAGTGACAGCAAGTTGGCGTGGCGGTGCCGTTTTTCTTTCAGCCATTAAGGAATTGTGTTTTGTGTTGTGGTGATTATTATGAATATTTCACTTCAAATGCATTTGCATTTGCAGCACGTTTTGCTTTGTTTGACCATTGTAATTGTCAATGTCATTGCTTGCTGAGCTGATGCTGATTCCTGTTTGATAAATGCTATATAAATTAATTACGCATTTATGTTGTGAATTTGAGATTATTTTTGATTTCTGGTGATTGCTACTGTTTGTTGATGGGATTATATTTATACCTACAACAAAAAGGATAAGCAAGCAAAAAATTCTGAGTAAAATTTTATTGCACTTGGTACTGACAACACATTAGTAATGAGAGGTGAAGTTACGGGAGTTAGAGCACGATTAGAGAAATTGAATAAACATTTATTTTATCTTAGATGCACTTGCCACTCCCTCTACTTGTGTCTTGCGGCTGCTATGAAAAAAATTCCTCGGAAAGTTGAAAATTTCCTTTCTTGCGTATATAGTCAGTTTACCCATAGTGTTAAGATGCAAAGTGAGTTGACAGAATTTCAAGATAGTTTTAATTTAAATTTAAAAAAGATTCTAAAATCAAGCGGTACATGCTGCTGGTTGGAGGTGAAGCAAATCATTATAACAATCTTGGCGCAGTGGTCAACTTTACTTCATTACTTCACTCTGTTTACTTTTAAAAATCCTAATAATTTTGATACAAATGCAATTCTTGATTGTCTGAATAGTTCAGAGATAAAATTATACATATTATTATTGTGCTATATTTTCGGGGAGATTAATAATCTCTATAAAACCTTCCAATCTGAAAAAAATTTAATACACAAACTAAGACCTTTAATTGAAAATAACTCCAAAAATATTTAAACAAATTGTAGTTCGAAAGAGAATGTAACCAGCATCATCAAAAATATTGCTGCAGTTGTGAAGCATCCAATTTCACCTTTCATCGATACTTTTCGCATAAAATCAAAGTCTTCCGCACAGCATGGCCCAATTGTTGTGCGCTTTTCTGGACACACAGAGCAGCGTGCTTTCTTATCCGCTTTCCACAGCTGTAAGAGCGTTCTTCTTTCTAAGCTTGAGGGCTTTTGTACTGCGAGCGCTATCTATGCTAATAAAAGTTTGACGGCAACAAATAATTCTCTTCTTCGGGAAGCTCTTAAAATACGTAGATTGGGGAAAGTTCACTCTGCTACTACGAGGAATGGACTGCTGTACATCAGGAAGGAGAAGGATGGCCCTCTGATAAAAATTTTAAGTTTAGAGCAATTGCATGCCACTTGTAGTTAACCGTTTTCCCCTCAGCAACGATGGAGCCGGTGTGTATAATGTTTTTGAGATAATTGAACTTGCTTATTCTGAAATTTTTTTTTTTTTTTCTGTTTCTTCCCTTTTCTTTAATTTTACAATTAAAAATGTCTTTAATTTTATTTGATTTCTATCGCAGTAGCTTATGAATTATTTAGTTATTCTTTTTCTTTTGTGATAAACAGAGATTATATGACTTCCGTGTCTGTGGATAAGTGCATTGACAGCTACCGAAGTACAAATAAGTATGAGTACACATAGCTTTTCGGGTCTGGACAGGGTGAGAACTCTGCTTAAAATTTTTTGTAGTCGTACAAGTGGGTTAAACATCTGTTCGCTAAATGCTAGAAGCATTAAAAACAAAATCGATGAATTTCGCGAGATTTTTTCCGGCTCTGATATTCATGCGATTTTGGTATGTGAGACGTGGTTAAATAAAAATATACCCTCTTCTTTGATAAAAGTTCCCGGCTACAATTTATATCGTAATGACCGTACATCTCGTATTGAAGGAGGTGTGGCGATCTGTGTTAGGGATTGTTTGAAGGCTAAATCAATTGCTTTTTCGGTGGATGATGAAATAGAATTTATATGTGTTGAAGTTTCCACTGGAATAGAAAAATGTGTGTTGTCTACTGTTTACTGTCCTCCCAACCAGTTTAACGCTGATAATGCTAGCCAACTGGAAAACTGTTTATTTAACATAACACAACGCTATACAAATGTGATTGTGGGTGGAGATTTTAATGTAAATCTTCTTCGACGTGACCTGTTAGCTAACCAGTTTCTTCATCTTTTCCAGTCACTACATCTTAATACAGTGAACTCTCAACCAACCTACTTCAACACAACCAATCCGTCATTATTAGATTTATTTTTTGATCCAGATTTAAGTAAAATATTTATGTTTAACCAGATTAGTCCACCCAGCACTTTGGATTATGACTTACTCTTTCTCAGCTATGACTTTTCTATGAATCTAGGGTCTCCTCAAAGCTTTTTATACAGGGATTACAATAATATTAATCTGGATGCCTTATTTGAAGAATGCCGACTGCTGCCCTGGTACGAGGTACTCAATCTTGCTCTGGCTGATGATTAGGTGGAGGTTTTCTCCACTCTTATCGCGTACTTATTTGAAAAATACGTCCCTTTGAGAGTGAGACTAATCCACAGAGTGGGGTGCCCGTGGTTTTCACCCGAAGTCTGTTCGCTTATTGCGGAGCGAGAATTCCTGTTCAAGCGATATAAGCGCCTCAAAATGAATGCTGTTCGACTAAACTATCTAGTTGCTCGTAATAGGGCCACGACAGCTATTCGGAATGCCAAACGCCAATTCTACAGCTCTAAGTTTAACACCGAACTTCAACCGAAAATTGTGTGGCGCAATCTACGGAACGCTGGAGTTTTTGGTGGGGATAGCGCAGCTTGTGGACTTGATGCGGATGATTTAAATTCTTTTTTTACCTCCTCTAACAATTCATCCCCAAGAACTCAAGCGAACGAATTAAATCCGCTTAGACTTCCGCGCTCATCACTCTCACAGGCGAGCATCAACAACTCTTTCTCCTTTCGTGGGGTATGCTTTGATGAACTGATTTCCGCAATCTTTTCTATCAGGTCGGAAGCAGTGGGCCCTGACAGGTTTCCACCTCGCTTTATGAAGCTGCTGCTGCCACTAATCGGGAAAGTTATGCTGCATATTATAAATACGTGTTTGATGTCATCCGCTTTTCCTAAAGCGTGGAAAACAGCAACAGTTTTACCAATACCAAAAAAAGCTTGTGCTTTAGAATTACCATCCGATTTCCGACCTATAAGTATTTTATGCTTTCTATCGAAGGTTCTGGAGAAACTAATTTATAAAAAAATTCTCGAGCACGTGAAAAGCAATAATTTACTCACGCTTTGGCAATCAGGTTTTCGCACTTCTTTCAGCTGTGAAACAGCTATATTAAAAGTGTCCACAGATATAAGATCTGCGTTAAACAAGAATGAGTTTAGCGCCTTAGTTCTTCTCGATTTCTCAAAAGCCTTCGACAGCGTTGATCATAGTTTACTTCTACAGAAGCTCTCCATCAGGTTTGGGTTCAGTTCTTCTGCCATCACGTTGGTTAGAGAGTTTTTATCTGATCGTCAGCAGCGAGTTAAGGTAGGACAAGCTGTCTCTGGTTTGTTGCCCATTCTATGTGGTGTTCCTCAAGGATCAGTACTAGGCCCTTTATTGTTTAGCCTATTTATAAATGACCTCCCACAAGTGTTAGAAGATGCAAAAGTGCATCTGTATGCCGACGATGTGCAATTATATCTTAGTAGGCCTATAGGACTTCTTGAGGATTGCATTGCGCGAATGAATTCTGAGCTAGATAGAATAAGCGATTGGTCGTTAGTAAATGGGCTAGTGCTCAACCCTGCTAAATCGAAGTGCACTGTCTTTTACGCCTCATCCCTAGATAACCTTGATGTTCCGCCAATAATTTTAAACAGTATTATACTGCCGCTACATGATAGGGTTAATAATCTTGGGATTGTTTTAAATAGTGTGATGAAGTGTTGCGATAACGTTAATCTGGTGATCGGAAAGGTTTATGCTGGACTGCGCAGGTTATGGCTTTCAGCGAGTATTTTGCCAAGAAAACTTCGTATGAAGCTTGTGAAAACATTAATCATTCCGTACTTTACTTTTGGCAGCGTAGTTTTCCCAAAATTAGATAGCGTATGTGCCCGTAAGATACAGCTTGCCTTCAATGATTGTATACGCTTCATTTTTGGTCTCCGTAGATTTGTCCATGCCTCGCCATATAGAATCCAACTGCTTGGATGCTCCCTGGATTCTTACCTTAATCAAAGAGCATTAACTCTTCTTTTTAATATATTAAATCGAAATACACCTGAATATCTCAGGGAATTTTTCCAGTTATCGAATTCACCACGCAATCGTAACATAATACTTCCGCGATTCAGCAAATTGGTCATGGAGAGTTCTTTCCCTGTTCAGGCTGCCAGACTTTGGAATAGTCTTCCATTAAATATTCAGAGTGCTGGTACTGTCAGTGCATTTAAGAAACTTATAAAGATGCAATCGTGAGATAAGGTATTTCGTCTGTTTTCTGTTTATCACTAATTTTATAATTTTTATATTTTTATATTCTTATTCTTTTTATTCTTTTACTTCTTTAGTTATCAGTCTTATCTTATTTTATTTATTATTAGCATCAGTATAATTTTCTATATTGTTTATGATTTATCTTTAATTATTGAATTCTTTGATATATGCTTTTGAGCGTTAAATTTCTAGCCCCGATTAATCTTATAGTACAAAAAAAGATTGTAAATCTTGTGTGTATGTAGCCCATAAGTAAATTATTATTATTCAAAGGATGTTTTGGTAATGGTAATACATTGAAATATACCAAGTTCAATCAGATCAGAACAAATCTTTTATTAAAAAAAAAAAGATAGAATAAAATAATTTCAAGTGTGAAATGTCATTTACATTTCGCTGGATTTGTGTAATACTTTGCTATTGTGCTAATGTAAACGCTCTCTCAAAGAACATAAGAATTGTAGAATTTAATTTAAAACTTTAATATTAATTGCTCTTTTTCTTTCTCACTAAATTTAAGTTTACCTTAAGATCTCGTTCAAATTCAAATTTGTTGAACATTTTTCATTGGTATGGAGAAATTAATTCATAAAAAACTATTTCAAAAACAAGAGTTACAAGAAATAACAAAACAATGCCGTGATGTTAATATTATCTAATAGAAAGAAATATTACATCGTATAAGATTTGAGGACCCAGTACTAAAAGCAGTTGAGGGAATGGATCCAATTTGTTTAACTCCAAGTTTCAAACCTTTAATTACACTTTTCCCAAACCTTATTGATCGAAATGATATCGATGCGCTAGACGGAGAATGATGTGTTGTGTAAATACAGGAATTTGTACCAAAGTCACTGTTATTTGAAGAATATTAGATTTTTTATGTAAAAATGCTCTAATTAAAAAAATATTTCCCAATTTAGAAAAAGTTATTATTTGCCTTATGTGCCTTCCACATACACCGCAAGTGCGGAAAGAAATTTTTCGACGGTCATTATTATTAAAACTAAAGTCAAAAATTCTCTTGACGTAGAAAATGTAAATTCCATAATGGTTGTAAAAAAACCGATTTTATAAGCAAAATAAGGACAAAAAGACAAAAAGACCAATTCTTACGATACCTAAGATGAATGCCTGTGTGTAATTTTGCACGATATGCAAATCTGATTTATAAAGTGCTTTTTCACATTTATTTCTAGAACGGCTCATCAGACAGTAAAAATTATATGTATAACCAATTTTATAGGATTCTATATTCTGAAGAACTTTTCAGTACGATAAAAATGTTTTCACTATATATGTAAAAAAAAACTACAATGTTCGTATGAAAAGATCAAGAAAGAGTTCACCGATTTAGTCTATTTTTGAGGACAGCCCGTCTGTCTGTATATTTCTTTTTTATTATTTTCGACACTCTCGTGGAGGTACAAGCCATAACATTAGTTCTTTATATGAGGGTGGGGTGAGATATGGTGGGGGTTTAATGTAAAACATAATGATCTTCTCTCGATGGGTCAAGACAATTGGAGGGGGGGCTTAGTTTTTGGGGGAGGGAGAAAAACGTTTTTTCAAAAAACTTTATCAGAATGTTCCCCTTGAGTTCCTACAACTTTTCCGCTAAACCGTTTCCGCGGGGGAGGGGGGGGCCTCGCCCTCGGCGGGGTAAGGGGTTGAAATTTCGAACTTTGAGTGGTTATTGTGGGGGTTACAGACGCCCGATTGGGACGTTGAGAGGGGGGAAACTGGAGGGGTCCGAAAATAGCATTTTTTCGCTCATTTTGCAATCCCTTTTTTACCCCTTAAATTTTGAAAAAATTTTCCTCTTACACACTCAAAGATATTTCAATTCTATGTGAATTAGGATACTACGTTTTTTTTTTAAATTTTTTACGCGGGGGGGGGGGGAATTTAATTAGTTTCAAGTTTGTAAAATCTATAACTTTCTTATTTGACGTCGTAGAATAGTCATATGTATAGATAAACTTCTTAGCAAAATCAGGGCTTTTTAAATCTGCATTTGGGTTTTCAAATTATACTAGAACAAAATACATACTTGCCCCCCCTCTCTTCCATTAGCATGTGGATTTTTTAAAAAAAATCAAAATAAATAGTTTTCAACCTCCTCTATCGATCGACATCTTTATTTTTGATCTATTACAAAATTTCGAATTTCCTTATTGTAGTACTAGATTCGAAAATCATACGTGCATAAATTCTGTGAATTAAGTCCGATCAAGGAACGGTTTTCACAGTTAGCAGGTTCATGTCGATTGACAATTGAATCTATCAAAATTTGAACCGGAAATTTCCATGGAAAAACTTATTTTTAAGAAAACGCCGTGCACAAAATGTTAGTTCTCTGCGCTGATGCGTTCTCGGGCAGTATCGAAATATGTAGTGAAAAACGAAATTTTTGTATGGCAACCCGAAGGAGTTACCCGACTTGCACAATTTCGAACTTAAATCTTTTATTTTCTTTTTAATATTTCACGTGTAATATAACACGAGAATGCAGTTTTCATTAGGACAGACAGAAGGCCGGACCGATCGACAGACGGCCGGACGGATGGACAGACGGCCGTACGGATAGACAGACGAACAGATGGAAATGCAAAAACCATAATTTTTAAAATTATGAATGCGTATCTCACTCATTTTGCTCTACCAGCATTATTTCTGTGCGTTACAAAATAATGAGCAAGTTAATACGCACTTTGACATTTCATATCCCAGGGTTGAAAAATGCGCCCCAAAGACTGCTTTTTATTGCGAAATAAACATTGGTAACGGGATGTCTGTAATAATAGGAAATAAGTAGCGGACAGTATGCAAAAATATTTTTTTTTTATTGTACAAATTTGTCGTTTATGTAGGTACTTCAAGAAAAGTAGAATGTCTCAAATAAGAACATTGGAGCGAAATGGGTTAATGTATTCGAAGACGTTCGTTGTAAAAAACAAAAAAACTTTATATCTACAACGTTTCAACTACATTAATTGAGGTTTACATGCTGTTCTGCGTTGATGATTTCTATTCTACATGTCTGAAGGAAGGTATTCATCAGATCGTGACTAAATTTTGAAATTGAATTGGTTCAGAAATATCGGAAATATGAGGTAATTTCCAAAAAAAGAAATCAGTCGAATGGATAACGTAGTCTTTTGAAGTCGGTAAAAAAAAGGGAACAATGATTGTAATAACTTTTACTGGATTCTTGAAGATCTCATAAAAAAAAGAGCTTGTTCAGCTATAGATGATTAAATACGTTCGACGAAGAAAGGCAAGAAAATACTGTATTTCACCACTAAATTTTTTTTATTGCTTTGTTTTTGTTATTTTCAAGCGAAGTTGTTGTTTATTTTTCGAAAAAAGGCACCAAGAAATTTTTTTACATGGCCCTCTCAGGACTACAGAGCTTCCCAACTGATAATAAAACGAATAACTTTTAATAAAATTTTAATTTGAAAATTACTTACAATAAAAAAGTTATAAAATTTTAATTTAATATGATCGGTTTTAATTTAGTCGTGTACTCCATTTTTTCCGAAAGTACTCCGCTTACCGGAACATACAACCTGTAAAAAAAATTTCAATCCATAATAAAAGAGAAGGTGAGAGACTAAGTGCTTTGAATTGGGCTAAGAGGCAGGATGCAATAAGGTGAACATTTTTCTAAGTGAATATGATTTAAGCATATTTTATTGGAAAAGGAAAAACAAAAGAAAAATCTGTTTACCGGCTTTTACGAAATGTTAGTTCCTGAATAAAAAATTCAAGAGTAATCTTTACCAGTTGTCCCGGATATGGAGCTATAATTAAATCTCAGTAAAAACGTAACTTTGATGTTTAGTTTCAAAGTTAGTTTCAATGTAGAAAAAGTTCAGCTCCCTATAGACACCTGGTATAATTATCCAATTCATAATGCATTATCTGCAAATTTCTGTAAATATCCAAAAATTCGTCGAGAAAACAGGGGGATATGTTTTTTATGTAGAGTATGCCTGATTCACATCTTAATATCGTGCCGTTTTTCAGGAATATCGAAGTTCATTACAGAAACATGTTTGCATAGTAATCAAAAGAATTGCCAAAGCTTCTGCTCCTGCCCAGCTCACACTCTCTTTTTCAGAATACATTATCGAAAGTGCGAGCAGTCATAGTCAATTCAAAAGGATACTCGTGACATTTTAGTTATTAAGATACCGCCATGCTACAGGTTTTACTATAATTTTGTGTTCTTATTGCACATATACATATTTTGGTCTAACCCACACGTAATAAGTACGAAGTACGAGTTTTTTGCTAGACTTGTGCCCAGACGTGTCATCAAAATAATTCACACCGCAGTAGTTCCTTATACAATTACTGACTTTAATTGTATGCGTATTTAATCAAGTTATTGATTTAAATAATAATTGTATCACAAATTCACAGCACATAATGAGAATTGAATTATTATATTACCACCTAAATCGCAGGTAAAGAATTACACAGCCGTTCGATAAGAAATTTCTAAATCACAAAATGATCGAAGCACATGCTTTGTATTGGTATGCTGCCCATCCTGCAGCTTAGAAAAGTGTAGCACGGAGTTTTTCCTCCCACCGAATGCCTATCATCAATGAAAAGTGTAGCATGCTAGCAGTGTGTGGGCTCTAGCTTTGAACACAATATTCTGAGATTAGGACGGTTGTTTTGACTAGAACAAGATCGAATAAAGTGACGAAATTAAAACTGAATTGACCACATGTTTTTATTTGACATGACTCCCACAATATTATGAATTGGACCCTCAAAAAAAGCTCGCAATAAATCTGTCAAACAAAAGTGATTAAGAAGTGAAAATGTCGATAGAAGTCATATCAGCCGAGAGTAAAATAAATGATGTCGCACGAAATATTATTTGGTTGAGAGCTACTCTAGCCGCCTCATGTCTCTTAAGGGATTGGAGAAAGTTCATGATGATGATCAACAAATTATTTGAGTGGAAAATTTTATTTTATAAAATAATGGCGAAACCTCCATTCTAAAAGTGTTAAAGTCAATATTTATGACCACCACATTGTCCCGCCTGCACGGCGTGAGCTGCACCATTAAGTCTCATAAATAAATTTTCATTGAATGATGAATTACTTGAAGTAAAGCACTCAAGTGCACAATCCGAGGGTACACCATTAAAGCACACTTCGTGTAGGAGGTGGTGCACTAATAAATGGCATTCATAATTAATCGTTCATTCTTCAGTGGCCTGCACAGTAGCAATTTTTTTTTCTATTCCTTCATAGACCCATGAAATCGCAGTAACCTCTACTTTGATGCGGTAGCCGCTGTACATAGGAAAAGCCAGACCAACAATACTAATGGGTCTGTAAATCTTTCCACTGCTACACCTATTAATCATCGCATCAGAATTAACAAACTCAAACACGGAAGCTGCAGTTGCATCCACGAAACGGAACTATGTGAGCGCGCGGTGAGCATTCGTTGCATTTTCCAATCCAGTCAACAATCTGAAATGCAGCCGCACAGTGCCAAGAGTACCGCAAATATGTAGACATGCTGAATTGAGGGCTTTGATATAGGAAAGTGTACACTGGTCAACACTGTGATTATTCTGGACTTACTTTAACCGTTATCGGCTTTATTTTGGCGTAGGCTTCCTGTCAGCACTATACTGACTACATATACTCATTGCAATAGCATTGCACCGCACAGAAACGTATCAGAATCATGCAATTCAGCTTTAATGGGAATTTAATGATTTGTTTACTCCCGGGAAGGAGTAACAACTTGTCCCCCTGATTGCTTAAAGTATCTCTCAAGTTACCTATGTACCTACCTACCTATCTATCTGTCTACCAACCAGGCAAGGAACCATCGCGAACAAAATCCTCCATCGTTCCATTGCATTGGGGCTCTCTTGTACCCATCAAGTGATGCTCTATTATTAAAGAGCCCAGATGGAGCTTTGTCGGGGAGCAACAGATACAAGTGGCAATTTGTTTATAAGTCGAAGAAGGCGACGTCACATTTGGACGTGGATGCAATAAATTCACGATGACATGAAACGGCAGTCACCTACGAAGTTAATGAACCTGAAATGGGGGAAAGGGTTACCCAGTTCAGTTGGCATTGGTATCACGATGCATTGTTCCAAGACGGTCGAATCCATGATGCTGCTGCTGCTGCTGGTGCTACTGCTACTGTCGCTGCCGATCAAATTCTCTCGATGGATGCACTACCGCTAGTTGCTGCTTGAATTCATCATCCACTTGAGTGAATATTTACCATTTGCCTGGAAATAAACATTGAGTTGAGTTGACTATAGCTGCGAATTCCATTAAAGTTGCTACCAGATTGTATTGCTCCCTTGTCCCTTCACCTTCAATCCCATCCACCCGTGGCGTCTTTCCGTACAATTTAATAAATACTAGATAGTTTTCTTCCCCCCACTACATAACCCTGTTGGACTTTACTCAAACACTTACTTACAGAGCTGTGAGTTTATGTGCAATTCAAATTGTTATTGTTACTATGTGGATTGCTTCTGATAGTTCAGAAGATTCGTAATGAGTTTTCAAATTTCATCAACATATCTCTGTCTAGGGTGATTTGATGTTAAAACCATATAGTAATAGTATGTGTGCAACAATTCTATGCCTAAACCTTAACTACACCTGTCAAAAGTAATTGCCAAATTTATAACCTTTATAAAAATTTTGCCCAAGTTAAGATATTTTTAGAGGAAAACTTTCAAATTTTGAAGGTGGTTTTTAACCCGGCGTAAATGAGGTGCAAAATTGTTCCATCGACAATGAGGTGGGGCATGTGCTGCCCTGACGATATATCATTTTTTTTTTTTTTTCATATAAACAAATTAAGCAGGGTTCCTGTTATTCTTCTTTGTGATATACTAACGATCTATTCTATGCTTCAAATTAAAAAAATATTTATTTCCCATTTTCAAATTCTATTTATAATATTAGACAGGAATTTATAAACTAACAACAATAATAACAAACGTATCTCCCAGGTATTTTATCAGGTACTGGTGATGATGATTCACCCAGGTGTTGAGCGATCCTTTTCCGTGTCTCCTTAGGAATATGAATGTTTTGTTTTCATTCGCGGAGACTATTACCCCGTTCACATGAAGCGGATTGGAGTGGATTAGCGTACTTCGGAGTGAGATAATTCGCCATGTGAACACCAGCCGGACTGGAATTACCTACACCGGCGTTAGTTCGGTAGTGGAGTGGAATTAATCACATGTGAACACTTGAATGGATCGAAGTGGATTTACGTTTGGATATTTTTCGGTATACTTTCATTTTTCGCTTCAAACTCCTTCATGCTTTCATACAGTATTTTATAAATTGTATAATTACAATTCTTTTCATAACCCGTCTTTCAGTATCTATAAAAATATCTTCAAATGACAGCTGATTTTATATTGAAAACTGCAAATAGAAAGATGTCCCTCTCATCGATTTAATCCAGTCCATCTCATGTGAACACTTGGTACTATGCGAATTAGTACTATTCCAGTCCAGTCCAGTCCGCTTCATGTGAACGGGGTAAATCAGAATTAAAGCCAAGCCTAAATCGCGAATAAAATCACGATGCGTGGTTTGAGATTTGTAATTTTCGCGATAAATTATATTGGCATTTACCATATTGAGTATGCCATAAAATATTGTTATAGACCACATCTCATATTTCGAAGAGACGTTTCAATGGTCCAATAGACGTTTCAATGGTCAGATGAACATCGTTATTTGTGTCAGCTATATCCCTCCTACGAGCTCATTGGAATTGTACGAATCTCATGTGAGTAAACTTACTTCTATTTTCTCCGATTTGTCTACACAAGAACATTTATGCTACTTTGGCGACTTCAATATTCCGAGTGTAAACTGGATATGGTCTGCAGACGAAAAGATCCTAATGACTTCAAATGTATCATCACTATGTGAGTGTTTAGTTTTGGATAGTCTTACTGGATGTCAATTAATTCAAATTAATCCTTTTTGTAATATACATATATTCGGTAAATTTCTAGATCTTGTTTTCATTAGCATGATTTAAAATTTTGTATTAACGAAGTTTCATATCCTTTATCAAAAATCGATCTTCATCATAAACCGTTTTATTATTAATTTAACTTATAATAACTTTCGTAAAGGGGATTTTGTTAAATTTAATGATTACATAAACTCCTTTAATTGGTGTGAAGAGCTAAATCTTGCAAATAATCTCAATCGTACTTACAGTAAATTTCTGGAAATTATTCATGCTGGCATTGATAGGTTCATACCTATTAATAAGGTGAAATCGAAAACACACCCTCCTTGGTTCAATAGAGGTTTGCTAAGGCTAAAAAACGCTAAAAATATGGCACATAAATTGTTGGGTGAGGTTAACAATTCATTCAATGAGGCAAATTATAAGCGTTTAAGGCGTGAATATGATTATCTTCATAGATATACCTATTTAGACTCTACATCTGGTCAACTGAGGATAATATTAAAATCAATAGCAAAGCATTTTGGTCGTACATTAACGCTAAGAGATTTTCGTCCGGTATTCCTATTAATATTGAATACAATGGCATCCTTTCTAATAATCTTGAGGACAGTTGCGAATTGTTTGCGAATTACTTCGAATCAGTTTATTGCAGTGACTCTGGCACTGTTTCGTTTTCAATATCTAGTAATGCTGAGGCCTTAACGGATCTGGGAAGCATTCACTTAAACGAATGTGATGTGGAACATTCATTGAGTGCTTTAGACTGTGATACCTCTTACGGTAAGGATTTAATTCCGAACATCTTGCTCAAACACTGTTGTAGTTTTTTGTCTATTCCACTAGCAATAATCTTTAATCTATCCCTAGGTTTGGGCGATTTTTTTAGATGATTGGAAATTTTCTCTTATTAAACCTCTATTCATAGCCGGTTCCCGGGATCAAATCAGCAATTATAGACCAATTGCTAAACTCTTACCAATCTCCAAATTTTTTGACAGTTTGGTAAAAGATAAAATTTATTTTCATATCAAAGAAGATATTTCCTCTTCGCAGCACGGGTTTGTAAGTTGTAGATCTACTTCTACGAATTTAATTCTCTTCAAACATAGTGTGTCTATTGCTATTGAGGATGGCTTCCAGATAGATGTCATTTACACAGATTTTGTAAAAGCCTTTGATCGCGTTAATTTAACTCTTCTTATTAAAAAGCTTGAAAGGTTTGGTTTTAATTCGTCTTTGCTTGATTGGTTGACTTCGTATCTCACTAATCGTACTCAGTGTGTTGCTTTCAGTCGCGAATTTTCCAAGTTTTGTCTGGTGTTCCGCAGGGAAGCCACTTGGGTCCTTTGTTGTTTGTTATATTTATTAATGATATGATAAATATTTTCCGCTTCGCGCAACTATTGCTATATGCCGATGATCTTAAGATTATATTACCTATTAAAAATTCATCTGACACTTGCCATCTTCAGTCTGATCTTGATCGTTTACAAGAATGGTGTTTTTCAAACGGATTTGCTCTAAATCCAAGCAAGTGTATAAATGTTATACTTTTCACTGTTTACTAAATCCCCTTCATACTGAATATTTTCTCGGTAACGTTTCCATTGTGCGGCCGAATGAAATTTTGAACCTTGGTGTTATTTTCGACGTGAAACTGGGAAGTGGTTTGCATATTAATTATATGTGCTGTAGGGCTTTAAGGATGCTTGGTTTTATAAAGCGAAATACTAAAGACTTTAGTGATCCTCACACTTTAAAAGCTTTATACATTGCCTTAGTTAGATCTATAGTGGAGTATGTTTTAGTGGTATGGTGTCCGTACAACAAACAACTTAGTGACAAACTTTACTCGCTATGCTTTAAGGAGATTGTATTGGTTGCATGATTTACCCAACTATATATCTAGATGTATGCTATTGGGATTACAATTACAGATTTGCTAATCTTATTCAATATCTATGTGCCTGGTTTTGCACTTAGAACAAGATGTTTGTTACATGTGCCTTATCACCGAACCTCTTATGGTCAGCATGAACCCATTTCCTACGGCTCTCGTCGTTTTAATGAAATTTATGACAATGACGTGGATCTGGCTCTTGAACGTATCAAGTTTAAGGATTTAGTAATTTTGAAGTGCTTGTAGTCGTGCTTGTTTAATTTAATTTAGTGAGTTCTTGTAATCTAGTAATACTGTTATGGCCCAATATACGGAAGATTCTTCCAGCAGCCAAGGGCGCATTTTAGTGAAATAATTAGCAATTGCTAAACAGTAACCTCGCATGGTACTGTTCTGCAACTGTCGGTTATTTTGCTGATTAGCTCAACAGCTGGCTGCGATGAGCGCTTAGTGGAGCAATCGACGATTACAATAATAATTAACCTCGCATGGTAATTATTATGTAAAGCGATTGTTTACTACTGAGCGACTCAGGTGCTGCAACCGGTAGAACAAACGGCAAGGTTGTTGTCGTTTGTTTACATCCGCGTTGTTAAGTAAAGTCTACTTCCGAATATTGGTGCATAAAAGACCAATGACTGGTCTGGCGAGTGCCCGTTAGTTTCAGTCATCATCGCCGTAAAGTGTACAGTCTTATCGTGATTAGAGTCGGTTCAGGTTACCTAAGCGCCAGGTAGCTTAGTTAGATTGACATTAAGTTAGGTCAGTTCTCGTTTTAATAAAGTATTGTTTTAATTGCAACTCGTGTGTTTTCTTTGATGTAAAGATTTATTGTTTTATTGATTCGTGAGTTTTATTATTGGGACACGACAATTGGCGCAGCCGGTTTAAAAAGGTATTGTGTTTTTAAAATTGATATATATTGGGAGTTATGCTTTTTTAGCTACTCCATTTTTTTTTTTATTTTCTGGGAGTTATGCTTTTTGAGCTACTCCATTTTTTTTTTATTTTCTGGGAGTTATGCTTTTTTAGCTACTCCATTTACTTTACAGGGTAAATTAAAGAAGTGTTAGAATAAGTGGTAAATATAATATAAATATATAGAAATTGATTGAGGTTGTGATAATGCTGACGTTGAGTGTTTGGGTTAAGTGTTAATAGTTATAGGCGTTTGAAAGTTTTGTTTTTCGGAATTCCATGTGTAAGTTGAAAATATCAAAGTATAGGTTAAGTATTTAATTTATTAGGGGCGCTTGGAAGTTTTCTCGGGTGAAAAATTTAAAGTATGGTTTATTGTATTTTTTTTTATTTATTGTGTGGCGTGTGCATCTGAATATAGAAAAATAATATTGAAAAAGCATGTTTTGTTTTGTATATATGCATAATAGGGGTATTTCGGGTAATTGAGCGTGATAATTGTGATATGTTAGAGGTGTGAATGTGTAGCGTTAGATTGAGTATTGGTATTCCATTAGAACGAGTTAGATACAAGAAAATATATAAAACTAATAACTGTGTAAAAGATGGCAGATACATTTGAAAAAATCATGGATATGGTGTCGAAATATATTCCCATGTTTTCGGGAGAAAGGACACCAAAGCTGCCAAAGGAGGTATTTCGCTTCCTCAGCTGCAGTAAGGACTTGCACGACAGGCTGGAACCAGCGGAGCAAGGCATTTTAATTAAATGCATAAAGTACCGCTTATCCGATGATGCATACTACCTAATAAATTCACATGAGCCAAAAGATTTTGCATCTTTGCAACAGGTGATTAAAACAGCATACATGCCACGGAAATCTTTCAGTGAGTTACGCACTGAAATGGTACAATGTAGGCAGAGACCTGGTGAAGATATTGGAGAGTTTGCGGATAGGATGGTGGAGCTGCGGGACCAGATTAAGTCTGCAGTATCAGCCAAATACCCAAAGATGGATGGAGGCTTGATAGCTGAGTTGGAGGCCGACGCAGTAACAACTTTCAAAGCTGGTGTAAGCAGTCAGTCCACTCGGGCTTACCTAACCGGAAAAAGGTTTGGTGCATTGGAAGAGGTTCGGGAGGAGGCTCTATATTTCGAAAAAGAGTCAGAAAGGCTTCAGGCTATGGCTCCAGGTATATGGAAAAAAGCACCAGAATATTACAGAGAAACATCACAGGAGGGATGGATGACCAGTAATTTTAATGTTGAAAGACAGAGACAGTCCCAAATACCTTTTCCATCGGTACGGAGGCCAACCCAATCAGGAAGGAATTGCGAAATGCCGGCTAGGGCAGCACAGCAGCCCAGAATTGTCAAATGCTTCAAATGCGGTCGACCTGGACACATTGCGAGAGAGTGCCAACGAGTTCCTTTCTGTACGGGATGTCAGGAATACGGGCACGTGATATCCAATTGCCAAATTCACCGCGTAAGAGTGGCCAACTGTACAGCTAGCATTCAAGATAAATTCCATTCAGGAAGGGAGGGACTTTATTGCCAATTCTGCCGAACACGTGACCATTACACGGATATCTGCGTAAAGAAGTATTTAGCAGATAGAGAAGAAGAAAAGTTGACTTCCAGTAATAAATTTATCATCACAGTCATATCAGATATAGCTTTAGAAGGTAAGTTTACGCTTTTAATCGACACTGGGTCTACGTGTAGTTTGATTAAAGTCAATAGAATAAAAAGAAATACACCGATACAAACACATCAGAAAATACAAATTGGAGGACTGTTTGGATTTGTTAGGAACTCCATAGGCACTTGTGAGGCGAAGTTGCTTATAAATAACAGTCAGCAGGCTTGTCGATTTAATGCCATAGGCGACACAGATTCAATTCCAGCAGACGGTATCCTTGGGATGGATTTCCTCAGCGATAGAGCTGTTATCGACTGCATGAAGAGGAAATTGTGGATACAAGGCGCTGAAGCAGAAAAAGAAAGTGCCGTTTGTGGGAACGTCGCCGCTAGTGGAGAAGTTGTAACGACTGCTTTCCATTGTTATAGGCTAGAAAATCCTTCACAAGCCAGAGTAGAGGAGGGTCAAATTAGTGTGGCAGAAAACATCAGATCAAGTAGCAATAACCTAGACAGCAAAGGGAAAGGTATATCATGCAATGTAGAGCCAGCTTCAAGACACGGAGAGAAGAGCACACCAATATGGCAGAAGACATCGGCCAGAGCTTACGACAGTGCGGGACTTGATAAAGCAAGAAATGAAGAAGTCAATAATAGAAGTAGGATACAACAACGGTGCTATGGGTACAGCGGAAATAGGCTGGAGGAGGAACGTGCATTCGTAAGAATTGCCAATACAAGGGCATATTTCGTAAAAAATTCTTTCCATGGACAAACGAAACCTCACAAGTTTAACAGACGAACTGCATGGCGCTATAATTGTAGGAACAATTTCTACCCTCAATTAGGGAAAGCCCAGGAGATTAAGCAAAAGGGTAAGTTAAAGATTCCAAAACATAGTTGTCATACAGGTATGGGAGACCCGCTGGTCAGAAATAAGATTGATAGGACAAATCTTACACCAAATTTGACCGGGCTGTACAAGGTAGGTAACGGTTATGACCCAGGAATCGGGATACGTAACCAAAAAGGTTTCCAACATATTCAATCTAATTTCAGAAGAAATTCGATGAGCGGATTTTGATAGTCTATAGCAGAAGGATATGAAAGGAGGTATAAAGATAACCCAGTGCGTGCCCATTGTAAGGTAAATTTACAGATAAAAAGGTAATAAAAGGTATTTGAACAGAAATATATATGTATGCATAGAAGAGCAAGAAGAAAAAATTAAGATTTTATGAGAATAGGTAAATAAAAAAGAAAAAAGAAATTAAATATTGAAAGAATAAATAAATAAAAAAAGGTAAAGAAATTCTAAGAAATATGAATATATCGCAAATAAATAGTACAATAAAAGAAATTAATTGTGATATTGACAATTAATACAAATAAATGAGTAAATTCGTAAAAGATAAAAAAGTAGTAACGTTCGAAAATATAAGGTTTAATAATATCAAAATACAAATAAAGGACAGTAATTATTACTACTTATAATAAGACACCTTAAGGCTTAGAGGATAAGAAGATTGAAAATATGTATGTAAAAAAAATAATAAACGTAGTGTAGTGTAGTTTTAGTAGAGCTCAACGATAGATATAAATACGGTAATAGACGTTACGCAGACGAGCAATATTATATGGAACCCTGGACTATTTAGCTTGTGTAGATATGAATGTGAAATTTTGAAGTAAAGCTAAATATTAGGAAAGTGCCTTATTGGAATTCGACGATTAATAAACATTGCTGTATTACTAGCACGCAATTTATGCTTGAGAGTCTTGTTATATAATGAACAGTACTATATATAAAAACTTTACAAAAACAAAAACAAATACTTCTTTAAGTACGGGTGGACTCTCAATATAATTGAGAGAACTCCATCGTGCCAAAAAGAAAATCATTGATAGATAAACAATATTTTTACAAATATCATTATCAACCCACCAAACCTCATGGTAACTGTATAATCGACAGTGTTTCTATACAACTTACGTGGTAACCATCTCCTGGAAAAAAGATCCTCTTAGAACGTCGAAAATAAGAGCAAAGATATTTTTTTTGTCCAGTTTATTGTGATAAATTAGAGAGCCCATGTAACAAAAAGCTATTACACGTTTTCTTCTCATTGAATTTTAAAGTGTATATGTACATGTCGCCGGAAATGTAAGATATTAAGATCTGAAATGGTATATTCAAAGAGAATCAAAATGCTCGTATAGTGTGGATAACTCTGATTATTTAAACATGTGTAGACATGAGAATCGAAATGTTTTTTTATTAAAAGATGTAAATAAGTCCTAGGCAGGAAATATGCACCAGAGGAAACAATACCCGCAAGGTGAATAAGTGCAGCACAAAATCGCTGGCAGTAAAAATTTTGAAAACATCTCTAAAAACAGTAGTGAAATTGAAAGCAACATCATCAAGCTAGATATTCTACTTACTATAAGGCGAATTACTCCAATCTCCTAATGCGAAGTAGCAACAAGCCGAAACAGACGCAGGGCTGGAGAGAATCGAGACTATAATTTTCCACCATCATCAACAAGCAGTTGGAGTGATCACAGAAAATTTAAGGTTGTTCATTGTATGAAAGGGCAACAAGGATAAGCTCTAGTTTCGTTATCTATATGGAAATTGTTTGTAAAAAAAAAAGCCTTAAGGTATAATTAGATTAAGCGAAGTAATAAAATTTTTCAAGTAATGTACAAAGCAGAAGATAACTTACCATTTTATGTATTGTTATAGATAATACTATTCGTGAATTATGTAGCTTCTGCACTGAACATAGAAATTATCGTACTTATATGAGATTCCAAAGCTTACAGTTTACAATAACATAAAGAAATAGTGTGAAATAGATAATAGAATATAGAATGGAAATTAAAGTATAGTAAATAACGATTACCTGAGTTCACTAAGAATTAGAAGAAATGAAATGGATGTAGTAAAAAAAAAAGAGATATTTGTTAACACGATTGTGAAGAAAAACTAAGGGAAATAGAGTATAAGATAGAAATTAAAAAAAAATATATAGGAAAGATAATTAAATGTAAGAAGAAAATAAGAAAGAAATTAAACGAGAAGAGAAAAAGATAAGAGAAATAACTATATACATAAAAAGAAATATTGTAAAGAAAAGAAACGCATATGGTAAAGTAATTAAAAGGAATGTAAAAGAAAATAAAAAGAGAAATGATGTAAAAAGATGTAAAAATGTAAAATGTACGGTTTGAAAAAGAAAAATAAGACAACTTAGATAGTAGGTATATAATGGAAAATGTAAAGAATCTGAACCGAATGAGGATAAAGACATTTCCAGTTTTTAATTAAGATTGTTGCACTCTCCAGAACTAGTTCCCGGCGGAAACTAGTTTTTCCAAGGGGGGAGGAATGTTATGGCCCAATATACGGAAGATTCTTCCAGCAGCCAAGGGCGCATTTTAGTGAAATAATTAGCAATTGCTAAACAGTAACCTCGCATGGTACTGTTCTGCAACTGTCGGTTATTTTGCTGATTAGCTCAACAGCTGGCTGCGATGAGCGCTTAGTGGAGCAATCGACGATTACAATAATAATTAACCTCGCATGGTAATTATTATGTAAAGCGATTGTTTACTACTGAGCGACTCAGGTGCTGCAACCGGTAGAACAAACGGCAAGGTTGTTGTCGTTTGTTTACATCCGCGTTGTTAAGTAAAGTCTACTTCCGAATATTGGTGCATAAAAGACCAATGACTGGTCTGGCGAGTGCCCGTTAGTTTCAGTCATCATCGCCGTAAAGTGTACAGTCTTATCGTGATTAGAGTCGGTTCAGGTTACCTAAGCGCCAGGTAGCTTAGTTAGATTGACATTAAGTTAGGTCAGTTCTCGTTTTAATAAAGTATTGTTTTAATTGCAACTCGTGTGTTTTCTTTGATGTAAAGATTTATTGTTTTATTGATTCGTGAGTTTTATTATTGGGACACGACAATACTATGTATTACTTGCATTTTATATTTTCAATTTTTTCTGATACTATTGTATTCTTTTTGTTTGAATACTAATGTTATATTAAATAGAAATTTATATAAATTAGTTAGTTATATTAGCATAGTCTGTAGGAGATGATCTCTGTAGACTGAATTACATAAATAAATAAGTATGTAGCGCATAATTCGTCAGCGACATCTACACCGGACTTAGTTGAATGTATTGATGTTGATAGTGATGATTTCAGGCTTTTTACGATCACCTGTGGACACGTGGATACCTACTCTTATCGTGATGCAACGTTGACATAAGCAGTGCTACTTTATTTGGTTTAGGGATATACATATGACACCAAGATTTTGAAAGCCAAACTGACAACTATTTACATAATGACGTGTTCTTTTGTAGGCATCCGGAACTTGTGGCTTATTCTTTCGAACTGTGCCTACAGATGTCAGTTTTATGCTCTTTGAGCAAATGCAACATAATTGGATAACCAGTATAAACCAATTATCAAATGTCACGTTTCTGTTTGTTTTTGAAATAGTCTACGATGTCAAATGCCTTATTACTGAGCGAGTATTGTCCAGGTGGCTGATTTCCTGTATAAAGTTCTAATTTTACTAATATAAAATGTTTTAACATCGACCAATGCGTATATTTTAATCCCATACTTAGCCGGTTTTGTTTTGAAATATATACATGAAACGCACATCGTTCTCGAAATGATAAGAGCATCTCATTGATTGTCAAGTTTTCAGTTGGAACGTAGGACATTTCACAATTTACAACAAACTGAGCACAGATATCTGAAATTGAAGCCAAGTTACCGGATTTTTTCTTTACTCCCGTTTACTTTTATCATCAAATCTGATACAGTTATGTAGAAAATAAAATCGTTGTAAGGAATATCGTGGTTCTAAAAATTTCGACGCCAGTACCATATGCACGCCATAAATCATTGAGATTTTTGCCTATTCGAGCGATTTAGACCTGCTATGTATAAAAGTCCTAAGAATGCGTTCGGCTCGACAAAAGTTGTTTCTTTCATATGAAACTGCTCTATTCCTTCTTGACATGTCATCTGCTTCGATCTGATATGCCTATTATTATGTATGAGTATATCATTCAACATACGATCACTTAGGAAGAGAATCCAGCATTCAATTTCTGAATTGGTGAGTCTAACTGAATCCTTTACGCCAGAAGTATCAATAATTATATTTTCGGAGCGAATACGGACGTTTGTCCGAGGACAGGCTTTCAGCCATTTTGTTCTGTCTTTAGAAATAAAAAACAATCCGGGTATCTCGGTGGAAACTGACTGTTCAGTAGAATTTCCTACATACTAAAAGTCTTCTGGACTTGTGTCCTGCTCTGAATCACTTTCCTCGCTGCGCTGAGAACAATTATAACTCTCTACTGTGCTTTCACTTCCAGCGTCATCTAAATTCTCGTCCGAAATATCATCTAATAGAAGATCCTGAATATATCGGAGTTCCTTGGCATTGGACATTTTATTACATTAACGGAAATATATTATTATAAAAAATAAACAAATAAACTTTGACACAAATTATATAACCCGACTACAAGGTCGGGTATTACATAGCCGGAACAGATTTCCACACATATAACTCACGTCATAGTCAGCGCAACACTGATTCCACGAGCGCGTTATCTTCCCAGCACACTGTTCTCCAGCTACTGAGAGAGTGGTGTTCCAGAAACCATTCGTTCAATGTATAAAGTTTGTTTCTAATATGGCTGGGTATAAGATACCCGACCTCACTCACGCCGGGTGACTTTTGAGGAATCTAAAATTAGTTTAGACTACATTTAAAAACCAACAAATGGTTTAGTGCAACATAAAATGCACTTTCTTATAAGACTATGCAGCAGTCAGTGATCGTCAATTATTGCATTTGAATAAAAAAGTGTAAAACTTGTGTATAACCTCAATATATTCTAATTGTGCTAGCAAAGGAGTTTGATCAAAACACGAGAATTTTATTTACCTCTAATTATTTTTTGTTTTACAAAACTCCCACTTTTACTCTTAATCATACAAATTCCTATTAGTCCAGTAAAATTAGACCAATTTTCGATAAAATCGTCAAAATCTGTTGTGCATGAGTCACCATCTTGGAAAAAAAGCAAATTTTTTCTGTTTTTGCTTATATCTCGGCAGCTATAACTGATACGAAAAAGTAGTTCAGAAAAAAAATTGTTATTAAATTGCATATAAAAACTCTAATCATTTTTTTGTTGTATATCTCCAATACTTCTGCTGTAATCCGACATCGAATAGAGAAGAAAGTCTCCTGAGCTCTTGCAGCTTTGTGCAACCTGTGAAGATTATCTTCAATTAAAATCGTTGCATGCCAGTCGTACTAAGTTTAACATTGTCTAAAGCCCAATCATTTGATGGAAGTGGTTTGTCGGGATTGGCATCGTCGAAGTCGTCTTACTCAAGTTGGCTGTGCGGCGCGTTGAACGGTTCCTCATAAGATTCTCGCTCAATATTAAACTCTACATTATAGAATACAAATTGGCAAAATACTCCTCGTGTGATCTCTAACTCATTTTGGAGAGTTACTGATGCTTCTAAAAGTTCAACTTCGTTGTACGATGCAAATACGATGCAAATTTTTTGCTAAAACTACAACTGCAACTTATGAAAGTGCAGAAGGCGTTTCGTATCAGCAAGAATTTAATACTCTTCAGTATGGTTGGTTCTTGTTTGACGTATATGCCTGGAAAAAGCCAAGTTGACCTCACTTATATACATTCAGTTAAAATTCTTTAAATTGATAACAATTTTTTACGAAAAGTCTTCTTGATTTTTCTGTATGAATTTGTCTAGTCCCGCTTAGGGCTAAACTGCTGAGTAAAAAGTAAATACTTTTAGTATTTCGCCTCATATAATTCACACTCAAAATTTTAACTGAGTGCATATAAGTGAGGTCAGCTTGGCTTTTTCCAGGCATATACGGCAAGCAAGAACCAGCCGTACTGAAGAGTATTAAGTTGTTGCTGATATGAAATGGCTTTTGCACCTTCATGATGGCATGGCCTATATCGCAACATTTCCGTTCCAGTGGTTCAATCTCACATTTTCTACATTTTGTAAAAACATTTTTCAGGAGGACTCAAGAGACGCTGGGATGCAACTATTCACGTCTTTTAAAAAATCTTCGCTCGAAGGATACGATGAAGTATCATGAACCTGTGTTCTTATGTCCTCCCGAATTATCGCAGCAACTGATTTTATTATTCGAAGCCGTTCCTCCTTTTCGTTGATTTTCTCTGTTTGGTACAAACTGGTATAGTTATCAGACAAAATTTTATAACTGGTATTTCGGAAACAAACAATAGCAACTTTTTTTCTGATTAGTCGTAATAATTTCTCTTCCGGTCGACTGGTGGGCGTCCCCTTTTTAGGCCTGCTTCTGGATTCTTAAAGAAGTTACCTTTCATGGTAAATCGTTTCAACAGCGACCAAGTCCAAATCACTTTCTAACCGCGCTGAGTTACTTCTCAACCCCATTTGTCATTTCTTTTTCTAACGGCTAGTAGACCGCTTTCTTTGACGAATAAACTACGAACACTGGGCCTTTCGTACGTTTATCGGCTTACTTTTTTGTTTATTATAAAACTGTGAGTCGATTGTTTTTGCACAGTAAAAACACGCATTTTTAAATTGTAAACTTGGGATAGATGACCTTAGCTTCGATTTTTACTGTGAATTAATAGATTCTGCTTCAGTGGTTCTTTGTCGTTTCAATTTTAATGCAGTTTACACGAGTGCATTCTTTCCTGCACGAAATACGCACAGTCACTGTATGCAATCCCTCTAATTTTTCTTTTCTCTTGTCTACTCTCCCAGGCAGTGTCACCTTGTTTTAAAAGTGGTAAGTCCTTTATATTTAGCACTTCCTGTCTCTAAAGAACAAAGGCTTTCATCACAAATGAAACAATTTACGTCACTTGCCCTATTTTTGATAAAATGAATAAAGGCGCTTAGAGAAGATGTGTGTCGCACAACGTTTCAGCACCAGTGAGAGCGAACATCTGCCGCTCGACACTTGGACTCTTACTTACGAAACGGGCCCTAAACGCTTTCTGACCTGTAAGGGACCCGTCATATAATGCCTCCCTTCTCTTTCTCTCTCTCCCTCTTTGTAGTTTCAGGGAATAAATTTCAAAAAATATATTTTACTGATTTTACAGTGTACAGAAACATCGCATCTGTCAGTCTTTGAAGTACGTCCCGTAAGTTGTTTTTATGTTCCTCGAATGTCCTTCCGATTACTATTATGTCATCTAAATAGACAAGACATGCTTTCCAGGTTAATCCACGTAAAACACATTCCATGCGTCGTTTGATTGTGGCTGCAGCATCACATAATCCAAATGGCATAACTTTGAATTGTCATAAGCCACTTCCAACTGATTTCACAGTTTTTTCTTGGTCTTCGGAATGTATTACCACTTGCCAGTAACCACTCTTTAAATCCAGTGTGGAAAACCATTGCACTTCGGAAAAGGTATCCAACGTGTCATCAAACTTTGGTAACGGATAGCTATCCTTTCTCGTTACATTATTTAGTTGGCGGTATACACAGAATCGAGTACTGCCATCCTTTTTCCTGACCAGAATCACCGGCGATCTCCAACGGCTGTTAGATTCCTCTATTATGCCTTATTCCTTCATGGAGTTCATCATATCTGCAACTTGAAGTTGTTTGGCTAATGGTAGTATTCGTGGTGTCTGCCGAATGGGCCTGAAATCTCCAGTATTGATCTGATGCTGGGCAAGATTTGTTTTACCGAAATCATCGTGGCATTCAATGCAAATAATTCCGAAAATTCATCGATAACCTATTTTGCATCGTTGTATTGTTGTTCACTTAAGGCACTGAACGAAAGTAGTTTCTGAACTTGTTAACCTGTAGCTAATATAGGCTTTATATCCTTGGCTTTACTACCATTATCCAAATTAACAATCTGGTTAACAGTCTCACAATTTCCAATTATAGCTCCTTCTTTTAGTTGTACCTCATTTTCGGATGTATTGAGCACTCTGACTGGAATTAACGATGCAACTTCTGCCTTCACTAAAGTCTTACCAACGATGATGTTCGATGTAACTTTTATAGGGTTAGGCTCCACCAAATAGAAGCGGTAAGTCCTGATGTCATAAGTCAGCTTTGTCCATACAACCGTCTCGGAGCATGCAGAGAGAGTAATATTTTCACAGACCATCGTTCTTATTCTCACAGGATAATCTGGTCCTACTCCTAGTCTCATAGAAATCTCTATATTGCCGTATTTGAGAATCCATTCTACGGTATCCAGATTTATTTTGTATGCGGTCATAAAGTCTACTCCAAGAATGCATTCATCTTTTGCAGGGGGCGGGAAAACGGAGCATAGGAAGGATAAGGATGTGGATCAGAGACACTCTCTGAGTAAACGTGGCAAGAAAGTGACTACCCGCGGTAGTAATCACCTTTGTGTTCATAGAAACTTAATCTAACATCATGTAGATGGTAGATATTTCTAGCCTCGGGTTTGGTATTTAAAGGTTGCCGGTATGAAAAGATCCAGCAAATTATTTATAACTGGGTTAAGGTAGTTAGGAATTTTGTCGACTTGTTTGTATGCAAATTCGAAGAGGTACTCCTTTATTGGGGTGATGTTGGATGCTTCGTAGATTGCCCTGTTTGGGAAGTGTTTCCCGTTGGCTTTTCTATAGAGCCCTATGCATGTTCTTAGGATTTTCCTTTCGAGTATGCTGTGGCTCTCCATGTAAGTAAGAGGGATGGTGTGCCATATTGGGAAATAATAGGTGCTTACTGGCCTGATTAGTTGCTTATAGAGCAACAATTTTGTTTTTATTGAGAGTCCGTCCCTGATATGTATTATAGGGCTGTGTAGGCTGTAGGCGTAGTTAGCTTTACTAATGACTACTTTGCCATGGCGATTGAATCACAGCAGTGTGTTAAAATTAACGCCCAAGTACTTGGCATTATCTGTGGGTTTGATTATGCCCCCATTTTAGGTGGCGTCTATTAGTTTCGATTTTTTGGGTTGCAAGTTTCGACCCGTGTAAGAATGCAGATCAGTTCAGATTTCTCAGCGTTTATTTTGATCTCGCATTTATTGTGGTATAACCGTCGAGTTTTTGGAGCTGTTGGTTGACTTTATTCATAGCCAGAATCGCACAACGAGATTGAGCGTAAGTGAGAGAGTCATCTGCATAAAAAAGGGACGTGCCAATTTGAGGGGATGTTCCGCGGTGTAAAGCTTGAAGAGTATTGGTCCTAATAAGGAGCCTTGTGGGACGCCGGTTTCGCCTGCCTTGAGCGGTGATTTATGAATTTCAAGCTCCACGTAAAATATTCCAGAACTAAAAAAACTGTGAATTAATCTGGTTAGGTGAAAGAGAAAGCCGAATTGATTTAATTTGTAGGTAAGCGCTGCTATCCGTACTGAGCCGAAAGTCTTCTCGACATTAAGGAAGCAGCCTATAATGCACTCATTTTTGTTGACAGCGTTGGTGGCATCTATGTGGAATTTGAGTAGCGCGTGAAATGTGAAAGTATTTTGGCTTGAAGTCGAATTGGAAATCATGACTGATGTTTTTCTTTTCACAAGTATTGAGAGCTTGTTGTTTAATGACCTTTTCAAAGAGCTTACCCAAGTTTGAGATCAGTGAGATGGGTCTGAATTGTTGAATGTCCTTAGCCGAAGTTTTCTTTGGAATTGGAAAGACACATGAAATTTTCCAATTTTCTGGGAAGTAGCTATTATTTATGCAGTTATTGAAGACCATTGATAGGAAGTCCAGAGCTATGGGAGGTAGTTTTTTTATAACTGCATTAGACATTTTTTCTGGACCACTAGATTTTTTGCCTCCTGGTAGTGAAAAACATCGTATTTATACTCTGCAAATCATCCTAGAACCTTCACGAACAATCCGTACTCAAAACATCGATTCTCCGAACCTGAAGTTGTTTATGTCCATATTTTATAGATGTCGCCTGCCCTTTTTTGTGATACGATTCTCCCAAAGTTGTTTGTGTTTTTATGATGAAATATTAAATTTTTGTATGCATAAATTTGGTTACAAAAAGTGTAAATAGTATAAAAAAAGAAAAGAAAATGATCTATGAGTATTTTCAATAATATGTTATATTAATAATGCATAAATTACGAGCAAGACCTTCTAAATATGTCCTTAAATTTTCATTTCAGTATCTATATTACCTCAAAAAATTCACAACAATTTGAAGAAAACGATTAACATTTCTCCCCATTTTTATTAAAATGCCCCGGTAACAAGTTATACAGGTTCATAGCAAAACCGCCTGGTCGATAAACTATTCCTAGGTCATCGTATTCTCAATTTATTGTGCGGACAGCCGAACATGATCCTGTGCATATGTATCTAATCTAATTAATTTTGTTATATCACAATAATTATTTTCTAGTGTAGGCGCCTTATTTATAATTTCATTTGGGATATAAAAATGTAGGCGCCTTGGAAAACATGAAACCTAATTGCATATAAAAACAGAAGTAATTTAGCGCTAGAATGTCAAAGCTAACAACATTTTGACTGTAATCAATTATATTCAACACAACATTTCGCAACTACAATCCTAACAATCCCGTAAGCATCAGTTCATTTTTAGAAACATCTGAAAACGATTAAGTTTAAGAAAATTGCTTGTTTTCTAATATTTACAATTTATTTCCAAAATACATGTTTCGTTCGTAGACTTTCAAAAATTCAAATAGCTCAAAATGATAAATGCCCGACCAAATAGATAACTCAAGCAAATACTATTCCTAGCAACAGTCTAGCTGTGTGGCTGATGACTGTGATATTGGAAAGTGAAGAAAAAATACATTTAAAACTGACGAAGGAATCTTTTCGATTGCCTCATTTTATTTTTAATTTTTGAATTTTTCCATGAAAAATTAGATTGGGGGCATGCTCAAAATTCCTGTGTCACAGTAGAGGGAAGAATTTCAATAATTTCTACATGAAATTTTCTAGTTTTAAGCTGAGTTAATATGTTTTGACACATACCTGTGTATGTTATGTCCATTCTTTTGTTATTAAATTAATTTGTTCATTAACAAATGCTTAATTAGGTGCGAGAAAATAGAATTTTCATTTATCATATAGATTGTAGCTACACATTTTGTGTAATTTAATAAGAAGTGATGAGATTGTTTTATTGAATTATAACTAAATGCTCATTATAAAGAAAGTGGAAAATTTATTACTCTTTACAGTTATATTAATAAATTAGTTTATTTATTTACAAGATTTATGAAAGGCAGATTACTTAAAATTCTTAATTAACATTAACATCACTACATCAAGATTTCCCACTCATTGGAAGCTTTTGGCGAGATGCCACGTTTCGTTGATGAGATGAGACCACACTGGTTACACCTCCTATCGAGTAGAACTATGCGGTTGGTAGGAGGTCGGCTTAAAGCGAAGAATTGCGATACCCTGAACTACTGCTTAATACAGAAAACTGCTGTCTTGGTAGACGTGCTTAAGGGGGTATTCTAGTCTAGAAATTCGAAAAAATATATTTTTTTTGTTTTCATATTTTCAAAGTTTAACTATTCAAGAATATGCCTACAAGAGGATTTTTCAAAATGGTGGCTTGTATCTTTTATATTTAGTGTTCAACTGCATCCAGCTGCTAACAGTTGAATTCTAACTTCTAAACCACTTGGACTTTAAGGGGTAACGCTACTGTAACGGCTAAAAAAAAAGGTTTTTTCACGAATTTTTTTCTCGCGAAATTAAAGGTGTTTGAAAAAAACCTTTTAAGGATATTATCGGGCATACATTGAACTTTATTGATAAATTTTTGACAGCGAAAAAAAAACAAAATGGCGGCTCCATAGCCATCTTCCCGGGACATGTATCGGAGCAAGGTTAATGCGCTTGGTGGCGACCTCCATTTTCAAATTAAAAAAAAAATTTTCTCGCACGGGACCTTTTTTTTTCTTATTCTAGAAGGTTTAAACTATTTTGTAAGCCAATAAAAAAAAAAACGATTTTTCAAAAAACTTACAGTGGCGTTACCCCTTAAACGCGTTTTTCTCGAAACTGCCTTTTTCAAGACGATGCCCACGGACCGATTTACTTGAAATTTTTTTGAAAGTCTTCTTTATAGACTTGTCTATGTCCGGAACTAGCCGCATCCCCAAATATCAATTTTTACTATTTTTAAAAAATTCGAAAAAGTCAAAAAAAGTGGTACAAAAATTGCTTTTTTTTCAGGCAGCGGCCATTTTGTGAAAAAAATTCTTTTCAACTTTTCCCTAGTTCCGGACATAGCGACATTACTCTAGACTAATAGTCTTTTTTATTTTTTTTTTTCGGATTGCTAGGCGGGTTGGAATAGTGGGCATGATTACGCGCCAATTTTTTGAGGCCCCCCCACTTCATCAGCTGCTAATTTTTTTAATTTTCAACTTTTTTAATTTTTTAATTTTTTTCTGTATTCTTGTAATGTTAATAAATAACTCATAAAAAAATGGATAAAAAGATATTGATTGCAATTTTTTTACGGCACTTCAAAAATCACCTAAAATTCGGGCCTCTAGACTAGAATACCTCCTTAAAGCAGGGAACTGCGGTGCCTTGAACTACTGCTTGGCGAAGGATACTGCGATTTTGAACTTGACGCAGGTATTGATGTCTTAAAATTTACTTAGACTTATTTGAATTCAGAAGTTACAATGGTCGGACGTCGGTGTAACCTTGGGAGCAAGGACTGCTCTGTTTTGGGGTGCTTGCATGGCGTAGGAAATCATGAAAACGGTTTGACCTGGTTACCGATTAACCGCTCACTCCTCTACGAAGAACTAGTTTAAGGTGCTCCAACCTCCAGTCTTGAAATATTTTAATATTAAACAAGAAAATCAAGTTGTCTTTACGGCGACTTAGGAGTACACGAAGGGAAGCTATAATGCCACCGAGCTTGAGGCGAACTTCAGACCTTTAGTCCCTATGACAGCTTGACCGTGTGCTATTCCGCTAGAGAGGCGGTGGATAGTGCTGGGACCTAGCGCCGACCAGACGGCTGCGACGTTAGGAAGTCCTGTCCCAAGTCGACCTTATATCGACTTGACGGCAGTAGAATCAACAGTTACGATGCTGTCATTGCTGGTTGGATACCCTTCTGCTGTACCAGTTTAACAGTTCTTTTATGATGAGTCTAAGAATATGTGGACACTAAAAAAAATTTTATCTGGGACCCATTAAACAAAAACATCGGCTCGTCAGTTGCTTGTTCCTCTCGGGAAATATTATTTATTAAATCTTGTTATTTTTTTTTTTACCTAATTATTTTCTTATTTTTTTTTTTTATTTCTCTACTGTGTGGCCTTAGAATATAGAAAATGCAGGAAGTGTAATAAGCCCAATTTAGAGTAGAATCTGTTGTCACTGTGTGAGAGCTCAGTACAGGCGTGAATCAACATAGAGAGCGGAGCAACAAGATATTTAGTTGAAAATACTGTGGTTGCTCCCACCGATATTGCTCTTAGTCGTGCACTTAATCGCTGTCACTACGCCAGAGTACCCATAGAGTTTGGGGTCTTTGAATAAGGGAAGTTGGAGAAATGTCTTTATGAAAAGCCACGATATGGTACACAAATTTTATAGGTATCAACACTTCCTGTTCTCTGTACACATACCTACAGCACAAAATTATCCAGGGATATCCCATTTTTGTCCCACAGATCCCATAACTTTCCCGGAATAAGCAAGAAGTATTCAGTATGTACTTAGAACCTTATTTCTAGGAGTTATTAGAAATTTTCCATAAGTTATTTCCTGGGATATCCCCCCTCTATGGGAGCATTCTCGGTGTTTTACAGACAAATACATACGGGATTTGCAGGACAATTTTGGGACAAACATGGGAAAGACGTTTTTCTTCCTTCCAGAATTTATTTGGATATGTTCTCTGATACTTGTGGCTGCATTGTTAAAGCCAGCTAGATGCGTGAATAATTCTATTTGCTTCTGCAATTTCGTCTTGTTTTGGCAAATTTTGTTAGTTGTACTTTTCAGAATGTGATTTTTTAGTAATTTTGTCATAGGAATTTAATTTGCTTGTGTTAAAAATATTGCATTTATTTTTTGTGCAAATGCATACACCTCTGGCATATACTTAACAGCCATAATATTTTTTGTTTTTTTGCAAAAATGCCTACCCATAACAAAAATTCTAAACAATATACTCAGATGTCCCCCCCCCCCCGTACATTCTGGCAACAAACTAGGAGATCCGTAAGACGTCCCAGGTACTTTTGCAGTGGTAATTTCATATTATTGAATATGTTAACTGTGCCTGTGTACAACCACACGAAATCCTATGGGAAGTGCATGGGATCTACCAGGGACATCCCAACCCCGGATATTCAGCAGTCCCAGAGATATTCTAAGTTGTTAACTGCGACTGGACAGGAATTCCCATGGACAATTCATATATCCTAACAGGATTTCCCAGTAACATACCATGGACACATTTGTGCTATGTAGGTATATTCTAAGTGTGTAGTTCAATTGCCGGTTGACATTAGTCTATTAATTTCTTTTGTTTTTTTTTTCTATTTTCATACAAGCAAAGGCCTACCTATCTAAAGCATGAAACACAGTGCTAGCTTTTCCAACCTGCCCGGCCTCACCAACCTTAACAGTTCTGTAGAATATATATGAGATCAGGTTATCTATTTTCCAATGGTAAAGTTGGTGAGGTCGGCCAGGTTGAGGTTGAACACGAGTAGGTCTACTTTCTACTCTGTTGTATTTTTGTTAGCTTTGATAGCTAATTTTTGTTATCATTTGATGCCAGCATTGTTTACGGGAAAAAGTGTATGCGAAATTTGTTGAAAAAAAAATGTTTGGAAAATTTTTTTGGGAATTTTTACGCCAACAGACCAATTAACTGCTATCATACAGAAGTTGTGAAAGTTTGTACTGTTAGTTGCAAAATTTTGGAAGGCTCATCAAGTTGAGGTTTTTAAAGTTATACTGAGGTTGAGGTTAGCATATTGTTTCTCTCTTAAGCCTTTCTACACCCAACAAGAGGAGCCTAGATGTGAATATGAAAACTAATTTTGCTAGGTTTACAAAGTGGTTGGACAACTGTTCGGAAATGTGTAACCCGGCACAGATGCCCCGCCACAAACTTGCTAAGATTACTCTATTTATATGAAAACAAAAACCTGTCCTGTCGAAGTAAAGAGGATTTTCGTCCAATAAGTGTATTTCCTCTTTTTTTCCGAAAATTCTTGAAAGCCTTTTTATGACTAAATTAAAAGTTTCATCTAGCAGAGTTACTTATGGTAATTCGATGACATAATGATGACCTCGTCTTCAGGACTCGAATTTGATGCCGAAGCCAGCTCTCGTCAAATCATTGAAGGAAAGCGAAGTATGAACAGGCTTCAGACTCGAATCAAAAGCCATAGCTATTGTGCCTTTAATGGATTTTTGAAAAAAATTTGATATTATTAATTTCATGGTATTATGTCATAAATTTGAAACGCGCTTTTGCTTTAGCAGCTAGGCTATAAAATTTATTTCTATGACTTAAGCGATCATTATCTGAAAGTGGTTATTCCAGCATCACTAAATCTAGCTATAAATTGATTTCCTCAGGGGTTCCTTAGGGCTCACTACTTGGTCCACTTGTTTTTTTGCTACGTGCATATATTGTCACAATATTAGCAGCTGGGGCAGCGATTATGATGTTGTTTTTTTTACAAAGTGTATGATTTTTTTTTATCCCTATAATTGCACGGAATTTTCTGTTTTGTGAAATAGTTGTGACTTTGTAACACTGTACTGTCGTGTTTATATGTAACGAGTGTGAATGTGGTTAAAAGTTTTTACCTGAATATAACTTGTCCTTATGAAAGGATTTGGGTGGTGTCTGAATATGTGCAAGTGTGTAAATATATTCATGTGTGCGTATGACGTGATGATAGAAATTATGTCCTGGTATTGTGTTTACGTAGAATCCAAGTGATTTCCAGAGAATTTGATAGCTCTGTCGACTAGGCCATCTGAGGTGGGGCTTGCTGAAACTGAGCTCAAATCTCCGTTAGAATCTCTGCTTGGGTCGCTGCAAATCTATAAATAACTTTCCAGGGCGTAATGTATATTAATTAATTTTTTAACCTTTTAATCTCGATTCCTCAAGTACAAAGCAGTCGGTGACTTTCTACGTGTTTTGTTTTTAAGAAGGCCATTTGGTGCGAAGGAAGAGAAGTTTTTATAGATTTTCATATTCCGAATTTCGACAACATTTTTGTACTAGATTAGATATTCTTAATTAATCTAAACTAGCCTAGTGACCTGTATTGGAAAACTTTTAGTAAGTGATGACACATTTGACTTATTTAATTACATTGCTTTTTAAAAATAACCAAGGTTACTTGGTTCTCCCTCCCTAGACAGTAGCTGGAGTTTCGAATAGCAGCTCCAGACTAGTTTCGACTCAGAGACTTGAGAGAAAGGAGCTGGGAGCGTCTGAACAGATGTAGATATTGGAAATGTTCAATTCTTTAGAACAAAATTTACAGAATTCGTCTTTGGTGAGTAAATATTAGATTTTAATTTTGAATTATTTTGCTCTTTTATAAAAACTAAATAAAAAATTCAAGTTAAGTTTGCTTTCGGGTTGGTAAACTAAAAAGCCGATTCTTATTGTAAACTTTGTGATGCTGATGATCGATGAAAAAAGAAGTTACTGAGAGGGACTTAGCACTAAATTTGGTTGATAATATCGAATTCCTTACGAAACACTACAAGGATATCATATCTACTATGTAAAAGTTTACTTTTTGTTAGAATTGCAAGAAATAATCCACGATCATCCATGTTTTTGCTGGACTCAGTTATAAAATGATAAAATATCTTTACGGATGAATTCATTTTCTCTTAAAAAGATCACAAGATTGCAGCACACAGCACACATTACAATTATGGAAGCCCATGCGCACAAGACTTATTTTCAACGTAACCCACCGCTATTTTCTTCTATCTACAGATCTAGGTATAATGAAGGAAGCTATTAATTTAGCATCCAATCGGGAGGGACAATAGTATAGTAAAACACCTGCTTCTGTAATCTTTCTATAACTACGTATATAACTAGCCAAGGTAATTTTCCATTCTCCTTTCTTTGATTTTTATTCGGGCATTTTCTTTTCACCCCGTTGTCGTCGAGAGAATGTTTGTTGGGTTTTTTATTTTATTTTTTCTGCTACATACATGTACTATAACCCAACAACTCATCCGGGCGTTCAAGTACTTTAAATATTCTGGCGCGCATGAAACAAGTAAAAAGTTTTATGTCCAGACAGATAAAAAAAGAGTAAAGAGAAAAAAGTCAGACTTTCTGGATCTAGTTTTACAGAAAAATCGATTCCAGTTTAAGTAAGGTTTTTTTCTTCTGCAAAGTCTGAGACTGTTCCGTTGTTGTTGTTGTTGTTGTTGCTGCTGCCACTTTATAAAGTGACCGGACGCAAGGTGCAATTGTAGCAATTTTGTAACAACGCCCTTTTTTTTTAATCTTGATTGTATACAGACATTTGGCGGGAACGTACATACTCCATACACGGCCTATACGAACAAAGTCATTAAACCCAACAGGAAAGGTTCGATATCCGTCGACGACGAGAGTTCTATACAATATAACTGGTCCAACTGGTTCTACCTCTGGATCGGTTTGCGGTTGCGTTCTATGTTTATGCAATGCACTTGCTCAATTTATTTTTGTCTGGAAGTGAAAAATGTCAAGACGAGATTTATTCGAGTGTTTTACTCCTCTTTTTTGTTTTATTCTTCTTATTGTTGCATATTTTTTTGTCTGGAACCCACCAAGAAATCTTGGGAGAAAGCAGTTATACTTTTTATATGATTATTTTCTTTAGGGTTATTAGATACCTATATACAGACGGTTCAGTTTCGTAACATACTTCAACCACGAAGAGAATGTAAAAATATACCTAATTAAGTTGAGAAGAAAGGGATTTTTTCATTCAATTCCTCTGTATGGACATTTTTATATTCCTAAATCCCCCCCCCCCCCCTTGAATATTTACAATATTTGATACACTTCCTTGATATCGGTGTTATATCTACTTACTTATAATAGCTATGTAGGTATATTACAATATAGTTGGCTAGTATCTCTTGCACTGGACCAACCAACCATGTACGGATGAACCAGTCGTCCTGAAATTTTATGATAAATTGCTGAAACCGGAGGAGGATAATTTATAGTCCGTTTTCCTGAAATATTTTACGTGCTTTCTTCTTAAGCTCCTAAAGGTCTGCTAATATGTGTAGGTATGTAAGTATGTATATGTATGTAGGAATATCTGTAGAATTTTATTTTTATTTTCAAAGAATTTCCAACATAGCATGACTTTTTGGGCTCCAACACTAGGCTAACTTGCACAGTTTGCCATCCTAATACGGATGCTTTTGGCTCTCCAGTGGTCTCAGACTTGGGTGTTATACGCTTGGGTTGACTACAAGTTGAAGACGGCGATTTAGTGTGCAAAAGGTTGTAAGAGATAAAAAAAAAAAGAAAACAAAAAATACAGCAATTCACAGACAGACAGAATTTAAAGTTGCGGAAGAGAAAGACAAGTTTTCCAGTTCCCGCTGTCCCAATAAGTCAGTCTTGTTTTGTTTTATGAGAAAAGACAAGGAAATATAAGCGGTTTCCACTGTTTTGTTTTTTTTAAGCCTTTCGCAGACAGAAAGTACCTACTTGAAAGCAATTTTCTCTGCTTTGCGAAGATCTCAGGATGTACCTAATCTACCTGCTGCAATTTACGGAAATCTGTACAGCAATATCGAGAAAATAAATTAGTCGAACATCATTGTGCGGGAGAGGTACCTACCTATATACTATAAAATTGTTTTTTCTTTTTTATTCGAATGTAAAGCCTTAGCGTATGCTAAAAAAAGAGCAGAAGATTACGGCATAGTAGATGCTCTTGCGATGAAGCAGGTAAGATCACTTAAAAAATTACTTAAAAGCCGTGACTTAGGTGGAGCAGAATTCGGCACTGGTTCCCCTACAAGCTCTTCAATTAATGATTTTGTCTATAGGTGGTATACTAACAGCAACAAGCGAGCCATCAAAAGTACAGAGTCAAGATATTAAGGATTATTTTTATATAGGTAATGATAATGGGAAAAGTGCCTTAGTCATGAAAACAAAACATTTTTGTAAGCAGAGATGGAAATCGAAAAAAAATTTTCTGTGGATCGGTTTTGGTTCAAGTTTACTTTGTAAAATTTTGATTTTGGTTATTAATTCTTTGGCTTTGGTTCTGGTTTTGGTTATGAACGTCCCGAGAAACTTTACTGAATAAACAAAAAAGTACACCGACCGAGACCTTTAATTTGATATGCAACTTGCCGTATTGGAGCAACCGCCACCTCCGGAGGATCCTACCCCTCACCCTAAAAGTATCCAGAGAAAAAAAACTTTTCCATGAATTGTAGCTGGTAATGAGGTGAGGTGAACAGTGAAGCTGTACTGAGTTCAAGCCGATCAAAAGGTGCGAAAAATCTAGTACCTCAGTTCGAATAAAAAAGAGAGAAATACTAAGAATGAGTATGAAGATGGCTATTTAAATCTCCGAGTACGAATAGGAGTGTGAGTATTCAAATTTCTTCTCAGGGCCTAAGCAATTCGATTCTGTACTAGATTTTCCAAAATGTACTTGATTGATTTGAAGACGATTTTTTTTTTCTCTGAATACATTTAGGGTGGGGATAGGCTCCTCCAGAGTTGGCGGTGGTTCCCATACGGTATGTTGCATATCAAATTAAAGGTTTCACCAAGTACTATTTGATGGTGTACTTTTGTTTTATGATTCAAGAAACTTTCTGGGGACGTTTTTGTCGCCAGAAAACCAATTTTCATGCACTTGGGTCACATGCACTGCAGTTACCGCTCTAAACGTATACAGAGACAAAAAAATGTCTTCCAACTAAGCTGGTAATAAAGTGGGGTGAACAGCGAAACTCAGTTTCCGATCGGGCATAACCCTACCGAGTTAGAGCTGATCAAAAGTGCAAAAAATCTAGTTCCCCAGTTCGAATAGATTGAAGACTTAATAGGTACGTTTTGAATTGAATTTCTTTTGTCGCAATGGTATGAACTACGGATTCAATGGGTCTAAAATTCTAAATGAGAAAAAACAAACAGCAATTTATCTCAATTAGTCAAGTCGCTATGACCAAAACTACTAAGGTGAAAAAAAAAACTCATAACTGCAAAACTACAAAAAATCGTAAAACATACATGGGGGTGATTTGGATTCCCCGAGGGACGCTCTACCTCCAGGCTTCCGATAATCACTATTTTTTTGGGACATCTTGTATAATAACATTGAAATCATTAACTAAAATTCCAGAAACTACATATTTAACTAGATCATTGCCTGGATCACCCAGTACAAAACTGAGGCATTTTTAAACCGTAGCCGTGTCACTCTGTTCCATCAATCTTCAAGACCTATCAGTCCAGTCCACACGCTGAGCATCAGCTGGTAAACTATTGTAGGCATACCTTGTCCTCTATTAGGGAATGTTGAAACCTAGGTATCAATAAGTAAAAATGGCTGCCAGAGCTAAGAGATTCATATTGGTTAAAAAGATACCGGGGCCTTATGGAGTGTATAATTTTGTAAAGGGATGTAAGAAGCCTACGTCTTAAATATTCCACCAAAGAATGACCAAACGCTTGGTTAACATGTGGGGAAACGTGATAAAATCATCTTAGTAGACAGTCGTTGAATACAACTGATAATTTTATTGAATGTACAGAATCCATGTGATGGAATATTAGGCAGCTAGCTGTAAAGGACTACAGTTAGAGGGTCTGTCCGAAAATTAAGTTGATTGATTTTTTTCTGCCAACTCGGAAGGCGGCAGTGTATCGATTGGAGGGGAAAAGTGGGAGGGGGTCTTGGCATGGCAACACGTTAATTGGCAGTTGCTTTCTGGCCGTTTTCCAGTGCGGGTTGCCCGGAGTGTGTACCTCTGATCGCGTCAGGAGATCAAAATGCCACGATTCACTGAACAGCGACATGCCATTAAATGTTGTGTTTAGTTAAGGAATTCAGGATCCGAGACCGTCACAATGCTTAAGCAAGCTTATTGGGATGATGTGATATCCGAAAACATAATTTACTGGTAGAACAAGATGTTCCGGGAATAGAGAGAGGACATCAACGATGAACAACGCCTTGGACGCGCATTTACGTCTCGTGTTGACGAGAATGTGCGGAAAACGAGAGGGACAAACTGCCAAGAGCCAATTTTACTTGAAAGCACTTGAAAGTCTCCGAAACCGCGAGCTTCGCCTCAGAAAGGAGATCAATGGAAATTAGCGACAACAACGCGCTGTCTCATACTGCCTTCATTATTAGCGAGTTTCTGGCCAGACACGGCGTGACAACGCTGGCCTAACCACCATACAGTCCCGATCTGGCATCAGCGGACTTCATTTTGTTTTCTCGAATAAAGATAAGCTTAAAGGGTGATTGTTATGGGACGGTAGATGCCGTGAAAGGCGTTGCGACGAGGTGTCTGCAGGAGGCTCCCCACAACGTGTTCCAGGTAGCCTACCAGATCTAGCAGAATCGCTGGAAAAAGTGTATGGACGCCTAAGGGTGCTACATTGAAGAATACTAAACATTTATACTTTTATTTTCAATAAACTGTTCGTTACAGATTTATTTCACTTATTTTCCGGACACACCCTGTATGCTTGTCAATTAGCGCTGGTGCATCAGCATCTGATTCATAAGCAGCTGATTTAGTTGACACTTATGGTAGTAGTCATTCCATTCTAGTAAGCTAGTAAATTATTATTTTTTTTTTGAGAAGTGTCCGCGGAAGACCCAAATACATTTAAAAATCATTTACGTATTTCCCCAGAGAAGTTTATTGGAGCACATAAAACGCATAATATCAAAGCAGGACACTTTTTTCTGTGAAACTCTGCCAGCGAAATTGAAATTGGAAATAGTATTGCGTTTTTTGGCCACAGGTGTTTCCTTTATCTCTCTCGGGCATACATACAGAATACCCAAATCAACAATCTCTACAGTCCTCGTGCCCATTTTGAAGGTTAATATACATACTTCACTCATTTCTTTTTACAGCATCAATTCATGGTAGTTTGGCTATAAGCAATTGATCCTTGATAAATTTATAAGCTTTAATGCGTTTATTTTTATCTTTGTATTTTCCACAAATATTCACAAGTTCTTTACAATTCTACAAATTTCAGCGACATGCTTTCTTTCCACTTACCAGTCGCAGCCATTTTGAAATTCGTACCAGCATGAACTACTAGCACAAAAGTTGGAAGTCATCCATTTTTATTTCACCAGCACGTACTTGTTAGCTGGTGATCAGCATTAGTGTTTATATTATACTTTTTTCATGCTGATGCCACTAGCGCTAGTTGATCAGCATTAATGTAAACTGGCCTTAAGATAGGACAGAAGTAGGGACTTTAACTAGCATTGATCGAATGTTGAAAGATAAGATTGCAGAGGACAACCAAAGCCGCCGAAGATAATCATAAATTTTTCCCAACTTATGATTAATCTGATCGCAACATTACATTAAACCCCTAGGTTTCGCCGCACACGTTAAGTATACGCTAGAATTTGATTAATAATTCAAAGACTTTTGGCAAGAAACATCCACTCTCGCATCATACACTGGATGTAGATACACCGTTAACTTCGGACATATCATTCACCAATGGAATCTTGGTACAGTGAAGTGTTATAGCGAGAGCGACTTACTTGAAAATGTAACAAAAATACAGAGGGCTACCTGCTTAGGTATTACAGGAGCTGTTCGAAGAACACATATGGCCGCAATGGGATTACGCTTCAGCTCATGCCCCTTGACATTCAAGGTAAATAAGTATATAACTATAAAGGAGTGCACTGATACTAAAAGAGTTAGGCTGCTGGGAAACCTTAAAATACTTTAGGTCTACATACTCGGCGCTACGGATTACACTGTCCCACGGTTTGACTTTGAGAAAGTTTTCTCGAATACTACTCCTATTAGAAAGGAGTGGGAAGATAACCTCGTGGCAAGTGAGTCTGATGTAGGTATCTATGAGTCTTTATGTACGTGGAATTGGAAGCCTAGTATATTCAACATACCTTCAAATACAAGAATCGTACCGCCCAACTGTCATCTGAATATTGTTGTGTCTTCTAAACTGAGATTCTAGATATAAGTAGTAAGGCTACTGCAAGCAATATACATATAACGTGCGTGAGATCGAGATATCCAGATTTATATTGACAGCCAAGCCGCAGTCAAAGCTTTGGATTCGAACAGCATTACATCGAACCTTATCCAATGTGGTGGTAGTGATCTCGGGAAACTTGGTACCAATGACAGATCTATTCTCTACAGTGTGTTTGGCCATAGCGATGTACATGAGAATGAGGCAGCTAATGTTCCTGCCAGGAGGAGCTCAGCTACATTTAGCGGAGGAACCTATATGAATTCCCCTAAAATCAGAATTATGATTCTAGATTTACAAGACTCCAAGCTGGTTAATCGCAGAAGGGGAGAGCTAACCACATGTGCGATCTCAAGACACCCCAAAGTATGTTCTAAGAGGGCAAGAAACCTTTCCAAGCAAGAATTATAATGATGTACGGAATTTTACTACAGTTATCACAGGGCACAACTTCTTTGGTAAAAATGGAAAAGCGCATTCAAGCTGCATCTAATGACTTCTTCTATGTGGAGGGGGAGGAGGAGGACGTTGATACCATTGAACTCGTGCTATTTGAATTCCCCAACCTTAGCATACGTAGAGGCAGCACGCCTGATAGCTACTTCTTCTGTAAATTGGGAGAAATAATAGACAAAGAGTTGGGGAACCTAGTGAGGCTCATTATCTCTTATGGATGATTGTATCGCAGCTCTTCCCTTTCGTATAAATTGAGCAATCATCTCCTGTAGGTTCACGATCAAGGTATATAGAAGATAAGGTATTCTCATTAAAAATTTGACACATTGCAGCTGGTAGCCTGTGACGTAATTCTGTGACTAATGTATATACATTTTTACAGGAAATACAGAGAGAGGAAATAGAATATTGTGTTCTCTGTGCCGTACTTTCCTATACATTTCACAATATTACGTCACCTATTTTGTGGAACATGGTTTCTAACAGGAATACCTTGTAATTTATATACCTTGGTCACGATGAGGTGATATAAATAATAATGGACCATCAACGGTCTTAGTGTGGCTAATTGTTGATGTTTAAATAGTCGCCCTCTAATCTAACCTAACCTTTGTCGATATGTATTTCGATATTATATTTATCCGCCATTTTTAATTAGTTTTGTTTCCAATATTTTTGTTTATATTTTGTTCCCTCCTGTTCAAGGTTTTGTTCCACACGACCAAAGCTGTAATTTACTTCAACTTTGATATTTCCATATGGGACACTCCTATAGAGAAAATATCCTTTTTTAAGTTTATTGCAAGCTTTCACGTTCCCTGCACTTATAAAAACTTGAAGGTGGTGCAGAGAGTTTACCTCTAAGTGAAATTCCGACAACAATAATGCCTGCATTCTAAAAATCGAGAAATTATTTCGAGATTTACGTGCACGCAGAACTTGTTTTTGCTACTCTGTAAATAGTCAAACCGTAGATAGTCATTCCATCAACTCATAACAAAAATGAATGGATTGTAATGAAAATTGCTTAAAAGTTTCTACCTTGACCTTCGGTGTATGTATAGTGTACCCAACCTACTCCTGAGTCTCTATAGAAATATGCTATAGAAAATCCAGTCGACATAAATTAAGTGCGCAGCTCTTGTCATGGCGTGAAATTGCTTCACGACCATCGTTGCGTCCGTTGATGAAATTTATTGTTCTCATTAGTACCTCGTTTGCACGAAAAACTCATACAAGATGTCAATTGTGAACATTTTTCTTGGTGGAAAACTTGAGACAGTTTTCATAAATAACAGATGCGCCATGAATTTCTGTTCTATTTTAGTACGTATATGAATGTATCTACGTATGTTCCTGCCAGCCGAGCAGTATTCCTCTTGTTGTGTAATAGTTGTTGTTGCTCTCCTTCTTTTCCAGGAGCATAGTTTGAAATTTAAGGTAATTCCAGATACTTTATTGCAGTACATGACATAGAAGTTGTTAAGGTGATTTACTTTAGGCCAGTGCATTTGCCCTTAGCGCACGGTTGGAATTTGTAAATCGTGACCGTACTGGAAAATTATGGTTCTATCTTAGTATAGTAGTAGTACGATGGACATCTTGTATGCCAACTATATCTCTGTCATTAAAATTTCTTTCGCACTTACATAGTAGGTTATAGTTATATACATATATGTAAATCCATGCTGAACTATGGGACCACACATTGCTGTTGATACTGTACTTAGGTACGCAAGGATGGAATTTTACTGTTTGAACTTCTTAATGAAGTGTGAATGAAAAATGAAGTGATTATGCTTGATTTTGAAGAGGAATAGTTTAATAATACACGAAAATCGAAAACACAAATAATTCTTCTTGTACTTACCGAAAACATGAGGTGGTCGAGATTGTTGGTCAACAAGTCCATCAATCTCTCAAAATCGAGTATATAAAAAAAAAAATGCTCCCAACATATCTGAATTATGCGCAACTGGCGGGTGCCCACGAAGGCATAAAAATTAATATTTTCATATGAAGTGATGAAACTTGAAACTACATAAAGTAACAACACTAAATTAATGAGCAGTTAAAATCACTCAATAAAAATTATATTAACTCTGTAATGATTTCATTATTTCAGCTCCATCTAAAGATGTTCATGCAATCATAGGCTTTGAGAAGCTTCAAATACGCTGGCTAGACAGTAGTGATGATACAACAATAAAAAAGTCGAGAATTCTTCTATATTTACTCTTTGTATTTAAACGGAGAAAAAAGGTACACATTGTAAATTATTTTCTGGGGAATGTTTGACTGACTTAGCATGCATCAGAGTTCGTAGATGAGAGAAAAGTACGTATTACCATAGATGACCCAAGAACTAGATGTCGCATGGCATACTAGAGCAGAGTATACAGATAGTGAAATGGGCTATAACAGGGGTGGCCAACTATAGTAACTTTGGGAGCCACATTTTAGAAATGCATATTTTAAAGAGCCATTTATTTATCTTTGAAAACAATATACATATAAGATTATTATAATTTTAAAAGTAAATCAGTTTAAAGTTAAAAAATTTTGCTTGCGTAGATTAGTAGGCGTGTGTATAAATAGGATTTTTAAATTCTTCGGATCAAAGCATTTAGTTTCCCCCTGGGATTCTAAGGAAAAAATTTCCAGTAAATTTCTAAGAAAAAATTGCGGCTTTACCAACATCAGGTCCCAGACATCGCTGATTTTAATTTGAGCGAGGCGTTGCTGGCTTACCCTTTGGTTATGTCCTTAGAATAACTAAATGCTTTGATCCAATTCTTCTAGTTAACTGGTAAATTTAATTTTAAACTGAATCTTTTAAAGTTAAAAATTTTGTTTTTGTAGATTAGTAGGCCTGTGACTAAATAGTGTTATTTTAAATTCCTCTAGTTTAGGTGTGGTCAAATTATATTTTTGTGCAAATTAGAAGTTGTGAAAATTAAAAATTATAAGTTGTGAAAGAAAATTAAGTGAAAATTAAAAGTAACTATGCTGTCTGGAAAACGCAAATATGAAGACGAAAACAGGAGATTTAAGGTAGAGTGGGAAGAGGATTTTGTTTTTGTAGAGAGAAACGGAAAACCGATGTGTCTGATATGTGAAGTAACATTGTCACAGCTCAAGGCCAGTAATCTTAAACGTCATTATGAGGCAAATCACTTTTCTTTCAGCCAACAATTTCCTGCTGGTAGCGAGTTACGGCGAACTAAAATATTGTCTTTAAAAGCAAAACTTAATAACCAAACCAAGGTTATGACAATGTTTATTAAAGACACAGATGTAACAACTGAAGCCGGATTTATTATGGCGTTTAATATTGCTCGTGCAAAACGCCCCTACTCAGAGGGAGAGTTTATAAAAAAAAATATTGCTGAAGTTATTTCTGCTTTAGATCCAGAAAATAAAAAATTGCATAAATTGATTGAACAAATCCCTGCATCAAGACATACTGTGGAAAGACGAATTTCTCTCATTAGCGATGATATCGTAAGTACCTTGCAAAATGATGTGATGAACTGTTCAGCACTTAGTCTGGCCCTAGACGAATCCACAGACATTGAAGATAAACCGCAACTAGCCATATTTATTCGTTATGTAAAAAATAATGTAGACATCAAAGAAGAACTGTTAGACCTTGTTGCACTGAAGGATACGACTAAAGGTTCAGATATAAAAAACGCCCTTGATGCTGTGCTTGAAAAACTTTCTGTGCCGATTACAAAACTAGTCAGCATTGCAACTGATGGCGCCCCAGCTATGAGGGGTGCTACTAAAGGTCTTTTGGGGCTTTTAAATACCGACACATTGTATCCCAATTTCATACCAGTTCATTGCATCATTCATAGGGAACACCTGGTAGCCAAATATTTTAAATATGATCATATTATGGACGTAGTTTTAAAAATCGTCAACTACATACGCTCAAGTGCCAAAACTCATCGGCAGTTCAAATCTTTTATACAAGAAATAGAAAACGATGAGCTTCCAGATGATGTTTCTTGGTTTTGTTTAGTAAGGTGGCTATCAGTGAGCAATGTTCTAACAAAATTCTTTAATTTGATGGAACCAATCAAACAATTTGTCCATGAAAAAGGGAAATCTTTCCCGGAACTTGAAGATCCCAACTGGTTGATGGATATGGCGTTTTTCACAGATATTGTTCAGCACCTACAATCATTAAATTTATCTCTACAAGGACATAATAAACTTATTTCTGATTTAGCACAGAATGTCTTCAGTTTCCAAAACAAATTAAAACTGTTCGAGAAAGATCTGGTTTCTAAAACTTTTGTTCATTTCACGTGCCTTAGTAAAACTTTACAAAGTTTACCCGGATTTGACATAATAATTACAGATTATATATGCAAGCTGCGCATACTAGCAGAAGATATTACCGATAGATTCCGTGATTTAACAGCACTTAAGCCAGCATTTGTATTTTTGGAAAATCCTTTCCTTGTTGACATTTTGAAGAATGGTTGCCCTGTATCACCACCAATTGCTCTGGATGTAGCAGCTCTAGAATTAGAACTACTGGAGCTGCAAGAAGATGAAGGGTTGAAGCAAGTAAAACAGAATAGTTGTTCAACTATTGACTTTTGGAAACAGGTTCCGGAACAAAAATATCCTAAAACCAAAGATTGTGCACTCAGAATAATATCTATTTTCGGCACTTCCTATTCTTGCGAGTCGTTGTATTCCACTCTTAAATTTATTAAAAATAAGTCTAGGTCTGTTTTAACTGATAAACATTTAACTGAGCTTGTGCGAACTGCCCTAACTGATCATCAACCAAACTTTCAGCGACTAACTGCTAAAATGGACAATAACCGTAAGGCATCAACAAGCAGATCTAACTTTTAAAGATTTTCTATTTTTTTTATGTAATATTTTCTAAAATTTTGTTGTAATGAAAAAAAATATTTTTTTTTAAAATTAATCAGTTATAGTTTTTTTATATCAAAATTATGCACAAGAGCTACACCACACGAATCCAAGAGCCGCGTTATGGCCACCCCTGGGCTATAACATGTTTTAGAGCATACCAAAAGCAAATGTTTTTATTATGGCAGTTTTGTAAACATTTGAGTATTGAGGAATACTTTAAATACGAAAAAATATGAATCACTCGAGGTATACATCATTTCAGATAGTGGTCCATTCCGGAATGGACCACCCAACCCAGCCATATAAATTTTGTAAACTTTTTTGGTACACTTTTGTTTTTGTGGCATCTATGGTATTACTCTCGTGTATAGAACTATACAGTGATTGCGAAACGGAGTTTTACTTAGTTACTTGTTGTGTTGTAGAGGCGCTGTAATGCTGTAAGCCAGTAATGCTTCGCTCCAATATAAAATCAACGATGCCTCGACCTGATGTACGTAAGGCCGAAAGTTTTTCTTAGAAATTTACTGAAAATTTTTTCCTTAGAATTGTTATGCATTTGTAGAGGCCGATAACGGCACCCATTGTATCTGAAAATAACTCCCGTTGGTCACCAGACTGAATAAAAATTCTGCCGAAATATTTTCTGTAAATTACTAATAAATGAATGTGTATTGCGAAGCGTTATTCGTTAATCTACTTTGTGTGTTATTACCCAGTTGGAAAACCTAGAAGGCCTTCCAGTGGAAGGTATGCGGAAGGAATCAATTTGTGAAGCATCGTTAGTAGTATGGTGACTCATGTTTCACTGCGAAACTTTTAATATTCGTAATGGACAATTTTATATTAAATGTTGAGCTTGACGTATTCGGACATGTTAAATAAATTTTTTCTCGTGAAAGATAAAATAATTTTGTAGTTTAAATAAATCATTGGAAGGTAAAGAATTTTTACGGTAAGTGTTTTAAAATAAAATTAATTAAGTAAAACAAATTTTTAAATTTACACGGCTCTCTGTCAGTCGACCTATCGGGCTGGAAAACAATTATGATTTCAAAATTGAGTAAAAGTTGTTAACTCGTTCTTTAGAATTGCTTCCAGATCATATCATCAGAATCATCAATATCATATCATGCTAGCAGAATCAGTTCCGCTTCATGCCAGTATAATCTCTTCGTAAGAAGTTTTATGCATGCAACGAAATTAACTGAGAAACGAGGATTCATTCACTCAAAACTTCCCAGGAAGATCCCCAGCATGCATGTTATATGCATCTTTTTCCAACTGAGTATCCAGCGGGAAAAATTATCAGGCCTTGCAATGGAAACCTTGTGGAAGCAAAATAGTTTTTCTGCGAAAAAATTTACAGACCTTCCAATGGAAGCTTGGAAGAAGCGTTAGAAGAAGTTTTCTATTGTTTCCTCCTAATGACATGTAATATTAAAAAGCCATCTATGCCTTCTGAGTGGAGCTTCCGCTTGCATCCTGTGATGCTTTCAATTCCCGCTGGGTACTTTGTCCATGCTCTTACGGCTTATCCCTTGAGTCCCTTGTAAATACTTCAGTTGCAGAACTGAGTGTGAGAAAAACTGTTCAAAATAGTGCAAGTGGACTGCAGCCATCCCAGCGGAAATATGTCAAGCGCTTGTAAAGAGAAGCGCTTCCACACAATAGCTAGAAAATATCTTTTCTGAAGCGTTATCTTGTCGTAGCCAAAGGGATCTTTGCGGAAGTAGATCTGTTCTATGAGTTTAAACTCATTCGATTTTGTTGTGAAAAGATGACTCATATCATAGATGGCACAAGAGCTAGATGTCGCATACAGTACCAAAAAAGTATACAAATTTTATATGGCTGGGTGGTCCATTCCGGAATGGACCACAACATTTGAAATGATGTATACGACGAGTGATTCATATTTTTTCGTATCTGAAGTGTTGGGGAAGTCGATCAAATGTACACAAAACTACTATTATAAAATCATTTGCATTCATCATAATCTCAAAGATATTATGGTCCATTTCAGAATGAACTACTCATTTCACAATGTGTATACTCTGCTTTAGTATGGCATGCGACATCTTGTTCTTGTGCCATCTATGCTCATATGCATCTGAAAGCGCAGCAGAATTTTTATTCTTTAGTAGTCAGTTGAGCTGGACGGTTAATTGAAAATTAATTTAATTTAAAATTAAACGGAGCGCATTCTGAAAAAAAAAAAAACACTGAAATTTTTAATAAAGCCTTTATCTTGAATCCATATGTATTCCCTACAAGCGCTCGAAGAATGCTACCCTACAATCGCTCCATGAGTGCTACCCTACAAGTGCTCCGAGAGTGCTACCCTATACACGCTCCAAAAACGCTTCCCAAGAATCTGCAACTAAGCGGTTCCCTCTGCGGATTTGCTCACGTTAAAACGATATGATACGGTTGGGAAGCACTGCAAGCTTCCAAAGGTGCGTTCATGCATTCGTCTTTGAGCGTTTCCATTTCCCGTTGGGATATGACATTATAACAAGGAAGCATTTTCGGAATCACTCTATAGTTCTCTACACAAATTTCGAATAAGTAGATAAGTAAGCAATGAACGAAAATTAAAATATGTGTAATATCAGATTTTTCAAGTTAAAAAGTTTTGAAATTCCCTCAAGCTCCCAACGCGTGTTGTACAGTGCGGTGATCAGTGGACTCGGGCTGCTCTTAATTCAAGTAATCGGATATTTTACTTTTAGTATTTATTTATTTATAAAAATTAATACGATAGTAAATAGATACACAAATCCAATTACTTACTACCGTTTGATTAGTGCTAAATTGACTTCAAAGGAAAAAAAGAAAAAAAAAGAAAAGGAACCAACTATCAGTTAAGGAACTTAAAGCTAGATACAGAGGATGATAAACAATAACTTCATTGGAAAAGGAATAGTGTAAAATTAAATAATGTAATTACTGATAAATTTCAAAGTCAGAGACATACTATCTAAATTCATTTATATAAATCAAAAAGCTTAAGTAAAACTAAGGATAATAGAAAGACAGAATTAAAAGTAGGGTAACACATATAGGAGTAAAGCTAGAAATTAAATTAACTTTAAAACAGTTTAATATGAGGTAAAGCAAAGTAGAAAAGAGAGAGCAATAGAGCATGCAGCGAGGTTAGTATACAGAAAAGAGAAAGTGAAGGAAGGAAGCAAATAAAAATTAAAGTTAAGTTGATCAATTCAGAATGGTGAAATTATCTAGAGCATTAATTTCAGCTAAGAGGCTGCGCTTAAAATACCCGAAGCTATCACTGAATATATCCAAATCATTGTATAAGGCATTGTGGGCCCTTTGAATTCTAATCAAAGGTGACTTGAGACGCAAGTTGGTACGGGGTGGATCTATGTGAAACGTAGATAGCTGTCAAGTTAAACGGCTAGGAAAGCTAATTCTTAATTCGGACAAAAACTCAGAGGAATCAATAGAGCCGTGTAATATTTTAAATAACAAAATTTCATCGAGATAGGAACGACGTGTTTCCAAGGATACCATGGAGTAGCTAGTCAATCTGCCGTCATAGTATTCATATAAGCCCGTAAGTTTGAAGTGTAAGTACCTAGAAAATCTGCGTTGGACACTTTCGATTTTATTTTTGTATGTTGTGTAAAAGGGATTCCAGATGAGGGAAGATTCCCAGTATATCGTAGTGCGTTTTCTTGTAAAAGAAATGCATTTGTATTTGTCCACGTTTAGGTACAAATGGTTTTTGTTACACCATGAGAGATACTGGCAGTCAGATGGATCATTTATTACTCTATAAATTTTAGTGTCATCAGCATAGATTAAAGACAAGGAACAGATTTCTTTGGGAAGAGAAGGGGGCCAAGAATCGAGCCTTGGGGTACGCCCAAAGTTTGGGTATATAGATAAGATGAGAAACCATTTATTACAACAGAGAGCTGTCGATTCGAGAGATATGATTGAAACCAGAGGGTACTGCTAGAGTCTAAACCCATTTTCTTCATCTTAGCCGTAACTATATTGTGACTGATTCTATCGAATGCCTTAAATATGTCCGCATAAAAAACATCTACCTGTTTAGTTTCATCAAGAGCTAGGGCAATAGAGTCTCTGAATAACGAAAGATTAGTTACAGTAGATCGACCTGGCAGAAAGCCATGTTGTTGTCGACTGATGTCGGGCTTTATTTGGGGCAGTAGATTATTGTAGATTAATTTTTCAATAATCAAAGCTAAGGCATTAGAAATAGAAATAGGGCGGTAGTTCTTTACTTGTTTTTTATCCGCAGCTTTGAACGCAGGGTAAACATACAAGTCCTTAAGAACGTCTGGGTAAGTATGTTTGGGGATAGGAGAATTAATCAATACGGTAATAGGGTGCGATAGAACTGAGGAACTGTTCTTGTAAAATGTGTTAGGAATACCATCTGGACCCGCATTTTTGTTTTCATACAACGACATAAGTAATACTTCAACCTCAGTATGGTGTATGAGAGGGATATTTAGGCAGCTATAAAGCGTTTCATCAGACGTATTACGGATAGTCGAACTCAGGTTGTCATCAAATGTGGTCTGAAAGTGTTTAGCAAACAAGTCGCATATACTTTCTGGTTTCTTGGCAGATATTCCATCATAAAGCATTTCCCTAGGGTAGGAGACAGAAAGCTTCATGCTTTTTGCATAAGACCAAAAAGTCTTTGGGTTGGAGGATATGGAATTTTCGATGTTTTGAACATATTTTTTATAGCATACTCTAATCATGTTTTTTACTTTGCTGCGGATATAGCTAAAGGTAGTGTAGTCCTCAGTATATATGCATGGTCTGTTGATTTGTAATCTGTAGACTAAGAATAAATAAATAATTTACTGAAAAGTTCTTCAGAATACGAAATCCTAAAAAACTGGTTATAATCACTTTTTCTGTCCCACGAACCGTTATAGGTATAAATGCGAAAAACCACTTCAATAATTAAACTTGCATAGATCGGTGACCATACAAAATTACATACGGGCATTCAACTAGGGTATCATAAGAATTGGTCTAATACCCTAGACAGACGGGCAAAATCAATGGTCATTCGTTCGTGATTGAATTTTTCAAAAATCGATTTACCTTTGAATTTGAATTTTAATTATTAAAAATGTGCTGTCAATTACATAAAAAATTGACAGGACTTTCCTTTTAACTCACATAACCTTGGGTAACTTGATTTTTGAAAAAAATCAATTACGAATGAATGATCATTGATTTTGTCCGTCTGCCTAGGGTATTAGACCAATTCTAGCTATTTTACTTATTGTATTGCTGTTGAATGTGAACAGTACAAAGAGTTCGCTTCAAACAACAGAACAATTTGTTCTCTTCAGTATGTGGAAAGGAAGGAAATCGTGCATCTACCTCCTACCCCAAAAGTGTATATGCAAGAAGTGTCCTGATTAAAAGAACCAAATTGTTGGAAAACTTCTGACCTTATTCTAGCAGTACATGTGCAATCCCAGAAATCACTCGCCTGCCAGTCAATACCGACTACACTGTTTCACTTCCACTTCTCTGCTGCAATTTATATCAGAGTGGAATGGATGGAATGATCACCGATTGATTGCAGATGAATCCTTAATGTATGAGGGTACATCAGTAAGGGTTACACGGTGAACTTGTTGTCTATCTTGGTGTGTGAAACATGAAAACTTTTTGTCCGCACACCGTCAAACATGCTGTCCAACATTAGGACAGAAAAACATATCAGGAGCTGCTAGAACTGTTAAGGGGCTCATACACGGTCACGCATGTTGGACAACCCAAGTAGGACAACGATGTTGTCATGCAGATTATGTCAGGGGTTGGACGAAAATCAAGTTAATTTGATTTTTACGGGCGAGGCTATGTGCTTGGCAACATATTGTACGGTGTAGGGCAATGTTTGTTCGGCATACGTCATTCTTGAATCTTAAGTGAACTCTATTGAGGAAAAGATAATAGTTGAGAGTTCTAGCAACTCCTGATATGTATGTATATCTGTCCTAATGTTGGACAGCATGTTCAACAATGTGTGGAGAAAAAGCTGTTATGTATGACACATCAAGTTGGACAACATTTTCGCCGTGTATGGGCAACTTTTCTTCAATAGAATTCACAGATTCATGAATGTGTAATAAATATCCCCCTACATGGTAGAATATGCTTGCAAATACGTAGCTTTTCCCCTAAAAATTAAGATAACTTGATTTTGGCCCAACCGCTTGATACAATGCGTGTCACACTGTCAAACAGGCACATACACTGTCAAACCTGTGTGGCAACATCGTTGTTCTACTCGAGCCTTTTCGACCTATCTTCTATACTGCAGTGTGTTTTAAACTTACGTCAGCTATTAATAACGCAGCTGTTCAGCTATTTTCATTCATATCGCATAGCAGTGATATACAAATTAATACTGGCAATCAGGTGGTGATTAAAATTCTAAACTTTATCTGGGTCAACTAAAAGATAAGTCGCAATAAGGCCATTCAACTTACCAACTGTATGGTTGATGTAATCTAACTACCTGTGTAATATTAAGACAGCTATGACCAGAAATTAATCACCAGTAAACTACTGTCTTACTGAGAAGAAAACAGTGCGAAGTACCAGAATATCAGCGAGCTTATTATTGGCAATTATATTTTGGGGAAATATGCTGAACGCTTACAGCAACTTCCATAGAACTTGTTTGGACCAAGAAAAAATTCAATAGCATTCGGAATTTGTTGTGCAAATGCCCCAGTTTGGCTGGAAAAGGCGCTAATGAACTTGGCTCCGTCACGAACTCATTTTTTATCGAATCGAATTTTTAACAATACCTACTTATTATATTTTATTTTGACTCCTATGGGAAAATCATTATTTGGGATATGCCCACAATATGAATCTTTCGTCGTAAAAGGATATCCAAGGATATAACCAAAAAAGTTATTACAGAATAATTAAAAGACTAGTACCGCGGTACTGTAAGCTTGCTGACTTATAGCCGCAAATCAAAATTTCATAAAGAAATTTTGATAGTATACTGCGTGTGTTTCGATAAGCAGTACAAACCGATCTCATCAGGCATCTAAATTCACTGTAGTGTAGACAGCAGGCAGTTCAGGGTTTTATTGCTGTTCTGATGAGATCGCTCTATACTGCTGATCGAAACACACACAGTATACTCACGGAATTACTATATGAAATTGCGGCTTTTAGTCAACAAACTGACAGTACATCGGTAGGAAGTAGGTTGAAAAACTGCCTATAGATTCTATATGGGTGTTAAAAGAGTAAAACTCAATCCTCCTTACTAAGTATTACAGTAGTTCTTAAATTCTTTAAAAGAAATCAGAATAAATCCAATAGAAGTGAACAAATATATCAATAAAACTATTAAAAAAAAAACAATTTATGTCACATTTAAAGTTTTTTTTTTCAGGCAGGTATATACATTTATGTAGGTAAAATTCAAACCACCAACACGTGTCCTTAAAGCTCTCTAAATTTCCTTTTATAGTATAAAAGCTTTTTATATTAAGTGCAGCATATTCAAAGACCACAAAGATAAAAGCATAAAATAATTCGAAAAAACCATTTATTTTGAATAAATTGCACAGAAAAGTGTAAAATCGCAATATATTGACATACAGCTCTCTGCAACTTAATGACTCCTTCAAAGCACGCAAAACGCGCTGGATAAGCGTGAATGAATGCATTTAGGTGAAACATCAGAACGGGTATAGAGAACACCCCCGATAAAGTGGAACAATCCACTTGACAAAAGAGTTCAAGCTTTCGTGAATGGAAAAATGTCCTCATTTGGTTGTGTGAACACACATATTTATATGAACAACCTAACTTTAAAATATGCAAGAAAAAAACAAAAAAAAACAACAAGCAAGTTATCAAGCCAAGGAAAGAATGCATGGCTTTACAGATTTTCCTCACAAAGTCGAAAGAGTGATCTTAATCAGCTTATTGCTTCCACTTAAATTATCATTGAACTGTAAGCTAATGATCCCATAGAGAACAGCATCAAAGCTCTTGATTTCCATAGAAATTTCAAAAAATAAAAAAATAAATTATGTTCGAGTTCTAAGTCTGTTGAAAAGGAAGACACAAGCGACTTCGAGAATAGCGCGACGCAACTCACAATGGTTTCCATTCTTTCACGGGTACTCCTTGGTGTATATATCTTGTGCCAATGCACTTTCCTCCTTGTTTGCCCCAAGTCTAGACGATGGAAAATTCAGTACACTGCTCTTTAGGCACACAAACAATGACAAGGATATACAGGAACGTTCTTATGATGCACATGTACATATGTATGTATATAACTATATCTACACCTTTACTGTACTACATATTATATATACATATGTACTACCGACTATATATCAAAACAATTTTTCTGATCCACATTGGAAAAGCATCTACAACGTCCATATCTCAGGAGCCAGGCATGCACATTGCACATATCTCCTCTGGAGGTGCGCTTATAAACAATAATATCGCAAAAGGCCCTGATTTCATGCAATTTCCACTTTACAGTCCAAATACTATTCGGAGTTACAGTGACTGGGCTCCGGGCTCCGGGCTCTGGGCTCTCTTTCTCTATGTTCAGTGTTTGTAAGGGTATTCATGACAAGAATAACTGAAAATGACTAGACTATATGGGGGTACACATATTTATGCACTTTCAGATCCGGAAATACGGTTTTAACCAAAATGAAGAAAATTTTGTCGAATATTTCCTGGGACGAATTTTGATTCAAAAGCGACGTAATGCAGGAAATTGCATGGAAGATTGTTAAAGTTTTGTTTTCATTTAATAGCGTAAACTTTTGGAATCCTATTTACGATGTAAACAAAAGAGTCCTTATTCGTTGTGGAAAAGAAAAATATGGGAGAGGTGTTTAGTATACGACTGGGTCTAATTGTTATTTACATTTGCATCAAAATTATATTTATTTATATTTGATTTGCTTGTAGATAGGCAAACAAGCTTGCAAAACGTATACTTGTACATATCTAATCAGTAGGGAATATTAATTTAAGGAAAGTAAGATAGATAGACATAAATTCTAACAAAGGCTACATAAATACTGAATATAAAAGAGCTGAAGCATATTCCGCCAAAGAAAATAACTACTAAATTGCGAATATTACCTTATGTGAGCTCATACCAGTAGCCTGATAAATGCGTGCTAAGATCTAGCGCACTGAAGAATGGGCGCTAGAGAATTCCAACAACCAATCACCAGCACAAAGTAAGAGCGCTCACCCGATAAAGTTCTAAAACTTGACAATATAATATTTCGATGTCGGACCGATCCTAAAAATTGTATTCGTCGATCAAGAAAGTAACTTGGCCCTTTTATATGGATTAGATGCTGCTTCAAGCGAGGATCCTACAAAGGTCTCGTCATAGATTAGGTTCGGTTGGAGTGGTGGGCATTGCGCGAGCTCATGCGATCAGCCTCATTTAGATCATTTTGATACCACCTTATTGGCACCCAACCTGGTAAAAATACCACTGATTTAAGAGGTGCGCTGAAACCAGCCACAAAAGTTAATGACCCTTACCAGGTACTCCCCCAATTCGCCGGAAAATTGGCTGCCAAGCACTGTCCTTCTACGATTGTTGGCAAAGCTAGGGCATTCACACAGCAGGTGAACACTCTTAACTTTTTCCTCATCCATAAAGTCTCTGCAGAAGTTATTGTCAAGGTCGGATCTATGGGGGGCACGCGGGGGCACTTGCCCCGGGCGCTAGTTATGGGTGCTAGTTTTAAGGGGGCGGCAATACGACGGACTTCTGAACCCACAACTAAACGATAAAAAATCTAATTTGAAGAAATGGAAAAATTTTTCAGACCATACTTAACACTTCAGTCTTCTTTCCGAAATCTAAAAGCTCCTTTGCTGATAACATACTTTCAATTGTGCTATTAAATTTAAGTCTGTAAGCCTCTGTAAGCTAATTAAACTAAAAATTCCGATAAACTCTCAAATTGTACCTTTGCATCATATGAAATGATTTCAAAAATTGTACAAATGTGGCTGGCAAACCTATGTTCCCCATCATTCATCAATCCTTCCTCGAATGTAGACAAAATATAATACAGTAGGCACAAGCACAAAGTTACCAGGAAATTATTTTTATGCCAGCTAAATTTATCCATTTTAGCCGGAGTTAAGGCCTTTGAATCTGAATAAAAAATGATAAATCCTCTCAACCTGAACGGCAGTTTACCAGAATTCCTACCCAGAGAATTTTTGCAACCATCTCAAATTTTTGTAGTTTTAGCCGAAAAGATTCATATTGAAAAGCGGCAAAAATAAAAAACTATTTTCTAACATAATTAAATTTTTAATTTGTTTTGCTTGTGTTAATAATACCCGAGACAGACTTGCAATTTCAATATTGCATTTTGCGCTCAACCGCAAGTCTTTCTCTCTATATACTGAGAAACAGCTCAGTATACGCTCGGTATACACTCAGCATCTAGCAAATTGGAACTCAATATTGAAATTGCAAAAAACGTACGCGGTATACGAGTTTATTGCAATATGACCCTAGTTATAAACCATAATCACTTAATACACGAACCTTTTAGAACCGAATTTAATACTGCAATGTTGGCTACAACTTTTTCTGACATTTAGTATTTGACACTTGTCAAATTGAAGTGTCTATTTCGTTTTTATTTTTCATATGGTAGACAAGTAATTTCACAATATTTGATCGCGTTTTGTACGTGTGCGGAACTTGATTAAGTTAAATGGCAATTCAAGTGGTAAATCAAATGCAAATTCTCTAATTAAATTCTTAGTATCGTAAACCGCAAGTGTGTCTCTCAAATTTTATATTGCAATTGACATAATTGCGTTATCAATATATCAATATTGAAATTGCAAGTCTGTCTCTTGTATAAAATAAACTGTATTTGTAATGATACGATTTTTTAAGTTCATTTTATTTTAAAACAGTTTGAGATTCAAAAGACATTTCAGATCTGTAATGGATCTTAATTTTTGATTGAATTTCAAATTCATTTTATTTAACAATCATTTGTTTCAAACTTTTTTCACAATTCTGGTTCTAGTTCCAGGGTATGCAGTATAAATAGGTCATCTATCATATACATATGATGCCTAGTATACCTAGTATAACTGTAATAAAATTTGCCCCAAATAAAGATCGTTGTTAGAGGGGGTGGTAACTTACGTCTTTGATCCCCTTCAAAACTTTCCTAGAGCCGGCACTGGTCATTGTATAGAGTTTTCATGCACTCTGCAGTTTATCAAAGAGACGGTGCTCCGTAATATCTTCAATAAGGTTACGCACATCATTACGGTTCCCCCTCGGCAGAGATTTAGGCCTCCTCGTACAAACCTCGGGTCACAGCTGTCTTCAAATCGCTCATGTGGTCAAATCTCTCTATCTGCGATTTGCCACCTTACAAGCCTGTACGTCTAGAATCATCTTCAGTATTTCTATGGACCGATTTACGGATCCTTTGCTAGATATACATTCATAGCTGAGCCATTTCTGGCCAGGGCATGCCAAGGCTGCCTCGTTTTCAGGTATGTCACTATTACCAGGCACCCAGCAGAGAATAACTCTATGGTTTGCGCCCAGTCTCCCGACCTCAAAGCGATACCGTTGCAATAGGCGCGATCTAATGGTGCTCGTTTCCAAAGCTTTGATTTCAACTTGGCTGTCAATACATATCCTAATGATTCGAACGCTAGGTACAACATAAGTTGTAGGTAGCAGCCTTGCTGCTTTGCATATGACCAGGACCTGCGCGTGGAACATATTACAGTGGTCCGGTAGGTGGTACGAATTCTGTATTTGAAGGAATGCTGAGAATACCCCGGCTCCCACTCCCACATCCATTTTCTAACCGTATATATTTATATCAGAGTTAACTGCCACGCTATTACCATTCAACTCTTCTCTACTAGGAATGCTAGTTGAGATCGCCTTCTCGAAGTGTATACTTGGAATAATGTAATCCCTAGCCCCCTGTGTACAGCCTTTAGGACAGATCATCAATTTTCTGCTGTGACCAATGTCTGTTGTTGACTAGCAGCTTGACTACTTAAGTCTTATTGCACTCTTTGGAGCTAGACAATTCTCATGGATGTCAAGGGGCAGTAGCCGGAGCATAATCTCTATTGCTGATGCTTGTGTTGTTCGAAGAGCTCCTGTAATGCATAGACAGAGCGTTCCACCACACCAGAGCCCAATATGTAGGGATAAGTCTTACCATAGCGGTGTACATCCAGTGTATGATACGAGTGGGTAATCCACATCGGTTGCCAAAAGTTTTCTTGCAAGCATACAATGCAATGGCCGCCATCTTGACGTTCTCTTTTAATTTGGAGTCTAGTATCAGTCCTAGGTATTTGGCTTCAGATTTAAAAACAAGAGTAATATTACCCAATTTTGGAGGGTGTGTGAGTCGGAATAACTCTCCTCCGTGTAAAACCACTAGTTCGGTCTTTGCGAGATTAAGTCCTAGATCGCAACTTATAGCCCAGTTAAGAAGCTTTTGCAATGCAATAGCCGGAAGAAATTTTTCCGAGACCAGGATTACTAAGTCATCAGCTTATTCAACCGCTATTATAACCTCCCATTGTAAAGAGATGAGAATATCATTAACCACCAAAACCCCAGTCGGAGTGAAAGTACTCCTCCTTTGAGGGGTACCTCTAGACACCCTCCTGTTAACCTAACTATTACCTGAGACAATTTACAACTAGATAAGAAAATCTCAAAATAAAGCCGGATCACTTTTTGAAAGCTCTTTAACTTTCTATTCAACCAAAGAAAGCTATCAATGCGAAGAATTTATGTGGCATAATACAGCAGAAGAGAGAAAGAGAGATAGTGTATAGAGATTTCTATTAGAGAGCCATTAGCTCGTTTTAATTCGATCGCTTTTTTGTGAGTTTTTCACATCTGGTGGGTTTAGAAGATTGTGGCTATCCGCCAATATTCTGACCTTGAATCTCAAGCTGAGACTGGTTAGGCTTTTTATTTGTGGTCTAGGTCTACGCTAATTTTATATGAATTATCATACTTTCAGGACACAAACCTACGTATAGTAAGTTTTATTGCTGCTGCCCAATAAGCAATTCCAACTGAATTCCGGTCGTTTTCCTTGTCATATTTGACAAGTTTACCCGGAAATCCGTACTATTTGCGCACAAAATTTCGCTTCTTTGGCCGAAGGGAACTGCGCCGAGATTCCAAGTCTTTGATTTTATTGGTAGATGGAACTGAACATGGAAATCTATCGGATTTCCATGTAATTTCCTTATTATTTTCGCATGGAATTCCCAGACTTTTCCCTGGCATTTCTATATGGAATTCCTAGGTATTTCAAAGCTTTTTCTAAATTTTTTAATTAAACAGGGGAGAATAAATAATTTGTAGGATGCAAAGCAGTAGAAAAAGTTTCGAAAGTATAGAGAAAATAATCAAATTGCAATGACTTGAATCCTTGAAAAATGTTAAAATGGAGCTTCATAAATTCGGAACAAAGTTTGACAGGTTTAGGGTTTTGTAAGAATTAAAGTAATTAATGACACCTTAATTATTTTCTCTATACTTTCAAAACTTTTTCTACTGCTATGCGCTCTACACATCAATTCAATTCACAATCGCCTATGTTTTGCAGAACACTACACGGAACCAAAAGAACACAGCCAAAGCAATTAAACATTTTTGGTATACCTCCAACACATCTGTAAAGCTGAAAATGGCGTTCGCTGTAACGTGTAAAACCAGCCGTGTGTGTGAGAATGCCGTCTCTTTTTTCCGCTGGAATTTTTGGTGAGTTCTGACTCCTCTTAATAAAAAGTTAAGAACCAGTAGTGCAAAATTGGAAATTTCTGGTGTTTTTTAGAATAATGAAAAAAGTAATTTCATATACATCCTTTAGTCTTTTGCATTAATGGGGGAAAAGAACTTGGCTATGCATTATTGTAGTGCGACTGAGACAACGAGTTAAAAACAAAAATCGAGAGAATGTAGGATTACCCGAACGACAAAATCTTATTGAATCCCTCAAAATCCTATCAAACTATTCATAATAATGTACATCAGGTCACACTATCTCCCATTTTTAAGAAAAAGATAACTTTCGCTTTAGACCAGATGCTGAAAGAAGATGTAAAATTCCTTTCAAATAAAATTTTCATTTTTCCCGAAAATATATGAGAAACCCAGCATGAATCACATGATGTTCAAATCAGGATTTCAGCAACACATGTGACTAAACTCGTGTCAATATTTCATGAAAACCGGTTTTCAGAAAAGCGCGGGAAAATTTTATGAGAGTAAAACGTCAAAACTCCGCCCCTTCTAATTTATTTACGTAAATGAAATATTTGCCATTCTTTTTCGTTGCATGCAATTTGCGCTTTCACATTTTTTATCTTTATTCATAAAAGTTTTGAAGAGAGTTTGATTTTTTTTTCTTTTTTTTTCTGTCTTTCTTCTTTTTCTTGCCGTGTGCATTTTAAATGTAAAACACTCATCTCATCTCGCCTGCTTCTTAACTTGTTAAGTTAACTTTGCTATGGAAATACTTGAAATAGAAGAAGAAGAAGATAATTGTTGTTATTAAAATAGCAATTTTTTAATAAAAAAAAAAACTTTTATTCTAATAATAAAAAAAACTAATTAATTGTTTTTTAAATAAGAGCAAAAAAATAAATAAATTCCTTTTTGTCTTATTATTTCATAATTTCTTTTATAAATAATAATTTTTCGAATAAAAAAAAATTGATAATTTGTTTATTTTCTTTAACATTGGATTATGCCTATTAGGGACAACAATTAAAAAAAAACGCATCTTGTACTCTATCTCAAAGGTGGTGTGGAAAGGAGTGCAGATATCAAGTCAAGTGTACTTCACACGCGATTAACGAATTTTAACGAATTATGTCGAATTTTTAAACCAAACCGATATCCCGGGATATTTGAAATTGTTAACGTACAGGCTTTAATTTTGGCCTCGATTTCACTTTTGTCTTTGATTCACTTTACACATTTTAATTGTTCGAATAATTATTAACTTAAGGTTACACGATGTCGAAATTATTACAGCCTATTGCGCGACGGCAGGCTGTGTTCTTGTCTGTTATTTGATAGTTTTGGAATTTAGAGGAATAGGGAAGTTGGATGGGAGTGGGAAGTTGTGGAATGTTAGAGATTTCTCTAACTTGTTGTGAGTTGAAGATCGGCGTTTCTTCCAGCATGGTGAGAATTATCCCGAAAGTCCGGAATGGTCCAGCGTTGATAAATCCCACGATGATCGAGATGCCTGGATGTTGTCCTAACCACGATGGTGGCTTCCTGAACTAGTGAAGAAAGTAAATCTTTCGCCCAGATAATAAATATTTCTCGTTTCCGAGTTGATTAGGTGGAGAGGTGATAAGTAGTGGAAGTTTTCAACTTGAAGTTGCGTTGAAAGCTGGCTAATGAGGGGGTTAGGATGTTGAGAGATCTTCTCAAGTTGTTTGTCGGCTAGAGAAAGGAGATGGTCCTCGATTGGGGTGATGTTTGCATTATCATACAAAAAGGTGTTGGGAAAGTAGTGTCCGTCAGGTTTCCTGTACACTCCTGTACAGGACATTAGGATCTTTCTTTCGAGGGCGCTGATTTCCTTCATATATGATGGTGAAATGGTGTGCCAGATTGGGAAACAATAGCAGATGATTGGGCGGATGAGCTGTTTGTATATGAGCAGCTTTGTATCTTTCGGGAGACCGTTTCTCCTTCTGATAATAGGGTTGAGCAGGGAGTAAGCGTAGTTGGCTTTCCTCATGGTTACCTTGGCGTGATTGTTGAATTTCAATAGGTTATTGAAAGAGACACCAAGATATTTGCTGTTCTTTGAAGGCTGGAGCTTTTCGTTATTGACTTCAATTTCTATGTTGTTGGCTCGTGTGGCGAGATTGGGCCTTCCCCTTGTGGAGGGGTTTCGGATGCAAATCATTTCAGATTTGTTAATATTAATTTTGATGCCCCACTTTCTGTAGAACTCGTCAAGTTTGAGGACAGCCGCTCCACTTTCGTAGCAGCGAAATTGGATGACATGGAGTGGGCGTACGTAAGGGAGTCATCAGCATAAAGTAGTGTGGTGGAATTTGAGTCGTTGGCAGGCTGGTCATAGGTGAATAGATTGAAGAGAGTTGGTCCGAGGACCGAACCTTGGGCGACACCAGCACTGACTGATGTTGCCTCAGATTTGACATTCTCAATTTCTATGTAGAAATTCCGGGATGACAGAAAGCTGTGTATAACCCGGGTGAGATAAGGCGGGAACTCGAGGTTTATAATTTTGAATATTAGCCCGTTTGTCCAGACTGAGTCAAACGCTTTCTCAACATCAAGGAAGCAGCCTACTGTCTGCTCCCTTTTGTTGAGGGCGTTTGTAGAATCAGAGAGGAATTTGAGCAGTTTGCCCAGGTTTGACAGAAGAAAAATTGAGCGGCACTCGTTAAGGTTTTTCGAGTTTCCTTTTTTGGGAATTGGAACAATGCGCGTGGTTTTCCAGACATCAGGAAAGTAGGAATTATTGAGGCAATTATTGAAGATTATTGTGAGAAATTCTATGGCAACAGGTGGGAAGTTTTTGATGACTTTGTTTGAAATGTTATCTGGGCCGGCGGACTTTTTGCCTCTGATAGTCCTGATTAGGGCGAAAACGTGAGCAGGATTAGAAAAGATGCTTAAATCATCCGGATTTAAGGACGTGTTTGTAGAATTAAAGATTGTGGTGGAGGATTCCACTGACTGGGCAGTGAAATCTTCAACAGTCGATTCTACGGTGTTTCTAAAGTTAGCATCGCTTAGAGATGAGTTGTCTTTTAAGGTGGATTGGAAATATTCAGCGAAAGCATTGCATTTTTCTTGAGGAAGATTGTAAGCGTTTGAGCCGCTTAAAATGGTTTTGGGGAGTTTTGCTTTCCTGTTGCAAATCCTGTTGATGTCCTGAAAGCAGTGTGGACCGGGTTGAATGGAGGCCAGTTTATTCCTAAACTCTTGATCGAGAAACATTTTCGTTTGTTCCTCAATGATTGTTGACAAGCAGTTAATTTGCGATAACACGGTTCTGTAGGCTGGATTGTGACTATTAAGGGTTCGGTGAAAAATACGGTTAAGTATTTTTCGAAGTTTCTGCCTATATCTGTAGAATTTTTGCAGTTGAGGCGGGAGATTTTTGTATTTGTAGTGTTTGCTCGGCACTACACTAGAAAAGAAGGCGACATTTTCTTCAATGGCGTTGTTGAGGAAGTCAATGTGGAAGTCAATTTCCAAGTTCGTGAGATTCCGTTGCGAGTCAGGGAGATTACCTGCGAGGAATTGATAGAGCCTGTCTTGAAATTGTTGCCAGTCAACGTCTTTGAGTGAAGTTGAGGCTTGAGGGTCAGAAGTTAAAATATTTAAGGGTTCGCTGGGGGTGACTGAGAGTTCAACTGCCAAGTGATCAGATACAGCCATAGGCACTGTACAAACGTAATTTGAGAATTGGGGAAGGAGATTAATAAGATTAGGGGTTGCGATATAGAATTCAAGAATTGACACAGATCGCGGGAAGGTCGGCGTATCCTGCGAGACGACGACGAAATCATGGGAGGCGTTAAAGAGAAGCCAGTCATGAACCACCAAGCACCGTGTAAGTGAAATTGTCCTAGATTCGAGGAATGCTGTTCATGTTATTCTGGACATCAGCTCCTGTGGCGTGGCATCTGTTATATAGGGCGATTAAGAGAAGAGACTCGTTGTCACGTAGCTCTAACTTGACGGCAGTGCATTCCATATTGGAAAGGTTACTTATTTTCACCTCTTCGAATTTAAGGTTTTCCTTAATCAGAAGAGCAGTGCCTAGGGTGGTATCCGATTTGTCCTGACGGACGAAGTTGTAGTGCTCAAAAGCTAACTTATGTCTCTCAGTGAGGAGAGTTTCAGAGAGGAACATAAACATGGGTTTATGCTCAATGAGGAAGAGATTTAATGCTGCTCTTTTGCTGTGCTTTACCAGCGAATTGCAGTTGAGTGACATGATTTTCAGCTTACCCATTAGTTAATTATTTAATAATTTTATTTATTTAATTTATTTAATATTAATTGTTTTTTAAATAAGAGCAAAAAAATAAATAAATTCCTTTTTGTCTTATTATTTCATAATTTCTTTTATAAATAATAATTTTTCGAATAAAAAACAATTGATAATTTGTTTATTTTCTTTAACATTGGATTATGCCTATTAGGGACAACAATTTAAAAAAAACGCATCTTGTACTCTATCTCAAAGGTGGTGTGGAAAGGAGTGCACATATCATAAACGTTACAACTTTTTATATTAAATTTTCTCGAAAACCATTAGTCTTACAAAGAAAAATTTATAAATTTGATAACTACTATCTTTTCGGTAAAAGTTACCGTTAATTAGTTTTTGGTGATTACCAGTTTTTTGTGACCTTTGAGCAAATGGAGACTTTTGATATAGTATTGTTTAGAAATGAGGGTTCATGCAAAAATCCAGCTTTCCCCTATTTATTTTACTCTGCAATGTGTCTATTCCCTGTATTATTGTAGTAATTTTTATTTTAAGTTATATTTAGGGGTCTCAGTGCAGCTGGGTGGAATTGAGATTATTTAAAATTCTTATCCCTATCGGTTATTGTCACCAAATACATAAGAACTTACCCCCTTAATACCTTATGTGCAAGACCATCCATTACATTACCTAAATCATAATATACACCCAAGGGGAACTTATCGCGTAGCTTCCAAGATAATGAATATACCTTGATAATTACGTTAATGAAGAACTTCTAGTTATGCAATCAAAATTCATATTTCCACATACAGATGTCTCCACTGGAGTATTAAGCTAGATTTGAATAAAATTTTATCATTCCCATGCAGAGCACTAATTTCCACAATTCTTAAATTCATTAACAAAATTGTCAGCAAAGAGAAGACTTCAATTTAAAAATTGGACCATAATCAAATTTTATATCAGACCTCTTCAATGTTATAAGCCGGAAAAGTGTTATCCGTTGACTATTTTGGGGGTGAATGAAACCGAATTAATTCAACTTGTTCTGATTTAGTGCGCTGAAAGCCAAAACAGTGTCGGCAGAATTGGCAAACATTTTTGTCACTTTTTTCATTTGTCATTGGATCTCACCCTCATTGCGCGTTTTAATGTCCAGCAATTACCATTTTAGTTGGGCAAACACACGGCTACTGAACTGAACATTCACCATTGGATTGTGTCAACTGCAAACACGTTGGCTCTTGCCCAGAAGGGCGGAGAATTTTAATTATGCACACATGAAGATACCTTCATAGTGGACCCACATAAACTGAAGGGTCGAGGAATATGGGGGCATTTGGATATTGCCTTCTACCATTATCATCATCATCACCACCACCACCACCACCACTACCATTGACCATTGCTAGCGAAGTGCAGTTAAACGGGCAGCAGCAGAGTAGCATCTACAACGGAAATAACTATAGCGCTTTGGATGGACAACAATTTAACCGGCGAAACATCGGTAGTGATGGGTGGCCTGAACGAGAACAGTCTACAGCAGGAACGCACTTTAATCAACGGAGGACGAAACCCTATCGAACGAGATTTCTATACTAAGTACATATAATGTCGTCTAGGTATATATGGGTGCAGAATGCTGCAGGATAAGGTTAGCAGGAAAAAAAAAATTAAATTTCATTCGCTCTTAAGCCGATTAAACTGATTGCACCGTGATTGCGATCATCATCGAAGCTCCTCATCTTATCTTCTCATAGTAGTGCAGGTACTTGGGCAGATATTGCCTTTGTCCTCGCAGCCGGCTCTCAACACTGTTCTGTACTGTCTATCAAGTTTCCCTGTACTCAGTCTATTCTCCTCAGTTCAGCCACCGTTTTGCACTGATTGTCTGGACATGACATGAAATTAACTTTTAGTGTTGCTTCTCCAGTCAGGCAGTCCGCTATTACTTTGAAAATTTGCGATTACCGACCAGCCGACCGGTTCGTAATCCATAAACATATTCTCTCTAGACGTAGTGTACACATTTTGCTCGTATTTCGTCCTGCTTCCAGATTTCATGTCTCGTCCCTTTTACCCCTTCATTCGTAAAGCAGTTTCTGTGTTGTTATGTTATTAAAGTCGAATTACCACAGGACAGCCGCCCTTTGGTGCCTGGAACCAAACCGTTCACCCATTACCTTGAAACAGTGACTAGACTCTGTCCTTGCGCGCCTATACCCCGAACATTGTACCTACTATGTATGATACCGCGGAAATTGTTGCACTTAAATCGCTTAAGTTCAATTCAGTTCAAGTCGTGACGGGATGAGATTGACAGGGATTTGATGGCCGACCTCCTCTGCTACTGAGGACAGAGAACAGATATCAAGCGCAATGCGACGTCGAAACAGGAATTAGCATTCATGTCTGCCGATTGTCCACTTAATCTCATCATTTAGGCACAAATAACACTTTGTTGCAACAGCTGAAGCCTTATGGCATGGCCATTTGTTAGCATTGAAGAGAGCTTAGATATGTTAAGTTTTAGCTTAAACGTGCGCCATGTATAGTATAGTCCTGCTTTATGTAAATTGCCATATCCCGTAATCCTATCATTATTGGTTAGGCCAACGTTTTTCAAATGATTTTTGTTGTTGAAGGGAGATTTAATGATTTAAATGGTTTTTTAGTGTTCTGTTAAGAAGTTCATCTTCCTGGATGGATTGTTTGCATCCCGCAATTGGGATGTTTTTTTTTTTTTTTTTTTTTTTTTAACATTGACATTTGGAAATTTTAGATTTGTAGTGAAATTTATTGCAAATTATCTGCTTCTAAAAATTTTAAGTAATTTATAACACAAAAAAAAAAAAAAAAAACTTCGTGAAATTTTTTATACTACACTGAGAAAAAAAATTCATCGTTGAAAACAAAAACTTTTGCATTTGTGTCAAAAGCAAAATTCTTAAATTAAGCTAAAATTAATGATATTGAACAATTTTACAGTGTTGAGTTGAGAGTGTTGCACTCTCTTCAACTTCTACTTTGACGTACTTGAATTTCTGAGTTACTAAAATTCTTAATCCAGCAACGAAAATTGTTGGTCCTACAATGCCGTTCTTAAAAACATGATTTCCGTGCAAAATTTAACAGGATTGTTCGAAAGACAACAACTTTTACATTTTGTTGTTACATTACTGTTGACTTTTTTTTTCCAAAGCTCAGGGGATACCCTATGTTGCCGTAGCACAGCCTTGTAGGAAAGGAAAAAGGGGTAGGGAATTGAAGATTATTGGGTTGGCAAAATTTAATTATATTAACGATTAACGATTACGATTAAAAGTATCAATCATTAATCAGGAACAATGATTTAAATATTCAATCGTTTAAAGAAATCATGTGAAACGATTAATGATTAATTAATCATAAAATGTAATCGCATAACACGATTAACGATTGATCAATCGTTAGTCGCTTAATCGTTTTCAAAAATGATTAATTTATTAATTATTTTATTTAACTTTCAAGCATTTTTAATATTTTTGAGTAATCTTGTTAAGCACTGATCAAAGAACTGTTTTTATTTTATTTTATTTCATTTTTTACTAATAACTAATAAACTTATCTTGAGCTACCAATACCTCATTCAGTTTTTCAAATTAATAAATCAATCGAAAAATATACGATTAACGATTAAAAACTAAGGAGTAAATAACGATTAATACCCGTCGATTGAACTTCAATCAATCGAGTATTGACGATTAAATTGATCAATCGATTAAATTAATCACGATTACTTTCTTGAGATTAATTTTTCAATCATAATTTTCAATTGTTAATCTAATTAAAAAAATTAATCGATTAATGCCCAACACTCAACTTGAGACAAGTAGGTGACGGTCCGCATTACGCTTGAATGTTTGTGGGTCATAGGAGGGGAGAAAACAAAGGATGGCAAAATTTTCTACATTCGTACTGTTCTGCATATGAAGGAATTTTACGGTACAACCGAATTTGAGGTTGAACTTCGGAAAAACATTACTTTCAACCACGCGAAAAAATAGCATCTTACCGAGTTAGAGAAGAAAAAATTCTTCATTACTTCAGTGGTCTATTATAACAATGTTTCTGCACTTTTAAAATTTATGGGTCCACTTGAATATCGGCCAAAGGAGTGGCGACTCTTCATCACAAAGGAGTTTGAAGCATAATGGTAACAAATTAGTTTCGATACCGATAGGCTACTCAACAAAACTTAAGGAGGAATACGCAAATATTAAATTTGTTTTAGAAAAATTTCCTTATTCAACATCAGTGGTCAGTATGCGTCGATTTATAGATGGTGAATTTTTTATTAGGTCGGCAAAATGGATACCTACACCAAATACTTCTGTTTCTCCTGTCTTTGGGACAATCTTGCAAAAAAAGAATACTGGAGTAGAAAGGAATGGTGGCTGAGAGAAAGTATGACTATGTGGAAAGCTAACATTATTCATGAACCATTAATAGACCGCGAAAAACTCCTTCTACCACCACTTCATATTAAGCTTGGTCTAAACAAACAGTTCGTCAAAGCCTTAAATGAGAGTGGCGATTTTGTTTGAAATATATTTGCCACACATTTCCTGGCCTTAGTATGGAAGGAAACAATCAAAGTACGCATCTTTGATGGTCCACAAATCCATACAAATCCCTATAAAGGATTGTAATTTTACAAGTCACATAACTCAAATAGAATCTGATGATGCCTGGACGACAAGTTTTTGTTGTAGTTATCAAAAATTTTTTAGGGAAGCAAAAAGCAGCGGAATATCCCGAAATAGTTGCCAAAATGCTGAATATTTTGAAATATTGAGAGCTAATGTATGAGTGTCAAACTACACATTTTTTAAAATAGCCATTTGGAAAAACTCCATTACAATCTTTAGTGGATACCTTAGGTATTGATACTTCAGGGTCAACCAGAGGTGTTGTGTTGCGGTTGACAGCAAAACTGCAACGCATCGTAATTGAGTGTAAACTGGAGACTTGAATTCTTGAGTCTCTTGACATAAAGAAGTAATAGCAATTTGGATGAACTGGATCGTTAGCACCGGAGCATGCCTATGGTGTACATAACAACGTCTGATTAGTTCTATAAGGAATTTAGATAAAATCAAGAACTAGAGATGCAATTCGATGTGTCGGACGAGCTCTTCTTGGGATAAACCAATACAGCTCATTTCGGTGGCGAAATCAAAACGGATCTTATCGCGTACTTCTCGATGCTGCCGTATACCTATAACACCTGTACGAAGCGTAAGAAGAACAAGTAAAAAAGCTTGAACTGGTCTAAGATCAATTCTTATGATCTCCGCAAGTTTGATTTTTGAAGTGATTTTTCGCATATATTTCTAGAAAGGTTCGTTGGACAGAAAAAATGATTATAATCAATTTTATAGGATTTCATATTCTAAACAAGTTTTTAGTACAATAAAAATGTCTAGAACTGATCGTTTTCACAGTATACGTGAAAAACCTAAATTTTTATATGGCAACACGAAGAAGGAGCTGCCCGTTTTGTCTCATTTTTGAACTTAATTTTAATTTTTTTTTTTAAAGTCCGCGTACAAAATTTCAGCTCTTTCTAAGTTGACGCGCTCTCAGTTAGTGTCAAAATATATAGTGAAAAACGAAATTTTTGTATGGAAACCCTACGAAAGAGTTACCATTTTCGAACTTGACTTTTCTTTTTCTTTTAAAAGCCCGTGTGCAAAATTTCAGCCCTCTAAGTACACGTGTTCTTGGGTTATCGTGAGGACAGACCGACGGACGAACGGACATGCTAAAATCAAAATTAAATTTAATATTATACGTGAGTGTCCAATTCATTTTGCTTTAACATCATTATTTCTATGCGTTACAAACGGAATGCAAACTTAGTCTATCGATTACATCTAGGGTATATTATATAATAAAGACAAAAAAAAATTTCTCAAAGTTTTGTACAATTCTTGATTTAATTTTCGGGTTCGTATTATTCATTTAATTTTTTTTATGGTCGATTTTAGCATTACTTTCTGGAATACCTATGCTCCTAAGGCTCCTTTGGTTGTGTACAAAATCGTGCGAGGAATAAATAATTTTTAAGCTGAAGACATCTGCATATAGATAATTACTTTTGGTGTAATTGTAAATCCTTAACGCCAGCAACTCAGATTGAATTTTTTCGCAGTTGCGTTGTTAATTTCCAGGAAATCCAGCCAATAAAATTTGTTCATCTCTAAATAGAAGAGTGATTTTGCCGTCCTCGTATAAGTCGGAGTCGACCGCGCTTAAAAATTTTTGTTGTTGTTGTTAGAAATGTAAAATAATTTTCATGGCAACAATAAAGTGACTCATGTAGGTAGGGAGGTAATCACAAGAAAGGTAGGTAAGGTACCTGAAAGTGAAAAAGTACCTCCAAGTGCACCATTTAACCCAGGATCACTTGTAGCAACAATCTACCTAACGCATACATATGTTCAAAAAAAGGTGAGGGAAGTGAAAAGTATGTGGAAGCAACACGTTTATCATTGTTTGTTTTTGTATCACCAACATATGGTACGGTCGTCAGGGTAACTAAAAGGAGTAAGGAGTAAAGGCAGTTACAGATTCAGGCTCCCTACTCTTCTATACATACTTATCTCCTTAAATCATATGTATCTCCTCACACTCAAAAAAGACAAAAATTAAGTTTCTTGTTTCAGGCGTAAATAAATAAATTTTGATTTCTTGATTGACTGAAGCCTATTGAAATTTCTATCCTTGCGAAGTGTAGACGTTCGTGGATTTTACATATTTTTTTTAGAAAGTACAAAATTAAAATTTACTTAACGAAAGACTGACGCGAGTATACATTTAATACCATAAATACAAATTGCACAACAAAAAGCAATTTAATATAAAACACTAAAAAGCTGTAAACACAAATTTCACAACAAATGTAAAACGCTAAAATTAATCAGCACAAATTTATTACAACACCATTCATAATCGAAAATAATTGATGATAATAATGACATACATTTATTTGCAACAAGCAAGCGATTGCACCACTGACCCAAACGATTCATCGTCAAGGGGTTTCACGCGTAAATGCATGTCATCATAATTTTATGCACATTGCTTACTCGCCCAGCGTCAGCATTTAGAATAGTAAGAATAGGGTACCATAGGTTACTAATTATGTATATATAGGCTAAGAACGATCAATAAATTGAATTCATTCAGTTCTCTTGATTTATCGAGAAAGTTACAAACCGTCGTGTATTATTCCACATAGGAGTACTAAGCTGTACAGCTGCTCCTACTATTCATACCCCCATTTTATCTCGGAGTCTGAGCTGTTAATAGCCGCTCCAGTGGAGTCAAAGTCACACGACTGCTCCCAGGTTTTTCTTTAAAAATTAAAAAGATACTACATGGCGACCGTGACATCGTAGAAACTGCGAAATTTGTAACTTTGCGAATCTGCAGACCATAATATCATCATCAAAAGTGCAGCTGGGAATTTTCATAAATAATAGAAACTTATACGGTGACATAGTAACAACCACCAAAAAACTGCGAAGACGACTACATCCACTACCAGTACCAATCAGAAGAAATTTTAGTATGAACGAGATAGATGCCATCTTCAATCACATTTTCAAGACTATTGAAGAAACTAAGAAGATACCAGAGAGGAATATAGAAGGCATAACACTGTATCCAGTAAATAAGAAGCCGACGCCGTACATCCCCAAATCAAGGCTGGACAACGAAAATCCTCCACCATACGAAGCGGGTCCAAAAAGAATCACCATCGAGGAGTATAGAAGCAGAAACACAAGCAGTGTAAAAACTCAGGAGACAAAACCACGAAAAAGAGGAGGCAAGAGACAAAAAATTGCACAGGAACTTCAAAATTACAAGGTACTTGTCGAGTTAGCAGCAACTGAGGAGGAACGGGAAAAATACAACAAACTAATAATATTGACAAAAAAACAACTGAACGTCATCAAAAGGAAGAGATAAGGGTTTAATGATCTAATTTAAAATTTATTTTTTTTAAAATATAAAGTAGAAGTAGCGTAGTATAAAGGTATAATAATAATTAAATAATTAATATGTAAAAAAAAAAAAAAAAAAAAAAAAATTTTTTTTTTTCTTTTGCTGTTTGCTTGACGTTGTTGGAAATAAGCGAAACATTTTCAGTAATGGGTAAAACGCAATCCAAAACTTCAGATAACAACGGGGAAATTGTTAATAATCTAATTATAGAGGATACAGTTTCGGTCGAGAATAATCAGATAATAATAATTTTATGCATATTGGTTGCAATTAAAATCGTTGAATTTGTATACATACTGTACAAAGATCATAGGAGGGGTTTAAGAAAAAGATACCTCAGTACCCCAGCAAAATTAAACATATCAACCGTCTGATAAATGGAAGCACTTATTAAGATTAAGGACGAACTAGAAAATATTCTGGACAATTTTAAGAAAAGTAAAAACCGTCCATATTCTGAGAAAACTCTGCAAGAGAAAGAAAAGTTAACAAATCAACTCTGTGCCAAGGCAAAAGAAAACGCACTTAAACAAGCGGACGTCGAAACAATATTGAAGATAAAAGTTATCTACGAAGAAATTGAAAGTATAGCAAACAAAATCTTAGAAAACATAAATACACAAAAACAAACAAAGATGGGTTTTGACATAAAAACAGCTACATCGCTCATACAACCCTACGATGGAAAGCTGGATGAAACTGATTCTTTTATCGAGTCTATGGAACTACTAGACGAGTTAACAGCAAACGAACATAAAACCATCATGATCAAATTCATCAAGACACGTATAACTGGAAAAGCCAAGTACGTAATATCGGAGGGCACAAATACAGTATCAACGATCAAAGCCAAATTAAAAGAAAAATTTTCGGCAAAATTATCGTCAGATGCTATTCTGGCACAACTGCGATCATGCCAGCAAGGTAACAGAAAACTTGCAGACTTTTCCAATCAGATAGAAAATCTATCAGGCCAGCTGACTAGAGCCTTTATAACAGAGAAAGTAGCAGCTGGAGAAGCAGCTGAAAAATTGGCCGAAAAATTTTCAATACAGTCATTTATGAACAATGTTGCCAATACAGAAACAGCGATTATACTAAAAGCTAGTAGCCTAGGAACACTTTCAGAATTAGCAGCGAAGGCAATAGCAGTAGATAAGCCGCAGCCAAGCAGTGTCCTGCATTATAATACCAACCCATCAAGAAAGTTTCATTATAATAATACGCAAGGGTTCAACAATCAAAATAATTTTAACAGGAACAGGGAGCGCTGGCCCAAACAACAGTACAATAGAAATATGGCAGCCAATAATAGACAAAACCACCCACGAAATCAAAATAACCACCGCGATAAAAGATATTTCGGTAATGCTGCACCAAATAACAGTAGTCGCTACCAGAATAATCTGCGAGCAAATAATAATAATACCTATAATCAAAGAAGAAATGTAAACTACTTCGAATCGGGGGAATATCAAGCCCCCCAACCAGAGGAAGAAACAACACGGTTGGGGGCTGCGACGAATTCAAGCCAAGAATACATTGCCTAAACCTATCCTTAACAAACTTTATTAAAGCGTATGTCGACATGTGCGGGTCAGTATGTACTCTGATTGTAGACACAGGGGCAGAAATATCCATATTCAAGAGGGGAAAAATTAATAAAGACCAACTTTACTATCCTAAAAACACTTGTATTATCCAAGGGGTTACGGATACTAAGAGGCAGTCGATTGGGGCAACATACACAAAATTACATTTTAACGACCAGTTTGCGGTCGAACATTTATTCCAGATAGTAGAAGATGATTTCTCCCTCGGGGCTGATGCAATTTTAGGACTAGATTTCCTAACAAAATTCAAGACCACTATCGATTATGATACGTGGACCCTTACATTAAACACACCTGAAAGTTCGGCAGAGATCCCAATACTGAATGGTCCATCCGAAAATTCTATTATCATACCACCCCGATGTGAAATAATAAGAAAGTTCAAGGTTAAAAAACAAGAAGGTGCCAATGATATGGTAATCATTGGACAAGAAATCCACCCAGGCATATTCATTGCAGGATCAGTAACTTCACAAAATTACCCACTAGTCAGGATACTAAACACTACAAACAAAACCACCACACTACAACATTCCGACATAATAACACAACCACTCTCAGACTTTAACGTCATTAATACAGACACAATAAAATCAAAAAGAACAGAACAAGTTATCTCCAAATTAAACTTAAACAGCATTCCAAACTACGCCAAACTTCAATTCGAAGAATTATGCCGAGAATATGAAGACATATTTGCGTTAGAAAGTGAACATCTAACAACCAATAACTTCTACAAACAAAATATAGAACTAACTGATAATAGAGCAGTATACACAAAAAACTACCGAATACCAGAAGCACACAAAACCGAGATTAATAGGCAGGTAGACAAAATGCTAGTAGACGGAATAATAGAGAACTCTGTTTCTCATTTTAATTCTCCAATACTACTAGTACCCAAAAAATCCAACAACCAAAATAAAAAATGGCGTTTAGTAGTTGATTTTAGGAATCTTAATAAAAAAGTTCTGGCAGATAAATTTCCCTTACCGCGTATAGAAGAGATACTCGACCAAATGGGCCGAGCCAAATACTTCTCTACACTTGACCTTATGTCCGGATTCCACCAAATACCATTAGAGGAATCTTCTAGAAAGTTCACAGCTTTTTCAACTAACCAAGGTCACTACCAGTATACACGACTTCCTTTCGGACTTAATATAAGTCCAAATAGTTTCCAAAGGATGATGACCATCGCCATGACGGGTCTACCACCGGAAATAGCCTTTCTGTACATTGACGACATCATAGTCGTCGGATGTTCACAGTCACACCATATAAAAAACTTGCAAACAGTATTTAACAGATTACGAGAGCGTAATCTCAAATTAAATCCTGAAAAATGCAAATTTTTCCAAACCGAAGTCACCTATCTTGGACATCGAATATCAGCACAAGGCATAAGCCCAGACAGTTCAAAATACGAGGTAGTTAAAAATTATCCTATCCCAAAAAACGCCGACGAAGTCAGACGATTCGTAGCATTCTGTAATTATTACCGCCGTTTCATCCCCAACTTTGCAGAAATAGCACTACCGTTAAACAAACTACTCCGGAAAAACACAAAATTTGAATGGGCAGAAATCCAACAAAAATCTTTCGATGCTCTCAAATCAAGTTTGATATCCCCAATAATACTGCAGCACCCTGATTTCAAAACCCAATTCATCATTTCCACAGACGCCTCGAATGCTGCATGTGGAGCAATCTTATCACAAAGTGTCGACGGAACAGAACACCCAATCGCATACGCTAGTAAAACATTTACTGCCGGAGAAAAAAATAAGTCAGTAATTGAAAAGGAACTCGCAGCAATACATTGGGCAATTATACATTTTAAGCCTTATGTTTATGGCAGAAAATTCACAATAAGAACAGACCATCGACCCTTAACATATCTTTTTGGCATGAAAAACCCATCATCTAAACTAACACGAATGAGGTTAGATTTAGAGGAATTCGATTTCGAAGTCAAATACATTAAAGGAAAAGGAAATAACGGACCCGACGCGTTATCAAGAATACAACTTGACATTAATGATTTGAAGGAAATCAATGTCCGACGCGTCCAAACCCGAGCAATGAAAAAACAAAAAGAACAAAACATAATGTCCGATGAAATGAAAAATACTCCTATAGTCCCGCAGCCTGATCAACTGCGCGTTTGGGAGATACCATCTCCAACAAAGATAGCCAAATTACCTGAACTAAAAGTAAAAATTGAGAACTGCAGTAATAAAGAAACACAAATAGAAATAAATATAGTGCACAAGTATGAAATAAAATATAAGCGGTATATAAATATAAAAAACAACCAACCAGTAGAGCCCGCACTAGAGCAGGTACTCGAAGTATTGGATAATGATATATATAAACAATTTCAGACCAAGACTCTGAAACTTTCTGCAGAAAGCGAGATATTTAAAATAATTAATTTAACCGCATTTAAAATCCTAGGAAACAAAGTATTAAAAAATATAAACGTTAAAATTTTCAAACCGCAACGGTACATATCAGAAACAACGAAAATAAACGAAATCCTACATAACTATCACTCCACACCTACAGGAGGACATCTGGGTCAATCAAGACTGTATAAAAAGCTGAAGGAAATGTACAAATGGAAGAAAATGAGGAAAACAATAGCGAAATATATAAACAGATGCGAGCTTTGTGCGAAAAATAAGCACCAAAAGCATAATAAAGAGCATATGGAAATAACTACAACACCAACAAAAGTTTTCGACATTGTATCCATTGACACAGTCGGCCCATTTACAAAAACCACCAACGATAACAGATACGCAGTAACAATGCAATGCGATCTAAGCAAGTATATAGTAATAATACCCACAAAGGACAAGGAAGCAAATTCCATAGCAAGAGCCATAGTGAATGGGTTCATACTAACATACGGACCTATGAGCAAAATTAAAACTGATCTAGGAACGGAATACAAAAACCAGGTTTTTGCGGAAGTATGTAATATACTGAAAATAAAACAACTGTTCGCGACCGCCGCACATCCCGAAACGATCGGAGCACTAGAAAGAAACCACAAGTGCCTAAATGAATATCTCAGATGTTTTGTTAATGACAATAGAGACGATTGGGATACATGGATTCCATATTACGCATTCTGCTACAACACCACACCAAACACCGTACATGGCTACACACCATTCGAACTCATATTTGCCAAAAATATAGACCTACCTTCAGAACTCACAATTGATAGACCAGATCCCGTGTATAATTATGACCTGTATAGTAAAGAGATGAAATACAGACTTCAACAAGCCATAGGTAAGGCAAAACAATACCTCCAGGCATCTAAAGTGCGAAGAAAGCAAGTCAAGGATGCTAATTGCAAACCAATATCAATCAAAGTAGGCGACAAAGTACTAATGACAGTACAAAATAGACGAAAACTAGATCCTCTATACAACGGACCTTATATAATTAAATCAATAGACAACGTAAATTGCATTATCGAAGATATAAATAAGAACAAAATCAAAATACATAAGAATAGGCTAAGAAAGATAGAAAATTAAAAATTATGTACTATTATTCTAACTATCTCTAGCATGTTAAATTAGATTACACACCGGTGTAAACAAATAAGAATTATTGTAATCAACTAGATAAGTAAACGTAAACAATAAAGATCCCAATTACTAATGCCATTGAGCAATTAAGAGCTATAATAATAAACTATATATAAGTAGGTATATGTAAATACGACTAGGAATTAAGACTCATTATAATCAGCTACATACAAAAACATACCATATGAACTATTAGTATACATAAGCGATAAAATGCTTCATTGCGGCGAGCAAACAATTAAGGTTTAACGTAAACAAACTATACAAAAAAAAAAAAAAAAAAAAAAAAAAAAAAAATTTATGTAAACAAAAATTTTTTTTTTTCCCTAAGGGGGAAAGGTGTGATATACATTTAATACCATAAATACAAATTGCACAACAAAAAGCAATTTAATATAAAACACTAAAAAGCTGTAAACACAAATTTCACAACAAATGTAAAACGCTAAAATTAATCAGCACAAATTTATTACAACACCATTCATAATCGAAAATAATTGATGATAATAATGACATACATTTATTTGCAACAAGCAAGCGATTGCACCACTGACCCAAACGATTCATCGTCAAGGGGTTTCACGCGTAAATGCATGTCATCATAATTTTATGCACATTGCTTACTCGCCCAGCGTCAGCATTTAGAATAGTAAGAATAGGGTACCATAGGTTACTAATTATGTATATATAGGCTAAGAACGATCAATAAATTGAATTCATTCAGTTCTCTTGATTTATCGAGAAAGTTACAAACCGTCGTGTATTATTCCACATAGGAGTACTAAGCTGTACAGCTGCTCCTACTATTCATACCCCCATTTTATCTCGGAGTCTGAGCTGTTAATAGCCGCTCCAGTGGAGTCAAAGTCACACGACTGCTCCCAGGTTTTTCTTTAAAAATTAAAAAGATACTACACTTAAACAAACTTTGATAATTCTGTAATTGTTTTGAAAATCATAGTCCTGCAACAAAAAACAAACGGTAAGGAGAGACATAAAATAGTGCAAATCTACTCAGCAAGATTAATAAATTTTTACAATTTTCCTTCAACAGATTTTTTATTTACAAATGGAAACAGCAAGAGCATCGAAAAAATCTTTATTGGAGGCCTTCAAGATGCTTAAGTTAAGCCAACTGAATGAAATACGCAAGAAAAATGAATTTTGTGATTTGATTCTAAAAACTGAAGATGGATTCGAAATTAAAGTGCACAAAAACGTTGTATCGTCGGCAAGTAACTACTTCAAAGATTTACTAACACTTCCAATGAAAGAGAAGTTCCAAGAGTCTATTGTACTGCCAGATATAACTGCAGATGTGTTAGAAAAAATAATTACGTTCATCTACACCAGCGAATTCGAAGAAGAAATCGAAGATGTAGAAAAAATTGTCAAATATGCCGTGATTTTTCAGCTTGAACAATTAGCTGAAATCTGTTCGCTAGCACTGAGCAGCGAATCAATTACAGATCACAGCTGCTTGAAATATTGGCGACTTGCTGGAAACAATCTAATCTATAGTTTGGAGGATAAGTGTTTGGAGTATATCACTAGCAAAGCTGATCATCTTTTCGGAAGTTCATTAATGTGTGACTTGACCATCGAGGAGATGAGATGTTTACTTGCTGATACCAGGTTGCATCTACAATCCGATGAAAAGAAGATCTTTGAACACGTATGGAAATGGGCTGAAGGTAAAGCTTCTGAAACCCACAGCTTCTCTCAAATATTTTCGAAAATTGTCGACTTACTACACTTCTCTAAATTGGAAATTGAATTTGTTTTTCAAAAATTGTTTGGCAGCGGCAATGAAGATGTTTTAGCCAACGCAGAACTGTTGAGAAAAGTTGCTAAATTAACTAAGCAAAAATATGAAGATAAAGTTTCCAGCGGTTTTACATTTAATAAACCAACTCAGCGGTTATTTGGATTGGTATCACAAAAGATGTTTATCGGACTTGGAGAAGAAAACACAATGCAAAAAGAATTCAAACTTCCAGGAGGTTTTGGTTATACAACATTCGACAATAAATTATTAATATGCGGGGGAATAGTACAGAATTCTACTACTGCTTCTTGTGAGTTGTTCGAGCCAAGTACACAACAGTGGAAAAAATTTCCATCTATGAAAACAGAGAGGTTGTGCCATGAGTGTTCATATGTTGACAACAAAATCTATGCATGCGGTGGAATTGCTAGCAAAACCGTGGAAATTTTTGATTTTGGCAAAGGAGAATGGAATTATGGTCCAGAAATGCCTGCGAATAATTATTACTTTGGATTAACTGGAATAAATGGAGGACTATATGCCATTGGAGGCCAGACTGATTACGTAAATATTCTAGATCCTCGAACACAGAAATGGAATATTGTTCACAGTGATTCTCGTATTCACAAATATGTACGCTGTGTTTCTATTGGCCCTTGTATATATTGTTTTACTTCCGAAAAGAGATTAATATTCGACGCTCGATCAAACAAATTTACCGAAGAAATAGGTTGTAACAATTTTAATTGTTGTTTTAATTTTTGTGAGCTTGACGGTAACTTTTATGGCTTTGGATATAATAAAGATTCTGCTAATAAACGTTCTCTGGATCTCGTTCAAACTCATATTGATGGAAAGGTAGGATTTAAGAAATCTTACGGATTATATTATTTTTTCGAGGCAAGTGGAACTGCTATAGTATCCTTATATTACTAATAATTTCTATTGTTTATGTATAATTAATGGAGAAAAATATATTTTTTGCTTTCGTTTTCATTTTAAACTATTTTTTCTTTCAATGTATTGATTACTTCTTAAGCATTTTCTTTTCCCAATTTTGGATGTATGGTGTAACTTAGGGATCTGCCTAGCTACATAATATTAGAAAAGTCATCTGAATTTCTGTTCTAAATCGTGATAAACCTGAAATTGTTGAATCTGCGCAACGTGGGGGGCTATAACTTTTTTTTTTGCAAAGAGAAATTCATTCGAACAAAATGTGTCGAGGATTTTGTCAGACTGGTTAAGTTCATTGGTCACAATGCAAAGCATATTTAATTTGACCTATATGTAAAATCCATTGTCGAATTAATTTTGGTATTCAATTTTCAAACTTATCGTCTCAAGTGTTTGTCATAGCCATTGTATTGGAGTTAAGACGAATTTAAATAATAAATCGATGTTCCTTGTTGGTCATTTCAATTCTAATTTTTGTATGTTGAGTTGATTGTCAAAGTATTGCTAGATCTGTAGGAACTGCTTTGGCCGACAATTAGTTAAGAGCAGATTTCATTTTCTTATCTCTAACGGCAAGAGGTAGAGAAATGGTGTTATTGGTAAAAAAGGCAGGATGTATTTTGGAATCTAGTGATATTTAAATATCAGATAAGATTTCACTTTTCAGGAAGCATAGCATATATAAATTGATCATCACTTTATTCGATGGTTAATTTTTGTTTTGTATTTATTTTCTTTTTGTCTTTAGGCAATAGCGCAGGCGATCTCATCCTAATCACGGGGGCCAGAGCGGCCCATTGTGCTATCCTGCTAGAATCCCTTTCACCAAAACCTTTCTGTCCTCTTAATGAAGCGCATCAGGTCTTGGTGAAGATGGTTTTTCATCTCATACTTATATAGATAAAAGGGCAGACATTGGAGTATCTAGCCTGCTCCGGTCGAAGGCCAAACAAGCACACAAAACAAAAATTGTTCGGTTGCCCCAGGCTCTCCCTCTAAGCAGGGCAGACACTCAGGGCTGTCGACAACTCCCATCGTTGTTAGATGAGCGTGAAGGGAGCTGTGGCTGGTGATGATGCCAACCACAGTTCTACACATTGTTTTCTTCCGAGCCCCGTAGATATTCCTATTAGGCCCATCAAGACACAGGTTTGTGAACCAGCATGTACTCAGGTTCTCCCACCTGTGCTGATGCTTTCTATCAGCATCCGCTTTGATGAAAGACCCGATACTCGAGGTGGCAGCGGAGAATCAGAGCCAGCACTAGCTAAAGGGTCAGCCCTTTCATTTCACATGATCCCCATGTGACAGGAACCCACTGAAGGGACACCTTGTTGTGGATATACAACTTATCCACAGACGAAATGCAATCCCCCAGTAACTTAGATGTTATCCGTGGGCCACTCAGAGCCATCAAGGCTGACTCAGTATCCGAAAGGATAGCAATGTCCTTCCCCTGGGTTCGCATATAAAGCGCTATCTTCCTGCCATTGCGATGGCAAAGACTTCAGCCTGGAAGACAGTGGTGTGTCTTCCAATTGAGCACTCCATCCCAATGTCAGGTTCAGAGAAGTAGACGCCCGCCCCGTCTCAATCGTCAGTAAGAGAGCCGTCCGTAAAAGTTTTTAGAGCGGACCAGGGAAGACCCAATATAGTACCTGCCTCAGTCCACGATTCCCTCGCAGGAAAGCTCACAGAGAAGCGACGCCCAAACTAAAGCCAGTCCAGTCGTCCTCCCAACTTCCGCATGAGCGCAAACTGAACATGGCCCTTTTGACATCTGCCTGAATGCAAGATCCAGGGGTGGCAGGTTAAGTAAGACCTCAAGAGCAGTACCCGTAGATCGCATGGAGCCCGTAACTCCGAGGCATGCAAGCCTTTGCAGGCTCGCCTGCTTCCGGATCGCAGTCCCCACAAGCGTACTTGGCCAGTATCCACAGGAGGAATATATGAGCAGGAATGTATCGATCGAGATGTACATCCCGTGCACAACCCTAGGTCTGATGCCCCATGTACGTACAGCCATAGGTTCTCCTGCATTGAGCGAAGACCCTCATAGCCGCATTAACGTTTTCCTCTACGTGCAATCCCCACGTCAGCTTCAAGTCAAGGAAGACTCCAAGGTGCTTAGCATTGGGAGAGAGCTGGAAAGTATGTCCGAATAGCTTTGGAAGGATGGTTAATTACCATGTGTTCCAAACATAAGATGGTGGTGAATAAAAAAAGAACGGTTATTTTTGGCGATGATTATCTACTAACTTCTTGAGTGATACATATTAACGGTTAGGCATGTGAAGTATGTAAATACATCTACACATCAGAATATTTAGTAGAAGACTATAATCGAATTGTACAATACATGGAAGTACGCAATTGCTATGGAAAACTAATTAAATTACATAGAAACATTTTATTACTTTATGTTTCTTTTAATATCAAATTGCATCTATGTACCTACGTCCCTGAAAAAGGATCTCAGAATCTTCCTCCTCTTTACTTTGTGTTCCCTATCACAAATCCTTCATTAAATTTGAGCCAGTTAGAAAGTTTCACATTGTAAAACAACTTTTCTTCATTTGATGTATTTCGGCAATTGAAAGTTCAGCAAATAATATTTTGATATACATATTTAGAAGTGATTAATAAAATAATTCGATAAGTCAAAACGTTTAAATTTTCCACCTGAAGCTACTAAAAAGATTTGAGTCAATTTTCTGAACAAGAACATTTGACGTACCTACTTTCTTCTAACGCTGCTCACTTCGATTAAAAATTTCAGCCATCTACCATCATAATTTAGTAGGAGAGTTGTCGCTAGACGACTAGTCTGCATCATTTATGGCCGGTTTCACAGTCAAGGCTTAAGCCACAGCGATGGCTTAAAGAAAGGCTTAGTAAATATTCCAGTTTCCGAAGCAAGACTTAAGTGAGATCACTGCCTTAAGCCAAGCTTGACTTAAGCTCATCATCGCGAAAGTTTAAGCTTAAGATGTTTTTGCGAAATACATATGGATGGAGATTATTGCTATATGTACATTTTGCTTAAATATTATATTTTCCGTTATTAAACTAACGTACATATTTCAAAAGTATTATTTTAAAACTAAATTGAAATTTTCCAAGTGAAAAATTAAAATAGTTATCTAGTTACCAGTTTTGAGTGCGACAAAAATGAGTTATTCATCGGATGAAGAGGACATAAGCGACGAAGAAATGCATAACATAATGTCGCAAAGTGTGACCCGTGAAAAATTTATAAGAAGGCGTTCTCAACATTTCGAGAGATGTAATGACGATGATTGTTATTCTGGGTTCCGACTGTCGAAACATTTGCTAGGATGATTTTGGATCTGATACACGGACGGACGGACATTATTACAAACGGAATGACAAACTTAATATACGCTATAGATTTCCTCTAGGGTATAAAAAACAGTCGAGCCTATGTCGAACTGATCGAGGCGCCTCTGTCGTTGTGGCTGGTCTAACAAGTATTACGACGAAAATGTGCTGGATGTTCGTCTTCACGAATATTCTCTAGCGCCCGCTAATTAGCGAGATCGCCATAAGACAATAACAGGACCGCTATTCGAGGGGGCATAAATATAATCCTTTTGTAACATTCGACAGATTGAAAGTCGTTGGTTGTTGAAACTGTTTTTCTGTTTCCTTTATTATTTCTCGTCTTTTTCAGCAAGAGTTTAAAAATGTTATAAATCTTCTTGTACACAAATTCGTTTCACAAATTCTGAGAACAGAATAAATTTTTTACAAAAACTACAGTTACAGCTTTCTACTACGCTCAGCAAAAGTATTACTAGCTGAAAATTTCGACAAATAAATTGCGTGATATACACGTTACACATAGAAGTATTTACTATAAAAATTTGCCCAAAAGTCAATTTTTAAAAGTAGCACTAATACATATAATTTTTGTTCTATAATGGATCGGAGTACCTGTTATCTGTACTGGAGGGGGGACTGTTATCAAAGTATGTTGAGAGTGAATGGTCAGGACGTGAAGTCCAAACTGCCAGCCTAAGCTGACAGATCACTCGATGACAGCGATAGCACAGGGCGGCATGCTAGCACCTCGGCTAAGGGTGGCGGAGAGTGTGGGGAGGTTCCCGAAAATACCTGCCGCTGTCACCACCCATAATCAAAAAAAAATCTTCATGCCTACTTGAACGAGCCAGCACACACTCGGTCCTGAAAGGACCCTTACGTCACTTACCTATGCTCCATTGAAGGCGCAGATGGCATGCCTTTCTGCCAAGCCCCATCCTCCCATCGACTTTGGGTGGCGCAATCGTCCAAAGTCCCTTTGTTGACCTATAGAAAGAGAGAGACTAGGCAAGCCTAGACGACCCCGGTCTCATGCGATAGAGGGCTCCGGGATGTGAAGGAAAAGTAAAAACTCAGCCAATCATGTTTTTTTATTTTTTTTTTATTTTTATTTTTTTTATTTTTATTTTCGCTAAATGCTAGCTACAAAGTTCCCAGGACACAATACTTAAATTAAGCTAAAGTACAGAGCAATTATTGAGAATTTTTCTTAATTGAGTCTTATTAATGTTAAAATCTATCGAATGAAAATTCAAATTAAATGTACAGCACATTCTAGTCATAGGCTCAAAGTGTCCATAGTTGGTTCGATGAGAACACAAATAAATGAAGTCATTAGATCGCAAGTGTCGAGATCGTGAATTGAAATTAATTTTCTGAAGCATCAAAGGCATGTCGATGTCACCCCTCACAAGTTGAAATATAAAGCTAATGTCACAAATTTTTCTACGGGTCTCAAGAGTAGGAAGGTGTATTAAATTTAATCTTTCGTTATAAGGAGGAAGATGAAGTCTATCCCTCCATTCGAGACCTCTTAGAGCAAAAAGTAAGAATCTCCTCTGCACGCTCTCAATACGATCGGAGTGATTTTTGTAAGAGGGAGACCAGACAGGACTGGCATATTCCAAAATGGGTCTAACCAGAGTGGTAAAAAGAAGTTTAGTAATATAGATATCATCTAATTCTTTTGCCCAACGCTTTACAAAGCCTAACATTGAGTTTGCCCTATTAACGACGCGATCTATGTGAAAGTTAAAGGTGAGTTTCGAATCAAACAATATCCCCAAGTCACATACTTTATCAACTTTTGAAAGTATTAACCCATTCATACCATAGACAACATTCGAAGGGACTCGTTTACGAGAGAAAATGGTTACCTTACATTTATCAACGTTTAAAATTAGGGAACTCTTTTCACACCATTCAACAAGTCTGTCCAGGTCATCCTGCAAATTGAGACAGTCGCAATGCGAGTCGATAGATTTATATAGTTTTAGATCATCTGCGTATATTAGCAAATCAGATTTGGTAAGTACATAGGAAACATCATTTATGAATAATATGAAGAGAAGGGGCCCTAAGTGACTACCCTGTGGAACACCGGAGTAAGCCGTTATTTCTTCAGACAGGGCAGAACGGAACTGAATCCTAAGTTTGCGATCCTTAAGGTAGGATGATAACCAGTTCAACAGCCAAATTGGTAAACCTAAAGATCTCAGTTTAAATAACAAAACAGAGTGAGGAAGCTTGTCAAAAGCCTTGCTGAAGTCTGTATAAATACAGTGAGTTTCGCAACCACGCTCAAACGATTCGATACAGGCAGATGTAAACTGAAGCAAGTTTGTTGTTGTTGACCTTCCCTTCATAAAACCATGCTGATGAGCATTAAGAGCTCCACTACAATGAAAATACAAAAATTCATATAAAGAAGCTTCAAATAGTTTGGGAATACAAGACAGTTTAACAATAGGTCGATAGTTGGTAATAAGCTCCCTTTTACCCGACTTAAAGATTGGGACAATAAACGACTCTTTCCATAACTTAGGAAATTTACCAAGCCGCAGTGATAAATTAAACAAAAATGTTAACGGGTAAGAAAGCATTCCACTGCAGTTCTTTAAGACAATAGGGGGTATCCCATCAGGCCCAGCAGAACAACCAGAGTCCAGCTTGGACATGGAATCTTCAACAGATTTCTGATCAATAGTGAAGCACGGGATATCAACTTTAGGAAGCGTCGTTAAGTAATTAAAATAAGCAAAATCTATTTGAGCGTCATATGTTAAAAATGATTCACTAAAGTAATCAGCAAAGAGATTAGAAATCACAGACGGATCATGACTAGAATTATCCTTAAATACTAACACAGGAGGAAAATTATTGGATTTCTTTTTGGTATTTACAAAACGCCAAAATTGCTTAGGATCAGATCTTATTACATTTCTCATCCTAGACAGGTACGTATCATAGGCATGCAGAAGAGTATTACGAAATTCGCTCCTCAAAAACAAAAATTGTGTTAAGTCATCGTTAGACTGAGAGAGGTGAAACTTTCGCCAAGCCTTATTTCTTAAGTTGCGCAAGCGTTTAAGCTCAGAATCGTACCAAGGAGGACACGATGAGCCATTCTTGATACAAGACAATGGAATACAATCATTGAAACAATTAAACATAACATTGTAAAATTGTGCTGTAAGTTCATCTACATCATTATTGCTAAACAGAAAGGACCAGTTAGTAGAAGATAAATTAAAGTTAAGTAGATCAAAATTAGCTTTTTTAAAATTAAAGGTGGGAGAGTTTTCAATCAACATATCAGTACCCTCGCAATCAATGCCCACTATCACGTCCAAAGTTGGATGGTATGAGTCAATAGGAACCAATGACATGTCACACGGACGAACCATACATTTCGAAGCATCCGAGGTAAAGACCAAATCCAAGCATTTATTACGGTTGTTCTTAATATCATTTACCTGAGAAAGACCCATTGCTGCAATAGCATCCAGGAAGATCTGCGCATTTCCAGAAGATGTACTGGGGACCAAGGAGTCCTCATCATCAGAAACCTGCCATTGAACAGTAGGAAGATTGAAATCACCAAGGAATATAATATCATCCGAGTCCCGCGACAGCTCGAACACATATTCCACAGCAGCAGCAACGGCATCGTATGAAGCAGACGGACTGCCAGGAGGAATGTATGCAGCTAGAATATATAGTATTTTTGTCCCAATTGTTATACTGATGCATATGAATTCAGACAGGGATGGATTGGGAATATCTATCTTTGAACAGCCGTAAGAAAACTTTACCGCGATTAGAATACCTCCTCCGAGCACAGAAATGTCATCAGGATTTCGATCACGTCGAAAAACTTGAAAGTCGTTGTCCAGTAATTCAGCATCCGAAAAGGAATTGTTAAGCCATGTCTCCGTTAAAATAATAACATCGTGAGGAATATTAAAAGAGTTCAAATAGAGCCGACGTGTTTTTGACCGTAGACCACGAACATTTTGGTAATAAACTACCAAGTCCTTAATCTGCGATTTTTCCATCGCCCCGTCTAATTCATTCGGTTTTTTGATGCATCCCGGATCGGACGAGATATGAAACGTTTTACCAATACACCATGAGGCCAGAATTTTGAGTCCAATAGCAACGTCTCGAGGTCATCGGGAACTAGCAGTTTGAAAGACGACACTACACGACTGGGAAGGCCCTCTGGGGTCAAACTGAAGCATTTAATGCATGAATCCTTAAGACACACTTTTGAGTTTATATAGTTGATGATAGATTGCACAGAAGTCCCATATTTTAGACGTGACAGAAAAATAGCCTTCGGAGAAGCAACAGCCTCTAGGATAATGGTGTCCGACTGCCCTGAATTTTGTTGTTGTTGGAATTGTTGCGCATTCCGCTGCTTAGGCAGCTGTTGTGCCTGCAGTTGTTTTTGCTGTGTCTGCTGTTGTTGTTGCATCTGCTGCTGCTGTTGTTGTTGTTGATGATGCTGGTGCTGTTGCGGCTGCTGTAGTTGTTGTTGTAGCTGCTGCTGCTGCAACTGCTGTTGTTGTTGTTTCTGTGGTTGTTGTTGTTGCTGTGGTTGTTGCTGTGGTTGTTGTTGTTGTTGCTGTTGTTGTGGTGGTTGTTGTTGATGATGCTGGTGCTGTTGCGGCTGCTGTAGTTGTTGTTGTATCTGCTGCTGCTGCAACTGTGGTTGTTGTTGTTGTAGTTGCTGTGGTTGTTGCTGAGGTTGTTGTTGTTGTTGCTGTTGTTGTGGTGGTTGTTGTAGCTGTAGTGGTTGCTGTTGCTGCTGTTTGTGATGCTGCTGCCCTTTATGTAGTTGCTGTTGCTGTTGACGCTCCTTTTTATGATTATCCGTCGCCTGAGAGCAGGTCGGTTTGTTAGATAGAGGAGTTAAATTTCTTACATCAACTGCAATGGAGCTTATAAGCCTAGAATTCTCAGTAACAGCTGACGACCAGGATCCTATATCGCCTTCAACTCGCTTTATACTGCGTCGAACGTCATCGATGAGAGGCATGAGGGAGGCTCCATCAGCACTTGAAGCACAGGTTGTGCCATCGTGCACAAAGAGAGACTGAAGATCCTCCATAGAGTTGGACAAAGTCAGTACTTTTGATGTAAGTGCATGAGATTTTTCAAGCAATGTAGTCGTATTCTGGCTCAGCGTTTCCATAAGATCAATAATTCGATCTGACTTACCATTTAGAGAACTCAAGTCATCAGAAAAAAGCTCAAGACCCGGCCATTTAGTGCAAAAGGTGTTGACCTTGTCAGCTATTACAGATTGCACAGAAGAGTAAGCATCAAGACGTTCCATAATACTCTTTATCAGTCTTATAGTGTGGCAGGCCTTAATTTCTGCACACTCACAACATGTTGTAAAACCCGAAGAGGTAGCTCTAGTGTTGCGTTTTAAACATGCAACATGGAAAAAATTACCACAAATTCCATCACAGGCCACCAAGTCATCGGTTTTTTTTGTGGCGCAAACTTTACAAGTAGCCATGCTAGCTGACACTAATTCCAATTTATTGAAGATAGATTATTTCTAATTGATTAATCACAGGAGATAATTAAGGGAAATCAGTCAAACAAAGAGTCACAGAAAGTAAAATCAACAATTGCAAACAAAGAAAATAAACCAAGTAAACAAATAAATAAAGAGCCACAAAGACTATATCAACAATTGCGAACAAAAAAAAGTAAATTTGGGCATAATTACAATTAAAATAGTCAACTGCAAGGTCACTCTAAAAACAACGATTGTATGTATGTAGATCAGAAGTCAATGACCCCCGGCAAAATGCGAAAATCACAGATTTATCACAGAACTGCACTAATTTTTTTTTTTTTTTTTTTTTTTTTGTTATTGTTTTTGCACTATGGCTTATCGCAGGTCAGAAAAATTCAAACAGATGTTTGCACATTTACAGAATTCACGAACACTTTTTAATTGTTTGGGTTGATAAAATCAATGTATGTTGAGCATAAAAACAACTGTGAAGCAGTTTAGCCTTGAGCTACAGTTTAGATTTATATCACTCACTTTTCACGTTATAATCGCAAGTGTTTCCTTCTTACAAAAATGCTATTGATTCCTATAATTAGTTTAATTTTAAATCGCCGCAACGTTCATGGCAAGACTCATTGCATATGTTTAATTTTGCTTCTCACATTAAAACAAATAAAGCTAAGATTAATGAACTTCCTAGGATAATAATAGAGTAAAGATAAATATCATTTAAAGAAAATAATTCCATATAAAAATATCTCGATCTTGCCCTGCAGCCATAATTCATAAATTTCGGCTTTTAATTTCAGACTAACTTATCGTAAGAAATGTTTCAAAATGTATCTACAGAAATGTTTGGATGATAATGCATTTTTTTTTCTTATCTACCCTTAACTAAACGAGAGAAATTAAATATTAAAATTCTTTTATATAAATGTGTATGCCAGTTTCATAGTCTCAAAAATATGCCGCGATGTGAGGTGATAATCTAACATATACGTACGATGCGAGACGGAAAATGAATGAGAATATATTGTTAGCTGTTAAGAGATTCAAAGTAAGTAAAGAAGAAGTAACTTGTGCGCACAAATCCCCAACCTTAGCTTGCTTTGTGTATATGGGTGTAGAATCACTCTTAAATATTAAAATTTAGTTAAGTTTAATTGATTGTAAAGTGACATAACTTTGAGGTAAGTATCTAATTTAACAGGAACGTATGTACGTATTTCATGTGAGCATTACTGTATTCAATGATTCAAGATAATACCTAATATGCAGATATAAATGAAGAAGAATCTTTAAAGCTTTTCATTATTTTCTCGATTTTGAGACAATGAATGCATGTATGTATATTTTTCTTTATAATAACAGGTGCAGCCTGTGTACGCAGAGTGATAATTTGAACTCCCGAAAATGCTATTTGTATATTTGCTATGATTTACCAAAAAAAAACTCTTAAGCTATATTTATTTAAAATGATCTTTGCTGCACATTTAATAATTGGTTCCGTGCTTTTGTGTTTTTTTTTGTTTCTTTGTTATTCTATTATTAAATTACTTGCTAATGGTACTTAGCTGTATTGCCGCTGCAATTTACCCTTCTGTAAAGAGATGTTCTGAAGTTTCAATACTATTTCGGCGTTTACTTCCTAACATTTTTTGTTGCTTGTTCTAGAGATTCTTGGTAGAAGAGATTATTTGATTCTCCAGGTAGAGATTCTTTTGTTTTATCTATATGCTATGTTAGTCCGAGTACTATTTTAAATGCTGATTTTGCTCCCAGTTTTATTTGTTGCAGCTGTTGCTGGTGAATATACTGTACTAAATGGTGTAGAATCATGGAAGAAGTTTGAACAGGTAATCCAGTTCGCACTACGGCTGCCAACTCTTCGAGCGGTAGAAACTTGTGCATGAATCGCCATAAAACAGGCATCCATGAGTTCAACAGGGTTTTGCCTGAAATTGTGATAGTGGTGTAACAATTCGCCCAGATGGCCGATGTACTTACAGTGTACTTACTGTCGAGATATTTCGGAATATGTCGGCTGGAAGTGTACGAAAAATTTTCTCCTGGTGATGAGGAGAATATTTTTACGAATTAATAATAGGTTCTTGCAGGGATAATTATTATTTCGGACTTACATGAGGGATGGATTTCCACCGATGCCGTTGAAATTTTATGATTTGGTTGTCTTCAACTTTTCACATCCTTTCACTTTCACGTTTTGACAAGACAAAACGATTGTGTGCTTCTTACTTGTCTTCAACGGCATGTCACTTGAGCTTGAGTAAAGCACTTCTCCCAGTCAAGGTGCGTTCGCTTTCCGCTATGGACAGCAGCCGACATACACGCTACAGTACGTGTAGCATATTGCTATATACAATACGCTACGACCATAACAGGACACGCGTGACAAAGTCAGTCGAAAGCCGACGCGCTTGCGAATTACACGTAACTCCCTCATTTGTCTACCTTGTTATTATTCGAAATTAACGGAGTGTTTTAAGTTTTATATTATGACTGTTGTTGAATTATTCATTATGGAGCACTCAAAAGAAGATGTGCATTTTTTTAATTAATATAGCTACTATTTCGTTACAAGTTATAAAAATATACAAATTTTTTGTTATTAAATTAATGTTACTCGAGTCAAATTGTTATAGTTATTAATATTATTTGGATAATGTTATTTACATGATTAGAAAGTATAAAGATCCTATTTTATTAAACAAAACAAAAATTTTGCTGATTTTTGCTGACAGCAGTTTTCGAGCCATTTATACATACAGCAATTCTATACAAAAACGATCAAAATTATCAATTTTCATACCCGACCCCCTCCGATTTTGATCAAACTTTTAGAATTAGGTAAATATTAAAAAAATATTTGACCCGTAATTTTTTGTGCAGCCTACCGACCTCAGGTTTTGGATACAGGGTGACTTGATTTTTAGCTTACGAATCATATTCGTTAAGAAAACTTATTGGCATTAGTTGATTTACGTAATCTTGTTTAGTCATAACATTTGTGAATTCAACTATTTGTTTAGTTAAATTTGATAATCTTTCAGAATTGCGTATCCGAGCATCTTTTGTATTTTCAACTAATCATTTTGTTTAATTAACTAATTTTTACATAATAAATTTCGAAAAAATAGAAATATCAGCTAAAACAGTCGTTGTTTAATCCAATCTTTAGAAGCACTTATTAGAACAATCTCGACTAATTTCAACAAATTCAATTCACCAAATTAACTAATTGTTTGGTTGATTTTGAATATAGGATTATTTAAAACAACTGAAATATTAGTTTGAAGACAAAATTGAAGACAAATTTGTTAAAATATACAATAAAATCGGAAAGTTCATCTAATTTTTTAGTTGATCATAATAATAAAATGTTATGAATTCAATTATTTTTATTTTTATATAATTTATTTGCCCGCAGTAGGCTAATAATATTTTTAAAAAACAAGAAAAACAAAAGCGTTCCGTATGACCAGAAACTCTTTGTATAGGTACTCATCAGTACGGCTGAGAGTTTCTGCCTGCTGTAGACGTTGACGAAATAATTAAGCAAACCCCATATATATGTACACTCAGTCTAAGTTCTGAGTGTGAATTATATTAGGCCAAATTTTCTGATTTGTTGATTTCACGAATGTATAATTTACGAAAATTGAGTTTTAAAATATCCAAGCGAAATTGAGATTGAAAAAAGATTTGTCAAAGAATTTCAGATTTGTCGATTCAAGAAATGACATGGTTATAATTCACTTCGCAGGAAATTTCTCAATACAAGAGCAAATTGGCGCTAAACGTTTTCCCAGTAAACTTAAAATATTGTAATTTTTGTATATTATACGTGGGTGTCCAACCCATTTTTTCTTTATTAGCAATATGCGTTACCAGCAAAATGATAAACTCAGTAAGACTTATGGGCGAATTATATTATTCATATCAACTAATGTAAGTCGTTAATTTAGAAAATTGTGATGTTACATCATATTAAAAAAATCTATCAATTTATTTGTTGAACTTATTAATTACATAAATTCGCTATTATAAAAAATTACATTTTTAAAAACAAACAAATAGTTTCTTTGTTCCTACGAAAAAATTAATAATTTTATATGTTGATTTTACTAATACGTCGTCTGAAACATGATTAGTTAATTTATCATCAAACATTTGTTAAGTGAACTAATTGTATTAGAAGCTACATCTAAAGTATTTTCCAAAACAACTAAGGGCAAATCAACTAATTCCAATAAGAAATTGCAACTAATTAGCACTTACAATTTTATTAATTACTTAATTGTTTTACCAAATCAATTTACAGGAATTACTAATGTGTAATCAACTAATCGTCATTTGTCGTTTTAACTAATGATTTTTTTTTTTTTTTCAGTATATATGATGGCGGAGTATTGCTGGACGTTACAAAGGGACTATCCTGGCCACAAACACAGTTGATTGTCATATAGAAAACGTTTTTCTTAATTATTTTTGGATTTTATATTTTCAGATAATTTATACTATACAAAATACTATTTATAACGCAAGTGTTATTTGAAAATAAAGGTCTCAATATATACAGTGGTGGTCATTAAAATAGAGCCATTGTTTATAACACAATAAAATGTTCGGTGAGAATTGAAATAACTTGCATAAAAGAAAAAAAATAGCTAGCAACAAAACATATATTCCAAGTATGTAAATATAACACAAAGAAAGTATCAAAAGGCACTCATTTAAAAAAAGAAAAATATTGTAATAAGCAAAAGTAAGTAAATTTCTATGGTCATTGAAATAGAGCCATTACATATTTTGTTATGATTTCTACAAAATCAAATATCAAATCACATATTTCGGTTTCAATTATTTAAATTTAATCAGTATTTAGTAGCTTGACTCTTACTTTTGAGTACGGCTCTACAGCGTCGGGACATTGAATCGACTAACTGCTGACACCGTTTGATGGAGATGGACGCCCATTCCTTTGGAACAACCTCCCATAATTGTGCTTTATTGATTACGTTGTAATTGCCAATAGCACTTTTTAATTGTTGCCATAGATTCTCAATCGGATTGAGGTCGGGCGATTGGGAAGGCCACGGTAAAACCGACAGCTTATGATCCGCAAAAAACATTTTTGCCCTCCGAGATGTATTTTTCGGATCATTATCTTGTTGTAATGTCCATTTTAATGGCATATTATCTTCAGCAAACGGGAGCATAATATTTTCGAGTATATTAATACATTCATGTTGATCCATATTTTCTTTTATCCAATAAATTGGTCCGATTCCGTACCAAGAAAACGATCCCCATAGTTTTATGTTCCCTCCTCCATGTTTTACAGTTTTTTTTTGTGTATTGTAGGAGGAATTCTTTGTTCGGAGGTCTTCTAACGTAATTTCCACCATCGGAGCCAAATAAATTTATTTTCGTTTCATCCGTCCATAAGATATTCTTCCACCGTTTTAGGCCATCAGGACCATCCCACTTGATATGATCAGAAGCAAACTTATCCCGGTTTTTAATATTTTTCTTAGATAAGAGAGGAACTTTTCTGGCTACTCTTCCATTTAAACTGTGCTCCTGAAGTCTTCTGCGAACAGTACGTGCACTTACGTCAAGATTTAATTCAATCTTAATGTTTTTAGAAGACTTCAGTTTGGTCAGTGGTTTTTTTCTTTGCTCCGCGATTTTCCACAGTTGGTTTAGGTTTGAATGCATTTTGAACCATTTTCTTCGAACAGCCTACGATTCGAGCTATTTCACGTTGAGATTTGCCTTCGTCCCGTAAAGTTAAAATTTTTGTTCTTTCCTCCAAAGAACAATGTATCGCGCGTCCCATTTTCACTAAAATTCGAAATGGATATATCCTAAATTTGATGTTTTGTTATAATATTCACTATTACCTGATAATACAATTGCAAAAAGGCTGGCAAGAATTTCCTGTAAACAAGAACACTCGAAATAAATACGTTGGCTCTATTAATCTGACCAAGCAAAATTAACACGTTTCCAGAAAGTGTGTTTCCGCGAAAGAAATTTATACAAGAACCATATGTAAAGTCGTGGCTCTATTTTAATGACCACCACTGTATATTGTTACACGGGATGAAGCAAAAATTATTCTTTTATTATTAAAACTCCTGAATGTTACAGCTTTTTCTTCTTCCTGTCCTCGTGGGGGGACCTGTACCTAGACGAGCGGTCACCAGTAGAGTAGGGTGGGATTAAGCGCCCCAGAGATGCGCCAGCGGACACAAAAAAAAAAAACAGAATAGAAAACAATTTCACCTCTGCTACGATTATTTTTTGTGGTCTTGGAAATCCAAAAATTGCACCCTGTATGGGGTCCCTGTATGTCACTGCGAAGGTGTCGACTTCGTGTTCAATAGTGACCTGTAGATCCTTAACCAAATGAGCTTAATAAACGGTGGGCCAACAAGTTAACGTGAATGCTTGTATCAAAACTTTCGGAGGACAGATTCTTCCCGGATAGCGTCGTAACCAGCGGTCAATGTCCTAAATGCTCGCCTCTTAAACTGTCAAGGGAATTCCTTGTTGGTTATGGAGTAAAATATTCCTTCCTCCAAGAAAAGCGACAGGTTTTCCGAAAAATTTGTTTAAAATTTTTTATTTTCTTCCTTTTATACTTTTACGATTATAATCGATTTCTTTCTAAAATTCTTATTTCTTATTACAGCTCAGACCTCAGACTATCTCTACTCACAACAAGAGTACTCTCTCCAAAAAAAAAAAAAAAAAAAAAAAAAAAACTGGAAACATTACGGCTCTCAATTTGTTTTTTTTTAGTTTCGTGACTTACTTCATTCCTAATGGGTTCTGACGACCTCTGTCGCTTCACAGATACTATTCTTAGCTCTTTACAAGTTTATATCTAATTTTTAGTTAACATTTATTTCGAAAGCTCATTTTAATAATTTTCCAATTTCTACAAGTTTTTATCTAATTTTTGCTTATTTTCCATATCTGTCAACTGGACTATGTTAGAGTTCATTGGACGCAAAACTTATTATTGCTTTCATTTCCTATATTGGTGGTCGAGATTTGCGTTTTACTTCTAAATTCAATAAAAATGTTTGACTTAGTGATTGCTTTTTACTCTCTCTATCTGTCAACTGGTTTATGTTAAAGTTTATTTATTTATTGCAGTCGTTTTCGATATTGGTCAAGATTTGCTTTTTATTTTGGTTTTAGTAAATGTCCCAAACTTTCTATTATTTTTATTTTAATGACAGTCAAATGGTCTATTATTTTCCTTTTAATAAAGATTAGAGATATTCATTTTCTGTCCGAGATAGGTCAAAATTGCACATTTGAGAAATTATTGTGACTATCTGTCTGAGAGCAAGTCCAGCACATTGCTTCGGCTTCATGCTCACGTGTGTACGTTGCTGAAAGATCGGCTTGAGATTTATGTGTGGTACAAACTAGGTGTCGCGCGGAATTGTAATGGTTGTTTCGGCGACTGAAATGTCAATTCTGTGTTTTGTTTGTGCTGCAATTGTTTTGGGAATTATATGGTTTATTGTTTTATTTATTTAATGGGGGATTTGTTACGGATACAATTTTTTTCGATAAGAGGAGCAATTTTTACTGGGAATATTGGGGACAATTGCCTTCTACACAAAGTGTTTTTCCTCATTTAGTGCAAATTACTAAAACATTACGATTGATTTGTACATGCATTAAAAAGGAAAAAATAATATTTTTCTTTTTCAGGGATATAACCAAGAAAAGTTTAATGCAAAATAAGAAATGCTACAACTCAGATTAAATCTTAAAAGTTTGGGCATCCATAACTTAGTATATTCACAATTGTCTAACTGCAACTCCTGCCCAAACTTTTTCTTATTTTGCATTAAACTTTTCTTTTTCCTCCAAACAATTTTGAAAAAATCGAAATTTTTTTTTTTTTCATAAATTGCTACTGTATACTCGTAGAAATAGTATAGAATTAGTCCCGAACGTCAGCAAGACCGAGAAGCAGGTATAAAAGAGTGGGGAGCGGTGCGGTAAATCCGGCCGTTCGAACGCCTTCGGTAGCGGCAGCTGCTGCGTGCCTTCGGATCGTCTTATTGTTATGTTCCCCTCTATTTCTCGAAAATATTCTGTCCTTTACAATTAGAGAGCGTCCTTCGTATATAATAACTTGGCGTCAAGACTCTACCGCGTCTCTAAATACGGCAATACAAGTGAAATTTTCGTTGGTGATGGTTGTTCGCTTCACGAATAAAAACTTTAAACTGATTTTTCTCCGAACCACGTTTTTTCGCATGGATGACACTCTCATTTCAAAACTATTGCACTTATCGATATGAACCAAACGGCATTTTACTCTTTAGATGTCTGGCTATGGCCTCAAGCAGAATCAGAAATATTCATCATTATTTAAAAAAAGTGATAAGCAATTAAAAGTGAAAAAAAGGGTGAAAAAATTCCAAAGTCCGCCATTTTGTTTTTTTTTTTCATTGAAAATGTTTCATTCTGCTTGAGGCCATAGCCAATTAGATACAGAACATGAAACCGTTTTGTTTTTTGCTTTCAGATAATTCGTTTCGAAGAAATGATGTCATCCATCTACTAATCGGATGAGTTTCAGCAGCCATTTTCAAAACCGCCATTTAAAAAAAAAAAAAAAAATAATATTTTCAGGTATTTCATATGTAAAAAAAATTATTACTCAACGTGTTTTGTACTATGAATAAAATTTATTGGAAAAAATCACGTTTTTTGGAGGAAGGTGGCCTGTATATCCCTGAGAAAGAAAAAAGTTATTTTTTTACTTTTTAGTGAATTTTATTTACAAAAGTTGTTTATTTTAAAAGTTTTTTTAATATATTTTATTTTCTACTTTTTAGTCATACTCTCGGAACTCGACTCTCGAATCTCGTAACGCGACTCTCGAAAATAGACTCTCGACTCATATCACACACGGTCCAAATTGGACAGCCCCAAGGGTGGTAATTACCACCTCCACGCCAAAACCCCAACACGTAATAAGATTTTACCCCATCGAAATGCTCCGCATTCACCCATTCTAAATCAAAAAACCCCATCTAAATTAATCCACGTTTACTACCGTAAAACTCTTTCTTTCGTTACGAACGGTACTCTCAGCCGCTCAGGCGCTCAGACACAAACTGTAAGTTGATAGAAAGTTATTAGAAATTATTAATAAGGAATTTCTAGAACTAACAAAAAAAAAATTGTTGTGCGTTTTTCTGTGATCGAAAACTTACAAAAAGGGGGTATATGATGAAAATTAGCAGGTTCGGAAAATCAGCATTGCCGGGGTAAATAATATCAGATTCAGTTATTTTGCAAACATTTAATTTAAAGCAAGTACATATATTAATCCTACTTAATTAGCACTCCTAAAAAATTTCTTTAACAAAGTGTCGGTTTGAAAAGAACTTATTGGAAAAAAAAAAATTTAAAAACGTTGCCTTTAATTTGCAACAAACTACAGCCCAGCCCAGAAAATTATAGTGTTTGAAAGAAATTTTCTTACTGAGATACCGGAAAAAGAAAGCTATGCAGGGTGTTCCACAACTGATGGTTCGTTCTTCAGGAGCTGATAGAGGACCTTGAGTTATGTAGAGCAAATGAGTCTTACGAGGGAGAGACTATTTTTGAATTTTGTATATTCCCCCCCTAATGCCCATAAGGAATAATGCGAAATGATGACTAATTGTTCAAGCTTTCAAAGAAATAGTTCACTCCTGTTTTTTTTTTTTTTTCAAACTTTACCCCGTTTGCTGTGAAACTGCATAATCACCAGCTTCAAACACAATGCGACGGTCAATAGCGCCGACATTATTTGGTGCTCAAAAAAAGGGGGACACCTGGAAGGTTTTCCGAGAGCTTTGAAAATTGGAATTTGTATAGATTTCGACACTCTTTTTGAATTTTTACTTTGCCACCTCTTATCTTTTACGCTCGCGCCGCTTTAATGAAAAAAATGGAGTCCAAAACCACTTTGTTTATTATATTAATATATCTTTTCGGACGCATTTCACAATGAAAATAGCTTTTTGATAAATTAAACTAGAGAAAATTTTCTATAATTTATATACTAACTTTGTTTTTTTTTTTTTTTTTTTTGTAAAATGAATAGTTTCAGCCACGTAAAGGAACGCTTTCTCTTGACCTTGGGCCCCCTCTACGGGACATCTGCCAACAGATTCTGCGTGGATCATCAGTATGATTGTATCGGTCTCGAATGTCATTCGCATTATCAGTGCCAGGGCTTCTAAAGAAGTGAACTCTTGTTTAATTTGTGAAAATCCATTGCAAGGAAGCTGGAAGTGAGGCGACTGAATTGAAGGAAAAAGAATTGGTGAAATTTCGTAAGTCAAGTGTTAAAAGAATTGTCAAGAAGGGCAAACTCTTGGAGCGACTGAAATTAATAGTGGTCCACGATGTATGTGTAATGTGATTGTGAATGACAGTTGAAGAAAACTATTTTTTTACAATTAAAGGATACTTTACAATTAGACATGGTCAGATATGACAATTGAACAATTGTGTTTATGAGGACGATGAAATGAGAAGCTCGCGAATTAATCGTGGCAATGACGAGGTAAAAAACTAATGAATTGATTGTGCCAAGATTTTCCTTTTCGAAATGAAGGGACTCGTGTGTCATCAGTGATGAAACTACAAATATTGCGCCATTAGGTGAAAATTAATTTTGCGCCTACCCCATCGCACCAATTAAAACAATAAACCAAAAATTTTGCTTGATTTTATTACAAAATATATTTGTAAAAATAATTTTTTAAATTTTTTATATAAAAAAAAAAAAATAACATTTCAGTTCAGTTATATAAAATTAAAAATTAATAAGAATGAGTTTTTATATTGCAGCTCAAGGTGCTTTAAAAAAAAATTTGGTTATAACTAATAACTATTTAAATATTGCTAAAATATTTTTTTCTCGTTTTTTCCGATACAAAATCGTTTATTAATTGCGTTATTTCCATCTTTTTTGTCTCTTCAGCTTCGATTGACAGCAATGCCATATATTTTAATCGATCCTGGCTAATTGAGTTCCCCAGGTTGTTTTTAATTATCTTTAGTTTGGGGAAGGATTTTTCAGCAGAAGCTACTGTTACAGGTAATGTGAGAAAAAGTTGCAGTGAAACAGTGATGGACGAGGCCATATAGCTATTTGGTATTTGTAAAAAGTTATACAGGGTGTCCCGTATGTGGTTTGGCACCCGAACACCCGAAGGCTACGGATAGGTCATTTCCAAAAGATAATTGCCTATTTTCTGGCACTTATTAAACTTTTTCAGCCATTTTCGCTGGAGATGCTTAAGAAAAAGTGCAAAAAACGCAGAAAGGGTTACATTTTGGGTACACAGTGTGATAGGTCAGTTTAATGCTAAGATTTTGTTATTTTTAAATTCAATATGAAAAAATGGTATTGATGACGCGATTTTTGATAAAACTAGTAGTTAAATAAAAAAAAAAAATAAGTAAAAATTCAGAAATTCTAACTTTGTTGAACCATAACTTCAAAACGGAAAGGGTGAGGAAAATATATAGAATATTGGAAAGGTCCAACCAACGGTTATCTATATATCAAAGTTAAAATCATCATCATAGGATGTAACGTTCAGAAGTTACAGGGTGATCTATAGAAACATACCCAAATATTTTAAAATCCCGTTATCTCGGAAACATTTACGATTCCCACACCCCCACCCCACCCCAAATGTTACAATTTTTTTTTTGTCTAAGCATGACCTATCCGTAGCTTACGGGTGTCAGAACACATACGTGACACCCTATATAAATCCTTAATAGTCTTTATCTCATTTAGTTGATTTTGTGATCCAAAACTACGTTTAAAAAGTATTATTTCGATTTCAAATGCTAATGTGAGATCATTAGGATAATTATTCTGTAAAGGTTTACCGCAATTTTTATACCCTAGATGAAATCTATAGGGTATACTAAGTTTGTCATTCCGTTCGTAACACCTCGAAATAATGATGGTAGAGCAAAATGGATTGTACACCCATCCGTTCGTCCGTGCGCACGATAACTCGTACACGGACTTAAAAAAAAAAAAGTAAAATTAAGTTTGAAAATGAGGCAAATCGGGTAACTCCTTCGTGGGGTTGCCATATAAAAATTTCGTTTTCCGCTATATATTTGGACACTGCCTGAGAACGCGTCGACATAGAGAGCTGAAATTTTGTACATTATGTTTTCACTACATTAGCAAATAAAATGTCAAAAATGGACTAAATCAGGCAACTCCTTCTTGGTGTTGCCATATAAAAATTTAGGTTTTTTACGTATACTTTGAAAACGATCAGTTCAAGACATTTTTATTGTACTAAAAACTTCTGCAGAATACGAAATCCTATAAAATTGGTTATAATCATTTTTTCTGCGCGACAAACCGTTCTAGAAATATATGCGAAAAACAACTTCAAAATCAAACTTGAATAGATCGGTGACCATACGAAATTTAATACGGGCATTCATCTAGGGTATCATAAGAATTTGTCTTAGACCAATTCTAGCTTTTTTACTTGTTTATTTCAGCTTCAGCCTTTGCAATAATATGTTGTGATTGAACGAAATCAAATTTGTCAATAATGAAATCTATGTTTAATTTGAGTACTAATAATATCCAACACTCTATAGTAAGTATGTGTTAATTTTAAAATTTTCTTCTGAATTCGTAAGTTGTAATCTTCAGATAATTCATCGTAAAATTTTTTTATATTTCTATGACGAGCACTTTTGAAATACAGATCTATTTACCATTTGAAAGCAATTTCTGTAGCTTTAAATTTAATTTCAATATATGACTGCCGAAAATAATTGATTCTATGCAAAACATTTTGTAAATTATTCCTCGCAGTTATTAAGTTCAATTCTTTATATTGTAACAATTTTTAAATTGTATATCTATGAGTGTGAATATCTCAGAGAGAACTGTACATAGAAATACGAAATCAAAATTAGCCATAGATTTCAGCAATTGATTTGCTTCATCACGATCCTTTCTGTTTTTGAAAGTCAGAGAAATTTTAGTAAGTGCCATCAAAATATCCTTATACCGTATTGTCACAGCAGTAAGTGATCTTGAACTTCCAGCCCAACGAGTTGGATTTAATTTCTTTATTGTTTTATTTGATTCGCTAGTAAACGACGCAAGTAATTCCAATCTGTTAAGACTTACTAAAAAAAAAAAAAAAAAAAATTAAACAGATCTTGTAGTACAGTGAAAAATGTTGACACTTCTTTAATACCACAGACAGCATCATTAATTACCAAACCGGTGTTCTGTATAGCACAATGAATAAATTCAGCTATGCTTTCAATATCCTTAATATGCTTCTGGACGCCGACATAAATACCACTCATGAAACTGGCACCGTCGTATCCTTGCCCCCGACATTTATGAATGTCCAAATCAAATTTTGTTATAAAATTTAAAATTTCGTTGGTTAGACCACCAGCACTTTGATCTGTAACATTCATAAATCCCATAAAACTTTCACAAATATAAAATTTCATGGTATTGCCCAATTATATCTTTTTCAATATCGACGAACCTAATAATAATGGACAATTGGTCTACCTTAGTTATATCTTGAGTAGTATACATAATGATCGTGTAAAAAGGGCATGGTTTAACTCTTTTTATTATATTGTTCTCCAAATTATGTCCCAAACAATATATTTACTCATTTTAGCGAAAAGATTCACTTCACTTAAAAAATTTCCATTATAAATTTCGAAGATGTGTTCCCCTGAAGGGCAGGAAACATTTTGTCAACCACAAAGTGATACTAAATAATCTTTCCAAAACATCAGTCCAACATTTTTATTCATTGTAATTGTTTGGTGCAGGTTTTTCTAATCATTAGTTCCAATGACTATATTATGTAGTTGTTGGTTATTTCCACATAGCCAACAAGGTTCACAATAAGCTTTATTTTCAATTGCGGAATAGCAAAGTCAAAACAAATTTGTAACTTGACCTGTATACGAAATTCTTGTATAAAAGCTGGCCGAATACCTCCTTTTTCTATCATATTTAGAAAATATAATTTTTGGTCTGCAAGGCCTATTCTGAATTAAAAATTTCTTTAAATTGGCACTCAAAATTTTATTATTAAAATTAGCTTTGTCAGCAGGATTTTAATTTTGTTTTACCAAACTAATTAAATCATTGCTGTCTTCATCATTAATTGGGCATGTATATGGATCCACCTCGTTCACCAGTTGTTGCACTGATTCCATACATGACACAATTTTTGTTACGCCGTTGTTTAGATTTAATACAGATTCATTATTTATTGTGTTCACCACGTCATCGTCAGCTGTAACTTTTGTTACCTTCGCGAAGAAAGTTGAAATTTTTTTATGCTTTTCTCCATTTTCTTCCTACAATTTTCTTTTCTTTCTAAAATATTCCCCGCTCGGTTTGCTCGTCATCCTGCTAATCCATTAATAAAAAGTATTTTTATTGATTAATATTTTCAAATAAGAAATTTACCATTTCAAATAATATGGTCTTATCGCTGCTAAACAAACGATTGGGTGCTGACTGCTGAGTAATAATTTGACTTAAATATCATTATCAAGTGACAGCTGTCATCAACCAGATATTGTAGGTGTGTTCACCGACAGCAAAATAGTAACATAATGTCTCTACCGAGTCACTACACAACGCTATCGTGCGTTCACTGTACACAGAAAATGACAGATAGTCACTTTCTTTTACTTTCTCACGCGTTCACTGAGACGGCCAAGAGTAAAAGGTAGCGCGCATTATTTCACTACCCTTATTTAGGATAGTAAAGTTGTGCGATAATAAATTTGTGCTGTCAAAGTGACATAGATATAGAAATGGAAGCAGAAAGCATATCAATTTTGGTTGATGAGAACAATATGGCCTGTGTGATGGGCCAAAAAGTTTTTTTTATTATAAATCAATTTCAATGCATTACTTTATTTCCTTGTAATGTCGAAAAAAGTTCATCTCCCAACGATAACGCTATTTGCACTTTGACGTTCATGTTTACTTTTAATTTACTAATTTTTTTGCAAACGTCAAAAATATTTGATTTGCTACGTTATTCTTTTTAGCGTTCACTGCAATTTGGTTACACAAGAGTCACCACTGTCGTGACTAATTGTCAAAGTAATTCTTTTGACATTTGTTCACAACACAACGCTATCACAACGCTACAGGACACTATCACGTCAGTGAACGCACCCCCTGTCAGTGGCGGATCCAGGGGGGGGGGGGGGGTCATGACCCCCCCCCCCTAAATTTGAGAAAAAATATTTAATTAATTGAGTTATTTGAAAAAATATTTTTTTTTTATTTTATACTTTTTTTATTTATATAATTCAACTTAGAAAAAAACTTTATTCCGAAACTTAAAAAAATAAAAATTTATTTCAATGAATGCTATTGTATGCATGTGATGTATGTGTATAGGTTTTTCTCGGAATTTGGGTTTCGGACCTCAGAGAAACACTTCCCAAGCCACGAAACAGACTCCCTCGCTACCACATCAGAGCCCTAACTTAACTTAGTCCTAACTCCTGTTATATTTCGGGGCTTAGCTTAGTCGAAGGCAATCACTCTACGCCGTTTCAGGAAGCTATGATTAAGACAACTCGCACACTTTTATTTTATTTATATATATATTTTTTTTTTACTTTTGCTTTGTTCACAAACTTTTTCTTTCACAAACTTCCTCTTATGGTTATTTTCACAAAACGTTTATTTTTTTTTTCTTATCGCAACTTCTATTTTCTTTACCTGTTTACAATTAGTGTTCAGCCTACCGCGGCGGACGATGGTTGAAATGAAATTTGATATTTTCATAAATATCAAACCATCGTCTTGCTATCGTTCATACATTGTTGCACCCAGAATGTATGCCGCTCGCGACAATTTGCTGAAAGGAGGCTTTTTGGGGAAGACTTGATCGTTTAAATCTTCACCGAGTAAATTTTCTGCGCCCGATGTATGTAGGTATAAATATATGTACATACATATCGTATTTTTATTTTCGACAAATCTTACTGAAGGTAAGATTTGTCGTGGGGCTTTTTTCTATTGAAACGACTTGGGTTGAAATTTAAAACTTTTATTTGTCCCAAGTCGTTCTATGGGAAATACTTTTTGTTTTTAACTGAGGAATTTGAATCAATTGCTGATGGCAATTTCACACACTCTAACACTCCTAACATTCTAAAATATTTGCAGCGTTCTTATGTAAAACCACTGACTTTTAAAATATGGACTGACTACGTCCATAGAAATACACTGCAGAAAGTGGGCTCATTTCTATATAGCGTTCTCTTTCGATCTAAGCACCAACTACCAATTCGCACGTCACATAGAAATGTGACCTAACTCAAAATTTGTCGTTTTTGAGTTAATTACACCATGAAATTGGCATATTTCTATCTGATTGTTTTTGCCGCTAGATAGCGATAGTATCACTTTTCTGTTACTTAAGAACAGAGATATTCTTCATAGAACAGTGTGTCAGTGTCACTTTTTGACTTGTGACGATCTTCATAACAAACGTAAATATGTTTTCGACATTTTAACAGTATTATTTTAAATTGTGTCACTTTTCCACAAAACAGCAATTATTTCTTACAAATTATATTATGAGTTATGACATTTTTCCACAAAGTTCAAAGTACGGAATTTAATTCTTAAAAATCGTATTTTGAGTTGTGCCACTTAAAAAAACTTGTAAAAATATTTATTTCGCAACAAAGAAAAGCGACACAACTTAAGAGGATGCGGGATTAACAGCTAACCTCGCCAACTGCGGTAACAAAATCTTAAAATTTCTTTTATATAAATCTTCAGAAATATATTTACTAACAAATTTAAGAGTTCAGACTATTTTTAGCAAACAATTACTACGTTAAGCTAGAATTAATTCTATGTACAGCTTTTCGTTTTTTCGCTCTCCTGAAAAGTTGCATTTTTTGAGTTGGGTTACTTTTCTATGTAACGTGCGAACTGAGAAATGGCTGTAAACAATAAATAAATAAGTGGGTTTGTCGAAATAAATGTTTTTAAATTAATTATTTGGGTTAATAGAAATTCGAGAGGTTTCACTTTTCAACTTTCCGCCAATGGATTTTTCAATGTTGCCACCGACGTACGAACTATTTTTGACACAAAAAATTGTACCCGCATGAAATAGCATATCGAGCAGTCCATATTATATATGCCAGTGTGTAAAACTGAGAAAAGTTGGGCTTGAATGACTCCTGCATTTTGCACCCTATTCTATTAAAAAAATTGGTATTTGTAAAAAAAGTACATCCGCACCGATTAATGCGGATTTTTTTTTTTTTTGCTCGATTATTTAATTTAATTTGTAAAATGACCCCCCCCCCCCCTAATTTCAATGCTAGATCCGCGCCTGCCCCCTGTTCGCATTCACTGCCACGAATAGTGTCTTGTCGCGTAGTGTTTATCTGTCATTTTCCATACAAAATGAAGCACGATAGCGTTTTGGTAGTAAACAAATAGTCACTTTTTTTGCACGCTATTTTTCTGTCGGTGAACCCGCCCCTGTAAGCATTAATGGATTTTCGAAACAAAATTCATAGTGTAATTTTGACACGGAATTCGGTGACTTAATTTTTTTAAAAAAGGATTTATTCGAACTAAAATTTAAAAGTAAAAAATTTTTTTTTTTTGTAAAAAATTACAAAATTCTTCGTAAATGCTCGCTGCCCTTTAACTTCGTGCGCCCGCAGCATTTTCTGCGTTCGCATAGCGGTAGTTTCGCCATTGCGTGTCATTAAGCATTGGAATTATCGAAGATAAGAAGATAAACTGTCATATGTCTCAAGAAGTTGGTAGGGTTGGCATTTGTAGAATCAACGATGAGAATTTTTATCCTGATTAATCCGTCATTAAATTTTGGTAACTTGAGGGAATTTCAAAATTTTTGAATATGAAAAGTTTTACGGAAAATACTATGAAAATCTTTCAAATTCGAGATTTTACGACATAACAGCTTTCACAAATACTTTACGAAAACTTTTTCTAATTGTAGAAATAAGTTTTCCGCAATTTTTTTTCCTATATTCTTACTGTTTCAAATTATGTATGTCATCTTACTGTTTCAAATTATGTATGTCATCAAATCCGTTCAGTCTTATATTTCACCTTTCTATATGTGTATAATATAACATTGTTAACATGTTTCTAGAAATGTAATCTATCGCTAAATTATCGAGCCCCCCCCCCCCCTCCCCTAGAGCAAATGTCTGGATCCGCCGTTGACGACAACTTAGCCATCCAAAAATAAATAAGGTTTTGAGAAACCAAAGATCTTCCTAACCAACCCATTTTTTCACCAAATCATAAAAAAGATGAAGACTTCTACAAGGATAATCACGTTCGTCTAGATAATGGAAAAGATGAAGTCATGCTATGTGAATTGGCTTCGCTAAAGGTTGTCCAACTCCGCATCAAACCACAGTCCTTTGTAACTAGGAGCTGTTGATTTATGAACTTAATGACCAACGTAACCTATAATTAGAAAGATCTGTAAATTCGGGCTTCTTTGTATGGTCTAGAATTGTTGGAATTTTGTCTTTGAAATCTTTATTCTCTTCAGTATAAATGTCTCATATTACACAGCTCTTATTGAATTACACAACTTCAAAAGTTTTTGAACATTTAAGTGGTTTGAATAATTTGAAACTTATACATATATGAGAGAGACTATAGCTTTCATTCATGTGGCGTGAAAATAGAAAGAAAAACTAAAAACCTATAGAAATAATACAGACCCCCATAAAGTATGTCAACAATTAAATAGACACAAAACTTCATTCTTAGAGAGTGCAACATTCAAAGCACAGAAGCAACCATTTAAATGTGAAAAATTCCTTTTGGGTTATTTTAAGCTTTTAAGCAAACCTACACCATTCTTCCTTCTTCTTGAGGCTCATTAAACTATTCTGGATTGCACGGAAGTTATATTGTTGAAAAGTTCTTCATGAATGAAAACTGTTCCATTCTCCTATAGAACATTAGCACAAATATGAACAAAGCTAGAACTGTCTAGCGAATAAAATTATAATTGTATCAAAGAATTTTTCCACCCATAAAAAATGCATGTCTAACCTACTTGGCTCCAACGATAGTCAAGAGAGAGAGAAATAAGGCCGTAGAAAGAAGTCTCCGTTCGCCAACAACAATAAATTTTTGTTACGGCAACCCCCATTCATTGTCTGTTGACCCAGTTTGACGCGAAATTAAATTGGGTACAGAGCAAGGAACACAATCGGCTTCACCCAGAATCCAAGAATGGCCAGCCAGCCAGTCAGCCAGCCAAGCTAGCTAGCCAAGCCATCCAGTCCATATAGGAAGTAGTCAGGCAGGAGGGATTGCATTGGGCTTGAAAAGTTCCTAACTCACCCTGAAAGACTCGTTTAGAGTATGAGTTGAGTACACACATGTATTAGGTATGAGTTGGGATTTCGGATAGGGACGGAATTGGGTTTGTGTTGTTGTATAATGGACAAAATGTTCGCTGCTGGCACGGATGATATCGTTTCATTGCAGGAATGATAAACTGCTGCAAATTTTATTCAATTAGCTTGTTGTTTGGTGCAACTAAAAACGGAGTGGGGGGGGGTGTCACTGGAAACTGCATGTAATGTAATTCATCCATGATGTCCCCATTATATGGGGCCAGGGATATTAAAAATGCACATCCAGCCTCCAGAGGCATAACAATATTGGTGGCAAAGAGACAACTCCCTAGTTCTGTGCCCTCTATATCATATACATACATACATACATCTATACAAATGTATGTAGGGTTTTTAGCGTTGGTCATCGGATGCATCCCGAATCCCGACTGGGAACCAGCTTGCAGCAGGTCATTTGGAGCCACGCCATTAAATCAAAGAGTGGTGCGATAAATAAATTCAAATAAATGGCGTCGCGATCTGTGGACCAATTGAGGCCAATGGTGTCGTCTGGTCATTAAATTTTACGTTTTTGTTGTCATTGTTGGAGACTCGCTTTTATGTTGCGCCACTTTGTCGTTATGTTCTGGCCACTTTAATGTCACTCATTCCATTCGACCAATGACGCACTACATATACCCAGTTTCGGCTGAGGTGGCTATAACTATGGCCAATTTATATTATTCCAATGTGAAAATATGATGTATATACGCAACGATAGCAGATGCTCTTCATTGCAAGGGAAATGAGGAGGAAGACCTAAGTGGGTAATTTGCATCGTCAAAAATTAATAAATCGCAAAATGGACAAACAATGAATAAAAGTAATAAAATTCAATTTATATAGATGAATGCTGTGAAGGAGGCCTAAATCATTAATGATTTCATTCATCTGTACATATGCAAACATTAAGTACCTACATATGTACATCAAAGTAGGGTGTTTCAATAAAAAAGTGTTGCCTCTAAGAGCATCTTTTCAATTCTGGTAATAATATTATCTTGTGAAAGATTGAGATGGTAAAATTATGTAAGAAAGATTGTTAGATTCTGTAAAATATTTTATATTGGTGTAAGATTAATTTTAGCGATACCCTAATGGTATGACCACTTCCTCGTTTGTGACTGACCCGTTTTCCAGTATATAAGTAAAAAATCTGTTGGTTTCTACAACGAATTAATCTGATACTAAGAATTAGGCGAGGACTATCTGCTTCACCTAGCAACCATCAAGGCTAAAATAGAACCACTCTAGTCGCGGTGTTCGCACGGTCGCAGTGGCCTATTCGCCCCTACTCTTAACTTAACCAATTTGGTGTAGGCAATATCAATTTTAGCGATACCCTGAAGGTATGTCCGTAAATATGACCACTCCTCCTCGTCTGGGATTGAACGTTTTACTAGTATAAGAGTGAAAAATCTATCCACTTTTATGACGAACTAATCTGACATTAACAACTTGGCGAGCGACTACCAGTGGCACGAGGCTTATAGACTGCCGGACAAATGTAGTGTGTTTCAGGCAGAGCTCGTAGTGATTTACCAGCCGCCAATACTAGTATCTACGTGCAGAGAGTCCGTACGACATATCTACATGCATATACACTGACAGCCAGGTAGCCATCAAGGCACTGGATGTTGTGTTGGTAAAATCAAAAATGGTGCAATTATGTAAGCCTGGAGGAATTGATTGCACGGTAAAGTAACCCTATGCTGGGTACCTTGCCACAGGAATATCCCAGACAAAGATATAACTGATGAGCTGGCTAAAAATTCCTTTGAAATGGATTGCTCTACAGCAATAGCTTATATGAGGATCCCGATCAGAGCATTATGAGGGAAGATCATCAGAGACGCCTATCAAAAGGAAAGTCTCCGATGGATCAACAGGGAAACTTGCCGTATGGCGAGGCAATTGTGGCCTCAATATGACAGGAAGCTTAGTAGAACAAATACCAGGAATCTGGTAGGAGTCATTACAGCTATGTTCTTTTGTGTACCTTGTTCTAGAACTCCCATATACTGGAGAGAACAAATTGTTCTGTAGACTGAAGCGAACTATTTGTACAGTATACATCTTCTATGAAAATATATCAGGCGCTCTTTTGTGTATCTTTTGTTCTGCTCTATTCTGCGGACACAAAAGAACACAGCTTACTGTCACTAGGCCATAGGAGACCATGCTAGGAGACTAGAAATACCGGCGAACGATTTCTGCTGTAAGGATTCGGAAGACATCGAATCCACCCATCACGTCCTTTGCAAGTGCCTCATTCTGATGAATAAAAGAGATAGGCTATTAGTTAACTACTTCTTTTCAATTCTGGAGGAGCTGCAAAGTAAAGAGTTCAAATGTATCCTGAGAATACCTAGGGGAAGCATGATGGATCTAGGGCTATTATAAAGGACCCACTGTAGGTCTAAGTTGAGCAGGCTAGGCATTTCTAGCGACACCTCTGTTACCTAACCTAAGCTGACCTAAAAGCTTGGCATAAGAATTGTTTGCTTCACCTACCAAAGCGCCTTAATTTATATCGGATGATTTTTTTAACTTGGAATTTTTAAATATCTAGAGAAAGAAGTATCTTACAAAAACATTTTTCGAAATAAATTGTTAATATTTTCCCGGGAAATTAATTAGTAGGTACTAAAATTATCCCCCGGTGGGAGTGGGGTGGTTGGCAAATGTCAAATCTTATATCGGAATCGGAACCCCCATTTTTTCTTGCAGATTTGAATAGTAGGGTAATGTCGTCAGGGTTGGCCTGTCGATTTTTTTTAGTTTTAACCACTAGCGCCACCAATATGCGAGCTCAGCAAAACTTCTCTTAGTGACAGCGACTGTTCGTAACATTACAAATTTGGAGCGTGAACGTAAAGAATGTGTTGTGCGCTTAATGAAAATTTTTTGTTTGTTTTAGCAGCATTGAATACTACCAGAAAGTGAGGAGAAAGTATGCAATCACTTGTTGTTAAGGTTATCCAGTTTATGTAGTCAGCACACTGTGATTGTGTACTTCAAAGATGCCCAAAAAACGTTCATCACCAATCCCAGTGAAGTTGTTACGCCTCGCCTGTTGCCTGAACCTGGAAATGGAATAATGGTTATATATGTCAAACATATATACAAATATGCATGTATGCTTACTTGTTTTGTGTCTTTGTTGTCCAGCGTGACGTCCTCATTCTCGACTGGAATAATGCTGCAAAAGAATTTGTTTTATATATTGCAGGAATACAGTAGAGATGCCATTCACCTAAATTCCATTTAGAGGGACCTAAGCGGTTATTTCAACTGTGTGGAAGCCCGTATACATCAATGTAAACCAAACACCTTGAAAGCATGAAGAAATTGTAATATCACAACACAAAACATACCAGGACACAACATACAACATAGAAAACAGAAATTAGGCACACATGATCCATACGTCATGCCTTAACATAAACGTAACACAACATACAACACACAGCATACCTACATATATGTTCATGATGAGCTGCAGTCACCGGAATTGTCCTTTGTTCCTGGATACCATACTGGATGCGATAAGTAGATAAGTAGATAAGCGATAAGACTATTGAGATCATTTCTTTACGACCGACTTCAACAGGTGAAGATTAGCAATCAGCTCTCCAGCCTCTCCCCAGTCAAATGTGGAGTTCCCCAGGGCTCCATACTGGGTCCTCTTCTCTTCATGTTATATATAAATGATCTCTGTTACGTTGTTAAGGATGCTAATATTCATTTATATGCGGATGATGTTCAGCTGTATCTTAGTCGGCCAATATCTTACCAAGAGGATTGCATCGAACGTATCAATCTGGACCTTGCCAGAATATCTCTGTGGTCTTTGCGGAACGGTCTTGTACTCAATCCGACTAAATCGCACTGTATAGCCTTCTATAACACAGATCCTGGGTTATTGGACTTACCGCCAGTAAAGCTTAACGGCGCTATATTACCCTACATGAATAATGTGAAAAGCCTTGGAATCTCAATCCATTCCCGCATGAAGTGCTGTTCTCATATCTCTGACTCTTTAAAAAAAATTTATTCCGGACTTCGCAGACTATGGTTGGTTGCGTGTATCCTACCTACTGGCACTCGCTTGAGACTGGTAAAGGGCTTATTATTGCCCTTTTTTACTTATGGTAACTTAATTTTTCCGAAGCTGGATAGTGATTGCTCAAGAAGGCTGAATATAGCGTTCAACGATTGTATTCGTTTTATCTATGGTATTCGTCATTTTGACCATGTTTCATCTCTTAGAAACACTCTCCTTGAACAATCGCTGGACTCATATCTTAAACAGAGGGCACTTATTTTACTTTTTAGACTTCTGCAGTCACGCGAACCTGATTATCTTATTGATTTCCTTCAATTTTTACAATCCCAGCGGCATCGTCAGATACTGATTCCTCATTTCTCTCGTGTTGTTTTTCAGAGTTCATTCTTTGTTCAGATCCCCCGCTTATGGAACACCTTACCAGTCACCGCTCAGCTTGCTACCTCCGTTGGTACTTTTAAGAGAATTATCAATACTAATTAGTAGAATAGCGTCTTTTCATCGATTGCACAAAGTAGTTGCTTAGCTTGATTTTTATTTATTTATTTTTTTTTTATTTTATTTATCTAAATTGTCTTCCTCTTGTATCTTTCTCTTTTTTTTCGTATCTTAAATTTTCTTTTATTAACTTAATTTAACTCATAATTTTCGAATCTCCCTTTTGTATCAAAATTAGCTACTTCTTATCTTTAATATTATATCCTCCCAGCCTCATTTTGTTTTTAGTTATAGTTATATAGTCAATTAGTTATTGCCAATTCTATATGCCGTCAATTCTAATATTGTACTAGTTATAAGATCCTTGATCTTGTGTACATATATCCAGCAATAAAGTTATTGTATTGTATTGTATTGTAATTAAATAAGATTAAGTTTAGTTAGATTTAGAATCATGAATTTAGTAGTTTATTTTTTTTAGATTTAGGTTCTGAATTTTTATCAATAATCTAATGTAAACTCACATACCTATTTAATAGCAAGATGATGTGAAGCAAATAAGGCTGCACACGAAATCTGAGGAAAAGAAAGAAAATACTAAAGTTGTTGAGAAAATCAATTTTAAACTTACCCGGTCTAGATTCTCCTCCAAATTATCTCAAAATTAAGTTCCTAACCTCGCACAATAAAAACTCCGTTTTACATCCGAAACTTTATAACCCGGATACTAAAAATGCACGGATAGAGCTGTTCCCAGCCGAAAGCAAACATCGGTAAATAATTTAGAATGAAATTTACTTTAAATAATAAATTTCAAGTAAATTAAAATATTGGAAAAGTTGCTGTCAAACAAAAACTTTAATCGACAATTATCCCATGAAAACGAATTTTAATAGGATATTCAAATATAGCAGAGTAAAGCTTATATCCTCCCGATTATTTTCACAAAAAAAAAATATATATATATAATATTATTAAAAAATTTAAACTGATTCCAAACGGTCAGTACCGATTAGGAGGTATTTTGGAAAATATTGGAAAACTTCCAAAATAGGGGGCGATTTTCAATAAAGCCGAAAGCTTTGGTAGGTGAAGGGAACAGTTTTTGTCAGAAATCAGAAGCGATAAGTAGTGTGCCGGAAAAGTTGAAAATAAGGAAATTTAGTAAAAGTTGGAAACGATTCGGAGTGAAGGAATATAAGAAGGAGGCGAATTCGGCGGTCAAAAAGAAACGAAGCAAAAAGTAAACGGATTAGCCGAAAAGAAAAGATAAGTACTGTCGTCTGCCATTTTCATTTACAGATTTACATAATTAAATTTTTTTTTTTATTTCTTTAAATTGCTTCACGCCTATCATTAAACCAATGTGCTGCCTTTTGTGCTAGGTAAAAGTTCATTTTCTTTGTTCTTAGTCAAAGCATTTTATACATACGTACATATTGTGCAAGTTAGAAGTACATATAATTAGAATCGAGAAAGTGCCAAAGTTCAGTTTATATTGTTAAGCCGGAATAAATTTTATAACGTGAATTTTAGAGCGGCTTTAGTTTGATCCCTTTTCCATAACAACCCTATATAGAGTTCGTGGACTAAAACAAACCACGTGGCGCCCTCTACAGGTGATACATATACATCATTCATCACCCAACCCTTTCTCCACAGTTAGTCGGACCATTCCAATGCTCTGGAGACGGAGCATAACAAAGTACGCCAATAAAATACAAGCTAAAGGAAGATGACCGCCCATTCCTACGTGAAACCTTAACTCCGCTCCCAAGAAAAAAACAAAAAACTAGATTAGCACTTTTATCCACTGCAGTGTGCAATTGAGGCGATTGTAATAAGAAAATCTTTTGAGAAAGTGCAGTCTTTGTCGAGGTTCCGATATTAGAGACCAGAGGAACAACGAACAGTTTTCAATTGTTTCCCATTCCTTATTATAATTCTCGTTGAATATTATTGACCACCCGGAGAGAGAAAAGCATGGTGCATCGCTTATCATTTAGTATAAGTCATCAGCATTCAATCAATTTTTGGATAACTATTCAGTCAACATTCAGGGATCAGGCAATATTTATTGCTTATCGAGACCAACGGCGTCGAGTATTTACGAAATAGTTTTAGTTGAACATTTAAATTATTGTGAAAATAGATTCGTACATAATGTAATTGGCGATTTGAGTGAAAGTGCATTCCTTGTTGTTTTTTTAATCCCAATAAACCCAAGCTACACTCATCTATTCCCTACAGTCCACTCCCTCCAAGCATCCAACGCGATTTAAATTTTTCTTAAATCATAGGAAGTAGTGTTTATTTGAAAAATAAAATAAAATTTGTACGATTTTAAAAGAAAAATAAGAGAAAATGGTGTCATTTAATTAACAGAGACTTTTGTTTTCCATATCCTCTGCTTTCCTTCTCTCACGTATTAAGGAAAATAAATCAAAATCCTCAAGTTATATACACGAAACTCATATGATTGTGACGCCTTGTCTAACGCCCAGTATTTATTCCAAGTACTAGGACCCATACTTCAAATCTTTTAAGTACAAATACAAGTTCCGGTACTTAAAACTTTTCAAGTACAAGTCCATGTACTGATACACCTTCAAAAATTCTCTAGATTTAATAGACAAAATTAAAGAAAGAAAGGTTCCTAAAAATATCAAAATAATCTCATTTGATGCCACTAGATATGCAAATTGGCAGGCAGAGAGACAGATGGACGAACACGCAAAAATCAATGCCGTTTTTTTTTTTTTTTAATATTATGCGTAGACACCCCATTTTTATGTATCAAAATTATTTCTTTGTGTTACAACTGAACACCGATTCTGAACAATAGATTTCAGATAAACGCCTGCATACTCTTCGAAAACATTGAAAAATAAAAAAATAAAAAAAAACGTAAAAAAGGCGAAAAAATAACAATTTGAACCTTTTAGGATTGATTTAGAAAAGGACCCAAATCTATTCGGTTTTGTGTTCCATTTTTATTATTTTCGATACTGAAAATGATTCGCTATCGAATATCGTCTCGAAAAAAGGTCCCCATTTTATGAGTTGCCTTCGGAACAATTTCGACTACGTAAAAAAAGCCTCAAGATCCGTCTTAGTTTATTTCTATTAATATGGAAATATATATGTCTTCTTTTTTTTTTTTACTTTTAATTAAGTAGGTACTTTTTGCTCCGTTTTGGTATTCCAATAGATCTTTATGGCTGTAATTTCTGTTAACCAATAAATAAATAAAGAATGTCTAAATTTGTAAATGGTAAATAAATTTTCCACACCTTACAGATGCATAGAAACTGTTTGTTAATAACTTGAAAAGCAAAAACCAAATCCATTTAGCACCTTTCTCCATATTTACAAAACCGCAAAAAAATGAGCTTTTTTAATTCTCAAAGGAAATTTCCTTATAAATATTTGAGTGGAGTTGGATTTGTTCAAAGAAATTTTATTGCTGTGTACCTACTTAAAAATAGACGAAACATAAAACATTAGAGAAAAATAAATTATTTTCGTTCTCTGTTAATGTGGAATACCGTTTAACTACAAACTGCTAACTGAAGCACATTAAAGCTTACAAGGTTGTTGGTGCTTTGAAAGTGTTTTGAAAACAAACAAACAAAATAATAACTAAATACGATTTCATGCTTTTTACGTTGAGGTAACCCAAAACAATTTGATTTATTTTATTTTATCATGAAAAATAAATAAATAAAAAAATAGAAATATTGATGAAAATTGTTTAGAGAAAGTTTCAACGAAATTTATTGCGAAATATTTATTTCAACATTAAAATTAAGCTTTGACCGACACAAAAATTATACAAAATCCACCCTTATCCGGAAAAATAAGATGACTAAATTCGTTATTTCTTTCAATTTAATTCAGGAAAATTTCTCGAGGTGGCGTCAGAATCAGTTCTGTAGATGTATGAGATTAACTCACTAAACGACCTTCAATATTAAAATGAATATGGAACATTTCATTCAGGTCTAAATTTTAATGTTTAAACATTCCACTGAGCATATACTGGACCTACTTCCTCTACATTTGCATGTTGGGAAGGAAGCCGTCTTTTCAATAAGATTGTAAAGACCAAATCTCCCAAACACAGGCAAACTGATTGGCCACCTGAAAGTCTTCCAAGTATTCGAGCCAACCCAATCTCAGACGTTATAAGGAAATGCCATAATTTTGAAACACCATTCAGCGGTATTCCTGGGACATACCCTGTGCAAATAGGTCTCTTAAACGGCTTTCGAACGGATCCCAAATTGAAGGTAGAGCAGGCGTGGGCATATATGATCTGAAATACAGACTCGCAAAGGCACTGGGGCCTTGCCTTACAATTTGCTAGGAAGAAATCCATGCCATAGAACTCTACGCTCGTGAAAATGTTCATAAGAATATGCGTGGAGCAAGAATATGCATAACATGAGGCAGCCACGCAGCACTCAAATGTGTCTAGGACTGTCTTATTGTCTTGAAGTAACTGAACAAAATAAATCAAGTGACGTTGATTTGGATGCCAGGACATGAAGGCAATATGAAGGAAACGAGACTGCCTTACAAAGAAAGGAGCCAGATCTGTATTTATTGGCCCTCAGCCTATTTTTGGACAACCAAAAGCCACATTTCGGCAAAAGTCAGGCATTGGGATGACAAAATTAAATTTGCACACTGGTAAAATACCCCAGGGATCGGATTCTATAACACGGAGAGTTGGAGAGATGAGAATGTTCGTTTTCCCCGATTAAAACTCCATAAAGGCCTTCACAAACCAACGCGAAACCGCGGGAGCGGGTGCGGGACCGAATTATGGCGGGACTCAGAGGGAGGGAGAAATTATGAACTAATCACACCCAACGAAGCGGGATCGAATTCATTCCGTCGTTCTTATAAAACGTTTTTGATGATATTCATCTTTCCTTCTTGTGACAACTACGCGAATGACGGGAAAAACGATGCATGCTGCAAACTCAAAATGAGACGCTGGAATCCTGCGTTCGCTACCTAGAAATGACGAACCAGTGCGAGTGGTTCCATATCCCGCCATAGTGTCGAGTCCCGCAAAAATTTCGCTCCCGCTTCCGTTCTGGCGGTTTCGCGTTGGTCTGTGAAGGACTTAACTCTCCATTCGCGATTCCCTACCATACTTGGAGAGTTAGCGAGAACGTGAAGAAATGTGAAAAAGTGCGAATCGCCAGGGACGATAAAGGGTATCAGTTGGGGGGGTTGATAAGATGACATTTTCTTTTTATAGTAGATTTTAAGCGAGGGTAGGTTGGTTCGAAATTTTCTGGTATAGCGGGAGAACGGTGAGAAAGAGAGGAATGTATGCGCTAAAAAAGCAATGGGAGCTCGGAACAAATATGATAGGGAGAGAAAATGGAGCAGGGAGGATGCGGGGATAAAAATGGGAACGGATTGACGGAAATTTAAAATAAAATAAAAAAAAAAAAACATCAGCAGTTGCAATAAATCGCAAGGACAATCTCAGGATCTGTAAGATCATTACAAAAACTGAGAAGGTACTTTGGTAAATAGATATTCGAGGGTGTTATGGGTTATATTTTATTCCAATTAACGGTACTTTGCAGATTTTAGTGGCCTTGGCGGTAAATTTCCTTGTCGCAAAATTTTTGGACGCCTAACTCGGAGAGTCGTATAGCATAGAATTTTGGATTTAAGGTCTAGAATACAAAAATGTAGGTGAACAATTCCTGTGGGGGGGATATGAGGGTCGTAACTTCTCTCATAGGGGGTTGTCCAAAATAAGTCATGTGGTATTAAATTAAAAAGGGAGGCGAGGGTAATCGAGTGGTGTAGTTTGTTTCTGATCGTTTCAGCGTCATAACACTTGGATCTTATACACTCCAGTAGCTATATTTTGCTTATATTTCTTGGGTTCTTTTCACATCCATTAGTACTCTATTGTGAACATTTTCATCATAGGAAGTAAATTTCCATGACTTACCAGTTTTTCGCAATGATAAGTTAAGGATATGTATGTCCGTTTTTGTTTAAAAAACAAAAACGGCTATTTCGTCATGTTAAGAAAGGCTGATTCACTTCGTTTTCAGTTATCTCCAAAATCATATACCGGACTAAAAAACTAATTAAATATTTAATTAGGGACAAAATGTAGATGCGATTTCATCCTACATACTAGCTTTAACGTGCATACTTAAAATTTTTATAGCGTATCTTCTGTAACTGAAAAACGATCAATTTGACCATTTTCGCGTGATTTAAAAATTTTAGTGAATAAGTACCTTGAGACACCAAAATCCCTATTTCTCTTGTAAATATAGCCGGGACATACGGTGAAGTCATAATTAAATTTTAAAATTCCTAGGTACCTTCACAAAACACAACAAAAATAGACAGTTGAGAAATATTGTTCTTACTTATGCACAATTAAAACAGCCGAGAGTTTTTTCGAGTGGAATAAAGAGTTTGGTAACTGTCATTAAAAATTCCCCAAGTTACAGAATTCCGAGTGAGGAGTTAAGTATCAAAAAAATTCTCATCTCCACAACTACACAAATCTCTGTATTAGTGAATCCGGGCCCAGGGTTGAGACAGCAGCAGCAAAGGACAAAAGTAAAGGGTTTTCCAATAAGAGATGTTATTTTAATTAGCCCGCTATATCGGTAGATGTCACTTTTGGAGCTGTCATTTTTTGACATTTGACAAGTAGAAACTACGCCAATAATAAAAATGGAACGATACACGATTCAACAACGCATTGAAATTATTAAAATTCACTATAAAAATGGTGAAAATGTGGCAGAGACGGTTCGTAAAACTCGAACATTTTTGGGTCGTCGTGAAGCACCTTGTCGGACCGCAATACAGAAATTGGTAGAAAAATTCGAGCTGTCGGGACAAGTTAGTGATGTGAAGAATAAAACCCGTGCACGTCGCTCAAGAACAGCCGAGAATATTGCTGCTGTAGCCGAAAGTGTTGAAGAAAACCCAGGTTTGTCCATTCCTCGTCGTTCTTTGGAATTAGGCATTCCACAAACGTCATTACACCGTATTTTGCATAAAGATTTGGGTCTTAAGGCTTATAAAGTTCAGTTAACACAAGAACTCAAGCCGGCCGATCATCAACAACGTCGAGTCTTTGCTGATTGGGTCCTTGAAATGCATGAAAATGATCCGGAATTCCATCGAAAACTCATCTTGAGTGATGAGGCCCATTTCCACCTCGATGGCTTTGTCAACAAGCAAAATTGTCGCATCTGGGGCTCGGAAAACCCAAGAGTTATTGTTAAAAAGCCTCTCTATCCTCAACGTGTGACTGTTTGGTGCGGTTTATGGTCCCGCGGGGTCATTGGACCTTACTTTTTCGAAAATGAGGCTGGAGCAACAGTTACGGTGAATGGATTGCGCTATCGACAGATGATTAATGATTTTTTATGGCCGGAATTTGATGGTATTGATCTGGACAACGTTTACTTTCAACAAGACGGCGCTACGTGCGATACAAGCAACGAAACCATTGATCTTTTACGGGAAAAGTTTCCGGACCGTGTTATCTCTCGAGGAGGTGATCACAATTGGCCACCGATATCTTGTGACTGAACACCTTGCGACTTCTTCATTTGTGGCCACGTGAAAGAGAAGTCTACGCCAACAGCCCAGCGTCGATTCAAGACCTCAAAGATGGAATTCGTGAGGCTATCGAGGACATAGGGCAGCCACTTTGCGATTTGGTTATGGAAAATTTCATGAAAAGGATATGGTCCTGTAGGCGTGGTCGTGGTGGTCATTTGGCTGATGTTATTTTCCATTATTAACGGCATACCTTCCTCTTTATAATGTAATAAAGATCCGATCATTTATCTCAAAAAATGGCATTTTTCTTTGAATATCAAAATGGCATCTCTTATTGGAAAACCCTTTATTCCTCATGCTCAGCAGGAAGAAATTAAGGATCATAACGGGCCTATTTAGGGGCATTGACAACTTAGATGTCATCTTAAAAAGATGGGTAAGGTTGATATTGAGACGTGTCACTTCTATATAGAAGACGATGAGACTGCTGAGCATATGCCCTGTGACTGTGAAGCTCTAGGCCGTATAAGACTAAAACATCTAGAATAGGTATTCCCATTGCCAGAGGATGTTGCAGAGAGTTCAGGTTCGAATGGACATTTAGAGATTATGTTCCAAAAGATCTTACAGGACACAGTGATTGGATGAGAAACGTTATGTCTGGCTGCATCCCCTACTTAATAATAATAATAAGAATGACGATTGTTGGTAAATACTAAGCCGATTTTGAAATGACTATACCATTGCATTCAGAGGAAATTACTACCGCAGCAGGGGACGTACATACATCACATTCTGTATACTAAAGCTCCTATTGAATTCTGTAGGGGGAATACCGTTTATTTACAACTCCAATAAAAATAGAGCTTGTGGATTTGGTTACACCAGTTTAAGGTATTATCTCGCCTTATTTACAAATTTACAAACAATTTCATTTTCTTTTATCTGCTGGTAATCTCATTGAGAGCTTTTTTTCCACATAGACAACAAGCTGCGCAACATATTATCGCAATTTCGCTCTACTGAATGTGTTGCTCCCCCAGGCTCGATTCTTCGCCCTTTCTTAGTCAGTCTATTTTTAAATGATCTTCCGAATACTGTAATTGATGTGTCTATTCCGATGACGTGCAGATTTACCTCAGTAGACCAATTGGGTTACAAGAGGACTGCATTGCTCGTATAAATAAGGTTTTGCATCGTATATCTGGAGTGGTCTATTGAAAGTGGGTTGATCTTGAATGCCAATACATCGAGCTGTATGCCTATCTATAGAATCGCTCTTGATATTCCTGTTCTAATGTTATCTTACCAATCAAAAATCTAGGAGAGTTTTTCAATAATCTAAATTCATAGTGAATTCAATCAATATGAAATTGACTGAGTTTGCTGCCAAATCCTCAGTTCGAGAATTGAGTGGAAAAAACTCTTGCAATCGAAAAATCTTCAAAAAAAAAACTTCTATGCAAAAGCGGGCGTTTCGTAACAGTAGGGACAGTATTATTCATCAGTACCACTTGGTTGCTGCCTGCCGTATTTGCCACAGTACACCGAAATACTACGTATTTAATTGAATGCCTAGCAAGATTGGCCCGATGCGGGACTAGCATTTCATAGAGAGTTTTGCCATGAAATAAATTCATTGCGAATTCAGTCAATATGAAATTGACTGAGTTTACTGCCAAATCCGCTGCTCGAAAATCGAGAAAAAGAAACTTCTATGCAAAAGCGGGCTGTGCACTCTGACGTATGCGGAATCAAGCCGTACTGATGAGTAATACGGTTCCTGCTATTACGAAACGCTCGCTCGCTTTTTCATAGAAGTTTCTTTTTTTTGTGAGATTTTTTGATTGCAAGAGTTTTTTTCCACTCAGAAATCTAGGATTTGAGCTGTATGTTAAACTTTGCTACTGTAGTCATATCACCAAAATAAGCCCATACACTCTGCGTTTGTACGCCAGTTATGAGCCCATGGGTATCCTCTATCAACTGAGATGCATATGAAATTAGTAAGAACACTTATTGTACCTCATTTCATGTGCGGTAAAATATTATTTCCAGAGTTAGACTCAGTCTGCCGTAGAAAACTTACAATAGATTTTAATGACTCTATTCGATTTGTCTATAAACTGCCGCGTAGTACTCATATCACATTATATATTCAAGTTCTGTTCTTGGTCGCTCACTTGATAATCGTGATTTTTCTTTTTGCATAAATTACTAATTAATTAATAAGTGTTCCGAATATCTCTACAAGAAGTTGCGATTTTTGCATTCATCCAGAAGTATTGGTTTTTTTCTTCCTCGATTATGGCAAACGCGCTCTCATTTTGTTCAAATTCTACATAAGTGGAATCTACTGGTTGGGCTATGCGCTCTAGAATATCTTAAGCGATTAAAGTCTCTTACTTCTAATTAGTACACATCCTTGCTTATTCATTCATTATCATGTTTTCATTTCTATTAGATCTTAATTTTTCCTTTTCCTTATTTGATTATTTTAATTTTTACTATATTAACATTTTTTTTTTTCTTTTCGTTCCTTTCATATATATTTGCACTTATCGGGTAGTTAAGCCATAGTTACTCTGCTTGATATTTGACTAGAAGATTTTCATTTTATTAAATGTATATTTTTAGCCTTTAATATATTTATATTTTATTATATTCCAAGTCTTATCTGTATGTCTAACAAGATTATATAATCTTTATACAGTAGCCACCAATAAATGAATTATCTATCTTATCTATTACTCTAGGCGGAGTGTATGATGACTTCAAATAAACGTTAAAACACAGCTTGAGCTTCCTCATATATGAGGGTATAACTCTGTGATGACGCACAAACCGAAAGTTATGCGGAAATACATTTAAAAATAGGTGAGGGGCCATTATAAATGGATTCCGAGGATTATGCAACATTTACACAGAGATTTCTTTAATGACGAACAACTAATATCAAAGATATACTCTAACCTAGCTAATATTAATGATACCCACTGGTTGTATGCAAGAGCCATACTGGCACCAAAAAATAAGACTTTTGACCAAATAAACAAACAAAAAACTTGAATAAAGTTCCGAGGAAACTGCTGTTTACTTATTATGGTAAAAACGAATATGTACTGACGTCTTTAATATAATTCCTATGAAAACAAAAAAAACGAATTCCAAGAAAAAAAAAGTAGATTTCCAAAAATTCACAGATAAATAATTAAAATCCCATAAATTAGACAATAAAGAGTTTTTTCATCGAAGCATTCAAATTTTTTACGCAAATAATGTGCAAGTTTTATGTGCGAAATGACATGGACGATTTGTACGAGATAAAAATAAATTCCGTTTGGCACACCTTGAGAACAAGTCTGCAATAAATGCAAGCTTAGCCAAAATATTTCTAGACTAAAATTTAGAAAATAAAGAGATACCTAGTACCTAGTGCATAATATTTGCGCAAAATTTCCACGTAAGCAATATTTTTTTTTTTTTTTTTTTTCAAAAATTTCTTATGCAATCCCTCTTGGTCTGTATAGACTGCCGTCAGCTGTATCAATCGGACGCAATGGCCACGTGGAAGATATCCAAATAATTTATAAAAATCTCAAATTTTACAGCAGATGTTAATTCTACACCGAATCGACCGACAGGTAAAATTTTACTGGCAGACAAGCAGCAGACTAAATAGGCGGGATCCTGGCAACTGAAACCAAACTCAAAAATGAGACTTGTATTTTTGGAATGTTTACGGCTGCTGCTGCTGCTCGATGACTAAGAGTGACTACTTTGGATACTTAAGTAAGCTAAAATTAACTTCAAATTATAATAGCAAAAATTTTGAATTTATTTTTAATGAAACACAGGTAGGTGGTGGTGCATGTGGAAGAGTACTAAATTTACTAAAAATTGTTGAATACAAAACAACTGCTATTGGTTTGGTGCGGATTTTATTGTTTTCCTTTATTGTACGGAAACCTAGGAAATTTATTTAGAAGATTTTCAACATTTGCATTATATTTTTGAAACAATTATTTTCAAAACTTGCTTATTAAAATTTTTGTGTCGAAGTTAATTAGTTGAAGAGATTTGGTTCGACTTTCGATCTGTGACTTCGAATTTTATATACCGAAAAAATATTTCCATAGAAAATTTGTAACTAAGAGGATAACTTCTCATTTCTGTTAAATATTACTATTTGAACTGGCAATATGCGAACATCCCTTTACAGGAATCAATAATAAGGTTGGCCGTATTCTGCCGTCTATTAACTGCATTATTAGAGACATTAAATTGGATAGGATGGAAATTAAAAAGAAAATCCCTGCACAATATCTCATATGTTGCGTATATGTAAAAGTTCAAGATAAAAGTAGAATGATATCACACACTCGAAAGATTGTAACAGTAATAAATATTGTAAAATTAATTAAGAATTCTTGCATGGTGATTTTATTATGATTTATATAAGTTAGACTGAGATGCTTATGTGGTGAGGATTAACATGTAAAATTGAAGTTCCATTAATTCATTTTTATACACTCGATGAAATCTAAAACGTATATTAAGTTTGTCATTCCGTTTTTAACACCTAGAAATAATTATGGAAGAGCAAAATGGATTGTACACCCATTCATAATATTAAAAGTTCTTTTGATTTTTGCATGTCCGTCCGTCCGTCAGTCCGTCCGTCTGTCCGTACGTCTGTTCGTGCCCACGATAACTCGAGAACGCGAAATTTTGACACAAACTTAAAAAAAAAAGTAAAATTAAGTTCGTGGGGTTGCAGTACAAAAATTTCGGTTTCCACTATATATTTGGACACTGCCTAAGAATGCGTTAACGTAGAGAACGGAAATTTAGTACACAGCGCTTTCATAAATATAGTAAATATAATTTCAAAAATGGGCTAAATTGGGCAATCCTTTCTTGCTGTTGCCATATAAAAGTTCAGGTTTTTTACGCATACTGTGAAAGCGATCAGTCCTAGACGTTTTTATTGTACTGAAAAGTTCTTCAGAATATGAAATCCTATGAAATTGGTTACAATAATTTTTTTCTGTCCGACGAACCATTCTAGAAATATATTCGAAAAACCACTTCAAAAATCAAACTCTCATAGATCGGTGACCATACGAAATTTTATACGGGCATTTATCTAGGCTACAAGGAGAGGGCCCTACTCGTCATCACCGATTTCATCCAAAATTAGTGTAAGTAGGGCTTGACTAGAAACGAAAGTGCCAAATTCATTCGGATTAAGTGCCAACCATAGAGGAGGTATATAGATTTTCGATTCTGTAAGATTTCGTGCGTTTTCAAAGATCGCCAGTATGTGGCGAAAAGTAGGTGTGCAAAATTTTTATAAATTAATTTTTTTTTTAAATAGGTAAATGACATCTGATCTTCCTGAAATTTTGTACAGATAATCTCTTAGTAAAAGGACATCCATAAAAAAAACCAAAAAATTGGATTAATCGATAAGTTGTAAAAATACATTTCGAAATAAATTTTTTAGACAGAATTTTGGCTGTCGAAAATTAAATTTCGCAACTTAATCAGAAGGAGAGAGAAAACATGTTCCAAAAATTAGAAAAAAAAATTACAAAAAACTAGCAAAAGGAATTTTGTAAATCGAATAATATTTATTCCACATCCCTCGGAATACCCGAATTCGGGAAATGAGAAACTTTTTTCTAATTGGTGTATATGAATGACCTTTTGACACTAAATTCATCATCCGATTTTGATGAGATTGTACACGAATATTCTACACAGATGGTAGAATATACATAGAATAAATACCCTACCCCTAGAAAAATAATTTTTTTTTTTTTCATTTATTTTCTATTATATAATATATGAGTAACACATTACGGGTACGGGTTACCACTCTGTAACCCGTAGCAGTAAGAATCTCGTCATAGTTTAAAAAAATCACAATGAATTTAGTGAAAAGAATTTTGAAAATCGGTTTGAATTTAGATGAGAGAGTAATTGTAGCAAACCTCGTAAATTTATTTTGGAAAATGCTTCTAAACTAATTGGAGTAATGACTTCTGGTTTTCTGTATATGAAAGGTAACAGATTATAGATAATTGTATCGAAAAGAATGTGGTTTAAATGTTGCGAATATACCCGTAAGATGACAATTATCAAAATGTTAATTTTAACCCCGGGTTCATCTACATTATTCATTACTTCGGTTTCACTTGGCCATCTGGAGCTCCCCTTTGCGTCATTCTCATTTCTAGTTAAGCCCAACATATACTGTGAATTTGGACGAAATCGGTGTTGATGAGTAAGGACTATATCCTTGTTAGTCCAATTCTACCTTTTTTACTTGTTTATTTTGTATTAAGGTTTAAGTATAACATTACAAGCGTTTATTCGCCATCTTTCTTAGAGCCTAAATAAAATGTTTAGACATTTGTGCGTGTAAATTACCAAAGTTTTAAAAATTAATTTCGTTGGTTGTGTGAGGCATTCATTTGTAGTTGAGGTGCAGTAAACTGGATGCGGGCATAAAAAACACAGCTGTTGTTCTCAGTTAACCTCACTACGTTGAGGCGTAATCCATATATCCGATGTAGAAAGAAAGGAATAATATCTAAAAAACAATAATTTGTAACGAGCGTGAGTCTTTGACTGTTGCCAATATTATTTACAAGCCGATTGCTTTATGCAGTATCCTATGTTGAAGAAGCTTCGGTGGTTGCTAGGATTATTTACAACCTGATTGTTTAACAAGTACGCTGGACAAGGTATCTTGATCTGATATCCCACTAAGATACCTTGGTAAGATATCTCGATAAGGTATCTTGTTCTTATTTGAGTTTTATTTCGGCCTAACCTGAAATGGTCCAGTTAACGAGACTAAAGTCCTGGTAAGAAGCAGTCCTTTGGATCTTCCAAAGCAATTGAAATCAGGATTCTAACTGTCCCAACGACAGTTCCAATCTTATATCGAAGAATCGAGATTTTGCGTTCTTTTCTTAAGGTTCTTGTCCCGACTGTCCCTACGAAAGCGCGGATCTTGTAATTCTGGATTCTGGATCGTGGCGTATTTCGTGTTTACTGAAATACAAAGCTAATGTGATTTGACTACTATTCGGACTGTACAACGGTAGACGCTGTTGGTTTAGAGCTGTAATAGGTGGTCAAGTCGGCATTGAACTTACGGCGGTACGTTAATATATGCCAACAGTTTGAGGCATGTGATGTTGTACGCCGGGAATCTTGCGTGGTCTACTGACCCATTATCGGTCACGTACTCTCCTTAAAATAGGGGGGAGGGGGGTTAAGCGCAATGCTGAACAAGGTGAAAGCTGTATAAGAGGAAAGCATGCATACTTGATGGAAGAAATTTGTTGCTTTGTTGTTTTTGTTGTACTGAAGATCGCTTTGGCATCTCCCATGAGAGTACGTACAATAAGGTAGTATGAGTGAAAGATACCATATGCATGAATTGGTACTTCTCAAGCCGAGATAACTATACCTTAGTGAAATAAAAATTGAGATTTTTGGCTCTATGGGTACTGTAGTAGGGCTTTAATGACAGGATGTCACTATGCAGAGAATTTAAGTGCTCATGATATTCAGAATAATAAAATCTCAGACATAGCCTCTTGGGAAGGGGGCGAAAGGATGTTCTTATGTAGTTAGTATGCATGGTCAGCTATAAGATCCAAATGGTGAATCTCGAAGCCTATCCAGACTGAATTGTGCATATCTTAACCTTCACGTGGTCCCCTCTGACAGCGCCCATAAAGGTTGTATTACCTGTATAGGCCAAGTACAATTCTTTTAGACGTTGCAAATAAGATATAGGCCCGAACGGAGTTACCAGTACCGTTAAAAAAAAGAATATCTTGCATGAAGATATGAAACTGGGAGTATTCATGGTCTGTTGATGATGCTTTACGAAAGCCATACAAAATGGGCGGCCCGACATTGTCTAACTTGGTACCACGGGGTTAGAGGAGCCCTGGATAACAAGGATTTATCCACCTCAACTTGAGATGGACCATTTATAAGAGCATCGTGGTGGCTATGGTGAAGGGTTCAACTTGAGATGGCTCATTTATGAGAGCATCGTGGTGGCTATGGTGAAGGGTGCCGTTACTCTAGATCGGCAGAGATTGGATAGGTCTCGCTTCGACCAGTAAGTTGATGTCATGTCATGCTCTATTCGCATACTGGTACTCATTGTTATGAGATGAGGCCGTTGATTGTCGATATCAATCCGAGCATGAAGAATGCCGTGAGATTAAGTCATACTTGGCAGGTGCTCACGTTAAACCCCGACAGCTTTCTGTCCTTATGACAGTCTGGCTGAAGCCTGGACTATTGTTTGCTGTGAATGCGCCTGAGACTTTTAGAATGTGCTATTTAATGTGCGTTTTAAGTCCTTCTGATGCTAGCCATAAAAAAAGGGGTTAATTAAATGATGTCCCTTTTAGTTTAAGAAATACTTTTATTATTTTTGTGGTATTAATTTTTTTTTTACATTTCTTCGTAGAGTATTCACAAAAACTGTTATTCAATATTTTTTTCCAAAACATTATAAAAAAAACAATGCCTACCTAGCTCCGATTTCTATGTTCGACAAAATATTCCTAACGATGAATTTTGCGTTGAATGTTACCCGATTTACTCCTCGGTGGTTGGTCAAGAGTCTAGAAACGATCAAACCTTTACAGAAACATGTCGCCACAAGTCTATTACTAACTGCTTTATTCTTTCTAGTATAAGACAAATTATAACTGTATAACTCATATAATATACAATACATCTACAATATTTTATTTTCTTAGCAGTTCAACAAAAATCTAGTTAAAAATTTATGAACTCCTTTTGAAATCCATCCCCATATTTGGTTCCGGGTCTATACATTATCTCCTTCCTTTTTTATACATATATACAAGTCTAGTTAAGTTTGCCGAAATGACGTCACATTTACGTAATATCCCTACTACATGCTCTTTCTTCAAAGATAGAAACAAATTAAATATTTCTCGTTGCTTGTTAAAATTATCACAGGCCAGCGAACAAGGTATATTCATCGTATAGAGACATGTTTCAAATTAAATTTAATTACAGCACACATTGACGCAATGTTTGCATCAGAGAAGTCACATTTCACGACACACACATAGATATATACTCTTAGGCTCAACTTAGCTTAGCAACTCTTCAAGCCTCCACCCCCTCTACCCATCCTCCTTCAGCAGGTGACTAATGTTAATTAAACGATAATATCCACTACTTGTTTGCTAGTTCTTTTAATTAGAGGATTCCTTCATTATAGGATAGGAAAAGCTAGGAAACGTACTTAGTACATATATCATCATACGTATAGGTAGATACTTACGTACTAACAAGCTTCCACCAACCATCCGGCCGAAGACACTAGCTCTATTCTAGCAAGATCGTAAATAGTCGACGACAGAGAGAAAATAATTTGATTTCATCATGTCTAGACGGTGCGACGATTTTTACTGTCATTCGATGTAAAATTGCTGGCTGTACAGCGAACGGCGGCGGCGGCTGCATGTTATGCAACCGTTCTGTTGATGGCCTTCAGCTTTGGAAGTTTGTAGGTCATTAACGACGATAAATGCTTTCAATGGGATTTTAGATGGAGTTTAACAATTAATTAGCGCTCTGTGCAATGAATTTATTGTCAAGACATGAAATTCTCCAATTTGCCCGATGTGATGAAACTTTTCATTTTTTTGTTTTGTTTTTTTTTAATGAATTTTATTAAGACGACGTGACATTGTTGCCTCTACTACTTCTAGTCTACATATTAGTATAAAAGTATAAGTATATAGTAGCTATAACTAAGTATATCAAAACTGGACTGGACTTTTAAAGGAAGGGTCACGTTCGGCGGCTAGCAAATTCCAATGCAAGTCATGTTTACCAGTTTAATGTAGCCACCTGTAATTGCAAAACAGAATAAAAAAAATAAAAAAAAGTAAGAAAAAAAAAATGAGAGACACGCGAATAATAATTTAAAAGTTTTAAACTTTTTAGTCGCATTTTTTGCACCTTTTTTTGGTTGCACATTCTTTAAGTTGTTTACCTTAAATGTAAATTGTGCACTCGAATGGAACGTTAACATCAAGTCAGAAAGTTACAAAAATAGTTGCACAGTTTTACATTTAAGGTTGAAATTTATATGTTGCAGCTATAAAACTGGGTGTAAGGAATTTCAGTATAAATCGTGTGTATACGAATGCAGCCACTGTTTTTTATGTTTCACTATACATAAAAGCAAATATGGCGTATAGATTTCATCAAACTTAGATTTTTTTGGCTTGTTGCTATTACCATAGAGCATTGGAATAAAAATAAAAACAAAAAGGTTAAAATCAGAAGGGTCAGATCTATGCATTTATTTATATCTTTTTTTTTGCACACCCCCTATACAAAGATACAATTTAACTCTTTCATATCTAAAAATAGAAACGTTTTTCTTTCATTTCGTAGTATGCAGAAACTGAAAAACGTGCGTTACTTATTGACTTTGCAATCACCTAAAGCTTTCACCTAGTGTAGTAATGTAAGTAGGCAATTTTAAGTCTAGACAGAGGCTAGACTTTTTGTAAACTTTAAAAATGTTTTTCTGTCGGGGAATTTATTATTTTCATGTTGTTTGTTGCTTTTATGGCTAATCTTCAAAATTTTTTTGGAAATTTATTTATAGAAGAAATTAGTTAATGTCTGGGTTTTTTTGCTTTTCATGTCGGCCAAATAAATTATATGTCATGATTCATATGGAATGGAAACTTTTATTTAATCCTGTTTTACCTATCGTTTTTTTTTTATTTGTCTTTCAACTACATATAGAAAATGGCTCAACAACAACAACAACAACCATACATATTGTGTGTGTGATCTTTTATGTACTTAGTTATAGTAAGTACTGGTTAGGTATTTGAGTATATTAGATATTTTTAATTCTAAAAGGTTTTCCAATAGGTACCGGTCGATGTTGACAGGCTATGGTTGCCATGTTGTTTTGGCAGCGTCCGTCAATTCTGTTGTTTATTATTCAGTCAATGATGCAAAATCACCATGTCAAGTTACACGATTGAGCATAGCACGTGCAAATGAAAAAAACTTTATTCGTTAGTGCAAACGTTGCGCATATTGCACCTAAGTATTTTACGGTGGACGCGGGGGCCCCTCAAAGCTAATTCTCCAACATTTAGTGACCAAATTCGAGACGACCGGTTCGGTAATCAATTAGCCAACACACACATGTCCAACGAACACCAGATCGCCGCTGTCCGTGAAAGTGTGCAGGAGAACCCGAGGCAGTTAATTCCTCGCCATGCACATGAACTCGGCCTTTCATAGACTTCAACTTGGCAAATTTTGCACCAGAACTTGGGCCTGCACACGTGCAAAATTCAATTGACCCAGGAGCTCAAAGTTAATGACCATAGACAAAGCCGTTTGCTCGCTGACTGAGTTTCGGAGCGTTTTGAAGAGAACCCGAAATTTTGGCCGAAAAATCATCTTTAGCGACGAGGTGCATTTATGGATGAATGGCTATGATAACAAGCAAAATTGTCGTATATGGGACGACGCCAACCCACACGAGGTTCACCATCTACATCTACAAAAAGTTTCTGTTTGATATGGATTTTGGACCGGCGCGGCGTCACTGGTCCGTACTTTTTCGAAAACGACATTGATCACTGTCATCACTGTCAACGGCGAGCGCTATACAGATCGATGATAATCAATTTCATTTGGGCCAAATTGAACGATATAGCCGTGGATGACATGCGGTGCTAGCAGGACGGCGCTACGTGCCACACAGCGAACGTCACAATAGATATTCTGCATGAACGATTTGAGGGTATGGTTATGTCTCCCAGAGGTGATATGTGGAGCTTTCTGAAGTCTCAATTCTATGCCATTAAACCGCAATCGATCGATGCTCTAAAAGCTAACATAACCAAGGCCATCGCTCAAATTTAGCTGGATCTATGCGGCAGAGTCATTGAAAATCGGACCATGAGAAGCCGCGATAGACGTTTGAATGATATCACATTCCATACATTATGGCATATATGGGCCTTGCAAATAAATAAAGAATTTCGTTAATATTTCACAGACATCTTGTTTTATTCCATTTCAAAATCGACCCACACTTATTGGAAAACCCTTTAGATGAAATTTTAGACACTGAAAATAAGGGATCTTTTTTTTTTTTGCAAAAATAAAACTTTAGTTCAATAATTAAATGAACTGATATATTACTGAAAGTATTGTCCCTCCGCACAATGACAGCTCTCCACTTTTCAGGCAATTTATGGATTCCTTGCAAAACAAAAAAACAAACTGGTCATCTTTTGAAGCTAGAAACGAATCAAGCGAATTTTTGATATCTTCAACTGAAGAGAAGCGTATTCCAGTAAGGGCATTTTGTATCAATCGAAACAAGTGGTAGTCCGAAGGGGCAAAGTCTGGTGAATATGGCGGATGAGCCAAAACTTCCCATCCAAACTATTTTCCAAATAGTTTTTAACCGGTGTAACAAAATTAGGCTGAGCGTTATGTCATGATGGAAAATTATGGCCTCATTTCTGGTCGCATATTCTGGCTTTTTTTCGTTCAATGCCCTCTTCAAACAAACGAATCAGTTGTTGTCTGTAGAGCTCTCCCGTAATAGTTTCAGCAGCTGTTAACAGCTCATAAAGGATGACACACTTTTGATCCCACCAAATACAGAGCATTACCTTGGCGCCATGCATATTCGGCATTGATGTTGATGTTCCGAATTGTTCGGGCTTCACATACGATTTCCTGCACTTTGGTTTGTCGTAATAAATCCATTTGTCGTCGCCAGTATAATAATGTGGTCCAAAAACAACTTCCTTCTTTTTATGGAGCTCTAGCAGCATTTCAGACATACGCAATCGCCTTTCGACATCTCTTAGCTTCAAGTCAGATTGTAGCCGATTTCCTTGCTTTTCGAAGAATCCCAATGATTTCGGACGCTTGGAAATTGCTGCTTGTGTTATGCCCAATGATTCTGCGAACTATTCTTGCATTTGACACGGGTTTTAACTGAGTAAAGTCTCCAAATCGTCATTTTCGAACTTTTTCGCTTGGCCAGGGCGTTTCTTGTCTTACTTGTCGAAATCACCACTTTTAAAGTGCCGAAACCAAAATTCGTAAGTTTTAATCGATGGAAATTTCTGATAGCAATCCATGACTTTCAGCAGCACTTTTTCTCCAATGAAAGAAAAAAAGCAAATGCTATTTATTTGGCATGTATGCTGACCCTGACATGTTTCTAGCTCGAAAAAAATACCTTGTTTACACTTTGGCAAATTAACACATAACAAAATGTAATTCCATATGACTTCGCTTTAAAGTGAAGATAGTCACAGTATGGCCATCTCTTGTAATTCTTTAATTTTCAAGTTATACACCAATAATAATAGCCAGAAACTATTCGAAAAAATAATGTTTAAGATCTCTTGAACGTATGTGTTTTAATTGCATGAAGTTTCAACAAAATTTGACTAATTGGGAATCTTGGTGTATGACAAATTCTGGTTCGAATGAATGCCTCAAGAAGCAAAGCAATTACTTTTTTACGATTTGGCATACCCTATATCCTTTCTTTATAGTATTAGAATGATTATACTTGAAAGATCTTCAAATATTACTGATCTTGGAACCCAATATTCGATAGGAAGATATCGATTATGTTACATCTAAAGCTTTTCAGATGCTGGCATTTTTAAAGAGGCACCCAGGTGACTTTCAAGAATGCATCCCCGTCCAAGTCGGCAGAGGGTTAATTTGAGACAGGACTTCAGACTCACTCCCGTCGCCTTCGCCGAGTTCACATACTGATCTATACTGCCCAGAAACAAGCCCTACAGACAATACTAGCGTTGTCACTTCTACCGTCGCAGCGGTCAAGTCGTCATAGGGTTGCCTTGGTCACAGCATTACCGCCTTTTTAGCGGAATAACACCTGTTCAAGTTGTCATAGGAATAGCCCAGACTGAAAAAGTGAAGCCCGCCTCCGATGCGTCGCAACTTCCGAAATCCCGCCAGCCAGCCTAAACCTCAAGATACGATTCAATGCAGCAAGTAGGTATTCAAGAGCTGCAGCGTCCTACATCGAGACTGGGCAACCGTACAAAAACTCACTAAGTTTTTACTTCAAATAGCCTTTCGCTGCTGTTTTCAATTGAAACACATCTTCCATCACCTTTACCTGCATATGGTCCATCGTCTGCTTCAAATACCCGAAAAAACCCATGCTCATGTACACGAATTTTACAGGTATCAGAACTTTATGTTCTCTCTATAGGTTTCAACAGTCACGACCTAAGAGACTTAGCGAAGGCCAAGCGACTTGCCATAAAGCCATCGTTCTTCTTAAATGTATCAAATTTAAGTTGGAAGCGTACAGAATTTTTTATGTTTACAGGAATATAAATAAATATATTTTTTTCGAGTTCGAGAAAAGAAATTAAAAAATAAAATGAATTGGAAATTTAAAAAATTAAATGGAAATCCGAAAAAACATGTTACTAAGCAACAGAATAAGATACTAAAATATTACGTAAACATAAGATTACAAATACAAATACATAACAACTAATAACCAGAACCAACAGAGTCAAGACCATCTAAAACATATCCAAAAGTCTATCCCACGACGGTGCTACCCACGAGTAGAGCTCGTACGCTGAATATCGTATAAGGTATAAATTTAAGGAGCAACCAAGTAAATGATTACGATCTCCTTAACCAGAAGACGGATCTTGTGCAGTCGTTGAAAGCCACATTTAGCTTGATGGAACAGGATAAGCACAAGTGAGGGAAAAGAAGACTGTCATCGGAAAAGTACGGTAGAATAAAAGATTTGATAAGAATCGAACGCGTGTTCGTAGAGAAAGTTCCGGAAGACATTCAACGAAGCCCACCATAAATTCTACCAATATAATTGCATTCTAGAATTGAGGAAGATACCAAGATTTTATACACGATTCGAAAATTGCAGAACTGTGTAATTTAAAAAAAAGCATGTGGAAGATCAGATACTTCAATTTCTCTGCGATACAATGCATTGCGACTTTTCGGTATTAAGTAATAATAAAAGAGTGTTATCAGCCCAACGTACAATATTGCGAAAGTCCGAATTTAGCCTATCAATGCAATCCTCTACCAGTCCTATTGGTCAACTGCGATGGACACCTCAATTTAGAGTCAAAACAACGGACACAGTAGAGGGATGAAAATCGAAGTCTGAGGCCAACTTTTCAATCAAATTGAAATGATTGACCATGTCAAATGTTTTGGAGAAATCAAACAGGGCAAGAACACACAGATGGTCCATGTGTAGCGAGCTGCGTGTATCATTCGTAACATTTAGAAAGGCTGTTTCACAACTACGAGATTTACTAAGAACCGACTGGAAAGCACTTAATAAGTTAAGGTTTTCTAAATAATCAATTACTTGCTGTACCAGCAATTTTTCCAGGACCTTAGCAAGAAATCCTATAACAGCTTAAAATCACCGGGAACCTCAGCTGCATTGATCTTAGACACTGGAACTAATGTAGCGATTTTCCAAGTGGAAAGAAATATCGACATGATAAGGCAGGTGTTAAAAATATTGAGAATCGCCTGTATTATCCAAGGCAGAAGAAGCCTGATAAACCTGAGTGGAATACCATCAGGCTCCACTGCATCAGATTTGACAGCACCAATGACCACAGCAAACTCTCTGATATTAACACATCTAAAACTAAAACAAGGCTGATCATTACTTGAGGGAAATACGAAGCGATTTAAACTCAGCTGTCCAGAACTACGTGCGGAAAAGATAGGGAAAGAAGTGAAATGGGAATTAAGTAAGTCAGGATCAAAGTTACACTGGGATTTATTTCTAGCATACACAGAGGCCTTACGCAAGTTTTTCCACAAGATTTTGGACGATAGTTGGGGGGTCAAACTTTTGCTTAAAGTATCGTCTCTTGGCCGCGCGAACCCTAGAGTTGACCAGATTTTTAATAATTTTGTAATGTGTACAAGTTTCACTAGTCTTTAATCTAAGGTAGCTGCGATATAAAAAACCCCCTTCAATAATAATTGGCTGGATCACTGCTAAAAACCATGGATAATGATTTTCCCTGATTCTTCAAGAGTTAGCTGAAGCATATTAATCGTGAAGATAATATAGAAGTTCGCAAAATCCTTTAATTTTCTCATCCACTGAGGTACGAAGGGTGATGTCATTCCAGGGTAACAAAGCACACTCATCTTCCAACTGATATACATAGATCAATATCATCATATTTCCTGTATGATATATCCTTGGATAGATTTACTTCGCAGCGAATCATTTTTTATTTTTTTTTGTCGGAAAAAATGCAGAAGAACTACTGCAATATATTTTTTGCAGTGGTCTTAAGAAGGGGCGGTAGGGCGAGAGCAGGCCTGCATCACCAATTGGTGTCTCTTCGAGGCAAATGTTAAAACATTTATGAGAATCTAAATTATTCTGCACAGTAAATTGCTGAATCGGAAAAAAAAAGAAAGACCTTAACCCCACCAAGGAATATATTGCACAAATTTTCAATTCTCGGCAAATTCAAGACAGATGGTATAATCGTAACTGAAACTATGTAAATACGTTTTCACAATTGCTTCAAACATATCGGTCTACAATCTAAAACAAACATTCACTATAGTGAATCAATGAGTTTGCAAAAATTTTCACAATTCTTTTACATTTTAAAAATTATCACTTACCAAATTCCATTTCCAATATCCTATCCTAACCACAAATCTTCACATCCTCACTATCCAATAGAAAAATCTGCCGTCTCCTAGAATCGCCATAAAAAATCCATTATTCAATAGTGAAATTATCCTGTGCCAGAAAAAAGAATCCTATTTTTCCATCCCAGAGTTGCTGCTTCTCTCTTTTCAAATGGATGAGGAAATTAACCCCGGAAAATTTAAATCGAATTTAGTCAGCCTCCTCCGTACATTTGACTTTAGTTTCCCTATAAAAAAACAGGAAAAGAAAAATCCAGGCCACCACGGGATTTTCTTTGGAAAAATATCTTCACAATCTTCAGAGCTGGGACAATTCCAACAGACTTTTGCTCATGTTTTTTTTTTTTTTTTGCTCTCCCTTTCAAGCTCTTGGACTTGTGTTCTCAAACCAAGAATAAGCCCAATAGCAGGAAGAAAATTTAGTAACATCGCAATTTTCCTCGAATTTCGATAAGTGCAGGCTGGATTTGTGCTAAGCCACACACACACACATATATATATATATGTGCAGCTATGGTATGTAACATAGAGTTATGGTTCCAGGGCTGCGAGAGAATAACCGACGCCTGCTTCTAAAAGGCTTCCAATATATAAGATAATCAGGTACCTTGAAATATTGTTCCGCAATTTCCTGGAGTAAAAAAAAACATAGAAAAAAATCCTATAAAAGCATAGTATACGAAGAACAGAAAAAAATACACGCTCTACCACGAAAAGATCATCCAGCACCATTAACGGTCCAGGATCAAAATCAGGACCCCACAAGCACGAGGCAGGAATGTATGTATGTATGTATGTATATATGTGCATTGAAAATAACGGTAGGTATCCAAATATATCTACTGCTATCCTAGACCGACCTGTTTTTGTTACTAATCGTGGAGACAGAAGGAATATTTATATTCATCCTTGATCGTCGGCAGGAGATTGTGGCAAAATTTGTGGTTAAGCCTTAGTCTGCGTAAGGGCTGAAGTTTATAGTGTTCAATTTCTAAGGGTAGCTCCCTCATTATTTTTGCACTCTGATAGGAAGGCAAACAGCCAGCCAGCCAGCCAGCCAACCAGCCGTCTGACTGTGTGTGGTATACCTCTATAGTGAGCACACAGAGTCCGCAACTTCATTGTAGCTCCTTCCGTCCTTCCTTTTCGAAAGTCTACCCAGAATCAGACAAAAAAGTGCCGACACAATAAATACGCCTATTGACGTATCTTTTATTTATAGGATTTGTGCTGGTTAACGATGAAATTGCTCAAAATCTCGACAGGTTAAAGAAGGGAAATGTTACTTATCCATACTTAGGGGAAAAATTCATTACTTTCAATTAGCTTGATTAATTAGGGGAGGCTAATTGATAGGCATTTAGAGAACATTTTTGTGGGAATAAATAAACGACCTAAGAGATGGAAAATGTGAGCCGAATAAATAAATGTTTTTTTTTTTTACATAGATATTTTCCCACGTAAAAAAAAAAACGAATCTTTTAGATGAATCTTATTTTGGATGACATTTTTGAGGACGAATCTTTAGAAAACCTTTTAAAAATTTAATAATGTAGAAGGTCACGAATTATATCTAGTTGCCAAGGTTTTAAAGAACGTAGGTATTTGGAAATCTAAAGGTCACAGAAATTTAAAAAGGTATAATTTGTGGCTTTTTAAAGGAAATAAATTCTCTTATAATTGCGGAAAGTAAGAGAACTAAAATGCAAAAGGCAAAAAAGGAAATATTAGAGCTTGTTTACAGATTTTTATTTAAATTTGTGAATAGCTTCGATTGAAGAGTTGGAGTCCCTTTGAAAAATGATCATTTAGGGAAGTGCCATTGGTTGTTTTCGCTGACGCGTCAAAGACAGCCCTGGAATTTCTTGTTGAATTACCTTTGACTACCGCATATTGGGATAAATATAAACGTGGTTCGTTTAACGTAGATAGCTTGTTCTGGTCGTAGCATACTGCATACAGCAGTATGCTACGCTGAGGCTAGCAGCAGCGTGTATGCGCGGGCTGTTTTCTGTATGGAAGGAGTGTCTACACACGCGGAACGTACCCTGATGGAAAGAAGAAGAAGAGCGCTGTATGACTTGAACTTTTTGGCATGGGAAAGGAAAGAACGAAAGTAACGCGACATTTTTGCGGGCTAAAAAATTTTTATTAATCTCCATAGTTAAAGAGTGTTGACTTCCTTTTTACCGATTACAATCGACGTATTAAATAACCGTAGAGCATATTGGTGAGGTCGGCCGAAATCCCAACTTAATAAATGGCTGAAGTAAAATACGCCTGGAAATTATTTTATCGGTAGTGTGGTTTTTGCTCGAGTCCCAGTTCCTAGTGGCATCCGCCGACTAGCGTGAACAGAATTTATAGTCAAAAGGGATCCAATACTGGCATCAAATAAATCCAGGAAATCTAAAAAGGTAAAAATAAATTTTGTTAAATTATTGTAAATGTTCGCAATACTCACGAAACTTCGTCGACAGGCAACAAAAGCAAGAAAAAAGGCGCAACTTATCTGAATGTATATGGAAAAGGGGCCCTCAAATTCCTATGTTGCAACTGTAAGCGCCAGAGGCATCTCCAGGGGATCTCCGGCGTCGCTATAAAAGTCTCCCGAAAGAGACAAGGCGGAGGATGTGGCTGGAACTTAATTATTTCTTCTTGTGATTTTTATAGTTATATGTATATAATGAATTTTTAACACTTTTGGTGTCCAACTTGTCATAAGAAGAGAAAGTTAGTGCATGGACTGTTGACCGACTACGAAAGTCATTCTATTGGTACAGCAATTAAGTAGGGCAGATTAAGTTATTGAAGGGACCAACGAAGCCCGGAAAGCGGGAAAACGTTTAATTAAGAGAAGACTGAAATTTCTGCTCCAAATCACATAACATAGCTAACGTCCCTTTCGTCCGGACAGGACAAAATTCATTAAGTTTTATTTAATAAGTTTAAATAAAAAAAAGAAGAAGGAACTGGAGAGAAGTTATATGCATACCTAAATATACACGAAAGTACAAGGTTCCTTCTGAACCAAATAAGTATCAAACTCAGGCCAAATGTAAGCAAGAATTATCCTAATACCTAAATTTAACGACTAGTAGGCATATCAAGTGTAGCAATCCAAGGAGTAGGAGTCAATAACCTAAAAAACTTTCCATACAAATTTTTCAGGTCGTCGAAACTAACCACACTTTCTTCCTCCAGAGAGCTCCTTCTAGGGACCAGACAAACTGTAAATTAAATTTCAATATAATTCAAAATTCCGCACAATAAGAGGTGTTATTTTAATTAGCCCGCTATTTCGGTAGATGTCACTTTTGGAGCTGCCATTTTTTGACATTTGACAAGTAGAAACTACGCCATTAATAAAAATGGAACGATACACGATTCAACAACGCTTTGAAATTATTAAAATTCACTATAAAAATGGTGAAAATGTGGCAGAGACGGTTCGTAAAACTCGAAAATTTTTGGGTCGTCGTGAAGCACCTTGTCGGATCGCAATACAGAAATTGGTAGAAAAATTCGAGCTGTCGGGACAAGTTAGTGATATGAAGAATAAAACCCGTGCACGTCGCTCAAGAACAGCCGAGAATATTGCTGCTGTAGCCGAAAGTGTTGAAGAAAACCCAGGTTTGTCCATTCCTCGTCGTTCTTTGGAATTAGGCATTCCACAAACGTCATTACACCGTATTTTGCATAAAGATTTGGGTCTTAAGGCTTATAAAGTTCAGTTAACACAAGAACTCAAGCCGGTCGATCATCAACAACGTCGAGTCCTTGCTGATTGGGTCCTTGAAATGCATGAAAATGATCCGGAATTCCATCGAAAACTCATCTTGAGTGATGAGTCCCATTTCCACCTCGATGGCTTCGTCAACAAACAAAATTGTCGCATCTGGGGCTCGGAAAACCCAAGAGTTATTGTTGAAAAGCCTCTCTATCCTCAACGTGTGACTGTTTGGTGCGGTTTATGGTCCCGCGGGGTCATTGGACCTTACTTTTTCGAAAATGAGGCTGGAGCAACAGTTACGGTGAATGGATTGCGCTATCGACAGATGATTAATGATTTTTTATGGCCGGAATTGGATGGTATTGATCTGGACAACGTTTACTTTCAACAAGACGGCGCTACGTGCCATACAAGCAACGAAACCATTGATCTTTTACGGGAAAAGTTTCCGGACCGTGTTATCTCTCGAAGAGGTGATCACAACTGGCCACCGAGATCTTGTGACTTAACACCTTGCGACTTCTTCCTTTGGGGCCACGTGAAAGAGAAGGTCTACGCCAACAGCCCAGCGTCGATTCAAGACCTCAAAGATAGAATTCGTGAGGCTATCGAGGACATAGGGCTGCCACTTTGCGATTCGGTTATGGAAAATTTCATGAAAAGGATATGGTCCTGTAGGCGTGGTCGTGGTGGTCATTTGGCTGATGTTATTTTCCATTATTAACGGCATACCTTCCTCTTTATAATGAAATAAAGAGCCGATCATTTATCTCAAAAACTGACATTTTTCTTTGAATATCAAAATAACACCTCTTATTGGAAAACCCTAATTATAAGATAGTGACGGTGAGGTAAGACTCCATAGCACTCAGGCCTTCCATGCTAGGCAGGCCCGGATAAAATAGATTGTGCATTCTTAAAGAAATTAAATTTGGTTTGCGCTAAGGAGACTGGGGTCCATGTACCATTTGAGAAAGATTACATGTTCCTGCCATTCTATTATTATAATAAAAACTAAAACGCTTCCGGAAGTATTTGTTTTGCTTACTATTAATGTCAAGTAAAAAAAGGTAAAGCTCACTTCATTCCGGCATTCCGGTACTTATGAATCGAGAAAGAACTGATTTGGAAAGAAAGTATTTTCTTATTTTGGAGTCTTAAAAATGTTCTACATTACGATTTAATGTTTTCCGTTTTTTTTTTTTTCTATATTTATAATACCCATATAGGCCACAATTGTTTTCCGTAACATCATTATATTAGTGATTGATTGCCTGTATAATCTATAGAATCTGGTACTAATACATGGATTGCTGACGCTGGTATAGCGATTTGGACGAGACAAACTACGGATTGTTCTTCGCGTTTTGAGAATCGTATGCACCTGTTATTGAATAACCTGAGCATTGGTTAAAAGGATTTAGTATCGATAAAATTAACGAAATATTAGTATATAAATTAAAAGAAAGAAGAAAGCACATCTCATTCTGGGTAAAGCAAACCAAATATGTACATGCATGACGGTTCATCTTCCTTTTCTTAAATGTTCATATTTGAAGGTCACTTTGGCTTTTAAACAATTTTACCTGAAATATTAAACGTTAATTTGGAGCATATTATTAGCTGTCATTGGTAAAATACATGTAGATTTGGTACGTCCCAGGGAAGTCCAGTGAGGAAAAAGTTAATGTCAAAATAGTTTTTATTATTCCGATGCTAGATTTTTTTTTTTTGAAGATAGTATGTAAACATTAGTTCGTAGGACGCGACCATACCAGTTTGAATTCAATCTTATTGCTTTACTAATAAATCACGCTAATAACGTAATGGAACTGTAAGGTCTTTCTTTTCCGCTCTCCCGGAGCCCCTCTCTTGGTATAGTTGACTAAATCCGCTGTCCAGTCACCTTTAGGGTAATATCCCAATGAACATTTTTGCAACTAATTAGTTGCAAGAATTAGATTTTTATTTTATAATGGTTGTATAACAGCTACATGAAAACTTAAATGTTTTATAGAGGTACCGCTTTTTCCTATTGAGTTCCGGTGCTAAATTGTTTTATAATGTAGCACTGAGAACGCTTTCCGAACTTCTTATAAAACAGTTTTGCTCCGGAAACTAATTTATTCCATAAGTATTTTATAATATTTCGAAACAAATCTTTGAAAGGCCTTTTAAAACAATTTAGCTTCCGGAGCAATTTAGTTGTCGGAGAGTTTTGTAAACATATCACAAAATTAAATTAGAACACTTATAAAACCATTTGGTTGCGACTTGAATTGAGCATGGGATCTCGCTTTTATATTGTATTTTGTATTTTAGCTTTTATGACAACTTTATAAAAAAATGGAAGCTTTACATTGGTATTAAATACTTTAACAAAAACCGTTCGTCACAAATACCAATTAACCTGTGTAAAACTAAGTACTGGAGTACTATGCACTTTGACATTTCCGATCCTGAAGATTTAACACGAATCTAAAATGTTTTATAAGAGCAGTAATGTGAGGTGAAAGCATTCGGCCATTTTATAAAAAAGTGAATTAATTGCAGCGAGCAACATTTTAGCATTTAACTATTTCGTTTACTGACACGCAAAATAAACACGCGAATAAAACAAAAAAAAATTAATGATTTCACTTTTAATTTTTAATTTTTTTAAACGATTTGGAACTTAACATTAAAAATATATTTAATAATAAAGATTTATTTAAGTTCATTTATTTTTAGAATTTACTAGGCGCGTTGTATTTTTTCGAGCTAGAAGTATAACTTTTACAATAAAATTAAAGTTGCATGACATTTTATTCCAATATTAATCGAAAATTAATGTTTACGCATTACGCATATAAGTATTCCAAACAAAATTATGTTGGTAGACAAAGTCTGAATTCATAAATTATTTTTCCTGCTCACACATTTTTTAAGGAAATTTGTAATACATTTTTCATAAAGAAAAAATAAGACAACAATAGATCCATATACACAAATACATATAAGTTTTAACAAATAACTGCAGGAAGGAAGTTTTCACAACAACTATAAAATATCTCCGCAACCAAGTTGTTGATACAAGTGGTTTTATAAGGGTTTCAAACACTTTCTCGCAGACTGCTAAAACGTTTTATTATTGCTTTATAAATTAGTTTCCACAACCCTTATACAGTGTGCCCAGTTAGCTCTATAAGAGTTTTTTTAAAGCTCGTACAAGATTTTTAACAACAATCTTATAAAACAGTGTGTTTTATAAAGAGTTGTGAGAGCATTTCCGTGGCTATAATAAAGTATAAATTGTTCATTGGGATAGGGACACTGAGTCAGATGTGCACACAGTGTGATTGGGAGGTTGGGACCGGCACGGAAGGCATATTTGTTATGGTCGTAGCGTATTCCCTATAGCAATATGCTACACGTACTGAAGCGCGTAGGCCGGCTGCGTCAAACATAAAAAAATGAACGCACCCCGACCGAGAGTAATGCTTCCTTACGCTCAGGTGCCATGGTGACATAACTGAAAGGTAAGATCGATCTGCCATTTCGTAAAAGTGCAAGAATGAGAAAAGTCCCAGACAATTTCTATCGAAAGTTCTAGCCGGCATCCAGTCCAAAAGAGTAATAATTTTTACATAAATTTCGTTCGGCTAAGTTAAACCTCTAAACAATTTTAGAAATTTCCGAAGGGGAGCGAAAGGAAAAGAAAAATCATTACGCGTTCGTCGAAAATTCGCCGTGCACCACGAGAAAATTCCGAGGAGTAAAGAGAAAATAAACTAAATCCACTGCGGAAGCAAAATAAGGAAGAGAATCCTACGTGGTGCTGTGCGAGCCTTTGTAACATGCATCATCAAAGCCAAGAAGAGAGCGCTGCTTACTTCTAGCTGGAATTCAAACTCTATAAGTAGCTCAAATTACTAATCGTGCTTAACGATCCTTTCGTCGGCAATAGAGAGGAAAGCTACAAGTATATAGATAGTTCATCAGGTACAAACAGTAAGTACATTCCTCGATTAAATCTTCTTAACGGACCGTCTGAATCAAGTACAACACCACCACCGGAAGAATTACTACCAGAAACATGGAGTGTGTATGATGTTTCACATTTTTACGTGTTAATGACAGCACGCCACAGTGCGATACACCTAGTCGCCATAAAATCAATGGCAAACGTATATTACAACTTTCTGAGGATGGACGTATAACGGTATAACATTACTTGTTTTACGCAAGGATATTAGATGTTCCTGGTTTCCATCTCAGCCCGTTCAATCACAACTAGGAGCTTGAATGTTCTGTATGTCAGATAGCAAGGCCACACAGTATGTAGAAGTGATCGAATTATTATGCTTATTAACGTTAAAATATCCAATTTATATTAAATGCTAAGTAACAGGGACTGACAAGTAAGATTCTAGAACAATGTTCGAGTATTAACTTGCTTTGTCTTAAAAGAAAAAGCTTTAGCCCTAACTTTTAATAACGTTTTACTTCAAATCTGCCTTAGCTTAATTTTGTAATGTCATTGCCTTTTCGTAGTTAAGATATTATTAGGTTTTCGTAGATTTATTTTTTTTTTGGGTACATGATAATCCTGTTGGAGTTAGTTGGATTAATACCTTATGGAAGATTTGAGCAAAAGAATTTTACGTCACGCTACTAATCAAGTTTAGTTGCAACAAAAAAAAAAAAAAAACAGAAACGAAAACAAAAGAAAAAACTCAGGTTAGATATTGTAACAATCGAAGAATCCCAATGAATTCCGTATCAGAGTTGCAGCGAGAAACATTGCTTTTTTTGAAATATATATGAGTGCCACTGGGCCTCCTTAATTTTTTTAAACAGCGGGTGTTGAAGCGCTTCATCAGGCCGTGGAGAAATGTGAGTATTTTTTTTTTTATGTGCAAAATTTTTTTCTTATATTCATATAACTCAGTTCATTGAGATCGTGGAGATATTCGATTGATCGTAATGATTAAACGCCTATACGTTTTTGTTTGCATTGTGGTAAATAACGATAGACCATTTAGTAAAACCATGAACTTCACATTTTCGTTTTGCTTCCTTTAATAAAACAAGGACTCGAGATTTAGGTATTTAACACTCAGTTAAAGATGCACTAAGGTAATGTTAATGAAAGGATTAATTTAGTTAGTTTGGATTCTGAAGGCATATAAGAAAAGAAAATTATTTTGGTACTCTTGAACTTAGCACATTTCTTTATTAAATGTTTTCTTGTATATGTAAACTAAAAGAAAAAAAGGGAAAGAAACAAGACAAAAGTCTAGAAATTATATGCACATATACGCAATTTAGTAATAACTCATTACCATACGTGTATATATAGTTTTGCTGATAAGCTTAATTGGAGCCTTTAGTTCATATATGTCATGCTCATATTGTTGTAATGATAGGCTTACCGTAGTTCAATTACTATATACATGTATACTCCGCTTAATACTAGTTTAATACTACACACTTTTATAGTTCTTTGATTTCTTGAGATACTAACCCGTGTATCTTCTTAATGTATCTCCCGCGAAATAAAGCGAATTTTGTTGTACGAAATTATAACGTAAAAATGGAGATCTAGGACTGTTTATTTCTTCCTTCACATCCTGGAGCCCTCTCATCCGAAGGTCGTATAGGTCCGCTTTAATCTTTTCCATAGGTCAACAAGGGACTTTGAACGATTGCAAATTCAATGGGAGGATGGGGCTTGGCCAAGAAGGCATGCCATCTGCACCTTCATGGGAATGCAGGTAAGTGACGTAAAGGTTCCTTCAGGACTGAGTGAGTGCGAGGCTTTCGTATGTAGGCACGAAAATCTTTTTTTTTTTTATTATGGTTGGTGACAAGCGGCAGGTTATTTCGGGAACTCCCCCACACTCTCCGCCACCCTTAGCCGAGGTGCTAGTGTGCTGCCCTGTACTAACGCTGTCATCGAGTGATCTGTCAGCTCATGCTGGCAGTTTGGACTTCACGTCCTGACCATTCACTCTCAACATACTTCCATAACATATCATCAACGTATTCAAGTAAGTAATGATACGTGGTATAAGGGTCCCTTCTGAACCGGATGTGTGTTGCTTCGTTTTTGTGTAGGTACGAAATTTTTTTGTATATGGCCGATGACAGCGGCAGGTAATCGTGGAACCCCCCCACACTCTCCGCCAATAGCTGAGGCGAACTAGCGTGCCGCCCAGCACTTCAACGCTGTCCACCGAGTGCTCTGTCGGCTTATGCTGGCCGTTGGGACTTAACGTCCAAGCCAATCACTCAACATAGTACCATAACAGGCTCAACTTATTTCATGTTTCCCAGCTCTACATATTCGTCGAAAAATTTATTATAATTTTTCTTTCATTCTGATATTTAATACTTACACTACGCTTACACTATCACAAATATAGAAGAATGTAAAGCAAAATAACATGAAAAAGAAAATCTTCCTCTCACCTTACCCGTATATTCATGTAATTGATTTTATTTATGAATTGGAAAAAAATTGATTTCTTGGATCGACAATTTTTTAGATTCTTTCCCTTTAAAAGTTCCCTAATACAAACGTTCTGCTACCAAAGATTTTACTAGCTAAATATTAGTATAATATTTGTTACTTATTTCGCGCTTAATTTTCAAGTTTAGGGTTAGTATAAGTTTGATTGATTACCGTTTTTAGATTATTTTAATTTTCTTTTTTCTGTGTTTTATTTTATTTCCTTCATGTATTATTATACTCCTGGGCTTGTTGTCAGTGTGCTCCAGTTTTATTTATGCCATCCTGCAGCAAATTTTTCCGCTTCTTTGTTGGCTTCCACGTTTTTAATCTCTTTTTCAGGATTCTTTCCCTATTTTTGTTTTAAATTTAATTCTTTTAGCAAACAGGCAATTTTTTTTTAAATTTCAACTTGAAATTTCTCCTTGTGTTTCTTTTACTCCTCTCCTGTCGCTAATCTCAAGGTAGAAACACATCTAGGCCTCAAGGCTGCATCGAGGCGTTGTCAATATTTCCAACACTGGTTTTTAAATGGTTACTCGATTTATCAATTTATGTGCAGAATATTAGCTCTCTATATAAACGTGGTCTCGAGTTATCGAATTTAAATCTCGAGACAACAAGAAGTACAAAATCGCTATATTTATATGACACAAACAAAAAATTCTGACGTGTAGAGAAAAAACCAAAATCGGATTCAGAAACTCCAAGTTACGAAATCTGGGCAGGTAAGGTTATTACATTTTTGGGCTTGTCAAACAGTGTAAGTGTGATATAAATTCTAGAAAACTGATAAAAAGGAAGAACCTGAGAAGAAGCGCTGCAAGTAATAATAATAATAATATATAGTACACAAGATTTACAATCTGATATTAGTACAACTAAATTGGAGGATGTATAATTGCGACTGCGCATTCAAAAAAAAAAAAAAAAACTAAAACTAAATAAATAAAATAAAAAGGGTAGCCATTCAGGTTAGACTACAAACAAAAGGAAAAAGGAAAAAAAAACGCGTAGAAAAAAAATTAATAATAAGCATACAAAATGAAATGAAAAACTATATAAAGAATAAAGAATAGGTCATGAGAGAATAAGTAAAATTAAATAAAAATCAAACCAAATTTAATCTAATTTATGCCAACTGAAGGAAGAACTGAAAAGCGATCCTTGAATAGCCTCTTGAACATGTGCAGGAAACCAACGTTTTGAATATTTGTTGGTAAACTATTCCACAATTTAGTAGCCTTAACAAAGTAAGAACATTCATAAGCAGATGTACGGATACGAGGCAAGAGAATATTAGAGTTTCTAACAGAACGTAAATTTTGTATATGTGAAAACAAATAGCTTGGGGTTCTTGATTTTAGCAGATTATATAGAAAAATCAAAAAATTGAATTCAAGATATTTGAATATGAAGAAGCCGAGCAAACGATAATTGAAAGGAGAGACGTGGTCAAACCTTTGAAGGCCATAGATAAATCTGATGCATAAGTTTACGGGAGTAGGTCCATTTGAAATTTTGGGTATATTATAATACATTTCCAAATGTAAAATGAGGTATCAGAAGATTTTTCACCAATTTTGACCGTATCACAATTGCCCCTGAGTCCTCCAAAGATCTTATCAAGGATTGAGCTAACATGATCGCAGCATTTCAGGAATGAAGTTATAGTTATGCCTAGATTTTAAACAGACCCCACCAAAGATAGAGGGGCATCGTTAAGTAAAGTGTCGGGGAATTCAGTAATATTCAGCTTGGTAATAATGTAGTGAGATTTACTTGGATTAAGAGTCAGATGGTTGGATCTATCTTATTTAGGTTACTATTTACTCGAGCAAAGCAATCCTCGATCAGACCAATAGATCTGCTGAAGTAAATCTGCACGTCATCAGCATACAAGTGAATAATAACATCTTCCACAGTTGCAGGCAGATCAAATATGAAGATACTGAAAAGCAGGGGTCCCAATATTGATCCCTGCGGAATACCACAAGACAGTGAAAGGAGGCATGAGAAAGTATCGTTTACCTTTACTTGTTGATATCTGTCTGATAAGAAACTTTGAATTAACTGAACAGCCAGAGAGGAGAACCCAAAATAAGTAGATAATTTCTGCAGAAGCATCATGTGATTGACGCAGTCGAAAGCCCTAGAAAAGTCCAGAAGGACCAAGATACTGATACAACCGTCATGGAGAGCAGCTCGCAAGTCATCAGTAACTTTTAACAAACCTGAAGTACAGATGTGCTTTACGCGGAATCTTGATTGCCATTTGGTTAAAAATGCATTTTCTTCTAAAAATATTGACATCTGGGTGTACAGTAGCTTTTCCAGAAGTTTGGAGAGAAAGGAGAGAATGCTTATCGGGCGGAAACCAGTCATGTCAGTAGGAGAAGATTTTTTCGGTAGAGCCAGCATGTTGCAATTTTCCATCTATTAGGAAAAATAGAACGAATCAAACACGAATTAAACAGAAAAACCAAATGATCAATAATCAAAGGGAGGATAACTTTTAAGAAAGCGAGGCTGTATTTCGTCGGGACCCACAGGAATAGGAAGGCCGACGTTAAGATTAATCTATTTGATTCGACTGTGTTATCAGGTGACATCCTCCGTTGGTACTATTTCCTGTCCTTGCTGTAAAACGTGACTATTTTGTTCATCTAGGTAGAAATCGGAAAAGTTGAAATTTTTCCTTGTACCGCAGCAACCAAGTTTCCTCAAACTATTCCATATTATTTTTGGCGGAGGACTAGGATTTAACCTTCCCATAAAGTATCTTCTTTTGGATTTCCTTAAGTCGAGAGTAACACGATTTCGTGCCGTTTTATATAGTTTCATGGTATTTTGCGATTTGAAACGCCGATTAAGCTGATAGAAATATTCCCGTTCAGAAATTAGAGCAGATATGTCAGCAGTAAACCAGGGACATCCGTTTGATTTAATCTTCTTGTGAATTAATGGAATGTACCGATTGTATAAGTAATTGAAAAAAAAAAAATCATTCAAAATAGTCACTTGCTGGTTTGCACATGCACATTCGTAGAAGTCTCCCCAGTCGAGGGTACTAAAGTACCACATAGAAGCTCAATATTATCTTGATAGTCTGCTGTATTTTACAGTTTATATTCTTGGAAGGAGAACAAAACCAATTCTATTTAAAAATCATGTAAGTGAATCGTATCATGGATAGCCTTTACAGCTATTCTGCTTAAATATATATGATTATCAAAAGAATTCTTGTATCAATATACCTCTTACCACCTTCCTTACCACTGATATACGCAGTATCTACACTAAAACAAATACTCTCTAAAGCCTCCAATTATATTAATAGTAAGGTGTCAAACTGCTTACACAAAACAGAAACGCCAATGATTTAATTACTATAACCAAGGATATCCAAATGCGTCAATTCAGTGAAAACTTACATAATTCACGGTCACAATCGATAATTCTCAAACGCCCATTTAATAAAGAGACCAAAACGAATCTTGCCTTACTGCTTGGCGCGTCTTGTTTACCAAAAGTCTGTGCAAACATAGTCTAGTCAAGCCGCCAAAACTGAGCAACACTCTAAGACCATAAGAAACATAAGAAAAAAAAAAGGAAGAAAAAACACCAAAAACTCACCAAAATTAAAAATTAAAAAACTGAAAATGTCGTTGTCGCAGAGACTTTTGCTGAAGACTTCCGGAGTCTAGACTTTAGACGATGACACGAAAACGATAGAAAGGTATGCGAGACGCAATAAAAAATTCTTTGCTGACGCAATCCACAACATTTAAATTCCGGGGAGGTGGGTGATATTGGTGAGTTGCGCTTCCATTTTTAATCTTTTTTTTTATTTTTTTTTTTTATTTTCATAATATAATCGATGCCTTGCCTATACTAACTAAAGTGGCAACAAGAGTTGGAGAAAAATAAATAAAAAGTCCAAGCTCTACGGAATATAGGTCAAATGCTAATTTATTGGGTGGAATTTCAACTTCGCGCTTTTTTTTTTTAATTTGTTTTTTTTTTTAATGAGAAAGTTAATTTTAATCGGGGGAACCCGTCACAGAACAGGTGATCAGGAAATTTACGCTGCTCATAAATGTGGAAGTGAGGTGCGCTGTTGTTGACTTTTGTATGAGTTTTTCTTTTGTTTTTACCTTTTTTGATAGATGAACGCTTTTCTATTTGCATAAAATACAGTTAAAGCGCTAAGTATTCTCCACCAACCTGTTGCGACTACATATTATAAATTTCGTAATTTTTAATTGAATTTTAAGCGTTTTTTTTTTTTTAAGAAGTAACTAAAATAAGGAGGACCTTCAACTGTGCATAAAATTATTGAGTAAATTCTTAATGGCTGATCAGAACATTCTTTCAGGTAAATAATGATTTCTGCTTCAGAGAAGCCAACCTAAGCACATTAATGAACTAACAATTTTACTCAATAATCTGTAAAAAAATTTTGATCTGATAGTTTTAATCGAGACTTGGTTTGGCCACACTAATTGTTACTTACTATAGATGATTTCGTGAAATTTGAAAAGCCAAATTGCTTTAACAAGACTGACGGCATTATGGACGGGATAACCTTTCAGCTGAGGTATTGAATGTGAACTAAATGATGCAAATGCAATAGAATTGGAAGTTTATTTACCATAAGATAGAAACCTTAATATTAGTCATATATGGTGTTTCCCACTAGGAGGTCAATAGAGCAGACGAACCAAAAATTGTATGGCAGGGGGGGGGGGGGGGGGCATATCAACCATTTAGGAGTTACAGGGTGATTAAGAAAAAAAGCTAGTTTTTGCCAAAACACCCTGTATCTTAAAAACTACAGGGTGTAAGGTCACAGTTAAGAGCTCATTGTATGCAAAACTTCATGGCCTTTGCAACGACTGCTCACCCCACTCCCGTCAAGAATTATGGTTGTCTAAACTAAAAATTTCGGATTTTCTTACCTTTTATTTTAATTTAACCTCTATTATTTTTGCAAAAAGGTCATTAACATTAGTTTTTTTTTATAAAAACTGTAGACTCTCCTCTTTTAGTTGACCTATTACACCCTATGTGTTAACTGTAGCCGTTAAACAGTTATTAACTCATAACCTATTCCGGTCACACCGAAATTAGACGATATTTTTTAAAATGACGTGCTAAGGGAACAAATTATCGTTGAGAATAGGTTTGAAAATAGGTTTGAGAATAAGTTTAGAGCTAAGAACTCTTAAAGGGCTTCAGATAGCACATTGCGTGTAATAGGTCAACTTAAAGAGGAAGGTCTAGAGTTTGCAGTTTTTATAAAAAAAAGTTATGTTAACGACCTTCTTGCAATAATAATAGAGGTTAAATTAAAAAAATAGGTAAGAAAATCCGAAATTTTTAGTTCAGACAACCATAATTCTTGATGGGAGAGGGGTATGGAGTTGGTTGAGCAGTCGTTGGAAAGGCCATGAAGTTCTGCATACAATGAGCTCTTAACTGTGACCGTACACCCTGTAGTTTAAGATACAGGGTGTTTTGTCAAAAACTAGCTTTTTTTCTTAATCACCCTGTAACTCCTAAACGGTTCATATGGCCCCCCTGCCATACAAATTTTGGTTTGTCTAGGTGAGTATTATCACCTCCCGCTCTATTGACATCCTAGTGGGAAACAGCCTGTATATGAAGGGTACAGGAAAAGAACAAGGTAAATCACGTTTTTGTCTAAATTAAGATAATGATACCGTTGAAAAGGTGGAACAAAGTATACTTTAAGTACATGAAACAAGAAACTTCAAAAATCGCACTGATAAGGGCATAAAGGGATATTTAAAAATATTATAAAACCTAAGAACAAGCTAAGTACAAATTTTGTATGAAAAAACAATGTAAGTCCATGGCAAATTGGCAAGAAAATTTCACAAAAGTGGAAGATAACCATTTGTGATTCTACGCCAATGGTAAAGTATTTTCTTGTTTCATCTAATTTATTTTTTTTTTCTGTAAAACAACCTCACCCGATCGACATACCCATTGTGTTTTTGCTACTTGCAACCTGTTACCAGTGCAACAAATCATCATGAATTGAATTGAATTGAATTGAATTGAATATTATCATCTTCTATATTGCGGAAGTCACCTACTTTGGGAATGAATGCTTTTGAATCATCTAGGGAACATGAAAGATGAAAGGAATACCTGTAGAAAATAAGAAAAGGATATCGCCGAGGAATCACGTTGAAATGTAACATGAGCATTGCCTGGAAGGGACGAGGAAAGTGATATCTACAAAATGTTCCGAGAATATCGTCATAGTAATAGAAGTAATTAGATTATTTTGAAATATAACTTTATTAATGAGAGGAGTAAAGTAATTATGTATATTGTTACGTGCAATAGAAAGAGACAACTGGTGACATCTACTGGCAATGGATAGTAAGCAACTTCAGGTTCGGAGAATCGATGACGGAATGTTCGGGAAGGTTCAGGAATAGAAGGAATAGAAAAGTCAAGAGTGTTCTGGAATAGAACACTCTAGAATAATCTGGAGAGTTTCTAGGGTATAAATATAACAGATGTCACCGCCAGAAAAAGAGTCTTGTCTTAGACGTTGCAGTGTTAACAAGCGAAAGTAATAAACGTGCGAAAGTGTTGTAATTAGATTGCGATAATTGAAAGTACAGTATTAGCGATAATTAAAGTGTAGTTGATTAATTGAAAGTTTGTGAATTGTATAAGATTAGAGTGAAATAAAGAACTTGTATATTAAATATTTAACATTGTGTTTTAAATAACGAACCTAAAGGCCACGCTCGCAATAATATATTATAGTGTGAAAAAAAAATTGCTCGCCAAAATTTGCGCTCGTGGTTATCGCCCTCTTTTCGAGGAAAATCTCATTCATAATTCGTTTTGCTAATTTATTAATCAAATATTCCTAAGAAGATAACTGGAAGATATCCTCCAATCATTGCGCTGATGATTTTTCATCGGAATGTTTGCTGAGATCTTTGAGTTTCCATGCATGTAGTTACGTCAGTAAGTCTGATAATTATAACTGCGATAACCATGATTTTTATTTATTTCATGTATAACAGATTGGCAAATCCCAAATAAAATGAAAAAAAAAGGTGATTAGTTTGTAGATATAAGTTGAAACAGACGGAGATATTTCTATGCAATCGATATATTCAAAAAATTTGCCATACTTAGCTGAAACACACCGATACAATAGCGGCAGCAGTACATACATTTTGTTTTTGCATCAACCTACTTCCAAAAATACAAAGTATGTACCGCACCGCGTCCGCGGATGTTTTTCAGTCTTAATTGTCAATTATATTTCAAATAAGCTAATTTGCGTCCAATATCTCCCATATCTTCATTTCCTTGATATGACTGAATTTAAAATTAAATCATTATGGAGACAGTCTGTCTATTTAGTAGTAGAAAAATCGATTATAATTCCAATTTCTCTGTAATTTTCTGTTTTCGGAAATGTTGTCGATAAGCATAGAAATTATGAGGAAAATTTTTCGAACATGGTTCCTAAGAAAAATGATTATTTTAGTAGCAAAGATTGGTTATGGACCGGACCAGAGAAACGAATCCAATCCAACTTTTTTGGCTTTGCTATTGTAAAGCTGGCTTCCTACGGCGCGTGTTTTCACGAGTCGTGCCACGCAAGCATGAACTAGCCAAAGCGCCGATCCATTTCGAGTCGGTAACAGCAAAGAAGCGGCAGGAGCGTGCGGGAGGTGGCTAGAGCTCATCCGCGCTAAGTGGCTTGGATGATGAAACCACGCGCTGTGGGAAGCAATATTAACAGCATATAAAATTTCTGAAGAAAAATTTGCAAGAAATTTCGCAGGAAAAAATTTATTGTAAATAAAATGCTCACAGTACATCTTTCCGATGAGGATTTCTTTTCCATGAAGTGAATGCAGTGGATTTAGGAAAGGCAAACTAAAAACGGGTCAACATTAGATATTCGTTGTACTGTTTGCTATTTAATCTTTGTATTTATTATTGCAAAGGCTTTCCAAATAAATGTAAATAGGTATGTGTACTTACTACTTAGATAAGTATGAGCAATAAACTGATTCGCACGAAAATTAGAGAAACAGTATATTTATGCTTAAATTCGTATCATCTGAATTCCGTTGCTTTGAAGGCGCCATATTTTGATAATGCGATTCTGATTTCTGATAATCAGTACAGAGAGACACCATGTTTGTTTTTTTTTTAATCATAGGACCAACTAGTTTTTTTTAGATAGGATTAGGTATATTAGATTTTACATTGTAAAGGGTCCGCCAAATAACTTTTTTTTTTGAAAATGCTATAAAAAAGTGTAGTGTAGCTTCGGCTGTGTGGCACGTAGCGCCGTCTTGTTGAAACCAAATGTTGCCAATATCCTCCTCTTCAATTTTCCTGAACAAAAATTCGTTCAACATGGCCCGATAACGATTGCCATTGACTGCAACAGCCACACCTTGCTCATTTTCGAAGAAAAATGGCCCAATTATGCTTCTGGACCAAAATCCGCACCAAACAGTGACTCGTTTTGGGTGTATCGGCTTTTCAATGTATGCGTGCGGGTTTTCTGTGCCCCAAATGCGACAATTTTGCTTGTTTACATACCCGCCAAGATCAAAATGAGCTTCATCCGAAAAGATGATTTTTTTGGCAAAATCGGCATCTTCTGTAAGTCGATCGCAGGCCCACTCAGCGAAGCGTTGTTCAAGCGTATACACAACCATATTCGTTCAGCGGAAGAATAAAACTAATTATCTGTCAAATCAGAAATGAGCTAAGTGTTACCATTCATGAAATAAGCACTAGTTGAAAAATAAAACGTTAGATGGCGGACCCTATATATAAAAATGTAGGCCATGATTGGACAGCAAAAGTGTCATTTCAACAGAAAAGTGTCATATCAACAGAAAAATTGCAAAATGCAAAGAAACTAGACGATAAACAAGAACATAATTGACTAATTATTTTACGCGTTACTATAGTATAGGAACCAGAAAATCATAAATTTCAAGACGACGCTCTACTCTAGCAGAAACTACAATTATGCCTATAACGAGAACATTACAAAATTATGGTGTTGACCACACTAAATTAGTTTAGTAGATTCCATTTGGCTGTACATGGGGCATAAGACCGAGGGAAATGCACTGGATGTACATCTCGATCATCAGACCCATGCTCATATACATATTAAGCCTTCTGTGTATGGCGGCTGAGGACGCTTGTGGGGACTACGATCCGGAAGCTGGCGAGCCTGCTTGGGAATTACGGGCTCCATGCGTCTACGGGCACTGCTGCTCTTGAGGTCTTACTTATCCTGCCACCCCTGGATCTTTCATTCAGGCAGATGCCAAAAGGCCGTGTGGAGTTTGCGCTCATGCGGATGTTGGGAGGACAGCTGGACTGGCTTCGTTTTGGGCGTCGCTTCTCTCTGAGGTTTCCTGCAAGGAAATCGTGGACTGGGGGAGGTACCTTATTCGGTTTTCCCCGGTCTGCTCTACACTTTTCTACCGACGGATCTCTGACTGACGAGCGAGCCGGGGCGGTCGTCTACTTCTCTGAACCTGACATTGTGATGGAGTACTCAATTGGAAGACACACCATTGTCTTCCAGGTTGAAGTTTTCGCCATCGCTTTGGCAGCGAATAGCCCAAGACCTTGATATCTAAACCAAGGGGAAAGACATTGCCATCCTTTTTGATAGTCAGGCAGCCTTGATGTATCTGAGCGGCCCAAGGATAACATCTAAGATACTGGGGGATTGCAGGTCGTCTCATAAGTTGTGTATTCACAACAAGGTATCCTTTCAGTGGGTTACTGGTCAAATGGGAATAATGGGGAATGAAAAGGCTGACCTTTTAGCTAGGGCTGGCTCCTATTCTCTGTTCCTTGGAACGAAACCTGCCGTAGGTATTAACACCTCGAGTATCGGATCTTTCATCAAAGCAGATGTTCATAGGAAGCATTAACAGACATGGGAGAAACTGAGTACTTGTAGGTGCACAAAACTGATTCTTGGTGGGCCCAATAGGAATGTCTCCGATTTTCTTATGGGGCTCGGAAGGAAACAATGTAGAATTGTGGTTAGCATCATCACCGACCACAGCAACCTTCCAGCTCATCAAACAAGGATGGGAGCTGCCGACAGTCCTGAGTGTCTGTCCCACATAGATGGATTGCTTGCGAGAACCGAATACTTTTTGTTTTGTGTGATTGTTTGGCCTTCTCCTGGAGCAGCCTGGATACTCTATTGTATGCCCTTCTATCGGTATATGAGTTGCGAAACCCTCGTCACCAAGACCTGATGGACTTCACTACAGAAAAATTTTGGTGAAAGCGATTCTAGCTGGATAGCACAATGGGCTGCTCTGGCCTCCGTGCTTGGGATGGGTTCTCCAAAAAATTTAACCATCGAACCAAGTGATGATCAATTTATTATGAAATGACCAACAAGGAACATCGGTCTATTTAATTTCGTCTGAACTCCAATACAATGGCTATGACAAACACTTGAGACGATAAGTTTGAAATTTGAATACCCAAATTAATTCGACAACGGATTTTATAGGCCAAATTAAATGTACTTCAATTGCAAAGCATTATCACCAACGAACTTAACCAGTCCACACAATTTGTTCGAATGAACTTCCGTTTGCGAAAAAAAAAGTTATACCCCCCTGTTGCGCCGATTCAACAACTTCAGGTTTATCTCGATATATAACAGTAAACTCAGATGATTTTTCTAATATTATGTAGCTAGTCAGATCCCTAAGATACACCATCCAAAATTGGGAGAAGAAAATGCTTAAGAAGTAATCAATATATTGAAAGAAAACATTGTTTAAAATGAAAACAAAAGCAAAAAATATATTTTTCTCCATTAATGATACATAAACAATAGAAATTATTAGTAAAATAAGGATACTATAGCAGTTCGATTTACCTCGGAAAAATTATATAATCCGTAAGATTTCTTAAATCCTACCTTTCCATCAATATGATATTGAACGAGGTCCAGGGAATTCTTAGGAATAGAATCTTCGTTATATCCAAAGCCATAAAAGTAACCATCAAGTTTACAAAAATTATAATAATAATTAAAATTGTTACAACATATTTCTTCGGTAAATTTGTTTGTTCGAGTGTCGAAGATTAATCTCTTTTCGGAAGTAAAACAATATATACAAGGACCAATTGAAACACAACGAACAGTTTTGCCAATACGAGAATCACTGTGAACAATATTCCATTTCTGTGTTCGAGGATCTAGAAATTGTACGTAATCAGTGCCGCCTCCAATGGCATATAGTCCTCCATTTATTCCAGTTAATCCAAAGCAATGATTATCCGCAGACATTTCTGGACCATGATTCCATTCTCCTTTGCCAAAATCAAAAATGTCCACGGTTTTGCTATCAACTCCACCGCATGCATAGATTTTGTTGTCAAAATATGAACACTCAGGGTACCACCTCTTAGTTTTCATAGATGGAAACTCTTTCCACTGTTGTGTACTTGGCTCGAACAACTCACAAGAAGCAGTAGTAGATTTCCGTACTCTTCCTCCGCATATTAATAATTTATTGTCGAATGTTGTATAACCAAAATCGTCTGAAAATTTGGATTCTTTCTCTATGGTGTTCTTTTCTCCAAGTCCGATAAACATCTTTTGTAATGCCAATCCTAATAACCGCTGAGTTGGTTTATAAAATAGAAAACTGCTGGGAGCTTTTTCTTCAAATTTTTGCTTAGTTAATTTAGCAACCTTTTTCAACAGTCCTGCGTTGGCTAAAACATCTTCATTGCCGCCCCCAAACAATTTTTGAAAAACAAATTCAATTTCCAATTTAGAGAAGTGTAGTAAGTCGACAACTTCCGAAAATATTTGAGAGAAGCTGTTGGTTTCAGAAGCTTTAGCTTCAGCCCATTTCCATACATGTTCAAAGATCTTCTTTTCATCGCATTTTTGATGCAACCTGGTATCAGCAAGTAAACGTCTCATCTCCTCGATGGTCAAGTCACACATTAATGAGCTCTCGAAAAGATGATCAGCTTTGCTAGTGATATATTCCAAACACTTATCCTCCAAACTAGAGATTAGATTGTTTCCAGCAAGTCGCCAATATTTTAGGCAGCTATGATCTGTAATTGATTCGCTGCTCAGTGCTAGCGAACAGATTTCAGATAATTGTTCAAGCTGAAAAATCACAGCATATTTGACAATTTTTTCTACATCTTCGATTTCTTCTTCGAATTCGCTGGTGTAGATGAACGTAATTATTTTTTCTAGCACATCTGCAGTTATATCTGGCAGTACAATAGACTCTTGGAACTTCTCTTTCATTGGAAGTGTTAGCAAATCTTTGAAGTAGTTACTTGCCGAGGATACAACGTTTTTGTGCACTTTAATTTCGAATCCATCTTCAGTTTTCAGAATCAAATCACAAAATTCATTTTCCTTACGTAATTCATTCAGTTGGCTTAACTTAAGCATGTTGAAGGCCTCCAATAAAGTTTTTTTCGATGTTCTTGCTGTTTCCATTTGTAAATAAAAAATCTGTTGAAGGAAAATTGTAAAAATTTAGTTGCTGAGTAGATTTGCACTATTTCATGTCTCCTCTTACCGTTTGTTTTTTGTTGCAGGACTATGATTTTCAAAACAATTACAGAATTATCAAAGTTTTTTTTTAAGATCAAAATACTCGCGTCAGTCTTTCGTTAAGTAAATTTTAATTTTGTAAAACCACTTCCTAATCAAATTGTGTAAAATCCACGAACGTCTTCACCTCACAAGGATAGAAATTTCAATAGGCTTCAGTCAATCAAGAAATCAAAATTTATTTATTTACGCCTGAAACAAGAAACTCAATTTTTGTCTTTTTTGAGTGGGAGGAGATACGTATGATTTAAGGCGATAGGTACGTAGAGAGGAGTAGGGATCCTGAATCTGCAACTGCCTTTATGATTACTCCTTTTTGTTACCCTGACGTCCGTACCACATGTTGGTGATACAAAACCAAACAATGATAAACGTGTTGCTTCCACATACTTTTCACTTCCCTCACCTTTTTTGAATATATGTATGTATGTGTTAGGTAGATTGTTGCTACAAGTGATCCACGATTAAATGGTGCACTTTGCCGTACGTTTTCAGGTACCTTCCTATACCTTTCTTGTGATTACTTCCCTACCTACATGAGTCACTTTATTCTTGCCAGAAAATTATTTTACATTTCTAACAACAACAACAAATTTTTAAGTGCGGCCCCCGACTTATACAATTTACGGCAAAATGACTGTTCTATTTAGAGATGAACAAATTTTATTGGCTGGACTTCCTGTAAATTGAAAACACAACTGCGGAAAAATTCAATCCGAGTTGCTGACGTTGAGGATTTACAATTACACCAAAAGTAATCATCTATGTATATGCAGATGTCTTCATATTAAAAATTATTTATTCCTTGCACGATTTTGTACACCACCAATAAAGAGAAAGTAATATCAAAATCGAAAAAATAAATAAATAATACCAACCCGAAAATTAAATCAATAACTGTACATTCATTTCATTTTTGTTTTAATTTTTTCTTTATTTTATCCTAGATGAAAACTAAAAGGTATACTAAGTTTGTGTGTCCGTTTGTAAGACCTAGAAATAATGATGGTAAAGTAAAATTTGATTGGTTGATTTGGCTTTAAAAAAAAAAAAATTTAATTTAATATCGAAAATTACACGAACCGGGTAACTCCTTCGTAGGGTTGCCATACAAAACTTGTGTTTTTTACTATATATTTGGACAGTGCCTAACAACGCGTCGACGTAGAGAGTTGAAATTTTGCATACAGAAAAAAAAAATGCAATTTAAGTTCAAAAATGAGGCGAATCGGGCAACTCCTTCATAGGATTGCTATACAAAAATTTCGTTGTTCTCTATATATTTGAACACTACCTGAGAACGCCTAGATGTAGATAGCTAAAATATTGTACACGATGTTTTCATAGTAATGGTAAATAAAACTTCGAAAATGGACTAAATCAGGCAACCCTATCTTGGTATTATCACATCAAGAATTATGTTATTTACGTATACTGTTAAAACTATCTGTCCATGGCATTTTTATTACGTACTTATTTGAATATGAAATCCAATGAAATTGATTATTAGGGATGTTGATAGAATTCGAAGCAGGCGGTTCGAAGCTTCGATTGCAAAGCATGAATGTCTTACCAATCCTTCGAAGCTTCGAAGGATGAACGTTTCCTGGTGATTGCTCTGTAGTGTTAAGGTTAAATTATAATATTCGAGATGAATTAAAATAATTTTTGAATAGCTTAAAGAGTTTCGGAGCTTTTCGGGGAATAGAAAGTCTTTCGTTAATGATAAGAATATATAAATATATTTCATTATATGTATGATTTGCCACGCTTACACGTCTTAGATGAAAATACACTTTTAGAACTTTATATAATATAAAATCAAGCCGGCTCCAAAATAGTGAACGAATTTGATGACTTATAGTAAGATTTAATTAAATTTCGATATCTGTTGGAGGGTCGCTAACTACGAATTTGTGATCGAAGCTTAGAAATCAAAATTACGGCTCCTAAGTGGCAGTCGAATTTTATCAGTTATGGTCACAGTTGACTAAAAATCGATATCTGGGGAATTTTAAAGATTGCACGCTCCGAGTTTTTTTATATTTTGACTTCACGACGGGTTACTCGCAAGTAGGAAGAAGTCCTACACCCGGATTACAAATTTAAAATCAAATACATAATACCCAACAGATTTCATCAGGTTTATAATAAGTTTTTAAATGATTCTTTTGAATTGAGTTATGAAATTTCAACTACACATTATTAAATTTTAAAGTCGAATTCAATTAATTTTCAAATAAATTTATCCATGAAATCATTGTAGATTTGGAAACATTTTTACCGTTCCTTTTAATATTTATTAATTCTGTTGGACGTGCCCCTAGATTGCTCCAGAGGTTGATATATCGCCCAAAAAATAACTGCGCTATCCAATATTGTGCCAAGCTTCGTACATTTGAATTCGCTCGAATACTTTATCATAGTTCGGTACCTCATGGGTAAAATGTTCCTACTTCGAAGGGTTCAACTTCCAAGCACTAGACGATTTCATATCCTCTCAGGTCGATTACTTAAGAAAAACTAATTTCTCCTTTAGTACAATTTGCAAACCCATAAATTCCATATTTATTTATTTTTATTTTATTTGATTATTATTGCGCAAATTGTACAAACGAGAAATAAATCCTTAAACTAGCACAAGGATAGTATTGTTTAATGGAATAACGCTTAATTTAATTATAACGTAAAATACATCTAGAACTATAGTAAGTTATTAATAAAGGTAGAGAATAATGAAAATATAGAAATGCAAATCATATAAAAGAAAAGAAAAAACAACGCAATTAAAATCGAAATTTTAGCTATAAATATGTAAACTATGAGAAGCAAGTACAAGAAGTAAAAACGTAAAAGTAATAAATAAATAAGAAGAAAAAGAAGAAGGAAACATCACCGGGGAAAAAAAACAACAAGAATACCAAATGAAAGCTAAAGCATCAGAAGGTAAGCGGTAAGCTACAGCCGAAGATAAATTAATAAAAATTTTATAAGAGATTTAACAGAGATAAGGGTATCCAATTGAGGAAACATAAACATATCATAAATTTTGTTCATATTAAATTTGCCCCGTTGCTAAATAATTAAATAAAAGAACTTTAAATTGTTTGAAATTGCCCACAACGCCCGCCCGCTTAATCTCGACAGGAATCTGATTATATACCCTCACACCGCCGACGAAAACCGAACGACTCGTGAGCAAATAAGAGAAACGTGGCAAAATAAGGTTATTAGACCTCTCTGATGTTCACATGAGCAGTTTTTCATGCAAATATTGAGGTTGGCAGAAGAAAAGCAGTTTATTAATAAACACACAAATCCTGTATTGAAAATGAGCATCCAAGCTAATTCCCAAAATTGAAATATGGTCATATCTCCTAAGAAGAAAAACGTATCGAGCACAGGCATTAAAGCCACGTTAAGCTGGCGCTTACTATTGGAATCCAGGCCGGCATACACGACATCGCTGAAGGTTATGATAGGAACCATCAATGCCCTGATAAGTTTCATGCGGGTTAATGGGGGAATAAAATGAGCAGTCATCCAGAGTCTTCTCAATCCGCCATAAATCTTTCCTGTCAACATGTTAACATGATCGGACCAATCAATATATCGATTATAAGACGAATCGAGCACTAAATGGAAAAATTTTGAGATATATTGGCGCCGTCAAGTTTTGACCAAATATTCGTTATCCACGAACCCGACAATACTATGATATTGATTTTCAGTCGAATTGGACCATAATGGCGACAATATTTGGTCGCCATTTTGTAGACGCCATCTTGATTTTATATTATATAAAAAAGTTATGGATAAAGAAAAATTTTTTTTAAGAACTTTTATTTTTAACGATTCTAAATCAAATTCATAAATACAAGAAAAAACACCCGCCTCGTCCGGGGTTTGAAACCGGGACCTTGCGCTTGACTGCTCTTACCACTGAGCTAACGAGACAGATGATTTTCCCTCTTGCATTTATCAATTTGTTACTAGCCTACTAAGACACGTTTGCTTTCAGCTGGCATTAACCAGTAACGATAAAGCGCACAATTAAATTGTAAATTCAAAATTTATTTATTTTTTCCCGAACGGGAAATCGTTAAAAATAAAAGTTCTTAAAAAAAATTCTTCTTTATCCATCATTGACTGATTCTAACAAGTTTAGGTTCGATTCCTGTCCGGGAAAAAGAAATTATATAAAAGTGTTAAAATATACTGTCATCAAAAATCAATAAATGTGCCAAATTTTAGCTCAATGGCTCAACAGGAAGTGGGTCAAATGACCATTAGAAATTTAGAATCCCGGTCACAGTAGCTTCGAATTTCTCGTACATTCTTTCAAAGTTTCGAAAATCAACAGCCCTAAATCAGTTTTATCCGACCGTTCTAGAAATATGAGCGAAAAATCACTTCAAAAATCAAACTTGCACGGACGGGTGACCATATGAAATTACATACGGGCATTCATCTGGTATTATAAAAAGTGGTATAAGACCAATTCCAGTTTTTTGTTTCTTTTTTTTTTCCATTATTTAATTCAACAAATGTGCTCTGACTGTAAAAATATTATGACAAAATCAGGTTAACCATTCCTCGTCAATGGTCAGATTGTTTTAAGTCACACTAGGCAAAATTAACCCGATCGATGTCTAAATGATTTTGCTATATGAAATTGGGTAAAAACAAAGTCGTCGTTGTTGAAGTTTTTCACTAAAAAAAAGCACGGGTCATTTCGACCAATGCCACTTGGGGTAGGACTCTGTAACACGGAGAGTTGGGGAGTTTGAGAGATGAGAATTCTCGTTTTGCCCAATTAAAACTCCCTAACTCTCCATTCGCGATTTTCTAACATACTTGGGGAGTGTGGGAAAAACGGGAAAAGTGTCGGAAGGACGACTAACTCTGTGTTGGAGGGTCGTAGAGCAATGGAATTTGTCTACAGTACAAAAATATAGGTGAACAATTTATGATGGAGGGGTTTTAGGGGTTTGGGGGTCTTACCACCTCTCATAGCTGGAGGAGCGGGTAATCTAGTGGTGTAGTGTTTTTTTTTTGTCGCTTTAACGTCATAAGTGACTTTAACGCCGAAAGACGGATTTTTTTTCACTTGGGTCATATACACTTCAGTTCCAATATTTTGCATATATTTCTTCCGTTCTTTGTTTTCACATCCACTAGTTCTCTGTTGTGAACATTTTTCTTAAAGGAAATGAATTTGAACGACTTACCAGTTCTTCCCAAAGATGGGTTGAAGAAATGTTCAATGCCGATTTGTACCAAAAAACGGCCATTTTTCCACCTAAAAAAAGAAGTGATTCATTTCCTTTGCAGTTATCTCCAAAACCATTTATCGGAATCAAAACTAATTACATATCTAATTAGGGAACAAAATCTAGATGCGATTTTATCTTGCATACAAGCTCTATCGTGCACATTAAAATTTTTATAGCATCTATTCTGTTCTGAAAAATGATCAAATTGACCATTTTGGCGTCATTTAAAATTTTTTGTGAGTACCTTGAGACACTAAAATCCATATTTCTCTGGAAATTTTGCAAGGATTTCTATAATTTGTTTTTGTAAATATAGCCAGGATATGCGGTGAATCCATATATTAATTTAAAATTTCCTAGGTACCTAGGTACTTTCACAAAACAAAAAAAAAAAAAAAAACAATGACAGTATAGTCTGTTGAGAAATATTCTTCTTACTTCTCCAGAAATAAACCAGTCGAGAGTTTTTTCGAGTGAAATAGAGATTTTGGTAATTATCAATACAAATTCCCCGAGTGACAGAATGCTGAGTGGAGAGTTAAGTGTCAAAAGAACTCTCATCTCTACAACTCTCCATGCTAGTGAATCTGGCCTCAGGAAGGGTTAAATTATTGTTGAAATTAATAAAAATTTTCTGTTGTTTTTCAATTGTTTTAGAAGCAAAATACTTTAACCTGGTTGGCTACATTAAATTTCATGCTAACGCATTAAAATATTACCTACTAGTAGCAAGGTAATTAATTAGCAAAAATCCGTTAACTAAAGTAATACCTGAGAGATAAGCCGATAATGTCTCCGTTGATAATAAATTCGGGTAGGGTTCTTAGATACCTCTGTCCATCAGAAGAAGGTAGGTATACGTAAATAAGTTAAAGGTTGGCATTTATTATGGCCTCCTTGTACCTATAATCCTTGAAACTAACCATCAGAGGTAGTTAAATGCTTTAAATTAAATGAGTGTGCGCATAAAATAAAATAAAATAAAATAATTAAAAACGGTAAATTATCTTCTTTTCAATAACCAGTTCAGTAAGGCATAATTACATACTAAATTAGCACCTGCTTATCTCGACTTCAATAGAATGCCGCCATAGTCTTAAATAAATCACCGCCATGTGCGGTAAAGGAATATGTACGTAGTTAATCTGTATAACCCTCTCTGTATTAATATCTTAATTTTCCAAATTCAGTGAGGATTTTGTGAATGTGTCTGGATTTCTAAAAACTTCGTATGTTTTGGATGAGGATTTAATTCTGGGAAATTTTCAGACCAAAAATAGAGATATCATGGTTATTTAAAAGAGTTTTTCGGACGAGTGTATAGTATTGTCTCGTGTTGACCTATTAAAAAAAAACAATTAGAAACAATATGAAATTTCCAAATAATATTGTTTTTTTTTTTCAGTCTTCTTTATTCAATGGCCAAGGAGTCAACCTAATTGAATTTAACATCAAGTTATTTTTCAATGATCACTTGATGTTTCAAAACTTTGACGAAAACTTTATCAGTTTGTTTTCGAAAATTTGCAAAATTCTAACAATTTGCGAAACTTCAAAAATTGTCGAAATTCCAAAAATTCGTCTAGTTAGAAAATTTTTCGTTAATTTTAAAAAGTTTTTAGCAGAATTTGAAATTTTTGAAAAATCCGGATCTACAGATATTTTCTTGTAGAACACATATATGTTTTTGGAGAGGTGGGACAGAGATTCTATTTACTTGTCTCACCATGACCGGGTAGTCCTAAAAGTCTTGCTACTTTAGTAGAATACGAGGAAGATTTTGCTTGCTGAGAAAAGAAAATTGTTGCGTCCAGCGAAAATAAACAGTGTTGCCAACTTAACGGATTTCCCGTCAGATCTAGCGGATTTGTATGACGGAAAACGGGAAAAAATCGAATCTAACGGATGACGGATTTTTTAACGGAACGAATTTTTCAGCCTTAATGGCTGAACCGAATTGAATCTTTTTACAAATTAAGGAATATGAGTATCAGGTGAAAATGCTGTACGTTCCACCGCCGATAATCCTGATAAAGCCGCATATGCATAAAAAATTCCCGCCACAAATTTGGTGTTGGTATCTACGTCTGTTTGTATTCTTTGTAAAAACTAAACATATTTTTCTGGTTTACTGCTACTTCAAATTATTGGCACTTTCAGCATTTTCAGCCGACCGGCACTCCTCATTTATCTCTGCTTGGAGTGTTTGGGTACAGCTTTGCCTCCGCAATCTACTACTATTTTAATGGCACAAAACTTTATTTCGCATACGCACTAAAAACCACTGACATATAATAAGAATGGACTGAGCTATTCTATCTAATTCCTATAGTCAAAAATAGCACAAATTTTTGCTAAAATCTATTTGTCTCTTTCAAAGTGTACACTGAACTATAACCAATTTTGGAAACAGTACGGCTGTATTAATAGGAATGCATCGGAATTGACATAAAAATTCAGACAAATATATTGTTTATGTACGTCTATCTCTTACAAACTCAATAATATTTGACATCAAATCTGCAGAGGAACACATTTTTCAGTAATATTAAAAATTAATTTTTGTGTTAATTAAAACAAGTTTAACTTCCTAAATAATAATAATTTTAATTTAATGCAATACTATTTTACAACATCTTTAGTGTTTCCAATCGACAAATAATAATAAATTATGAATCGATGTGCAATTGTACGAAATAAAGCGTTTTCACAGCCTGTTCAAAATTTGTGCCATTTTTGAAGCAAGAACGTTCAGTATATTCTTATTATATGTCAGTGACTATAAACAGATAACGTAATTAATACAGTTGGAACAATTTAAAGTTAATCGTCGACCTCTACAGTTCCTGCAAGTATATAACGTTAACATCACAGCCCGAAAGCACCGAAAGTTACGATGATTTTTGCTTAATTTAGAGTGTTAATTGGTTTAATTATAAAAATACAATAAAATATATATTTTACTGTAGTTATAATGCATTCTATTTTAAGAAACTATCTTAACGGATTTTATTGACGGAAAAAAAGTAAGTCTAGCGGATTTTTGACGGAACTTTACTATGAATTCAACGGATTTTCAAATTTATTATTGGCAACACTGAAAATAAAATAGTTTGTCATACAGCCGTGAGAATATCCAGATTTTTAGGAAATTCGACTATGTTTCAACATTATATTTTTGCTTGACTCTTTTGAAACAAATCGACCCAAAGTCAAATATTTATGTGCAATTATGAACAATAATCAGTAACAAGGCGTAATTTTACCTCTCAAAATCTTATGAATTTTAAGAAATTCAACGCTTTATTTCAATTGCGACAAGTCTTGAGTCCGGAAGAGTGTCAAAGGATTAAGTGAAATCAATATTAGGTAGGGGAGGGTGGGCGTAGTTAAGGATGTAGTTAAAGTTGTTTATCAGAATTGTCGTCACTATCATAAGATGACTCCGTAGGTATTACTTTTGGGCGTTTTCTTGATTTTGGTATTTTCTCATTATCTTTTCTTTTTTTAGCCTGATTTTCTACTTTCTTTTTCAGTCCTTCAGCTTTTTTCTTTTCCTTTATCTAGTTCTGCTTCTGTTTTCCTTGTTCTCTTCTTCTTAGAAGAGAATGGAGATGGAGATGAGGTAATAATTGCAGTCTTTCCGCTTTTTATTGTCACTCTTTGAATTCTTGATGTTACAGGTGCTGGAAGTATTTGTTTTGGGCTTATTAGTTCAAACGCAGTATCGTGTGGTCTAGGTGTATGACTATCTGAAGATATTCCGGGATTCTGGACGTTATCTGACCAATATGAACATCCAGACTGAGAATCGTTTGAATTGTTTACCGCAAATTGAGGATCTTGATCTTGGAAGACAGTGGCTGTAGTTTGAACGGGATTTTTGGTAGTAGCTGCAGTTAAAAAATCGCTCTCTGTGAAAACAGTTGGATCGAAAGGAACTGCTTTAACAAGAATGACGGCATTATGGACGGGATAACCTTTCAGCTAAGGTATTGAATGTGAACTAAATGATGCAAATGCAATAGAATTGGAAGTTTATTTACCATAAGATAAAAACCATAATATTAGTTATACAGGGTGTTTCCCACTAGGAAGTCAGTAGAGCGGGAGGTGATAGTACTCACATAGACGAACCAAAAATTGTATGGCAGGGGGGAGGGCATGTAAACCTTTTTAGGATTTACAGGGTGATTAAGAAAAAAGCTAGTTTTTCACAAAACACCCCGTATCTTCAAAACTACAGGGTGCATGGTCACAGTAAGCAGCTTAATGTATTCAGAACTAAGTCCATGGCCTTTCGAACGACTGCTCAATCAGCCCCATAGCTCTCTCCTCTCAAGAATTATGGTTGTCTAAACTCGATATTTTGGATTTTCTTACCTTTTTTTTTTTTTTTTTTTAATTTAACCTCTATTATTTTTGCAAAAAGGTAGTTAACATAATTTTTTTTTTTTATAAAAACTATAAACTGTAGACTCTCCTCTTTAATATGACCTATTACATCCAGTGCGCTATCTTAAGCCCTTTAAGAGTTATTAGCTCTAAACCTATTCTCAACGATAATTTGTTCCCTTAGCACGTCATTTTACAAAATATCGTTTAATTTCGGTGTGACCCGAATAGGTTATGAGTTCATAACTGTTTAAAGGCTGGTGTTAACACATAGGGTGTAATAGGTCAACTTAAAGAGGAGAGTCTACAGTTTACAGTTTTTATAACAAAAAAAGTTATGTTAACGACCTTTTGCAAAAATAATAGAGGTTAAATTTTAAAAAAACAATAGGTAAGAATATCCGAAATTTTGAGTTTAGATAACCATAATTCTTGAGGGTCTATGGGGCTGATTGAGCAGTCGTTCGAAAGGCCATGGAGTTCTGCATACAATGAGCTCCTAACCGTGACTATGCATCTTGTAGTTTTTAAGATACAGGGTGTTTTGTGAAAAACTAGCTTTTTTTTTAATCACCCTGTAACTCCTAAACGGTTAATATGGCCCCCCTGTCATACAGCTTTTTGTTTGTCTAGCTGAGTACTATCACCTCCCGCTGTACTGACCTCCTAGTGGGAAACACCCTGTATAGGTATATATGAAGGGTACAGAAAAAGAACAAGGTAAATCACGTTTTTGTCTAAATTAAGATAATGATACCGTTGAAAAGGTGGAACAAAGTATACTTTAAGTACATGAAACAAGAAACTTCAAAAATCGCACTGATAAGGGCATAAAGGGATATTTAAAAATATTATAAAACCTAAGAACAAGCTAAGTACAAAGTGGAAGAGAACCATTTGTGATTATACGCCAAATGGCAAAGTATTTTCTGGTTTCATCTAATTTATTTTTTTTTCTTCTGTAAAACAACCTCACCCGATCAACATACCCATTGTGTTTTTGCTACTTGCAACCTGTTACCAGTGCAACAAATCATCATGAATTGAATTGAATTGAATTGAATTGAATATTATCATCTTCTATATTGCGGAAGTCACCTACTTTGGGAATGAATGCTTTTGAATCATCTAGGGAACATGAAAGATGAAAGGAATACCTGTAGAAAATAAGAAAAGGATATCGCCGAGGAATCACGTTGAAATGTAACATGAGCATTGCCTGGAAGGGACGAGGAAAGTGATATCTACAAAATGTTCCGAGAATATCGAAAGAAAATTGCTCGCCAAAATTTGCGCTCGTGGTTATCGCCCTCTTTTCGAGGAAAATCTCATTCATAATTCGTTTTGCTATTTTATTAATCAAATATTCCTAAGATGATAACTGGAAGATATCCTCCAATCATTGCGCTGATGATTTTTCATCGGAATGTTTGCTGAGATCTTTGAGCTTCCATGCATGTAGTTACGTCAGTAAGTCTGATAATTATAACTGCGATAACCATGATTTTTTTTTTATTTCATGTATAACAGATTGGCAAATCCCAAATAAAATGAAAAAAAAGGTGATTAGTTTGTAGATATAAGTTGAAACAGACGGAGATATTTCTATGTAATCGATATATTAAAAAAAAATTTGCCATCCTTAGCTGAAACCACCGATACAATGGCGGCAGCAGTACATACATTTTGTTTTTGCAGCAACCCACTTCCAAAAATACAAAGTATGTACCGCTACCGCGTCCGCGGATGTGTTTCAGTCTTAATTGTCAATTATATTTCAAATAAGCTAATTTGCGTCCAATATCTCCCATATCTTCATTTCCTTGATATGACTGAATTTAAAATTAAATCATTATGGAGACTGTCTGTCTATTTAGTAGAAAAATCGATTATAATTCCAATTTCTCTGTAATTTTCTGTTTTCGGAAATGTTGTCGATAAGCATAGAAATTATGAGGAAAATTTTTCGAACATGGTTCCTAAGAAAAATGATCATTTTAGTAGCAATGATTGGCTATGGACCGGACCAGAGAAACGAATCCAATAACTTTTTCACGAACCGTGCCGTGTAAGCATGAACTAGCCAACGGGCCATGGGAAGGATCTCGCTCGAAGTGGCACGTCCGAGATCCATTTCGAGTCGATAACTTCAAAGACCGGGCAGGAGCGTGCGGGAGGTGGCTCGAGCTCATCCGCGCTAAGTGGCTTGGATGATGAAACCACGCGCTGTGGGAAGCAATATTAACAGCATATAAAATTTCTGAAGAAAAATTTGCAAGAAATTTCGCAGGAAAAAATTTATTGTAAATAAAATGCTCACAGTCACATCTTTCCGATGAGGATTTCTTTTCCATGAAGTGAATGCAGTGGATTTAGGAAAGGCAAACTAAAAACGGGTCAACATTAGATATTCGTTGTACACTGTTTGCTATTTGATCTTTGTATTTATTATTGCAAAGGCTTTCCAAATAAATGTAAATAGGTATGTATACTTACTACTTAGATAAGTGTGAGCAATAAACTGATTCACACGAAAATTAGAGAAACAGTATATTTATGCTTAAATTCGTATCATCTGAATTCCGTTGCTTTGAAGGCGCCATATTTTGATAATGCGATTCTGATAATCAGTAGAGAGAGACACCATGTTTGTTTTTTTTTTAATCATAGGACCAACTAGTTTTTTTTTAGATAGGATTAGGTACATATATAAAAATGTAGGCCATGATTGGACAGCAAAAGTGTATTTATATTGTGGTTTTAAATATTTTCGCGAAAAAATTCTATTTCGAATTTATTTCGAAGATATACGAAGAGTTCTAGTCGCATTTTAAATTAACAGAAATATTAACATCATTCGACGAAGGAGAACTCCTTTTGTATAAAAGGTTTTTTTTTTTTTAAATATTTTTCCGGCTTAAATATACATCCCTGAAAACTCTCCGATTTTCTTTAAACTTTGCACACTAGTTCCTTTTCACTCACAAATCACAAATATGAAAACGAAATTTGTCGGAAAGCTATAGTTTCCGAGATATTGGACTTTAAAATTCCCGATATTTGTACTGCACTTCACAACACAATTTGACATTCTCACAATTATTAACTCTTCTTCTTCTTTTTAGTAACATGTATATAAGTAGTGTAAACATATCTTCCGAACATTCGGGTTACCAGCAATGCGTTTTTTTTATTCATTACAAATATTTAGTTAGAATGGAATAGAAAAATGTTAAATTATTATTATTAAAGAAACACACACACCCACACACACAGGCAGCCTGGCAGGGCGCACACACACACACACACACGCACGCACAGGCAGGCTGGCAGGGGCACACACGCGCGCGGAGCGAAGCGGAGCGCGCGTGTGTGCCCCTGCCAGCCTGCCTGTGCGTGCGTGTGTGTGTGTGTGCCCTGGCAGCCTGCTTGTGTGTGTGTGTGTGTGTTTCTTTAATAAATTTTTTCTATTCCAATCTAACTAAATATTTGTAATGAATAAAAAAAACGCATTGCTGGTAACCCGAATGTTCGGAAGATATGTTTACACTACTTATATACGTTACTAAAAAGAAGAAGAAGAGTTAATAATTGTGAGAATGTCAAATTGTGTTGTGAAGTGCAGTACAAATATCGGGAATTTTAAAGTCGCATATCTCGGAAACTATACCTTTCCGACAAATTTCGTTTTCATATTTGTGATTTGTGAGTGAAAAAGAACTAGTGTGCAAAGTTTAAAGAAAATCGGTGAGTTTTCAGGGATGTATATTTGTTCCATTTTTCCTATATCTAAAAGGAGAGAAATGAAGGAGGTTGGAGAGGGCCTCTAGAGTTTCTGGTCATTAAACTAGGACTACTCGACTTTTTTTTAGATATTTTATAAATACAAATTTTTTTTTTTCGGTAATTATACAATCGTAAAAAAAAGTATATAACTCGTAGTCCACCGGTCATTTCAACAGAAAAATTGCAAAATGCGAAGAAACTAGACGATAAACAAGAACATAATTGACTAATTATTTTACGCGTTACTATAGTATAGGAACCAGAAAATCATAAATTTCAAGACGACGCTCTACTCTAGCAGAAACTACAATTATATAACGAGAACATTACAAAATTATGGTGTCGGCCACACTTAATTAGTTTAGTAGATTCCAATTTGGCTGTACATGGGGCATAAGACCGAGGGAAGTGCACTGGCTGTACATCTCGATCGTCAGACCCATGCTCATACATACATATATGCCTCCTGTGTTTGGTGGCTGAGGACGCTTGTGGGGACTGCGATCCGGAAGCTGGAGAGCCTGCAAAGGCTTGCCTGCTTGGGAATTACGGGCTCCATGCGATCTACGGGCACTCCACTGGAAATTATGGACTGAGGGAGGTACCTTATTCGGTCTTCCCCGGTCCGCTCTACACTTTTTTACCGGCGGCTCTCTCACTAACGACGGAGCCGGGGACATCTCTGAACCTGACATTAGGATGGAGTACTCAATTGGAACACAAGCCATTATCTTCCAGGCTGAAGTCTTCGCCAACTCAACGGCAGCGAATAGACTAAAACCTTGATATGCAAATCAAGGGGAAAGACATTGCCATCCTCTCTGATAGTCAGATAGCCTTGATGTCTTTGAGTGACCCTAGGATAACATCTAAGATACTGGAGGATTGCAGGTCGTCTGATAAGTTGTACATTCACAACAAGGTATCCCTTCAGTGGGTTACTGGTCACATGGGAATAATGGGAAATCAAAGGGCTGACCTTTTAGCTAGGGCTTTTCTCTGTTTCTTTTCTCTGTTCCTTGGACCGGAACCTGCCGTAGGCATTGCCACCTCGAGCATCGGATCTCTCATCGAAGCGGATGTTCATAGGAAGCATCAGCAGACATGGGAGAAACTGAGTACTTGTAGGTGCACAAAACTGACTCTTGATGGGCCCAATAGGAATGTCTTCGGTTTTCTAATGGGGCTCGAAAGGAAGTAATGTAGAACTGTGGTTAGCATCATCACCGACCACAGCTCACTTCAGGCTCATCAAACAAGGATCGGAGCTGTCGACAGTACTAAGCGTCTGTCCAACATAGAAGGATAGCCTGAGAGAACCGAATACTTTTTGTTTTGTGTGATTGCAGCCTGGATACTCTGGGGTCTGCCCTTCTATCTGTATATGAGCTGCGAAACCTTCCTCACTAAGACCTGATGCACTTCACTAAGAGGACAGAATGAAGGCGAATCTAGCCTCTCTGGCCTCCGTGCTTGGGATGGGTTCATCTGTCCCACTGCCTTAAAACAAAAACAAACAAACAAAATTAACCATCGAATCAAGTGATGATCAATTTTATCCTATGCTTCCTGAAATATCACTAGATTGCAAAAAACATAATGCGTTTTTTACCAATAACACCATTCTTCTGCCTTGCGCCTTCAGAGATAAGGAAATGAAATCTGCTATGGTAGGCATGCCTTAAATACTTGGCGAACAAAGCAGTTTTTACACATCTAGCAATACTTTGATAATCAACTCAACATACAAAAATTGGAGTTGAAATGACCAACAAGGAACATCGATCTATTATTTAATTTCGTCTTAACTCCAATACAATGGCTATGACAAACACTTGAGACGATAAGTTTGAAAATTGAATATACCTACATAAATTAATTCGACAACGGATTTTATAGGCCAAATTAAATGTACTTTGATTGCAAAGCATTGTGACCAACTTAACCAGTCCACACAATTTGTTCGAATGAACTTCCCTTTGCGAAAAAAAAAAAGTTATACCCCTCTAGTTGCGCCGATTCAACAATTTCAGGTTTATCTCGATTTAGAACAGTAAATTCAGATGATTTTTCTAATATTATGTAGCTAGGCAGATCCCTAAGTTACACCATGGATTGGGAAAAGAAAGTGCTTGAGAAGTGATCAATATATTGAAAGAAAAAATCGTTTGAAGTGAAAATAAAAGCAAAAATGTATTTTTCTCTATTCAAGATACATAAACAATATAAATTATTAGTAATATAAGGATACTATAGCATTTTGATTTGCCTCGTAAAGACGATATATTCCGAAAGATTTCTTAAATCCCACCTTTCCATCAATATGATATTGAACGAGATCCAGGGAATATTCATAACCAAAATCTCCGTTATATCCAAAGCTATAAAAGTAACCGTCAAGTGCACAAAAATTTAAACAAAAATCACAATAATTGTTCCAAGACATTTCTTCAGTAAATTTGTTTGTTCGAGTGTTGAAGATTAATCTCTTTTCGTAAGTAAAACAATATATACAAGAGCCAATTGAAAAACAACGAACAGGTTTGCGAATACGAGAATCACTGCAAACAATATTCCATTTCTGTGTTCGAGGATCTAGAATCTTTACGTAATCAGTCATGCCTCCAATGGCATATAATCCTCCATTTATTCCAGTTAATCCAAAGAAAGAATTATTCGCAGGCATTTCTGGACCATGATTCCATTCTTCTTTGCCAAAATCAAAAACTTCCACGGTTTTGATACCATTTCCACCGCATGCATAGATTTTGTTGTCAAAATATGAACACTCATGCCACCGCCTCCCTGCTTTCATAGATGGAAACCTTTTCCACTGCTGTGTACTTGGCTCGAAGAACTCACAAGAAGTATTAGTAAAATTCCGTACTCTTCCTCCACATATTAACAATTTATTGTCGAATGTTGTATAACCAAATTCTGGTGGAAATTTGGTTTCTATCTCCATGGTGTTCTCTTCTCCAAGGCCAATAAACATCTTTTGTGATGCCAATCCTAATAACCGCCGCCGAGTTGGTTTATAAAATAGAAAACTGCTGGGAGCTTTTTCTTCATATTTTTGCTTAGTTAATTTAGCAACCTTTTTCAACAGCTCTGCGTTGGCTAAAACATCTTCATTGCCGCTGCCAGACAATTTTTGAAAAACAAATTCATTTTCCAATTTAGAGAAGTGTAGTAAGTCGACAACTTCCGAAAATATTTGAGAGAAGCTGTTGGTTTCAGAAGCTTTACCATCAGCCCATTTCCATACGTGTTCAAAGATCTTCTTTTCATCGGATTGTTGATGCAACCTGGTATCAGCAAGTAAACTTCTCATCTCCTCGATGGTCAAGTCACACATTAATGAGCTTCCGAAAAGATGATCAGCTTTGCTAGTGATATACTCCAAGCACTTATCCTCCAAACTATACATTAGATTGTTTCCAGCAAGTCGCCAATATTTCAGGAAGGTATGATCTGTAATTGATTCGATCAGTGCTAGCGAACAGATTTCAGCCAATTGCTCAAGCTGAAAAATCACAGCATATTTGACAATTTTTTCTACATCTTCGATTTCTTCTTCGAATTCGCTGGTGTAGATGAACGTAATTATTTTTTCTAACACATCTGCAGTTATATCTGGCAGCAAAATAGACTCTTGGAACTTCTCTTTCATTGGAAGTGTTAGTAAATCTTTGAAGTAATTACTGGCCGAGGATACAACGTTTCTGTGCACTTTAATTTCGAATCCATCTTCAGTTTTCAGAATCAAATCACAAAATTCATTTTCCTTGCGTAATTCATTCAGTTGGCTTAACTTAAGCATTTTGAAGGCCTCCAATAAAGATTTTTTCGATGCTCTTGCTGTTTCCATTGTTAATAAAAAATCTGTTGAAGGAGAATTGTAAAAATTTATTAATCTTGCTGAGTAGATTTTCACTATTTCATGTCTTCTCTTACCTTTTTCTGTATTGCAGGACTATGAATGATTTTCCAAACAATTACAGAATTATCAAAGTTTGTTTAAGTTCAAAATACTCGCGTCAGTCTTTTGTTAAGTAAATTTTAATTTTCTAAAACCACTTTCTAAACAAATTCTGTAAAATGCACGAACGTCTTTACCTCACAAGGATAGAAATTTCAATAGGCTTCAGTCAATCAAGAAATCAAAATTTATTTATTAACGCCAGAAACAAGAAACTTAATTTTTGTCTTTTTTGAGTGGGAGGAGATACCATGATCAAAGTTAACTAAACAACAATTAAGAAGCAAGCGTAATTTCCGAGTGTTTTACATTTAAAATGCACACGACAAGAAAAGAAAGAAATAAAGATAAAAAATGTGAAAGCGCAAATTGCATGCAACGAAAAGGAATGGCAAATGATTCATTTTCGTAAATAAATCAGAAGGGGCGGAGTTTTCACATTTTTCTCTCAAAAAATGTTCCCGCGCTTTTGTGAAAACCGGTTTTCTGTGAAATCTTATGACAAATATCCAACGTTTTTTATAGCATAGCATAGCCAATGTTTGTTAGTGTAATTTATATACAATTTGAGCAGCACGTGTTTCTGTTTACATTCGTTCGTTTTGCTGTGAAGAGATTAAGTGGGAGAAATTCTTGCTGAATTGATTCTCTGATATTTTCGGGAAAAATAAGAAGTTCATTTGAGAGGAATTTTACGTCTCCTTTCAGCATCTGGGCCAAAGCGAAATTTATCTTTTTCTTAAAAATGAAAGGTAGTGTGACCTGATGTACATTATTATGCAGAGTTTGATATGATTTTGAGGGATTTAATAAGATTTTGTCGTTCGGGTAATCGTACGTTCTCTCGATTCTTGTTTTTAACTTGTTGTCTCAGTTGTGCACTACAATAGAGCATAGCCAAGTCGAAGTTCTTTTCCCCCATTCATGTAAAAGACGAAAGGATGTATATATGAAATTACTTGTTTTATTCTAAAAAACACGAAAAATTTCCTATTTTGCTCGCCTCTGTCTCTACTTATCCTTATTTTACTTTGCCTATGATTTATGGAGATTGGTACGTATAGAAGAGTAGGGAGCCTGAATCTGCAACTGCCTTCATGATTACTTTACATTTCTAACAATAAAATAAAATTTTTAAGCGCGGTCGACCCCGACTTATACAATGACGGCAAAATAAATCTTTTATTTAGAAGATCAAATTTTATTGGCTGGACTTCCTGGAAATTAACAACACAACTGCTGAAAAATTCAGTCCAATTTGCTGACGTTGAGGATTTACAATTACTCCAAAAGTAATTATCTATGTATATGCAGATGTCTTCACATTAAAAATTATTTATTCCTTGCTCGATTTTGTACACAACCAATAAAGAGAAAATCGAAAAATTAAATCAATAACTGTACATTCATTTCATTCTTGTTTTAATTTTTTCTTTATTATACCCTAGATGAAATCTAAAACTAAGTTTGTCTATTCGTTTGTAAGACCTAGAAATAATGATGGTAAGGCAAAATTTGATTTTTTGCATATCCGTCTGTCTGTCGGTCGTCACGATACCTCGAGAACAGGTGTAATTAGAGAGCTGAAATTTTGCACATCGACTTTTTAAAAAAATTAATTAAATTTAATCTCGAAAATGACAGTAAGATTTAACTAAATTTCGATATCTGGAGAATTTTAGAGATTGCCAGGTTCCGATTTTTCTTTATATTTTGACTTCTATGGTCGAAGGGTGACTCGCAAGCAGGAAGAAGCCCTACACCCGGATTACAAATTTAAAATCAAATACATAATACCCAACAGATTTCATCAGGTTTATAATAAGTTTTTAAATGATTCTTTTGAATTGAGCTATGAAATTTCAAGCACACATTATTAAATTTTAAAGTCCAATTCAATTAATTTTCAAATAAATTTATCCATGAAACCATTGTAGATTTGAAAACATTTTTTACAGTTTGTTTTAAATATTTATTAATTCTGTTGGACGTTGGCCCTGGATTCAATATCGCGTCAAGTTTCGTACATTTTGATTCGTTCGAATACTTTATCATAGTTCGGTACCTCATTGGTAAAATGTTTCTGCTTCGAAGGGTTCAAATTCCAAGCCCTAGACGATTTCATATCCTCTGATTTGACTTCCATTATCTAGACGCCATCTTGATTTTATATTATGTATATAAAAGTGTTAAAATATATTGTCATTAAAAATCAATAAGTGTGCCTAAATTTGGCACAATGAGTCAACGGGAAGTGGGTCAAATTAGTATTACAAATTTAGAATTACGGTCACCACGGTAGCTTCGATGCTTCGAATTTCTTATGTTCGAAGGTCGAAAGCTACGAAGCTTCGGAGCTTCAAATAGAATTCAAATCTTCGAAGCTTCGAAAATCAACAGCCCTTATAATCATGTTTACTGTTCACTGAACCGTTCTAGAAATATGTGCGAAAAAGCACTTCAAAACTCCAATTTGCACAGATGGGTGACTATACGACAATTCATACGGGCATTCATCTCTCAGAGATCATAAGAAGTGGTCCAAGACCAATTCTACACGGAAAAAAGATAATTGTAAATGTATACAACGACGACGGTAATCGCTAACACTTCTCTGGTTAAATATCAACTAACCATGATTTGGTGTATTATCTACATATCTCGTGGTTTTTTCTACAATGTTTTATTTACACCTGAATTATTACAAAAACATATTCCTTGTTTGTGTAACATTTAAGTTAAATGTTCTTTATACCAATGCTTTGTTAATAGTACATCCATAGTGTAAATCAATCGAACACTGATATGTTAAAAAAAACATATCCCGTGTTAGTGACACAACTCACGAATAATAAGAATTTGTATAAGATAAAATTTCATGGTCATAATTGCAAAAGTGATGTGTATATAACATTTTTTATGTAAATGATACAATAAATAAGAAATATAAATGTATATGAGATACACTTAAATTGTCATATAAAAGTGATTTATAATTATTTTGTTAATATAAAATTTTCTAAGTATAAGTGAAACAATCACGTAGAAATAAAAATCTGTATATGATACACCTTCATTGTCACATTTAGTAAAGTGATATATATTATATTATTTATTTTATAACATTCAACACAAAAAATTTGCCTTTAATCGCTTTTGTTTGCTATTTTCGGGTCTTAGGAGCTTTGATGATAGTAGAATTTTACACTCAGTACCATTACTTGATTCGGTTGCAGGGAATGTTGAAATAAAATTTACCAAAATGCTACAGTACAATAGACAACACATATTTTCATCTTCAAGAAAAAAATTTTTATTCTTTACTTGAACAAATATATAATAAAAAATATTAATTTTGCACATATGTAATACGGGACATGAATTTCATAGAAAGATTTATTAAAATTATATATTTTTTAATCATAAATTCTGAATCCTTCTTACTAAATTATACACAGCTTTAAAGTTAATGAGTTAAATCTTCCTGTTCGCACATGATGAGAAGTTCAACAACGAAATTTTCTCCTATAATTGTCTCCATTTTGGTACTACTTATTTTTGCACGACAATTACTTTTATTTTATATCTACTAATTTGCACGGCTTATTATATATTATAGAACTTTTTTATATTTATTATATTTTTGTTATAGGACTTACTTTGCACGACAAAATTACTTTAAACGATGACGACGATTTATTTCACGACTGCACTTCTAATTGCCTGGTACTAAACTGAAGCCTGCAACCACAGAACCTTTTAATCAAATTAGCAAAATAACTACAACAAACTGTGTTAACATATGAAATCATTATTACTGTTCTATTAGTGCGAAGTATAATCAAATTGTAGATACTTCAATTTGTTAATATTTTCAACAAAATTTCACTTTATAACAAGTACACACACAAGGAAATACAGTAAAAATCAAACAATTTGGAAGTTACATTTACAACACGTTTTAAGCTGAACATTTCCAATGTTTTTTTATATTCAATTACATTTCCTGTAAATTTCTAAGAAAAAATTGAGGGCTTCCTCAAATCAGGTAGAGGTACTGTACAGAGAATGCAAGGTATTCTCATTAAATTGTGACACATGTGCTGTGACGTAATTTCGTTCGGACAGGCTACCTGCCTCATCTTATTCTTATAATAGCTTAGCTTAATGTGTGATGTCTCTGGTTGATTTATTGCTAAATTTGCGATCAAAAGTGATAATAGTATGTCATTTTTAACATAATCTTTACTGGGATCCTTATTTATAATTCCATTAAATGAGGCAATGACGTAATATTGTGTAGGTAGTAATAAAATAAAATTTGCAAATTAAAGTTAAATATTTTTATTATTTCTGTCATATTGAGTACAATTTACCAAAACTGTGTGCAATATACAAATTTGTTGTAAAATCAGATTTCAAAGAAATGTGTTATAACAAATAATTCAGTGTTGTGATAACATTTACATTCTGTTTAATACAATTGTTATATACATTTAAAATATATTGCCAAAACATTGAATGTGTGAAAAGAAATATTGGAGCTACAATTTCGATTATTTTGAATACATCTATTATGTTTATCTAACAAATGTCCAGAAACATTTGGAAAATGTGCTATTCACAATTCACTTTTTTCCGTGTAGCTTTTTTACTTGTTTGTTTTTTTCTTTTGCTTTATTTAATTCAAAAAATGTGTGCTGACTGTAAAAATATTATGACAAATTCAAGTTAACCCTTCCTCATCGATGGAAAGATTGTTTTAAGTTACCCTAGACAAAATTGCCCCGATCGATTTCTGAATGATTTTGCCATATGAAATTGGGTAAAAGAAAAAGATGAAGATTTTCACTAAAAAAAAGCACGGGTCATTTTGACCAATACCTCTTGGGGTCGGACTCTGGAATACGGAGAGCTGGGGAGTTTAGGAGATGAGAGTTTACGTTTTGCCCAATTAAAACTCCCTAACTCTTCATTCACCAATCTCTAACATAATTGGGGAGTATAGCGAAACCGGAAAAAGTGTCGCAATATTGAAGGACGACCAAGTCTGTGCAGTAGGGTCGTACATCATTGGGGTTTTTTTTCCTATATATTGGTGAACAATTTATGGGGGAAACAATTCCTTAGAGTCTATTTTCAGTAAAAAGTTTTGTATTTTTTCATAACTAAGAAATCCAAATAACGCAACATGCGTAATTTGCTCGTATGGACGATCAGTGATCATTTTCCTCGTTAATGGAACGACTATTTTTGAATCAATATTTACTTAAAAACCTATCCTCTGATAACATTTGTTGACTAGGTTCAAGACATTTCGAATTATATTGGAAATTTTCGATGTTTTCACCTGATTTTTATCTGTAACATACATGATACATAAGCTGTGTTCTTTTGTGTCCGCAGAACAGAGCAGAACAAAATATTCACAAAGAACGCTTCATACATTTTTATATAAAATTTAAATGATGCGAACAGTACAAATAGTACGCTTCAATCGACAGAACAATTTGTTTTCTCCAATATATGAGAGTTTTAAAACTTCAATGATAGGTAGGCGATCAGAGATAACCATACTGACGAGACCTCTATGATCGCATGGGTCGAAAATTTCGATATTTTCTGCATTCTCAATGCATTTTAGAAATTCATTGAAATTATTTTCAATGAATGTTAGAGAAATAATCCACCTGTTCTAGAACAAGGTACATAAAATAAGACAGCTATATATATAGCTATATATTACTTTATTAAATATATCTACCTAAATACTATTGTAACATCTAGTCTCATCTATGGTAGTACAGCTCAAAGTGTAGCTGGTCCTAAATGTTTTCATAAGATTTGGCTATATTTTATGTAATTCTTGTAAAAGAGTTAAGAAGATATTGTCTATTCCAATCAATTTAAAACGTTTAAAGAAGTTGATGGCCATTCATGTGGTTGATTATTTTGTTAGAGAAGTTTATGACCCTGTCTGAAAGTTTGGTGTCAAACATTATCACGCCGGGGTCCACTTTGTCATCTTTTATTCTGAATAAAACTGACGGTATAACAGTGTAACCAGCTTTTCTCATTCATATTGCTACCGCCAGTAATCTGGAAAAAGCAACTTAATTAATTAATATTAATTTTAATTTTAACATTTTTTATTATTATTTTTAGAGCGGACTTAGATATGATTTAAAGGCTTCTCCTGCATTCTGGCTATATTCGTTCTAGTGGCCTGGTTGAAAAGCCTTCTAGAATTAAATTTTAATTTGCCAAATTCCTATTTGTTTTCACCACAACAGAACTCATTATGGAGTAGCTTAATGCGGCTTCCTATTTGATCAGACCGTCTTTTTTTGGAATCCGTAATTGATTCCTCAAACGATGCGACTACTCAAGGCATCAGCATGTTAGTCTTTGTGTAAAAGACTTGTTGAACTCATTCTTAAACAAAATTTACCCGTCAATGGTCATGCTAACAGATTTCAGATGAGCCGCTGCCAGCTACCCAACCGTATTTGACATGTTAACTAAGTTTATTGGAGGTTAAGGGTATCATAACCGCAAGGCTGATTAGGTTATTCAATCTCATTGCTCCATTTTTCATCAAAATGAACGTCCTTACGCGAGACTAGTTTCAAAGGTTGATGGAATCGAATCTGCTAAACTTGGTGGTCTTGATCGTTTAGACTCCTTAGATGGGAGTCTCAATAGTGCGATCATTCTCGTCAGCAGTGTATTTATGAACAGGTTTCAGTCTAAGCTGCATCTACCGAAACATGCAATTCAAAATAGCAGTGAAAAATCAAGAAAGTTACTTGAGAATGAAAATTCTCCGTAGTTATCATCTGTCTTCTCCACTTCGCCATTTTAAGGCTACGCTTATAGGTGCTGGCGAATCTTAATATTTCGGAAACAGTAAGATCAGGGATATCAGAGAAGTAGCTAAAAAGGACTTTAGAGCGAAGATATCCTCTGTCGTCTACCGACCCTATATTAAGCCTTCTCAAAGTTTGATGTCAGCCACAATCTATAATATTTAATAAATTGCGAGGTGACTTTATTCGAGCAAATACGAACCAAGCTAATCTCATACTTAAGCCAAAACAAGAATGTTTAAATTCGTAATTTTTATCTCTAGTACGTTTGGCAGGATCGTCTTTTGGACAAATCTATAATCTATATCTGATATGTCGCTAGCATTTCTTCGGGAAATTTCGTCCAAAGGATACTTATCCTTCTGTTGTCTACCACTTTTTTATAGACTCCTCTTTGCTGAGCAACTGCTTCATTTCAACTTCGTTCCCTGCTGCGTCTTCACTCATCTGCTTTACTTGGATCTTGAATTTACAGAGTAATTGCATTTGAATCCTTTTTCTAACTACTTTATAGGCATTAACGCTAGTGCATAGATCTTGCCTGGGTTATATTCACGTCTTATCAGCTATTCAAATCATTTTTGTCAGTTCCACTTATTACCCGGCTTTCAATCTCAGGATATTTATCGTAGTCCTTTGTGTCTTTATCGAATTCCCTTGAAATCTTGCTATAGCTCTCGATTCAGATAAATGAGGGATTCGATCCCAACGGGCTCGGTATGATTATATTCTCTGTCCTGTTCAGAAATCAGATCGACGTCCTAATCAGAAAGAGAAAAGTCGTCTTCTGGATGAAAGCGGCAAAACTCCTATATGATATCCCGGTGCTTACAACTTAAAAGGGTTTAGTTGTGTTTGCATTTAGCATTGTGAAAGAAATGCCACACTCTTTAGGTACACATATAAAAAAATGCTCGGATTTTGAATCGTTCATAATCAATAAACCCATTGAAAATTTAAGTCAACGTTATTGCTATACGTCTGGATTGCGATGAGTATGATCAAACAAAATAAATTGATTCAGTTGAAATACTCCATCCTCCTCCTCCTCCATATAAATAGACAGCCTACAAAGTAGATACACAAAAAAAAAACAAAAAAAAACAGAAAGTGTCAATAGCCCGCAGTTGGAGTACTTATCCTCTATCAGACTACTATGGATTATTATAGGTATGGATAAAACACATATCCAAAGATTCTTTTGAACTGGCTTCTGTACATTTCGATCCAATTATCTCCAGTTAAGTAGTATGCCAGTCATACCTATATAGAAGGCCTAACCTATAAGGAGGTGCTTGCTTCTCAGTTCTCATACATATATTGGAATCAAATAATAACATTGGCGGTAGACACATCGGATTAGTGCTTTGCTATGCGATTCTATTAAATCAGACAGAGAGAATGAGGGTGAAGTGATACGGTTGACACTGGTTTCTCACTATATAATTAGGAAAATTAAATACCAATCTAACGTACCCTGACTTCCTTATAAATTACAAGAGACGCAAGCAAGCAGCCTACACAAAAGAACTCTATAAGATCACATTAGAAGAGACGGAAAAAGCGGATAATTATATAAGCGGATAATGGAACCGCAGCAGTCGACTGTAGACTGTAAGGGGATTAAAATGTTTCTTTGATGTTAATACCGCCGCCAACTTTGTCAAAAATCAGGTTTGTATATACGCGACACGCGAAATTAGATGTTGTGTTCGCACATCTCTTGTCGAGACTCGAGAATACAGCACCCGTAATAATATCGTTACGTAAGACGTATAATAACCCAAGTAATGACAGCCTTGCTTTTTTTCTCGATGACAGCATAGGCTTTGTGGAGCCTACTCTAGCTCGCTGCATCATCGTCTAAGTCACCCATGGGTGTACGTGTGTAATTTATTTGTACATAGGTAACGTATGTTTCTAAGGGGCATATTTCCAAGAATGAGACTTTTGATGTTACACCTTAATTACATGGTTGTCAAGGGAATACAATTTTCCAGGCCAACTATGGCTGGTGCTGCTATGAATAGACTTCCTGCAAGTGTGCCCGCATTGGAGTACACTCAACTAGTAGAATCTGGGTCAGTACCCTCTTCAGCAAGTGCTCAGACTGCAACCTAGAGGATTTGTTTTTTTTTTTTCTATTTTTTTTTTTCATTCTGTTTAAACTAGAGTCACGTTTTAGCAGCTCTAGTTATGGTGAAAATGTGTTGCCAGCCAAGTTAAATTCTCTCAAATATTTCAGTTGCCAATAATAACTATTGCGCAAAGATTGTTTGGGTTTCAATGTACACAGAAGACTAAACAACAGTAGCGCAACCTTTATGAGCCGCCCCCCAAAATTGTTTAGACAAGTGCTGCAAATTGCAGCTAAACGTGATTGAAAAGCTTTTCTTTTCCTTTTTTTTCTTTCTGTATTTGACCAATAAAATCGAGCAATGAATGTCGTCGTCTCACTTAGCTCGTGTATGAAGAATTATTTGGCTGGCATTTTTCGAGAATTGCTATAAACAAAAATATTATCTATGGGTGCTGTGTGTAGCACGATTTTATTGGTGTTTTATCACTTTCAAGAATAACTAGACGGCTGCAAGAATATAAAATTGTGTGAGATTTGATTTGAGATTTGTGTGTTCAGGGCATATTGGAAATGTAACTTTTGAAGGGTAGAAACAGTAATAGCTGTCTGTTGACATTTTGATGGCATGTTTTTCTCTGATAGCAATTGATCAGAAGAGATTTTCACTAATTCCCTTAATAGCCGGATTTTACAAAATCAAGTACTTTTCGCGAAACATGGTTATCCGTTATTAGTTCCTTCGCCAAGAATAGAATGCATTATGAAACCACTATAGAAATTTTGAGAGCTGCATCTTATCAGTCCTTCCAGTACAGGTGAAAAGATACAAGACTAAAGAGATGTCCTGAAGTTATCTACATATATGTATCTACCTAACCAATTTGTGAACTCTAATAAATTTTCAAAGTTAAAGTACTCTAGACCAAAACTTTTTGGTACAACCAAGAAAAGATTCAATTGACTAATTTTGAAAAGTCCCTGAGGTCAGGAAGTCAGAAATCTGTCGGTGGTTTAAAGTGACCACCTAGCTGTTAGCTCCAATCTCACGGCAGTCTTAATGCACGGATTAGTAGACAAGCGACAATCAGCGCCCTCATGAGGCAGAGCATATTATATTCTATCTAAATGAGTACCAGTTTATGTCAGTGAATGCTTGACATTGGACTTACTGGTCGAAGCGAGACCTATTTAAAATCTCTGACGATCTCTGGGTAACGGCACCCGGTTGATTTAGCGCAATTTCACGCCGAAAGTCAATCTTCTAAGCATACATTTATAAGCGACCATCCTTTAAATCCTTGGACACAGTATGCAATTACACAAAAGGACATACTCTTCTGTTCAAGTCATGCAGACTCAGGCAATCTCTCTCTGCCCACATATGGGTCACCACAAACAACACAATGCTCCCACAAGAGGGCATTCTTCATGTTGAGACGAATAGCATAGACTACTTCGTAGTCCATGACCATAAGGCCATGGGTACTCTTTGTGGTATCTTTACATGTTGATATCCTTATAGTAATGGGACTGGTTATTCCATTCGGGCCTAAGATCTTATTAGCAACATCTAAAAACTTGTCATCAAAAATTAATGGGTTGTGTGATGAAATAACAAATTAGAACATTTTTTAGCTTTTGCTATATACCGGAGATATCCCAAAAAATTCTTTCTTGAAGAAAATTAAGTATAACCCGGTAAAAAGTCCAAAAGAGTAATCTCTTTTTATTCACTAAAAAGATTGTATATATCCTTTAAAGGCAAACACAAACCTTAATAGGCGCTGTCAGCGGAGACCACACGAAGGTTAAGATATGTCCGGATTCAAGTCTGGAAATTAACACCAGAAATTATTATAGCTGACCATGCGTACTAACCATATAAGCACTACTAACAGACACACTTGATTTCCATAATTCATCAAGTTATTCATCAACATCAACATCCTTCGCCCCCCACCCAAGAGGCTATTGTTGAGATTTTATTATTATGTCTTTCATTGTAACAGTAACGTACTTTACCATTATACCCTACTACGGTACCCACAAAGTCAAAAATCTCATATTTTATTTCGCAGAGTTTATTGCTCGCCTTATGAACATATGGCTTCTTTGTATGATGACCTCCTTGCCATTCATACCCTACTACAGCGTCCACTCTGGGAGATATAATGCGATCTTAAATCTAACCCATTGCAATAAAGCAAGAAATTTCTTCAATCAAGTATGCATGCTTTCCTCTTATACAGCTTTCACCTTTGACAGTCCTGCGCTTCACAGTCTTCTTTTCCGCCGCCAGGGGAAATCTGTAGGATAATAAAATATTGGCAGGTAGGAAGAGAGCCTAAAAGGTGGAACCTTCGTTGATGATTCCACTCTAGAAGAAGAGCAGATTAAGCGAAGCAAGGAAAGGACGCAAAGTCCTTCAAGGAAGGTAATCCACTGAGCTGATTATTCTACAAATGATGCAAGATCATTATTCCATGAATCAATGCCCACGATGGATTGTGAGAAATTAAAGAATCTGACCTACATCATCAGTTTCAAGCACGTTGCGGTATAGATAAATTCTAATTAGTGTGGAAATGGAAAACCTGCATTATATTAAGGTAGTCGACACCAATGACAGATCAACACCTTTAAATTAAGACTTATTAGGGGCAAAATTCATGCTGAAAAGGCTATTGCAAGCCTATACTGAAGAAAATAATAAAGGCAAACTGTTCGAATGGAGTCACCCCAAGAATCAACAGATGACCAAACAGGTCATTTTCGTGCGATCAAAATTGCATCGGATGTACTTAATACGAGATTTAAAAGGGAAAAACTTAAAAACTGTGGCGCTTATTGAATAGTCATAGGTGCAACAAGGACGTAACTGGGGCCGATCTAGGAAATCATATAAGTAAATTTATTATAAAGGGTTTTCCAATAAGCGGTGTTATTTTGATATTTAAAGAAAAATGCTATTTTTTGAGATAAATGAACGGATCTTTATTTCATTATAAAGAGGAAGGTATGCCGTTAATAATAGAAAATAGCATCAGCCAAATGACCACCACGACCACGCCTACAGGACCATATCCTTTTCATGAAATTTTCCATAACCAAATCGCATAGTGCCTTCCCTATGTCCTCGATAGCCTCACGAATTCCATCTTTGAGATCGTGAATCGATGCTGGGCTGTTGGCGTAGACCTTCTCTTTCACGTGGCCCCAAAGGAAGATGTCGGAAGGTGTTAAGTCACAAGATCTCGGTGGCCAATTGTGATCACCTCTTCGAGAGATAACACGGTCCGGAAACTTTTCCCGTAAAAGATCAATGGTTTCGTTGTTTGTATGGCACGTAGCGCCGTCTTGTTGAAAGTAAACGTTGTCCAGATCAATACCATCCAATTCCGACCATAAAAAATCATTAATCATCTGTCGATAGCGCAATCCATTCACCGTAACTGTTGCTCCAGCTTCATTTTCGAAAAAGTAAGGTCCAATGACCCCGCGGGACCATAAACCGCACCAAACAGTCACACGTTGAGGATAGAGCGGCTTTTCAACAATAACTCTTGGGTTTTCCGAGCCCCAGATGCGACAATTTTGCTTGTTGACGAAGCCATCGAGGTGGAAATGGCCCTCATCACTCAAGATGAGTTTTCGATGGAATTCCGGATCATTTTCATGCATTTCAAGGACCCAATCAGCAAAGACTCGACGTTGTTGATGATGATCGGCCGGCTTGAGTTCTTGTGTTAACTGAACTTTATAAGCCTTAAGACCCAAATCTTTATGCAAAATACGGTATAATGACGTTTGTGGAATGCCTAATTCCAAAGAACGACGAGGAATGGACAAACCTGGGTTTTCTTCAACACTTTCGGCTACAGCAGCAATATTCTCGGCTGTTCTTGAGCGACGTGCACGGGTTTTATTCTTCACATCACTAACTTGTCCCGACAGCTCGAATTTTTCTACCAATTTCTGTATTGCGGTCCGACAAGGTGCTTCACGACGACCCAAAAATGTTCGAGTTTTACGAACCGTCTCTGCCAGATTTTCACCATTTTTATAGTGAATTTTAATAATTTCATTGTGTTGTTGAATCGTGTCTCGTTCCATTTTTATTAATGGCGTAGTTTCTACTTGTCAAATGTCAAAAAATGACAGCTCCAAAAGTGACATCTACCGAAATAGCGGGCTAATTAAAATAACACCTCTTATTGGAAAGCCCTTTATTTGCAATTTTGTTACATGATTAAGTGGCAAATCTAAAAAGGGGAAAGCCCACTTTTCATACAAATATAGGCCCGACACCTGAGAGATGTCTTAAACGATGCATTATGATACTCAGAAAATTTTTTATTAACAAAGTTTTTTTCTATCTATCGGGGGAAAGCTTTGGCGATCGGATGTAGCTTGAACGACTTTCTTGTATGAATAGTGGACTTTTCTAGGTCGCGTCGCGGAAAATGACTTCCTATGATAAAAATGTTCACAGCTGAGCACTAACTACCGGACGAGCCCCCAAAATGTAAGCTGAACCTGGTCTAGGGGTTGATTCGGCTTACATTACATATATCTAAGAAAATAATTAAGACGTTAAAGGTGTATGCCAATTGGACATCTAGGCTGAAAATTGAATTTTACTGAGTAGTCGACAACTGTTTAAGATTCGAATTATATATTTGTGTGAGGTATCTCGGATCTTGCTTTATATAGGTACAACCATTTCCAATTACGCTAGTGCCTTATCTGCGGCCGCCATGATATAATATGATTTAGCTAAATATGGGTTAGTACTAATTATAAATTCCAATTCAAATTAATTTTGTTCTAGCAACTACAGCTAGTGATAATTTTTCTCTTTGTTAAATGTGATTTAATACTAATTTTAATTTTCAATTTAATTCAGTTTTCTTAAAGGAACTACAATTAGCGATAATTATCTTACGTGTTACCGGGATTCGATTTGTTTTCTTGCGTGCTATCCGTTTTCGTGATGTCGTGGTCGGTCTTGATATGAATATTTCGATGTTTCCATAAGAAGTTTACAATACTTCAAATTTCCTTCCTGCGATGACTGTTGTAATTTTCCGAGTTCAAACTTGATGTAGTATCTTATTGATGAATTTATCGTAGTTTTCCAATTGGCACTGTAAGATTTAAGCGATGCACATTGATGCAATTTGCAGAATGCTTCAATCCGATTTGTCACAAATCTACCAAATGTGGCCCCGTCTTGCGCAAACCAAGTATTTAACTGGCTGGTGAACGCTACTGGATCTTGCATCCAATTAGATTTTGGATGATAATCTTGTTGTTTTCGCAGGGATTCTTATAGATCTTTTCCTTACTCGCTGCGGACGTCAACTTTTGTCTCTCCTTGCTCATGATCAGACGGAAAAAAGGAAATCAGCTGTTCGGTATTATCCATTGAACTCGAAAAGATTATTTATACGGGGTAAGGAACGACCACAGGGACAGTGCCTTTTATTGTTTTGACAATTATTATTATTTATTAATAAAGTTTTATTTCATTATTGGTTCTGTTTTTATTATTTCAACAATTATTTTTACTTATCAATAAAGGTTTATTTCATGGTTAGTTCTATTTTTTTTTCCGGGCGGCCTTTGATACTATAGATCGACACTGTCTTTTCTTTAAACTATTTCAGCTTAGACTGTCTACAAAATTTATACGAATAGTCCAAAGCCTTTATAAAAGTACGGAATCTCAAGTCTGGAATGGGGATGTCCTCTCTGAAAGCTTCCCTACAAACTCTGGTGTCAAACAAGGTTGCGTTCTGAGTCCTTTCTTGTTTGCACTTTTCATAAACGATCTTAATGATTCTCTGGAAACCGGTATTGTAATTGATGAAATTGAAGTTAAAACCCTTATGTATGCAGATGACATTGTTGTTCTTGCGGACAACCGTGCTAAGCTCCAAAGAATGATTAATAAGGTTAAAGAATATTGCAAGTTATGGAATCTAGTTGTGAACTTGGAGAAATCTAAAGTTATGGTTTTTCAGCGTGGAGGAGGTGCAAGAACAAGACAAGAAAACTGGACTTATGACGATATAGTGCTATAGAAGTAGTTAAAGAATATACTTATTTAGGAATTATTCTGACTCCTAGGCTTTCCCTAACAGCAAATTTTAAACATCGCCTCGAATCTGCAAAAATTAGCATTATCTTGACTTGGAGTCATTTTCTTAGAAATAATGAGACAAAACACTCTAATAAGCTTAAATTATTTTACGCTGTGCAACGATCAGTTTTATGCTATGCGGCTCAGGTATGGGGCTTCCAACAGTATGATACCATAGAAAAGCTCCTTCGATTCTTCTTAAAGAAAATGTTACTATTACCGCGGCAAACTCCAAACTATATGTTGACCTTAGAGACTGCACTCCCCTGTATATATATCTATACGTTTAAATGTCACTTTGATTATTTAAGCAGGGTGCTTTATACATACAAGAGTGAAGGACTTCCTCGCCAGCTAACTTATAAGGTAATAGAAAAAAATATATTTTGGTCTATAGCTCTGCAAGACATCTCTGAGAAACACAACATTATTCTAAATTTTGAAAGAGAAACGCATTCTACAATAAAGGGAATCTTTTTAAATCTTATTAAGAAAGAAGAGTCATGGATTAGACGTAAGGCTGTGGATAAGGCAAGAACCACTGTGCGACATGAGCTATATGACAAGCTACACTATTTTTCCTCCAGTAATTATCTTAAGGATGGCTTTTCTGTTAAAAAAATAAGTACTATAATGAGATTTAGAGGTGGCTTGGTTGAGTTGAATGCCAGTCCATGGAGGAGAGAGGGAGGGAGCTTGTGCTCGTTATGCAACTGGAACGAGGAGGAGGACTTATTGCACTTTCTGGGTAGATGCCCAATTTTGGCCGAGTTTCGTATTGGAGTTTATGGGAAGAGTTTGTTGAGTGAGCTTGAGGTAATTGAAACGTTGAATGGCAGAAATAATTTCAATGATCTTTTCCTTTTTGTTACTAAGGCCTGGAAATATAGATCTTTTTTAATAAATGAATTTAACTGCTAGGTTGGAATATTAACATATGCGCATCTCTTTGAATTTGCTTTGTTTATTAAGAAATCTGAGTATTATATACTTCTTTCTTTCAATACTGTTATTTTGTATTTTTTTGCTTTTTTTTTTCTTTTTGTTGCTCTTTTTTAATTTTTTCTTGTATTGTTTTTTCTTAATTTTTGATTGTCAACTCCGACAGACGGCCTCGGTGCCATGATCGTAGGTTTTTTAGCTAGATTGGTATAGCATAAGGAATTATCTTGTTCTGAATTTAATAAACCATTATTATTATTATTATTCTATTTTTATTTATTTTTACATAGGTTTACATGAAAATTAAATTCTGGACAAGCAAAATCCTTGAACTTATGTTTTCGGGTGTACTTAGCAGAATCGAGAATTGCTGGAATTTCACAGGGCTCTTCCTGGACCGGTGCCTTGAGACGTTTTTTGACGGAATTGCGCTTAATATTCTAGCTTTCTCGTAGATACGTTACAACAATAGTCGCTTGGATCAGGGATAATAACTTCAAGTTAAAAAATTCACCGTTTTCATGTCATTAAAACCTGATCAATGCAAGATTTTGTAAACTTTGTGAAGTAGATCGCATTAAAAAACGTATTATTTATTTATTTTATCCAACATGCAAACCAGGATTTATTCGATTTGAGTGAGATCAAAATCGCCTGTGATCGAGCATCCTGCCCTCTTACCCAAACTGAAAACACTTGCCTCTGCTTGTAATCAGTCGTATAATAAATGTTCAATATCAGATGACGCTAGAGTCAGTGGTGTACCTCACGGCTCTCTTCTATTGCCGTAGGTGTTTCTGGTTTTTATCAATTATCTGCTTTGATTATTTCTGTAACTGCCTCGCACACTCCAGGGGGAGCGTTAGAAATGTTAATCGAGCATGATCGGGTCATTGAATTAATTGAGATATTACTGAGGCCAGAATGAATTGTGTCTACAAACAATACAACTAGTCCGATCACTTGTAGATTAATATCTACACACAATTCTAGATCTTTCGATCGTGTCCAACGCATAACCATTACAAATATTTCCGTACGTCTGAATTGTACGGATATGAAATAGAGTACCATTATCTATCTTTCAATGCACTTTAAATTTACGAATGTTAGAGAATGACGTAGAATCACGGCCTCAACCAATGAAATCGTATTCCTTAGCTCCTACCCTACTCCCTGCCGCCTTTATTAAGCATTATAAGGTTTTATCTACACTCTTAGCAAAATAGAACATCAAAAAGTATATCAATTTTGTTACTTGGCTAGGTATCAATGAAACTATTCGCACAACACAAACTGCAGCAATAGAGAGACTATTCTCCATCATCTGCCCTTGATATCTGCAATAAATTTAATGCTATAAAAATTGCTCTGAGATTATAAGTGAGGATACTGGTAACCGTAGACCAAGGTCATATACACTGAGAATTTTTCGGAAAGACTGTATAAGTTAATATGTGGGTTACACCGATCCAGTGGTTAATTTCATAAAAAGATTTCTTAACTAGAGTTTCTAGTAGAGAGGAAAAAGTGTCACAACTGATTGGAATATACAATACATAATTCAAAAACGAATGTCTCCACAATGGAGCCAAGATACCTATATTCAGAATTCCTAAATATGCAAAATTTATATCTTGCACTTGTGTTTTTTATGCCTTTCAACTGGAGTTTCTAGCTATAAATAACGCAACAAGGCTGTAAAACACAATTCATAAAGTTGCACATTACTAGAATAACAGAAATAGCATGCACAGCTAATTCACAAGCAACGCCATAAAATCACACCTAATCTATTTATACTGAGATAATCTCTGAAGATGAGGTACCTAACATAAATGTATTCCATGCTGAGTACCTGGCTACAGTAATGTGGCTATCTGTGAAATTCCAAGTACAAGTATCACTACCAATACCAGGACCTGGACTTAAAATCTTTAAGTACGAATACAAGTCCCGGTACTAGTACTTAAAAATTTTCAAGTACTAGTCTAGATACTGGTACTGGTACTTATAAGTCTCGCATATCAGCGCTTTTAAGTACCTTATAATTACCTAAGTATGCACATAATACCGGTATACATCCAAATAGATACTTAGTTGTTGTTAATTAGTCTTTAATTAATTATTCTTATTCTAATAATAGCTTGAACCTTGAAAATTTAAATCAGAAATTTTGAAAAATCTATAGATGAATGACTGCATAAGGTTTCCATTTACGAAATATCATAAAATATGTTGCAAAAAGATTGGAAATGAAATAGAATTGTATAAGCTTGTGCTGTTTTAATTTCTAATTTTGGAAAATTTAGGAAAATAAGGTTTTCAAATGTTGCATCATATAATGATTGCCTTCGAGGAGCATTTATAAGACCTGCAAATGGAAATAAATGTCCACAAGTGCGGAGGAAGAGAGCTGGATGTTGCCCTTGATTATCAGCCTTCTCAATAAATGATATCGATTCAGCATGTCAATTTCTATTCTACTGTCATTCATATATTTCGCGAATTGTCTTTCTATTTTACTAAAAGGCGTTTCTGGAGGTATTTTCGCAGATAATGAAGATTATCAGACGATGGAAAAAGAAGCAGAAATGGTGAAGACAGATCAAGCAGCGCAGGTAAAAGCGACAACGGATGTGAACATAGCAATCAGTGATTTCATATAGATAGTAAGTAAAATTACAAAAATGGTCTGAACCGGGTAACCCCTTCTTGATGTTGACATCATACAGAACCTTGGTTTTCCTCTATATATTTGGAAAGTGTTCGTGAAAGCGTCGACGTGGAGAGCTCAAATTTTGTACACGAAGTTTTCATGAAAATTGCAAATACAAGTTCAAAAAAGGACAGAATCGGGCGACTCCACGTTTTGGTATTGCCATACAAAATTTTAGGTTTTCACTACATATTTGTATACGGGACTTTCTTAAACAAAATTTAAATTGAGTTCAAAAATGGGACCAATCTGGCAACTCCTGCGTAGGATTGCCATACAAAAAATTGCTATGTAGTGTTTTCATCATATTTTGTACACGGCGTTTTCATAAAAATTGCAAATACAGTTCGAAAATGGAACCGAATCGGGCGACCCCACGTTTTGGTATTGCCATACAAAACTTTAGGTTTTCACTATATATTTGGGCACTGCATGAGAACGCGTCTACGTAGAGTGCAACACTTTCCCATACATATGAAAGTATGCACGCACACACATACACGCACACACACACACGCACCCACACGCGCTCACACACACACACACACACATACAGACATTATCTATATGAAGTCAAGCTTTAGTGACTGGATAAAAGATATTTAAAACAAGCAAAAAAGCTAGGTTTGGTCAAAGACCAATTCTTACGATAGCCTAGATGAATGCCCGTACGTAATTTCGTATGGTAACCTGTCTGTGTAAAGACGGTTCATTGGACAGTAAAAATGGACTAAAGGACTAGATTTTTATATGGCAACACCAAGAGTGGGCTGCCCAATTTAGCCCATTTGTGAAATTATATTACTATTTTCATGAAAACGCCGCGTACAATATTTTAACTCTGTACGTTAACGCGTTCTCAGGCTGTCTCCAAATGAAAAATGAAAAGCAAAATTTTTGTATGGCAACTCCACGAAGGAGTTTCCCGATTTGCCTCATTTTCGAACTTAATTTTAGGTTTTGTTTTTGTTTTTTAAAACCCGTTTTTAAAATTTCAGCGCTCTTGAGTTATCGTGCTCAAAGACAGATGGATGGACGGCTGGACGGACGGACGGACAGACAGACGAACATGTGAAAATCAAAAAAAAATTTTAATATTATGTGTGAGTTTTCAATACAATCCATTTTACTCTACCAGTAATATATGACGGCGGGGAAAAAAAATGTGAAGCGCAAGGCTGCCAAGGTAAAATCTTTATAGAGGAAAGCATGCATACTTCATGGAAAAAATTTTTTGAAGTGGTTGATTGTTGCTCACGCGAATCAGAAGATCAAACATTTGTTCAATGGGCGTAAGACGTTGTATCTGATGAATAATGGAAGTCAAGTATGTGTGTTAGTAGTGCTTATATGGTTAGTTTGCATAGTCAGCTATAGGATTACTGGCGTGATTTTCGTAATCTTTAGCCTCTCCAGACTTGAATCCGGGCATATCTTAAACTTCGCGTGGTTCCCGCTGACAGATCCTATTAAGGCTTGTGTTAGCCTGTATAGGATATATGCAATCTTTTTAGACGTAACTAATAAAATCTTGGGCCCGAATGGAGTAACCAGTCCTATTACTACAAGAATATCAACATGCAAAGATAGCACAGGGAGTACCCATGTAGTAATAGACTATGAAACCATACCAATTGGGTAGCCGACATTGCTAACTTGGTGCCACGGGCTTGAGGAGCCCGGATAGTGCTATTATAGTAGTTACTATTCATCTCCCCTTGTGGGAGCATGGTGGTGGTTGTGGTGACCTATATGCGAGCAGAGAGAGATTGTCTGAGTCTACATGACTTAGGCGGACATTCTACTTTGAACAGAAAAGTATGTCCTTTGTATAATTGCATACTGTGTCCGAGAATTTGAAGGATAGTCGCTTATAAATGTATGCTTAAATGTTTTGTTTTCAGCGTGGAGATGCGCTAAATCAACCGGGTGCCGTGACAGAGATTTTATGAGGGTCGACCAGTAATTCCAATGTCAATCATGCACTGACATAAACTGGTACTCATCGAGACAGAATATAATGAGGGCGGTGATTCTCGCCTAAATACTAATCCGTGCATTAAGACTGCCATGAGATTTAGGCTAACAGCTAGATGCTCACATTAAAACCCTCGAAAAATTTCTACCAGTAGTATTTCAATGCGTTTCAAACGGAATGACAAACTTAGTATGCGCTATGATTTCATCTAGGGTATAAAACACGCAGCTAATATGGATCAACTGATTAAATTTGCGTCTGGTGTTCAAAGTTTATAGATCTAATACCAAGCAGTTTCTTAAATAGGGGGAAAGGCCATAAATGATTTCGCACGAAATAAATCTCATTCAAATATTTACATATATGAGATTTCAAATCGACAAGAAAAGGGGGGAAATTTATTGTATTTTGCTTAGAAATCTCTCCGTGAAAAGACCTGCTAATTTAGTTTGTTATTGAAAATGCAAGAAGATCATCCAGAATTGTTCATAGTCCTATTTACGTGCTTTGCCTTCTAACAGTTACAGAAAATGAAAGTGAAGAAGATAAGAATCAACCTAACACAACTTTTACACGGGTCACAAAACTCTAAATCAACAATGACCTAAATCTTTTATCTACTCAACGAATCTTTATCCTCTGTCTTCTTCCTTCCATAATCTTTGTCATGATGAATTCTTTCAATGGCAAAGAAAATACTCATTTTTCACGTCTAAACATTTCCAAAGACAAAATTTTATTGATGATGGGAGCCGTGTATACTACAATAAAGCGCGTAATAAGGAACCCACCACTAAAAGCTTCCTCTCTGTGCGAGATGATTCTAAAGCAAACATCTGTAAGATACCCCCAAGTTTATCTAAATACATATATACTAACTGAAATTCCTTAGTCTGAAAACGGCACGTGTTCACTAAAAAGCTTTCGTATTTATTAAGGTATTCTCCATTGACGTCATCCTTTTAGCAATTTTGTGATTGGGGTTTGAGTTAGGAAAAGAAAATATTTTTTAAAGCCCAACGGCTTCTATTTCTTAAGAGACGTTAACAGTTAATGGGGAAACACTTGGAAGTTGGCAATTTCGAGCAGGCAGTGGTGGTATTAAGTGTTTCGACTCCATGATTACGGTAGCACTCGTAGACGTGAGCAAATTGACCGTAAACGTGGATGATGTTAACCTTCCTAGATATTATAGGCTTGGATTTGTTCACCTGTGTCTGTAACACACCCTATAAAAAAAGATATGAATTTGAAATGAGATTTTGGCACTGCTATCGTGGATATAAAAAGGAAAGGATACTTTGATTATGTACTCGTATATACATACACACATACATACGTACATGCTGGGAATGAAATTTCTCAGTTGTTGGAAGACATGACCACTATCCTGACTGAATACCTACTCTGGGAAGGAAGTAGAGATATTTTTCTTGTGGTAAAAAATACTAAGAAAAGCAAAAGATGAAATTGAAAGAAATTTTTATCAAATTCGCTTCGGTCTGGATGCTGAGTACCAACTCATTTGTATGTTTCAAAAGTATCTTGCTGGTTTGCTGCATGCAGACACCTATTCTCCTTTGTAAGTGAAGTAGGTACATGTTGATAATGATGATGGGTCTTGATGAATTTACATTATCTTTCCTGCCCTCTTCTATATACATATGTAGGTAGGTATATGGGTACACAATGTACATATAGTTTAATCAAAACAACCAATCAAATGGAAGTTCGCGAAATGTTTAAACTGCGATATACAAAAAAAAAACAAAAGAATAAAAGTTCCGGAAGACTATGGTGCTGCTGCAGTACAAGAGCAAGTCTCTAAAAGGCTCTTTGATTACCAACAGTGAAAATAAGAAGACTTCTTTCATTGTTTTTCTTTGTTTGCTGCTTGGCTATACACCATCCAGCCCTACCAAAAAGATTGATGATCAGCCTTCAAATACATGAAGCGCAAGTCATTCTGCTTTAAGATTCCTTTTTTGCTTTAAAGTTAAAAGGCCTGGGGGACATAGAAAAAACAACGAAATATCCAGCGCAACAACTGTGTCGGCCAAGAGTGGAGACGGACACGATTTTCCATCCAATTCGAAACTTAAAGGTGAGTCTTCAGGATATTTTTGCAGACAGTAAAAAAAAAAAAACGATATCTGTCTCAGAGTCATGAATTGAACAACTTGTTCAGTTTTTGCATGTATGTATATCTGTCTGTCTTTTGTATACCTATACCACCAATATCAGTCTGGGTCTGATAAAGAGTGCAAGTTTTTGGAGTTATTTTAGAGGACTTATTGACGTCGTCCATTCAGAGGTGGTTTTTGAGAAGAAGGATAACCAATGGTTTTTAAGTTTTATGTAAACACATTTGAAATGAAATTGAGGCGATAATGTTGATTTTTTGATTTCGATTTATGTACAGAAATCAGAGTTTTAAAAGTCGAAGGTATTTTTATGTACATACCTACTACATGGAATGAAGGTGGATTATGCCATACTATGTATGTGTGCTTAAGAAATATTCACCCCTTTAGCTGTGATATTGTTTGTGGTGCGATATTTTCAGAAGCCTTTTTGGAGATATTTACTTAGTTGTTTAGTTGGGGAAACATGAACCAGTCACAAAAATTTATGAAATTTACTTGGTCCCTGAACCCTATATCTGCTATTTCCCTTAATTCCATGAATTAAATATTGAATGCTAAATGCATTCTAATATCCACCATCTTACACACTACAATACGGTTAACAGGTCTTGTTTAGCAAAGCTTTTGTTTTCGTAGTCATCTTTGATATTGCGCAAGCTAATACCTTCTCTTCCCCTTCCCCTCAAATAAAATTAGGCAGCTCGTAAGCCTATAGATCTAAAAACGGTTCACAGGGGCACCCCCCAAAGAGGCATCCTATCACCTCTTTTATGGCTGCTCATCATGGACGATCTCTTGCTAATACTCACCCGAATGGGGTACAAAGCAGTATGTTACGCTAGTTACGTTAGTCACCGGGAGCTATGAACCCGTACTCTGTGGACTGGCGCGATCCGACTAGTCTCATGCATTGGGCCACGGACCACGGGCTGAGCATCAATTCACGGAAAACTGGCCTATGCTACTTCACCATAAAAAGGAATATCCCCAGTTTAAACCTACCATTGATTGGCACCACACGATTGGAGTTAAAGAACAGGGTGAAATACCAAGGTATTATTTTAGATAAAAAGTAAAACCGGAAGCCACACCTTGAAGACAGAGCGAGCAAAGCTCTTAGTGTTTTTGCAAATTGCCGCAAATCGGTAGTTAAGAAGTGGGGACTCAAACCGCGGATGATCCTATGGATATACACTAGCGTCATTCGACCCATGTTAATCTACGGCTCGGTAGTGCGGTGGAAAGTAATGGACTTCGCCAATCATCGCAAGATATTGGAGAGGATTCAAAGACTGTGCCTTCTCAGAGCAAGCGACGCTTTTAAGTCAACTAGCACTTAGGCTCTGGAGGTTATACTTAACAAACACCTGGTGGAAATACATATTAAGTAGACGGCATCGACTACAGCGCTAAGACTGCATCTTAACCTTGGCTGGCTTCACACGTGAATAAGAGTTCCACATGAATCCATTTATGAGTTTGTGCACACATCGACAGGGACAGTGACCGACCACCTCCTCGAGACCATGCTGGAAAGCAGTTTTGAATCTAGAATTAAATCCAGGGCACAATAGGGATCACATTCCGTGCTTTAACCATTGACAAACCCAATTATAATATATACTGATGGCTCTAAGTCCGATGAAGGCACCGGAGCGGGAGTTTTCTGGGAGGAGCCTGAAATTGAATTCGCCATGAACCTACCTTGAAAACCATGCTACGGTTTTCCAGGCAGAAGTCAAAGCCATTTTTGAAGCAGGAAAGCATCTTCTTAATGCACTAACTAAGGCGATAGCCATCTGCTCATACAGCTAAGCAGCTGTCAAAGCTTTGTCTAAACCCTTAATAACCTCCAAACTATTAATGAAGTGCAAAACCACCCTGAACTCCCTTTCTCGGAATAACAGGGTGATAGTGCAGTAGGTGTCGGGGCACAGCAACATCAGTGGAAATGAAAGGATGGACGAGCTTGCTCGTCTTAGTGCAGCCTCGGAGGAACTTGCCTCTACAGTCAGAATGGCACCAAAACACCTTGTCTCAATCATTTCAAGCTGGGCTAACCACCAACATAGTCGCCTTTGGTTAGAAGATCCCTCGGGTAGAACAACAAAGAAACTGTGGGGTAAACCCAAATCAAACAAATAATCTCCTAGGACTTAACAAGCCAACCCTGAGAGCTCTGGTGTCCATTCTTACTGGGCACTCCTCTCTAAGGGGCCACACTCGAGGATGAGACTTGCTGATGATCAGGGGTTGCGGAGAGGAGTCGGAAATAGTGACCCACTTTCTATGTCACTGCCCGGCACTCTGGGGAATACGTACCAGAATTCTTGGCTTACGAGTTACATGGGGTCTGTAGGGTGAATAATGGGCATTGACTTGGCCTACGTTCGAGGACCCCTCGGAGTCCCAAACCTCTGTTTCAATCAATCAATAGATCTAAAAACATTTTTTCTTTCTGATTCTAGAGATCGTTCTATAGAGTCTTCTACTAGTCCTAGATTCATTGCTCATCTTTTGTTTTTTTAGCAAGTTCACTGGCTATCTGCATTTCCTGCTACACAGACCTGTAAAGTACTTAAGTATATTGGTACTTAAGTATTAGTACCAGTACTAGGACCTGGACAAGTACAAGACCGGTACTGATATACAAAAAAATTTGAGTACAATTGTGATTGTAGTTATGGATGTCCAAACTTTTATTAATGCACTTGAAGACCTGTAAATTTACACAATTCATTGATAAGAGTTCAAAAATGTATAGTCAAACGAAAACAAAAATTATTTTAATATTGTGAATATATTCAATTTTAAAATTTAATCCGAGTTCTAGTATTTCTTATTTTGCAATGAAACTTTTCTTGTGTATATCTCTGAGAAAGAAAAATATATGTTTTACTTTTTAGTGCATTTTTTTTTAATAGGCATCCCTCGAATAGCACGGTACTTGAATTGCACGAAGTCGCGAATAGCATGGTTAAAAATTGCTACAACCCTAGAATAACATGGAATTCGAATAACACGGACCTCGAATAATACGGAACCATAAGCGAAATAAAAATTCAACAATTAAGGATTCTTGGAAGTCAATAGGTACTCCCTCAGATTGTGCAAAAAGAAAATTCTGATTTATCCGGGGAAACTGTACGCAATCAAATTCTTGAAATTGCTCATAAGATACGTGAAAAGGGATTGGATAATCTGAATAGCCAAGACCTGGAGAAATTGATTCAAGAACTCACGTTGACTGATGTTAAGCAAGGTTTGGACTTAGCAAAGAAATTAGGATTTCATTTTATGGAGATCAATCCGTCACTGTTACGCAAAAGAGTCTTCCAACAAAGTTTAAAAATTTGTTTAGGCCCGTATTTGAAATTCTTAAACACTACGAAAAATAAAAGAGTGTCATCCTCCAAAACAGCAACTATGAAATTTTTTCCAGTGATGTGGAGTTGCTACCGCCTCGAAGAAATAGAACTCGTATTTTGGATGACGATAGTGATCAAGAAAGTTCCAGTGATAAGAATCCTTTACACATTCAAAGAAAAACAAATCAATGTTTGAACATACGTAATTACATTTTTTTTACCTTTTTACATTTTAAGTTTCACTTTTCTAAATTGAATGAATTTTACGTTAATTTTGTACAACTGAAATTTTACAAATAAATATACATAAAAAAAATCGTGTTCTTATTTTCAATGCTTTCTTAATAAATCTTTGAAACCAAATGCACAAATTTGTAAGGATCGCGATTTTCGAAGTGCACGGTTTTTAATAGCATCTCCAAAATTGTATGAAACATTAGTATTGAATAACACGATTTCGAATAACACGGAACCAATTAAACGTGTTATTCGGCGGGTGCCTGTATCTTATTTTTATACTAAAATAAATCATTGGAAATTTCAAATTAATTTGGTTCTATAAAACGTCTATAGCTAACTATGATTTGTCATATGGGAGCATCATCACAATTATCGCAATCCAAATAGTTTACTACGTTCACTTCACTGTCTGAGGCAAGACTCGGTCCTGGCGCTAAAAAGTGCTGTATTAATACTCTACAAATTGCCCAGAACCTTCCCCATTCGATTCCATTCCAGAAACATCGAATCTTTGAACATAGAGTTGTTTACTGTCCGAACCAATAGATGTCGCTTGTCCTTTTCTATTGTACGTGACAATATTATCAGATTACCATGGGCGCGTTCACTTCCACCGAAATAGTGACTTTTTGTCGACTACGAGTCACTACCGAGCGTTCACTCCGCCAATTTTGACAGTAAATGACTACGCTTGACTACGACTATCGTTCACTCCGCACTTTGAATGTACCAAATAGTCGACTACATTCGACTACGCTCAGGAAGATAGTCGATCGTAGTCGGTGTGACAGAACTAACTACGACAACGACTACGCTACCAACGTGGCAGTGAACGCGCCCCATGATTTCAATTTTCACAACATGTCAAAATAGAACTAACAAATATTTGGTTCAATTTTTGGAGTTCAATGTAATGTGATGATTTTTTTTTATCAATTTATAAAACCGTGTACATTTGCAACCATTTTTAATATCCACTTCAACCGGTAATCTCCTCTAATCCGGATAAGGAGAAAAGAACGCGGCTATTACATGGAAAAATTAAAACAGATTCCGTAAATGACTCTATACATAGCCTACAATCAGACAAGATGATCTAAAAGATAATTGGCCAATTTCCGGACAATGTTAAGAAGAAACTGATCCAGTTCAATACATTTCTTGGATACAGACTGACGTATTGGACCATTTTACGAAGCATTAGCAAAAAAATAAGAAGGAGTAAAGCAGAGTCCGAACTTACAGTCATCTTACTCAGTGTTTATACTAATCCTCTATTGGGCGCAATAGTTGAAAACAGTTGAAAATTGTGGCGTCTCTTTCTTCAGAAATTACATGTAAAATGGAGTCAGTAATATTCTCGGCTTTTTCTCCAACCAAACCTTCATACCATAAAACACAATAAATAGCTTTTCGTGCGCTATTTTTGCTTTGGATAGTAAAAGTCTCATTGAAAACTACCAATATGCTAATAAAGAAATTACTTTTAATTTGTGGCAACATCGGGAGCGGTATAACTTTTTGAAGGTCCATAGAAAAAATCCGTATGTTTTCATCTTTTATAGTATAACTCGAGATTAGATGAAATCTATAGGGGAAATTCTAAGTTTGTCATTTCCTTTGTATTGCCTAAAAATAATGATGGTAGAGCAAAATGAAAAAATATTTTGATTTTTGCATGTGTCTGTCTGTCCTTCTGTACTGTCTGTCTGGCTGTTTTCCCGTCCGCACGCTAACTCGAGAACAGCTTCAATTAGAGAGCTAAATTCTATACATGAGCTTTTTAAAAAAATTGCAGATTTTTTTATGGTCGCAGTGTACACGATGCAGTCTGCTACATGGTTACTCTGACTGTACTACTGACATCTATTTGACAGTGACCATGTAGCGTCCACACTGCGATTTTGCTGCCACTTCTACCTTACTGCATGTTTGATAGCTAGGAAAGGAGGGAAAAAGCTAGGAGGAGGGAAAGCTGGCAGAAAAATAAGAAGCAGACATGGCTCCAATTTAGGACGTCATCAAGTTTTTGGTTGGGAAGAGGTTACGTTGAAAATGGGGTGAGAGAAAGAGTTGAAAGAAATAAGTGATCCAAAAAGGGAGAAAAGTAGATTCTCCAGGAGATTAAAGAAGAAAGATTAGAAGTTTTAAAATAATTAAAACAAAACGGCCCGTCTTGACATCACATGTTGGGAAGTTTTGCTTCAGCGAATCCAATTGTGTTGGCTAAACTACAAACGAATCTTTATAGTTTATATATTTCTACTGGAAGTAAAGTCCAGTGCGGCCAGTTAAAATAATTAATCGTCAAAACGGCCCGCCCCAACTTTGCATATTTGGAAATTGACCTCCACCTAGCCCAATTGTGTTAGGTAGCCTACAAAAGATTATCTATAATTCGCATTCCCACTGAAGAAAAGTTCCAATGGGACCAGGTGTTGTGGGTTTTCCAATAAGAAGTGTTATTTTAATTAGCCCGCTATTTCGGTAGATAACACCTTTGGAGCTGTAATTTTTTGACATTTGACAAGTAGAAACTACGCCATTAATAAAAATGGAACGATGCACGATTCAACAACGCATTGAAATTATTAAAATTCACTATAAAAATGGTGAAAATGTGGCAGAGACGGTTCGTAAAACTCGAACATTTTTGGGTCGTCGTGAAGCACCTTGTCGGACCGCAATACAGAAATTGGTAGAAAAATTCGAGCTGTCGGGACAAGTTAGTGATGTGGAGAATAAAACTCGTGCACGTCGCTCAAGAACAGCCGAGAATATTGCTGCTGTAGCCGAAAGTGTTGAAGAAAGCCCAGGTTTGTACATTCCTCGTCGTTCTTTGGAATTAGGCATTCCACAAACGCCATTACACCGTATTTTGCGTAAAGATTTGGGTCTTAAGGCTTATAAAGTTCAGTTAACACAAGCACTCAAGCCGGCCGATGATCAACAACGTCGAGTCTTTGCTGATTGGGTCATTGAAATGCATGAAAATGATCCGGAATTCCATCGAAAACTCATCTTGAGTGATGAGGCCCATTTCCACCCCGATGGCTTCATCAGCAAGCAAAATTGTCGCATCTGGGGCTCGGAAAACCCAAGAGTTATTGTTGAAAAGCCTCTCTATCCTCAACGTGTGACTGTTTGGTGCGGTTTATGGTCCCGCGGGGTCATTGGACCTTACTTTTTCGAAAATGAGGCTGGAGCAACAGTTACGGTGAATGGATTGCGCTATTGACAGATGATTAATGATTTTTTATGGCCGGAATTAGATGGTATTGATCTGGACAACTTTTACTTTCAACAAGACGGCGCTACGTGCCATACAAGCAACGAAACCATTGATCTTTTACGGGAAAAGTTTCCGGACCGTGTTATCTCTCGAAGAGATGATCACAATTGACCACCGAGATCTTGTGACTTCTTCCTTTGGGGCCACGTGAAAGGGAAGGTCTACGCCAACAGCCCAGCGTCGATTCAAGACCTCAAAGATGGAATTCGTGAGTGGCATGAGTATATGACATCTGTGAATACTGTGAGTACAAGGTGTCACTTCAATGGGTTCCTGGTCACATGGGGAATGAAGGGGCTGACCTCTTAGCTAGAGCTGGCTTTGATTCTCCGTTCTTCGGACCGGAACCTGCCTTAGGCGTTGACACCTCGAGTATCAGGTCTTTCATCAAGACCGATTTTCATAGGAAGCATCAGCAGAAATGGGAGAACCTGAGTACTTGCCGATGCACAAAACTGTTTCTTGATGGGCCCAATGGAAATATATCTGATTTTCTCTTGGAATCTCTCATCCGCTTGCCTTAAAAAAAAAAGTCCGGATAGGTGGTGTGAAAGTTCCTTCAGTGCTGGATGTATTGCGACGGTCGTTCGGCTTTTGTACGACATTTTTTTTTTTTTTTGTAAATGGTACCTGACAGCGGCAGGTTTTTGTGGAACTCATCCCACACCATTAGCTGAGGCGAACTAGTGTGCCGGCCTACTTTCAACGCTGATCATAGTGTAAGTGATAGTTAGGACTTTACGTCCAAGCCATTCACTCATCATGATACCATAACAACTTAATTTCGAAAATGAGAAATCGGGTAACGTCTTCTTGGTGTTGCCATACAAAAATTGTAATTGTAGTTTTTTACGTATACGGTGAAGACTATCAGTTCTATACATTCTCATTCTACTGAAAAGCTCTTCAGAATAGGAGATTCTTTGAAATTTGGTATAATCAGTTTTACTATCCCATATAGCATTCTTGAAATAGATGCCAAAAACCAGTTTAACGACCATACGATATTAGAGACGGCCATTCATTTAGGGTATCGTAAGAAATGATCTTAGACCAATTTTTTTTATTTATTTTTCTGCTGTCAAGAATTGTTCAACATCCAACCTTTACTCTTAACTAGACTTTTTGACACTTAGGCGATGATTTTCAGAGTCACTTGTCGAATTATCCTTATTATTGTCATTTTCATTCTCATTAATGCTTATAGTCCCACAGAAAAAAGATTATCAGACCAACTTTTAAAACACAGTAACAACGATAACTATGACAAAACACAGGATAAGTCATGCACATATTGTGTTTTATTACAGAACTGTATTTTAAATTGGAGGCTGGGTTCCAGAGAATCAGTTACTGTATTTAGCAAATGAAAAATCTCGTAATTGTATGCATTTTAGGAGAAACTCAGCATACAATGAAGTAGATATCGGCACAGTAAGTGTGTACTTGTGGCTAACTTGTTTTTTTTTTCGAATTTGATAATTACTGTGTTTTTCCTTAGTGCTGCTGAAAGCTAGAAAAATTAAAAAAAAAAAATAGAAACACATTAACAACAACAACGCGAAATAATGTTAGTTCCGATTAAAATTTTTTTTTGTGTGCTTTCCGTAGTGGTAGGTAAGTACTCTGTTGCATTTCGACCTTGAAATGTTACCTTGGAATTAGATCGAAAAATCAGTTATTTACTAAATATTTTCATAACGCTATAAGCTACAAGGCTAAAATTTTCGACAATTATCCAAAATTCCTTCTGAGGACTACCAAAAAGTATGCACTTTTTTATCCTTGGAAAAGAAATTATACAAAAATGTTATGGGTGCCTTATAGATATAATGATACCAAGTATACCTACTGTTATAAAAACGTAAAAAAAGAGAAAACTCGCTCTAATATCCTTGGATTCGGATTGAAACGAGGTTGGCATCCGAAACAGGTCCTGGAACGTAGGCCACAACAAGGCCTATTGTTCACCCTACAGACTTATGAGCAATAAGTCCCAACCGCACGGGTTAAAAAAATTTAAAGTTGGCCCCAACCCCTCCTTTCCGCCTTCATGCAGCTCTGTCAGCTCTCCGCTCTCCGCATCCTCTTCATACCGCAGCCTCTGCATATCGCAGCTTCATCAGGCCCCATCCTATACAAGTGACCCCTAAAAAGAGAGTGCGCAGTGAGAACTTACAATAGGGTTCTCAGGGGCCTTGCTTAGTTCCAGTAGCTCTCTAGGTGTTTTTGACGAATCCCAATTGTAGAGGAGATTTCCTCTGAGGTTACACCAAGACAAGCAAGTTCGTGCACCTTTTCAATCTCGCTAATGTCGCTGTTACCTGGCACCCAAAGCACAAGTACCTCGTTGTTCCTAAAAAGGGAATTCAGGGTTGTTTTACATTCCAATACAAGTTTGGAGGTTATAAAAGATTTGGTTTTGACAAGGCCTTGACAGCTGCTTGGCTGTCGGATCAGACTGCAATCTCCTTGTTCTCAGTATCTGAGCTTAGCAGATGCTTTCCCGCTTAAAGGATGGCCTTATCTTCCGCCTGAAAAATCGTTATATGGCTCTCACGGTGTATGACAATTTGCATGTAAGGCTTCTCACAGAAAACACCTGATCCGGTGTTCTTTACCGATTTGGAGCCGTCTGCATATATGATATGATTTGTCAATGGTTAATGCACGGAATGCCCTATCTGGAATTTTCATTTTAAAGTTGCTCTTCAGCAAAGTCTCGATGAGGTGATCACTGTTCCTGTCTATATCAGGTGGGATGGACTGCACGAAGTCAAAGATGGATTCATGTGGAACTCTTGTGCCACTGTGACAGAGATGCAGCCTCAGCGCAGCGATTGACACCCCCTTCTTGACGTGTATATGTACAGGGTGTATGTTGAGAATAAACTCAAGAGTCCGCTAGCTGGTTGACTTGAGAGCGCCACTTACACTACGGAGACATAATCTTTGAATCTTGTCCAATATCTTGGGATGATTGGCGAGCTCCATTGCCTTCCATCACACTACAGAACCTTAGGTGGGTCGGATGAAGAGTAGATCCATAGATCATCCGTGGTTTGAGTTCTCACTTGTTCCCTATAGACCTTCGGTATATCGCGAAGGCTCGAAGAACTTTATTCGCTCTGTCCTCAAATAGTGATCACCAGCTTAATTTTCTAGGTAATACGATACCTAGATATTTTACCCTTTCCTTCAGTTCCAAGCGTAAGGAGCCGATAAAGGGCCCGTAAAAACTGTATTCTTTCAGGTATGCAAGGTGTCCCGTAGGTGGTCAAAGACCCGAAGGCTATAGATAGGTCATGCTTATACAAGCAATTCGGTGGCATGGAATCCTAACGTTCTGGGTATGTTTTTATAGATCACCCTGTAACTAACCCTGTTCAAGAAAAAAGTGCAAAAAACGCAGAAAGGGTTACATTTTGGGTACAGAGTGTGATAAATCATTTTATAGCAAAGCATTTATGCTTCTTAAACCCAATATGAAAAATTTGTGTTTATGGCGTGTTTTTTTGATAAAAATAATAGTTAAATAAAAAAAGCGAGTTAAAATTCCGAAATTTTAAATTTTTTAAGCCATAACATCAATACGGAGAAACGACATGGAAAAATGTATAGACAATTGTCGTGTTTATGCATAAAATTTGAGCCTTATACTTTGTACAGTTATCGAAATATTTTTAAAAAGAACTTTTCAGTCAAACTTCAACTTCAAACTTCATTTTTTTGTCTCAGATATCCTCATCAAAACTTTTACATTGAATAGATATTCTTTAAAGAAATCTAAAATTCGTTGATTTGATTGAATGACAAAGCTTCCAACTATCTACCAAAATCGTTTTTTTTTCTCTCTTAAAATTACTGTTTCTAGGTGCACTTCAATTTGGAACCTACTCCATCACTCCTTCGGAGACAGACGCACCACCGTCCATATGTGTTAACATATTTCGCCTCAAAGGACACATCATAAATCTATTGACCGTGTAATTTCTTAAATCTATTTTTACATGCAATCAATTTTATTTGACGCCTCATGGCACCTGTTCGCCCAACCATTTATACACTGCTCTGCTAGAGCTAAGTTTACTTTGTTCATTTTATTTTCCACCTCCGGCAATAAATAAACGAGACTCAGTCTGGCCACTTTGAGTCGAAATCCAAAAGCTTTTTAATAAACCAAAACATCCAAAAAAAAAAGCTCATAAAAGGAAAGAACAAAAACAAAAAAAAAAAATCACAATAAACTAACGTGTTCGACTTTGGAGATGATGACGTCGTTAAAGTGCTTTGCTTTTCCACTCCTCTCTGTTTTACTGTACAACTGTGCTGCTTGCTTCTTATATCATGCATTATCAATCTAAAAACAGAGTAAAAAAAAAAAACTAAGAGTACAATATGACCTGCAGTATCGCTTCGTTAGTATAGGTAACAATGTTTTACCTGTAATAATATGTACCTAACCTATACGTTTTGAGCTCTGCCTGCCGTCTGACCTTGACACGTGCTGCCATCTGCTCATCAATAATACGTTCAGTTTTAGCAGACAGAGAAAAAGCGAATAAAAACGATTGCCTTCGCCTTGTGCACTTGTGCCGAAAATTTTCCCGCCGTCTACGTGTACTTACTTGGGTTACTTTAATATAAAATGTAGAGCTCGCCCGCTGCTCTTTTGCTCACTTAAGGCTGGCAATCTGGTGTATGTTTATATATTACTCACAGTGTGTATAAAAGCAATTTGATAACTGCCTCTTCATACTGACAAACATACAGACATACAAATATCTTACAGACGAGTATAGACGATAGAACATCAGAACCATAGCAAAGAATGACTAAGTGCGTTTCATCGTGTTCTACTATTCGAAAAGAAGAAAGTGTATTGTGGGTGGATTCTGATTGTCTGCCCGATTAGGCATAAAACATTTTTGTTTACTTTTTCTTTCTGCTTTTACGTTTTCTTTTTGCATATCATCGTAATTTTTCATCAGGAAAATGAAACATGAAAATTTCTTGTTTGATTCAATAAAGTAAAATAAACTCGAAACAATCCTTTTTGCCTTTAAGACTGAACAACTCTAATGTAAAATGATTAATGACACTCTCAGGTGGGGAATTTAATTATTAAGCGGACATCCATTAAAGCGTTTCTGAGTGCTGTAAATAATTGAACATGCATAATGGCCAGAGAAGTCCTTCGAAATAAATCCCTACTCAAAGAATATCAAAATTGCTTGCTCTTGGCCAGATAACAGAAGAGTATACAGTAGCTGTACCACAAAAGTAGCTGTACCACAAAAGTAGCTATACCCTTCGCTTTTTAACACCGAGACAGGCAGAACTCTAACGGAACATTCACGGAGTAATTTAATATAATAATATGTAATTCGGAAATTTTGAATTGCAGAGGAGCTGATTTTCAAAGCTCAAATATGAAGTATACTTAAACTTACTACTACTGATCGTGATTTTCTAAATCCCAAATTCCTCAAACTCATAATGCCATATATATCTTGTCCCCTAGTCTATATCTACAAATGCTGTCTCACCAGATCTCAGTTTCCTACCCAATGGAAACAAGCTACAGGTGTCCCTATTTCTAAGAAAGCATCTCCGTCTCAACCTAGCGATTATCGTCGATCTTATATAAGCAAATGTCAGCGTTCTAGTTCTCCTTGATTTCTCTAAAGCCTTTGATAGCATCCGCCATGATTTACTATCTAAAAAATTGAGTTCTTTTTATCATTTCTCTAAATCGGCCAAAAAATTAATTGAGAATTTCCTGTTTAATCGGGAGCAAAGAGTGAAAGTCAATAATGAAATTTCTGATACTCTTCCTCTTCGCCGAGGCGTTCCACAGGGTTCAGTCCTTGGACCTCTCTTATTCTGTATGTATATTAATGATCTTCCTGATGTTCTGCAGGATGCTGAAATTCAACTGTATGCGGATGACGTTCAACTTTACTGCAACAGGCCTATCGGACTTATAGAAGATTTGTGTTGAGCGCATGAATTGCGACATTGATCGAATTGTAAAATGGTCGTATAACAATGACCTGATAAAAAATCCGCTAAAATCTCAGTGTATACTATTTAGCCAAAACAATTTTGATCTCGCGGATATCTCTCCTATAGCGCTAAATGCGACCATCTTGCCTTTCATGAGTCAAGTCAAGAATCTGGGAGTTCGTTTAGACAGGCAAATGAAGTGCTGCGGTTATGTCAAAGATTTAATGGGAAAGGTATACTCTGGGTTACCGTAGACTGTGGCTGTCCGCTAGTATATTATCACCTAACCTTCGTTCTAAATTAGTCAAAGCTCTTCTATTACCGTATTTCACTTATGGAAGTATACTTTTCCCCAAACTTGACTCACTTTGTGCAAGACGAATTGAGGTTGCATTCAATGACTGCATTAGGTTTATTTATGGACTGCGTCGTTTTGATCACGTGAGTTCATATAAATTGAACTTATTGGGATGTCCAATTGATCTGTACTTAAAGTGGAGAGCAGTTATTTTTCTTTATGAGCTAATGCAAACAAAGGAGCCCGAATATCTGTACTGTCGAATACGATTTCTCCAATCAACTAGACATAATAAATTACTGTCATTGCGCTATAATAAAACAATACTTGAGAGTTCTTTCTTCGTTCAAATCGCACGTATTTGGAATACTTTGCCTTGCAGCGTCAGGAGGATTAAAGTGGGGGCAGCTTTCAGAAGGTTTTTGAAAATACATTTAATCACTAATTAATTAATTTTCCTATTTTTTTTTCTCTTCTTGTTTTTTTTTTGCTTCTTGTTTCTGAGAAAAATATATTTCTTTTTACTTTTTGTTTCATACCCTTTTCTTATACATTTATAAATTAGGTTAAATTGATTTAAATTCAATTAACTAATAATGAATTATTATTATTAAATATTAAGTATTTTCCTTAATTTGTCAACCGAATTAATACTTTGTACTATATAAGATGTAATTCTTGCGTACTATTCATGGTTAAATAAATATTATTATTATTATTATTAAATTATGGATTATGTAGAAGTGAATACAACAGCTGTGAGACTGCTCTCTTAAAAGTTTCCACAGATATTTATGATGCTCTTGACAGTAATAATTTGACAATATTGGTTTTGCATGACTATAGTAAAACATTTGATTCTGTTAATCATTTAAAACTAAAACTAAATTTGGTAATGGGCTTAAATTCTCATCTACAGCTGTTAAGCTGATTACCTGTTTCCTAACGAATCGAATGGTGAAGGTAGGAGAAACTCTCTCTAATCCGGCGTATCTGTCCTCAGATGTTCCTCAGGGATCAATCCTTGGTCCACTTTTATTTATCCTGTAAATAAACGACGTACCAAGCGCTATTAAAAATTGCTCTATTCATTTATACGCTGTTAATGTACAGATGTACCTTAGTAGACCTATAAGCGATCCCTCAAATTATCGACCAATTGCAATCACTTCGATTCTTTCAAAGGTTTTTGAATCTATCATTAACTCCAAATTAATGAAGTATCTGGAAACCAATCAGCTCATCAACGATCGCCAATACGGCTTCCGGCAAGGAAGCTCATCTGGAGACTTGCTCACTTTTCTTACGGAGCGTTGGAATCGTAGTCTTCACAATTTTGGTGAGTCCAAAATCATTGCTCTAGATATTTCAAAGGCCTTTGATAGAGTCTGGCATCCAGCCCTTTTAGCCAAACTCAAAGCACTTTGTCTTTCCCCTCCTCTTCTATTATGGATTGAAAGTTTTTTATCAAGTCGCCAAATACGTGTTGTATTAGATGGCGTTATATCTGAACCTCATCCTATTAATGCCGGTGTCCCCCAGGGCTCTGTTATTTCTCCGACTCTATTTCTAATCTTCATTAATGATCCGCTTTGCCTTACTTTCAATCCTATCCATAGCTTTGCTGATGACAGTATCCTTGATTTCGTATACTCCTTTGACACCCCTGCGGATTCCAGAGGGAACGCCGCATGTGTTGAACGAGACTGCATGATTAGATCATTGAATAACGATCTCGACAATATTCTCGCTTGGGGCAAAGTGAATCGCGTCGAATTCAATGCATCTAAGACCCAAAGCTGTCTCATCTCATTAAAACAAGACCATCACTTAACCACTCCCGTTTCGTTTGATGGTGCATTAATTTCTGATTCACCGTCACTAAGCATTCTTGGCATTAATATTTCCAGTAAGTTAAGCTGGACGGATCACATCTTCTCGGTTGCCAAAGAAGCATCAAAATGTCTTGGTTTTTTGAAAAGGTGTAAGAAATATTTCAGCCCATCAAATATAGCGCTCCTCTACAAGTCCTACATCAGACCTAGAATGGAATACAATTCCCATATCTGGGCCGGGGCTGGTCGCACAGCCTTAGCTTCATTGGATATTATCCAAAAGAGAGCCTGCAAACTCATTGGCGATGTGGCAATTACTCGTCATATCGGCCGTACACTAAAATTCCGTGATGCTTTCTTATCCCGAACTATGCGAATGTGGAACAGTCTACCATCTTCTGTCTTTCCTCCGGCATACAACCTGCAAAAGTTTAAGGGCGACATACATCGGCACCTCCGCCGCTCTCCTCATATCTCTTAATCCTTTCCCTATCTCCTTCCTGTCACGCTGTGCTTTGCATCATAGGGTATCCCCTGAGCTTGGCTTAATAATATAAAAAAAAAAAGACTAATGGAGGATTGCGTCTATCGGATCAATTAGCTTTCACTGAACCCGTCCAAATCAAACTATCAAACTGCTTACCAATTTATAGGCGTGCTATAAAGAAATCCGAGCTTCCCCCTGTGGTCTTGAACAACACAGTCTTGGAATATGTTGACTTTGTCAAAAATTTCGGAATCAAATTTAATTCCAAGTTCAGCTGTTGCACTTACATTGCGAATACGATGAGAATGGTATATGGTGCTCTGCGGCAATTGTGGATTAGCTCAAGTTCCATGTCAGTGGATTTTAAACTGAAGTTGGCTAAGTCAGTAATTGTACCACATTTTACATATGGCAGTTTAATATTCGGCAAACTTGATTCTGTTTGTCAAAGTAAATTGAAAGTTGCGTTCAATGATGTTACTCGATACATTTATAAGCTCCCTCGGAGCGCTCACATATCAGCGTATGTATTATTGATCCTAAGCATATCCCTTTGAGACATATCTAGCTGGACGTTAACTTATTTTCCTACAAAAATTAATAATTCATGAAATCCAAACTTTCTTATGCGAGAAACTGCAGCTCTTTCATTCTACCAGAAATCTTCAGCTTCCTATCCCAAGGCACATTTCACAGTATGGTGAACGTTTCTACTCTGTCCAGGTTACTCGTACGTGGAATTCTCTTTCTAATAGTATTCAAGGTGAAGGCTCCAGTAAAGTGTAGTATTGAAAAGTCTGTTATGCCAAAGAACTTCTAACAGAAAGAATACGCGTCTCGTATATTGAAAAGTTTTATATGGCGGGTCGTTCCATTACGACCCGCTCTTCTCACAAATTGTATAAAAACTCTCTGCTTGTAAACGATCCGTAACTCACCGGTGGTGATATTTCGACCCGCTTTCACAAATTATACGAAAACTCTTAGAATGACGCCCCTTGGCAAGCAAAAGTGGTGATTCACGGCTGGCGGGTCGTCGTCATCAAAGCACCAGCACAGCACCAGAGAGCCAGAAGCCAGAGCCTGCACTCCGCATCATGCCTATGCATTGCATTGCGTGTTCTCTTTGCTTCTTTTACCTCTTCTCTAAGAAACCGGTTTCAACTACAATACTTTGTTTGAGAGAATTTTCATTTACATTGCATTGCAGCAGGACAGAGGGAGAATAGTAAGATGAGCGGATAGGATAAGAATTGGTGGGTGACAAGCAGTCTAGTCACAATCACTGTCAGTTGCATTGATTCGTGTGCTTGGGCTAAACATTATCATGAATATAGGTAGCCAAAATATGCTGTGCAAAAGTTCTTATGAAAAATTTTCGACTACCTAAATTAATAGAAAAACCGGCGCGCCTCTTCACCTAGGCAGCATAGTGAAACATAAAACTGGGCATGGCTGCTGGTGTCAGCGTGTGTATAGCTGTGGGATGGTGGAGAACAGAGAGAACAGAGCAATATTCTCTCAGTCTCAAACTTTTGCTTCTTCTCGTTTGTTACCTCCCGAACGCATCCCCAAATGACCATACAACTTGTGCATTTTTAGAGGCCAGTGGAAGCTTCTTGTTAAGTTATATGTTCTTTGGTTATGCTTAATTAAAAATATAGGGCGCTATTCAGAGACAACTTACAACTAGTTTAAAGCTGCTTCTATTCAAAAGTTAGTACTAAGTTATTCTTAGTCAATATAGAGTTACTTCTTAGCTTAGTACTGGCCTTAATTTAATAGGTCAACATACCATTATAACCCCAAAATATTCATATTTTCATACCATAAAATTCTAAGAGAAGCGTATTGTAAAATATAAATTTATTTATAGACATTGGTGAGGAAATCGTAAGCTATTTAGACTTTTTGGCGAGACATTGATTTAAGGGGTTACAGTAGCTTGAGAACTTCAAAAAATTGAATGTTTTGTTTTTTTTTTTTTTTTTGCTAGATAAATTGTTTATGCCTTTAACCATTTCAAAAGTCTAATTATTTCCGAAGTTGTTGATTTTGCTACGTCTGTGTATTTTGGTTAAAATTACGTAAAATAGACTTAGTAGATTACTCCTATGAGGTAAATAAATTAAAAAGGAAATATTACTTTATCATGCCCCTAAAGCAATTCCACATAAAAAACTATCGAATTATCATTATCAAATTTCTTCAATGCAAAAACTCACGAATTACTTTAAAAACATTTATTAAAACGAACCAAGCTAACGTAATAATTAATAATTTGAACAATCTAAGCCGAACCGGTATCTTGACACTACTATGACTGAATGACTAAACGGGCACTCGCCAGACCAGTCATTGATCTTTTATGCCCCAATACCTAGAAGGAAACTTTGCTCACAACGCGGATATGTAAACAAATGACAACAACCTTGTCGTTTGTTCTACCGATTGCAGCACCTGAGTCACTTCATATAAGCAATCGACTTACATAACAATTACCATGCGAGGTTAATTATTTCCGTAATCGTCAATTGCTCCACTAAGCGCTTATCGCAGCCAGATGTTGGGCTAATTAGAAAAATAACCGTCGGCTGCAGAGCAATTCCATGCGAGGTAATGATTATTTTACCAGAATGTGCACTTGGCTGTTGGGGTATAATCTTCCGTATTTTGGGCCATAATAACTTAATACAAACGACAAATTTTTTAAAAAGAAAGTTCTTTTGCAAAAGAGGACATTTCGTATCAGCAAGGCCAACTCTTTACAAAAGAAAAATCCTTGTAAAAGAAATTTCTTTTGCAAAAGTGGGCGTTTTGTATCAGCAGCAACCGTATACTCATCAGTAGGGGCTTAGCTCCTGGCAACAGCCAAGATGACCTCATACATATATATGCAGTTAAAGTAATTTTTAAGTATGAATTAAATTTGAGGCGAAATACTAAGTATTTACTTGAATGCCTAAAAAGATTAGCCCTATGCGGGACTAGCATCTCATATATGGTCTACAATTCAATTCTGTCAAGTTTGTAATGTTTTTTTTTTGTCTATTTCAGGCGGAAAAGCCATATTTCAACTCGTTCTAATATTAAGCAAATTAATGGAGAACTTAAGAGCAAGCTGCAATACTTTAGGGTGGATATTTCACCGCTTGAGGGTGGATTAACTATCAGCGAAAAATTTTGTGACAGCAGTTGCTGTTTTGCGTAATATCTCTAAAGATGTCAACTGTTTTAGTAAATTTTCCTACGTACATATCTTACGTCGTAGATCGTAATGATTTCCAACACGAAGCAAACAACAGAAACGGAACAACATGTCGATATTCTTCGTCATTGTGCTTCGTCGTCGTGAATTTTTAACCCTGACGACTAATCTTCACCTAACCGTTGTAAACACATGACTTCCTACGATTTTTTTAATACGTCTTGTCCCTTCCTTCTTGACTAATTTTTGACATCATATCCAGATCGAGTCTGTTTTCATAACCAGCTTAGCCCTCCCAGTATTTTCGATCACAACATAATTTTTTTAAGCTACATGATTCCCTTAAGACCTTCAGAGGCCGAGGTGATCCAATTTAGGAATTATAACAATATTATTCTGCGATATGTTGCTATCGAGTGTGATTCTTTAGCTTGATCTTCAATAGACGCACAAGCAAATATCATGTACAGTCGAAGAAAATATTTGCATGAGAGACATGTTCCGCTGAAAAGAAACTGCTTTTTGGACACTGGATGTCCATGCATTTCAGCTGAAATATCTACCTACTCTCATTATTTAGAGGAGTATCTCTATCGACTCCATCGTCGTGTTAAAACCAATTACAGCAGGCAATTATACAGATTAGCTCGAAATCGAGTTACTGCAGAAATAGGAAGGTCAAAGCGTTTGTATTTTACATGGAAACTGAACCCCAACTTGTCGCCAAGGATATTGTGGAATAATCTTTATAGGGCCGTCATTAGTAGAAAGGATGCTTGTCCTGCCTGCAAATTCAACCCGGATAACCTAAATGCTTTCTTCACTTTCGTTCTCCCAGCTCCTCAAAATCAAGCCAATCTCTCTTATCACTCTTCTCCTTTATTTGAACACGAAAAAAACTTTCTTTTTTCGTTGTGTTGATGCAATAAGGGCTATCCACGCGATACGATCAGATGCAATAGGAGTAGATGAAGTTTCTCCGGGCTTCATTAAAATTGTTCTGCCTTTCATTATTAGACATTTATTACATGTCTTTAATTCCTGCCTCAGATACTCAACTTTTCCGCGCTTATGGATGACTGCCATGGTGCTGGCACTACCAAAAAAGATATCTCCGAAGGATATAAATGATCTGCGGCCGATTAACATTTTGTATTTTTTTTTTCTAAAGTACAGTACAAGAGTACTTGGAAGATATGAACTTTCTTTCTGAGTGGCAGTCCGGTTTCCGCTATCACCACAGTTGTGAATCAGCTGTACTAAAAGTGAACAATGATCTACGATGTTCACTTGATGAGGATTACATTAGCATCCTTGTGCTCTTGAATTTTTCTAAGGCATTCGACAGTATTATTCGTCATAAGCTTTTGGATAAATTGTCTTTAACTGTTGTTTGTTCCTCTGCAATTGAACTAATCCGGAATTAGGTACCTAACTGATAGGTGGCAGGAAGTTAAAGTGGAAAATAATTTATCTGGTCTTCTACTGCTCTAGTGCGAGGTTCCCCAGGGTTCAGTACCTGGACCTGTTTTATTTAGAATCTTTATTAATGATCTACTGGAAGTTATGAAGGACGTAAAAATTCATATGTATGCTGACGATGTTCAATTATACCTAGACAGGCCGATTGGGCTAATAGAGGATTGCTTTGATCGCTTAAATAATGACCTCAAAAATATACACAAATGGTCAGTAAACAATCAGCTAAAGCTGAATCCGTCCAAATCGCAATATATGATACTCCGCAATAATAATCTTCATTCTGATGAACTTGCAGCAGCTAAGCTCAACGGAACTACTCTTACATTAGTGAATATATAAAGTGATGTGATCATGTTAATGCTGCTCTGTGATCACACATGTAGACGTAAACTTGAAGTTGCCTTCAACGACTGCATCAGATTTATCGAATCGAGCCCATACTTGTTAGAATCGGTCAAAGATAAAGAATAGAAGAATTTTAAGAACTTTTATTTTTTCACGATTCGAAATTAAATCATAAATACAATTTATAAAAGTTCTTAAAATTCTTTATATTCTCTATCTTTTACCGATTCTAACAAGTGTGGGTTCGATTCCCTTTCAGGAAAAAAAAACATATATTTATATTTTTCAATTGCTACCCTACTCACCACCATTTTATTTCAGCATCAGTAGAATGTGATTTATTATAGCGGTAGCAGGTTGAATAAATCTTGAGTCACTGTATAAACCCAAGACCAAACTTATAATACTGATACTAAACCAATTCTTATGATACCCTATATGAATACACGTATGTCATTTCATATATTCACCCATCTGTACAAGTGTGATTTTTGAAGTGGTTTTTCGCATATGTTTCTATAACCTTTCGTCGGAAAGAAAAAATGATCATAACCGATTTTATAGGATTTTATATTATGAAAAACTATTCAGTACATTAAAACAGTATAGGACAGATCATTTTCACAGTATACATAAAAATCCTAAACTTTTATATGGCAACACCGGTTGCCCGATTTAGTCCATTTTTGAAATTAGAAATGAGCTTTGGAATTTATGACACCTACAGATAAATTTGGAAACATTAACAATAAATAAAATTAAAAAAATCATGTACATGCGAATTCACAGCCTTCTCTAAAATATTTAAATTACTGCAGCAATAGAAATAACTTAACAAATATAATAAATAAATAAATAAAAAAATGCAAGGTAATAAAAATAATTGAACAAACATAAATGAATAAATCAAGCATGCAAAACTAAGATGTCTAACAAAACTCAACAAAATCAAAATAAGGAAAAAGTGGGAAATGAGAATTGCCCTTAATCGCTGGTCGGCAAATGCTGGCAACGCCACTAAACTAAAAGCAGATGTCAGAAAGAGCGCGACGAGTCGTGAGACGTCAAAGAGCGGACAGCTCGGGGTTTTCGACGAAAGCCATATCTCTTTGCGTCTTTTCACCTATTCCCTAAAAAACCGGTTTGCATACTGCATCAAGAGTATTCGTCTCGGATGGCCCGTTGGTTGACACGTAACACAAAACAAGTTAAGTGATCAAATTTTTGATTTGAAGACGTGCAGATAATAGGTTTGTTCGATGAAAACACCGGATAAGCCCCGGGCTACACCGGGCTTTACTATCTTGTTTTTTGAAAACCCTGGGCTTACACGGGGTTTCTGAAATTTGTTCGATGAAAGCCCGGTGTTTCTGATTTCGCGCCCCGAACTTGCACTAAAAATTTGTAGGGGTAAACGTTTGACATTTGTCATTTGTGAACTGTCACATGTAATTTGTTCGGTGATTGCGGTCGAGTGCTGTATATAAAAGTGAAAAAATCGTGGAGCTCATACCAAATTCAGATTATATAAGGAAGTTGGATAGGAAATTTGATGACAAAATACCCATCGATAATATGCACATAGGAAATTCGAATGAAAATTATAAGGAAATATTTGAGGAGGTGATTAAAGTCGAAGGACATGGATGAAATCTTAAGGTCTGCCTTTCTAGTAAAAATGTTTCTTTTCCATTATTAACAAGTAATTTTTATAGACTTCACGTTATCAGTGCAGCTACCAAGCAAATAGATTTGAAGCAAACAACATATAAGAAATTCTCTAAATTCTTAAATGAGATGTCAGGAAAGGGGATTAATAGTGCTCGAGAAGAAGCCAACGGGAGAAAATCATTTCTGTAGATTTTGATCATCCAAACTATTAATTTTATATCTAGTGACAAAATATCTGATGATCAAAGTGAAAATAGTGCAGAAATGATGGAGCTATATCTGGTCACAGATGAACCAATTGTCATTTTTTCAAAGTAAAGTTACAGAAAAGGCGATAATGTCGATGTAAAAAAGCTAATAAAAGAATATGTAATTAAGAAAAAACTGAGAAATATTTTTTGTGCATTTTAATATTTATTTATTCTTAAATTTTTAATGATTTCACCTATTTTATAAATAAATTTTGACAAATCACTAGAAATTATTATTTAAATTATGCTCAGGAGAACTGTCAGAGAAATGTCATTACATTGGATTTACCCGGTGTTTTAAAAACTTGTTCGATGAATGCACAAAACCCCGGGTAAATTTGGGGAAAATTGTAGGGGAAAGTTTACACGGTGTTTTTACACGGTGTTTTCATCGAACAAACCTAATATATCGAGTCATCCTTACGAATTTGGTCTCATATTTCGTAATGTCGAGATGTGTATTTTCTAATTAAGAACGACCTAAGGGCAGAATATCTGAGGCGCCGAGGTAAGGTTTCGCATCTGATAGAATTAAATAAGTTGCCGGGACTTCCATGATTACGCGGAGAGATCCTCAGTAAAGCTAAGGAGAAGAAAAAATACCAAGTAACAATTATAAGCTATTTAAATAACTATTAATAAAATCTTTAGCTAGAACTATACTAACAAAAATGATAATACACAGGGTATTTCCCCTTAGGAGGTCCATAGAGCGGGAGGTGATAGTACTCACCTAGACGAACCAAAAATTGTATGGCAGGGGGGGGGCGCAATATCAACCATTTAGGAGTTACAGGGTGATTCATAAAAAAAGCTAGGTTTTTACCTTTTTACCGTTTTTATCTTAAAAACTACAGGGCGTATGGTCACAGTTAACGGCTCACTGTATGCAGAACTTCATGGTCTTTCCAACGACAGCTCAACCAGCTCCGTAGCCCTCTCCCCTCAGAAGTTATGAAGGTCTAAACTAAAAATTTCGGATTTTCTTTAATTTTTTTTTACTTTGACCTCTATTATTTTTGCAAAAAGGTCGTTAACATAACTTTTTTTTGTAAAAACTGTAAACTGTGGAGCCTCCTCTTTAATTTGACCTATACCCTATGTTCTATCTGTATCCGTTAAAGAGTTATTAGCTCAAAACCTATATTGAAGCTATTCTCAAACCCAAATTTGTTCCCTTACTGACTGAAAACACGTAATTTTACACAAATATCGGCTAATTTCGGTATGACAGTTAAGAGCTAATAAATCCGAAATTTTTAGTTTAGACCTTCATAAGGGGAGAGGGGGAGAGGGGTACGGGGCTGGTTGAGCTGTCGTTGGAAAGGCCATGAAGTTCTGCATACAGTGAGCCCTTAACTGTGAACTTACGCCCAGTAGTTTTTAAGATACAGGGTATTTTGTGAAAACCTAGCTTTTTTTATGAATCACCCTGTAACTCCTAAACGGTTCATATTGCCCCCCCCCCCTGCCATACAATTTTTGGTTCGTCTAGGTGAGTACTATCACCTCCCGCTCTATGGATCTCCTAAGGGGAAACACCCTGTATACTATAGTTATGCATTTAGACTATTGCGGAAGCAGGGCGGCCGCGTAGGCATTGTTTAATATTACCGTAACAAATATTATTCAGGTTGTGAATTTGCGAGGGAGTGAACTTTATTGAGTGTTTTTATACCCTAGATGAAATCATAGGGGTATACTAAGTTTGTCATTCCGTTTGTAACACCTCGAAATAATGATGGTAGAGCAAAATGGATTGGACACCTATTCATAATATTAAAAGTTATTTTGATTTTTACATGTCCGTCCGTCCCGTTCGTCCGTCCGTCCGTCTGTGCGCACGAGAACTCGAGAACGCGTATACTTAGAGAGCTGAAATTTTGTACACGGACTTTAAAAAAAAAGTAAAATTAAGTTCGGAAATGAGACAAATCGCGCAACTCCTTCGTGGGGTTGCCGTATAAAAATTTCGTTTTCCGCTATATATTTGGACACTGCCTGAGAACGCGTCGATGTGGAGAGCTGAAATTTCGTGTGTGATGTTTTCACTACATTAGCAAATAAAATGTCAAAAATGGACTAGATCGGGCAACTCCTTCTTGATGTTGCCATATAAAAATTTAGCTTTTTTACGTATACTTTGAAAACGATCAGTCCAAGACATTTTCATTGTACTAAAAACTTCTGCAGAGTACGAAATCCTATAAAATTGGTTATAATCATTTTTTCTCTGCGACAAACCGTTCTAGAAATATATGCGAAAAACCACTTCAAAATCAAACTTGAATAGATCGGTGACCATACGAAATTTAAGACGGGCATTCATCTAGGGTATCATAAGAATTGGTCTTAGACCAATTCTAGCTTTTTTACTTGTTAACTTTGATTTTGTATATGGATAACCCTTACATACTATGTACAAATTTCAGCTTTCTATGTTAACGCGTTCTCAGGTAGTGTCCAAATATGTATTGAAGAACGAAATTTTTGTATGGCAATGTACGAAGAATTTTTCCGATTTGTCCCATTTTAGAACTTATTTTTACTTTTGGTTTTTCAAATGCCAATGTTTTTTTTTTTTTTTTTTTTTTATATTATTAAGCCAAGCTCAGGGGATACCCTATGATGCAAAGCACAGCGTGGCAGGAAGGAGATAGGGAAAGGATTAAGGGATATGAGGAGAGTGGCGGAGGTGCCGATGTATGTCGCCCTTAAACTTTTGCAGGTTGTATGCCGGAGGAAAGACAGAAGATGGTAGACTGTTCCACATTCGCACAGTTCGGGATAAGAAAGCATCACGGAATTTAAGTGTACGGCCGAAGGTAATTTGAAGGGTAAAAGGATGAGCGCGGGATGCAGCGCGGGTATTGCGTGCAGGAACTATTCTACAAGGGATCAGACTAGATATTTCATCAGAACATTGGCCATGCATATAGCGATAAAGGAGCGAAAGGCTTCCAACATTGCGACGGTGCTCGAGCGAGTCGATATGACGAGTAATTGCCACATCGCCAATGAGCTTGCAGGCTCTCTTTTGGACAATATCCAATGAAGCTAAGGCTGTGCGACCAGCCCCGGCCCAGATATGGGAATTGTATTCCATTCTGGGTCTGATGTAGGACTTGTAGAGGAGCGCTATATTTGATGGGCTGAAATATTTCTTACACCTTTTCAAGAAACCAAGACATTTGGATGCTTCTTTGGCAACCGAGAAGATGTGATCTGTCCAGCTTAACTTACTGGAAATATTAATGCCAAGAATTCTTAGTGACGGTGATTCAGAAATTAATGCACCATCAAACGAAACGGAAGTGGTTAAGTGATGGTCTTGTTTTAATGAGATGAGACAGCTTTGGGTCTTAGATGCATTGAATTCGACGCGATTCATTTTGCCCCAAGCGAGAATATTGTCAAGATCGTTATTCAATGATCTAATCATGCAGTCTCGTTTAACACATGCGGCGTTCCCTCTGGAATCCGCAAGGGTGTCAAAGGAGTATGCGAAATCAAGGGTACTGTCATCAGCAAAGCTATGGATAGGATTGAAAGTAAGGGAAAGTAGATCATTAATGAAGATTAGAAATAGAGTCGGAGAAATAACAGAGCCCTGGGGGACACCGGCATTAATAGGATGAGGTTCAGATATAACGCCATCTAATACAACACGTATTTGGCGACTTGATAAAAAACTTTCAATCCATAATAGAAGAGGAGGGGAAAGACCAAGTGCTTTGAGTTTGGCTAAAAGGGCTGAATGCCAGACTCTATCAAAGGCCTTTGAAATATCTAGAGCAACGATTTTGGACTCACCAAAATTGTGAAGACTACGATTCCAACGTTCCGTAAGAAAAGTCAGCAAGTCTCCAGATGAGCGTCCGTGCCGGAAGCCGTATTGGCGATCGTTGATTAGCTGATTGGTTTCCAGATACTTCATTAATTTGGAGTTAATGATAGATTCAAAAACCTTTGAAAGAATCGAAGTGATTGCAATTGGTCGATAATTTGAGGGATCGCTACCCTCTCCTTTCTTGGGAATAGGCTGAACGTGAGCTAGTTTCCAAGCAGTTGGAAATTTTCCTGTCGAGTAGGACAGGTAGAATAGTTTGCGCAGAGGTTTAGCCAAGGATGAGGCACAGCTTTTAATTAATAGGGGCGAGAAACCATCAGGGCCTGCGGCTTTAGAGACGTTGATTCCTTTAAGGACCTTGAACACATCCCTCGTACGGATGTGTATTGGCTCTTGTACACATCCGCACGGGGGATGCACAACAGGTGCCTGTGAAGTGGGTGGAAGAAAAGAATTTGATGCGAATCTAGCAGCCAAAATATTAGCTTTATCCAGGGAGTCAACAACCACTTCACCATTATTAAGTAGTGAAGGTATAGAGGAACTGCTGAAGTTGTTCCTGATGGTTTTGACCAGGGACCAGAAACCTTTACTACCTTTGTGGCTTGCCAAGATTCTTTGTCTAACATTCTGGTCAAAAAGAAATTTTTCTCTCTGGATAATGGACTTGCAGGTGTTCCGTGCAGTCTTGTAGATTCCTTTCAGATCTGGACAAGGATGCACTTGATAGGCGCGAAAAGCAGACTCTTTCGCTTTTATAGCTTGGTTGCACTTATCGTTAAACCAAGAGCGATTTTGCTGTTGTTGAGATCTGCTGTAAGAATACGGAATATATTCACGCATGCCTAGACTTAGTATGTTACTAAGTTCTAATGTGCATTCATCAGCATCCCTCGAAGCAAAACAGACCGACCAATCTATATCTCTAAGATACTGATTGAGGCTTTCCCAATCAGCGTTCTTATAGTGCCAGAGAAGCCTACTTGTAGGTGGAGAAGTAGGGCGGCGCAGAGATGAGGTGATAAATTGAGCCGTGATTAGACAGTGGTCTGAATTACCAAGAGGGGAGCCGACTGAGATGGAATATTTGTCAGGGTGAGATGACAGAAACAAATCTAGTAAATTGGCCCTATCTCCAGCTGCATCAGGGATTCTCGTCGGTGCATCCACTAGCTGATGCAAATTAAAAGATTCACAAAAAAGTTCAACGAATCGGCCCGAAGGACTTGTGGTAGAAGAATGTCTGAGCCATGGTATGTTATGGACATTAAAATCGCCTGCCAGGATGATTTCGGAAGAGGGGGAGACAGAAAGCAGATGATCAATATTGTTGGAGATATTGTCAAATGCGGATACCGTGTCGACATCAGACATATTTGGGCTGCGATAAAGGAAGCAAAAGTAGATGATGTGCCTGTGAAGTTTGAACCTAATCCAGATGTAATTAAACTCGGGATTGGCAGAAGGTGGAAAATCTTTTAGAATGGTAAAGGCCACATCATTCCGAATATATATTGCGATCCCCCTATGTGGAGAAAAAAGAGGCACTAAGCTATAACCAGGGACGTGATATTGATTAGAATCAGCATCAGAAACGACCTTGGTTTCACTTAGCGCAAGAATTGCCGGATTTTTTGATTGAAGGTGGCAGTACACCGAAAAACGATTTGCCCCCAATCCGCGAATGTTGCAAAATTCTAAAATAAAATTCTGCATGTTCAAAGCAAAAACAACAAAAAAGCAGAAGAAAGAGCGACACACAACAACACAAATATTTATTTAGGGCAACCAGCTGCAGTCAACGACACAGCGAGGTAAAAAAAAACAGCAATAGTGTTATGCCTATTTGCTGCTTTCAATACCCCAGACCGTGCAGTTCAATGACCACAGCTGGGGACACCCGTATTGCTGATCAGTGACAAGGGCTAATGACCTTGCACTGATCACTGATGTACATAGGAGTTCAAAACATTACCGTACTGTGCTGCTGGCTTGTGGAATGCCGGCAGGGCATAGAAAAGCCCTGATTTGGCTGGTATTATATTAATTTAATTTGTAATGAATTAAAAAAACGGCGCGGCGGATTTTAATTAATTTTTTATTGTTTTGGCGATGATGTTGTTTTAAAAAATTGCACTGCACTGCTCTAGAAATTGGTGAGGCTAATTAACTATTAGAACACGCACGATGGAACGTCTGCTCCAGTTGACTCCACGCACTCAACTCCAATGTGCAAAATTTCAGCTATCTAAGTACACGCGTTCAGGAGTTATCGTGACGACGGACGGACGGACATGCAAAAATCTGAATAACTTTTAATTTTAGGCATAGGTGTCTAATCCATTTTGCTCTACCTATAAACGCAATCACAAACTTAGTATACCCTATGATAAAGGGTATAAAAACGTCAATTATTGGAATTGAAATCAGTTGTCATAATATAGTTTTCTGGATTCCAATCAGGAATCATTTGTCTCAACACTCCTGTTCCACAGTAATTCAACGTTCTTGATTTATTCGAAACCAAATCATGTGTTACATACCATTTATTTCTGAAGCTAGAGCGACGGGTAAAATTCTTAAATACTGGAAAAGTACATAATTTATGTATATGCAACGAATAAAGTCGACTCGCTGTCCTGATGAAAGGTTTCATTGCTTTCGAAATCTCTTGGAAGTTTCCTTTCCCGCAAACGTCTAAACTTTTAAAAATTATTATTAAGTTTTTTTCCTATGTAGAATTAAGTCAATAATCGGAGGATTCTACGTGTTGTAGTACGTACAATAATAATTGCTTATCAATAAGGCGGAAGGACTGCACGAAATGCAAGAACTGGTTCCTTAAATAATCATTAATTAACAAATCTGGATTGTAAACTAATTTCTTATATTTCAGAATAATTTCTCAAATCAGCAATCGGTTTTCCCATTTGAAATGTGTCAATGTATAAAATTTTACAATTGTCAGGAAAATGTATTAAAAATAATTTTGTCACACCCAATTTTTATATTATATAGTTCTTTTAATAAAATAAGAAAAAAATAGGATTTCTAAAGTCTCTCGGAATTTTGTCTAATTGTTAATTATTTCTACCCCCAAGGTGATAACGATACATGACATAAAACAATTTTGTTTGTTTAGACAAAATATATATACATTTTTTTTTTTACATCAACATTGCGCAATTTGTTCGCAGACATTAATTGTGTACTTTGGCGAATGTGAGATTTTCAAGCTTTGAAAAAACAACAAAAGTATACTGTCAATGACAAAGATGTCTTAAGCACTCTAAAGGTGGACAGAATAGTTTCTAAGGGTAAGTCCCTAAAGTACTTAAGCCCAAGTGAAAAGAGAAATGACAAAAACTACTACTACCTAGTTACTTCCACGTACAATTTAAACTTTCTTCCGTAATCCTTCAGTTTGGTATTTGTCAGTCTTTTTCAAAAGTTCTTTTTTCTCTGTGTATTTTTCCTTGACACAATATACATATATATGTATATATATATGAGTGTATATATAAAATTTGTTAAGCATACAAACATATGGCAATGTTGTACATCTGCCATCATAAATATTTCCCGAGTCTAGTTAGTTCCGCGGTACTTTACCTATCTATCTATACGACGATGGTGTGTGCAGTTGTGCCAACCTTTCTTATCTCACTTTACAATTTTTTAAGTACGTCTGAATACCTTATTTACAAATGTCTGTATTTGAAGAGCTTGGCGTGTGCTATTTTTCCGCCTTACCTTGTGATTAGCATGGTTGTAAATATTGCGCAATATCGTCTCAACTATAGATATACCAACCAGTATGTAGGACAGATGCACGTTGCAAATATTTCAGAAACATACGCTTAGGTACTCGTATACAAATATTTTCTGCTGTGATTAATGAGATGAATTCCCAGTTGAATTCACCTATTTCTCTATTTCAAAGAGATTATGGTAAAAGCTTTCAATATACTTATACGAGAGTACATCTGTCCTAAACAGTCCTGATGATGTGTACGATTTTATCTGCAGTATAATTTTTTTTTAATCAATACCAAAGTAATTGAATTATAAATCGTTTTTTTTTTTATGATTACTTTAGTTTTCTTCTAATTACAGATGAAGTCTTGGGTCAAGCAAACGAATTACTTCTACGTATTAACTTTTAAGGTCAAAAAGCCGTAAGTACGTTTATACTTTTGTTTTTACTTGAAATCGAGCATACACTTTTCGTCCTACATAAGCTTGTCTGTTATAATTCCTCAATTTAAATTGAAAAGCTCTCTATTAATAATTCCACCTTCCTCTGGTATTCGGACCACCAACTCTATCGTTAATAGATCTAGGTACGTTTCTTCCTCTTAAAACATGTTATGGCTCATTTTTGAGTGAGTGACCGGATCCGGATGACGTTCAGTCAGATTCTGTCACCCGAAGCTGACAGCTCACTCCGTGGTAGTTGTATGGCAGGTCGGCATATGTTAGCACCTCGGCCGGTGCGGGAGTGGTGGAGTTGGTAGCCCAAAAACCTGCACTACCACGTGCCATAATAAAAAAAACATCATGCCTTAAGGGAAAAGTACCTACATAAAAAAATGAACCAACCAACATCGGCCCCAAAGGGGACCCCACCACTTACCATTGAGCTGCAGAGGATCTGGTCGTCATGATCCTCAGTGTCTGGGTCCCCATGCCACCCATGGCATCTTTGACACTCTTAATTTTCAGATGCCCCTATTAAGCCTGGAAGGAAAGCGGTGGAGTGAACTATACGATCTTCATAATCGATGAAAACTCCAGGAGAGTGAAGGCAAGGAAAATCTTTGAAATTTTGTAGTACATCATTTTTCTCGGCTTGGCACTGAGTAAGCGTATATTCATTCTTCAAAAAAAATTACACCTTAAATTGACTTTAATTCTAACTGAATGTGTATCTGAGTATTTCGAGGAAAAATCTTAACAATAGTCGAAGTACGAAAATTTACAAAGGAGGCGTTAAGCGCTAATAAAATCCCTACGGCGGGGATATACTGAATAAGTCTTTAAACAATGAGAATTTTAGTATTAGGCCAATTACTATAAATTATAAATTCGATTCAGTTCGTCACGGAAAATGTCCTTCTATATTTTCTATGATACAAAAATAAAACATATTGTGATGCCTATCTATTATATGAAACTATTGAATGCTTCGAACTTCGATTAATCCTACATTGACCTTACTTCGTTTTGTCTTTGGCTGTCTCTGGATTAAAAACGAGAATGCATTCACTTTCATATACAAAAGTATTCCAAGGAACTTTGTGTTGCAAAAAATCAATACATAAAAAAAACTGCTGTTTGTAATTCACCGAGGACTATTACTATTGACAGTTCAAAAAATTGTTAAATCTAATAAACTGTTGCTCTTCTGCCAACCTTATTTAATCTTATTTCTAATTAGATGTAGACGAGCAAGGAAAGAGTGAAATGTACTCACCACTAGCTGTTTTTCCTTTAAAACTATTTTTTTGTTATTTGTCTTATTTACATAGTATCTTGATGTTGCAATCGAGGAGGCCACCTAAAGTTGCTTCTGAAAATGTATAACTCGAGTCATAATCGAAAACGACATACATCACCGTTCGTCCAAGCTCGAACTGGCTAGCTAATCCTAATGCAACAGATTTACTTCATCCTGGGTGTTTCCTAATTGAATAACAATAAAAACCGCCTCGTGAGATGTCCCCTTTTTTTTGTGTGGGCCTAAGATGTTGCCCGGCTCGTAAGGTCGGCCTCAACCGATATCAACTTTCCACTTTTTATACGTATTGGCGCCCTGAACCTAACCAAAATGTCACAAACTTAACGCGGAATTTAATAGAAATGTATGCAAAATCTCACCCTCATTCAGTCCCCTCCTCTGGTTTTTCGAATTCCTTTAAAGAAAACCCCCGTTATATACTTCCCCGTGTTTTAAAATGCCTTCACCAATCTGCCAATTAAGCCAGTGGATCTTGGTGCTAATGCCGGATTTGGTTCAATATAACCCTCTTATTAAAGAAATTAATTCTATCATGTTAATAACCGGACTAGAAACTACTGGGATGGGATCGTCTCTTCATGGACAAAATTTTTCTTTTATTTGCTGCAAATGCGCGGCATGTTTTTCTATATGGTCGAGCAGGGAAATCTAAAGGGTTTTCCAATAAGAGGTGTTATTTTGAAATTCAAAGAAAAATGCCATTTTTTTAGATAAATGATCGCATCTTTATTTCATTATAAAGAGGAAGATATGCCGTTATTACTGGAAAATAACATCAGCCAAATGACCACCACGACCACGCCTACAGGACCATATCCTTTTCATGAAATTTTCCATAACCAAATCGCAAAGTGGCTGCCCTATGTCCTCGATAGCCTCACGAATTCCATCTTTGAGGTCTTGAATCGACGCTGGGCTGTTGGCGTAGACCTTCTCTTTGACGTGGCGCCAAAGGAAGAACTCGCAAAGTGTTAAGTCACAAGATCTCGGTGGCCAATTGTGATCACCTCTTCGAGAAATAACACGTTCCGGAAACTTTTCCTGTAAGAGATCAATGGTTTCGTTGCTTGTATGGCACGTAGCGCCGTCTTATTGAAAGTAAACGTTGTCCAGATCAATACCATCCAATTCCGGCCATAAAAAATCATCACTGTTGCTCCAGCCTCATAAACCGCACCAAACAGTCACACGTTGAGGATAGAGAGGCTTTATAACAATAACTCTTGGGTATTCCGAGCCCCAGATGCGACAACTTTGCTTGTTGACGAAGCCATCGAGGTGGAAATGGGCCTCATCACTCAAGATGAGTTTTCGATGGAATTCCGGATCATTTTCATGCATTTCAAGGACCCAATCAGCAAAGACTCGACGTTGTTGATGATCAGCCGGCTTGAGTTCTTGTGTTAACTGAACTTTATAAGCCTTAAGACCCAAATCTTTATGCAAAATACGGTGTAATGACGTTTGTGGAATGCCTAGTTCCAAAGAACGACGAGGAATGGACAAACCTGGGTTTTCTTCAACACTTTCGACTACAGCAGCAATATTCTCGGCTGTTCTTGAGCAACGTGCACGGGTTTTATTCTTCACATCAATAACTTGTCCCGACAGCTCGAACTTTTCTACCAATTTCTGTATTGCGGTCCGACAAGGTGCTTCACGACGACCCAAAAATGTTCGAGTTTTACGAACCGTCTCTGCCACATTTTCACCATTTTTATAGTGAATTTTAATAATTTCAATACGTTGTTGAGTCGTGTATCGTTCCATTTTTATTAATGGCGTAGTTTCTACTTGTCAAATATCAAAAAATGACAGCTCCAAAGTGACATCTACCGAAATAGTGGGCTAATTAAAATAACACATCTTATTGGAAAACCCTTTATATACTGGAACGTCGTTTTCACCATCCAATGCGGAATACTCGTGCCCCCTAATACGGTAGTCTATATAATAACTTTCTGAGACGTATCTTCCAAAATTTCTTGTCGATGTGGCGATTAACTTTTCGATTCTTTTCGATTTCATTATAATAATCTTACGTATCATCTACTCGCTGACCATTCAAAAACTTGCTCTTCTTTTTCACTGACAGAACTACTTTCCTTCCGTCCGCCAGCTTCAATCGAACCGCAGATGAAACAAATGGCAGAATATTCGCCGTGTGCCACACAAGATGTAGCATACTGCATCGTGTAGGCCTGCGACCATAACGAACTGATCAGTAAGATCTCTATGTACAGTACGATATGAAAAATGTCTTTGGCTAACGCAGGAATGTCACAGTGTTATGGCTGAAAGAGATCTTTTGTACAGCTGATATTATGCAGGTCTACATGCTATCATTTTAGTAAATACGCGAAAAGCATTCCGAACTCCATACAATGAATGTTGCGACCATTTGAGGGGTAGGATCCAATTCGTTTCACACAATTAAAAACAAAACTCACTTCACAAAATTCAAAAAGAAAACAACTAGATAAATATGTTGGACGCCACGTGGTCTTAAAAATCTACGAACTGTCAGACAAAAAAAATAAATAAAACCAAATTTTCAATTAAATGAATTTTCGCACGCATAAAAATTTCAAATACAAAATAACTAAAAATAATCAAACTACAGTCAACATTTAAAAATAGGAAAGTGACCTAGGGATTATACGAGAAAGTACAGCTTCCATACAAGACTTCCTTCCAACGCGTTTTCAAACTTCGAAAAAGTTCAGTGCCAGAAAGTAAGCAATTATCATTTTGGAATGACAATTTTACGCCAATTTCGCTAGATATGCATACGAAAAAGTGCAAAAAACGCAGAAGGGGTTACATTTTGGGTACAGAGTAGCATAGTTCATTTTAAAGCAAAGCTTTTCTGCTTCTTAAATCCAATATGAAAACTTCGTGTTGATGACGTGCTTTTGATAAAAATAGTATTTAAAAAAAGAAACCGAGTTAAGATTCCGAAATTTTAAATTTGTTGAGCCATAACTTCAAAGCGGAGAGAATCAGGCGAAAAAATTTATTACCATTGGAAAGATCAAACTATTATCAATTTAAAATCGAAATTATCATCATAGGTTGTAACGTTCAGCAGTTACAGGGTGATCTATAAAAACATACCCAAATATCTTAAAGTCCCTTTATCTCGGTAACCGGTAGGATTCCCCCACTCATACAATTTTTTTCTTGTCCAATCATGACCTATCTATAGCTTTCAGGTTTAAGACCACATACAGGACACCCTGTATAAGAAAAGTTTTTTTTTATATTTCTAATTAGTTATAGATGTATTTTTGTGAAGCTTTCTTCATTTTTTACTCTTTAATCCTGTTGAGATCCCAAGGTAAAATTTTAATATGATTTAGTCGATAATATAAGGTAAAAAATAAAAGAAAAAAAAAATAATACAATCAAAAGTACGTCTTCTAGGATATTCAAGGATAAAGGATGATGTGCTTTTCCGCATATATTCTTAATACGCTATTTTTCTTAAATATTTGGAATCCTATCAAAAAGGAAAATTTTTAATTTGTATTTTTGTTTTCACAAACCCTCCAAGAATGTAAAGTTTCAACAAAATTGGTGATGGTCATACCACACATGTTGCCTATGTGATATGGAATGACCCTGCTATATTTTTCAGCATGTAAGTTCGGTAGAAGCTAAACTGCATACATGGCAGTGTGGATTATACGTGCAAGAATTATGGAAGTATAACTTGCATGCAAGATATATTCTTCGTGTAATCCCCAGGTAAAAATATCCTTAACTAGAAAGAGCGCAAGTAAAAAAAATTAAAAAAAAAATGTAGTTACTGCGCACGCTGATCTTGCTACATCTATTAATCATGAAATATAAATTTCATGAGAGTTTATTCAGAGTAAACATGTTTACTAGCATGACTACAATACATGAACATTCCTGCCTTATCCGTCCCTTATTGAACTCCCAGAAAAGGTATATTATGGGATTAATAGAAATATATTTCTTGAAAAATAAAGGAAGGTTATACAATCGATGGGAGGGTAATGGTCCAAGGATGGCAAGGCGGAAAGAAGTTCGTTATTCGAGTAGTGTCACTAAACAGATACGGATTGCGAACTTTAAAAGTTTTCATTTTAATAAAAACATATTTTCAAGTATTTAAAATATTAATAACTGTGTGTAATAAATTAGCCTTATGTTCGTGGATGTATGTATTTTGTATTTCTAATTAATTAAAGGTGATATTGGGTGTGTGACTGAAGTGTGATCGTGAGCAGTATCCGTGAATCTGTTGTTGATCTTGAGCACAGATACGTGCATTGATCGAAGATCCTCGTAGCCGCATTAACTTTTTCCTGTACGTTCAATCCCCATGTCAGCTTCGTGTCGAGGAAGACTCCACGGTGCTTGACATGAGGAGAGAGTTGCAGAGTGTGTCCAAAAAGCTTTGGAAGAACAAAGTACCCAAGCTAACGTTTTTTGGAGAAGAACATCAAACTGGCCTTTGTTAGATTTACTGTCATATTATGACGGGTGCACCAGTTCTCAACAATATTGAGGCCTCGTTGCATGAAGGCACAAGTAGCAGTCATGCTGTGCTTGGAAATGAGCAGAGGGATGTCATCCGCATACCCTTCACATGAGAATCCCACATTTTTCGGCACCGTGATGGGTGAGTCTCCACCAGCACACTGAGAGAGATTCGGCAGCCCACCTCCACAGTTAAGTATCGTCGTCTTAACATTTAGTCGATCAATCGCACTACAGTGCGGTCAACACCATGTCGACGAGCTGCCGCACATAGCAACTCGGGGGTAGCCTTGTCAAAAGCCCCCTCGATGTCCAAAAAGGTTCTCAAGATAAACAGTCCACGATCCAGTCCCCACTCAATGAAAGTAACCATGGAATGGAGAGCCGTTTCCGTAGATCTTTCCCTCCGGTAAGCATGCTGTGAGGTGTTTAAGGGGGAAGTCTTCAGGGCTACTCCCTTAATATATTCATCCACAAGCCTCTCCAGGCATTTCACAAGAACTGAGGAGAGGCTTATGATTCAAAAACTCTTCGGGTCCATGTAAGAAGCCTTACAAAGGCTACTCTCACCTTCCTCCGCATATTCTTCTCCAGCAACATTTCTCATTCAAACTCAAACAAAGGTAAGAATTAACATATATTTCTTAAATTACAGACCAATTTCAATTAGGTCACTCACTTATCTGAGATGGCTTCTGCTGTTATTTATCGAACTCATCAAATTCACCACAGGCAATTCACTAGCATTGATCTACATTAAAACATCACCAGCAGCAATGTTGAGCTAAAAACATCGGAACAATTTCGAACTGATTTCGGAATTCGAATTTGGCTTGTGGTGGGAATACATCAGAGCACTATGATCGAGAGCGAGACATTGACATGTTAAGATCAAGTTTTCCTTAGTACGCTCCTGATATTTTCCTGCCTTAAGTTGAAAGGCATGCTTGGCTGGCCTTTTAACCTCCAAGTACTTCCTATATTTGTCATATTTATGGCCTTGCGTTGAGAGGCATCCTTAGTTGGGTTTTGGACTGCTAAGTACTTACCTTTTTCTCTACCTCTTCTGCCTTGCATTGAAAAACAATATTGACCGGCCCCTGGACCACCAAGCATATCTCATAACTGAATTTAATTCTTATATCTGCATTTGTATTATTTGCTTTAACCCTTAAGTAACTAGCAAGATTACACAAGTGGGCGTATGAGGTCAGCAGTGACCTCAATTTATTTCTAGAAATTTAAGTAAACCACAAAATATTCAAAAACAAAAATAATACATTTCGATAACTAAATCTTATTGCTTTAACAAAAACTGAAAAACAAATAACTTCTCTTTAAGTTAACACAAAAATAAAATTTTATATTACATACTGAGGAACTTCTTGCCAATCTTTATACTTAGAAAACTAAAAAATAAGAAGAGTAGAAGAGTTACACTATTCACTCAAAACTACAATCTCAACATACGTTTTATTTATTTTCGCTAGAACTCATCCGAAAATATTATAAAATGTCAAAATTTTAAAAGATATACCTAACAAAACTTACTTCACAAAGAAATTACATAAGTGGGCACATGGAGTTACATTTCACAATAGTATAAAGGCATGCGTATGCTGCAGTAGCACGAGTACAACGATTTTCAAAATAGTGTTCTAAGATGAAAACTATTGGAAGACGCAAGCTATTCTCTCTTGACCTTGCGTCTTCCAATAGTTCTAATGTTTTTTTTTTTTTCGGTTAAAATTGCTCTGACCCCATGCGCCTACAAGGGTTAAGTCTCAGACCAAATCACTGTACCTAATTGGATAAATATAATAAATTCTTACTAGAAGAAATTGTTTTTTTTTTTATTTACCGATCTGTCCGTTTACATATCACTACGCGTTGGAGCTAAAGGCAGTTCAAATACATAACAAGAGTGTTACAATACACATTCACAAAAAAAAAAAAATAATAGTAGGTAATAATAATTATAATTAAAATAAATCAAGCTACAAATCAATAATTTTTAAAAATTTTACGTTGTATAGATTTTCATGCGGATCAACTGCCGATTTCTGTTAAACAATTTTGACTACGGTCATTAACAACAGTTACTCAGTATTATGAAATTTATTAGTATGACCCTCCAGTTACCTAAAACCAGACAGTTTATTCTTAAATCTAACTGCTGGAATTAAATCAGACAAGCTTAATGTAATTTTTTTTTTTTTATTCATCTACCATAAAGAAAATTTCGCAAAATGGAAAAGTTCGTCAGCTGGCACTTTGTTTTTTAATTTACTAAAGATAATAATTATTCTTCCTTACATAGTGCCATTTCTCATGGATAAAAAACAAAAAAACAAGAAACAACCAAATCTTGTCATGTAACCATAATAATGGTTAAATCTTTTCCACATGACATTGAACTAATGAACACATGAAAAGATTTCGGATAAAGTCACCACCTCATCCAAGAAATCCAAAATTCTTTATAAACATCGAAATTTGTTTAACAAGAACCAACAACTGAAAAAAAAAAAAAAATCGAAAAAATAAAACTTTTCTATTGACCACATCTTCCACACTATAAACTAAGCCGGCAAGTATAAGTAAGATGAGGTGTCTCACAAATTACTTGTGCCTAAAAGCTGTGCCAGACACCTTCCACTTGGTCTTATTTCCGCTATTAATAACCAGTCGAATGTCGCATTTTACTGTCAAAGTCACTGTTAAAGGTATTTGCATAGCGCAGACATCTCTTCGAATATCGAATTTGTCAAAAAAAAAAAAAATTTGTCGTGTCCCGCCGAAAAGAATTCATCAAGTTAGTCACCGTCGCGTCGCACTCAGTCTACACTGTAAGTTGTGTGGGCTTTGAAACCATAGCAAACAACTTCCCAGAGATCGCAGTCAAAGTATATAGTTTAGGTACGGCAGGCAGGCAGGTTACTGAACAGAAGCTTGGCGGCGAACATTAACTAATTTGTAATCGGCCCAAAGTAATTGGAAAATATTTGCGAAATAATTAACAATTATGTATGAACAGCGAAGTTTTGTGAATTTGTGAACGTGTTGGGCGGCGATAATGGCAACAACAATACCGGGCAACAGAGTCACCATTTGAACAGCATGCTCTTTTCATTAGCATTTTTCTTATAATGTATGAACTTCATACATACATATCACAACTAAAAAAAAAAACCCAACCGAAGAGGGCGAAAGACCAAGCAAATCTTCCAGCCCCCTCCTAGCTTGGCCACTGACCCTAGAAATCAAATTGAGAGATTTACTGCTGCATCCAAATTAAGGCGAGAGATGTCACGATGACCCATACGCTTGATCCGGGGCTATAAATAAATTTGCACAAGATAAATCGTTTTCACAGATTTCGTGTTAAGTCCGTGTGACATGCCCTTCCCAAGGCAATGTAAATGTAGTGCTGCTTGACCCCATCCATTGTGTTCAGTCTGTACTGGCTGGAATCTTTAGATGGGGTTCAGTCAGTATTCAGTGGCTTCACCGATCCACGGGGACGTTTCATTTATCAAACATAAGAGAAAATATTTCGCCTTTTGAGCCCTACAACATGCAGACAGACGTCCAAGTTGGAAAAATAAAAATTGAAAAGTAAAAAGTAAAAAATAAAAATAAACAAAATAAAAATCAAACAACAAGAGCAGGCGCAACTCGTTTAATTTTCTTCGTTAATATTATAAGTCATGCTCATGCGAGATTATAATGGAACGTGGTCTTTTGAAGTTGTATACTGCAATTGGGTAAAAAAATAAATAAAAAATAAAAAAACAGACTTTAAGCATGAAATTGGATTTTTGATTATTACAATGAGTTTGGACATTATGATAAATGAGGAGAGAAGAATGTAAAAGTGAATTTCAACAAAAGTTAGATAAGGTGGCAAAGGGAAATGCATAGGAAATACGTCTTATGTTAACGTAAAATATAATGACTGTGTGTTTGTGTTAATGATGTATCCTGCATACAAGGCACTCTATAAATAATTAAAATGATTTTGTCTCCACAGAACAACAGAATGATTTTTTTTTATATATATTTTATTAAACCAAGCTCAGCAAATACCCTATGATGGAAAGCACAGCATGGCAGGAAGGAGATAGGGAAAGGATTAGGGGTCATGAAGAAAGTGGCGGATGTGCTGATATATGTCACTCTTAAATTTTTGAAAATTGTAAGTTCGAGTAAAACAGAAGATAGTAGACTGTTCTACATTCGCACATTTCGAGATAAGAAAGCATCACGGAATTTTATTGTACGGCCGAAAGTAGTTTGAAGGGTAAAAGGATGAGCATAGCTTGCAGTCAGAGTATTGCGCGCAGGAATTAATCTACAAGGGATCAAACTAGATATTTCACGAGAACATTGGCCATGCATGTAGTGATAAAGGAGAGAAAGACATCCATACAACATTGCGGCGGGTTCGAGTGAGTCGATATGACAAGTAATTGTAAAATCGCCAATGAACTTGAAGGCTTACTTTTGGACAATATCCAATGAAGGTAGACTGTGCGATCAGCCCCAGGCCAGATATTGGAATTGTGTTCCATTCTTGGTCTGATGTATGACTTGTAGAAGAGCGGTAGATTCGATGGGATGAAATTTATATTACACCTTTTCAGAAATCCAAGACATTTCGATGCTTCTTTGGCAAATGGAGAAGATGTGGTCTGTTCAGCTTAATTTATTGGAAATGTTAATATCAAGAATGTTCAGTGACGATAAATCTGAAATTAAAGTTCCATCAAATGAAATGGAAGTGGTTACATGGTGATCTTGTTTTAAAGAGATGAAATAGCTTTGGGTCTTAAATGCATTGAATTCGACGCGATTCGCTTTGCCCCAAGCGAGGTTAATATCAATATCGTTATTCAATGATCTAATCAAGCAATCTCGTTTAACAGATATGGCAATCCCTCTGCAATCTCGTTTGACAGATATGGCATTCCCTCTGGAGTCCATGAAAGTGTCAAAGGGGTATACGAAATCAACGGTACTGTCATTGGCAAAACTATGGATGGGATTGAAAGTAACGAAAAGTAGATTATTAATGACAATTAAGAAGAGGGATGAAGACATTACAGACACCTGGGGCACACGGACATTTTTAAAGTGAGATCCAGATAAAACGCCTTCTATTACAACACCAATTAGGTGACCAGATAGAAAACTTTCAATCCATTATAAAAGAGGACGAGACAGACCAAATGCTTTAAATTTGGTTAAAAGGGCAGGATTTTTGACTCACCAACATTCTGTAAGAAAAGTCAGCAAGTCTCCAGATGATCGACAAGTCCGGAAGCCATATTGGCGATCTTTGATGAGTTGATTGGTGTCTAGATAACTTTCGGAGTTAATGACAGATTCAAAAACCCTGGAGAGAATCGAAGAGATTGCAATTGGTCGATAATTTTAGAGATCGTTAGCCCCTTCTTTTTTTAGTTTCCAAGCAGTTGTTAAATGAACTATCATATTTGACGAAAATGGTATAACTCAATGTCAATAATTTAAAATTAAACAATGATATATTAGGTTAAATTAGAGTAGCGGCCATGGTGAATGCATATACGATCAGCCACGCTTAGACGATATATTGACCATTGTGATGCCACTTTATTGGGACTCTACCTGGAAAAGATTCCTCAGCTTAATGGAGTACGCTGAAACAAGCGACAAGAGTTAATGAACCTAACCATGTCCCCCAACTCTTTGTCTGCTAATTCCCACAATTCGCGGAAAAAATAGCTACCAAGTGTATTCCTCTTATACTTAGCAAGGTTAGGGCAATCGCACAGCAGGTGCTGAACGCTCTCAACCCTTTTCTCGTCCGTACAGCTTTTGTAGAAAGCATTGTATGCGCTCTGCATGTTTGTCAAAGAGGCAGTGTGTCCTGTGATAACTACAATAAAGCTACGCATATCACTCCGATTCCTCCTCAGCAGAGATTCAGTCTTCCCAAGACAAATCTTGTGCCACAGTTGTATTGAATTCACGTATATGGTCAATTCTCCCCATCTGCGATTTGCCAGCCTACAGGCCTGTACATCTAGAATTATCTTCACTGATTCTAGGGGCCTCCCTATGGATTCCTCCGCTTAATATATATCCATAGCCAGGGCAGCATATGACTCGTTTCCAGATATGTTACTGTGAGCAGGCGTTCAGCAGAAAATAACTGTGTGGTTAGCACCTAGTTTCCCGAACTCACAGCGACACCATTGCACTATGCGCGATCTGGTGATCAGATTCTAGAGCTTCAATTGCAGCTTGGCTGTCAATACAAATCCTATTAACTCGAACGCTAGGTACATCAAAAGTTGTTTCCAGCAGCCTTGCTGCTTTGCTAATAACCAGAATCTCCACTAGGAACATACTACAGTAGTCCAGCAGTTGGTACTATTCCTGTATTTGAAGGAATGATGTGTACACCCCTCACCCACATCCATTCTCGAACCGTCTGTAAAGACCCAAATATCAGACTCATTTGCCACGCGATTATCGTCCCACTTCTCTCTGCTAGGAATGCTAGTTTAGAATTCTTTCTCAAAGTCTATGACTAGGATGAATATAATCCTCGCAGCTCCCCGTATATAGCCCCAGGACAGATCTTCAGTATTCTGCTGTGACCCTGGTCTGTTACGGTTATTATACAGCAGCCTAATTTTCTAAGTCTTAGTACACCTATGTCAGCTATACATTTCCCATGGATGTAAAGAGGCAAGAGCCGTATTATAATCTCCATGTCTGCCGTTGGTATTGTTCGAAGAGCACCTGTAATACCTATTAGATAGGCAGCTGTCTCTATTTTAATAAGACTTTGTGTGTCGCTTTCTCTAAAGTATTCCACCACACTAATGTTCAAAAAAGAAGTTAAAAAACTTCAAATCAGATCATGAAATAGTAACCACCCACGGAAGTGACTCTAACATGGTTTCAATCAATCAACTCCTCCAGATTAATAGTAGAACGGTGCTATCTTCTACAAGTGTTTGACATCCCACTTTTCCGTACACTGTGGTAACCAACTCCGGAAGCTGGATCAAATGTTATAAGCTTATTTGAACGCTCGAACCCTAGTTAATGTGATGCTGTTTATTTCTTGAAAATATATTTAACTAAACGCCAGATAACGCCAGTTGAACTATACCCAAATTTAGACTTTTTTAATATTTTAGAAGACCAACCCCGCTCTCCAAGTACCCATTTCCCGAAAGTTCTGAAAATGGTCCTTGTGGCCTCATTAATAATCTTTGCATAAAAGGGGCCCCAAAGACCATTTTCGGAACTCAAAATCAAAACGTTCGGGGGTTGAAGTTTTTGGAAAATTCCCTTGTAAGATCTATGAATCACCCCACGTCAAACCTATAAAACTGTTTTGGAATGTACTTGATGAGAAAGTAAATCTTTCGATAGAATGAAGTGAATGTTCCTATTTAAGTGAGGTGAAATATACGTAAAGTCTGCAAGACGGGAAAATGCAGATAGAAATTTATAAAGATTTGGTTGATGGGGAATTTTTCAATTTGGTGTTGTGTCCTTGCCCCAAGGTACTTATGAATAATGGGGAGAATTTTAAATGTCTCGCAAATCTTATTGTTGGGGTAGTAATTTTTGTCTCACCGAAAATCGATACAAGAATGAATTATTTTCCTATCCAATTTTCATGATTTTTTTTAAATCAAGTGGCAAATTAGAAAGCACTAAGTGGTCGTTGGTCGAATTAATTGCTTGTAGAGTAGAAGTTTGGTTGGAATTGAGAGCCCGTTTGGATTATTGAATTGCCCAGTTTTACCATATGATAGGGGAGGCGCTACGTGTTTGACAACATATTATATCGTGTAGGGGTGATTTTTGTCACGCTTTCGTCATTCTTGGATCTTGAATGAATTCTGTTGAAGAAAAGATAATAGTCAACAGTTCTAGCAGCTCCTGATATGTGTTTCTGTCCTAATGTTGGACAGAATGTATGACAGTGTGTGGAGAAAAAGGTTTCATGTGTGGTACATCAAGTTGGAGAACATATTCGCCGTGTATGGGCTGCTTGAGATAGAACGAAATTTATTAAATTTGGTTGTCGCTATTTTAAATCCTAGGTTTATCACTGTTAATAACTTTACTTATATTTTTACAAATTTTGTACATGATATGAAAGATAATTATTTTTGTAGTTCTGAAACGTGACATTTTCTGACAAACTATCAATATTTTCCTGACAGTATTCGTTAAGGAGTTCGATAAGAAAATCAAATTGAAAGGTTGCAGTGTTTATATGAAGATTATTTCCAGCGACTAAAGTCTAAAAGAGCCTTAATGGAATTCTATCTAGTCAACGTTCTACAAAGTTGAAATTACGGGGCAGCTATCGAAAGGTGAGTTGAGAATGATTCCATGACATGGGCAGTATAAATGTAACTTGAGATTTTTAGAAATAGATTCACATGGAAGAAGTCAATAAAAGATCCTGAGTAAGGAAATATGAGAAAGTTTTAGCAAATCACTAAATATTCATGTTCTTAGTCAAGATTGGTTGATCAGTTAGCAATACAAATTCCAGCAGTACTTAAACTTGGGTCATTCCAAAGAGGATGTCTCGTTTGTAAGGTTGATTGTTATGGCAATACAGTCCATATTGATGAAGAGGTTGATTTTAATTTCAGCAAAAGTGAGGAATTTTTTCTTAACAAGGATAGCCATGAAAAGAGCTTATTTCCGACCTGTTAGTGTGAATCACTCACGAATTACAATTGAGAGGTATCATCTTTATATGAATATTATTTGCTTTGACATAACCCAATTTATGTAAACATTTTCTTGTCAACAACCGCTCACTTACATACTGTCCTCGTAGCAAGTTAATTGTCTTTTGTTCTAAGTAATCTGTTTTCCATTTTGTTTTATTTGTTATTTATTATTATCCTTAAAAAACATTTATGCACGCAGTAGACAAAATTATTTATTCTAATTACTATTTAAAGTATTTGTACTAAGGATTTTTGAAAATTTTAACTTATATGCAATTTTACATAGACCTCGTGAAGAAGGGCCGCACTTGGATCCGAAACTGCAAGCAAATGAAATAAATAAAAAAACGATCTAGTCCATTCAATAGGGACTAAATAAGTCCTTTGCCCTGCAAAAGGTGGGTTAGTTGTGATTTTTTATATATATTACTTAGTTCGGGATCCCGATGAAAAATCCAAGTTTTCACCCTCGCTGTCGGCCATCTTGCATGAAAGGTAATAAAAATTGGTATTTTCAAAATAATTCCTCAACGGTTGATCCTACGACAAAAATTATTAATACAAATTTGAAGAAGACTAAGTTCCCTACATTTATTGTATGAATACTTTTTTTGTAAGTCTGGTATGTAAGGAGCTACAGAGGCGGAAACGTGAACATCATTCTTTACAACAAATATATACGTAGGTATAGTACCCATTATACAGGATGTTTCATCCACGGTGGTCCATAGGGCAGTAGGTGATAGTAGTCACCTAGTCAAACTAAAAATTGTAAGGCAAGAGGGGGGGGGGGGCGGCGGCATCTTAACCGCTTCGGAGTTACAGGGTGATTAAGAAAATATGCTAGTCGTTCACAAAATACCTTGTATCTTAAAAAGTTCAAGGTGTATGGTCAGATACAGAGTTCATTGCATGCAGCAGAATTTCATAAGCATTCCAACAACTGCTCGATCAGCCCCGTACTCCTCTCCTCTCAGGAGTTATCAAATCAAATTATTATTATTATTCATGAAAAGTACACAAGATTTTACAATCTTTCAGCACAAAAACTTTTGGGAATACTTTTGTGTACATTTTAGAAATCTAAATAAAAATATCCTAACTATACAAAAACTAAAAAAAAATTAAAAAAAGATAATTAAAAAATTAAAAATCAAGAATAAAAACCTACTGAAATTAAGTAGAAATTTGGAAATAAACATAAAATAAACAGAAAAAGTAACAAACAAAAGAAACTAAGAAGAAACTAAAGATTAAAAATTAAATAAAAAGAAAATTAAGAAATTATTGCCAATGTACACGAAATACAAGAAAATATTAAGCATAACTGAAAATAATTGAGAATTGAAAATTATAAAATTTTAGGTATGATAAAATTATGAAAATTATGAAAATTTTAAAGAATCTGAAAGTGAGCTACGCCGTGAGAACAAGAGAATAGGAAAACTAAGAATTTCGGATTTTTTAACCTTTTTATTGATTTTGACCTTATTTTTTTTGTTTTTAATACCGAAATTGACGATATTGCTTTTAAATGACGTATTATCAGTCACATCTTATCATACTCTCTTAACATTGTTAATAACTTATTCGGAAGTCTGCCTGGTTTCCAGTAGTGGAGTGCGCTGCCAGATGGCTCCGTAGGTTTTAAAAAAATAGTTAAGATACGTGATTTCATAAACGCTGATTTTTCAATGGTAAAAATGGCAGATAATTTGGTTGGTGGAAAAGTCATGGCAGATAGCAACAAAGACGCGGAAAAATTTGTACAACTTACGTCATACCACGATAACTCGGAACGCTTTCACTTAGAGTGCTGAAATTTTACACAATCTTTTAAAACCAAAAAAAAAATTACTTCAATATCATCTTCCGTTAAATGTTATGAGAAAAGTGAAAAAATTAAATTGATCATGATACTCCAAGGAATCAATTGAAATACTGCATCCTACTTATTTACTGAACACCCTGTATATTTTCCTTAACTTGAAGTTAACATAACTTTTAATTGTGTAGGTAATTCAAGTGGAAATTCTCCCAAATAAGAAAGCATATCGGGAATCAGGACTTACAAGTTTATTAATTTTCTTCCAAATGGAAAAATCTATCGACAGATAACAACTGAAATGGTTTCAGTTAATTTCTCAAAAGTAACGCATCCTTCTTGATACCACTTCACGTTACACGGTTACGTACGTACTATACAGCAACACAGCATTACAGCAGCAACACATGGAGGCAATTATATTTTATTTTAATCATAAAGTTCTCTCTCTTCTCATAATTTCCCACACCATGGTGCATGGTGGCTTCTTTACTAGACGAACAGGGAAAGAAAATCTTGTTCGGATTACCATTTACCACTACCGTTGTGTACTCAATATCCACACATATCCAGTCTAACAATTGACTTTTTTGGTCACGTCCGTTTACATGACAATGTGGAATAGAAAAAGGGTAACCGTATAGTTAACAGCAGGCAGCTACTTACAATCGGCGTTGATAAGTCGATATGTTGCTGGGCTAAGTAACTTCCAATATGTATTAGTACCTAATACTTATGTATATATATATATGAATATACTGCACATGTACACAACACACACTTGGCGGCGCTTTCAAGCGCGAGAGAATTTTCAGTGTATGGAAATGTTTTTCGATTCTAGTTTACCAGTAGCTTAAATTAGGCGCGAGGGATAAGATCGTGCTGCGTGTCAAATTGATATTAAGCAAAGATTTACAGATATTACATTTCCGGTTTTTAGCGTGTAGATAAATTATTTGGCATTAAAAAGTGATGGATATTGATAAGTTGATTAGTTGCGTGTATAATAGGCCAGCAATATGGGATAAAAGGATTAAAAGTCATTCAAACAGGAAAATCGTCGAAGATTGTTGGACAGAAGTCTCAAAAGAAGTAAACATAGATGGTAAGAATTTAGGAGTAAGGTATAAGTACATATTTTGATACAGAATATATTTTGCAAGTAGGTAATTCACTTACTTTTTGCAAAATGTATTCTGTATCAAAAGAAGAATTATAAATTCATCAGTAAAGAACAAAAATATTACCTGCTGCTAATAACAATGGGCAAACTTAATGATTTATTGATGAGTCATGCTACCTGTGTTTCCTCGATTTAAAACTTTATCAGAGAACGGTACGCGTGCGCATTTCAAACATTTTATCTGTATCTTACCATTTTCAAGGTTTTTTTCCTTCTTTGTATGCATACTGAAATGTCTCGTACCTGGGTTAGTCATAGTTTTACGTAGAATGAGAGCAGCTGCATACCTTCGACGTTAAATCCTCCAAGGACTAAATAATTAGAATTAGGTTACTATATGCTGTAGGGGGAAAATCTAGATGTATACTTACTCAAATTTATTGTAATAAAGTAATCTTGATGGGAAAAGATGTAATGAAACATTTCATTTTTATGCTATCAAAAACTAAATTTAAATAAAATTCTGAGTTTATTTGCTAATAATTTTCTGCTCAAAGGTTTTATTCAAGGAAAGATATCTTCTAGTTAATTGTAATAAAATTTTATTTTCGTTCCGTAGACGGGTTTTTCTTTGTTTTGAAATACTTTTCTTTACATATTTTTTACAGTGAAATTATAAATTTTTCAATTTAATATATTTATTTGATTTCGTTAGGTCTTTGATGCTTTTTGCTTTGCATTTGACCTGGTACGCTACGTCAAACTTACAAACTTTGTCAACAATATTTTAAACAATCTTGATGACTGTATAAAGTTTACATAGGGAGTAGACATTGATAGAGATAGCATCAATTTGCTAACATTTTAATTACTGACCTTAAATTTTGACATAAATATCGAAAAGAAACCAATTCTGATGCTCTTATACATTTTAACTTCAATCATCCTTGGACCACAAAAATAGCAACCATTCATAGTAGCTATGCTTAATAGATTAATCAAAATTCGCTTAACTCCATAAAACGAGTTAAACTTAATAATCGGTATTGCCAGAAGCAACAGTTATACAAAGACATTAGTCAAACTTTGTGAACAATAATAATTTAAAAAGAATTTTAGTTAATAATAAAATTAAAAATAAAGTTTGTTTCAAGAGAAAAAAAATTAAGTGCGACAACTGCTCCGCGGCATATACATAAAAACAAAGAAAGAAAGAAAAAAAGAACTAGATTTGCCGAACATGTCGGAGGAGCAAACTACAAGAAGCCAAAATCGGATCTCTCAAAACACCTTGCATTAGAAAAACGCAATACCTACCAATATTAATAACCTAACTCTCTTACATAACTTAAGTAAATATTTTGTCCTAGATAAATTTTAAATCTTTGACTGCTCCTTAAGTCCGGTCTTTTTTTCACAGTTAGTAGATTTTGTTTGTAATCATTAGCCAGCCTTAGATAATGGCTCGATAAGGAAAAACGCGTCGGGGTTATTATAATTTAAAGTGTAGTTACAATTTTGAAAAAACAAAAAAAACTGAATTAATAAATAAAATAAAGTTGAAGAGGGGAGTGGTTTGAGTATTTCTAGACCTACTGTGTGCAATGTTTAGAAGACAAGTACCGAGTTACTCGTCAGTTACTGGCTTTGTAACCGAAAATCAAAATTTTGTAAAGAAATTTTGAGAGCGTACTGCATGTTTCGATCAGCTGTGCAGGGCGATCTCATCAGGACAGCAATGAAGTCCTGGAACTCAGATACCCAAAATTTGGTAGTGGATATGTACTTGTCTTTCAAACATTGCATGCAGTAGACAGAAAATTGCCTGTAGATTTGTATATTATACGAGTCTCGAAATACTAAAACCCTCCCCTATTCTATTTAGTTAGAATGAGATATTCAAGTTTGATGTAATGTGAATAAAACCCATTTTCCTTTAAATTATTCATATTTCGATTTTTAAATAAATCTTTATATATCCACCACCAACTTTTGGACATCTTAGTTCACTGCTGTGTAGACAGCAGGCAGTTCAGTTCTTCATTACTGTTCTGATGAGATTGCCCTGTACTGCTGATCGAAACATGCAGTATACTCTTATAATTTTTTATTGAAATTTTTAGTAACTAACCAGTACCTCGGTACTCGTCATTTAAATTAAATAAAGTTGTTTTGTGTAATACTTTTAAACAAGTATTTTCGCATCTTAACGCCTTATAATATGAGAGTTTTCTTTAATAATAAAGGCATTTTTAGGGTTCCTTACCCAAAGGGTAACAACGGGAACGGTATAACTAAGACTTCGCTGTACGTCCGTCACCAGGTTGTATCTCATGAACCGTAATAGGTAGACAGTTAAAATTTTCACTTCTATTGCCGCTATAATAACACATAATAAAAATAAAATTAAATTAAAAATTAAGGGGGACCCCCGTGATTTTTTCGGCGTTTTTTTCCTCGTTTTATTCTCATTCATTTTAATTGTCATATGTAAGTAGGGATTTTTGTTTTTTTTTGCAAATGACGCCTACTCTCATTAGAAAAAATAAATAAAATGTACATAGTGTGAAATCTTGTACGATGATACGGAACCCTTCGTGCGCGACTCCGACTCGCACTGGGTCAGATTTTTTGGATTCTCCTGCACAATAGAAAAAGCAAAAAAAAAAAATTATTTCTTATTTTATCACACTTATCCATTTGATTTTGGGTGACAAGTTTGAAATCTTGTTTTTTACTCATCTACACGTCCCAAATAGCGTAATTGAAAAAACAAATAGAACAAGTACATAAAAAAGCTAGAATTGGTCTAAGACCAATTCTTATGATACCCTAGATGAATACTCGTATGTCATTTCTGTGCAAATTTGATTTTTGAAGGGGTTTTTTGCATATATTTCTATAACGGTTCGTTGGACAGAAAAAATGATAACAACCAATTTTATAGAATTTTATATTCTGAAGAATTTTTCGGTACATTAAAATAGTATAGGACTTATTGTTTTCCCAGTATACGTAAAAGTCGTAAATTTTATATGGCAACACCAAGAATGGGTTGTCTGATTTAGCCCATTTTTGCTATTGTATTTACAATTAAAAAAGTTCAGCTCTCTATTTTAACGTGTTCTCAGGTAGTGTGAAAATATATACTGAATATAACGAATTTTTTGCATGGCAACCCTACAAATAAGTTACCCGATTTTCCCATTTTCGAACTTGACATCACTTTTTCTTTTAAAAGCTTGTGTGCAAAATTTCAGCTCTCTAAATACACGCGTTGTTGAGTTATCAAGAGGACAGACGGACATGCAAAAATCAAAATAACTTTTAATTTTATGCATGGGCACAGTATCCATACAGTAAACCAGCTTAGAACAAACTACTGAAAAGTGAGTTTTAGAATATTAATTACAAAAAAAAAATCAAATTTTCTCCCATAAGAGGGAACTATTAAGTATAATACGGATGTAAATGAACGAACAGTAGCTAGTTGCACAATGGTTGGGAGAAGTATTAGTTTTATGTAAGTACACATCTCGGCAAAAATACTACAAATGTCTTGTCCCATTACTGAACAGCTGTTTGATTGTAATTTGGTGTTCGTTCCATGGACAGTGTAACAGGCAAAATGGCTGTCATAATGTTTATAACAGTTTGACAGTTCTACCAAGCGGAATGGCATGGGAAGTGGAACAAATTGTGTTTAGCTTTTTGTCATTTTGCCCCTTTTCTACTAGTACAAGTGTGTGCATGCTGTAAGTTCTCTTTCTTCCGCTTTAGAATTACATAGGAACCTTTGTATTAAAAATTGACTAATGTGTTAATAAAAAATGTTGAAAGAGAAAGTATAGTCACATTATAGAAGCATCTTACTCATGTGACAGTTATGACAGAGCTGTTCTACTGTATAGAATATGCTGTGGCATAGGTGTCTAATCCATTTAGCTCTACCATCATTATTTCGTGGTATTACAAACGGAATGACAAACTTAGTATACCATATAGATTTCATTTAGCGTATAAAAATGGAAAGAAATGAAGAAATAAAAAATTGAGAAAAATAGAAAAAACAAATTATTTATTTAAAAAAAAAATTAAAAATAAGATTAATTAGAAACAAAACGAAACGAAACTGTGTAAACCAGCAATGGGCTCAAAAATGAAAAAAGAAGAAGAATAAATAAGCGTTTCGTATCGGCAGAATCCTTATACTCTTCAGTACGGCTTGTTTTCTGCCTACTGTGGATGCTTCGTTTCGAATAAATCTGATTTTTATAAATAAATTTTTTTTTATTTATTTTTCTCAATTTTTTCGTTTCTTTTCTTTGTTCTATTTTTCATGTGTTTTTTTCGAGTCATTCAGTTTAACTATTTGGGACCTGCTGATGAGTCAAACCCAAAATTTTAGGTGACAAAATCAAATATATTGTCTGATGGAATAACAAATAATAAATTTTTGTTGTGCTTTTGTTGTTGTGCCGGAGAATCGAAAAAATAGACTTCTTGAACAAGTATAAAGTTTTCCCACATCTAAAACTATACTATGGCAGATAATGTATATTTCTAAAGTAAAACCTAAAGAACTATATTATTAAAAATATCTGGGCTATTAAATATATAGTTTTTCAATACGGTCTTATAATTAGAAACATTTAGAGTCCCTTTTACTTCTGCATTTAATGCATTATAAAATTGTTGACCCAAAATACTACTATGTCTATCTATAATACATTTACTAGGGTGACTATTTCCTATACTGGGGTGACTATTTCCGGTTTCCAAAACTAAAGAAATGGCTGGGCAGTAAGAGACTTGGGTCTAACGAAACAACATCACTGTAAGAAACACATATTTTGAGGAACTTGAGAGAGACTATAATTATAATTTATACAAGGATTTGTACAAAAGACTACATGTGTTTCTAGTACAGTACAAAATGGGAAATTCAAATATCTTGCAAGAGAAGAAAAAACACACAAAAAAATAAATTTAAGATCAAATAAAACTATAATAATAATATAATAACGGCAACTAAGAGAGAGATCAAAATACCACACACAGAAAAAAAAGAGAGAAAAAACAAAATCTACAAAATAATAAAATAAAAAATTGAAAAGTCTAGAGCTTAATCTTAATCTAAGCTACGCAGAAAAATTGTGTCATCGGCAAATTTTAGTTTAGGAAGAATCCAGATTACGCTTCAGCTCATTCTTAAAATTCAATGTCCGAGTTTGCTCTCTAACAGTAACCGGAAGGGAATTCCATACACGAGAAATAACAGAAAAATGCGAACGTTGTCCAAAAACATTACGTGCACAAGGAATCCGAAGACTTACATGAAGGGACGAATGCAAGAATTGTAAGTGACTATATAAATACGAAGGAAACTTAGAGATTATCAAATTGTGTAGGAAAACAAATGCTCTAATTTCTAAGTATGTATTTAAAGAGCATTCTAGTACAGAATTTCTATAAGCAGAAACGTGATCGTGACGTCTTAAACCATAAACAAAACGTAAAAGCTACATTTAACTTACGACTGCACACAGAGTTAAGCCCTCGAATAAATTGTACTACAGAAAGTGAAATGTGGAATTAGCAGTACCCTAACTAGCTTTAGTTTTAACTCAACCTGGAGTAGACTACTCGGCACACGAAGCAATCGAAGGCCGCCATAAATCTTTTGTAATGAGGAATTAACATGGTCACAACACTCAAATTTACTATTAAAAAAAAATAAAACGCAAAATTCTTAACTTAGACTTTGTTGAGAAATAAAACGCTTTTTTGCAGAAAAAAAATAACTTTTATTTAAAAAGTCACTGACTTATCTAATTGCCTATAACTAAGGATTTCGAATTTCGTTCTATAGCAGCTTTCGAATTATATTCTCGAATAATTTTTACTAAAGATTTCTGAAAAAAAAAAATCTATTTTTTTTTTGTAAAGTGAGATTTTTCTTTTAAAACAAAAATGGATGTTCACAAAAATATTTCTTGTGTAAAAGGGTCCTGGTCTTTTCAAAGTTTTGATACCACTGGCTTAGACAGACGATGATCTTTGAACTATAGCTTCTTATATAAAGGGTTTTCCAATAAGAGGTGTTATTTTAATTAGCCCGCTATTTCGGAAGATGTCACCTTTGGAGCTGTCATTTTTTGACATTTGACAAGTAGAAACTACGCCATTAATAAAAATAGAACGATACACGCATTGAAATTATTAAAACTCACTATAAAAATGGTGAAAATGTGGCAGAGACGGTTCGTAAAACTGGAACATTTTTGGGTCGTCGTGAAGCACCTTGTCGGACCGCAATACAGAAATTGGTAGAAAAATTCGAGCTGTCGGGAGAAGTTAGTGATGTGAAGAATAAAACCCGTGCACGTTGCTCAAGAACAGCCGAGAATATTGCTGCTGTAGCCGAAAGTGTTGAAGAAAACCCAGGTTTGTCCATTCCTCGTCGTTCTTTGGAATTAGGCATTCCACAAACTTCATTACACCGTATTTTGCATAAAGATTTGGGTCTTAAGGCTTATAAAGTTCAGTTAACACAAGAACTCAAGCCGGCCGATTATCAATAACGTCGAGTCTTTGCTGATTGGTTCTTTGAAATGCATGAAAATGATCCGAAATTCCACCAAAAACTCATCTTGAGTGATGAGGCCCATTTCCACCTCGATGGCTTCGTCAAAAAGCAAAATTGTCGCACCTGGGGCTCCGAAAACCCAAGAGTTATTGTTGAAAAGCCTCTCTATCCTCAACGTGTGACTGTTTGGTGCGGTTTATGGTCCCGCGGGGTCATAGGCCCTTACTTTTTCGAAAATGAGGCTGGAGCAACAGTTACGGTGAATGGATTGCGCTATCGACAGATGATTAATGGTTTTTTATGGTCGGAATTGGATGGTATTGATCTGGACAATGTTTACTTTCAACAAGACGGCGCTACGTGCCATACAAGCAACGAAACCATTGATCTTTTGCGGGAAAAATTTTCCGGACCGTGTTATTTCTCGAAGAGGTGATCAGAATTGGCCACCGAGATCTTGTGACTTAACACCTTGCGACTTCTTCCTTTGGGGCCACGTGAAAGAGAAGGTCTACACCAACAGCCCAGCGTCGATTCAAGACCTCAAAGATGGAATTCGTGAGGCTATCGAGGACATAGGGCAGCCACTTTGCGATTTGGTTATGGAAAATTTCATGAAAAGGATATGGTCCTGTAGGCGTGGTCGTGGTGATCATTTGGCTTATGTTATTTTCCAGTAATAACGGCATATCTTCCTCTTTATAATGAAATAAAGATCCGATCATTTATCTAAAAAAATGGCATTTTTCTTTGAATATCAAAATAACACCTCTTATTGGAAAACCCTTTAATTATTTTGTGTCCTACTGCAATTGTGTAGCACTGAATAAAGACTTGATCCAGTCAAAGCAATATAAACAAGTTCTAAATGAACTTGTGACGTCATTTTGGAGTAGTTATATTTGCTATTAGTATGTAGCATGATGAGTGACTAAATGGTAAATATGTATAGCCTATATAGACATGGTAAAAAATTAAATAGACGACCCTAAATTTTATGAATGAAAAAAAAATATTGTCAATTTTGTACTTTAACGGTTTAATAAAAAAACAAATGGTTAATTTACCAAGAATCAAAAAACTTACACAATTTCTTTAATAAAGGCATATCGCAATGAATTTCAAATAGTGTATTTATGCGAAATAACAAAGAATATTAATAATACCTACTATTATTATTATCAATATAATATTATTAATATTCATTTTAATTTCAGCTCAAATTGCAAGAAAAAAATGGAAATATCTGCGAGATCAATTTTGTGCTGAACTATCAAAGATTCCAGTTATTCATTCAGGTGATACGGCAAGCTATAATTTAACCAGCAGATGGGCATTTTTTCAAAGTCTCCTGTTTTTGAAAGACGTTATTCGACCTAAAACTGTGACCACAAATTTAAATTTAAATGAAAATTCACAAACGCAATTTATTCCCGAGCCAACAAATACAGCAACAACAACAACAGCAGTCTCAACAGCACTTTCAACAACAACAAAATATATAAAATTGGAAAACATACAGCAAGATGATGAACAACAATCGAATTGCGAAGATAATATACAACAAGAAGAACGCATCGATGAAGTTATTTACTCACAATTACCACAAAAACGAAAAAGACCTCAATATGAGTCTTTCAATTCCGCCATATTGGATATTGAAAATCGTAAATTACAATATTTCGAATCAGAAGCGAGTAGAAAGGAAACAGAAGATGATGAGGATGATCTATTTTTTAAAAGTCTTCTACCACATGTACGAAAAATTTTACCATTCAGAAAAATGTCATTTCGTAATAAGATTCAACAACTTGTCGACGAGTATGCGTATTCTGCACCAAATTCTTGTAGTACTACCAATCAATCGGGTTTTCCTTGTCTGGTTGAGGTTCAATCACCATTGATATTACCCCAAGGCTCTATACCGTCGCAATCATTTTCTTTAAACACAAATCATGTTACGCTACAGTCAGCAGCCTCTTCAAGTGATATGTGAATTTTTTTTAGTGTAATATTTTTTTTTTCAAAGTTTCATTTTTATAAGCATAATTTAAATAAATTTATCTGCAAAGATATAGTTAGTGGAGAGTTTTTGTTTTTAAATTTAAGAGATTTATTTAACGCTTATGTGACGATGAAAGTTTTAACCTTCTATCAACCGAGTAAGGTATCCGGTAGCCTCACATAATTTGCTCGTCCAATTAGTGCATGGACAAGAAAATGTGCTGTTCAAACTTATCACTTATGAGTCTACTACTCCTAATGTAATATCCATAAACGCTTAAGGAAAGATATTTCGCTGTTATTGCTGCGATGAACGTGATTCGTCCAAAATGTGTACATCGACGTACTGAATTGGTGGCACTGACGGGATAGGCAATACTGTAGCTGGAATAATCAGAAAAAAGAAAGCCTACATTCCTACATCAAGGAATTGAGAGGTCTTATCGTCAGTTTTTGCCTTTCACCCAAAAGCTAGTTTATGCTTATGACAAATATGGGGTATCGATATCTAGATATACGGAATATCTCGTTTATACACCATGTGTGTCATCAAATAATCATAATATACCCAGAAAAACTAGTGGGTATAGACTAGATATCTAGATATGAATATGCTCAAATATTACTGGATATTACTAGATCATCGGCAATACTTACGTTGCGCAGCGCCATCTAGTTGTTGATAATTATATGATAATGTGTCTAATTAAGCAAAAAATGTGTCTGTGTTTACCCAAAAATGCGAAGAAGAAGAAATAAACATTTTCTTGGAAAATTAATACAAAAAAAAACAAAACGCATATATTAAATTCCGCAGAGTTAATAAATTATTCCATTATAATTTTTTTATTTTTAAACAAACCTTCGACCACACTTTTCTTCATTTCACACAAAATTGCGAATTGAGACACCACATCCGCCGACACATTTTGCACCGCAACCAGGATCTTATTGCAAAATAACGCTATTTTTTTTCTTTTTTCGTTCCAAATCTTGAATTTGTCGTATATGTACAATTAATTGTTGCCTCTTAGCCTGCGTTAAAGGTGGTATATTTGTTATTTACACTTCCAAATTTCTTACGCTTAAAAATCTGTGACCTAAAATGAAATGTCAGAGTACGGTTTGCCACATCAATCCCCGCCCCCTTTTCATGTCTGTCAGGGATTCTTTGATATCTAGATATGAATATCTATATATCGATACCCAATGTCTATCATAAGCATTAATAAAGTCGATTATGAAGAAAAGAAAAGCAGAAAATTTTCACATCTTGACGCAACGAACTGAACGCCACCGCTTATTCCTCAAGGACTTGCTTGGGAAAAAATGTGTGCCTGCTGTCAGCCCTGAACAGAAAACAACACTGGGAAAGAGGAATACACGGACGCTGGCACTGACACAGGCACCACAGAGTCCAGTTAAGGACGCATCAGGTAGGACTAAGCATACAGGTGTATCTCATTTAGGCCTAAAACATAATTGGAGCTTTTCAGCCAGCTTGAGATTTGTTGACAATGTAAATCAATGTAGAAGAACACAATTGAAGCTTTAATTTTTTTGCCAGCTACAAGCTGGCTTGAGATTTGATCAAATTGCAAATTTCAAGCCCAATGACTGCCAACTTGAGGGAATAAGGGCTGACCTTTTAGCTAGGGCTGGCTCCTATTCTCTGTTCCTTGGACCGGAACCTGCCGTAGGCATTACCACCTCGAGTATCGGATCTCTCATCAAAGCGGATGTTCATAGGAAGCATCAACAGATATGGGAGAAACTGAGTACTTGTAGGTGCACAAAATTGATTCTTGGTGGGCCCAATAGGAATGTCACCGATTTTCTTATGGGGCTCGGAAGGAAACAATGTAGAACTGTAGTTGGCATCATCACCGACCACAGCTCACTTCACGCTCATCAAACAAGGATGGGAGCTGTCGACAGTCCTGAGTGTCTGACCCACATAGGATTGCCTAAGAGAACCGAATACTTTTGTTTTGTGTAATTGTTTTACCTTCGCCCGGAGCAGACTGGATACTCTAGGGTCTGCCCTTCTATCTGTATTTGAGTTGCGAAACCTTCCTCACCAAGACCTGATGGGCTTCACTAAGGCGACAGAAAAATGCTGGTGAAAGCGATTCTAGCAGGATAGCACAATGGGCTGCTCTGGCCTCCGTGCTTGGGATGGGTTCTCCAAAAAATTTAACGATCGAACCAAGTGATGATCAATTTATTATGAAATGACCAACAAGGAACATCGGTCTATTTAATTTCGTCTGAACTCCAAACACTCCAAACACTTGAGACGATAAGTTTGAAAATTGAATACCCAAATTAATTCGACAAAGGATTTTATATCCCAAATTAAATATGCTTCGATTGCAAAGCATTGTGGCCAATGAACTTAACCAGTCTGACAAAATCCTCGACACATTTTGTTCGAATGAACTTCTCTTTGCAAAAAAAAAGTTATAGCCCCCCTAGTTGCGCCGATTCAACAATTTCAGGTTTATCTTTATTTGGAACAGTAAATTTAGATGACTTTTCTAATATTATGTAGCTAGGCAGATCCCTAAGTTACATCATACATCCAAAATTGGGAAAAGAGAATTCTTAAGAAGTAATCAATATATTGAAAGAAAAAATAGTTTGAAGTGAAAACAAAAGCAAAAAATATATTTTTCTCCATTAATGATACATAAACAATAGAAATTATTAGTAATATAAGGATACTATAGCATTTCGATTTGTCTCGAAAAGATCATATAATCCGTAAGATTTCTTAAATCCTACCTTTCCATCAATATGAGTTTGAACGAGATCCAGAGAACGAGTATTAGCAGAATCTTTGTGATATCCAAAGCCATAAAAGTTACCGTCAAGTTCACAAAAATTAAAACAAGAATCAAAACAAATATTAACATTGTTACAACATATTTCTTCGGTAAATTTGTTTGTTCGAGTGTCGAAGATTAATCTCTTTTGCAAAGTAAAACAATATATACAAGGTCCAATAGAAACACAGCGTACATATTTGTGAATACGAGAATCACTGTGAACAATATTCCATTTCTGTGTTCGAGGATCTAGAATTTTTACGTAATCAGTAATGCCTCCAATGGCATATAGTCCTCCATTTATTCCAGCTAATCCAAAGTCACAATTATTCGCAGGCATTTCTGGACCATAATTCCATTCTCCTTTGCCAAAATCAAAAATTTCCACGGTTTTGCTAGCATATCCACCGCATGCATAGATTTTGTTGTCAACATATGAACACTCAGGGTAAGACCTCTCTGTTTTCATAGGTGGAAACTTTTCCCACTGCTGTGTACTTGGCTCGAACAACTCACAAGAATTAGTATAAGAGTTCTCTCCTATTCCTCCGCATATTAACAATTTATTGTGGAATGTTGTATAACCAAAATCGAGTAGAAATTTGGTTTCTTTTTCTATGGTGTTTGGTTCTCCAAGTCCGATAAACATCTTTTGTGATGTCAATCCGAATAACCGCTGAGTTGGTTTATAAAATAGAAAACTGCTGGGAGCTTCATCCTCAAATTTTTGCTTAGTTAATTTAGCAAGTTTTTTCAACAGTTCTGCGTTGGCTAAAACATCTTCATTGCCGCCGCCAAACAATTTTTGAAAAACAAATTCAATTTCCAATTTAGAGAAGTGTAGTAAGTCGACAATTTCTGAAAATATTTGAGAGAAGCTGTTGGTTTCAGAAGCTTTAGCTTCAGCCCATTTGCAAGCATGTTCAAAGATCTTCTTTTCATCGCATTGTTGATGCAACCTGGTATCAGCAAGTAAACTTCTCATCTCCTCGATGGTCAAGTCACACATTAATGAGCTTCCGAAAAGATGATCAGCTTTGCTAGTGATATACTCCAAGCACTTATCCTCCAAACTAGAGATTAGATTGCTTCCAGCAAGTCGCCAATATTTTAGGCAGCTATGATCTGTAATTGATTCGTTCAGTGCTAGCGAACAGATTTCAGATAATTGTTCAAGCTGAAAAATCACAGCATATTTGACAATTTTTTCTACATCTTCGATTTCTTCTTCGAATTCGCTGGTATAGATGAACGTAATTATTTTTTTTAACACATCTGCAGTTATATCTGGCAGTACAATACACTCTTGGAACTTGTCTTTCATTGGAAGTGTCACTAAATCTTTGAAGTAGTTACTTGCCGAGGATACAACGTTTTTGTGCACTTTAATTTCGAATCCATCTTCAGTGTTCAGAATCAAATCACAAAATTCATTTTTCTTGCGTAATTCATTCAGTTGGCTTAACTTAAGCATCTTGAAGGCCTCCAATAAAGATTTTTTCGATGTTCTTGCTGTTTCCATTTGTAAATAAAAAATCTGTTGAAGGAAAATTGTAAAAATTTAGTTATTTTGCTGAGCAGATTTGCACTATTTCATGTCTTCTCTTACCGTTTTTTTTTTTTTTTTATTGCAGGACAATGATTTTCCAAACAATTACAGAATTATCAAACTTTCTTTAAGATCAAAATAGTCGCGTCAGTCTTTCGTTAAGTAAATTTTAATTTTGTAAAACTACTTGCTACACAAATTGTGGAAAATGCACGAACGTCTACACTTCGCAAGGATAGAAATTTCAATAGGCTTCAGTCAATCAAGAAATCAAAATTTATTTATTTACGCCAGAAACAAGAAACTCAATTTTTGTCTGTTTTGAGTGGGAGGAGATACATATGATTTAAGGAGATAGGTACGTATAGAAGAGTAGGGAGCCTGAATCTGCAACTGCCCTACATGATTACTCATTTTTGTTACCCGGACGTCTGTACCACATGTTGGTGATACAAAACCGAACAATGATAAACGTGTTGATTCCACATACTTTTCACTTCCCTCACCTTTTTCGAATATATGTATGTATGTGTTAGGTAGATTGTTGCTATAAGTGATCCTAGATTAAAAGGTGCATTTTGACGTACGTATACAGGTACCTTATCGACCTTTCTTGTGATTACCTCCCTACCTACATGAGTTACTTTATTGTTGCCAGAAAATTATTTTACATTTCTAACAACAACAACAAATTTTTAAGTGCGGCCGACCCCGACTTATACAATGGACGGCAAAATGACTGTTCTATTTAGAGATGAACAAATTTTATTGGGCCATCCCAGACGAGTATTCTTGATGCAAAATGCAAACCGGTTTAACAACAGAGTACGCGCCTCCGCATGGGTATTCTTGCTGCAGGCTTTCATTTATATAAGAATAGGGGACTATGAATGTGTGCGTGCAAATCAAGAATGAAATCAGATATTTCATGAAAATTCTCGGACCCCACTGAACAAGAAATATTTCGTTGCGGTTTTATTAGTGCGGCACAACAAGTGAATACCATTTGATTTTTGATGCAAAATTTCTCTCCAAAGTGCAGCACAATTGTAGAGATTTCTCTCTGCTTCTTTTACCTCTTCCCTAAAAAACCGGTTTGCATTTTGCATCAAGAATACTCGTCTGGGATGGCCCATGGCTGCACTTCTTGGAAATTGAAAACACAACTGTGGAAAAATTCAATCCGAGTTGCTGACGTTGAGGATTTACAATTACACCAAAAGTAATCATCTATGTATATGCAGATGTCTTCATATTAAAAATTATTTATTCCTTGCACGATTTTGTACACCACCAATAAAGAGAAAGTAATATCAAAATCGAAAATGAAAAAATAAATAAATAATACCAACCCGAAAATTGAATCAATAATTGTACATTCATTTAATTTTTGTTTTAATTTTTTAATGTTGCCAACTGTACGAATGTCGACATATTTAAGAAGTAAACAGCTACCAAAAATGTTAAAATGGAAGAAAACTTATATAGTTAGTAAAAGATAAGCAGTTTCTGTATTGGACATGAAAAAAAAACTCGGTATTATTTTTACATATAATTGGTAAATCAATTCGGCTTTTTCAGTCAGCTTTAGCAGAATGCTGGGCATAAAGCTGGCTGAAAAGCTCCAATTGTGTTTCAAGTCTGATGCCTTACAGACTGCTGCACTATATGTAAAAACCAATATGCAATCAGCTAGTAAAAACCGCGTCATCTATCTGTGTTTACTGCAGCGATACTATCACATTAGATAGTCCAATCAATTAAATTCTGTGTTATTGGACATCATTTAAATAAATAATTATTTATAAATAATTTATTGCGTTTCATTTCATATGAAAAGTACAGAGATATTTATAAGGTACTGAGTACCTCACTTGGGTGATAGAAGTATAGTTTTCAGATTTGAAAAAAAAACATATTTTTAAAACTCGACTTGTATCGAAAATATACGAAGATTCTTTAGAAGAGGCCTCTAGGAACGAAGTGAAAAGGAATTATATAATTTTAAACCTAAAAAAAAGTACAGGGCACCCTATTTAATCACATAAGGATTAAACTATCGCAAGTTGGGAGAGATAAGGAAACAATATTATTCAAATACTGCAACTACCCCTGTTTCTCGGACAACCAACTATGTAGATAGTTTTAAAGAATTCGATTAATTACGAAACATTATTTAACGAAAATAATCAAGCTAGTGTTAAAGATCGACATCGGTACTGAATAAAACCAATACTAGTTAAAGGAAATTAAGGAAATTTAAGTTTTTAGGTAAAGATTTTTGTTCCGTTATCGTTACTAATTCGGAAGCGTTTCCATACTGAAAACTTTTATAGAAATATTTAAGGATCGTTCTCGATGCACTTTATGTGAATTTGTTGAAAATGAAGAGAAATATATCCGTACATAATTTTATATTTTTGTTCAGGATATTATAGAATCATTTCTTTCCATTCATATTGATACATATACATAATATATCATTTTATTTATGTACTGTATTATTTATATACTGAAAATTACGTGATACTGTCGGACTATCTGGGCTCGATCCCTGGTGCCCTAGATTAGACATCCTAAAACTTATCCACTGAACAAAGCTGGCACTGCGACTCGAACCGCTAAGATTTACAGAGGGTGATGCAAGAATAACCGAACTTTTAATTTAGATCATAGAACACGTAGCCCATCTATTGAACATTAGCGTCTTTAGAAAGATACGTCTTTGTTCTTTTAAACGTAGTCAAGTTCATGCAGATCGTATGACAGATTTCTAAGCTACACGCATTTTAATGACAGTATTTTTAGTGCTCGAATTACATAGGAACCTTTGTATTAAAAATTGACTAGTGTGTTAATAAGAAATTTTAAAACAGAAAGTATAGTCACATTATAGAAGCATCCTATACTCATGTGACAGTTATGACAGATCTGTTCTACTGTATGAATATGTGGCCCAGTTATGAAGATGCTTTTATATTTTTATTGTGCCGATTACTCATATATATGAAAAAGCACACAATCTCGAAATTAAAAAGTGTTATTGTTTCTAAGAAATTGGTGAGCGATCATATACATATTTTCATTTACCTATCTGAATTTCCGACGGTAGATGGCAGCGGGGAAATTCGCTGTCAAAAAATTGGGAGTACAATTGCAACGATAGGTGAGCGGCGATTGTGAAAGAAGAAGATACTGAAATTTCATTTGTTATTAGTTTTGAGAGTTTTGAAACAGATTTTTATCGAGAATATTTTATATTATTTTGAAATAATTGCAATGGACTAAAGTGTGGAAAAGAAAAAATTTAAAATACAGAAATTAATTAAATTAAAATCAAACTAAATGTCAAAAATATCACAACTTTACCATTTGTATTTAAGCGCCTCGAACTAATGTATCCAAACCATGTCCTTTTTATCAAGCCGTCTATACTGGTTGTTTTGTATGTATATCATAAACTATTTGAACATACTATTAATAGGAATACATATCCAGAAATGTTGAAAAATGTTATGTCTTGCCTACATTTTAAATCCGGTGACCGAAAACTAGTCATTAACTATCGTCCTATATCAATCTCCAACGCACTTGCGCTTATATTTGAAAAAGTGCTCTACAATCAGCTGCTACCACAGATTAAACCTTTCATATCAGAACAGCAGCATGGTTTCTTACCAGGACGTTCTATGTACAGTAACCAACCTGGCCCTCTTTACTGACTTTATAGCCTCATCCCTTGATGATAACAAACAAATTGATCCCATTCACACTGATTTTAGCAAGGCTTTTGATAAAATTAATCACAAACTATGTCTTTTGAAAATGGTTCAGATCGGTTTTCACCCGAACACTATCGCGCTATTTTCATCTTACTTGCAAAACAGGGATAGTATCGTTGTCTTTAATGAACAACAATCTTCTCCTTTCAAACAAATATCAGGTGTCCCCCAGGGTACAATACTTGGACCCCTGATATTTTTAATCTACATAAATGACCTACCAGCCTTAATTTCATCCTGCTTACTTAATATTTGCAGACGATACGAAGATCTTCAATAATATTACTGACTGTGTCTCCCTACAAAAAGACTTACTCCAAATGGAGAAATGGTGTCGCGATAATTGCATTGAAATAAATGTTCGCAAATGCCAATGTATCTCTTTTCATCGTTAACATGATATTATTAGCTTTGACTACCAAATTCACAATACATCTAACCCTAGGGTGGAGGAGATCAAAGATTTGGGAGTAATATTTTATCGCAAGCTCCTTTTTTCTACACACATAAATTACATCACCTCTAGGTCCTTTCGTCTTATGGGTTTCATATTCCGTACGTGTCAATCATTCAAATCACCATCCTCCTATATTACTCTCTACAATTCTCTAGTTAGAAGCACCCTTGAATATGCTAGTCAAGTCTGGAATCCATTTTATCATTCCTACAGTTTCCAAATAGAAACTGTTCAGCGTAGATTTACCAGATTATTATTATTTAAATTAGAAAATTCCGTTCTTGAATATAATGATAGACTTGTGAAATTCAACGTGTTATCACTGGAAAAACGCAGAATCTTTTTGGACATGACCTTCTTACATTAAAATACTGAATAATAGTACTATAACTTGCAACTCACTACTTTCTAGTATAAACTTTAATGTTCCTTCTCGCAATTTAAGATATCAGCCACTCTTCAGGCTTCCGACATGCAGAACTAATTTGAAAGAAAAATCGACCTGCTTTAGAATTCAAAAGTCTTACAACACTAAATTCAATAATATTGATATTCTTGGTACTAGTTTACTGACATTTAGAAAGCTTGTCCGGCTTGAGATCAGTCATTAATTGCTATAAGTTCCCATTATGTGATTGAATTGAATTTCCATCCTCCGCTACTCCCTTTGCTTTGCTCGTATCCAAATCCTTTTGATGGATAATCCTGTTTTGCTCAGTTGTCTTTTTGCCTCTTTTATTTTATATTTTTTATTTATTTTTTATATTTTTGCTTTTCTTTTCATGCTCTCCATTGTTATAATTTTATTTTTTAGTATTTTTGATTATTATTGCCCTTAAGGTATTTCATTTTGCTATTTTTTTTGTAATTTCTTTATTCCGAATTTTTTTCCTCCACTTACTTATATTTCCAAATAATTTCCTTTGTTACCCTTAAATTTCTCCTACTCTACTAGTTTATTTTTATTTTTTTTAGTTTTGTATACTTTTTTTTATATAGCCTTAGTTGTAGCTCTTTTGTTATATGATTCTGTCTTCTGCAAACTTTCTTTTGTAGCCTAATAGTTTAAATATAAGGTAGTATATTATTAGAGTTATTCTCTGTTTACTACACTTGTTAATTGCTTATTAAATAAATAAATAAATAAATTATTTTATGATTTCGCACTTCCTCAATCAATTTTTAACTTAACAAATTTTGTTTTACGGTTCTTCCAGTAGAACCCTAGTTCCATACAATCAACTTCTAGCCACCAGTTGATTTTTCATAGCGACACTGATTCATCGACAACGATCGATAATTCTGGTGGTTCACTCTATCGGACAGGGGCACAAGCATTCAGCTTTTTTAGAATAATCTGAAAAATTTTCTTTAGATTTTTCATGCACTACTGGTGGCCGACCATGGTTCCAAAAAGTTATATTGATTCAGCCGTCTTGGTTGATTTAGGCCCCTAAAGATATTTATAAGCGTTGGCAAGCAATACATTTTGTTCTTACAAATTTACTTGAACATTTTTCTTTCTAATTTTTATACACTATTGATGCCACTAAAATTGTTTTTACAATTTTTTTCACAATTTTTACGGCAAGACTATAAAAATAGAAACCATTCGCTTTCCTCTGCCTGCGGTAGTTGCCGTTGCTTTGCTTGTACTTTCGTATTAATTCAAGTACTGTTGTCTAATATAACTTCAAGTTTACTTTTAATTTATAGGAGAAGAATAAACTTGCTACACTAGTTAGCCATGGCCATAGGAATAGTAGCGAAAGTGGAAAACAGAAGACCATTGATAACTTTTTTCAGAAGAAAGCAAGATCAGTTATGTCAGTGACATATCATGCACTTCTACTTCTATTCCTTTGAATGTGATGCAAGCTGCAAGTTCTCACTCTCAGTCATATATTTCTACAATCTTTGTACGAGAAAGAGTATCTGGATATGCGACCTTAATATCTGTCCACTCTGAGATCGACATTGATGTGGATAATATTATCGACGGATTTTCCAAATCAAACCGAAAATTTGGTTTTGTGATATCTAACTTAAAATATGAAAAAAAAAAAATGTAAAAGCGACTAGTTCCGACTTCCCCGCCCCCCCTCGCACATTTTAGTTGTGACCCCTCCAAAGATTGCAGGTCTGGATACGCGCCTGTATGGTTAGGTTAAGAAGTAAGAATTTGATTTTAACTGAATTTTTGAAATTATTGACTTAAGCCACAATGGTTCTCAACGTCTTATCTGTTTGTAAAAAAAACTAAAGGTGAAATACCTACCTACCATTCGTAGCACACACAGGAAAGATCATATTATTTTCAATGAATTAAATCCGATCCACTACAAATTTGGAATTCCAAATAACCTTTCCCCTGAGTAGCCACAACCAACAATTTTTTTCCCCAAAATACTTATATTTTATACCTTCATAAATCTCTTTCACACTCCAAGTAAATATCGCGAATATCCAGTGTAAAAAAAAAAAAAAAAAAAAACAACAACAAATTTTAAATAAACATCAACAACGAAAAAAACAACGTTCTCCAAAATTGCCCACCTCAACCTAACATTCCCAAGAATGTCAGTTTTGAGACAAATGACAAAATAAATGAAGAGAAACCTTTGACAAGGCAGCAAATTTTGTTTATGCATTTATGCATAAAGGAGAACCACATCTGCCACACTGAAGTTACTATATTCCTGCCGAATCGTGTGGTATGTTATGCAGAGTCCCGACAAAAATTGCTGGAGGGCAGACGGTGAACGAGAGATTTTTTATTTTCGTTTATTTTTTGTAACATTTTTATTTTTGTTTTCGATTTTTTTTTTCTTTACTAAACTTTTTCGAGTAACTCTGTGTCTGCCCCCCAAATGTCCGCCAATATATTTTCAAATTCCCTTTTTGGGGCATTACAGATGCGCGAATGTAAATTCGGTGCACTGGAGGATCCGGCTGCCTGAGTCTGTGGTCTTCTTGTGAACTTGTGGATCTCTGGATAGCAATGAGGTAGATGTGCAACTCTAAATATATATACATATATATATATATAGGTAGTCGATAGACGGTACATTACAATAGAGCTTACCATCATTTTTCCATGCACAATCCGGTCTGGACAGCTTTTCTCCCAGTCAGTTGGTGCCGTGCATCGTAAAAACGAGTTTAGAGAGAGGACAAACAGCTATTGCTGGATATACATATATATGTATGTGCATGTTCCAGGTTCCAGCAATTTAAAAAACAAAAAGGTCCAGCAACGAGATATGATGCACTGTGCACTACGTACATAGGTACTTTTACTTTACAGACATAATAACACAAGATCCCTGAATCCTCTTCGTCCTTCGCTTTTGGATAATTTTATATTCTGGCTGTGATATTAGAAGATTATTGCAATCAATTTTTCCTCCCTTCCTCCCAAACATTCCCTTCAAAACCAAATTATAATTCTTGATGAACGTGCTCGATTTATTTTGAACTGCCAAACGGTCATGGTCCTTGCAAATTGCTGACTTTGAAAATTGATTTACCTACCAAAAGAGCCAAAAACAAAAAAATAAACGAATTATCGCAACACACGAAAATCCCCTTTTCATTTTCAGAACTCGACCACACATGTTGTATTTGCTCCAATTTACAAATATAGTTTTATGTACATACATAGATGTAGATATGTTGCACATCTGTAAAAAGATGCAGAAATGCGAAAATTTCCACAGCATCATCTGCTTGCTCACTATAAATCCTAAAATGAATTGACTGACAACAAAACTAATGAAACAAATCAAATATGACCAAAGCTCACGAATTAATGTGATTTAGGATCCGAGTACTCCGCCTGGATCCTAAGCCACAAGGCTTAAAATGAATGAATGAGGAAAATTTGCATATCATAATCCTATATGACGTGATATTTATTTATGGGACCTTGGCTTTAGTTGGTGGATGTCAGTTGAATTTCATGCTACCCGTATTTTTGGGATATTTTCAAATTCGTCTCGCTGTCTGCCTTTACGGAGTTCATTTTCAGCGGTATAAAGATTTTTTATTATCTTTAAACGAGAATTTTATTAATGTCGTTTAGTTTTTAAAATTTAGTAAATTTGTTTTTTAATGTAATTTGCATGTATGGTGATTGCATAGAAAATTTTTGGCACCCTGTGTGTATTTCATCAATTTTTGCTAGATTGTGGGACTAAGCATAAAATAAATTAGAAGAAAAATTCGTCGATGGATAGATCGATTGAAAAGAGATTGTGGCTCTCAAACAGGGTCTTTGGAACGTAGGTCATAGCAAGGCCCATTGTTCAGGTCATAGGTCTCAACCATAGTTTAAAAGTAATAGCAAACAGTAAACACAGTACAAAAAATCATGCTATACTTACGATCGTATCGCAAAAATTCCCGTTGGAACTACTATGCTATCTACTGCTATTTGAAATTTCACTGCTGGCCTTGCTGTGCTATTGGAAATTCATTTTGCCATAGTTATCGCTATCCGCGAGCATATACTAAAAGAGAAGTCTCTTGAAAAGCTGTTCAATACACCCTTATTCACGAGTATGTTAAAAGCAACGTGATTGGTTATTGAAAACCCTAGTAAAAATTGCTCATAGTTTGACCTGGTCTCTTGCCCTGCAAGGGGAAGTTATTATGTAAACCAATACTAATTTGACTGAAAATCATCAAAGTGTTTGCAATTTATGAAGAAACATGGTACAAAATTAAGTTCTCATGAGCCTCCTGATGAGCATTCATTAAATCTCATCGAAAGGCTTATTGGATACATGAAACTGCTCCAAATATGCATACTAAACTAGCAATAAATAAATATTTATTCTTGTCATCATCGTGTCAGATGACATTTCTACTAGGAAAAATTGAAATGATTTTTATGATTTATTTATTTAAAATTATTTATTTTGAATTCATTTTTTGATTTGTTTTTCCGTGGAAAGACTGTCGCCCATATGCTGAACAAGACGTTATGTCCATATCCTTACACCTCAGGGTGTCGAATTCGAAAAAATATATAAAATAAATCGTAAAATTAGATTCTCATTTATGAAGTCATCATGACACTCATTGATATGCTCATTAATAAGCTCATCATGGCACTCATTATGTACTCATCGAAGTGGTCATCTAATAACGTAAAATGCACAACAGAGAAGCAAATTGTGCATTTCTAAATAAGTGAAAGAGATGCAATATCTCATGCACACTATCTGATTGCCCATGTGGAGCTCATTGATGAGCTCATCATGATATATCTACCAGGGATGTCTTTGTCACACTCATACTCAATTTCCTTAAATGTTACGTGCAATTCTTTCTTTCCAAATTTTTATTCAATTTTTATTTTATTATTTTCAAATAACGCCTAATCTGGTGTTTAAAAATTTTCTACTGAATAGCTGTTCAAGAAATATCTCTTGTTAGTATTTGGGAGAGCCTATGTATTATGACGTCAGGGCCCACCTGATGTCATGGGTTATGACTTGTTTTAAATTGAAAAGTGTCGTATTGGGGTGTGCTGAAGTCTTGAGACTTTTCTACCTATTAGTTGTCTTGAGGTAGATAATCCTATGAATTGTGGCTTGTAGTGTAGCTTGAGTACCTTAGGTACCTTGTCGCAGTCGACTTTTCCTGATCGAGTGCTGTAGTACAGTAACAGCCAAGTAGCTCAGGACTTGGGTTGCGACTGTGTCACTAGTATACGGGCAGTTAGTACCTACAATGTACGTAGCACGTGGATGCTTCTGGAAGAAGACCGATAGAGCCTCAGTCTAGTTAGTGTCACTACTAACTTTGTCGTGTACTTCTTGATGCCGTAATGCCAGACACTTGTAAGCAGTATAATTGACCAGCTGGTCCAATACCAACTGACCAAGGCGGATTGAGTAATTCAGCTGTTCAGACTAGTTGAAACAGTCCTAGGAACTTTGGTGCAAAGTTGGTGACAGATCGTGTTGTAAACACTTTTCATATCTGATGTTGACGTGACGAGTTACGAACTCCGGAAAAAATTCCTTAACGTCCCCAAGATAGCTGTGTTCATGTTGTAACGCAACTCCAGCCGGGTGGTTCTAAAAAGAAAAACACCTAAAACAAGAAAGAAATGGAATCCGCTTTTTGAGCGGACATAAACATTAGTCTCAAGTACAATCGTAAAAGATTGAAAGTAGTTTGTTGTTGTAGGTTGTAATGACTATTCCTTTATTAATATTTCCTTTTGGTTTTCACAGTTATTTCAACGTTATTAAACTTCCTTAGTAATCAACAAACTTGATCTATTCACATCTGATATCAGGAACTTCTGTTTTTTTTTTTTTTTTTTAATTTCAAATAAAAATTTCAGCCTACCTATCTATATCCTTCTACGCTCAGCAAAGTATTACTAGTTAGGAACCCCGATAAAATGAATTGTCCGATTTACACAGTAGTTGGTCATGTGTTCAGATAGTTGCGGTAAGAAACAGACGAGTCGGCACAAGTATATTGAGGATGACCTCAAGTGCTGGTTCACTTGAGAGCGCCACCTACACTAAGAAGGCACAGTCTTTGAATCTTTTCCAATATCTTACGACTATTCATTGCTTTCCACCACGCCACAGTACCGTAGGTTAGCATAGGCCGAATAACGATAGTGTATAGCTATATGATCATCCGCGGTTTGAGTCTCCCTCCACCTTTTCCCAATAGTTCTGCGACACATTGAAAAGGCTTTGAGAGACTTGAGAGCTTTGTCCTTAAGGTGTGGTTTCCAGTTTATCTTTTTATCTAAGTAGTATGATGCCTAGGAATTTTACCCTGTCCTTTAGCTCCAACGGTGTGGAACCAATAGGAGGCCAGCTTCAATGGATTGATTCACAGTGCGAAATGCGTAGCCCAGTCTATGACTATATGTAGTCGGATCTGTCGATAGTCTTCTTCTTAAATGCCGTGGCCCCTACATGGAACATGGAAAGTCTTTCTATAAATTTTCTAGTTCATTTTTAAAGTTTCTGCTTTAAGTATTTAAAAAGCATTTGGGCATTACTGTATAACTCCTTATAACTTTTTTCCAATACATATAATTACTTTTGATTACTTCGAAAACTTCAGTCTTAAATATTATAAATATGATATTTAACTTTTATGTAAGAAACATTTTTTTTTCTGTTTTTGATGTGCAACCAAATTAAGTAGGCTGGACAAGCACGTTTAATTTCAAAAAATCGTAAATCGAGGGGTTAAAAAATGCAAAGTTATTGAAACCATTGAGTTTATTTTTATTTATTTTTTATTTTCTTATAATTACTTTATATTTCATTTATTTAATGCTTTTGTTATATTTATTATATATTTCTACTTTCAACTTCATTTTGTTTTGTACCCGTCCCTGTTACGTTATAATTTTTTTTTTGTTTTTTGATTTTTCAATGGTAGCTTCGTCTTTAATGAATTTTTTACGATTGGTTAGATGGAAATTTCAAAGAAAATCTATTGCTTTGGCGAGCAAAAGATTTCCTGGATTCGTCTATTTAATGGATCTTGTAGACGAAATTCATTCAAATTTCAATTCGAACCATTTCAACGTGATTACAATTGTAATGGATAACGGCTCGAATTTAGAACTTGAAGTTTGGCTTTTCATAATTTTTCAATCCCTTGTTTTACAAGCAAACGTGTTTGTCCAAACTACTTAATTTAATTAATTGGACGTCAAACGCTGGAAAAATGTTTTTCTTACATGAAACTTACAAAGGCAATAATTGATCTAATCGATTTAATAATTAAGTACAATATCATATTTAATACTAAAGTTTTCGAAATAATTGAAAGTAATTTTAAATATTGGAAAAGAATTATAAACAAGGGGACAATTATAATTATTTTTGCAATGGAATCGAAATTTTCGCAAATTTTCGGTATGGTCCAAGTATTATTTGCAATTCCTGGAATGGTACTGCAAAATTTTAATTCCTAATGAATAATTTAATTTTTACTAATGAATATTTTAAAATTTATATAATTCTTTAGTAAAAAGTTTCAGAATATTTCGAAATCAAAATTAAATGTAACAAATTTCCAAAAATTGAAAAGTCGATCTAAATATTGTTCAAAAGAGTCTAAAGCCTATGCACATAAGAGTCGTTTTCTTTTTATGATGTTGCCAAAGCGCAGGGGATACCCTATGATGCCGTAGCACAGTTTTGGAAGGAAAAGAAGAAGGGGTAGGGAATTGGGGATACGAAGAAATTTCTACGCCTCTTTAAAAAAAAAAAAACTATAATACCTAGTCCTGCCATAAATACTGTCACAGACAGGTTTTCCAAGGAAATGAATTTTTTTTTGCGAACAAAATTTGATTATTACTTTTTAGTATTGGTTCACTCGAAAGTTAAGAATTATTCAACTGGTTGCCCTTGGTTTTCACGAAGTCAGTCAATCTATTGGGCCATTCATCTATGACAGTACGCATAACTTCTAGTCTTCTTGGTCACTGCTCGTTGCAGAGTGCGCTTCAGATTTCCGTTGTGAGCGCTTCATTTACAATAGACCCTATATTGTATGGTCGTCAATTCGTTCTACAATTTGTAGTCCAAAGCACTTAAATCTCAACTACCCGAGAGCCACTCCGTCGATCGAAAAAATTCAGGAACGGTTGTTTCCAGTTAAACTTTTGCGAATCGCGCCTTGTAGGGTAAGGCAGAAAGTTATTAGTAAATCTAATATACTATAAGTATTGTTGTTCTCAGATTTATGTCCGGTTCGCGATAAATGGTGTAATTTTCAATATCTTAAACTTTCTCAAATAGTATTTAAAGTGAATATCTACCTACATTAAATAAAATACATAATCGAAGTGGAGAGCGACCAAGTGGAAATTCGAGGTGGATACCGTAATAGAGCAATCAGGATGCATCGGGAAGAGGAGATCGAGATGGCAGCTATAGACCAGCTGGCGGACTACTATCTGATCGTCATGATCTATTAAATAAATGGAAACAGCAACTTGGAGAACGTTTACGTCGTATTCGTTAGGAAAGTGTGGACTTGACACCCATTTGTATTGAGTAGGCCTGAAGACGAAACTCACAGTTATTTATCTAGTACTGAGATAACTGTTAAAAGAATGGGAATACTATCTCCAAGTTTGGAGCTTAATGAAGAAGGCTTTCCAGAATACGTCTTAGAAGAAATTAAAAAACAAGAATTTAAGCAACCAACAGCTATACAAGCGCAAGGTGTGCCAATCTCACTTAGTGGTAGTGACATGATGGGTATAGCTCTAACGGGAACAGGGAAACCCCTCACGGATGTACTCCCGGCTGTTGTTTACATAAATCATCATACGGCATTACAACTGAAGCTGCAGCTAAAGGTTTAGATATCGAAGATGTAAAATTCGGAATCAATTACGATTATCCATCCAGTTCATCATATTGGACGTACTGGTCGTTTCAATAATACTGGCACGGCATATACTCTATTTGCACTGTAAAAAAGCACAAATTGTTGCCACAAAGGTTAGGGAAAAAATCCCTAGAAATGTAGGGAATATGTCATAAAATGTAGGGAGTATTCCCCACATTTATAGGGATTTTTTCCTTAAACTTAATGGCAACAATTTGTGACTTTTTACAGTGTACGCAAATAATGCAGCAAAAGCAAGTGATTTAGTAAATGCGGTTCGAGGCGAACTAGGCTTGTTGAGAAGTTATAAATCCACGCTTATTAGAGATAGCGAAACTTGGAAATAATTATGGAAAATTGATTGCAAGAACGTGGAGATCCAGAAAATCGTATGGTTGAAAATGGTCGTGGTGATAGTTGTGGAGGATTTAATGGTGGTGGACTTCGTAGAGATACTCGTGCTGCTGGTGGTATAAATGGATACAGTAGTGGTGGTGGTGGTGCAGAACGTGATTATCGCATTAACAACTTTAATTCACAACCAGAACCATACTTACAGCTAATGGCTCCAATCCGAAAGAGATGTACAAGATATAACGGCATTGGATCTCAGTCAATCTGAAACTTTATATACTACAATAAACATAATTTCCCGCAAAAATAAAGGATCTAAGGTCAACACGTGAGGTGTCGACAAAAAGTCCTCTGTCGTCATTATGCCCATTTTTTGGCATTGGTGTAGTCATGCGAGTGAGTCGAAGGCTAGATAACACAGATTTCGACATCGAACAAAGAACCCCATAATCTTATCAAAACCTATATTCCTTTTAGCCTGGCATTAATAACTGAATTTCAAAAAGTCCATTTACATCCCGGTTCTTCGTCACTCATATGGGCACCGTTTATGGATTTGGGCATGCATGATTTAGTTAAGAAGGTCAGTTGACAATGCATCATTTGTTTTCCTCAAAAAGCCTACTGGCGGCTCAAAATGGCTGGCTCATCTTCCAAAGGCTAGGATGAATATTGCTCGTCCTTTTTTTTTCAATGTTAGAATAGACTATGCCTGTCCTATGAAAATTTGTACTCGAGTAAGCAAAGGAGTGAGACCGATAAAGGGATAATTCGGTTTTTTCATCTACTTGGCCACATGAGCAGTTCACTTAGAAGCAGTGACTAATCTAACTGTTGAGAAGCATTCAAAGCTACTTTGAGGCGTTTTTTAGCTCGGCGTGGGATTCTTGGTAGCATTTTTTGTGACAATACAACTAACTTTGTTGGGGCGAAAAGGTCAGATCATCGATATGCACAATCGTGCTTTATCTGTTAGTGAAAACACACTAATCTCAAGTTTTCTTTTTCAAAATCGTATACAATGGAACTATATTCCTTCAGTTACACCCCATTTTGGTGGCATCCGGGAGGCAATAGTTAGTTACGCAGAGTGGCAGATGAAATGATGCTGTTATTTCAAGAGTTTGCAACACTGCCTCCCTGTAGTCTTTTTTCTTTAGATCTTGATGACTTCGACGCTCGAACTCCTTCGCACTTCTTAATTGGAGAGCCACTATCATCGCTTCCTGACGGAATTTTTTTTTTAGACCAAAATATCAAGATTATTCAAGTGGCAGCACATTTAATCTATGATTTAGGGATTCTGGAAACGGTGGCGGGACGAGTATTTAACTATCTTACAAGCCCGACCCAAATGGAGAAAGGAACAGAGCTCATTGAAAACCGGCGAACTTGTGTTGATTGATGACGATAACGTTTCCCCCAGGAAAGATAAGCTTGTTCGAGTGGTTACTATCAAGACAACTTCTGGCACATGCAAGCAAACTATCAATAAATTCTATAAACTACCTAGGTACTAGTCAAACTGGCCTGTTTGACGGTCGGGAGAATATTCACAAACGTCATCGCATATTGTTATATGGCCAAATCGAAGTCATTGTCTATATTGTCATCATATTTGCAGCTGCAGCTCTTATCAGCAAATACAGGGTGTCCCATAAGTGGTGTAATACCCAAAGACTACGGATAGGTCATGCCTTTATTGAGCAAAAAATTGTATAGTTAAATGGAGGGGGGGGGGGGGAATCCTAGTAGTTTCCGAGCAAGCGGGACTTAAATATATTTAGGTATGTTTTTATAGATCACCCTGTAACTTCTGAAGGTTACATCCTATGATGATAATTTAAACTATGTTAGATAGATAATCGTTGGACCTTTCCAATGGTCTGTAAGTTTTTCGTCTGCTCATCTCCGTTGAAGTTATGTGTCAACAAAATTAATATTTCCGAATTTTAGGTCAATGTTTTTTTTTTATTTAACTAATATTTTTATCAAAACACTCGTCATCAACACCAATTTTACATATTGGATTTAAAAAGCCCAAAAGCTTAACTTTAAAATGAGCCATCACACTCTGCACCCAAAATGAAACCCTTATCCCATTGATTTCCTTGTTACATTAGTTTTGTTGTCATTGGAAAATACTGCGCTTGTTTTTGCAACAAAATGTTTAGTCTCAAAACAATTTCCAATCTTTTTTTGGAAATGATTGTAAAGCAATCGGGGAATAAAATTTGTTATATTTTGCCTGCCATTGTTTAATTCTGTGAACAGCAATAATATTGTCAAACAACATAACGGGAGCATTCAACTGCTGCTCAAGTTCAGAAGCGAAAATTGCAGAAATTTGCATCAGGATAAAATTCCAGTCAATGTGCGGCTCTTTTCCAACATTATTCAATGAAGTTGTTTTTTGAAATCACATAGACTTACAGGATTATACCGGGGAGTTTTCAAAATGCCACAAAGTTCACCAGAATTGAATACTAAAAAATGGAATTCATTTACTTCTGGCAGTGAACAATGCTCCCACAGAATGCAAAATCGATTTATAAATGCAGATATTATTCATTTGTAAAGGCAAGCAGACTTCATTAACCAGTAAAATTATCCAATCTACCACGCACATTCAGTACATCATGAGAGGATTTATTTACAGTTTATATGCAGGTCCAAAAAATTGCTTGATAATGAGTTAAAACCTGATGATGGGAATGAAGATGGGACAATTAATAACAAGAGATTAGAATCCATTCAAAAGCTTTTGTCAATAGGTTTTTATTAGTCAGTAAATGAGAGTTGTAGTTGCAGAAAAATAAGTCTGCTCTGCTCTACAATATACGGAAGATGAGACCTACTATGGATACTATATAAAAAAAAACAATGCGCCCAGTACTCTATCCTCGTGGTGGTATTTAACATAAAAGGCCGATATGGCAAATTTACCACACCTTCTACTCAAAAACGATTGCCTCTACTGTTTTTGAGTAAAATATTATAAACTAAAATTTTTCTCATAACGATTTTCCTCGAAGAATTGATAATTTTCGAGATAATTGAAAAAAACCAGATAGCAAAAAAACTAGAATTCACCCCTTTTCACCCTTAAAAAAACTAACGGTGAAAGAATTAAATTACATAATTACTTGTTCAAAACATAAATTATAGAAATCCAATAAAATATAAATTAAAAAAACTTAAGGATGTATCCAGAACTATAAAATACCGGGTTTTCCAATAAGAGATGTTATTTTAATTAGCCCGCTATTTCGGTAGATGTCACTTTTGGAGCTGTCATTTTTTGACATTTGACAACTAGAAACTACGCCATTAATAAAAATGGAACGATACACGATTCAACAACGCATTGAAATTATTAAAATTCACTATAAAAATGGTGAAAATGTGGCAGAGACGGTTCGTAAAACTCGAACATTTTTGGTTCGTCGTGAAGCACCTTGTCGGACCGCAATACAGGAATTGGTAGAAAAATTCGAGCTGTCGGGACAAGCTAGTGATGTGAAGAATAAAACCCGTGCACGTCGCTCAAGAACAGCCGAGAATATTGCTGCTGTAGCCGAAAGTGTTGAAGAAAACCCAGGTTTGTCCATTCCTCGTCGTTCTTTGGAATTAGGCATTCCACAAACGTCATTACACCGTATTTTGCATAAAGATTTGGGTCTTAAGGCATATAAAGTTCAGTTAACACAAGAACTCAAGCCGGCCGATCATCAACAACGTCGAGTCTTTGCTGATTGGGTCCTTGAAATGCATGAAAATGATCCGGAATTCCATCGAAAACTCATCTTGAGTGAAGAGGCCCATTTCCACCTCAATGGCTTCGTCAACAAGCAAAATTGTCGCATCTGGGGCTCGGAAAACCCAAGAGTTATTGTTGAAAAGCCTCTCTATCCTCAACGTGTGACTGTTTGGTACGGTTTATTGTCCCACGAGGTCATTGGACCTTACTTTTTCGAAAATGAGGCTGGAGCAACAGTTACGGTGAATGGATTGCGCTATCGACAGATGATTAATGATTTTTTATGGCCGGAATTGGATGGTATTGATCTGGACAACGTTTACTTTCAACAAAACGGCGCTACGTGCCATACAAGCAACGAAACCATTGATCTTTTACGGGAAAAGTTTCCGGACCGTGTTATCTCTCGAAGAGGTGATCACAATTGGCCACCGAGATCTTGTGACTTAACACCTTGCGACATCTTCCTTTGGGGCCACGTGAAAGAGGAGGTCTACACCAACAGCCCAGCGTCGATTCAACACCTCAAAGATGGAATTCGTGAGGCAGCCATTTTGCGATTTGGTTATGGAAAATTTCATGAAAAGAATATGGTCCTGTAGGCGTGGTCGTGGTGGTCATTTGGCTGATGTTATTTTCCATTATTAACGGCATACCTTGCTCTTTATAATGAAATAAAGATGCGATCATTTATCTAAAAAAATGGCATTTTTCTTTGAACATCAAAATAACACCTGTTATTGGAAAACCCTTTAGATTAGATTAACATTCTTATTGCAATTTGCCCTATTTCAATTTTATTTTCAACACATTTTAGAATTAAGGAGTTTAAGCATGTTTTCATTTATATGCATATTAAACATTGTTTTCTTTTTCTTGTCAAAAAATCTTTGGACAATAAAATGCATTTTAAGATTTCCGCATCCAATCAATTTTCAGCTTTGTTTTGCTAATATTTATCTGTGAATCAGACCATACTTTACAAAATGCAATATTACGGGTCGCGTCATAGTTTTTATTTTCAACCAACCAGTTTTTTTTTTATTTTCAGATCATTTTGGCACAATTTGCAAAATTTTTGCACATACATTTTTGTTCACAATTACAAAAGTTACATAATTCAAACTCTGTAATTTTACCGCTATTTTCGGCAATATTTCATCATCTAAATCTGAATTATCTAGCACTGGCCGTGGTACTAAATGAAACTCCTCGTTTCCTAGAAAAATCAACAGTTTTTCGAGATATGTAAATTTTTTTATACCTCCATTTAATTTTACTTTTTCTTACTATAAATTTATCCATCACATAAGAGAAGAACTAAAAAAGCGGAGATCCTATTAGAAAAATAACGGTTAAGATTGTGAAATCAACTGAACAAAAATAAAAAGTAGCAATGGAAAAATTGTGCGGTTTGCCCAAAATCTCTAAAAATTGGAAGAGGCTGTAAAATATCGGAAATAACCGAGCCAAAATCGGGGAATCGGAATGATACTTGAAAATCGGGGAAAATACAATAATCGGGGAATCTGGCAGCCCTGTTCATGAGCTCGTAGTACTGAAGTTACAAAGTTTCAACTTGTGTCATTGTAACACTAGTAATGAAGGATTAGCTTTGTAGTGCAATAACTAAAAAATCTAATCTAATTCACCATTTTCCTGCTTCATGTTTCAGTGATACAATTTCTAAGTCTGGTCAAGCCATTGTCAAGAGTTTGTGGCCTCAAGTACTTACTTACTTATTTTACACCTGACAGGTCCTCAGGCAATTTGTAAAGCTTATTTCGAAGACTGCCGATTTGTAGTTTTACGCGATCATCATCATCACCCAAAATGAGTTCAAAAACCTTCTGAGTGACGGCATCCGCCAGAAGATAATTGATCAAGTGAAAAAGGCCAAGTACTTCTCCACAATATTGGACTGCTATCCTGTATTCTCACATAAAGGAAAAACATCCTGCTGGAAACATTGGCGTAACTAAGATTTTTGTCTTGGGAGGGCAAGGTCCCAAAACTTTCCTGCATAGGCTTTAACCAAGGTATTCCCATTACGAACCACGTTCCGCCATTAGTGACGAAATATTGTGAAAATACTCTTTCTCCTTTCTCTCTGTCTTTCCTATAAAAATTTATATACAGTAGTCACAGATTTACGTCACAGGCTATCAGGTGCAATGTGTCAAAATGTTAATGGGAATACCTTATCTTCTATATACCTTGGGCTTTAACAAATATTTTGTTTGCGAAGTATTCCCAGCTATTGACCGACATTTTTTTATCCATTGCTAATAATACCTAGAGCTCTCTTCTAAAACATAATTTCCGCTAAAGTAATTCTGAACACAAAAACTTCATAATTTAATTCTCATTTTATAAGTCACAGACATCGCGTCACTACGTTTTTAATATGTATAGTCTTCCTACGTAAGGTTTCCCCTCTCAAGAAAATAAAAAGACTACATTAACACTTTTAATCCATTAATGCAGGGATTCCCAAAGTGATCGATATCGACTCCAAAAGGTCGATATCGGTTTCCCAGAGGGTCGACATAAACGAAAACTGATTTCGGGGGTCGACGAAGTTTAAAAATCGACCCCTATTAATTAACACATGCTCTTATTTGAAACTTTCAAGATATTGTATAAGTTGTGTTACGTGTACCAACTTGTTATAAGATCACAGCAGACAGGACAGCCAAGGTAGCAACACCTATAGCCAGCCATAAACTGAATGTGTAAACGACGGATTATTACCGGAAAAATAATAAAAACTTCAATTCGCATATTTGCAGACGCCATTTTGTGAATTGCATATGTTAAAACGTATAAATTGAGTGAGTAGTGCTTGTGTGTGTGTAATTGTGTACAACACAAAGGCACCTAGAACTCATAAACTAAAGTGAATGCCGACGGCATTTTAATTTAAACAATAGTGAGACAAAAAATAGTGAGGAAAAAGACTCGCATGAGGTAAAAATTATAAAAGTGCAGTGATAAAGGACACATATTAACTTTTGTATAAAGTGAATGTGAAAGTGATAAAAGACACTAAAATGGTCGATCAGGACCAAATTTTCAACGCAGTTAAGGCAAATGTGCGTGACGTTTTCACGACTGGAAACATCTCCAACGTACCTGAAAGCATCATCGAATCTCTTGCAAAAAGAATGTTGCAAGAACGGCAGGAAGCGTCATTGAGAAGCAAAGAGCCCTCAAGTTCATCGAGCTCAACCGACAATATGACCTCTGAAGATATGTCTGAGGACGAAATAGAGATAAGCACAGACCAGAGCGATTATCAGCAGGTAGAGAATAAGAGGCGAGCGCGGAAAGATCCGCCAAAAACCTCGGAAGCGACGAAAAAGATAAAGGCGGCGGACCCAAGGATTAGCAGCAACTATTACCAGGTGCTGCAAATGGAAAATAGGCATGTTATCCAGCCAAAATAAAAGCAAGTAGAAGTTGCTGAAAAAAAGGCAAGCAGACCACATCCATACCACAAACATTTTTCGCTGTGGACAATCCAGCAATCTACCCAGAAGATCAAGACACTTTCACAAACCCCTCCAACTTTATGTCCTAACTAAAACAATAAATAGCAAAACATCGAGCGGCCCTGATAAAATTTCAAACTCAATCCTCACAAAGCTACCTCCTATAGCACTCGATTTCCTCGCAACTATTTTTAACAATTGCATAAATAATTGTTACTTCCCGGAAAAATGGAAAGTCTCACGAATTTTCCCCATCCCAAAAAAATTTTCGTCTAAAGACATCAAGGAATTTAGACCAATCTCCCTCATCTCAAATTTAGGAAAGCTTTTTGAAAAAGTTATCCAGTTACAAATAACAATTACCTGTGAAGAAAAACACATCCACCAAAATTCTCAATTCGGCTTCAAGCCCAAACATTCTACATTCCACCCTTTACTAAAATTCCACACGGATGCTACAAGAGCTTTAAACAGAAACGAATGCACGGTCGGGTGCTTTCTCGACGTTGAAAAAGCCTTTGACTCAGTTTGGACGGCAGGGCTAATATACAAATTAAACCAATTCGGCTTCGCTCCACACCTAAACAGACTTATCCACAGTTTCCTAACTTCTAGGAAATTTTATGTGGAACTTGACGACCACAAATCTCCGCTCAAAACAATTGCAGCAGGAGTCCCCCAGGGCTCTATACTGGGCCCAATACTCTTCAACCTCTACACCTCAGACCAACCTCAAAACGAAAGCGGAACAACGCTACTCTTTGCCGATGACTCCCTCACATACGCCCAATCTCGCTGCCCACTCCTGGCAGTCAATAAAGTCAACCTACACCTCAGCAAGCTAGCCTCTTATCACAAAAAGTGGGGGATCAAAATTAATGTCCAAAAGTCCGAACTTATCTGTATTCGGAAGCCTAGCACCGGGCGAAACCGCCAAGTCGCTAAATCCAAAAGAATTACGGCAGTATATAATGGAGGAGCAATAAAGCCCACACAAACAGCAAGATATCTAGGAGTAAATTTCCATTTTCATAAGCCCTATAATCAATGTCAGGGACGGACTCACAACCCAGACAAAACTACTCATATACAAGCAACTAATAAGGCCTGTCATCACTTATTGCTTTCCCATATGGCACACAATGTCCCCCACATATATGAACCGCCTTAGTAAGCTCGAAAGAAAGATTCTTAGAGCTTGCACAGGACTCCATAGGAGAGCCAACGGAAAATACTACCGCAACGAAGTATTGTACGAGGCAGCCAATATAACTCCTATCAAGGAATATCTGTTCGGTCAAACCGAAAAACAAGTCGAGAAAATCCCTATCCATTCAAACCCACTCATAAACAACTTGCCGGATCTTCTAATACCGGCAAATTTCAAATATCTATCACCCTTGCTCTTGGCTAAATCGGATGCTAGAAATATCTACCTCCGCGAAGGTAGAATAAGTTTCTATGAGACCAAAGGAGATTACTACAGGGGGTAATTCCAAATAACCTCAAGAACCCGGAAATGTCTCTGATGAAACCTGCCAATATAGGAACTTTCCAGTCCTTAACTTCCTAAAGATCCCAAAACATATCCAATCCTCACTCCCTCCCAGTCCCTCCCAAATTTAACAACAAACTCTTGCGAGAAAGTCATTAACTACAGCTGATGTGGCGCAGCAGCTGTAAGGAAAGAACAAACAACAACACGAGAGGTGATAAAAACCAAACCAAATATCAACAAGAAGGAAAAACAAAACATCTAATCGAAATGAGGGAAAAAGATAAGCCCCAACGCCCTAAAGAAGACAAGGCTGAATGATGTGAAAAATCATCAAACAAAATCCAAAGAAGGAAGACAAAGAAGTAATTTGACAGCGCAAAAGCACTTGACTTGACTTGACTTGTTATAAAAATGACTAAAATTTTAGTAGAAAGTACCATTGTTGTACTTTTAAGAAACTCAACAAGTCTATAAGCATGCACAAGTTCGTCAAAGATGAAAAACTGGGCAAGTAAATAAGCATGGACAAGTTCGTGTATGATAATGTGCTCGAGCATACAAGTCTTTCAGGCACGTTTTGACTTACTCTGTATTTGACGCGTATACGCGATTTAACACTAACGAAATCATGATCAAGTTCAAGTCCAAACACGCTCCTAATATTTTACTAAATAACAAGCTTGCACTTAGGTTGAAAGTTCATTTGCGTTTTGAAATTCGTTGAAGCTTGAATGATAATACACTCATCTACTACTGCGTGATTCACAGACAGCATTTAGTAGCAAAAATCTGAGTCCTAGATTGCATGTTATAAATGCTGTCAACAAGATTCGAAGTAATTCTTTGAACTCTCGGTTATTTGCTCAGCTATGTGAGGAAAACGATGAAGTCTTTACTCGGTTACCTCTGCAACTGAAGTTCGCAGGCTATCAAGAGGCTCTTGCTTAGCAAGATTTTCAGCTCTTTTTGAATCTTTGTTAGAGTTGTGACTAGAAAAAGATCCGAATTTGAAAGAAAATCTGAACAATTGTAAAACAGATATTTATTACTTGACTGATATTTTTGGTATGTTGAACAACGTTATATTGCAGCTGCAGGTTGACGATCTAAACTTGATTAAAACAAAATCAATAATATCGGCCTTTGTGGGTAAACTCATCCTTTATAAACAAAATTTAAGCAGAAATATTAACACTTTCCGCATTTATCAAAATTACCAGAAATGTGTCACTCACTTGAACGCATTACAGAACGATTTTACTAAGAGGTTTGAGGATCTCTTAAATTTACAAATTCCTCAATGGATAATAAATCCGTACAATATCACAGCCATGGAAAAAGCCAATGTGATAATGCAAGAAGAATTGATTACCATCAGCACAGACGAGGAGCTTAAGCAAAAGTTCAACCAAGGCTATCAGAAGTTCTGGTTGTAACGCAACATTGAAGCATAGTATCCTGCGTTGTGAAACATTGCTGAAAAATAAAAATACCTTATCGCTTTTCCTTCATCATACCTAGTCGAAAAAGGCTTCAGTGTGGTTACAAACATTTTGACAAAACAAAGAAACCTTTTGAAAATCAACGAACGAGGGGATTTAAGGCTGCAACTCACCAATATTGAACCGGATTTAGTTAGATTGGTAAAAAGTCACCAGGTTCATCCATCACACAGATTTTTTTATTTTTTTGATGTTTACTTTGCGATTTTAATGTTTTTTTTTTTTTTTAATAATTACTTATTTAATTATTTTTACGTAATTTGTATTAATAATTATTAATTACACTTGATATTTACTGAATTTTTTGTCTATTTATTTTGTTAAATTTTGATGAGAAAATGATGTAAAATTTACTCACTTAACCAACTGCCAAGTTTTTAAATTGGTAAGTATTTTGTATCAATAGGAAATAGACCTAGAGATAGGAATTTTAAATTAATTTGGCTATGGGGGTATGAGGTATCAGTTCATTTTGGGAAAGGGGTCTCTTGCCCATAATAGTTTGGGAATCCCCCAGGGCGATTTTAATAAGAAAAGCTTTTGAGATAGAGCCGTGTTTGTCGAGGTTCCGATGTTAGAGGCCAGAGGAACAATGAAAATATAATACACCAAATCCTGTTTTTACACGGTCTTTTTTTACACGATTGTGAAATAACACGGTCGACCAAAATAAACTTATCCTGTTTTTACACGTTTGTTTTTTTTTTTTACACGTACAAAAAAATCTTTGAAATCAGCTGTTCCTTGTTTGTTTTTTTTTTTTGATTTTATAGTTAGGGGATTTACAGTTTACTCAATTCTTTCTACACTTTTTTATTTTCTATTGAGTTTTGAACATGTAAGGTGTAAGTGAAAAGTAATATTTAGTGAAAACAAATTAATAGAAGTAATATTTTTTAATTTTGGTTTTTAGAATACTTTTTTAATTTTGTGGTGCTGTTTATTTATTGAAACTCAACAACTGGTATTTTGTTTGATTATAATTAGATAAGTTAAAACTATTCATAAGGCATAAGTTATTTAATAAATTTAAAATTTTTAATTCAGTCATGAAAAAGCAAAAACAAACAAGTATTTCTTTGGAAACAATGATACAGATTCTGGACCGACTTGGAAATGGTGAAGGTCCCAATTCTGTTGGAAAATCTTTAAATTTAAACGAAGCGACAATCTGGACAATTAAAAAATATAAAAAAGCGATTAGACAAGCCGTGACTTCTGGTACCAAGTTGAGTGCTAAGTCCTCTTCGTATATGAGAAATATAGTTCTAGAAAAAATGGAAAAGGTTTTGTTGACATGGATAGAAGATTACACCCAAAAACGTATCCCACTTGATACAAATACCATTAAGCAGAAGGCTTTAAGAACCTATGACAAAAAAAAAAAAAAAATGGAACTATCAACGTCTTTGGAACCCACCGAAGACAACAAAAATAAATTTGCTGCTAGTAATGGATGGTTGCAAGGATTTCTAGAAAGGCATGCAATTCATAATGTCAAGATCAAAGGTGAAATAGCTTCTGGAAATATTGCAGCTGGCTAAGAATTCCCTTCGCAGCTGGTCAAATTAATTGAAGAAGGTGGATACGATAGTGACCGATAGTGACCGATGAGACCGGCTTTTTCTGAAAAAGAATGCCAAACCGAACGTACATAGCAAAACACGAAAAAAGTGCTAGTCGCTTCAAGGTGGCAAAAGACAGAATTACGTTTTTGTTCTGCAGTAATGCTGCAGAAGACCGCATACTAAAACCTCTGTTGATCAATAAATCTCTCCGACCATATGCTTTGAAAGGTGTCGATATGAAAAGTTTGCCAGTTCATTGGACGGCAAATAAAAAGGCGTGGGTTACTTCATCAGGTTTTAGTGAAGAGTTCCACAATTGTTTTGATCCAGAAGTAAAATGTTATATGAATGATAAAGGCAAGCCATTTAAAATTCGTTTGTTGATAGATAATGCTCCTGGTCACCCAATTTTGGAGCATCCTAATATAAAAATAGTTTTTTTGCCTCCAAATACTACTATCCTATTGCAGCCATTGGACCAGGGTATTATCGCGACATTCGAAATATATTACATAAAGCGATCATATCAATACATTTTTAATCAAACTATGATAAGGATGTAGTAATACTATATATGTTATTGCTATATATGTTATTGACCCATGGAAATATGTTTCAATCATGGATTCCATAAAACATGCTGCTTTGGCCTTTTTAGAAATAAGACCATCGACCTTCAATGCCTGTTTGAAGGCCATATGGCCAGAATGCATAAAAAGCGAAAATTCTGCTGTGGCACCAAATATCATCGACCATATGTGTGTACAGAAATAATCACTTTGGCACAAGCAGTTGGAGGTGAAGGATTTGATAATTTTACAGTTGATGATATAAACGAAATAATTGTTGACAGAATTCTTAATTAAGACGAATTATTAGAAGTTGCACTGGAAAACGTTGACCCAAATGATAGCACTGATCCGGATGAAATTCCGTCTTCAATAACCACCAGCTCAATTCTCGATGGCCTTCAAATGGCAAATAAATTGGCAGATCATTTTCTGAGAAGTGATCACATAAACGAGAGAGCTGTGAAATTTCAATCAAATCTACAATCCTGTATGGCTCGATACAAGGATCTGTACAAAAAACTCTCCAAAGTATGATCACAACGTACTATAACCGAATTTGCTATTAAAATAAATAAACTTGTGCCTGAAACTATTTCTGATAGGCAGTTACCAATGAACGCAGTTGAAAATGTAGACGTACTACTAAACACTTCTACTGATGAAACTGTTATTGAGCCAACGCAGCACAAAAGAATGCGCTTACTATCAGAAACTGACATCGAATAAAACGTTATCCTTATTATTTTATGTTCCTTGAAGATGCGAATTTTCTTATTCTTAAATTGCCGTTTTATTTCTAAAATATGTGAATTTTTTTATTTTTAAGTTTTATTTTTATTTCTTAAAAATTATAAAATGATTTTAATATGTATATGCAAAAAAATGGACATGGTAAACTGAAGAACAAAATTTGTATTTGTTTTACCGAATTATTAGTTTTTGTAGGCCTTTTGAGGTTGTTGAACCAATCTAATATGTATTTTCCCATTACTGTGTGTCTTCTTTTACAAGTTTTTTTTGACACGAATCCTCTGGAACGTATGTACCGTGTAAAAATAGTATTAAGTGTATAATGCTTTTTGAATGTTATTGAGCATCGGGAAACAGAAAGAAAAGCATGGTACATGTACATCCCTTATCAGTTAGTATAAGTCATCAGCATGCAATCAACTTTTTAATAGCTAGTTAGTCAATATTCCACGATCGGGCGATAAGCAATAAAATCGACACCAACGAGAACCAGTATTTACGAAATAAGACTTAATTCCTTTACGCACGATGAAAATTGTAAAGGCCGTGACACATTAAAAGCAGAAAGCAGTAGCAGAAGTACATTTTCTTCTGAAACCATGCAAATAGAGGCAGCGGTAGCACCAGAAGCAGAACTTGAAAGTTGGTCAAATCTCAAAAATTCTGCTTCTGCTCAGTACTGTTAATGCGAGAAAAACAAAATGTCTATGAAGGAAAAATTAATTAATTTTGTAAGAAATAACAAATTAATTCGCAATTAACATCAATTTCTTGAAAATTATAACAACTGGCACGTGCAACTGACAAATAACTATTTTCTGCTTCTATTTTCAATGTGGTTGACAAAGCAGAAATGTCGAATTTCGGCTTCTGCTTCTGTCGCTACTTTCGGCTTTTAATGTGTCACCGCCTTAAGGACTAAAATTGTAGAGAATCAAATTTACAACAATTTAAGTCCGTGTCATTTTTGTTGAAAAGTTTAAATCTGCCGAGATATTGAGCACAAGCAATTCCTCCTAAAATTCAAAATGGCGGCTAACGCACCGCCGGAGTTTGGTCGCCATTTTAAATTTAGACTACCAGTGACCTCCCCCCCCCCCCCCCCCCCCGCCACTAGAGGTAAGAGCAATAAAATTGCTGACGGGAGTTTTTCCAAGGTAAAGCCCTTTTTTAGGGTTCCGTTCCCAAAGTGTAAAAACGGGGACCCTATTACTAAGCTTCCGATGTCTGTCCGTCCGTCACCGGGCTGTATCTCATGAACCGTAATAGGTAGTGAGTTGAAATTTTCTCAGACTGTGTATTTCTATTGCCTCTATAACAATAAATAATGAAAATAAAGTAAAATTAAAAATTAAAGGGGGCCCCATACAAGAGTTAAATTTTGTACGATGGTACGGAACCCTTCATGTGCGAGTCCAACTCGCACTTGGCCGGTTTTTTTGTTTTTACTAACCCGACTGGACTAAACAAAATATTGTACGCTCTTGCTTACAGTGTCCATAAATAAATATTGTTATTGTTATAATGACATCGCTTCTAATTTAATTTTGCACTTCCTATTTGAATACAAAATATTTTACTAGTTCGCTTAGCATACAATTTAAGATTATTAAAATTTGTAATCCCTGAAAACAATCAATCTAAAACCATTTCTTGACTAGGCTTGCTTTCACCAGTATTAACCAAGATTACCTTAGTAAAATAAAACATTTCAGTCCGATGATCTTATAAATTAAGTGCCCTAGAGAGCTCATCCGTATAATATCAAAAGTTTTTATCGTCATTTTGAGTGGTTAAAATTCACGACCATCAGTCTCATCGATTATAAAGTTGTCACCTTAAAAGGGTATCAACCATCAACTTGCAACATTATTGTCTTATAAAACAGGAGGCTATCGCATTGCAAAAACCTACTACAGTCGAAATTGAAGTTTTTACGATTGCACGAGGCACTCCTTGGGGGCCTAACCCCTAAAATCAGACTTAAGCGTAATTCAATCTACAATAAAATCGCACTGAAAGTAAGAAAAATCCCTGAGCGTGTCGTCCAGTTCTCTACTTACATACATATATGATGCCCAGGGAGGCTTGGGACATAAAATGCATTCTTCATGCGACATTTTTGCAATAAAAAAGTTTCTTTTTTAAGCGTTTTTTGTCTGAAGTACGCCCTCTTCCTTAAGTGGATCTCCAAAAGGATGACAGACATATTTTGGGGCGTCTCGCGTCGTGCCATCTTCGAAATTCCACTTGTTAGGCTGTGCGCGTTAATACCATACTATCGAATCATGCTGATATGCAAAGTGGATTTTCGGATTTTATTGTTCTGATGCAGTTTTATGGACGCAATTATTTCTGGCTGTTTAATAGTCGTCGCTTGATGATTATACGACCCAACTGGATAGAATATATGTGTGTGCTCACGGATTCAGTATTATTATATGGGGGAAGATGGACATTTGTTGTTATGGGGTAAAGCACTGACACTGAATGCAGTAAATAAACATTTTTAAATCGTATTTTTGGCAGTTCTCTGTTGTTTTTGATTTTTTTTTTTTTGTTTTTTTTTTTTTTTTTGCACAGAGGATTATTGCAGAAAAACTGTCAGACGCGGTTTGGTTTTAATGATCACAGCTTTGCGGCCTACAGTAGCTAATTTATTTTACCTCAAAGAGAGGATAAGTCACATGAAATATATGTAAGCCGATTACTTTTGTGAACGGATCAAATTTAAAATTTTGAGTCAGTCCAGTCACGAAAAGGTAAACAAATGAATTTGTAATTTATTTCTTCATTATGGGGTGCGTCCATTGGACTTAACAAGCATTTTGTGAAATATATACTTTTGTCGATCCGGATCAGAAAAGAATTATGAATGTATCTTGATATGAAGGGTATAAGGTAGGATTATCTAGTACATACATAGGACAGAGTTTCTATACTCATCGTTATCATCATTTCCTTCTTTAACTCCCTCAATGTTATTATGTTATTCTTCTAGGGATGTATGTAGACTGCATGAATTTTGAAGTAATTGTTATTATGCATTCGTTTGATATAAATTTCCTCTTGTATACTAAGCAAATTCACTCCCATTCATAAGATTCCATCATAAGGGGATGTATTATATAAGTAGGGGATGAGCCGAAAATATGACCTCTAAACACTACGAGCTATAAGATTTTTTTGTGGTAAAAGAGCTTAGTGAACTTAATACTCCTTAAAGCTATACTAAATATTCAACCAACAGAAAGGCTAGCGATAAAAGTGCCTGAAACTGAGATGATCGATAACTGTGTTGAGTTTTGTATAATAGAGCTCAGACGTTATCAGTAAATTCCAGATGCCAGATCTCCGCTTTTATTAAGAATTGCCAAAGTAAGCAGGCTCTGCTATGATTAACTATTATTTCCTAGCTAATAACATGGTACACTTGAAAGAGCACAGAAAAGTGATGCCTCCCGAAAAGTATCAAGTGTCATACAGGGGCACCCTCGCTACCTCAAATAATCTCAATATTTGAAGACATGAAAATATAGACACAAAGCATTCACTACTGTTCACTTCTCAAAGCCGGTACTAAATAACTGCCCTCTATTCAAAACCCAATCCCAGAAAGGAGTGCACCAAGTTGCAGAACTCTCTTGATGGCCTCCAAATAATAACACATCAGCATAACATTATCACCGAGAAATCGTTATGAATATCGACATAATCAGGGATACAATAAGGATGAAGTGTCTAAAAGCTTGCCGAAATACAAATGGGACGATTCTAAATGGATTTAGTAAGATGACTCGGGAAAAGCCCAGTCAAACGAATGGTCCCATCTAACAGGGATTTACTCAGGAGATTTTTGCGGAGTGTTTATGAAGGATAACATAAAAATCGACGTAAAAGTAAAAGTTACGGCAAGTGTCAAATTGAGCATTTTGTTATTCAGAAAAAAAGGGGACAATAATCCCAAATGTCCCAGTGGAGTCACATATATATTATCCCCGAATGGTCCATTTTAAGGAATGGCAACTAAATCATCGAATTACACCCACCATCAGTAGCCGATAACAACTTGGCCAGAAAGTCCTAGAGGAGAGCTACATCCTTTGGATATAAATGGTTGTGCCAATCAGTGAACAAGTTTCCACCGAAAAATGCAAAGTACCTAACACGAGGAATTGAAAACTGGAGAGCTCCAGAAGGCTGATGGGGGTCAAATGCAAAATTAACTTGGGCAAATTTGATTATAACCGAAAAATGGCCTTCAAAGGGTGAAGGTCAAACAAAGTCAAACGAGAGAATAAGAAATGCGACTTTCAAAGCAGAGATACAGGTGGTGCAAATAAAGAAGCGTTTCAGACACAATAGCTTCCCACAAACTTGAACGCTATCTGATTTTATATTATAGACACACACAACTTAACCAAGGTTCTGCATAACTCAACAAACGGTCACTCCATGACCATGTGGATTGAATTATGACAAGGTTGGCTCAGTCGGCAGTAAGGAAACCAAACGGAGCTCTACCAATAGATCATCCATGGAGCAGTGACATACCGTCCGCACAAGCCACCACAAATAAAAGGAACTAAAACAGAAAAAAGCTAAGAATGGTCCTAATAGCAACCAAAACCATGGACAGTGTCCAAATCAATGTACACTACGCTAAATCCGACACTGACGCTCAAAGCAGTAGAGGCAACATACTACATATTACCTTTGCGAGTCCGTTTACATCATCAAAAGAAGCCTACACTTGCTTTCAGATCAAGACCGATGGCCTTCAAGGCAGTCAGCACAGGATTCACATGGAAAAATGGTGGTTTCTCAACAGAGATCGCTTAAGAATAATAAAAATGCATGAATTAATACGGCACAAGAAGTGGAAACCAATTCCTCGAAATGAAATGACATTATACGTGCAAAGGGGCCACCAAAGACATATCCTGATAGAGTGCCTTACTGTAAAATCCTAAGAAAAATAGTAAGGAAACTTTTCAATACAACCAAACATGTTGGCCTGTTGCGTTGGGACGAATATAATTAAAAAAAAAAAAAAAAAATTTGATAACCTACTATTTACGAATTTCCAACCGCTTCGCGCTTACACCAGATCATCTTTTAATTGGTGAACCACTCACGAGTATTGTTGATCTTAATACACAACCACCCAAGGCCAGTTTAGTACAACGTTGGAAGCAGGTGACTCATTTAAAGGATGAATTTTGGCATCGTTGGACCAAGGAATATCTAAGCTACTTCAACATCGCTATAAATCGAAACATCAATGCAACAATGTTCAACCAGGAACAATGGTGGTAATAAAAGACGATAATCTTCTTGAGATTAAATGGCAATTAGGAAGGATTATCTGAACCATAAAAGGTGATGATGGGTTAATAAGAGTCGCTGACGTAAAGACAACTGCTGGTGCTTTAAGAAGGCGAATCCACAAGCTTGCACCTTAATCAATAGAACAGATCAGGAAAGAATCACCAAACTCCACCAAATCGATCACTGATCAGCAATATAAGCCGAATACGAGGAAGGCCTCTATTACCAGTTGCCCAATAACGAAGAACGATGACGAAAGCTGAAACGTTGACCATAATCAGGGCCCTTCAAGTACAAATTCAGCCGTCAGTCTTTTCCAGTTGACTTGTTTGGTGCTGTCGATACTGGGTAATAACCAAGTAGATATTATGCCATTCAAAACTTAACCCGGAATTTACTTCGAAGTAATGGGTACTGCCCATCTAGTTTCAACCGAATGGAGTTTGGTTATCTATTATGACATGAAGCCTTATTGGAAGGAATTCGAGAACATACGAGCTGGAATAGACAGTCTAACTCAAGTATGTCACACTCGGAAGGACAGGCAGAAAACCGTCCCACAGTTCCTCGTCCTAATCGAAGAAATTAGAAACAACAATGAGTAGCTGTCAGATCATACTACATCTCGATCTAGAAGAGCCCCCTTGATATAATTGGGAATGTAGCCAACTCATTGTTCGGAGAATTGGATTCTAATTATGCTGAAAAAATGTCAAAGGTTATAAACAGTTTAGAAGGTAACGAGCAGCATCTATTGGCACTACTTACAAACCAAACACCGCTCATCGATTCAACTACGAACATCATGAAAAAAATCAAATGAGGCTGTAAATGAACAATTAGTAGAATTCGAGAAATATATCAACCAATCCATGATGAAGGTCATAATGGTGTAGCTCAAGAACTACAGGACCAAAGGGCATCGGAAATGTTCAATTTTTTAGCAATACGTCTAATTTTGGCAATCACAACCTATCAGAAGACGCAAGCAATACTACTAGATGTAATAATCGATACTCACCGCGCAGATAAAAACAACTTACTAGAACTCTACAACCTCATGACAATTGAGGGTCTAGTACGAAAGGCACAAATTATCTTTCGCTAAAAGATGCCTTTATTTTCATATGACTCGTTCGAAATGTTGCGAGTCGTACCGATTCCAGTTCCAGTAAATGATACATTTCTGGTAGTTCAACCATCATCAAGGTTCGTCATCATGGATCTCCACAAGGACCAATATTACCCAAGCTCAGATCAAGATATGGCAATGTGTTGTACAATTGGAAATTCAATCCACATGTGCAAGCAACGTCACCCCCTCTATCGAAAGGGGTCTAACATCTGTTTCTGTGAGCTAAGCTTCTTAGCTCAGACACCCTCGCCATCCTCTAGTAGATTTTCGAGAACTAATGACATACCTTGATGGATATAACTCTTCAATCCGAACCACTGGATCTATATATATAATGAAGAAAGAAATTACCATTTACATTATATGTGGCAGTTCAGACTCTCAAAGAACGCTTATGGCATCTGGAATAATCAAAATCACCAGCGACTGCACCAATAAGGATGCATCAACCACTATTAACGCTCACAATCTATATCCTAGCTCATTCAGGACGTCTTTACTACCAACAGCGAACTTTACCGACCTGTTGTCACCAGCAGACCTAGTGTATCAACCAATCTCACATAAAAATATCACAGAGAATATCTTGAAGTTGAAGATAGGAATAAAGCAACTACAAGACGCGGAAGTGATGCGCGCCAAGACTTATGAACAGGAAATTCATCAGTTCAGCATAGGATACATCAGCTTGGTTATTGCGATCTGTATCCTATTATATCTGCTTTGGAGAATTTTTTGTGAAAAATTAAAGTCGAAGACGTTGCATGCCCCAGTGTCAGCCCCACAAAGATCAACATCAGAGTTCGACATAAGCGCTGATCTGGAGATATAGGTGAACTATATGTTCAACGCGGGGAAGGATGTTGAATCCGAGACATCAATTACTATAATTATATTTAGTTTTCCTAAAATTCTTTATCTAAATCTCAATTTACTTTGTTATAAATTCATTTTCGAAAATTTTCTCACAGAAAAGTATATGCACAAGCAAAAGTCGCCTTCCGTTTAAATTGCATCATATCACATTACGTCTACTAATGAAACTAGACGCCCGCGAAAATAAAATTAAATATGTGAAAAATGTCGTGAGAATTATTATTTTTCTCAGTTATGAAAAGCATAAATTTTTGTTGACTGTAATCATTTTTAATCTATAAAATACAAATTGTTGAAAAATAAATCAGTTAGTTACAGTCAGCCAATCGAGGTTTTTATTCCGTTGCGTTTAGTTGATTGCATAGGTATTGAATCTAGGTAAGAAGCAAGCGCTAATTATAATAATTTATCGCTATACAAAAATACAAATCATAAGAATGGAATAGAGATTATTTAATTCCTAAATATTTTCATGAGGTGATATAAGATTTTCTTACTCCTTTTTCAACTTTGTTGGAAAATTTTTAAAAAAGCAGGTGTTCCTCAAGGATCAATATTAGCGCCTCTCTTTTTTTTTTTATATATATAAATACTCTGTTTTAAAGCCATAAACGAATTTGAAACTTTTCGTTTTCGCAAGAACGAATATAACCTCCATTTTTACCAATTCCTTAAAATTTCATTTACAGAGCTCAAATACCATTTTGACCAGAACAACTAACTCCAGTGCGTCAGAGTAATTTTTAGTGTCACTACATATTTCGAAAACCGTTTATCACAGATTGTGTTCATTCTCCAAGAAACGAAAAATTCAAAATCGTTTGTAGCTTTGAACAGAGTATATAAAGGGTATTCCAATAAGAAGTGTTATTTTAATTAGCCCGCTATTTCGGTAGATGTCACTTTTGGAGCTGTCATTTTTTGACATTTGACAAGTAGAAACTACGCCATTATTTTAAATGGAACGATACACGATTCAACAACGCATTGAAATTATTAAAATTCACTATAAAAATGGTGAAAATGTGGCAGAGATGGTTCGTAAAATTCGAACATTTTTGGGTCGTCGTGAAGCACCTTGTCGGACCGCAATACAGAAATTGGTAGAAAAATTCGAGCTGTCGGGACAAGTTAGTGATGTGACGAATAAAACCCGTGCACGTCGCTCAAGAACAGCCGAGAATATTGCTACTGTAGCCGAAAGTGTTGAAGAAAACCCAGGTTTGTCCATTCCTCGTCGTTCTTTGGAATTAGGCATTCCACAAACGTCAGTAAAACGTATTTTGCATAAAGATTTGGGTCTTAAGGATTATAAAGTTCAGTTAACACAAGAACTCAAGCCGGCCGATCATCAACAACGTCGAGTCTTTGCTGATTGGGTCCTTGAAATGCATGAAAACTCATCTTGAGTGATGAGGCCCATTTCCACCTCGATGGCTTTGTCAACAAGCAAAATTGTCGCATCTGGGGCTCGGAAAATTCAAGAGTTATTGTTGAAAAGCCTCTCTATCCTCAACGTGTGACTGTTTGGTGCGGTTTATGGTCCCGCGGTGTCATTGGACCTTACTTTTTCGAAAATGAGGCTGGAGCAACAGTTACGGTGAATGGATTGCGCTATCGACAGATGATTAATGATTTCTTATGGCCGGAATTGGATGGTATTTATCTGGACAACGTTTACTTTCAACAAGACGGCGCTACGTGCCATACAAGCAACGAAACCATTGATGTTTTACGGGAAAAGTTTCCGGACCGTGTTATCTCTCGAAGAGGTGATCACAATTGGCCACCGAGATCTTGTGACTTAACACCTTGCGACTTCTTCCTTTGGGGCCACGTGAAAGAAAAGGTCTACGCCAACAGCCCAGCGTCGATTCAAGACCTCAAAGATGGAATTCGTAGGCTATCGAGGACATAGGGCAGCCACTTTGCGATTTGGTCATTTGGCTGATGTTATTTTCCATTATTAACGGCATACCTTCCTCTTTATAATGTAATAAAGATCCGATCATTTATCTCAAAAAATGGCATTTTTCTTTGAATATCAAAATAACACCTCTTATTGGAAAGCCCTATACTATAAATGACTTAGCATAGGTTCGTAGTTACTGTTTTGTTAAATTGTGGGATAGTGATTATTTACTTTTAGCAGGTTTTAATTGTAACCTTGCCAGGTCGCTGAATAGGAAAAGAGAAATTAATTGATACGCAATCCCTGCACCGGCTAAGGCTTTCCTGCTTGTCTCGAGACTCAAGTATCTTGTTTATACCAATAATTACATCGGTATGCAAATGTTGTTTATATTAAGTCTAATAGTATACTTCTCGTGTAAAACTCAATATAACCTATAATTCATGCGCAATTTATATGTATTTATCTATGGACTGCAATGTTTTTACTGCGGTTGCTTCACTTTTAATATAATTATCTAAAATTTCGTATATCCAAGGATAAGATGGAATCTATCCAGGAATCTGACAGTACTAACCAGCAGACTTCAACTTTAGCCAGCATTTTCAATACCTGTAAATGTGTAGCAATGAATTTAAAAAAAAAAAAAGCAAAAAACCTTTGAATTTCATTTTCTATTCAAGATTCTATGAAACATTGCCAAGAAATAATAAAGAAATGAAAAATAAAACAAAAACATAAAAAAGCACTTTTATCACTTACCATGCTTTTGAAGAAAACTTTCTTTTCCCGATGATTGCTCAATACGAATCTTTGGTGATGCTGCAGTAGTAGAAGTTGTAAAATAATCTGATAATGATGCACTTGTTGTATTCTCCGTCGGGGAAATTGTAAAATTTCCCTGATTTTGATAAAATGCACTTACTTCACTAACACTATTTTTATTGAAAAACCTTCGTTGATTTTTAATTGATTTGCCTAAACCTAATTTTAATGCACTAACTTCACTACGTTTTACCTTAACTTTAGCACTTAAATTTACCTTTTCTAACACTAATTGATTTTTAATTTTATTCTCGTCAAGACGAGACTCGAACTCAACACTTTTTACAATAATTGGGCTGTATACACTTTTCCATAAATTTTCTTTCACAATTTTCCGATTATGATGATATTCTTTATTAATTTTACTACTACTACTAGTAGTAGTAGTAGTAGTAGTAGCAGTAGTAATAGTAGAACTTGATGTTGTCTGCCGCCGATTTATTTCATTTATGCCCGATATGATTTTGTAATTTTTTTGGAAATTATTTACATTTTGATTCGACACTAGTTTCACTTGTTTGCCGCACAATGACCCGTTTGTCCGAACTTTTAACCGTACAAAACTGTTTTCTAATCCTTCGTCGTTTACGATTAACTTTGAAATACTTGCGTCGTTTGGCGACTGAGGTTGTATGATTTTGTACCATGATAGTAAAGGCTGTGTATTAACAAAATGATTCTGTCTTGATTGTAGTTTAATCCATTTGAAATTTGTTTTTGTATTGTTGAAATCTGTGCTCTTGTTGTTGTTATTGTTGTTGTTTATCGTCACCTGTAAGCCTGAAGAGTTTTCTGTTGATAATTTTCGCTTGTTATTTTCATTGAATTTGAAAATTGTTTGATTGTAGTAGTGCTGCTCAATTTGTTCTGTATGTGTTTCAACCGACGACGGCGGCACCGCGAGGGAATAAGCCGAAAGTAAGGGGGTTAGGAGCGTTAACACAAGCGCATAAAACGCGCAGGCCCCCGCGGCGCCTTTGGCTGCATTCGTGGGGGCCACTGCGATTTAATTGGAAAAATGTCTTTAGTAATATTTGCACGAAAATATGCACTAAAATTTGCGTTCCTTTTTTAAAAGTTTACCACTTTTTGAAATTTTTTTAAATTGTTATCGATTTCTTCTAAGATATTTCGAATTCCAATTAAATGTCTCATCAGCATAACCAACACAGCTACCAATGAAATAATAATTGTAATCAACATCTCCTGGTCCTTTTGAACAATCTGTCAGACATTTTTAGATTCTTGTTACATCTGAAAAGGAAAAAAAAAAAAAAAATGAATTTGTTTTGAAGTATTTTCGTCAATTTTTCTATTAACGCCTTACAAAACCAGCGAAAAACAGCTCTTTTAGGATATAACAATAACAAATCTACTAATAGTACGTATATAAACTGGGGAATATTTAGTTTGGGAACAACTAATGCCTATACGCAGTTGTTTCCAGATAATAATCACAACTGTGAATGCTCTCATTCACTGCACATGGAGAAAACAGACAAAAATAGGAAGCATCATCTCTGCCAAATGCGATGATAATTTTTGGCCATGTCTATCCACTTGAGTCTTGTTTTGACTGGATATCTATGTAGATGCGCGCAACGTTCAGAGAATACGCAAATGTTTTGCCCTTGTTTTGTCACTTTAATTAGACTGCCCTTAGAATGTATTGTATACCTATATATATATACACATTCAAGGGACATTGCGTAGTGTTTTCAAAATGTGCAATTTTCAAGAGAATTATATGTATAGTGTTGGCAAGGCAAAATATTTTGTAAATTGCGCGCGCAGATGCTGAGATTTTGTTTAGGGTTAAAAATAAACTTCAACATAAATCTCAGGCACATTCATAGGACTGGAATTTAATTGTTTACAACAATAACATGATGAAAGGAAAAACATTTCAGTGACTCAGGAAGATCATTTTAATTTGATCAGAAAATGAAATAAATAAATAATTTTGCCTGACTATTACATTCTCGTACAGTAGCAAAACAATTATAAGTGCACCTATTCGTTTCCACCACCCAATTTGGGTTCAGTCCATTTTCTTATGTATACATTTTATAAATCGACGTATTTTCCTTAAAATGCAGATATTTCCATATCCTTATGTTGGTGTATCCTTAAATCCCTAAAGTGTTGAATTAGAATTGATTTATCAGAGTTCAGTTCAATAACTGACGGAATGTGAATTATACGCAAGTGCAATAATAAATATAGTTTTCGCATTAATGTAATGCTGTAAGCTTAAAAGATAAGGGTGTGGCGACGCGTCTGTGTCGGGATATACATTTCCGAACTCTTGACCAACCACTTTGTAAGCCTAACAAAATTTATTTCGAAATTCGCGCCTAAAAATACTTTGCGGAATGTATAAAAGCGTAGCTAGGTAGACTTTTACTTTGGTAAAAATCTGGAAAACAAAAATTGTAAACAGTCTGGTGTCGTGAACCTAAAAGTTATCAATAAAGAATTTTATTTTTCAAAACAGCAAACCGAACAATCAGTCAAAGGACTTCGAGAATGAATTATTATAATGCATTCTTTTTCAGAAGCCCATCTCTATATCAACCATTTTCAGTCTGACTAAAAGATTTGTGGAAGCTAACGTGGCTTATATACGATGCCGGTTCAAGATTGGACTCGGCCATTACATTGGTAACATTGGGGAACGTCAGCCTTTCCTCAATTCCGCTGATATATCAGCCATCTAGTCGGGCTATCATTCGGACAGCCTAAAACTATATTTATTTTCAGAGTCTACGCATTTTGATTTGATCCCGCAGGCAATATCAGCATAATAGCTGCACTTCTTACGGCCGTAAATACAAAATACGGTTGACTTGGGACAGGACTCGGGTCTCCTTCACGAATAGCACTCGTTCAGGCTGTCATAAGGATAGTCTGGACTGAAGAGGTACACTTGTCTACAGATCGTCGTTTCAACAGCATCAAGTCGCTATTAAAAAGACTAAGAACTTTCAAAGTCTTTCCAGTTCCGGAAGTTGGTTAAGCCTCACCTGGATGCTGACTGATAGTCAAGTATTCAATGTGTCAGTTTTCTGTGTCAAACAGTCCCTGCTCCAAGCAGACCTGTTAGCCATTCAAGGTAGTT